>JAGPXD010000001.1:6627973-7953568 GCA_020746995.1 Plectosphaerella cucumerina
GAGCTCTCATGTTGGATGTGTTCATCGACATGGTTGTAGGTCATCCAAAACGACGTGAAGCTGCCAAACAAAGTCTCAGCCGCGTGAAATCGGTGGATGTTTAAGGCTGGAATCGGCACGAGAGGCTACTAGCAATGACCCTCTCTTTCATCGGATGGTGCTAATTTGCCGTGCCGGGACAGCGGTAGATGCCGGCGGGGGCCAGTTGTGGCGGTGTTCGGGAAAACGGCACCCTCAAACCGCTCTAATAATAACCCTGCACAGGCCTTGACTCGGAGGTTCGGACACTAAGACGTTGTAGGTGACCTCGATGAGAGGGTTCGACCTAGATAAGCCGGGGCCTGTGCCTGTTCGAGATCAGGAGAAGACATCCCCTCCTTTGACCAACCTGGATAGCTGCAACATTCACCAACAATCAACACTTAACAGACAAAAACTTCATGATTGATCGAGAACCAGCTTCGCCATGTTTGACCTCAGACATGATTCCAAACAGACCCCTTAGTGACGGCAAACGGCGCCGCCTGATCACCCACCACCACCCCGTACGTTCCCGGCTCCAGCCTCCACGACACCTCCTTCTCATCCCAGTAGCTGCATGCCACCTCAACATCCAGCTCAAATCCAACAACCTTCGACTCTCCCGGCTGCAGCAAAACCTTGTCAAAGGCCTTCAGCTCCCTCTTCGGTCGCCAAACAGCCGCCCCCTCGTTCGGCGTGACGTACATCTGCACCACCTCCTTCGCGGCAACAGAGCCCGTGTTCCTAACCTCGACCTCGACCTTGGCTTTTGGAACAGCACCCTGTTCATCCACTGTGACTTGGAGCCCCGAGTACTCGAATCTCGCGTATGAGAGGCCAAAGCCAAATGGCCAACGAACCCGGCCCTCCCTCTCGGGATGGCGGTACCCAACCTGGATGCCCTCGGCGTACTTGAGCGTGAAAGACCCATCCTTCTGCTTTGTGGCGGGGAAGTTTCCGAAGCTCGGCGAGTCGTCAATCGTCTTGAACCACGTCGTCGCCAACCGGCCGCTGGGCGACACAAAGCCCGAAAGCACATCGACAATGGCTCGCGTGCCCTCTTGTCCAGGGAAGTGGGCGAGTAGCACGGCATCGACGTCGTCGACGAAGGCGCTCACGTCGATTGGATTGCCGGCATGCATGACTAGGACCGTCTTAGCCGAAGCGGCAGCAACAGCCTTGATGAGAGCCGACTGGTTCGCAGGCATGCGGATGTCTTCAAGATCATACCCCTCGGACTCGTACTGCTCGTCGCGACCAGCGTATATGATGCTGACGTCCGAGTCGCGCGCAATGGCTACAGCCTCGGCGATGGCGGCATTTTCGTCATAGGCCTCTTCGAAGCAGAGCGACGCAGCGTAAGGCGTCGGCTCGCCCATGATGACCTTCTCAGGGCCGCGCATCTCCAGACGAATTGAGTACGAGACACCAGCTTCCATGGGGACCTGGACTCGGGACTCGAGAAGGATCTTGTTGAAGATGAACTGCTCGACAGGGATGTCGATCTTGGAGCCAGAATGAACCTGCTTATCGTTGACGAAGAGCTCAAAGGCGCCGGTGCACCGCACGGCGAGGGTGTGGTCGCCAGACGTCTCGGGGGTGAGCTTGGTCGTGATCTGGAGACGGGAAGTGGGAACCTCGACGCCGGGCTTGAACTCTCCCAGCATCCAGACCTCTGCCTTTTCCTGCTGCTCCTCAAGGACGGGCGACGAGGCAGCATCGTCGAAGAAGGTGACGTCGATGCCGGGCTTGCCGTTCTTCGAAACGAGCTTCGACGATTCCGCCACGGGGACGACGCGTCTCGTCCGCACGCCAGGAGCATACTTGACGTTACTCTCCCCGCCCTTGACTCTCTCCCTCCAGAGATCAATCGCGGGCACCTTGTACTGCGGCGTGCAAGAAGCGCTGCCACCGCCAGTGACAACCGCATTCCTGGCATACTCGCCAATGACAGCCAGCTTGGGCGTCTTGGCCGCAGCAACATCCAGCGGCAGAGCGCCCTTCTCGTTCTTGAGAAGCACGAGACCTCCCGTGGCGAGCTCCCACGCAATATCGTTGGTGTCCTTGTTGACGGTCGTCTTGCCGGCCTTGAGGTGCAGGCTTCGCTTGATCCTGTTGCGCAGCTCGAGCATCTTCAGCACGCGAGCGTCGAGCTCCTCCTGCGTCACGGCGCCGGACTTGACCGCCTCCGCGAGCCTGCCGCCCCTGAAGACGGGGAAGGGCATCTCGAGGTCCAGGCCGGCTTTGATCGGCTCGACGGTGCCGTGGGTTCCGAACCAGTCGGACATGGTGATGCCCTTGAAGCCCCATTCGCCGCGGAGGACCCTCGAGATGAGAGGGTTGTGCTCGCTGCAGTATGTGCCATCGACCTTGTTGTATCTGTGATCTGTCAGCTGCCGTTTCGAATGTTTCTCTCCCGATTGACTTACGCCATCATCACGCCGTCCGGCTCCGATGTCCGCAGAAGGTGTTGCCACGCAGCGAGGTAGATCTCCCTCACAGTCCGTGAGTCGATCGACTCCTGCACGTCGTAAAAGTGCCTTGCCGTCTCCGAGTCATTGCACACGAAGTGCTTTGGGCATGCACCCTGGCCCTCAGCGCGGAGACCATTGACGACGGCACCTGCCAGCTGGCCAGAGAGCAGAGGGTCCTCGCTCATGCATTCGAAGTTGCGTCCGGCGCGAGGGTCGCGGTGGATGTTGATCGTGGGGCCGAGCACGACCTGGGCGCCCTTGAGGCGCGACTGGCGTGCAAGCTCGCCGCCCAGACGCTGGAGAAGCTCCGAGTCCCATGTCGCGCCGTAGCAGGCCGTGTTGGGGAAGCATGGCGTCGTGGCGTCGCTGGTCATGTCGTGCTCCCGGATGCCGCTGACCGAGTCGGCCACCTGAGGGAGTCAGTTTTGCTGAAAGGCTTGAGAGGATGCGAACTTACGTGAAGTGGTGGGATCCCGACGCGCTCAGCGCCGCCCCCTGCGGAGAAGTGCATGCCCGAGAGAAGCTTAATCTTCTCCTCGAGGGTCAGCTCCCCGAGGAGGGTTGTGTAGTCGATGTCTGCTGCGGAACCCATGTTGCTTGCTGGAAGGTGATGGGAGATGTGTGTATCGATCGGATTAGGACATACCTTACTGCAACGAACCACAGCTCCCTTTTCATCAAAAGATCGTTGACGACTCTCGAGGTGGTTGTCGGGGAAGTCGGGACGTCGGCTCCCCACATCCCGATGCCCGACTTTCGCTGGTCCCCCGCATTGTCATGCTCGGTGTGGGCGGCCACAAGGCACCTCGGAACTCCCGGGGTACTCATGCGCAACATCGGAGGATGGGGAACACGCTGTCCGTCGGCCAAAAAACGGGGACAGTTGGGGTTGCCCCTGTAGCGGCGAACTTTCAGGCCGGTCTGCGCGGGGGTTGTGGAATTCAGGGGCGAACACTGACATTGCACCCGGCTTCAGCACCCGGCAACACAACGGAACAGGTCGAGGTGCATATTGAACGAAGATGCAGGAACAGTTCGATTCACAGCATTCTATCTACCCCTCCCAAACAAACCCCTGCTCAGCGCCCTCCATCAGCGGCCTCAGCGCCATCCCATAGTCCCCCCCATTCGGCGTCCTCAGCAGCGTGTGAATATGGAACTTCGCCGGCTCCTTGTTCGTCAAGAACACGCCCGAATGATGATCAAACTCGATAATCACCACCGGGCTCTGAATCCTGTAGTAAAACGCATCATCGTCGCCAAAGCCCCCGATCCAGCAAAAGTACGTCTCCTTGAACCATGACTTCACCTCCTTCAGGCGCATGTCGCGCGCTTTCTCGGGCAGGTAGAGGAGGTACTGGAAGGCGATTTGCGCGACGAGATCCTGCTGTTCCGGCGTCATGTCGCCGACCAGGACGCCTTCATAGGGCACGATGCGGTTGTCGCGGTAGGCGCCGCAGAGATGGCGCTGGTCGTCATGGTTCCAGCGCCCGTGGGGCATGGCGTGGTCTTTGAGGAGCTTGTAGACCTGGGCCTTGGCCTGCTTTTCTGCGGAGAGGCTCTGCATTAGGCGCAGGCCTAGGGATTCCTCAACGTGGAGTATGCGGGTGTTCGCATCGGGGTGCTCGGGGTTGTCGATGACGTTTGGCTCGGCGCCGGTGAACCATGGCGAAATGATGATTTGAGAGCGATAGAGGAGGATGTTGAGACAGAGGTGGTGGCCGTAGAAGGAGAAGCCCCAGGGCGCTGTCGTCGAGGGATTGCCGAACAGGACGAAGTTGTAGGAGAACTCGTTGCAGACCTTCTGAACCTGGACGAGCTCTCCGAGGAAACCGTTGATGCGCATTGCGCCGATCGCCTTTTCATAGCCCTCGGGTGAAAGTGTCGTCTCGAGGACTTTCAGAATAGCCTCGCGCGTGGCCGGCTCAAGCTCGTCAAGACGCAGCCCCTTGTCGCTGAGCAGGAACTCGGGGTTCGACCATGAGCGCCACTCTGGCGAGTCAATGTGGTAGCTGACCGTGGCGCGTTGCTCCTCGGTCAGCATTGCCAGGAGAGCAGAGGTAGCGTCGACAATGGAGTCAATCGGAACGCCATCGTCCTGAATCTTGAACAGGTCTGGTCGCACGTTGCCTGGTCACTTTGTCAGTCAAGCTCTCAGTTTTCATCGTGTCGCACTGACCGTCGGTGGTGATGCCCCTGAAAGGCTCCGCGAACAATCTCCTCCAGTGCAGGTAGAGCGCGTGCAGCCATGGGGGCTGACCGTCGCGTTTGAACTCTTCGGCGTATTCGTGCGCATCCTGCTTTCGCATCGTCGCGAAGCGCGGGATGCTGATGTCAGGGAGGAATTGGCGGTACTCGCCCTGAGGGCTGGATTCGTTGGTCGTCATGATCGTCTTGGTCTCGCTGGATGGTGTCGATCTCAACTATTGTCGTGGTGGTGCTTCGATCCGAGTAGTTTCTCGCACTGCCATGCCTGCCATGCGACAGGATACACGAGCTTGCCGACTGCCGACTTCGACTTGCCATACAATTGTTTCCCCGCAGTGACTGCGCTCCGGACCAAGGGGGAGCACGCTGCGGAGGCACCGGATATCCCGAGAACCCCTGCTCCGGCACCCCAAGACGGATCTTTCCAGGGCTGGACCCCTAAACGCGGCGTCGGGGTAGCTGCTGCCGGCGAGCTCCCGGCTTCAGGCTCGGCTTTTGATGTGCCGTCCACATCCTCAATGCCCTCGTCCACTCGAGCTAAGACCTCGACCTTCAATAGCATTTTGCATCTCTTCATGAGCTGATTTCTTGATTGCCGAGCCAATTCCGACGTTCTCACTCATGTCATCGTTTGCCAGCCGGAAACTCGCCAACATGTCGATCCCCTCGTTCAAACGCAGGTTCCCCCTCGAGCGGTGCCGGCGACTCCAAACTGACACCTCGCAGGCCTCGTTCGCTTCGTCCCACGATCCGATCCTTCGAAGATTCTCCTCGGCGAGCCCCAGTCGGAATCCGTTGACGTGGGCCTCACACTCCGAAAGGGCCAAGACGTCCCTGTCGTCGTTTGGTCTGGCTCGTCCGTGCTCGCGCCCGGCGCAAAGACGTCGCAGCATGAAGTCATCGAGCGCGTGCTCTCTCCTGTCGCCCCGAACGAGGTTGGCACCATCCGGTGCATTGGTCTGAATGTGAGTTGCGCAGAACCACCATCACTTGATAGAAGCTGACGTCGATTCTGCAGTATGTCCAACACGCCAAGGAGGTCAAGATGGCCATCCCGACGATACCGACTGTGTTTCTGTGGGTCGTTGCACGACCTTCGATCACCAGACACAACTAACAACCACCGCAGGAAGCCCAACACATCCCTCGGCGACCCCTGGCCCGAGCCAACCCTTCTGCCCAAGCTCACGCAGGCCGATGACACCGGCGACTACGAGTCGGAGCTGGCAGTGGTTATCGGAAAGACGTGCAAGGACGTCTCCGAGGAGGACGCCCTCGATTACGTCCTGGGGTACACCGCCGCAAACGACGTGTCGAGCCGCGCGAGCCAGTTCTCCCAGACACAGTGGTGCTTCTCCAAGGGCTTCGACGGCTCGTGTCCGCTGGGGCCCACCCTGGTGTCGAAAGAGTTGATCCCGGACGCAAGCAAGCTGCGCGTCCGCGGGCTGAAGAACGGGGACGTCATCCAAGACTGCGAAACCACGTACGTCCCGCCCTGACCCGATTTAGCGGACCATCGCTGACATTCCCACAGCGACCTGATCTTCTCCATTGCTAAGCTGGTCAGCTTCGTTTCGCAAGGCACGACTCTGCCGCCTGGCACTGTCATCATCACCGGAACCCCGGCTGGTGTCGGCGCTGGACGCGAGCCCGCTGTGAGGATCCGGGACGGAGACGAGTTTGCCGTTGAGATCCTGCCGCATATCGGAACCCTTGTCAACGTCTTTAAGAACGCATAATACGCGACCCAGTAGATGAATAGACAAGACATCCTTGCTGCTCACGGATGACCTTGTTGCATGAATGCGGCAGCCGGGATCTCAATATCGGCCATCTGGAACGCCATGTCGAGATCAATTTCCCCGTCGAGGAAGTCCAAAGGACCCCAGTAATGGCTGAGCAGCATTGGACCCTCGGAGCCAAAGCCTGCGAGGGCAGGGTCTGGCGTTGACGGAACAGTCCCTTTCGCCTTCTCCTTGGCGCGACGCAGCAGCTTTGCGGATTCCAGCGCGACGACGCATTCATCCATGATTTCAAGGATCTCAATGGCCATGTCTACCCGTCGGAGAAGGGGCTGGCTTTCTTCTTCGGTGGCCTCGCGCATGACGTAAACGAGTATGATCGAGGCAGCGAAGACGGTGTATGTCGTGTTGTAGAACCTGTGCGCCGTGAGCAATGGAGCAAATCGATCAGATTGTCAGTGAGAACCTACCAGGTCCGGAAGAAATCGTTGTGCTCGTATGTTTGGTAAATGATGTCAATGGTCTTGGAGGCGGAGTCAAGATACTTCTGAGTCGCCTCTCGAGCCCCAGGAATGGCAGCCCGTTCCGTCGCTGAGGACTTGAGAAGTAGTGATCCGAAAAGAAGGATCCTCAAGTTATGGTATCCTACCTGCTGTCAGACAGGAAGACGGGTAGCGACCAGCGATTGAGACAGAACGTACGGATGTTCAACACCAACTTCTGGCGCTTCACCCACTGTGGATCTTTGGCTGCACGCAAAGATGATGTAGGTGCGCCAGCTGGGGCGTGGACGTTGGGTCGGACGGCCTCGGGCAGCCCCTCGACCCACCGGTCTAGATCCTGCTCTATCCGGTGAACCGTCGCGACTGTCCGGGCTATTGTTTCGTCTGAGAGGTAGATACTGAGGCAGATGGCCCTTGTGATTCTCGAAAAGTCCACCATGCACTTGATGATGGCACAATGAGGAGGGTCCAGGAGCTCAGGGCGGCTGTTGTCGGTGTCGGGGGCGCCTCGGATCAGGGGGTATTGACGGTTGTGGAAGAGGTCGGCGCCCAGGGTATCAGGTCTTCCCATAGCAAACGACATTTCGCTGGGATTTGTTAGGACTGACAATTCATGAGAAGGTGGCAACTTACGTCTCAAGTGAGTACAGGCCCCTGCGAAGGTTAGGGTCAGCCAGATTCGAGCTGTGGTGCTGTGCCGGGACTCACCACCACGTCCTTGACTCTGCCCTCCGCTGTGCTGGGTCGACCTTGGTATTCGGCCCCGGCTCACGGTTAATTCCCATGGCGAGCGCCGTCCTGACGGCAAGGCCAACGTACATGTACGAGACTGTTCGGAGGCAGTCAGTACGACTCACGGCGCCAAAGAGCAAGGCGACATACGATGAGGGCTGAGCTCGTTCTGGCACACCTTGGCGAGAAGAAAGTAGGCATGGACCATGTCGAGGTTCGTCACCATGCCGAGCTTGTTGCAGTGCTCCTTCGCCACCTCGAAGAACTTGCGACTCCACTGAAGGTTGCCGATGCCGTCGATGGGCTCGTCATCCCGCACGCCGATTAGCGCCCCGAGCGAAAGCACGCTGTAGTAGAGTGCGACGAAGCTTGACGGCCCGTCTGCGCCCTCGGTGCCTGACCAAACACCCTCGCACCGATCGAGAAAGGTCTGCTTGTCGAGGATAGGATGGACATAATGGATGGCGGCGAAGTAGTTCTCCAAGAACCCGCGGCAATGCGAGAAGTGTTGCGGGGCCTGGGGCTGGTCCCCACCGCGCGAGGCCTGGCCGTGGGTATCCGGGGAGTGGAATGCCGGGTTGTGCAGACTCGTGACGAGGGCGCCCCCGCCACCTGCTTCGTCTTGCTTCCCTGCGCGTTGGATATGGGAGAGCAGGGCGACTGAGGATGAGCTCCCGTAGAATTCGACATTGCGAGTGTGTCGATTGATGCCCGAGACCTCCTGCTCGCCGGCGACGCGCGTGGATGCACTGCCGATGGTGGAGATGACATCGCTCTCGTCCCGGGGGTGGTCGTGCACGGTGCTGCCGTCGAGGTCCATCAATGGAAGATCTGGCGGCCGTAGTATTGGGGGTGGTGGGCTGAAGCTGATGGTTTCGACAGTCGCGGCCGCGGGTGCGTGATCGATCGATGGCCTGGAGTCGACTCCGTCCGACTGTGGACCCATCATGCCGGAAAGCTGTTTCACGCGGTCTTCGAGGTCGCGAACATAGCTGTGGTTGGCCGTGAGTTTCGATGTCGTTGTGATGGTTGTCGCAACAGTACTCACTCCGAGTTGTACCGACCGCCTTGGCCTTTGTAAACACATTCAATTCTGCGATCTTCCCGAAACGCAAGTCAGCGATGATATGTTGACGGTAAGATTGGTGGACAGACTTCGGCAAAAGGTGCATGGCAGGAGCTCGTCGCATTTGTTCTTCTTGAGTCGACAGGCATCGCAGGCCCGCGCCGCGCGTGGCCGTCGCGCCTTGTTCGCAGATGCGCGTGTCGTTGGCCCGGTGCTGGGGTCTTGTTGGTCCATTTCTGCCTGCCGAAAGGCGTGCGGTCGAGAGTGCGGCGGGCGCAGGTTCGAGCAGCAGGTGACACAGGATGATGATGCGGAGGGGACGGGATAGGAGAGAAGACAAGATTCATCGTGCGCCTTCAGCGGCCGCCCGGTTGGCCAGCACGTGGCGGCACCCCAACATCGCGCTGCGGGCAGGCTCCAGTGGGGTTTTGGTGCTGCGGGGTCGGGAGCGTGCGGGGAATTGTGGGTGCTGCCCGCTGTCCGGCAGTTCAGAGTTCAGTGTCGGCAGGAGCACCTTGGCAATCCCGATCATGTTCTGTCACCAACTTCTTTCCCATGGATCTTCATCATTCGAGCCGAGTTTCGGAAGTCCGATTTGGCGTCGAAGCTTCAATTGCATCCAATGTTTATCAATCGCTATGCACGTCTATTCTGCAGCTCATCGAGTCCGCCATCTGGACCTCCCCTGTCATACCACTGAACGCGTCATCCCAGCAGCTTCGGCACCTCCTCGAGCAGATGCTCGACGATCGCGTCCGGCCCCTTTTCGACTTGAAGCCCCTGCGGAATCGCATGTGTCTTGATATCTGGCACGATTGAACGCGCGATGCTCCGAATCTCCGCCGCCTCCTCCGCCGACCACATGGAAGCCGAGAACTGGCGCTCAAGTCAGCGGCAAGCGACGAGCACTGGGGCCGCGCCGAGACTTACCAGAACATCGGGCTTGTGCTCCCTCACTTTTCCATCGACCTCTGCTATGCCTGCTCGTCGCGTCAGTCAGGTCTCTTTCAAGACATATACGAGGCGAGACTCACTTTCGCAGTTGGCGACATAATCGATGGTGTAATCCTCCTTGAGAGCCTCCACCATGCGGCCGATCAGCTTCTTGGCCCTCTCGGGGGCTGTGTTGACCGTGACCAAACGAAAGGGACCTTTGGGCGCCATGGCTTGCGTGTTTCGCGTGTCGAGAAGACGAAGATACTGCGATGACGACAAGAGGACTGAGAAAACGACAGAAGTCTCTTGGGATTCGGCTGACAATGGATGCTGTTGTCGGTGCAATGTTATGCCACACTCCGAGGCCGGCTCCGAATCGCGGGGTTATCATGCCGTGAGCAAGACTCGCGTGCTTCTGTCGCGAATCTGGGGTCCGGAAATGCCGGTGTCGATGCGAGGGGGCATGTCGCGGGTCCAGCCCCTGACCCGGCAATTCCGAGATCGCCCCCTTTCCCGGAACAGCCGCCGACGATTGCGTCCACGCGTGCATCAACACTGCTAAGATGGAGCTCCGGGGGCACTTCCGCCGACATGTGTTACGACCTGGAACCGCGGGGTCCGGGATGCCATGCCCGTTGCGCATCTTTGTCCGGTGGCGTGTCGTACAGCTTCGCCGTGGTGTCCTCATCCTTGAAGCAGCCGCATCCTGCGACATCTTTGAACAGGCATCGCATCGTCCCACGACGTCTCCAAACTGTCACCCGAGCTTGATTCCAGAAGAAGCTCAATCAGCATTCTTTGAACAGCACCATGGTAAGGTCTACGAACCCATCTGCCATGATGTACTGCTACTGACTTCGAGCTGGAACAGGACTCCCTGCCACTGCCCCGATCGCCCGTCCAACTCGACGTCATCATCGTCGGTGCTGGCCTCGGCGGCCTCGCTGCAGCCGTCTCCATCAGTCTGTCAGGCCACAAGGTGACAGTCTTTGAATCGGCAAAGGAGCTACTAGAGGTATGAACCCAGAATCTGCAACTTCTTGTTCAAGGCTGACAACTTCATGAACAGGTCGGCGCAGGCCTTCAACTCACACCAAACTGCACCCGCATCCTTCAAGAATGGCAGATTCCAGATCACCTCTGGAAGTCCGCCGCCGAACCGAAAGCCCTCCTCGTCCACAGATATGCCGGCCAGGTCCTGGCGATCGAGCGGGACTTCGACAAGAACATCCGCCGCAAATATGGCGCTCCTTTCCTCGACATGCACCGGGTCGACCTTCAGCGCTCCCTCTTCGACAGGGCCAAGGAACTTGGCGTCCACTTCGAGCTCGGCCAAAGAGTCGAGTCAATTGACTTCGACCAGGCTGAGATAACAACAAAGAACGGCATGAAGGCCAAAGGCGACCTGATTGTGGCCGCCGATGGCTTGTGGTCAAAGAGTCGGAGCTTGCTCACGGGAGTAGCAGACGCGCCTCGGCCAACGGGAGACTTGGCCTATAGGGTGGTTCTCGACCTCGAGCAGGTGACTGATCCTGAACTGCGGGCTTGGATCTCCAATCCTGCCGTGCACTTCTGGATTGGACCCGGTGCACATGCTGTCGGCTACTCATTGCGTGCCGGAAAGATGTACAACATTGTCCTGCTGGTGCCCGATGACCTGCCAGCCGGCGTGAGCCGCCAAACGGGCTCGGTGGAAGAGATGAGGGCGCTGTTCAAGGACTGGGATCCCATCCTGGGAAGGTTCCTCGGCATGGTTGATACAGTCGAGAAGTGGAAGTTGATGCACAGTAAGTCCTCCCTCTCGATGTCCCAAGCCAAATCTGACGCGGTCCAGTTGAGGAGCTGCCCGAGTGGGTGAACCAGAAGTCGAATCTGGTGTTCATGTACGTTCCCTTCCCTTCACCTGTTGAAGGAAGCCCACTAACATCATCAGGGGCGACTCATGTCATCCAATGCTCCCATATCTCGCCCAAGGCGCCAATTCCGCCGTCGAGGATGGAGCTGTCCTGGGCCTACTCTTGGGCTACATGAGGTCAAAAGACCAGCTTCCTCAAGCACTGAAGATGTACGAGAGGCTTCGAAAGACAAGGGGCGATGCCATCGTCAAGGAGACCTTCAAGCAGGCATGTAACGTTCCTTCCTTTGGCACCTTGCAGCATCTAACCCACAACAGAGAGAATCATTCCACATGCCGGACGGCCCGAAGCAGGAGGCTCGCGATGAGATCTTCCTGTCTCAGCTGGGCAAAGACAAACTTCGCGGCCCCTTCCCCAGCAGATGGACTTGTCCTGAAGTGCAGCCGTGGCTGTACGGGTACAATGCCTTTGAGGAGGTGAAGAAGGCGGTCCAAAAGGAGCCATTCCGCATCAAAACCGCTGTCCCGAGTACGGTCGAGTCAAGTATGCCAGTCAGCAAGCGCATCAGCTCCTTGTTCTCGGCCCTGGCGAAGTGGCTAGCCATTTGAGGGGGGAAATGGGCAGTGACAAGCACCCTTAAGCAAGATAACATCTACTCGACTATGCGAATAGACGGCTTAGCATTTACCCGTGAAGACTCTCCTACGCCTGAGGAAGGTCGAAAGGGCCAGCATCACACGTGATCGTCTCAGTGAAGGTGCGGGGTCAATGACGCAAGTCACACGTCTTCACCCCCCCATGTTTGACCTTCACCATCATCATCTCGAGCTTCCATCCGTGATGTTGAACCCAAGTGCGCGCCAGGCAAGACGAACAGCCATGGCATTACATCTTCCCGCAGAAATATTTGACATTGTAAATGCCTACTCACCCTTATCGCTCGCAAAACAACTTGCGACTCGTCGCTGACACTCTACTGCAGATTATGTCTTACGTGGAGGATGTCGACCGCACCAGACCGCCATACCAGGATGATAACACCTGGCCTTACAGAGAGCTCAGTTCCGACTGCCGGAAGATCTTGGCCAACCTGCGTCTCGTCAACAAGTCTTTCTGCCGGAACGCCTCCCCGCTACTCTTCCGGCACTTCATAGCGACAACCAAAAGGTCGTTCTCAAGTTCACCCCAGTGCAGCTTGGAAAAGCTTCTCCATCTTTCCAACAGCACGTATGCGGTAGACGTGCGTCGCCTCGAGATCAGACTCGACCGCTTCGGAGATGCAAATCACGAAGCTCTTCTGACATTCGTGGAAGACCTCGCTGGAACGTTGCCAACCTGCCTGGCGAGGTTTAAGAATCTCAACATTCTTCAGTTTCACGGCACATCATCCTACCGTTCTCGAGAGGTCGCGGAACTCTTCAGAGATACAGTCATAACGGTACTACGTTACGTGCCACTCTCGAATCTAACAGATCTCGAAGTCACTTTCCCAATTGCATATGACTTCGGCCACTTCTTTGGCAGCAAGGCGACCTCGGTGCGCATACCGATAGAGAAAGTGTTGCAACGACTTCGGCACGTAGGTCTAGTTCTATCTGAGTACACCAGTCATAACGGACAAAGATACTGGCATACAGCCATATCTGCCGAAAATGCAGCTCTCCCGAATCACACCCATGCGATCCAGCTTTGTAGGGTTGTCGAGCTAGCTGAGAATCTCGAATCTCTCGCCATAGGAAGCAGCGAGATTGTCAACATTGACAACATGAATCTTCATGATTCACTCCGTCTCAAATCTCTCAATCTTTGTGGAGTTTCCATATTATCACATGTTTTCATTTCTATCATCGAACAATGCAAGGACACGATCAAGTCGATTGAGCTCGACCGCGTGGAGCTCAATTCTGGTACGTGGCAGCAAACTTTGCTGCGAATGAGCAGGCTTCCAAGTCTTCTTCATTTTTATATCGGTTCATGCGGTTACTCGAGGGATGGGGCGAGTTCCCAGCTTCGCCCAGGACTTTTACCTCCGCCAGATGATCCTGAGGATATCGAAACGCACAATTTCATGGACATCTACGCGCTTGGAAATCTACAGCGTCGGGTGAACACAAACAGGCTTGTTGCGGGGCTCCCGCAGGTGTCGGATTATGAATTTCGACACGCTCAGCGGGAGACGCTCGAGACTGTGCTGGGGGAGATGAACATCAATACTTAGGTTGGCTGAAATTTGGGGGCATGTAATGCTCAGTCCTGGCGGGCCAGATGGGAGATTTGGAAGGCGGTACGGTCGACTTCGTGGAGACAAAACGTGGGAAGAGACGCTCTCGGGCGGGCAGAACAGCAAAATCAACCCTATCGCCGTAAATCGAGGATTTAAATTTTACTTGGAGAGGTCGACGGGCAGGCTCCCATGTCTCTGCGATCACGGGCAATACCACATATCTACAATGGCCAGAAGCATCGTAACTCAATGCCTCCATGTTCAAAGCGATTGAGAGTGTGAAAACCCGATACTAGTTCCGAACTCCCCTAGCTGTCTCACAGTCAACCTCCATTTTTGGATATCCTTTGGTCATGTTGGCCGTTTTGCGGTCCCGTTGCATTCTATCGTTTCGCTCCCGCTGTCTGGCAGTGTCTGCCTCCAGATCTCAATTGATGCGCCCATGATTCAAGCTGCAAGCATTGCAAACGCGCCTATCTCGCTTCCGCCCAAAATCACATGGAAGATGACGATGCTTTGTCGCCGCGCTCAATGAAGCTAGTGTTGAGGCATTTGTGCGATGGCCGACGATGCACAGCCCCCCGTAGCCGTGTACTTCCCACCCAAGTCGTCGAACATGTAGCTCTCCCGTCTAGTGCGGCTCTCCAGGAACCATCCCGCGACAACCCACCCAAGTCTCGCCATACCCCGGCCCGTTCCCGATGTCAGAGCCGACAATGGACGCACATCACAAGCTGCCCGCATTTGCCAAGCGATGAACACCCCCTCGACTGCATGGGCGCGGGTGTATCCTCGACAGGGGTCACGATACGGAAACCCCTCCCCTTTTGCGGATGATACTCCCACTGGTGATCTTCGGCGTGGGACCTGGGCGGCCTCCCTCTGTGACTCTCTGACAGGCTCGTGCTCGCTGAGCGGCAACGGAGTCGGCGAACCTGGACAGGAATAATCCCTCACCGATCGGGAAGCACCTCGCCTTGCTGTGCTGCCAGTCACGGTCCAGACAGGATGCAACGGACTAGCCGCAACTATGGCCCTGTGCGACCAAGCGTGAATCACTGCAGTTGCATGATATCACCGGAGAGAATGGGCCTTCAATTGCATGCGGGTGCTGCTTGTTAGCTGCTTGGTCCATGACCTTCACCGGCACGATCTACTCTTCTCCCCTATTCTGCGACTGTGAAATCACCAAAGCTCTTCGTCTATCTCACCAAGCCCGAAGCCAGAGCGCTGCTCAGCTGGTTCCGACCCAGAAAGTAGCTTCATCCCATGGACACTCACCATGCCGCTCACTTCTCAACCCTGGACTCCGACGCTACAACTGAAGAGGGGGGATTCGAAGAAACCTTGGACCCCGAGGCCGGCAGACTTCCATTTCACAACGATGAGACCGAACACTACTTTGACGACGACGATGAGGACGTCCCCATCATGACCCCTCCAAAAGGGCCGTCCGTTTACATGACCATTCACCGGTAATTTATCCTTTCTCGCTGCTCAGCGCATCTACTAAGTAGCCATAGCATCAGGAGGCTCGTCATAGCCAGTATTGGTGGGTGAGCATCCCGCGTCAGTGAACCTTGGCTAACTTCTCGATGCCAGATGACCCCTACACGCTGGAACAGTTGCGAGCCCCACGCATGAATATGCTCGTTGTCCGGCCTTTGGTAGACAAGCTTCATAATGATGGCGATGGGGACATCTGGGCTGGTATGTCTGCCTTTCTGTTTCGGATTTCAAGCGCAATATCTAACGATGGCCGTGCAGTCTACTGCCTCCTCGTCAACCGCGTCCAATTTCTCCGATCACAGCACTGTCAGCCGATGCACCAGACCGTCAACATTGCCCGAGCCACTCTCTGCGAGCTCGTGGCCACCCGTGTCCTTCGCCGCTTCCATGAGAAAAGCCCCGGAAACAAGGGCTTACTTTTTCTCGCCAATATACTCGTCTCGGGGTTCGACCCGTTTCACGGAGCTCCCGACTCTGTGGTCTGCTCTACCAGGAAGCCGCAGTGGCCAGTCCAAGACCGAGGAGGTCACGAGCGCAAACTGACAGCCCTCGAACTCGCCATTCTCTCCGAATCCAAGACTCTAATCGCAAGTTCGGCCTGTCAGCGCGTCGTATCCGCTGTGTACGAGGGCGTTATCATCTACTCGCCAATTTCTTTCGTCGACATCCTTCCCGACCACTTCAAGCACCATCCCGTCACCATCTATGAACCTCGCTCCGCGCCGCTTTTGAACCATCGTCGGCTCATCGTTCCTCGGTCACGGAATCTGATCGAACTGTTCCACTTCACCATCCTCCTCGTCCTCTACATCGGCGCCATGATCACCGATGGACAGTCGCAGGGGAGGTGGTGGTCGCCAGCGTTTGATCTGTTCGCCTCTGGCTGGATTCTGGAGCAGTTTGCCGCCATAATCGAGCACGGATGGGAAGTCCACGCCCAGAATCTTTGGTCGTTCTTGGATGCCACCTTTATCTTCCTCTACCTCTGCCATGCCGCGCTCCGTCTCGTTGAGGTCGCCACGCATTCAGGAGCTCAGTACCATGCTACACAAATCATGTTTACCGCGGCACCGGTGCTCCTGACGCGCATCGCGTTTACGCTTATGCCCGACAACATCGTCTTCATCTCACTGCATGCAATGATGAAAGACTTCATGCGACTTACGTTCATCGCAATGTGGTGCTTCACCGGATTTCTGCTGTCGCTATTGTGGCTCGAGAACCCTTTGCCCCAAAACCCAGGGGTTTCGAGCGAGAAGGCAGATGGCGGTCTCAGCTGGGCTACCATCTGTGAGTGGCTCCTCTGGATCTGGTTCGGTCTTGATGGTACGGGCATCAACCAAGCGCCACGATTCCACCCAGTCCTCGGGCCAGCCTTGATGATCACATTCGCCTTCCTCGGAAACACGCTTTTCCTCACCATCCTCGTCTCGATGCTCACCAACACGTTTTCTAAGATCATCGCAGACGAGCAAGCGGAGATTCAGTTCCGTCGGACGGTCCTGACATTCCAAGCCGTCAAGTCGGATTCCATCTTTCTCTACCCACCTCCCGCAAACATCCTGGCCCTCGCCCTGCTTCTACCCCTCAAGTTCATGGTCAGTCCGTGTCTGTTCCACAGAATAAATGTTGCATTGGTTTGTACATTGAACGCACCCGTGCTGCTGCTCGTCTCCGTTTACGAGCGTCGGAGTTTGAGAAGTAATCTCAAACGAACTGGGCAGGGGAGCTCTCTTCTCAACTGGCGCTTCACAGCCTTCTCGCCACACGGAGACGTTCAAAGCGTGTTTGATTCGGAGCCCCCGGAAGAGATCTGCGAGGCGTTGGAGGACCTCGACCAGTTGAGCGATCTTGGTCTTTCCGAGGCAGATGCTGTCGAGTGGGCATCAAGCGGAGGCAGGAGACGACGGTCAAGGATGAGGAGGCCGGCCTCGAGAGAAAGTAGGGATGTGTTTTGGTTATCAAATGCGCGAAGAGGAGCACATCCTGATGGATGAAGAGAGCGTGCGCTAGGTAGCTGATGCAGACAAAAAGTTACGGGCAGTACTGGCGCCAGAAGCAGCGATGAGTCCAGTCCCGTGATGTAGCTATGGCTCAGCCATCACCAGACTCCCCTGCCTAGGTCACTGTGCCTCCCTTGAGTGGAGTGTTTTGACAAGGACTTGGATTGATTTTCGCATGAGTCACATTTCAAGAACATCGAACTATTTCAGGATGAAAATGGATTCTCTGCTTTACATTAGTACAAGGAAGAGACCAGATCAGGTCCTGACCAAACATCCCTACATCTCCTTGATGAAGCCAACCTCGATGAGATTGTCATAATCAACATCGAGATCAGCAAGCTTGGCCCTCGAGTTCTCCCTGATCCAGAGGAACGCCTCCAGACCGATGCGCCTCGCCATCCTGGCAATCGGGTTACGGGATGCACCTTGCCCAATTCTCAGTACCTGCTTGCCCATGATGTAAACAACCTGAGTTTGCTTGGCCTGGCGCAGAACAGTGATCTCCTCGCGAATCTCTGGGATCAGCTCCTGCTCATCAAACGCCCATGCCTCGTCACCGACATTCTCGTCAGCATCCTCATGTCCCTGGGGAGGGCTGACACGAGTGATGAACAGCATGAGTTGGTTCATGATCTTCTGCCCAAGATTGGGCGTCAGAACATCGTCCATGTAGCCGTGGCGCAGCGTCAAACGATAGCACGACGGCATCTCCCTCACCCTGGTGATGACGTAGCGCTCTGATGGCGGAACGTAAGGTAGAGAGAGTACGCGCATGTGGAAGAAGACGACAACTTCAGGGCGAGCCTTGAACTTTTGGATGAACTTGGCAAACACCTTGGGCACGGAGTTGTCGTGCCCCCCGTCCAGCTTGTCGAAAAAGATACCGACCCCAGGGGCAGTCGCGATGTCGCCATGATGAATCTTGGGCGACGGGCGTGGTTTGTCACCCGCAAAAGTAATTGTTTTCTGACCTGTCGCAAGCGATGAAGCAGGGGAGAGTTGCAGGAGCTGTGAGGGCGCGATGCGGTCTTCGGCCTCGGCGGTCCATTGTCGCTCCTTGCCCCAACGCCAGAGGACAAAGACGGATGAGAGAATGATGGCCAAGACGACGGTAAACCAGGCACCCTCGGGGACTTTTCGCATGACGGATGACATGTATGCGCCGTCCAGTGATACGAAGACAAGGAAGAAGAAGAGGACGACGAGGGATGGGATGCGCCAAATGAGGAGGGCGATGAGGGCGACCATCCATGTTGTGATCATCGTGACGGTAATGACGCAGACGCCGTAGGCATGGCCCAGGCTGGTAGTCTGGAAGTTTGATGATTAGTCTGGGCTCGCCTCCCCGAAGAAATTGATGGAACACTCACATTATTGTAGACCGCAGTAACGATGACTGTGCCGATCATCAAGATCCAATTCGCGAGAGGCATGTAGACCTGGTGGTGGAAGCGCGAGCTCGTGTGAACCGACTTGATGTGTGGAGAGTAGGACATTCTCATGACCTGCGAGAGCAGCTGGAAAGCGCTGGTGATCATGGCCTGACTCGCCACAATGGCGGCCATGACGGCAATGACCATGCTGAAGTAAAAGCTGCCCGGAGGAACCGTGTAGAAGAAAGGGTTGGTGAACGCCGTCTCAGTCTCATCGGCGGCGATGAAGGCGGCTTGGCCAACGTAGGCGAAGATGAGGCAAGGGTATGCGAGGCAAAGCCACGAGATCTGGACGGCGCGCTGGCCGAAGGCGCCAAGATCGGCAAAGAGGGCCTCCACGCCAGTGAAGGCCAGAAGCAATCCGCCGAGAGACTCCCATCCCGCTCGGCCATTGCGGACCAAGTACAGAAAGGCAAAATGAGGGCTGAAAGCCTTGAGAACGGTGTGATCGTGCTTGACCAGGTTGTGAATGCCGCTGCAGAGGTTGAACAGGAGCCAGACGACAACAACCGGTGCGAAGCTGGTGCCGACCTTGGATGTGCCAAAGGGCTGGACGGCGAAGAGGATGACGATGATTGCGCAGGAGATTCCCACGATCGCGTCTGTGCTCAGGCCTGGGTCGGCAACCCTGATGCCTTGAACAGCTCCAAGGACCGACTGCGCAGGAGTGAGGATGCCGTCGGCCAAGACGAGAGCCACGCCCAGCATGCCGGTGATCTTTAGGGCGACTTGTGCGAACTTGCTGGTCTCGAGGAAGTTGCGGACCCCGTTTCCGACGCGCCTCATGTCTTCAGTGCGGTGACGCTCGAGCATGACGGTGGAGGATTGCTTCGGGTCTCGGTAGACGATGTTGGCATATCTCGCAAGCAGGGAATAGAGGGCGAATGTTCCGCCTTGTCCATCGTCATCGGCCGAAAGCACGATGAAGCAGTATTTGACGGTGACGATGAGGGTCAGGGACCAGATGATGATGGACACGGCGCCGACGAGGTCTTCGTGGGACGGCTGGGAGGAGAAGGTCGAGGAGAAGACATAGAGGGGGCTGGTGCCGATGTCGCCGTAGATGACACCGGTGCTTTGGAAGGTGAGCCATAGGAGGGTGAGGCCTGTGAAGGTCTGCACGAAAAGTACGGTGAGCATGCAATCACGACTCTGTCTATTATGGCTCTTGGAAGAACGGCTTACCTGCTTTCCCTTGCGCTTCAAGTCATCTTGCGCGATGTTCCTGGCCTTTTCTTCCTGATCAAGGTCCCAAGTGTCTTCGTCTGGAGGGTTGGCAGCCGGGGAAGCCTCTTCAGGAGGAGTTATCTCGCCCATGGTGACGCAATATTAGGGGCTCTCTAGGCAGGAAGATGTCCGGAAGAGCAGCAGGGCGTGACAGACAAAGTTCAATCGTCAAAGAGATGGGTTGGAAATTTCTTCCGCTACGAAGGCTCGACAGATACATGTACCGCCGTCAAGCTGGAAACCCTAGGCCCTCAAGAGGTGGCGCAAAAGATTTTGGAGCCATGTCGGCCCATCGGCATCCTCATTTCACGATACCCACGAAGAGGCTGACCTCGTCTCCGATATCCCAAGCAAGCTATTGGCCACCAGAACCATTTGCTAAGTCGTACGACCACCGGATTCTGGTAGATATGTTGCCTGCGGGCGCTCGAGGACGAGTCTTGCGGGCGTAGAGTCGGGCTGTGAGCGGGATTTATGGAATATCCCACCTTTCATTGTCTGTCCATGGGACATGCCAACCAATCGCCCTCGTTGCGCGAAGGAAGCGAGAGGGGGGTGCCTGGCGTGCACAAAGTTCATCCGCAACATGGCCAGCTCGCTTGTGGCAGCTGGGGCATCGGCACATTTCGATGCGGTGTGCATTCCCACCTGCAAGCGGCTCTCTCCCGGACAAAGTCAACCGCCACGGTATGGGGTGCATGTCTTGGTCGGTAGAGCTATTCGGCAGAGTCGCCCGATCGGTTACGGTGGAGGCTGTGCCTAACGGTTGAGAAATGTATGAGCAAAATTTCCCATTCGTTGTCCAACATCCCGCCCTTGGATGACACAACCCCCCTTTCGGAGGTTTGCCGAGGGGGGTTGGGGTGGTTTGTGCAAGGACTGTCAGAAGACCTGACCTCCTCTCCAGCTGTGTCAGAAACAGCGGGAGCTCAATGAAGACAAGCGGGGAGAACGCAGACAACAGTCCTTGTCCTCGAGCTGACCGACAATCCATTCGACCCTGATCAACTTTGGACGACGCTACGGCCGATCTCCCCCTTGGAGGAAGCCCAAACAAGCTTTTGCCAAGGTGGCTATGTCCGTCTTGACCCACCCCCTTCCAGGCCACGCCCCTGACCCCTGTCGTTCGAGTCTCCCGCGGCAACGGCCGGCTTGTCACCTGTGTGGGATTCTCCCGCGTGTTTGCAGCCAACGGACGCCTGCAGCACCAGATGGATGTGACAGATCATAATCCATGTGGAAGGATTCACAGGTCAGCAATGTCCGGATCGCTCGGAACCTTTCCGGTTTCCGGTTGATCAAAACTTGGTCATGGAAATGCACAGCTCCCGCTCTTATTGAGGCGCCTAAGACGCCGGGCGATGTGAGGGGTATGCTTAGCCGCGTTTTGGTGGTCTCGTGCCAAGGGTTGATCGGGTTTGCTCGCATGGGATGACGGACGGTTCCTGGTCTCGCAGCGGCCGTAACCGAGAGGCAACCCTTCTGCAAGGCTTGTACCCCCCACCCCCGGGACCCGGACTTGAGGAGAACCCCCAGGACGGACAGGCGCAGTTGACTTCCAGGCTGCGACAGGGAGCAAGCACTCTTTGCCCTGCAAGCTCCATTGGCGGATTGCCATCGAATCTGACGAGCACGAACTGGCACTTTGCACGACTGGTGGATGGATTCAAAATCAGTTCTTCTCTCGATTGCTCGACCATCCATTATCAAAATCGCCAAACGCTATTCAAGTTAGACGTCGTGATCAATGGTGTGGTCCGTGATGGCGATGCTCGCGGAACAAAGTCCTGTCGTGTTGTGGTCGTCATGGAGAGGATGGGAAAGTAACGCGTGGTATTGACAGCCACTGGAGATGAAGACTGCGAGGTCCCGGCCTTGTCCATGTCCCTGCAGCTGTTCCGTGTCATCAATCCGAAGGCAAAACCTCGCCGAAACCAAGGGCTTACTTCTCAGAGCAGTAGAGAAACATGTGGTCATGAGGAATGAACTCCTTGTCGCAAGTCGAGCTATCAGATCCATCCATGTTAGTGTCCTGTGATTTATGGCCAAGGGTTTCGTACCAAACGTTCGGGAAAACATCTTCATCATCACCGGCCAAGTCATGCGTTTCAGGCTGCTGGCTATCTCGAGATTTGCGAGACTTTGAGACAATGTATCGACGTCTCTTCGGAATCCCCATGGGATGAGCGGTGAGCTGCCTGGATCTTTCCGTGGTGCCTGGGGCTTGCATCGTTGACCTGAGCGAGAAAAGTCTGTGGTCTTGGATGATTGTTCGAGGTCGACGGCGAAGCGCATGAGGCATTGACTTGGAATCAGCGACACCTTATGTTCACCCGAACAGCTCAATTGCACTCAGGGTAACACGGCATGGAGCAAGGGCTGTTGCCTCGAATCTCCCAAGAAAACTTTACTTCCTGCATACCCAAGTGGTCTCACGTTCTCTTCACTCGATTCTCTCACATGCCCGACTTCTTCCAGGCGCGCTCGGTGTCCTCCAACCTGTAGCTACCACTGCACACATCTGCTGCTCCGCAGTCGCTGCAGTTCAATTTCTTTGACGTAAATGCACCGAAATGCCTTGGCTCCTCCCAGCCAGAAATGGCCAAGAAATCACTGCCGGAACAGACCTTTTGCCGCCAGCGCTACTCCGGGGGCCAAACTCCCCCGGATGCTGCCCCTCTCGCGTGCATCGACAGCTGAGATAACGACACACCCCCATCAGACATGTCCCTGCGGAATTCCATCCCTGAGCCATGGCCTTGTCTGAGTAGCACGGGGGTTTCTTGTTTCCTGAATCCGCTCTAGGTGGCACGGATTACCCTCTCCATGACCCCTCACTTTGACCGTCATTTCGTTGCTGAGTCTGCGCCTCGAAAAGCGGGCGTTCGATGCGCCATTTCGCCCATTGGACTGCCCCTGAAACCTGACAGGTACGTCGGCTGTCCACCAAGCCAGTCACTCGCGCGCATCACGGGTGAAGCATCTACAACATAGTCGAGTATCGTGAAGAACTCGTGAAATGCGGTCACGAGCACGACTCAATCCCCTCCCGCGCACGCGCCTGTGCCGTGTCGAACTTGGTGCAGGCTGCCTCTCGAGTCGTTAGGAGCACGAGGACATTGAGTGTACCGAGGGAGCAATCCCCCTCGCAAACGGAGAGGCCCTGCGCCCCTTCCTTTGAAATTTACTATCCGTACGCAAGTTGCTGTTCCATACTCGTGCTGTTTCTGAATTAAAAGGCCTCTGTGCTCCCTGTGGTTGAGCAGCTTTGATGCACCAGACCTCCAATTTCCCAATTCACTGCCATTTCTCCCAGCTTTCAAACCCCAAACTCCCTCATGTACTCAGAAAAAGAGCCCGCGCGTATTCGCCGCGCCACCCTTGATGACATTGATGCCATCGCCGACGTGGTTCTGGCATCCCTTGCCAGCGACCCGTCCTGGAAGATCATGATCCCCTACGGTTTCCACAAGGACGCAACCTACAGGCAGTATGCCAGAGATATCCTCATGCGCCATCTCGCCCCAGAAAGCTTCGACTCTCTGGTGTTGGTCGCAGAGTGCCCAAGCAAAGGGTCGTACACCATCGTGTCCGTGGCCGTATGGAACACGACGCATTCGCGGTACCACGATGCCTGGCGGAAATGTAAGCTCTGGCAAAACCCATCTCCTGTGCGCCACGATGAACAGGCACTGACTTGATATCGACAGCTTGCTCGACATTGTGCGACATGGACGACGTCGTGCCTACCATTCCACCCGAATCCCACGACAGCGTCGTCGACAAGCTCACGGCTCTCAGCGCCGCCATTGCCTTCAGCCAGAAACAGCACTTTGAGCAATTCGAGCCATACGTCTACCTCGAAGTTCTCGCCACCCACCCCGCACATCGCGGGCAGGGATACGCGAAAGCCCTCTGTGCCGTGGGTGTCGACTCTGCACAGAAGCGCAGCTTGGCAGTCGCCGCTCTGACGAGCTCCCGGGGCTACATCTTCTTTTCTGGCATGGCGTTTGGGGATCTGGGATGCGTGTCACTGCGTGGGTCAAACTGCTCACGGGACGATTGCATGCTGAAGGCCATGATATTGCATCCGCAGCAGAAGAGGAGGAGGTCGTCCGTGATCAACTCATTCCTTTCTTACGTTTCTCTGGGTAATTCGAGTCAATAACAATACTTTTGCCTCTCGAATATATGCCGGCCACATCATGTCTCGCAGTTCTCGGTGTTAAGTAGGCATGCGAGATGACCTCGCCTGGATCATGTTCACCTTGTTCTCATTGCCTCCGTGACGCTAGGTAAATGAAAGGCCCTGGTATTGCTCTCGTCCCCTCCATTTCTCTACAGGGACCCCCGCTGTCTGGTGATTCCCAGTCACCTTGCGTCTAATGCCAAAGTAATGACAAGTTCACCATTCGCAGAAGACACCGCGTATAAAATACTTGACATGAATGTCATGGTATTCCATGGGGTTGTAGAGAGTGCTCACTCTGAAGTCGCATTTTTCTCGAAGTCTTTCCAGCGTTTTCCTGGAGGCTGCACTCTCCGGAGCGACCAACGGTGCTGTGCAGTGCGGAAGGGTCACGGACTTCAACTTCTTGAACTGAGCGACAAAGTCGGTGTTGTCTAGCTCTGCTTCAAATGCGCTGAGAATGTCCTTTTGTTCCCATAGGTAGTCGACTGATATCGGGAAGTCGTCTGCCAGTACGAGGTTCTCAATTTGGCGGGGAAGGATCGTGCTGATGGAACCAGGTGTGAGCTGCGTGAAAGCTCCGAACCCCATGCCGGCGACGAAAGCAAATGGAAGCCAGAGACTCTTGATGTTGGGTAGCAGTTTCAACGCCGACAGTGATCCTTTAATGATGATGGGAAACTGTCGTGTGTCCATCCAGGTAGCCCAGTCTCGACGCTTTTCCCGGGTAGCGTCGATCCTCAAATCGACGAGCGTCTTTCTGCACGGTGCAGCGACAATTGCTGCTACAATCTCGTCGAGATCCACCTCGTAGAAGTTGAGAGGGATATCGAATACGGGATGGTAGAGCCACTTGTATCGGAACGACTGAAGGGGCGGACAGGCGGCCAAATTTCCCGCAGACCTCGATGCTCCCGAACCCTGTGTAGCTTGAGTGATGTGAGCTTCAAGGACGATGGAGCTGTGGACATCGGCCAAGAGAACCCGTCGCTGTTCGGAACGGAGATGGAAAGAGTTTGAAGGTTTGGCAAGTAGAAGAGGCTCAGTACGGAGTTGCCGTCTCTTGTGAAGTTCTCTTTGTTGCCATGTAGGTTTGGCTCAATCAAGACATGGCGAAGACGCTCAAATCGTTGAGCATTGTTTTGGAGACTGGCAGAAAGTGTTTGCTGGAACATTTTGGCCAGAAACTGCCATTTGCCCGAGGCCTCGAAGCTTGCGAAGACGATCTCCTTGATGTTCGGGGACAAGGCGACAATGAGAGCCATGATGCTGTCTGCGTTGCCCTTGAGAATAGAGGTCATCCAGTTGTTGATGTTCTCCGTAGGCACGCGAGCTGAAGTGATCAGTGCATTTCGCAGTTTGATCGAATCCAGTTCTGCAGACTGAACAGGGCATGTATGAACCAGCTTGGGCCGACTGTGATCAAACGCCCAAGAGGTCCCTCGACCCTTTCTCTTGCATTCCTCGTGAGTGATTTTGATGGTTTGGATGTATTTTGCCAGCTCTGGTCGGTCGAGGAGGGTCCGGAGCATGTGCAGTATTTTCGGACTTTTGGGCGACTTTGGTAGCCAGACGAACTCAGTGTCTGTGTAGAGTGCATCGATGGCTGGTAGGTGGAGGCTGGAATTGGTTCTAGCGGAAGAGACAAGATCCAGAGGGCTCAGCCAAGCCATGATGGCATGCTGCATCTCCCTGGGAAGCGGAAGAAGTTGCATTTTCGCCGTGAAGTGGAACCATGCCGGAACAAGACGGGATGAAATGGCTGTTGTTTGGATAGAAGAAGATGAGGAGTAATTGGGAACGGGCCCGGAGGTTGAGAGGATGAAAGACGGAGGAAGAGACGACCGGGTTCAATGTTGGCTTCAGGCCTGAGTATGAATACCTGTAAGGTAGGTAGGTGGTAAGTAGGTAGCTAGGTCCCCCGCCGGAAGCGAGCTGATCAAAGTGAATGTGCAAGCTGTCCAAAATAGGGCTAGTGCCACTTCACAGAGATGGAAGTTGCCCGAGTAAACGTTTGGAAGGAAGGGCAATGCTGTGATGCTTGCTTCTGAAAAGTACCGAGGATCTGCAAGCAAATGAAAAAGTCGATGTGGTGCTGTGCAGGCTGCGTGTTTGTACAATCATCCTCACGGAAGGTCCTCCCTGCGCGACCAGCGTGATCATCATACTGATTTCCAAAAGAAACCCGGGTTAGAGGACGGAATGTTGAAGCAAACGTTGAAGTCAAAATCAATTGATGCTAGCCCCGTCCTGCTGCAGCAAGCATGATTGAGCACTGAGTGACCAGATTCCCTACTCCAGTTGCTCGTTGCCGTCAATCTTGTGGCTTTCAAACCTCCATGCCGGGATCTTCTGCTCAAACATGATATCCAGCTCTTCGTAGGTGCGGCCCTTGGTTCCGGGGACGTCGAAGTACAGCAGTGCCAAGTACAGCACCGCCTGCACAAAGAAGATCCAGCCAATATTGCCACCAAGGTTCAGCTGATCGGCGTTGAACAGATACGGAAGAATGATCTGCCAGATGGTACTGCTGATGGCAGACCAGCCTTGGCCCAGGCCCATCGACTTGGATCGGAGCTGAGTGGCCGAAGTCTCGCCAGCGATAGCGTTAGAAGCGCCGACCGCTGGACCGTAGGAAAGCGAGGTGATCAGGAGCGCCATGCCAATGATGGTCATGTTGGTCTCGGTCCGCGCCATGGTGCCCATCACGCCCATGATAAGGAACATGGCGGCGCAGAACGCTACACCAATGAAGGTGAGCAGGCGGTGACGGATATGCATCATGAGGAAGATGTTGAAAAGAGCAGACACAACGCCCAAACTGATGCCGATCTGCACCAGCTTGACGACCGTGTGACTGTCGAGGCCAGTCTGGTTGAGGAAGTAGGGCGCGTTGGAGGCAATGACCGAGCCGACAACCACGGGCATGTAGAAGCAGATGACAATGATGCGTGTGCGACGCAGGTTGGTGCCGCGGAAAAGCTCGGCCCAGGAGGTCTTTTGGGCGTTGAGACGGCGCTCGGCCTCGATGGTGTGCTGGATCTGGACGAGACGGGCCTCGATGTCCTCGCGGCCGTTGGAAAGACGGACGAGAGACTTGCGGGCCTTGTCGTGGTGAGACTTCATGACGAGCCAGTAGGGGGATTCAGGCATGAAGTAAAGTCCTGCTGCCAGCGCGGCAGGGAAAGCCCAGCCTCCCGCGAAGATGACTCGGAAGGAGGACTGGTCCATGATGGAAATGCGGCTGAAGGTGGAAGCAACGGCAATGAGCATTCCGAGGTTCTTAATCGCGTCAGCTATTGTTTTCTTTGTGTTTGATGTAGGGACTTACCATCATGATGGTGTTTGCCGAAAGCGCAATGCCACGCATGGGAAGAGGGGCGACTTCCGAAAGGTACGTTTGAGTCGCGGCGAGGATGAGGCCGATGGAGAAACCAGTCAGGATCTTGCCGCCCAGGAACAACCCGGGTGTGTGAGCCACGTAAGTGACACCGATTCCGGCGGAGGAGGTGAAGATCGCGGCGAGGAAGACCGAGCGACGGCCGAACCAGTCTTGAAGTACACCGGCTGTGACTGAGCCGACCATCGTCATGACGTTGTATGTAGCGTTCCATGCGGATTGCCAGTAGGCAGGAATGATAAGGGTTCCGTTGACTTCCGAGGCGAATGTCATTCTGTTGAGTAGTGTGGTCAGTAGAGGGATCTCAGGGAGTACAGGGAAAGCGACTTTGACTTACTGGAATGCCGGCATGGCCAGACAGATGGAAAGAGCCAAGTTCTCGTAGCCCACCATCATGGAGCCAACTAGAAAGTTGTGAGACAAAGCTGATGAACAGATCAGTGCAAGCGAGACTTACTGTTTGCATACAAAGTCCACAGGACGATCTTTGGGTTCGCAACCATGCACTGCCATGCGGTCATTTCCTCGTCCGAAGGCACTGCAATGATCTCCTGGTGGTCGACATTCGCCTTGTCGGCGCTGAGAGCCAGCTCTTTGCCGTCGTTGCTGCGATCCGATCCCATAGTGGATGTTCTTGTTGATGTTCCAGGGCTGTTGTGGAAAACGTGCTGATCAACCTCCTTTGGAAGAATGGGGGACTGCAATGGAGAGAACGGTCTCGAAGGATGATCAAGGTTGAAGCCAAGATATATTCAAATCGTCTTGCAGCCCTTGTGTTGCTTGGCGTGACCTGACGAGGAGAGGCGGTTGTCTGACACAAACGTGGTTGACATGGGGGTGGACCGTGCTGCCTCGTCCGGAAATTCCGACCCTCCCCCTATCCGCGGGGACCCCACGAAGTGCCACGCAACCCCGAACCACCATCATGTGCATGGGTGATCTCAAGCCGAGCCGGGGATTGTCAATGTCGAAACCAATAGGAGTGCTCACCTGAACGTGTCAAATCGCCGACACGTCTCGAAATGGATATGCCTGGCCCGACCCCTTCGGCCGAGGTGAGCCACACGCAACAGGAACGCCCACCGGACAGTCAACATCACAGAACCTGAGAGCAGTCCCGGCGAACGAATTGACTAAGGTGCGCTAGCAATTTGACTTGAGCCTACAGAAGATCTTGCAGAAAGTCAAAGCCCTTCCGCTGCAACTCCCACGTCTGTGACCCAACCTTCATCTTGGCCGCAAAGGTATGCTCCTCCCCCGGAATTTCCTGCATCCCGCACTTGACACCCCTGTCTTGGAGCTCCTGCAGTAGGTCCCGGCTTAGCTCCTTGGGGACCATCGTGTCCGCATCCCCGTGGATGATGAAAGTGGGCGGGAAATTTTGATTGATGTTCCTCAACGGGTCGACCTTGGCCCAGTCCCCTGACGGAAAAATGGCATTCAACACATTGCCCGTCGCGATTTGTGTTAGGGCAAACGCCTGACGCGGGTCCTTGAAGTCAGGCGGGCCTTGGGCCTGGCCCTCGAGGGAGACGCCTCCTTGTGTGGGTACGGGCGACTCGTCGTATATTTTGTTCAGGTGCTCTTTGGTGAGATCTTTAGGGAGCTTTGCTTTGACGTGAGGCAGCTCCGAGGTCCAGAAGGGGTGGGAGAAGTGGCAAGGCCCGTACATGTCCACGATTCCCGCAACTGGTCGAGGGACGCCAAAGCCCTGGAAGCATGTAAGCAACTGCGCTCTGTTCCATATGTGTGATTGTGCAGGGAAGGGTCCAAAGCATACCAGAGACAGGGCAAGTGTCCCACCGGACGAAGTGCCAAAGGAGAATACATGGTCAAGATCAAGCAAGGGTGGCTCTTTGACCTGCTCCGAGATGGCACGCTCCAACCCTCCCTCGTAGACCCATGCCAACAGGTCTCGGCAGTCGCGGATGGGCCCGTCGAGGAGGTCGACTTGGGGACAAAGGCGATGGTTTGGCGCCAGCACGATCCAGCCCCTCTCCAAGCAGTCGGCGACTTGATCCATGTTCACCATCTTGGACGAGCCAAGCATGAATGCCCCGCCATGAATGTTGATTACTGTTGGAATGGTCAAGACTTGAGTTCTTCATGCCAGAGAGCAAAGGGCTTACTGATTGGGCAGCCGGTCTCGCCAGACGATTACGGAGGTAGATAGACGTCAACGTCAATCTCCTGCGTCACCAGGGTCTTGTAGACTGCTCTGAAACTTTTCGGTTTGGACATCTTGATGCTGAGAAACTTGGATGAACGCTGGAAGCTCGAGGAACAGTGAGAGGGGCTGTATCTCGGCAGTGATGCTCAAGTCTCCTGTGGAAGCGACTCTGGAGATGCCGTGACGACGAGTCATGACAACGCCCAAGCCGATCGGAGCTTCTGTGCTGAAAGCCGACGATGCCAGGGTCAAGTGCCGCACTAGGATGTGTCAAGGGGGCACCGGGAATTCCGGAGTGCCCCTCCTGGATCTGGGGCGGCATTTCCGGGTGCGCGGGGTACGGTCTGCAGCCCATTCACCCCGCAATCCAGGGCGCCGATTGACGTGGAATACCGGGATGTGGGATGGTCGGAGCCGTTTCGCTGCTCAAACTCCCGACATCGAGAGTCATGTTGTCAGCTCATCGGCGTCACCGGAGGTGACGGAACACCGAGGTCTTCTATAGATGTGGCAGCTTCGTCGCTGACGTTTCCAACTGTCACCACGACCTTCACCTTACCTGCATTGGCCATCTTGAACAGCCTCCTTTCCTTCCACCACCTTCCCCACCACGCTTTTCTTTCCCCACCACAATGAGCGTCCCCGTCCGCACAACCCCTCCCGACGCTCGGACGAGCTATATCATCGACCAGCTCGAGGGCGAACGCATCACAATCCCCGGCAGCAAAGGCGTCTTCCGCATTCTCGCATCCTCAAAACAGACCAACGGCGGCATCGCAGTCTTCTCCAGCGGCGCAGTGCTCTCCGATGCCCCTGGTTTCCACTACCACGAGGAGGCCCACGATATCTTCATCGTCACCAAGGGCTTCCTCAAGCTTTGGAATGGAGACAAGTGCCGCATCATGGGGCCCGGTGACTTCGCCTACGTCCCCCCAGTTTGTCTGACCTGACTGCCACACTGTTGAGCCATTGCTGACGTCCGACAGAACGTGATTCACAATCCAGAGCTTATGGGCCCGCACACCGAGACTATCGGTCTCGTTGCCCCCGGTGACTGGATCGACTTCTTCCGCTATGTCGGCGAGACCTACGAAGGCGTCATTGTGCCAGAACACGACAACCGGAATCTGGGTGCCATGCTGGGCCAGAAGATGATGGTCGCGAAAGACCGTTTCGACGTGCACTTCAAGCGAGACTACCAAGCGCCACCCGTCGGAGACTGGCTGGACACCGAGAATGTTCTCCCTGAACCTGGGAAGGAGTACTTCCTGAGAGCCAATACCGGCCCGCGGTGGATCCTCGGCGGCGTCATCTCCCGACCCTTCATCCATGCGGCCCAAACGGGCGGCAAGTTTGCCATCTCCAGTATCGAGTCGTCTCACATCTATGGAAAGTCACCGCTGACGCAGTGGTTGACATTCGCGACCGTTGACCACTGCTTCTGCGTTATGGAGGGCCTGCTGCGGGTGAAGATCAAGGGTGGCGATGAGACCTGGACCGACGTGCGCGAGGGGCAGACACTCGTCATTTCGGCCGGCGAGGCCTTCCAGCTTGACTTCGGTAGTCGTTTCGTGCGGGTCTGGTCATTCACCAACGGCCGAGGTGTGGAGGAGCTTATGAGGTCCGCTGGCTCTTCATATGCGAGCTTCGTCTTGCCTGAAGAGGCCGAGTCTTGGGATGAAGAGAAGTTCAAGGGAGCCTGCAAGGAGTTGTCGGTTGAGCAGCAGTCATAGCAAAGCGGTCCCATGGGATATGGGGCAGGAGCAAAGGAATGCATAGTTTGGAGTTAAATTGCCCGTCACTGAAGGCGTTTTGATCAAAAGCTATGATCTCGACAACATTCCACTTAAGAAGTCCGCATTGGGGTGGGCTCCAAAGAAGATGCATGGGCCTGAATCCGCTACATTATTTAAAGCATCAGGTGTTCAATGCAGGCAGCGGTTGCCGAAAAACAACATGAACAGCCACTGAGATTTGAATCCGGAACTATCCGTCCACCATCGGAACCTCGAGCTTCAGCAGCCTTCTCGGGTCATCAGCATGCAGGAAGGCGACACTTGTTACCCATTAGGCCACTTGAAAGATCTCAAGGATGACTTCTACCATGAAAAGGGCGGGAAGGGTGTCGACATTTCCCGTCTGGTGAGTGTGGGTTTGTCCTCGTGAAGGTCGGGCGCTACGCAGGAAGCGTCTCCCCCTTTCTTGTGGGACAGCCGCCACCAGCTGCCAGCCTCAGTTCGAAGCGAGATCCTGGCAAAGTCGAGTGCGGGGTCGAGCTGCTGCGATCCTTCGGTGCTGTCAGCATTTCGGCATGTTGACTTGCACTCCGGAACCCCCAACAGCACCCCACCGGCGCGATGCATCCAGACGTCAGGCTTCCTTCGCCCACGTAGGCTTCTCGCAGATGTGGCCTTCCAGAACATCAGTGACACCGCACGCCTCCTGCGCGGTGGGGGTCACGAACATGACCCGCGGGGGTCAGTGGGACAGGATGGGGGTCGGGGTCAGCTGTCCACAGTTCAGGGGCTGACCCCCAGAACATTCCCCCCAGGCGCCCCATCTTCCCCTCATCCTGACGGAGCCGGCGACCAGCTTAGCTCGGGTATGTTGCCGACCATCGGAAACCGCACTCGTCCAGCTTCTGTTGAAATACTCTCCGGGCGTTCCTCCTTACGGGCTGATCTCCAATCAGCAAACCAAAGCACTCGGGCCCTTTCACGATCCCCGCCGACTCCTCCACGCCTTTCTTCCCCCTTCCCCGCCTTCCACCACAACACACATCCACCATGGCGAAGATCGCTTCGGTCAAGTACTACCGCGTGAAGCCGAGATGGCTCATGGTCAAGGTCACCGACGAGAATGGCGAGTATGGCTGGGGTGAGGCCACGCTCGAGGGCCACGACCTGGCCGTTGAGGGGTGCCTTGATGAGATGATCCCCAGAGTGATCGGTCTGGAGGCAAAGTAAGCATTCCAGCATCCTCATCAATCTCCTTTGACTGACATTTTCTAGTGACATCGAGAACATCTGGCAGATGTTCTGGAGGCACGGCTTCTACCGCGGAGGACCTGTCTTCATGTCTGGAATGTCCGGAATTGACATTGCTCTGTGGGATCTCAAGGGTAAGCTTCCTCGAATGACTCTCCGCTGCCATCTTCTAACTCCTCTCAGGCCGTGTGCACAAGATGCCCGTCTTCGAGCTCCTCGGAGGCAAGGTTCGCGAGAAGGTTCAGGTTTACTGCTGGATCGGAGGTGACCGCCCATCAGACGTCGAGGCCGCCGCGTAAGACCCCAAATACCTTTCTCCGCATCCACGACCAGTATCTAACATCCTCCCAGTAAGAAGCGCATCGAGCAGGGTCTCACCTGCGTCAAGATGAACGCAACCGAGGACATGAACTGGGTTGACTCCCCATCAGTCCTCGACGCGACGGTTGAGCGCCTGAAGCAAGTCAAGGCTCTTGGCCTTGACGTTGGCCTAGACTTCCACGGCCGCCTGCACAAGCCCATGGCGAAGCAGCTCGCTCGCGCTCTTGAGCCCTACAAGCCCCTCTTCATCGAGGAGCCCCTGCTGTGCGAACACCCCGAGGCCATCCGCAAGCTGTCCGACCAGACGACCATTCCCATCGCCTTTGGCGAGCGCCTGTACACCCGCTGGGATATCAAGAGGTTCCTCGAGGATGCCAGCGTTGATATCCTCCAGCCCGATATTGCCCACGCCGGCGGCATCTCCGAGACCAAGCGCATCGCGCAAATGGCCGAGGCATACGACGTTGCGATCGCGCCACACTGCCCCCTGGGCCCCGTGGCTTTTGCCGCCAGTGTTCAGGTTGCCCTGTCGTGTCCCAACTTTGCCATCCTGGAGATGAGCCTGGGAATGCACTACAACGTTGAGGCGGGTGATATCGATCTCCTGACGTACCTGAAGAACCCTACTGTCTTCGACATCGAGGCTGGATACGTCAAGGCGCCGACGGGATACGGTCTGGGTATCGACATTGACGAGGAGATGGTCATCAGGATTTCCAAGGAGACTGAGCCGTGGCAAGTGAAGACCTTCCACGGACCGGACGGCAGCATTCGGGAGTGGTAAAATAGGTGATGATGTATGAATAATTCAGCATGTTCTTTCCAATTATGGTCCGTTCAATGATGAAGTGTGACGGCGCCTGGGCGACGTACCTGGAGTTTCCAGCGTCATTTTACCTTGGAGTACTTAAGTTGTGGTTGGGAATTGACATTTCCAGTGCAAGTTCTAACGCTGGTGACAGTAGGCGCGTCGATCATGTCATGTGGAACTGCAAAGTCCTCGAGCACGTCCAACGTCGCTTGCCCGAGACTTGACTTCCTTTGACAGTGCAGCCACTGCCAATCTGAGAAGGTTCATCTCGGCTCATTTGATCAAAATCACTGTCTTTTAGTGACATTTGAATATGATATTTCATTGAACATCTCCTGTCTCTACGTCTCAATGACTACCTTGATCACCAGCTGTCCCTGGTCATCCGCCGGCCTCGATGCCGTCGCGAACGCATTTGGCGCGTTCTCAAAGCCAGCAAACCGATGGGTCACCAGCTTCTTGATATCAGGCAGACCAACGGCCTCCCTCTTCGCCAACAGATCCACGCCGTACTGATACGTGTTGGCGTACCGGAAGACGCCCACAATGTCAACCTCCCTCAGAGCCGCCGCCAGCAGGGGCAGTGTCTGCACCGGCGTTCCCATGCCGATGATCATCAGTCTTCCAGCAGCGGCTGCCGAGTAAATGCCTGCCTGAACGCAAGCTTCGACGCCAGTGCACTCAAAGACGACATCGAACTGCTCGCCGGACTCTCCGCCCCGGAAGAGCGTTGACGTCTCCTGCGCGAGCGCCAGCTTGGCTTCAGAGGTGTCGTTCTCGGGTCTCTTCCGCGGGACGACCACGGCGTTATCTGCGAAGCCGTTCGCCGTGGCAAATTCAACACGCGCTGACTCAATGTCGGCAATAGTGACGCTGCTGGCCTTCTCGACGCGGAGCATGGCTGCGACCAAGAGGCCGACAGCACCGGCGCCGATGACAAGGGCACGAGCACCAGGACTCAGCTTGGCGCGGCGCACGGCGTGGATCGCCACACTCAAAGGCTCGAGTAGCGCTCCCTCTTCGGTGGACACATTCTCAGGGAGCCTGTTCAAGGTCAGCTCCTTTGTTCGTTCTTTTGACCACGAGAAACTTACTTAAAGCACATGCTCGCGGGATGGTTGATCCTCCCTTGCAGGGTCCCCTGGAAATGCGGGAATGCCTTGGCAGAGCCCCTGAACCTCATCTGAGGGCAGAGGTTGTACTTGCCAGCCTGACAAAGCTTGCACGTCTTGCACGAAAGTCCGACTTCCAAGGCGACTCTGTCGCCAGGCTGGAATCCAGTGACGCCGGAGCCGACGGCCTCGACGATTCCCGCAGACTCATGGCCGAGGGACATCGGCTCTCGGATGAGGATGTCACCATTGCGGTAATGCTTGTAATAGTGCAAGTCTGAGCCGCAAATGCCGGTAGCCTTGACTGAAACCTGGAGCTCGCCCTCACTGGGAGGGTCAATGGATCGGCTCTCCTGTGTTGAGTCAGTAACTGCTTGCCAAAGGAGCTGGAGGTAAGACGTACGGTGTGGAGATCCTGAGGCCCGTGAAGGACAGAGGCTGTGATTGTTTGGGACATGGTGTGCTGTGCGGAATGGGCAAGGGGCTGGAGTTCGCGCTACAAAAGTTGTGCCTGGCTTCAACGTACAAGAACACATATTAAACCCCAGATGATGCTCCAAAACGGCCATCTCGGCCTCTTGCACCTCTTCCCGCCGTGATGCGACATTGGGGGTCAACACAGGGCCTGTCCCCCACTCACCTCCATGCCAAGGAATCCATCGGAGAAGAGGCCGGCGAATTGACCCCCAAGGCCTCGTGTCGAGCGAGTCATGACTGTGGAGAGTTTGCGGGGATGGAGGGGAATGGATTCAGCCCCTTGCCAGCCGCAGACGCGGACATCCTCCTACGATGACGGAACACCTGAAGTAATCGGAAGCCGAAAGCAGCGCCGTGCCTTCGCTAGTGGAGGCCGGCGACAGTCCCTCTTTTTCCCATGACCGGTCGTCCGATTTCTCATGCCTTGCTTGTGACAACCCCGCGGCAGATCCCAATGCCGTGGGGGTCAGAGCTGTCGCTGACGATGCCGGTTCCGGTCGAAGATGGTCAGCCCGTGAGGGGCTCAAATACTGTGGTCGACGGCGGCGTTGAGTGAAGCTGTCGAGAGTCCGGAGATTCCGAAACATCCAAAGACACCAGATTCACCATGGCCTCATTCCTGCAACAGCTTTTCTCCCTCGAGGGCCGGACCGCGGTCGTGACCGGCGGCACCAGGGGCATCGGCCAGGCCATGGCCCTGGCCCTTGCCGAGGCTGGCGCGGACATTGTCCTGATCCAGGTAGGTTCAAGGGTCTCAGTCTCGAAGCACGAGTCGGCTGACACAAAGGTAGCGCGACGAGAGCAACCAGGAGACCAAGCAGAAGATCGAGGCGCTCGGTCGCAAGGCAGCAATCTTCACAGCGGACCTTTCCAACCAGACCGATGTCGAGGGCCTGTCCAAGCGCATCATCAGCGCCGGCCACGACGTCAGCATATTGATCACCTGCGCAGGCATCCAACGCCGTCACCCCGCCCACCAATTCCCCATGTCCGATTGGAACGAGGTCCTCCAGGTCAACCTGACAACAGTGTGGACGCTCTGCCGCGACTTCGGCGCCTACATGCTTACCCGCCCTCCCAACGCGTCCCTCACTGGCGGAGGCAACGGCGTTGGCTACCGCGGCAGCATCATCAACGTGGCGTCTCTCGTCAGCTTCCAGGGTGGTCTGACGGTGCCAGCCTACGCTGCGGCCAAGGGCGGCATCGCGCAGCTGACAAAGGCGCTGAGCAACGAGTGGTCTAGCCAGGGCGTCAACGTCAACGCCATCGCGCCGGGGTACATCGCCACGGACATGAACGAGGCGCTCATCAACAACCCTGAGCGGGCGCCGCAGATCCTGGTTCGTATCCCACAGGGACGGTGGGGGGCGCCGGATGACTTCAAGGGGGCTACCATCTTCCTTGCTGGGGCTGGGAGCTTGTACGTAACGGGCGAGCTGTTGACGGTGGATGGAGGCTGGATGGGCCGGTAGGGGTCGAGTTGGGGGTGCCTAATCGAGGTCCACGTTGTTCATCTCCTCGTCTCCTGCGCCAGTGATGCCAAGGTGTCTGTACCCACGAGGGTGCCATGCATGAACCGAGTCCTCGGTATCCGAGACGGCGGACATTGCTCGGGACCCGGTATCTGGGGCCCCAGAGTCCCTCCGTGGTCTGTGATGTCTCGTATGGGGGTCATGATCTTGGGGGTCAGTGGATGGAGGGAGTTGAGATGAAGCTGGTAAGAAGATAGCCAAACAGCCCAGGCACTAGGGGCGCGTGGGCGGTAGTCTCGGGGCACAGACGAGAAGAGGAGAATGGGGCAAATCTTGTGCTCAATGAAGGAGCTGGGATCTGGAGCCACATTCAAGGGCATCTGGTATTGCTGAAGCACTGCCGTTCATTGCATCAGGTGTTACAGATGCAGTCTGTGTGATGACGAATGACGAGTTGGAAGCCCATCTGGACTCATCTCGTCAGTTGTAACGGGGCCAAACTTCAAAGCAATACACTTTCAATCACAGCTCACGACCGAGAAAATTGGGTTCAGTCGTAATTTTACTGCATTAATCTCGTGTCTTCTACGCCATGTTGTTCTCCCTCAAAATCCTTAAGTTGACACCCTTGAGAATAAGGTAAATCGTCTCAATGATCGGGATCGGCACCCCCAGCTCCCGGCCCTTGGCCACGGGATACCCAAGAATAATATCAACCTCCATAGGCTTGTTGGCACGGTAATCGTTCTGCATGCTGCTGCCAATCGGGGGCATATCGAGGATCTTCTGAACAAGGCGGTCGACCAGCTCATACTCAATGGGCACGCCACACTTGCGAGCGACGTCAATGACCTCGGTCATGAGGCGGCGCGTCATGGGGTCAGCGCCCTCGGTGCTGTTCAGCCACGAGTGGGTGTCGAGGAGGGTCAGGGTGGTGAGGGAGTTCCAGGCGGCGTTCCAGACGACCTTTTCCCAGCGCTGGACTTGGATGTTGGGAACGACCTGGAAGACGGTCTTGCCGGCGGTCAGGAGGCCGCTGAACTCGTCGAGACGTTGCTTCTCGAGAGCTTGGTCGCCCTGCTCGTTGGTGTAGAGGCCGATTTGCATGTCTTCGGACTTAATTTGGCGGAAGATGCCAGGTTCGGCCTGGATGCCGCCCGTCCATGTCTGGAAACGTCAGAAGTTACACTGGTTGGCTGGGCGCAAGGAGACTTACGACGCAGGAGATGATGGTGGTCTTGGGGAAGTGGGTGCGGAAGGGGACCTCGTTGCCGACGCCGTTCTGGATGATGACAATTGTTGTCCTCGATTCATCGACACCAGCGGCGATTTGTGCGGGAACAGTGTCCTGGAAGATGGCCTTGTGTGCGCACACAATATAGTCAAACTTCATCTCGGCCTCGGCGACCGTCTTGACGACTGGAACGTGTCAGTTAATCATCTCAGTGGCTCACACTCCTGTGACGACTCACCCTTGTACGGCTTGACGATGTGGTCGCCGTGGTTATGGCTGTTCATGACAATGCCATTCTTGCTGACGGGGTCATAATTGGACCGGGCCAGCACGCTGAGCCTGACTCCCGGAGCGCGGCTGAGGATGAAGGCGTAGAAGGAGCCGATGCTGCGATGCCGAGTCAATTCCTGCTTCGAGCGGGGGTGTGCGACATTGAGGGAAACTCACGCTCCGAGGCCGTACACCAGGACGTCGATCTGCTTGTCTGCGGACATGTTGTGCTTCGGTCTTTGTGTTCTGGCTCGTGTTCTGACTTGTGCAACAATGCTCTCAATCAATCGTCAATCTTCTGAAGCCTGATGCAGCTGATGCCCGAGATAAGGAGGGGTCGGACTCCTGTGTCGGGCTCGGTCGGAGAAAGGGGACACTTCGCCGAAGCTTGAAGGGCCTCCAGACCCCCACGGAGCTGACGAAAAGGTGACTCGCGTTCCTCCCCTGCGTCAGACCTGCCCCGACTTTCCCCACGGCCAGCATCTGGGGAGGATTCGGTCGGTGGAGCATGTGTGACGCTACGAGGGGCGCGGCGGTGTGATGATCGTGCCAGGTGCGGAGAGCGAAGGAGGGGGAAGAATGGATCCGGTCTCACCCTCTGCGTGGGGGGACCGACGATGTGCTCGCATGATGGCTGCTGGGATCGATTGGACCTCGCACGATGCTTGACCTTCTAGAGCCCCTCTAGAACCCCTCTCGGATGTTATTCGTGATGATGTTGGGGGGCAGGGCTGATGGACACGAGACCAGGTCAACTTGCGGGGGAGGGGGGAGGAGAGAGATGCAGATGCTAGAGAGGAGAGCGTCTGGTGTTGACACACGGAGTCGCGTTCTTGGTGGAGACACTGACTCGACGCGGTGTATCCGTGGGGGTGCAGACGAACACAGACACGAGCCTCGGCCGCCCCCCTTTTCCGCACCGTCCATTTGCCTCCCTCCACCGACAGCGGACAGCATCCGCGTCCCCCCAAAGTTTGCAGTGCCAGCATCGGAGCCTTTGCCGACCATGTTTGGGGGCAACCCGACGGCGGCAAGATGCATCTTCTCCCGTTCAGCACATCGTTTAACAGAACAGTCTCCTTGACGGTCTCTTTTGCATCGTCTCTTCCAGCTTGCCAACTTGTTTATTCATCGTCCGTTTCCCTTCTCGTCCGAGTCCTTTGAAACTCTCCCCTTGATACCCATACCACCTCTCCCTCCAAACATGTCTCCCTCGACCATCTCCAACGGCCACGCCGGTACGGCCTCGTCAGCAACCCCCCTCGCTCCCGGCCTCTACGTCCCGACCGTGGCCTTCTTCACCGACGATGACTCCATCGACGTCGCCACAACACACGCCCATGCCACCCGCCTGGCCGCCTCAGGCATCGCCGGCATCGCGACCATGGGCTCCAACGGCGAGGCCGTCCACCTGAGCCACGAGGAGCGCCAGCTCATCAACCGCACCACTCGCCGCGCCCTCGACGAGGCTGGCAAGAGCCACCTGCCCCTGATCGTCGGCTGCGGCGCCCAGTCCACCCGCGAGACCATCCAACTCTGCGAGGAGGCCGAGGCCTCGGGCGGAAACTACGCCCTCGTCCTGCCTCCCGCCTACTACGGAAGCCTCCTCACCACCGCTCACATCATCGAGTTCTTCCGCGCCGTGGCCGATGCCAGCCCTATCCCTATCCTCATCTACAACTTCCCGGGTGCCTGTGCCGGTCTCGACCTCTCCTCCGACACGATAATCGAGCTTTCGGCTCACCCCAACATCGTCGGCGTCAAGCTGACGTGTGGCAACACCGGAAAGCTCGCTCGCGTTGCCGCCGCCACTCTCGCCTCGCAGACCACGGCCTCGCCGTTCAGGACGTTCGGCGGAAGCGTGGACTTCACTCTGCAGACCCTCGTCGTTGGAGGACACGGAATCATCGGTGGAACTGGGAACATCGCCCCTCGCACATGTGTCCAGGTCATGGACCTGTGGGAGCAGGGCAAGCTGGCCAAGGCCCGCGAGGTGCAGGCTGTCGTGGCTCGCGGCGACTGGGTTGCTATCCAGGGCGGCTTCGTTTCGGTGAAGACCGCTCTTCGCGAGTTCTACGGCTACGGTGGTGTCCCAAGACTGCCGTGTGCCATCCCGGAAGATACAACCAAGCAGATCAATGGCTTCTCGGAGTTGGTCGAGTACGAGAGGACGCTGGCGAAATAGGGGTGAGGTTGACGAAGATAAGATAAGAAGACATGAAGGCATCTAGATCAAATCCATCTTTCACCGTTTACCCTTGATCACTTCCTATGTTGAATGCAGTAAGCTGTGCTTTTTGGGATCAACTCGCTCTGACCGGAAGTCTTGACATTGGAATGCCGGCGCATAAACTTGCCCGAGCACGTCCTCTCCACCGCATGAGCACCTTTCGCTTAACACTCCCTGTCTGCTCCGAGCGATTCCCGCGGAGACTCAACCTCAGCAGCCTCTTCTCCCCCCAAAGGCTCACGCCTTTCGATGCCACGAGGCCTGAGTCCCAAGGCGTCCTCCCCAATCCGCAACCTTCAGACCCCCAACAATCCCCAGACATCCGACCGCTTCCCCGCCTCTCCGAACTCATCCGATCGTCCCAGGAAACAACACCTCACGATCAAGGCGACACGTCAAGTTGGGGGTCACTCCCAACTTCCCCGACACCCACTATGATTCATGCCCCCGTCAGCTGATGCCAGAGCGCCCATGACACGCCAGCCCCCTCACCTCGTTTGGCAAACACGCTTTCAATGGAGCCTCTAGTGGACTCGCACTCGCCCTAGACGATAGCGTAGGGGCCAAGACAAGCCACCTGGTGAGGAGGTCGCTGGATGGGGGTCACTTCTGGGTCTGCCCCCCACCGTCGTCATCCGGCGTTCCCTGCCCACAGGCATGGGCTCGTCCACACCGCACACACCTTCTCACCATCGTCTGCCGAGGGGGCACACCAGACCCGGGAACGGGTTACGGGGTCCGGGGTAGTCTCCCCAGACTTCTCAGGTCAGAGCGCCTGACGCCTGGAGTTCAGAGCACATTCCAAATCTCCGACAACCCCAGCTACCATCGCAAGTTGAGTGGTCTACCCCGTGGAGACTCCAAGTACATTAAGCCCTCATCCACCTCGCTCCCAGCCTCGAACACTCTTCCCATCAGGCTTCATCCTCCAACATCATCAAAGTTGCTGGTCAATTATATCTGGACTGAACCATTTCCTGCCATCATCTTTGACTCCGAGCTACAATGACTGCTGAGAACAAGTCCGCGGAGGAGGTGTCCCAGCACCGCTCCGAAGACGTCGAGGACGTCCAGAAGCCCTCCAACGTCCCCGTCAAGGGCGGCGACGTCGCAGCACAGCTGATCGGCAACCAGCACATTGTTCTGACCGAAGAGGACGTAAGTTTTGCCCTGGAGCACACAAAGACGATGGTCTCGCCGAGGGCCCGAGCGCCCGAAGACTCTTCACGACAACGGCTGACCCGTCCCTCGACAGAACAAACGCATTCGCCGTAAGACCGACAAGCATGTCCTCACCATTCTTGTCTGGGTCTACTTCCTTCAGAGTCAGTGCTACAACCCCCAAGACTGCAGAAGACAACAGACTGACCCGCTTCAACCGACAGTCCTCGACAAGTCCGTCCTCGGCTATGGCGCTATCTGGGGTCTCCGCGAGGACTGCAACCTTACCGGCTCGCAGTACAGTCTCGTTTCCAGCATCGCCGCCATCGCTCAGCTCGTCTGGCTTCCCTTCTCCAGCTGGCTGATGGTCCGCGTTCCCCACCGCATCCTGATGCCCGTCCTTATCTTCGGCTGGGGTACCGCCCAAGCTTGTATGGGCGCGTGCAGCAGCTTCGGAGGACTGATGGCCACACGTTTCCTTCTCGGTCTCTTCGAGGCTGCCTGCCTGCCTCTTTTCTCTGTGATCACTTCGCAGTGGTACAGACGCGCTGAGCAGCCGATGCGTGTCGCCGCCTGGTGCGTGCCCTTTGGTCCCACTCCTTCTGCCTGACGCGTCCGCTGACAACATTCGCCCTCGCAGGTACGGAACAAACGGAATCGCCACCATGTTCGCCGCCGCCGTCTCCTACGGTCTCGGTCAGATCAACGGAGCGCTTGCCTCGTGGCGCATCCTCTTCATCTTCGTCGGTCTGCTCACCGTCATCACCGCTCCGATTGTGTACTACTTCCTCGATAACGACGTCGCCACCGCTCGCTTCCTCACCGAGGAGGAGAGGCTTCAGGGTATCGAGAGGCTCCGCGCCAACCAGACGGGCACCGGATCGCGCGAGTTCAAGTGGAAGCAGGCGCTGGAGGCTGCCATCGAGCCCAAGAGCTGGCTGTTCATCGGCATGGCGCTCTGCCTCAACGTGACGGCCGCTGTTGTCAACGTGAGTCCTTCTCATCTCCCTTCTGCTTTTTCTCCCGCTGACTTCCCTCATCCAGACCTTCGGACCCATCATCGTCGGCGGTTTCGGTTTCGACAAGGGCGTTACTTCCCTGCTCAACATCCCCTTCGGCGCCGTCCAGCTCCTCGTCATTTTCCCCGCATCCTACCTTGCCCACCGTTTCCGTGTCAAGTCGGGCTTCCTTGTTGCCGTCATGTTCCCCGTCCTCGCCGGCGCCATCATGCTCTACTCCCTGGGCCGCGACAGCATCCCGCCCCTCCTGACGGCCTACTACATGCTCGCCTTCCTCTTCGGCGGTAACCCCCTCATCGTGTCCTGGATGATCTCCAACATCGCCGGCACCACCAAGAAGTCTGTCATCATGTCGCTCTTCAACATCGGCGTCTCGGCCGGCAATATGATCGGTCCGCTGCTCTTCAACTCCAACGACGCGCCCTACTACAAGCCCGGCCTGGAAAAGACCATGGGCATCACCTGCGCGCTCATCGCCATCATCTGCATGCAGACCGGCAACCTGTTCTTCCTCAACAAGCTCCAGGAGCGCAAGAGGCTCCGCAACGGCAAGCCGGCCAAGATCCACGACCGCAGCATGGAGCACCACTATGTTGCGGCTTCTGATACGGAGGGTATCCAGCTGGGAGAGAACGCGTTCATGGATATGACGGACACCCAGAACGACGAGTTTGTGTACGTGTATTAGGATGGCCATTGGGGCGTGGTGTCTGGCTTCGAGAACGCTTGCGGCAAGGCTTTTCCCGTAGTTGGCTCGACCTAAATTTCGATCACCAGAACAATCGATCAGCACAAAAGATGCCATTTTCAAGCAGAACATCCTCTACAGACCTGACTTTGCGTGCAGCGATGATGAATGATAAGGGATGCTGGTTGCTTATCTGATGACGATAAGATAACATTAGACCAGATAAGGACGTGGATGCCCCGGCAACCGGCAACCGTGCGATAATGGTTCTCACACGCGGCTGCCCCTTTTCGGTCTCGCGGACAACATCATCGCCGTCATCCGCCATCAGCAATTCCACTACCTTACCCAGGCATTTCAACACCGCGTACTCGACTCACAAGACTCACCCCATTAGACAACCCCGTGTCATACCTCAGTCTGTCTGTGGCGCCCGAAGTCCTGACATTGTTCTGTGCCAAAATCTTTGTTCGCTCGACTGGACACAATTTTTGAGACTCGCAAATCTCCGACATGCCTTGAAAGACTCCATCATGTTCACAACGACTGCCCATTAGCCTCAAGTCAAAAAGGCTATTCTAAGACGCCTAAGCGCATCGTCCCATCTCGATCTTGCAGTCGACAAATGAGACAATGAAAGCAGCGGCACAGACGTGGACATCCCAGCCTTACACAAAGCAACAGCTTTGTTGCCTCGGATCGCCGAAACTCTACAAGCTTTGTTCTTTGAAGACCAGAATACCTGTGGATTTCTCGCTGACTCTCGTCGAAAGCAGTTTCCCGAGCAAGACAAGTACCGAGTCCACGACAATCCTCAAACAAGCCGACATCAAGCCTTTCGGAACCGAAGCCTGAGCAACACTGTTCTCTACACCGTTCTGTGTCCGTGAGAACGCAGGGCATCAATGAATACGCTTCTAGATACATTCTTCAGTCATACAATACCGTTCGTCGATGTAATGATCTTTGTATTCCATTCGGATCACCTTTTCCTGCTCTTCTATTCAAATGAGAGAACGACATGCAAGACCGCGAGCATGTTTGCTTGTCAGTAGCTCCACTATCTCGCTGTCTGGATGGTTCACAAAAATCCCTTGAGGAAGAAAAGTTCCGCCAGTGTTCTCAAGATTTGTTCAATGTCTCGGCTGGCTTCGTGATATGCAACACAAACGAACACACGCCAGTGCCTCCTCGGCTTGATCAAGAAGGCGGAATGGCAATTGAGATCAACCTCGTGGCACAACGAATGTAGATGGCCGCCATGTAAGTTCATCACCTCCTAGCTTCTGAGAGAGCCAACTCGAGCTGTCCACAGTGTCTTGAGATCGACAGCCATGTCAGCCGACCGTTGGACTAGATAAATGCCGAACCTCATGTGAGAACGTCGCTTCTGTGGCACTCGGGACGCATGTTTAAGCGAGCATCACGTGCATCATGGTTTCAGGACGATTCTCTAGTAAAGGACACACGGTGGGCGGCTTCTAATTTACCTGGGCAGGTACCTAAATCCGGTTCCTTCCTTTCATATCCGTAGAGTGCGGATCCGCACTGCGGAAGCTAGGTACCTGCCTTACCTGCCAACCTGCACCCGTGACCCGCGACCCGGACGGGAACTGCTGCAGCCCCACCTTGGCCAGCTTCCCTGAGGTGGTCTCCCATTTCCGCTGTTCGCTGAAAACCCCCTTGATCGTTGGATTCCACTCATCACATTTCCACTTGATCAAGTCAACACCAAGCTGACTCGTCTTTCTCCAGCATGTCCTCAAACGAGGAGATTGATGGGGCCGCGGAGCCACCCCCTCCCCCCGCTTTGGGCGAGGAGAGCAAAAAAACCCGCACGAAGAAGATTGAGCTATCGAGCAACGCCCAAGAGCTCGAGAAAGCTCGATCCGAGGAGGAGACGCTCTTCGATAGCGTTGACGAAGCCATGCAGTGGATGGCCAACAACACCATCCTCCGCCCGCTCGAACGTGTAAAGGGACCCAGGGTGGAATACGACGGCCCTCCCGAGTCGCACGACGATCAGGTAGTGGTAGTCCGTGTGACTACCGCTGCGATTTACAACTTCAGCGGCGAGGAGCAGGTTGATATTCCCAACCCCAGGAACATACAACAAACTGTCCAGGCCAAACATTTCAGTAACGACGACAAAGTCGAAAAGATCATCGGCTCCAAGTATGTTGCGGAGACAAAGACCATGGTTGAGCTCGCGGGTTGGCGTCTGCTCGTAAGTACAGCTACATTTCCAGATTGTGCCTTGGCCCTTCGCACCTCACGGATGCTGACTATCAAAGCACGGCGCCATTGTTATTCACAAGCGAGGGTATGAGATAGCGCCGTGGGAGGACGAGGAGAACCACCTCAAGCCCGAGCCCTACTCATCATTCTCCGCGAGATGGGCCGAGATGGCGAAGGGACTCCGGGTAAGCCTGCTTGACTTCAAAAGAGCGAGATCACGATCAACATACTGACCATCACTTGGCTTGGATAGACCAACAAGAGCCTGGTCAAAGCCTTGGTGAAAGACCCGAGCTTTGTGGCGAGGTTTGTCCTCCGACCTCGCGCCGAGCTTAAGGTATATTGCTCCTCCGGGAATGAGAAATCCACAAGAACAAGTCGGAGACTAACCTCCACGCAGGGTAAAATAACCAATGCCACACTTAACGGCCAGAAGGCCAAGTACATTAAACAGGGAAGAGATGTTGAGACGCCTCAGAGAGCGGGCGACGAGCAGCATGACGAGGGTCTGGCTCAGAAGAAAGCCCGCAAGTGAGTGCGGGAAGTGGAGGCTGCGTTCGCCGGGCGTCCAAAATCACCTCAGAGGAGACGACTCGTTGCCATCGGCCAGCAATCGCATATCCAGGCCCACGGCATCAAGTAGAACGGATCCCGAACTTGCAGCTGTACTCGGAAAGTGAATTGATCTTGAAGACTATTCTTGCAGGGCGTTTTGGTCAAACAAACGGGTGCTTGTGTTGCGTTTGTGAGGTGTTTGAGCCCAACCGCAATCAATGGAAGTGGAGAGACAGTGGGCAATGGAATTTCCTACATAATGAAGTCATTCCTGGCAGAAAAGCAGAATTCAAGCGTCTCTTCCCAATCAGGGAAGCCCCGAGCAGCGAGATCGTTGCGTTTCAGATATGCGGGTGGTGTTCGAGCTCTTCGGCGGCTCTCGGCCAGCGGGAATCAAAGCAAGGTGACGCGAAGAGCGAGATTTCTTTGCAAGCCACCGGCAGGACAATGGGACTGGGCGGCCTTCTCAAACCTCAGGAGATTTGAAACATGACTGCTGCGGAAACCTGTCCCCCTCGGTACTCGGAGACCTTTGACATCAAGCAAGAACAAGGACATTAACTTCTGTCAAAGAGTATGGTTTCCATTGATTTTTTCGAGGCCTCAACCGCGGATGTGTCAATCTACATGGAACATGCTATCTCGGGATTGCAGCGGCCTTCACGTTGCAGCTCTCAATGACGCGGATGCCCTTCTTGTCGCTCTTGGTTGCATTCGTGTTCTGGAGGAGGAATCAAGATGTCATACTTCCGGTTCTCTCTCATCCGAGCGCAGTGCAGCTTTGACTGTCGATACATTGGCTTCAATGTCACTTTGGTTGCCACTTCGTCGACACATTAAGCTGCGTGACACTCCTATTTGTGTTTTACCACGAATCCAAGTCAATACGGGCTCGATTATCTGCCTCGACGTCCTTATCTACAGCGATACAACTGCAGAGGAAGGACTGGATTGTACTGCCCATTTCAGTAGTGAAGGTTGTTTCCCATGCCAACGATCGGGGACCATTCCCTCCCGGTCCTCTCTGAACCGGGGCCCATCACCACCCGGGCCCCGCCCTGCAATATTTATCCAGGCTCCTCAGCTTTGAAGTCGTCTCTCTGCGTTTCCCTCCACTTCCCAAACCAACACCTCGAATCACTCTTCAATCCATCACTCCCATCTATTTTACACAGGACCCCCTTCGCCAGAGACAGCCTAGAGACGCAATGGATCGCGACTCCTGGATCCTTGATCCTGACGCGGAATACATCGCTGTCGACCCTGCCCTGCAGAGCGTCGACAGCTCCATGGCCCACAGCCTCGGCCATGGCAGCATGAACGGCAACTGGGGTAACAGCCCCGCCGCTGAACTCAACGAAAGTATCAACGAGCAGCAGGACATGATCTTCAAGTTTGGAGCCGGTCTCAGCCTTGATGATCAGAGCCGCATGCTCTTTGGACCGGACATCATGAATACGGAAGGCAGTAGGTGCAATCGTCTGTTTTCTAGCCCTCGCCCAATACTGACCAGCCTCGAGGCCTATACCCTTCACTCTGGGCCCCTCAGCCCACGTATCAGTTCGAGCCAGAGACCGACGCTGCGGAACGCCTGCCCGAGGTCGATACTGGACCTTAGGAAGTCCAGAGCGCCGAGACGCAGGTGATTCCCGCCCACGACACATTGATCGCCGCTCAGGAATCCACGGGCGAGTCTACTAGAAAGGAACGCCGCAAGAAAAAGCTGGCAACTCGTGTCACCCAGTCTTTGGCGCTTCCGCGGCCCGCTTGTATTCCACAGCAGCAGCTTTCAACACCCGCGGCCACTCCGAGCCGTGGTCCATCAGCTATGCACTCACTGAAGTTCACAAGTATCAACGACTACAGGTCCTCGAATGAAGCCCAGGGACGCACGCTCCACTGCTTGGATGACGATGAACATGGTGTTCCCAGGACCGACGTCCAGCAAAAGGCTGCGGTGGAGAAGTTGATGGATGCCATTCTGGATTTCGGAAACTGGCCGAACCAGATCCCCATCGACAACCCAAGGGCTGTCGAGGCCATTTGCAACGCAGGACAATATCAGCCGGAAGAGAAAATCCTCCGCATCCTGGGTGCAACTACCACTGTGACCATCGAGAAAATTGAGATTCTCACGTGGGCCCTCCTGGTAAGCTTCTACTAATGATGCATATCTTTGAGGACCTGGCTGACTGGTGCAGGACCATGCAATCAAGATCAAGGACGGCGGTATCATCGTCGCTCCTTGGGACGAAGACCCCGAATACGAGGGATTCGAAACATTTGGCCACCGGATGGACGCCATGGCTCAGGGTCTCAAGGTACGTCAACACATACATGGGAGTCAAAGGAAAGTGCTAATGATGGCTTCATGAACAGGAAAACAAGTCCCTTGTGAAGAGTCTCTTTATAGACAGCCGTTTCATGACGAGGTACGTTCTCCGCCCGGTCAAGGAGAAGAACGTAAGTGCCCATGAATGAGTTCCAGACTCTCCGGAACTATTACTGACACCCTCGGCAGATGAAGGTCGGAAACAAGGCCGTCAACGAAAACAAGCAGGCTCTGATCAAGAAGGGTCAGCGGGCTAATCAGTAGGCTTCTGGCCTTTCTTGGGACCTTGCCTTTGACGACTTGCATGAGGTTAGATTTGCTGAAATAGCAACTGAGGATTCGGGGAGTCAGTCAGAACGAGAACAACTGACCGCTGAAGATCATGACCAATGCCGTTGATGACTGGCAGATTCCACCCAAGCATACAGGGAAGGCGGCCAAGTGCGAGATTGGGCGAATTACACACTCGCGAATACGGGAGAAGGCTATCATTACACAGGAATCATTGAGCTGCGAATAAAAACACATGGCTTTGGTCTCGACATGTAGATTCTGGCGCGATGCGTGTGGAAATAATGCGCGTGTGACATGCTGATAGGTTCCCATCGCGCGTTCAAGATAACGAAAACCATGAGGGCTGAGCACGAGAGCTGCCTGGAGCTACAATGAGAAGAATGGTGCATACAATTCCTAAGAGAGTTCCAGACCAAGAAGCAGGGCATTTCTTCGTCAACGAACAGGAGCTGCCTCTTGTCGTCAAATACACATTGAGGCAGACACCAGGACCCTCGAGGGTAGGAGGAAAGCACCCTGCGCTTGGTTATTTTCTACTTAGATGTGTATGAAATCCATACCTGCCTTGTTATTCTTACTCAGTGGGGCAAGGTAGAGGCGGAAGGAAGCAACTGCACCAGACTGCCCGCCACTTCCTTCACTCACGTCCTTCCTGCACCGGGGGCCCACCAATACCCGGGCAGGAACCTTCCCACTCGGGCCCCGCCCTACACTATTTAACCTCGAGCTCACCTCTCCAGCTCTCTACCTTTCCTTCTCCAAACCCATTCACCAACTTTCTTCCACTCTCACTGATCGAGAAATCCCTTCATACCTCCAAGAGGTCAGCAGTCACCATGGACTTTGACCAAATCCTCGAGGGACACGTCCTAAGCGAAGCCGAAATGCAGGAGTTCGCTGCTTCTTGCAATCTCGACCAGTACGCGGACGAACTCTCCAGCGGACTCGTCCCTGTCGACCCTCAGATGCAGGAGAGCGCTTCTCCCATCTTCAACCAATTCCCTTTCAACACCAGCAACAGCATCAGCTCCGCTGTTGGCCTTAAACACGGCATGTATACGCAGCAGTACGCGGTCTCTGGAGCCGACTGCATGATCGATGGATCAGGTGAGTGACAGTCACGGTCTCCGGCACTCACCCAGTACTAATCACCCTCAAGACATCGACTCTGCACCCCTTGCCCATCAGAACTGGGACAATTTCAAGCACCACGCTTTGAATGGCCTGCTCAAGGACGCGTCTGGATCGTAGGGAGTCCAGAGCGCCCACACGCAGGCGTCTCAGAGCCCATCCATTGCTGCCCAGTTGCGCCGGCAGAAGAAGCTAGCTGTGCGCGCCCGCCAGTCGGAGGCGGCTTCGCAGTCCATTGCTGCACCAGATCTTCAGCACCTAGTGCCCGCCGCCATGCCTGGACCCTCGTACCAGTATCAGCTCCCAGCAGCCATGGGCTTGCCTGGGACCCCGGCCCAGCTTCAGCCCGCTGCTATGCCTGGACCCTGGTCGCAATACCAGCTCCCAGCGGCCATCGGCTTGCCTGGACCCCCCGCCCAGCATCAGTCCGCTGCCATGCCTGGACCCTCCACCCAGCATCAGCCCGCTGCCATGCCTGGACCCCCCGCCCAGCCTCAGCTTCCAGTGGCCGCGGGCTTGCCCGGCCCTCCGGCAAACGATCCGCTGTCGATTCACACTCTTGCGCAGTACCATGCTACCCGGGCGAGGCGATCCCCGTTCAACTTGAACTTGACGGGCGAGAAGGAGGGCCAGGACAATGGTCCTCCTAGGACGGACGTCGGCCAACGAAGGGCCGTGGCAGACCTCGTCGCCGCGGCCTACGACTTTGGCCAATGGCCACAGTCTCTTACCATCCAAAGCTCGCGGGCTGTGGACGTCATCTGCCAGGCGGCCCAGTTCACGCCCGAGCAGAAGATTGACAAGATTGTGGGCGCTGCCACCCCGATGGGGAAGTATAAGATTGAGCTGCTCATGTGGGCCCTCCTGGTAAGTTTTGACTGCTGATTTGTATTGGAAGCATGGCTAACTGGTTTAGGACCACGCAATCACCATCCAAGAGGGCCGATTGATGCTCGCACCTTGGGAGCAATCTCCTTCGTACGAAGAGTACGATTCCTTCAAGGATCGACTCAAAGAGATGGTGGACGGACTGAAGGTACGTGTTCAGGTCCACGCGAGTAAGATGACGGTGCAATTACTAAGTGAATGCTCCTACAGGCCAACAAGTCGATCGTCAAGAGTCTTGTCACAGAGTCCAACTTCATGACTCGCTTCGTGCTCCGACCCCTCAAGGAGCGCAATGTACGTATCTATGTCCTACAAGCTCTGCAGTACTGACATCTTCTGCAGATGAAGGTGGGTAACAAGAAGGTCAACGAGACCAAGCAGGGTCTCATCAAGAAGGGCCAGCAGGCCAGTCAGTAGGTAGCTGGTCCTTCTTGGGCACTGCCTGGCGCCAACCTTTCAGCCTCATCCTGAGAAGCACCCGGTTGCCAAACGCCAAACGAAGCCTGGAGTGATGCATAGGCCCAGAAACAGCTGAGTTTGAGTGAACGGTAGAAGTTGAGGAGAAGGACTCCTTAGATCGAAGTGGGAGAGGAGCAAAAGAGCTCCAGACAAACCAGAGACTGAGAGGAGATGAGCAACATGGACTATTGCAAGACTTCCCGAAGAGACGGAAGACATCCCAGAACACATTCCTACACTGAGAATAGGGAAGGCACTGGGAAAACTGTAAGATTGCTAGGAAGGGAATAGAATTCAATCACATCATGGCATTGAGCACATTCATCTCCAGAGACCAGGAAAAATGGGACACGAGACTCATGTGAAGCCAATGGAACGAGGAAAATCACTTATCATTGTCACAGGACTCCCGAGTCAGGGAGCGGAACTTCTTCTCGTCGCATCGTCGGACGGGGGCTGTGCCTCGTCGCCTGGATTGGTGTCATTACCTAGGGACAGACACAAAAATCTGATTGCGCCCAATGGGTCATCCTTTTCTACATGTACCTACTGTGTAGGTACCTCGACTGGAATCTTCCGAACCGTACCCGCTCTAGTGACAAGGCATTTGCCCACCTCGGAAAGCTGAGCAGAGTGTTCCCCATCTCCTGGGAAGAAGATGGCTGCAGCTCCATGGATATCTTTGCCTTCGATCACCACAGGCTCGACAACGCGCCCGTCTCTCCACTCCAGCGTCACCGACCATCCCCCTTCGCTCTGATCCCAGATATCCTTCCGGACTCCCAACCCTCTGGCAGAGCAGGAAGCAAGCGTATCTCGACCTCCTCCCTTCCCGCGTCGTCCCTCGTCAGCCTCGATTGTATCAAACACTCGAGGACGCCAGCACAGCCTCCAAAGTTGCCGTCAATCTGAAAGGGCGGGTGCGTGTCGAGCATGTTGGGAAGCGTCGAGTCTCGCAGGAGTAGGTCCATGTGTCGTGCGCAGGCATCGGCATCGAACAGTCGCGCGTGGAGGTTGAGGAGCCACGCCCTGCTCCACCCTGTGTGTCCGCCGCCATGGGCCGCCCTTCTCTCGAGGACTTTCTTTGCAGCGGCGGCCCATTCGGGAGATGTGATCGGGTTGATGCTGTCGTCGGGATGGAGGCCGAAGAGGTGGGAGACGTGGCGGTGGCCGGCCTCGTGTTCTTTGTAGTCTTTCAGTCCCCATTCTTGGATGAGGCCATCTTTGTTGATGAGGAGAGGAGGTAGTCTTTCGAGGGCGTCGCGGACTCGGGATCGGAGGGGGTTCTCTTTGTCGTCGAGGGCGGTGGTAGACCAGAGGAACTGTTCAAAGGCGATTCGGACAATGGCCATGTCGATGACGGAGCCCTCGCAGAGGATACCGGGCTCGCCGGATTCGGAGACAAAGGTATTCTCGGGGGATAAGGAAGGGTTGGTGACGAGGTACTGACCGCAGGCTGAAAGGATGAGGAAGTCGAGGAGGAACTCAACGCAGCCCTCGAGAATGGGGGCGACGCGGGCGAGGAGAGCATTGTCACGCCGGTAGTCGAGCGTCTTGACGACATCGATGCACATCCAGACGCCACCGAGAGGCCAGATAGTCGAAGGCATCCATCGGTCTTGGGGGTCCGTATCCGCCCAGATATCGGTGTTGTGGTGAGCACACCAGCCGCGGCAGCCGTACATCGTGGCGGCCGTCTTTCTGCCTCGTGCGGCCATGCGTTCGAGAAGGTCGAGGACGGGCGAGGCACACTCGATGAGATCGCATGGTGTCGCGGGCCAGTAGTTCATCTGTATGTTGATGTTGATCGTGTACTTGCATCCCCAGGGCGGCGCGAAGGACGGATTCCAGATGCCCTGCAAGGTAGCAGGCAGGGCCTTGTGCGAGGCACGGCTGGATGAGATGAGGAGGTATCGGCCATAGTTGGCATAAAGGGCGACGAGGCCTGGGTCGCGATTGTTCTTGATCCTCTCGTCGGTGCGGAGGTGGTTCGCGTCGGGAGACATGCGGATGCTGGTCCTGTCGAAAAGGGCGGCGTAGTCATCACGGTGTCGCCGTAGCAACTCGTGCCAGGGCCGGCGGAGCGCCGCGTCAACATCTCTCAATGCTGTTGCGGCGGGGTCGGCCTCTCTGAATGTTGTTTGCGCGCCGAGCGCGATGGTCGCGCGTGACGCGTTGACGACCAGACAGTTGCCAACAGCTTCGACTGTGCCGCCATCTTCGCACGACACGCCCAGCACCAGCGCCAGGCGGTTGCTGTCACGCCCGCCAGGGGTGGCCTGCAGCACAATCCTCCCGTTCTCGGCATGTATGCTGTCGAGAAACTCGTTCGTCTCCCATTCGATCTCGCTGACACGATCTAGCCGAATCACGAAACGCGTCGGCTCCGAAGCCTCGAAGCGCAAGGCGATCACGGCATCGGGGAAGCTAGCCACGACGTCGCGTCGGTATGACACGCCGCGACAGCGATACTCGGTCGTGGCCTGGGCAGTGGCGAGGTCCAGTCGCCGCTCAAATCCGGAGACGTCCTCCGCGGCATGGCCGAACTCAAGGGTACATGTCCCGAGGGGCTCATAGTGGCGCATGCTCGCCGGCGTGGCGAAGAAGGCCTCACGCACGAGAGCCTCGGCCTCGCTGTGCCTCTCGGCCCTGATGAGCTCCCTCAGGCGCGGCAGATTGCGAAGGGCGTCGCGGGGGGTCCTGTCCTGGGGGCCGCCGTACCACACCGAGTCCTCGTTGAGCTGCAGGAGCTCGGTTGAGGTGCGGCCGTAGACCATGGCTCCCAGCCGGCCATTTCCGATTGGGAGGGCCTCTGACCATGAGCTCGCGGGGGAGGCATAGTGGAGGTGCAGGGCCCTGTCGGTGGACGTCGTGGAGGAGGAGTCCATGGTGCTGGAAGCGCGTGCCGCGATGCCGGGGTTTGCCGCCGGGGGAGGAGCTCGTTGGTGGAAATGTGGTTGACAAGCTTTGCACGAGGATGGGATCGTCCCAATGTGTTCCCTTCTGTCTGTTGGTTCCCAGCTTGCCAGCCCCCAGCCGACGACAGTCGACCGCGCCGTTTTAACCCCAGACGGCCACCCCACGAGCGGGGGAGCAACGGGCAGACAACAACCGGTGGTGGCGGCCGGGGTTCGGCAGCCGGTGGACTTGGACACGCCACTGAAGCAGCGGGAGCAAAAAGTCCAACCGGCTGCTCATCGTAGGCTGGGGTTTGCCAGGGTGTATCCCTGATCACATGGGGACGAGCAAGCGGGGGAACCAATCCTAGGACAGACGGACACCCGATGCGTGCAGCGATGAGGGGCACACTGCAGCAGAGTCCAATGAAGAGGGGGGAAAGCCGAAGATCCATCCCAGGGGCAGGGGCCGGAGGATGTGGTGGATGGTCGGGCGAGAGTGGCCTCTCGGGGGGTTGGCGCTGGGATTTCACTCTTATGGCACGACGAGATGCCGGGATGCTCACATGACAGGATGGAGAAAACCCGTCGGGTAAGGAAGAAAGGCTCTTTGAAAGATCGAGGCTGGGCTGGGCGGACACTGGACATCTGGGCATCATGGACTCGGCCGAGGAAGATGAGTGAGTCGAGAGGGTGTTCACGTTGGTGCCAGGCCAGACCAGGCCATCCCCACGACCACCCGCCCTCTCTGGGGTGCATGCAGTTCATTGACGGTGTCCACGACCAACCTGCGGGCGTCCACTGCCACGCATTCGAGCAAATAACCTCTCGACAATACATTGGATGCAACCTCAAGGATACCCCCCCTTCAGCACGCCAGCCCCGGATCACCAGTGATTACCGCCCTCGCCTGCCGTTTCGAGAGCGGGAGCTGGATGGGATGGGATCTCGGACGATCGCCCATGGAACTTTGCACCCGGTGACCGCCCCCCGGAGAAGCAACTGCAGCCATGTGGAAGCCCAGAGGCCGGGGTCCCCGCTTCCTCCATCCGCCCTCGTCTGCAGCTTGCGGCACACTTCACAGCTTAGCCGACACCCCACTGTCGATGGCCAGATGAGACGGCCAACCTGGCAGTTCTGGCCCTGGAGCGCTGGTGCCAAGACCGACTCGAAAAGGGCAACAGGCCATCGAGGCCGGGGCACGCTGCATGAGGTATAAGTAGCCAGCGTGGAGACTCGCTCTGTTGATGCCCTCTTGGTTCCAGCTTCAGCTCAGCTCGTCCGTCTCGCTCGACTTGCCCGTCTGTCTCTTGACGCCCTCTTCCCACAGACCAGACCCCCAAGCACGAGGCCATCCCTCACACCGACTGCCCGCCATGGCTCCCCGCCCGGGTGAAGAGAAGCACCATGTCTACCACGATGTGCAGGTCGACGCGCAAAAGGCCGGCCTCAACGTCGACGAGGCCGTCACGGCCCGCATCACCGACGACATGTTGGTCGAGAAGTCCCGCGAGGCTTTCCGGTGGAAGTCCAAGGCTGGGTGGCGCATCGTCCAAATCATGATCGTTATGGCCGCGAACCAGGCTGCGTGAGTCCCCCCTGATGCCTCCCCTCTGTTTGTCATCGGCTAACAACTCCCGGACAGCTACGGTATCGACTGGGGCGTCATCAGTTCCATCAACTCCAACGACCGCTGGCGCAACTACTACGGCTTCGAGAACTCGGGCCATACCATTGGCATCATCAACGCCCTCATGAGCATCGGCTCCTTCACTGGTGCACCCTTCCTCTCTCTCGCCGATAAGATCGGCCGTCGCAGCGTCAACTTCATCGGCTGCTTCCTCACCGTCATCGCCGCCATCATCCAGGCCTTTGCGCCGAACATCCGCGTCCTCATGTTCGCCCGCTGGCTCCTCGGATTCGCCACCGCTCTCTGCACCTCTTCCCAGTACATCGCCGAGGTCGCCCCCGCTCACATCCGCGGCAACATCGTCGGCGTCTTCGGCGCCTTCTTCCAGGTCGGCTCCCTCAGCATCATCGGCATCCTCATGGGCTTCACCAAGTGGGACAGCGACTGGAGCTGGCGCGCCGCCTTCCTCATCCAAGCGCTCTTCCCCGCCTTCGTCTGTGTCACCATCTACCTCATGTGCCCCGAGTCGCCCCGTTACATGGTCATGAAGGGCCAGCGCGAGAAGGCGCGCGACATGATCTCCAAGTACTTCACTGCTTCTGAGGATCCGAACCACCCGTTCGTCGACCTCATGATGTACCAGATCGACGAGTCCATCGAGAACTCGGCCGTCGGCTTCCGTGCTACCTGGGACTTCCGCATCTTCTTCACTCGCAAGACGATGTTCCGCACCCTCATCCTCCTCGTCTACTCCGTCTGGCAGCAGTGGAACGGCGGCGGCATCATCGGCATGTACATCGACCCGGCCATGAAGGACCTCGGCATTACCAAGCAGCTCGACATCCTTGGCATCAACCTCGGCCTGACCTCGACCTACTTTGTCTTCACCCTCGTCGGCGCCTACATCATTGAGAAGTTCCGCCGCCGCACCCTCATCTTTGCCGGCCTCATCTCCATCATCTGCGCTCAAACAGCCGTCACAATCACCGGCTGGCAGTTCGACGTCAACCCCACGAAGGGTCTCTCCGCGGCTGCAGTGCTCTTTGTCTTCGTCAACCAGGTGTGCAGCGCCTCCTTCATCGCCACCATGCACAACCTGTACCCGGTCGAGCTCATGTCCCTGCCACTCCGTGCCAAGGGCATGTCTCTGTACACAATGTTCCAGGGGTGAGTTTTCTGTTCCTTCCTACCCATTTCTTCCACTCTAGCTGACATGAATTCAGTGCCGCTTCCACTGTCCACAACTACGGAATCTCCATGGGCATCAGCAAGATTGGCTACAAGATCTGGGCCGTCTACATCTGCTTCAACTTTGCCATGATCGGCATCTCCTACCTCATCTTCCCCGAGACTGGAAAGCTCAGTCTCGAGGAGATTGACAAGATCTTCGAGACTCCTAACGCTCCTCCCGTCAAGCTTTCGGTCAAGATTGCCGACGCCAAGTGGGAGTCGATCAAGCTGGAGAAGGAGGCCATCCGGGCTGGTCGGTCGATCACCGTCAACGAGGCTTAGGGTGGTTTCGCGATGATGCGCTTTGTTTGCTTAGCCACAGCCGCTTGGTCCTTGGTTGCTTCGAGAGGCTTAATATCAAACGCTTTTTGAAGACTTGACTCATAAATACCTTTGTTCGGGGCATGTCTTTGTGATGACTAGTGATGCTGATTGCCAGAAAGGCATTGCAAATCATCTGTCCATCGCAGCTGATGTCCCATCCCAGGTCAAGAACTCCACGCTCTCAGCTGCAGCCAAAAGCACTGGTGACATTCAACGACCCGATGCCGCGGAACCTTGATGCTTAGCTGCACCTAAATAGTCTGACTGGAGTAACCCGTGATCTTGGTACTGGTCGCAGGACCTTCAACCTGCTTACGCTGTGCCTGATCGCCATAAACGCCCATGTAAAGGTCTGGGCACGTCGAATTTCACCGCCTCATTTCGGACGCAGGCCCCTGTTGAAGCATTTCTTAAAATGCTCCCAAATCATCAACCACTGCGGCACCCAACACCTTCGTTTGTAGAAACCTCGAGAGTTAATGCACAATCCAAGCATCACCGCCATTGAGTTTGCCTCAAACACCAAGCAAAGATCCATGCCGGCCAACGGTATAGATCACAAAGGCTGCCAAGCCGGACCTATTTAGCCTGAGCTGTCCCTGCTGAACCTGGACTTCTTCCCACTCAGACCCTAGCGATCCCGCTCCTGCCCCCGCAAGCAGCTGCGCCCTGGACTGCGCTGGTCTCGACCCTGGCCAGCCACTGGGACTTTGAACACCCGCCGCCCGTCGGTATATCGCACCAACCGTCGGGTATTCAGCGTGGATGCCGGGGGCGTTTTGTGCTGCCGTTACGACGGCCCGACAGACGTGGGGTCGCTTCAGATGACTCCGGGCAGGGGTCGCTGCATGTGTGGCGCTGGTCGAATGAGCACAGCACCGTGGACCAACCAGCCTTGCTGCCGTGTCGGAAAAGGGGCGTTACCCCAACGGCGACCACTGCGGGTGATCACCACCCGACCTTCCCCTCACCTCATCGCCCACCTCACTTTCTTCCGACGAACCACACCCCGCACATCCCGCTCTGTCGCAATGCGCGGATGCCCTCGAGTCCCGCTGAGCGGATGGAGAACGCGTGAGATGGCCGCGGGCTGCCGTTGCGCTTCTACTTGAGAAGAAGTGAGTCTCGGTACGTCATGTGCCCTCCAACACCACCAGAACCCCTCCTTCAATCCCCAAACTGACACGATGGCATCGCAGGCCGACTTTGACGAATCCATCAAGGGCGCGCTGCCCGCCGACTTCATCTGGGGCTGGGCCACTGCCGCCGCGCAGGTCGAAGGCGCCTGGAACAAGGACGGAAAGGGCGTGTCCATCTGGGACACGTTCGCCCACACGCCTGGCAAGGTCAAGGACGGCAGCACCGGTGACGACGCAGTGCGGTCTTACGATCTCTACAAGACGGACGTGCAATGGCTCAAGAAGTACCGCGCCACGGGCTACCGCTTTTCCCTCTCCTGGTCGCGCATCATTCCCCTCGGCGGCAAAGATGACCCCGTCAACCCGGCAGGCATCGCCTACTACAACAACCTCATTGACGAGCTGCTCGCCAACGATATCACGCCCTTTGTCACACTCTTCCACTGGGACACGCCCCAGGCCCTCGAGGACCGCTACGGCGGCATGCTCGACAAAGAAGCCTACACCCCCGACTTTGTCCGCTACGCCCGCGTTTGCTTCGAGAGCTTCGGCGACCGCGTCAAGAACTGGATCACCTACAACGAGCCCGGCGTCTACTCGCTTGCCGGGTACGCCGCCGGCGTCCACGCTCCTGCTCGCTCGAGCTTCCGCGACCGTAACGAGGAGGGCGACAGCAGCACCGAGCCCTTCACAATCGGCCACACCGAGCTCATCTCGCACGCCTACGCCGCAGACATGTACAAACGCGAGTTTCAGCCGACACAAAAGGGAAAAATCATGATCACACTGCACGGCAACTGGTCTGAGCCATGGGACGCCGACGACCCGCGCGACCAGGAAGCCGCCGAGCGCGCGCGCGAGTTCGAAATCGCCTGGTTCGCCGACCCCCTGTACAAGACAGGCGACTACCCTGCCTCGATGCGCGCCCAGCTCGGCGACCGTCTCCCACATTTCACCCCCGAAGAGAGCCGCCTCGTCCTCGGCAGCTCTGAGTTCTACGGTATGAACTCCTACTCTGCCTTTTACGTGCGCCACCGCGACGGCCCCGCCGACATCAACGACCACAAGGGCAACATCGAGCAGCTCGACGAGAACAGCAAGGGCGTCTGGCGCGGACCCATGAGCGACACGTACTGGCTCCGCAGCACACCCTGGGGCTGGGCCAAACTGCTGCGCTGGATCTGGGTCCGCTACGGCGTGCCCATCTACATCACCGAGAACGGCACCACCGCCCAGGGCGAGAACGACTGGAGGCCCAAGGGGCCCGACGATGTGCTCGAGGACCCTCATCGGTTGGACTTCTACAAGACGTATTTGACCGAGGTTGCGAAGGCGTCGCAGGAGGGCGTCGTCATCAAGTCGTACTTTGGCTGGACGTTCACAGATAACTGGGAGTGGGCGGCCGGCTTCTCGGACCGCTTTGGGTCGACTTGGATTGACTTTGAGAGCGAGGAGAAGACGCGCTATGCCAAGCGGTCTGCATACTTCTTGGGTGACTTCTTCGACCATCTGGTGCGGAAGGAGTGATCATCAGATGGATGAGGAAGAATGCTTGCTAGACTGCATTTCTTGTGCTATTCATCATGGCTTCAAGCTGGAACAATCAAAGAAAGAATATCATTTCAATGGTTTACTGCGGTTTCCCGTGGCAGCAGAGTGTTCAAATTTCGGCACTCGAGTTCTCGGACAGGTTCAATGAAGCTTGGAGCTCATGGGCCGTGGCCGTTTCTTGCATCAGTTGGTCCAGAAAAGCTGGGACGATGAGGACATGTCGACTTTCTCGAGTTGCTTTCCCATTAAAACTGGCCATGTCAAACTTCTGAGTTTTCACTGCCACAGCAGCTCGCATCTTCTTCAAAGTTCTCGAAGACATTGCTTGAGAAACTCTCAAACCGATTAAAAGAGGGCTGCGGGTGCCGTCAGGCTCATACTTATAAGGCAGGGCGCTACACGAGAATCCCGCGTCAGATGCACAGTTTGGGAGACTCTCCATCTTCGGGTCCATTTTCAACAGGGACGCCGCGAGGCAGCGAAGCGTCCTGTTAGCACCAGAGGGTCTTTCGTCTCACAGGTCCAGGATCATGCTATCAGGATCAAAGACTGCGGAATTATCATCGCTCCCTGGGACGACAACCCAGAATGTGAAAATTTCACGACATTTGGCGACCGACTGGATGCCATGGCTCAGGGACTCATGATGAGCGGCACGGCAGTAGAGAGCGTGTCACTCCCAAAGCAAGCTTCAAAAACAACGACCAATCCCAGGGCCAGCACCTGCACTGCGGATTTACTCTGCCTGCCACCTCCAGTCCCGGGCCCGGTTCACCAATCCATCAAATCCACAAAACACGGCTAGCAGCCTATTCTTCTTCTTTTTTCCAGGACTCGGCGGCGGACCAGCAAACGGTCCGCCCGCAACTCCTCAGGAACAGACCACGATGTCGCACGCATGGCTCTGGCATCCCCCGCCAACGCCTCGCTACAAGCAGCGAAGCAGATTGTCCACCTCCAGGGGCAGGCCCAGCAGCTGTCGACGGCAACTCAAGGCATCGTCAAGCCTTCCGACATGAAAGCCGAGAGGGACAAGAGGGCTCTTCTCGAGCTGGCCATGACTGTTCGGGCAATGATGCTGGCGGTTTACGACTTCATAACCTTCAGTAACACTGGCGCCGTCAACAATCCTCGAAGTGCCAATGATCGGGGCAACAGGAGAGCATATATCATCCGGGTAGTTACACAAAAGACAAGGCCTCAACACGCTTGATTCGTAGAAAAAGCACGTCAAGACACTTCTTACTCACTGATTTAACTCACACCTTCCTTCCCTGTTCGGGTGGCCGAGGTCCGTGATTGGTTTGGGGTCGGAATGTGGCCATGTTCTTCCACCAGAATGAGCTCTTCTTCCGCCGGACAGAATTGAGGCTCGCCCGCGCAACCACACCCAGACAGTCTCCCCGCCGCTGCCTCGCACCATCGGACGACCCCCACGCTCCGCCAGCAGGTTCAACCCCCAGGAATTCATGGCCGTGAACCAACGACGTCAGCAGGCCCGGGTCGCATCTGCAGTCAACAATTTTCAAGGAAACACGTGTGACATGGAAAGCCTCCTTCCCTGTTCGAAGTCAGTCCGCAGTTGACGGAAGATCCCAGTTGCAGGTTCCACCTCGAGCCGGCACCTGCACCGCGGACCTGCACTGCGGACCTGCTGGCCTGCTCTCCCTGCCCACCTCCGGACAGGTTGACCCAATACCAATCTCCTTCTCATCCTCCATTGCCGAGCTAACGCAACTCTTTCTACCAACACAAGTACCGCCATGAATACAGAGACTCACCCTCATTCCGAGGAGCCACCGGCCCCCAATCCTCTCCAGGCCCTCAAAGAGGCCCAGGACGCTGCTGGAGCAACCCTTCTCTGGAGCAGCCTGGCCTCTTTCGAGGGCTGGAAAAACACCAACACTACTCGAGTCCGCCTTCTCGGGCTCCAAGACGGACCAAACGACGGCCCGTCACCGACCGCGGCGATCGAGGCCGTGGCGGTGCGGGCTATGTTGAGAAGGGTCTACGACTTCAGCACGTTCCCGGCCCCGCAGACCGCTGCCTCAAGTGCTCGCACCATCAAGAGCATCTGCGAGTCTCGAAATCTGAGCCCCACTGCAAAGATGCACAAAATCATGGGCCCGAAGATCAAGATGCCCAGCGAAGAAATCGAGTTCCACATGTGGAAGCTACTGGTCGGTAACAGATATCTTCTTCCCTACCAACCCCAGAACATTTCTGTTTAGGGCTGAAGGAATTCAATGATATCTTTCATCAGCTGACCTCCGGTGTCCTAGTCAATCACTGTTGACGTTCACCGGAATGGTACAAGGTTGAAGCTTGGCAAAGCAGCCCCGAGCCGGAGGAGTATCCTTCCTTGAGTGTCTGGTCCGATGGGCTACCATGGCCCAGCAGTTTCAAGTAGGTCGTTTAACTCTGGATACTTTCGTTCGAACAAGTCAACTTATCTCCTCTGGTTCTCATTAGAACTCAAAAGACCATCGTCAAGTCGATCGTTGTAGATGAGGGTTTTGCCCTTCGCTTCGTCCTGCGTCCCGACGCCGAAGCCAAGGTAAGCTCTCGAAACCTTCTCTCATGCAACCGTTTGTCCACAATCTGAAAACTATCTAGGCCAAACTCGCCAACGAGACCGTCAATGCAAAGAAGGCCGACACAATTCGAATTGGACGGACTGTTCAAAGCCAGACGAGTGGTGCCGCTGCGGCTGCTCCCGGTGTTCCTGCTCCTGCTGCTCCCGGTGCACCTCCTGCTACGGTTGCTCCTCCTGCTACGGGTGCTCCTCCTGCTACGGTTGCTCCTCCTGCTACGGGTGCTCCTCCTGCTACGGGTGCTCCTACTACTACCTCAGCTGCGAGTGATTCAGCCTTAGCTGTGACTACTACCTCAATCGACAGTCACGACATTCACAGCAGCGGTTAGAGCAAGGATTCGCCAACGGTCGCGATACAAAGGTCTTCAAGGATGACAGATGTGGGCGAAGAAACACCACGAAGATTGAGTCAAGATTGGCGAAACACTGGGGTGATCATGCTTGGAGAGCTTTGACGAGGTTCAGAGGAGTTAGTCCAGCAGAGAAGCTGCTCCAGCAGACGAGGTACTCTAGCAGAAGGGTAGCACCGCTCGCATGATACATATTCAACGCCGAAAGTCTTCCTCCTCCCGTCCTTGATCATCCAAAGCACGAAGAATGACCTGTAACGCAACCCTCTGGTCCGCCTCAAAACCCTCACGAACTCCAAGTCTATCACAAACACTTTCCATCTTCCACAGCATTGGCTCCAGGGACGCCGAAATCCACTTCTCGACAGAGTAGATGCCCCATCTTCCTCGAAGGCCATTCTTGACGTACTTCCCCCAGACGGGCTCTAGCTGACCCGAAGGCGTGAAAGGCTTCAAGTTGCTGAATCTCTGCCACATACGAAGGACCTGTTCTGCCCTGTCAATGCTGCAAGTGAACCTCTCAGTCTCGCTGCTGTCGGCGGACCGTCTCCTGTCGTTCACCAATGTCAAGCGTACGAGCATCTCCATCTTGCGGGCCGCATGGATCATTGGCGCCACGAGTTTCATGACAGGCCAGAGCCCACATGTTGACTTTCGCTGGCGGATGCGTTTGCCCAGGGTGTTGGATTGACGGAGGTCGGGGCGGTAGACGACGTTGTCGGGGATGTCGAGGACCCATGGTTCGTCCCAAGTCTCGGCATAGCCGATCTTCAGGAGACCCCTGGCATTGACGTCCTCGGAGAAGTAGACGTAGCCGCCTTTGTTGGAGTGTATGAGTGTTTTCATCTCTTTCAGGATGTTGTAGACGTTGTTTGATGGTTGCTCCGCCACTCCTTGGCATGAGGACAGCTCGACTTGGTTTGGTGAAGCCAAAGAAGAGAGATCGGACGAGAGCTCCGAAGTCTCATGTTGCTTGTTCGGCGGTGTGCTGAAAGACTGCACGTCTGGGCTTGATGTATTGGGACTCTCTGAAGCCTCGAGCTCAGCAGGCCCGAAGCAGTCGTCGTTGCTGGGAGTTGGCAGTTCAACGATGCTGTATTTGAAGGAGTCGGCGTGTTGCTCGTTGGGCAACATTTCGAATGAGGGCTCAGAGGCCTCGAGCTCTGCAACATCAGGTTGTCGATGGATGTCTTTGCCGCGCGGGGTGTGCGGAGTGCGTGGGGCTGGCGGCGGCTGTCTTGAGGGGGGTCGGGCTGGAAAGAAGGCCTCCAACGCTGGAGGATATCCGGCCCTGGATGACTTGGGCCTAGGCCTGGGCACTGAAGGTAGACCACACATCATTCCTTGGACAGGCCACATGTCTTGGGGATTGATGGACCCGACACTCTTCGCGGGCTTGTGGCTGTTGATGGGTGTAGGGACAATGTCTCGTGGCCGTGCTGTATCGTGGTTTGACCTGAATTCCGATGTCGCTCTCTTGTGAGTGCGACTGAAGAGCTTGCGAGCGCTGAGACGCGGGACTGATTCGGACATGGCACACTCGGCGGATATAGGCAATGGTAGCTGAAGAATAATGAATGAGATTGGCAGCGATTTGACCTTGCCGACAGCGACACTTCTTTCCACGGAGATGGCCAAATCCTTTATGTTCTTACTTCAATCTCAGCAAGATTGCTCCAGCCTTCATCGCGTCATGACAGCCACCGCGACCGCGACACTTCCTGCGGCCCCTGCATCCATCTCCTGCAGGTTCCCTGCATGTGTGCCGTTGCGGCGGCCGCAACGGGCGACGTTCACAACGCTCAGCCACGGAGAAGCCTGATGGATGAATCTGAAACGTTCTGCCGACCACAATGACGGGTCAGGCGCAGCAGTGTCCCAAGGATGTGGTACGCCCCGAGCAGCTGGATTCTGATGGATGCCAGCTTGGAGCGACTCCAAGATAAAGTTGACGTTGTTGATGCAGGGGGCATTGGCGGTCTCAGTTTCAGGGGCTGCACTCCTGCAGGTAGAATTGCCAACCGCCAACTGGCAGCTGCCAAGAGTCGAGATAATGGGCCAGGTCCACGGCGGCCCGAGGCGATCCGGCTCCCCGGACCTTTCATTTCTATCTTTGGGGCTCTGGGGCCTGTTGAATCATATCGTCAACGCCTTCGCGCCAATCTGCGGTGATGCTTCCGCCATGGGGGCTGGGATGGCCGGGCGGCAGGCAACCCTCAAGATGTGGCCCCCACGACAAGCTGCATGGAGCCCTGGTCGAACACTCACCGGTCCAGCCTGCCGGAACAACCCTTGCTCGACGTTTGAATACTCGTATTCAAAGACGCACGCTTGGGTTCGTTCATCAGCATCTGGCACGGGTCAATGTCTTCATTGAGTATCCAAGTCCGTGGTCTCGCCTCAGCCTTCACTGCCCAACCGCTCACTCACCCACTGCCTGCAACGGCCACCGGAGCCAATCTGCCCAGTACTCCCCCAAGTACGACGATATCGAGAGCACGAGCGGCCGCCCCGACCCCGCAACAGCCCAGTACTCTTGGGCACGATGAAGTATGACGGCATAATAGGCCATTATCGCCAAGGCCTCCGGCCGTCGTTGTCGAAGGAGGTCGACGTACTCCAGTGATATCCTAACCGGCCACTCATGAACACCGCTCATCCTTCTGGAGGCGGGGCCCTTGCTCTCATCAAACAACCATTGCAGGATGTCAACGGCAGTGAGGTATATGTTCGTCGTCGTCTCGTCGATACCCTGGTCTCTCACCAGCTTGAGGAGGCCGTCGCATTCGGGACCTCGAGGACCGTCGCCGGTCAATGGCCATCGATCGCGCGAATGGTGGTCGATCTTGCCTTGAGACAATGATGCCGTGTGTCGAATGCCTTGATGCAGATGTATGCAATGGACGAAGCGGTCCAGGATGTCTGACAACCCGCCAGGGAGGGAAAAGACGTCAAAGATGACGTGCTGGCTAAGGACAGAGGAAAAGAGAAAGGCAGCCGCGCGACCGTCGTCCGTGTCGGTGGTGCCATCCCGGTGTTCTTTCTCGAATCGCTGGATGGCGCGTGTTTGTAGCCTCGTGGCCTCGGTGAGGTAGGGACCTTTTTCTGTCGCATCGAGCATCGTGCTTTTGTGAGCGGCGGCGAGGCCTAGTAGGGCGTCCATCAGGTAGCCACACCGGAATGCTTCGGAGTGAACCAGGCTGAGTAACTGCTCGGCTTCATGGTAGAACCCCGGCGTCTGCACCTTCAATCTCTCTCGGAAGCCGACCAGCAGCTCCATATGAATGAGGCTGTAGTCGGCGGCGGTGGCAGCATCATCCCAGAGCCCGCCCGGCGACAGGGCGAGGCTGCTGAAAGGGTCGGAGATGGAAGCTGGCGAAGGTCTGGACGACGAGAGACGGGAGATGGGCGTTTTGGCCGGCGTGGGGCCGGGAAGCGCCGGCGGCGACCCCAGATAAGAGCAATGGCGATCCGAGGTCACGCACCTGTTGCACGCGGGCTTGGTCTCATCGCACTTGACCTTGCGCTGCTTGCAGATGCTGCAGCCGAGCCGTGACTTCTTGTGCTGTCTGGGCATGGTCGTGTTTGATGCGATGGCGTCGGGAAGGTGAGAGAGTCGGGTTCGGGATGAGCGGGAGCGGGCGGTCAAAAGAGGGTCAGAGTGCTGGGGCACGCCCAGGGACGCGTCGTAACATGAATCGCAGCTCGGGATGCGATCGGATTTGGCGACCAATCGCATCGATCTCTATCCGAGGGAGTGGCTGTGACGCCGGGCGCGGACTTTTCGTGTGCTCCGACCAAGACGTACTAAAGCGTCAGTCCGCCTGCATCGTGGAAAATAACAATTGACTCGAACAGAGCCTGAAAGGACTGGGTTTTTGATCGCTGCCCTGGACAGAGCAAGTGGTACGTTTATTACTTGAATGAAGGGGGTGCTCATTGACAGTCCTTCTTCGCCATAGTCCCCGATTGTGATGATCATCTTCCAGACGAAAGAGCGCGAAGCTGAGGCGGGCTACCTATGGTGAATGTTCATCGTGAGCACACTGCGGTCTGTCGAGGCAAGACCTCTTCTAATAACGATTCAGAAACATGTGTATCTCGTTCAAACACGCCTCTTTCTCCCAATCCTGTCCTGGCCATCCGAATTTCCGGTGCAAATGTCGCACCCAGAGAGCGTCGTCTCTCGCCCAAGGGTCCGGGCCTTCGTTGATAGTTTGCGGCTCACCCTGTCTTTCCATCTCTTCTGCGTCATACCGCTTATTCCTTGCCGCCTCTTCGCCCCATCTGCTGAGCTCGTCTGGGAGGATGCCGGGGACGAACATCTCGTCGAGACTTGTGAACGTCTCAATCCTGGCATTGCAGTACTCCTGCGCCAAGACGCCTTCGGGGTGTTTGCGTGGGACGTATCGGTAGACGAGCCCTGACAATGTGTCCAGATAGAGGGCTTCCTCGTGGAAATACTTCGGCTTTGTGATCTTGATGATATGCTTCGTCGTCGCAATGGGCGGTATCTCGCCTCTAAACTCCGACATGGCCTTCAATGTTTTCAACCAGTACCGCTGTGCGTCGATGATTGGCGAGTCAAGCGATTTGCTAATTGTGTAGTTGACGACGGAGGCACGGAATCCGATGAACATTCTGTCCAACTGTCCCTTATAGTCGATGAATGGCAAGTGTCGGATGATGTCCATTGCGAATGGCGACTTGCCCCATGTTGCAGAGTCCTCGATGGCGATGCCGGGCCAGCCGCCAGGAGGCGGGTGAAGCACGGCGCCGTCGGGGAGCCAGAGACGCTCAAGAAGTTCGTAGAGAGCGGTGAATGGCACAGTGATGCGCTCCCGCTGGGCAACAAGGATTCTGTTCTTGCTGCGTAGGTAGATCGAGTCGAGTTGCTTGCAAGTGAGGCGCAGGGCAACCGTGGTCTTCATGTTTGGGAGAAAAAAAAGATAGACGTCTGGATCTCAGGGGGGAGAGACAAGAGGCGGCCTGCTGCCCGCGGTGGAGGGGCCCGGGATGTCATGACGGCGATTGAGGTGTTTGAAGTTGCAATCAGTGAATGGGCGGATGAATTTTTTTTGGGTGATGACGTGGAAGAAAGGAGGATCTGGAGTTGCGGTGGGCGAAGGGACGGGATTTAGGTAGACAGGTGCCCGGGAGCTCAGGCACGGCAGTCTCGCGCCCAGAGAGAAGGTGCGATTTCACAGGCTGCCACAAGTAAGAACCTTCAAGTTGAAGTTATGAGGCAGGTGCGGGATCAAATTATTAGTACACCTTGCTAACCTGGTGCCGAAACTCCCTTCATGCAGGTACATACTGTGGTCAGGAGAATGAATGTCAAATGAAACAATAAGGGCTATCCCAGGAAAACAAAATGTAGTTATTCGTCGCCCCCTTTTTCATCCTCCGTACGCGTGATGTCCCTTCAAACATCAGGTTGTCCACCGATCATTTCATTCCGCTGACGACGGTTAAATTGGCTCAGTTCACTGAGACAGCCTTCCTTGTCCCAATCCTCTCCCGGCCAACCAAACTTGCGGTGCAGGTGCCTCACCCAAAGGCCGTCTTCCCTAGAGCCAAACGGCCTGGGCCACTGCCAACCTGGCTCTCCTTGTTGTTCCATCTCGTCGGCGTCGTAGTGCTCATGATCCATGTCGGACAGCACGATCATTTCCTGGTCGGGGATGAACACCTCTTTGAGCTCCGCGAGCGCTGCGATTTTGTCGTCGCAGTATGCCTGTGGCGTCTTCTGGCGGATGGGACCTCGTTCTCGCGGAACCTCGGTAATGAGCCCGGTCATCGTATCCAGCATAAGGTACGTGCCGTTCCCATACTTTGACTCGGCGATCATGAGGATGTGCTTCCTTGACGAGAGGGGTGCCTCCAATTTGTTGTTGGCTGCGGGTTGCTCCAGTTTCCAAAGGATGGCAGGTTCTTCGACACGAAATCCACCCATACGGCCCCAGCAGCTTCTGTCAACATAGTTGACGACGCTGGTCCGGAAACCGATGTTTCTTTCCATGTCTACCGCCCGATATCGACTGTCGATGAACGGCATGTGGCGCAGGACGTCCATCGCAAACTGCGTTTTGGACTGTACGTGCGATGTCTTCAAGTTGAGATCGAGGTCAGTCCAACCTGCGGATGGCGGGTGGAGTACTGTGTCGTCCGGAAGTTTGAGGTGCAAGAGGAAGTTGTAGAATTTGGCAAAGGGCGCTGTAAGGCGATCGCGTTGAACGATGAGGAACTGGGGCTCAATGCGCCGGTAGATGCCATCAAATTTCCGACAAGTTGAACGCAGTGCGATTGCCGTCTTGATATTGGGGAGAGCATAGAAGATTGACATCTGGATCTCGGGGGGCAAGGCAAGGAGGTGCAACTCCTGCGAGGCGGTGAGCCCGGGAGCCATGGTCGTGAGTCTGGTGATTACGGCTGTTGGGGATACTGATGAAGAGGGCCGAGGAAGAAACTGATAAGGTGGGTTGAGTCAAGTAGGAAAGCAAGAACTGGTGGTTGCTTGGGCTGAGATCAGGTCACAGATTTTGTTCGACCCCGTGCCAGTGAATTAGAGCAGCCTCTGTTCAGCGCACCGGCTTTGAAAGGTCCCCCGCCAAAAAGTGGAAGGCACCTATAAATTTTTGAAGACAGAGCCTCATATTCATATCGCATTCAAATCGTCGCTCGAAAAGCTTGCATATTGGGCAATCAATCACGTCTGCAAACAGCCATGGCTGATATGCACTCAAACCGCTCACAAGGCTACATGTTTTGCTACAGCTACGCTACAAACACCCCTTAGATGATGTCGTGGTCGCAAAGCTTGCTAGGCGGGCCACCGACGTAGTCGCGCTCGTACAGCGAGGCCGTGTCGACGATCCTGCGGACAACAGCCGAGGACGAGTTGGTCTTGGGGATCAGCTCGGCACCCTCGATGGCAAGGACGGCCAGGGCATGGGCGGCGGCCTTGGCGTTGTTGAAGAGCACCTCGGGGTTGGGGTTGTCGATGGTGTCGCAGGCCTGGTGGTAGCATGGGTCCTCCGCGATACCGGTGCCGGTGAACAGACCGCCGACGGGCTTGTTGATGACGTCCTTGAAGGCGACGTAGTCGGTGCCGCCGGTAAGACCGACGTTGGTGATGGTGTGTCCCTGATCCTCGAGGGCCTCGGTCAGGAGGTCCTCGATGACCTCAGAGCCGGGGGCGGCGCCGGGAGCGACCTTGTCGCCGGTGCCGTCGAAGACACCGTAGTAGCCCCTAGAGACCATGTCGAAGTTCAGGTAGGCGAGGAGGTTGTCGACCTCGGTCTCGTTGAGGTTGTTGACGTAAAACCTGGAGCCCCAGAGACCGTTCTCCTCGGCGCCCCACCAGCCGAAGCGCACCTTGAGCTTGGTGGAGAAGTGCTGCAGGGCCTTTGCGAGCTCGAGGATGACGGTCGAGCCGGAGCCGTCGTCGTTGATTCCCGGGCCGGCCTGGACCGAGTCGAGGTGGGCGCCGAGGACGAGGAGGTTGGTCTCGTCACCGCCCTTTGTCTCGGCAAAGACGTTCTGGGTGATGCGCTCCTCGATGAGCTGGACGATCTCGACGGCGGCCTCGACCGTCTCGCCGGCGTCGAGGCGGGCCTTGAGGGCCTGGGCAGGAGCCTGGTCAATGAGCACGGCCGGGGCGTAGGCGGGGTTGGGGTTGGAGAGGGAGCCGCCGGTGAGCTGGGCGGGGCCGTTGTTGTAGATGAGCACGGCGTCAGCGCCGGCGGCGGCAGCGGGGCGGAGCTTGCCGGCGAAGGTGGTGCCGTCGGGGCAGAGGCCGCGCTCGACGAGGACGATCTTGCCCTGGGCGTCGATGCCGGCGTAGTTGGCCACGTCGCAGGCGGCGGCGCCGATGGGGCCGTGGACGAGCTCGCGCGTGATGGCGCCGTCGGTGCTGGGGGTGTAGGTCAGGGCCACGGCGCGGAGGGCCTCGCCGTCGACGGAGACCTTCTGGGCCTGGGTCAGGGTGAAGAGGGCGGGGAAGTCCTGGGTCCAGACGTTGAAGCCGGGGAGCTTGGACGCCTCCTCGACGATGTAGTCGACGGAGGCGGCGTAGCCGGGAAGGCCGAAGGCGCGGTTGCCTCCGTTGGCGACGGCGATGTCGTTGAACACCTCGAGGTTCTTCATGAGGCTGCAGAGGTCAGCATGGGTCAATTGACTTCAGGTTCAGAGCTGGAACGCACCCCTCGGAGGTCAGGAGCTCCTGGAGCTTCTCCGACTCGACGGGAGGACGGCAGTCCTTGGCCGTGACGGCGCTGGCGAGCAGCGGCAGAAGGGTCGTGGACTTCATCTTGGGCGATCGAAAGGTTCGCGACGACTGGACTAGTGGAAGAGGAATGTGACCTTGGGGGAGATGGGCCGTGTCTCTTCAGGTTCTCACACACCGAGGGGGCGCCGGGTGTCCCGTCGTACTTGTATCTGTTTCCATTCCAGACCGGACCCTCCTCCGTGGAACCAACCCTGCCATGTTTTTTTCTTCTCCCCTGCCTCCTCCACGCCCGCCCGTATCTTGCCTCTTTCAAAGTGGTGCAATCCGCCGCCGTGCAGCTTGCGGCGTGCTGAGTCGCCATCCCGCCCCGCGGCGAGCCGTCCGAATCCCGGCTTGGTCCGCCAAGGACCTGCTGCATCGGGAAGGTGACATTGTCGTGAGCACATATCCCCTGCCGGGATCACCCCGAGTCGCCTGCCCAAAGGGTAGCTCAGGGCGCCGACCCCGCCTGCGGAAGTCCCTTTGGATGCCTGGATCCGCCGATTGTGTCATGGAATCGTCTGGTTGACGGGTCGTTTGGAGAAAAGATGCTGGGGGTGGTGATGGGCGGTTGGCGGAGGCATCAGCATCGCCACCTGGTTGTCGTGGAGCCCAATTGCGTCGGCCGGTCAATTGATTGTGTGCGATAGGGACTTTGGGGGGCGGTCAGCTCCAGTCGCCACCCATCCTGGAGGTTGCCTCGGCCCAACCTAACCTTCCTCCTACGACGTCTCCTCCTCGTCGCGCGACGGAGGCTTCGGCGGTGCCTCGTCGCGTTCCTTGACTCCGACAAACGACCAGAGAATCAGCAAGTCGTAGACGGCCTTCATCGCGCCCGCGCCCGACAGCACGACGACCCAGAGTCCCTTGCCAGCGAGCACACCCGCCGAACCGGTGCCGCCGGCCTGCGCCAGCGTCTTTGTCGTGTTGAGCACGCCAAGGATGGCGGTACGCTCGCCCGCCAGTACGACGCCCGAGATGAAAGCCTGACGCGGCGCCTGGTCCATGGTTGACGTGCACGCGCGGAGAGCAAGGAAGCCCATTGCGAGAAGCGTGCCAGTGCGCGTGGCGCCTGGGATGGGGATCATGGCTAGGAAGATTGTCGACGGCAGATGGGCGAATACCATTGTCTTGAGGGGGCCGATGCGCCGCGCGAGCGGCAAGGCAACAATGTTGGAGAGCGACGAGAGGGCGTGGGCGACGAGGAAGAGCGTGCCAAGGGCGCCGGGCTCCAGAGAGTGGACGGTGGTGAAGAAGTAGGTGATCCACGACGGCGAGGCCAGGCCCGAAGCGAAGGCGTCGATGCTAAAGAGGGCGATGAGGCGGTAGAGGATCGGGCGCGATGCTGGCGAGATGTGCGGGAACAGGGCGCAGAAGCGCTGGATCAGGCCGGTCTTGCGTTGTTCTTCGGGCTCGTCGTCGTCGTCCTCATCGTCTTCTTCCTCGTCGCCAGCTTGGGTCGGGATCGGGGCGTACTCGGCCTGCTGCGGGTGTGCCTCGACACCAGACGTCAGGCAGAGCGTGAGCAGCAGCTTGAGCAGCCCGAACCCGGCGTAGATGAGGAAGACAACTGGGTAAGCCTTCTCCTTGTTCCAGCCATCGAGGTCCTGGAGCGCCTGGATCATCCAGCCGCACGTCACAGACCCCAGGGCCGTACCAGCAGTGCCGAACAGGGTGTACCAAGCAAAGATGTCACTCCGCACCTCCCTGGGCGTCAGCTGCGCGAGGACCGACTCCTCCACGGCGCGGAAGGGCCCAATCTCGGCGCCACTGGGGCTGATGACGCCGACGACGCTGAAGGCCACGAGAACCCAGTAGTTGCCGCTGAGGTAGAAGACGGCGCCGCTCATGACCATCAGCGCTGCGCCGGCGGCCAGGACGCGTCGCCTTCCGAGCTTATCTGTGACTGCGGTGAGGATGACGCTGATGACGACGTCGCCGAGGAGCGTCAAGGTCATAAAGAGGCCGATGCGCTCATCAGAGAAGCCGAGACTGGAGAGATAGTGGACGAGGATGAGGAAGGAGGCGCCGTAGGCGAACAGCCGGACGAAGCGCTGGATGCAAAGGATCTTGGTGTCGCGGCAGGACTTTGCTATCGCGGCGAAGCCTGTTTCGACAGCGAGGCGGGATGCCCATGAGGGCTGCACTGGGGGTTCCGATGGCATCCTGTGCGGTTTGACGTCAATGGCCTGTTTGCTGTCGGAGACGTGAGAAGGAGGAAGAGTCGTGCAGGCTTTTCTCACTTCAGCTCTCTTCCCATCGTGAATCTCGAAATGACCTCGTCGGTGGTTGGACGCCAAGGATCTCCACTGGGGGCCCTCTTAGCACCTGCCGTGGTGCCGTTGAGGCCAATCACCGCCGCTTGGATTCGCGTCGTCGGGGGTGTTCCGAGAGATGTTGCCGCACTGACAGATTTTGCCTGAGGCTTGCCGGGGAATTGTTAGTATCAGAGCATGAGCTTCAACAACTCCGCCGCTAATCATGAAGCCCCCTGAGGCCACGGGCCGACATCTTGGCAGAGGCCATTCGGGGTCGTCTGCTTCCTGAACATCGAGAAGCTGGCTATCCGAGTCCGTGATCCTGCCGTTGGAAGTGGATGAGGGCTGTCGCAGCACATATTTGTCGGAGAAAGGGGGCACGAGATCCAAGAAGAAGAAGCTGGAAAAGGACAGACCGCGTGGTGAGGGAAATCTGGTTCTGTTTATGCCCTGACGTGACGAGGACCCGGATGGTCACCAAGGATTGCACCCATGCTGCGAAAACAACCACCCACTCCAGTGCTACTAATACAAACCAGAAAAGACAGCCAAAGTATCTGCACCCGATCTTACCATGCGGCCCATAACATTGCGCACAACTACAAATATCTCCTCATTCCGGCCGAGCAACGCGCGCTCAAGGCGAGGACACGACTGCCAAAACCTCCCTGGTCTCCCAGCATGGAAAGGAAGTCATCAAACTGCAGCAATATCTGACGCGCCTCCACCTCGCCAGACTTGATCAGATACTCCCCCTCGACCACCCTTGCTGCCTCAACCCGCTGCCTCGCCTGGATGCGCACCGAGGCCCTGATGCTCCGATACACTCCGTGGCCTGGGTACGCGAGTAAACCGGTGCCCGCTGTGTGATTCCGTCAGTCAATCCCTGAGGCCAAAGTGAATGAGACTCACCAGACGCAGTCTTCGTCAAGAAGCCGGCACATCCTTTCCCAATCCCGATCACGACGCCCACCGGACCTCTCTCCTCGCCCCCTTTGTAAGGCAGGATGACGAGACCGGCGAAACCCTCCGAGATGCCCGTGACGAAGTTCAGGCCGCCCACGAGCATTCCCGACTTCCAGTCCGTGATCGGCGCCCGGTCTCTCACCTCCTCTCCATACAGGCGAGGTACATATCGGAAGCCGTCGGCCACTGCCATGGGGATGTCGATGTAGATCCCCTTCATGGTGGCCTTGAGAAGATCGGCGAAGCCAAGAGCTCCGGAGTTGAGCACTGCTCCTGTCACGTTGACGCACCCACGCCCATTTTCCCGCCGATGCTGGTCTTGTTGAGGCATCATGGACCGCTGGCTCGAGGTGTCCGAGCTCATTCTTGATTCATCGTCGACGACAAGGCTCTTCAGCTTAGAATGCTGTCGGTATGTCTTGACAGGCTTGACCACAATGTTGGCTGTTGACTTGGCAAGGTCGGAATAGAACCCCATGGCGGCGGATGATCCCGCCGTTAACGGGTCCCATCGTCGATTCTCGATGATGTACGATTTCGATTCATGCCTGTTGGTATATTTGTTAGTACCAACTTCATTCCCACTCGGCTGACTCGGGTCAATCAACTCACCTGGACATGCTCCTCCGGCTAATCCTCAGGTGATTCAGCAGAATCCCGGCGGCGGCTGCCGAAAGATTGAGGCTCGCCATGCCCCTCTTGTACTGCCAGACGGCGGGCCTGTCCCCCAAGATGCTGCACCGCATTGACTCGACGGGCAGATTATCATGGAACGACCTGACCGCTGTCTCGACGCCATCTTCCGCACTCATCTTGGCTGCAATCTTCTGTGCTGCTATTGCCGCCTTGGGGGTGAGGCAAAATCGGATGGCATCTGCCAGGTTCTCGGCTGTGAGCTTCGTCTGGTGGATGGGCTTGGGACCTGCGCCGGCAGCAGCTACCATGTCTCCCCAAAATGGCTGGCTATGGGATATAAGTCAGCTCAGACCTGGCAAAGGGATCGTTCAGACCTACTCTCCGAAAAAGGGGACAATAGTGGTCGGACGCCCGTTGAGGAGGCCGCAAGCCGTTGTTCCCGCGCCGCCATGATGCACCACAGCAGATACGTTGGCAAAGAGCCACTCGTGAGGGCAATCGCCGAGGAACAGTATGTCTTCGCAATCGATTCCGCCCAGGTTGCTCCAGCCTTTGGAGATGATAGCCCGAACCCCTGTTCTGCGAACTGCATCGACTAGCATGGTCGTCATTCGTTCGGGGTCGTCGATGACAATACTTCCAAAACCGATGTAAACAGGGGTTGGTCCCTTTCGCAGGAAGTCGGCAAGTTCAGGAGGTGGATCGTAGTTGGGTGGCTCTCGGAAGAAGAAGCCGCAGACATCTGCGAGCAGAATTAGCATAACGAAGCCCGATAACGGCAGGAGAAATCTTGTCGCGGGTGAAGCACAGAGCCATCTGACTCACCAATGTAGGACGGCCAGTCGACCGGCTTGGGTACCAGAGCGGGCGACCAGCAATATGTGAACGGGATCTTCTGTGTCTCTGCGAGGTAGGGTCCTTCTGACATGGGGACCTCGTCAAGGTCGATTGACCTGCGCCAAGTGTTGATGATGTCCCCGAGTCTTTTTCGATACCCAGTCAGTATTCTCTCGGGTAGGCAGACGGAAGGAGACTGAACTCACCCCTGCCAGGTCATCCACTCCACGATGCTGTACGATACCAGATTGGCCGTTTCTTGGGTCAGAATCCCGCCCTTGCCGAACTTGAGATTCGCCAAAGGGTGAGGAAATGCTGAAGTGCCGCTCCAAGGCATGGTGAACATAAGGTGCACCGGGATACCAAGGGCTTGCGCGCAATGGACGTGGGCAAAGCTCGGCGGATTCGCAATGATGGCGTGCGCTATGAATGGTGTACCGGTCAGGGTGTCGGGCTCGATACATGACTGCCAGCAGCCATCGAGCATCTCTGCCACCATTTTGCGCTTCTTCTGGATATCCCCACCTTTCAGACTCTTCATGCTGGGTATCAGTCCGGGATTCCGGACCATGTAGGACATCAGTTCTGAGGGGTTGCCGCCGATCGGATAGAACTCGAGTCCCGTATCGCGAACAAACTTCTCAAAGACGTTGTGCGTTGCCAGGCGAACCCGGTGGCCGTATTTCTGGAGGCGATTCCCCAGCGCAACAAAGGGTTGTACATCGCCGCGGCTTCCCACAACTTGTATCACGATGTTGAGCTTGAGCGGAAATGTGCGAAAGTGCTCGGTGGCAGAAAAAGGATACGGTCCGGTCGCGTTTTCCGAAGGATGTGGCGCGTCGAGTCTGATGATGGTGGTCGTTAGCTCCTGGACGCCCTGTCATGTCTGATTTACGGTGGAATGCTGGAGCGAACCTGAAGGCTGGATGTTTTTGAGTTGAGGCCGTTGGATCATCCACTTTTTCTGTTCTTTTCGCATCAAGGACAGACGTTTCTGCAATGAGGCGGGAGAGAGTTCTGGCGAAACGAGTGTCAAGGTCGATGGAGAACCGGCCATCGTCTGCTCAAAAGTAGGAGTTAGTGACCGGGTCAGAAAGGGCTTGAGGAATCAATCTTACCGCCGACAGTGGTTGAGCAGCCTTCCTTCCCGGCGCTCACTGATTCGTATGTGGGCAAGTCGTCGAAGCCTGCATGGTCTTCCACGAGGCGGGCAGTGAACTCTCTCGACATTGGGGTTTGATCGCGAATATGCTAGTGTGACGGAAGTGACTGGATGAAGTTCTGGACAATCCGATCAAGCAGAGGTAGGGGGCCGAGGGACAGACGAAGACTTGAGGGAGGAGCGATGAGAACTCGATCTGTGATCAGGGATGGCAACATCACTTCCTAGATGTATCTGCGAGTCAGCGAACCCAATACATGCATCAGCATGTCACTCCGAAAGTCCGACTCCTCCTGAAAACTTGCGCTTTGCCTTTCGGGGAGGCCGCGTACGCCGGCAACAGGCATCTAGCCAAGACATGCGGCATCGCATTGCCAATGCCTCGTTTAGGTTGATATTTCGAAATTCTCCAGGGAATGCGGCGAAGCTTCTCGGTTCATGACCAGTCCCAAGAGCGATTGGCGTCCCCTTTCTCGTTGGAAACACATCGGGCTCGGACGCACAGGCTGGACAGCGATTGGAGCAGCCGAGAATCATGGGGAATGATCGCATAGAGATGAATGCGATTGGATCGCAAGTAACCCGAGCTGTGGCCCGTTCACTGAGAAGCCGCTGCAGGGCTGTGCCAGGCACCACTTTTAGCTTGTCTCGAACCTGGTGGATCGACGCTATTTCGTAAACTTCGCGATGTGCTAAACGAAGGCTTCGGGTTGACTACCTATGAATGATGTGGACCTAAGATGACAGTCCTAGGTTCGCGACAACGCCAGACGTGGAAGCATAAGAAGTAGACAAGCCCACTGCCAAATGTAAATATGTCTGGACTTGACATCATCTCTACAACTCTGGCGTAGACTGTGCGGTTCATGTTCTCGGCTGTCTCTTTTCAAACCTGTTACTCGATCTGGCCAATCCTTCTTGCGAAGACATCTTGTAGACCAACAACGTCCACCATCTCTTTCGGATTCCAGCATCATCAAAGCTTCACAGAAATCATGGCTGTGCTTGAGCCTTTGAAGAGCGGGTACTACATCTGGAAGTACCTGCCCTCCGTTCCCGCGGCCGCCATCTTTTGCGTTCTCTTCTTGGTGGCGACCATGGCCCATGCATGGCGCATCTGGAAGACACGAAACTGGTTCTGCATAGCCTTTGCTGTCGGTGGCTTCTGTAAGTATTCTTCCAACAGGATACTCAAGAGCCCTCGTTTCTTAAGATCTCCTACTGACAAAGAGTCCTCCCCAGTCCAATTCATCGGCTACGCTGCTCGCTGCTCGGCCCACAACAAAACTGGAAGACTGATGCCATACATCATCCAGTCGACCTTCATCCTTCTTGCGCCCATCTTGTACGCTGCTTCCATCTACATGACACTCGGTAGGGTAATACGCAGTGTCAACGGCGACAGACACTCGATCATCCGCCCCGCCATTCTCACCAAGATCTTTGTCACCTGCGACATCACCGCGCTTATGGTCCAGGGCTCCAGTGCCGGCCTATCAATCATGGAGAGTTTTGCCAACATTGGCAAAATTGTCCTGGTCATCGGCCTGGTCTTCCACATCCTCCTCTTCGGCTTCTTCTGGGTCGTTGCTTGGGTATTCCACCGACGAATGCTCAAGGATCCCAGTGCAAGTGCCGTGGCCAACAGGGACTGGGAGAAGACACTGCGAATGCTCTACAGTGTCAGCGCTTTGATCATCTTCCGATCCGTCTTCCGCGCCATTGAGCATGTCATGGGCGTCGACGGCTACCTCCTCAGCCGCGAGTGGCCCTTGTACGTCTTTGACTCGATCCCCATGCTGGCGGTCATGGTAATCTTCTGGTATTGGTTCCCCCCCAGTCTCCAAAAGGTTCAGGAATGGAGGCTCTCGTCCAGCAACACCTATGGGTCAAGTATCATCCACCTGGATGTTCGTAATGGAAAATAGGCGAGGACCACAGCGGGTGGTGGATTCAAATTATCCCACTTCTTTTCAAAATAGATTTGGACGGCAAGCCTGTTCCGTTATGCTAGGTGTTAGTTTTCACACGTTCCTGGGTTGTTCGAAAATTTAGTCGGGTTGCTGCTGGAATTCCAAGATACCACAAGTAGGCGCGTCACCTGAGAGCAGCAAAATGTAGAAGACCAATAAAATCCATGTCTGATATCCTGAAAACAACGCTTTGTCGTTACATCATACGTAGTGCCTGACTACCAAAGGAGAACTCGACCCCCAGGGCCAGTTCAAATCATGTTCGGCCCCCGACTCGGCTCGGGCCCATTGCCCTCCAGCCTCTCGAGGCTCTCCTCATCCATGGCAACCTTCTCAATCTGCTTGCCCTTGTTCTTGAGTGCCTTCTTGCGTTGCCTTGCGTCGCGGAAGACAAGGTACATGTCAATGCCCATGATGCTCGAGCCGAGGACAAAGATGGTAGACAGGCCAAAGCCGATGCCAATGGCAATGTCAAAGGGCACAACCTGGGTGAAACAAAGCGCCACGGAGCTCAGGTCCTTGAAGCCAGATGTCACGGACAGCGTGGCAAGGAAGAGGAAGAGCTGGTTGACGGTGGCGCGGATGTTGGGAAGGCTCAGCAGACCCATGGGAGGGGGTGTTCCTGCAGCGAGAGTCTTGACGGCGCTGAGGGTGGCGAAGTAGAGACCAACGGCGGCCAGGCCGACGATGGTGGTGATGAGACTGATGATCTGGGAAGGGTCAGTAGGGGGTCATTTGTCGGGGAAGATGGAAGACCTACGCCGTGGAAGGAGCGGAAGTGAGCCGAGCTGCCGTACATCACGACGCCAAAGACGAAGACGATGATGATGGAAGGGGTGATGACGAACAGCCACATGATGTGGTTCCACTTGGGAATCTTGGGGAGGACTGTGGTGAGCCTGGCCCTGAAGAGCAGGTTGCGCAGGCTCTCGAAGCCCAGGGCGAGGGGGAGGACGTTGAGGAAGGCGATCAGGGCGAAGAGGACTAGCATGGTTAGCGAGGAAACGGCACGAGAAATGCGGAGAACATACTGTGGATGACAGCAAAGGCAATGAATGACCCCAAGCCCATGCCGTTCACCTTGATGGCACCAACGGCGCCGTTGATGTTGATGTTGCCGCTGATGCTGTCACGCAGCTTCTGGCCATCAACCTGGTAGAAGTTGCCCTCGTTCCGCAGCTCGATGGTGCCAGTAGGAATGACCTGCTGGATGACCTGCATGGTGCTGTCCATGTTGACGCTCTTCAGCGCGTCGGTGGGGATCGTCTTGCTGCTGACCAAGCCGAGGAGGATGTTACCAAGGCCACCGCCGAAGCCCTGGCACGTCAGGGCGTCGAGAGCACCTTGGATGGCCATGGAGACGGTGCCGGCGTTGATGATGACGGAGAGGTTGAAGCCGTTCGAGGTGTCGACATCGATAACGGGGGCTTGGCGGATGGCGAGGCCGAGATCCCTCCTGCCCATGCCCGTGGCCGGAGTGGCGGCGGGAGGGGTAATGGGGACAGACGGGACCTGAGGGGCAGCAGGGACGGCAGGAGGTGCGGCGACTGGGGGTGCGGCAACGGGGGGCGCGGCCGGGGATTGAGGAGGAACGGGTGTGCCCTTGGGGTTCTTGATGAGCATGGAGGCAAGCAGAACACCACCGCCACCCAGACCGGCTCCGAGTCCAGTTGCGCCACCACCGATGCCATCGTCAAAGGTGGAGCGGGCGACGGGCATGCCAGTAGGGGGCATCGTCGCAGTTCCGTCGACCAGAGCCTGCACACCACCCATGCCCTGAATGGTATCACCAGCGCCCTGAAGGAGACCGGACGCAAAGCCCTGGGCCACCCTCGAGATCTCGACCTGCTGGCCGCCAATGTCGACAGTCTTGGGGATGCCCTGGCCTGGCGGCGCCGCGGGAGCCATGGAGCCGCCGATCATGTTGAGCAGCTGGCCACCGGTGCCGTTCTGCAGGAAGCTCGCGGCAAGGCTCTTGGTGAAGGTCTCGGAGACGCCACCAACGTCGATAGAGCCGTCGGGCATCTGGCGCATGACGACGGGAGTGTCAGCCTGAAGGCCGAGTCCAACAGCGGCACCCTGGCCGAAGCCGCGGCCGACACCGCCGGCAATTTCGGGAAGGTTCTTCATGAGGGCTGCAGTGTTGTTGGGGTTGTTGAGGCCGCCGAGGAGGGCCTTGGTGTCGATGTTGGAGGTGACGGACTGCGTCAAGCCGAAGCCGAAAGTGCCGATGACGTTGGCGATGCTCGAGTCGTTCATGGGGCGGGGGGCGCCGGCGGGGTTGAGGTTCAGGCCGGCGACAGTACCGTTGCCCAGGCCCTGTGCGAGGGACATGGCAATGGGCTGGAGCTGATCGGTCGCGCCGGAGGTGAGGGAACTGATGTTGATGGCGCTGAGAAGCGAGCTAGTCAGACCGACACCGGCGTTCTGCAGGAGGGGGTTGAGGCCCGTGGCTTCCTGCTTGTTGTCCGCGGCCACCTTGGCGGCGACGCGGGTGGTCTCGTCGGCGGTGGAGAGGTTCAGGCCCTGGGCCGCACCAGTTCCGACACCGATACCGAGGAACATGCCGGCACCGCTAACGTCGCCAAGGATCTGGGAGCCGATGTTGTTGATGCCGTTCATGAGAGCGCCGCCTAGCGCGCCGCCCATATCGGGCATGCCAGGCATTCCGCCGCCAAGGCCGCCGCCGCCGAAGAGTTGGCGCTTGCGAACGGCCTTGGACTCGAGGCTCTGGTCAAGATGTTGTCCCTCGAGCTCTCCCGCGACTTGTTCCTGGTACTCGCGGAGGATTTCGGAGGCTTGTTGGAGGGCTGGGTTGTCCAGGCGGCTGGACAGCAGATCGGAAAGGTCGACGGTCATGTCGACCATGGTGAGGAGGCTCTGACGGAGCCGAACATCGTTCTCGAGCGACTTTGCCGTCTCGGGAGTCATGAAGACCTCGAGGGCCTGACCCCACGACTGGGCACCACTCCTGCCCTGTCCTGGCCGCATGTAGTCCTCGTACTCCTTGCTGAGGCCGATGATGGAGAGGAGGACCAGGAGGGAGAAGCAGGCGTATCCGAAGATACGCTGCAAGACACCGCACCGGGACATCTTGGGTTCTTCCGGCATGATGTCGTCGACCTCGACCCTTGTTTGGTTGATTAGTGAAGCCTTGATGTTCTCCTGGAACTGGGCCATGATGATGACTTAAAGGGGTATCTGGGTCGCCAGCGACAGTAAGGAAAGACAGGTGCTTAGTAGGGCATGAAAGGCGAGGGGGACTCCTGGTGTCTGGTGGAGGAGGGGGAAGCTCGTGGTCCAGTGACGATCGCTGGGGAGTTGAACGTCAGAGGTAGAGCATGGCCTGTATGGCTTCTCCCTGGGGGGCAGTGTATGATATACACTGCTTGTGACTCTCGTCTGACCCCTTCCACGGGACGACGAACGCCGGCACTGGTGGATTTGTCCGACCAAGAGCGAAGAGAAAAGGCAGGACGGAACCCCGATAGGCAATCTTGTGGGTTCCAGGATCCGAGCGATCGTCCCGGGAGGCGTTTGCCTGGGGATCCGGGGTGCCTGTTCACGCCGCCGCACGGGAAGAGGGCGGAGCCCATATCGCAAGCTGCTGTCGTTTCCTACACTCAGACATCGATGACTTCTGTTTCCGAGATTTACGGGGGGCTCGACTCCACCGCTCGGACGGCCAGGGCGGGAGGGCGGGCTGGCGGGCCATCATCCCCTTAAGGGCCGTCTGACACATCTCGTGGCGTCTTTGGCGTCGGCCGTTGTCCACGATAGGAACCTTGATGTGAAATGGACGCGGTGCTCTGGCATCGTCCCAAGTCTGCTGGCAGGTTCGCCGCATGATTCGCCGGCAGTATCTCGACCTGCTTCCCGATTAGGCGTGCTCCTCGACCGTCTCGTTTCAGGCCCGGATGACACGTAAAACCAGCCAGGTTCTCGAAATCTCTAGTCGCAGCCAAAAGAGGGATAGGCTCATGAGGGAAGCGCTGCCCCTGTCGCGGTTCTTGGGATGGCGGGTCTGACGAACGAGCGTGGAGGCTGCCTCCTCGACATGTGCCAGCGATACCAGCGGGTGTTCGTTTGAAAGGGTTTTCTTCTTCTTGTCCGAGCGCAGTAGGGTTTGACTGACAGGCCTGGATGGCAGGTTTTGATTTGTCTTGCAGGGTCGGGGGAGGGGCTGGTCGCTGCCACGGAGCGGGATGAGACTGTCACGGCAACACCCCTTCCCGGCCCCTGCTCTCGGTGCACCGACGGTGAAAGAAGTCTCAAGTGGCCCATCTCTTGGAAGAACTCCGAATTGCTCTCCGTAGTGCGCCGGGAGATGTCCCCGTTGCCGGCCGGCGTGCGGATGTGGGACCGATCGGAGGGCCACCGTGTCTGTGTCTGATCGCGTCGTGACCAGGCGGTTGGACACGGTCGCTGAATCGTGGAAGAGGTGGGAGGAACCAGTGAAGGCTCTGGCGTCAACCCAAACACGATCGTCGGCCTGACCAGCATCGAATGACTCGGCCTTCTGGGACCTTTGACTGCTCCTGCCACACAACGTGGCAAACATTGATCAGTCGCACGTCTTGCTGATCGGTGAAGTGTAAACCCCGTGGTCCGTGTCCTTCGGGCTACTATACCATAAGCAGACGAAACCTCGCATTCGTTAGTGGATCGCAACTTGGGCTGAACTGTTGCGGCGGTTGAGGTGCTGTATCGGTTGAGGTGCTGCGCCGGTCGAGCTGCTGCGCCGGTCGAACTGCTAGGTCGATGAAGCTTCTGCTTCGATTGAGATGGGCCACTACGTCAATTGAGCTGCTGCGTCAACTGAGCTGCTGCGTCGATTAACCTGATACGTTGATCGAGCTATTGCATCGGTTGACCTACTGTGCCGCTCGAGCTGCCGCGTCGCGGGGCTTGTTTGGACTTGTCGACCCAGTCCATCGACCCCTCAGACAATTGACTTGAGCTGGGTCTTCAAAAACCCAGTGAAGCTCTCGAATATCACCGCATCGTGGCCCTCGCGCCAACGGCACGAGACATCCATGCTGGCCCTCGTGACGATGACCGAAACTTCGAAACCAAAGGCGCAAAGGTCCGTCTCGGCGGGTGCTGCAGCTGCGGCGCCCTCCATTTCCCTTGCCTTCCTGCGTCTCCACGCCCGGCTCCAAACGTTCTCCCTTGCGCGGCCAATGCCTCGCAGCAGCTCCTTGTCCCAGTTCCAGGAGATGAGCTCCAAGGAAGACATCATCTCGTGGACCTTGGATTCCACCTTGGCCACACCAACGCTGATCTGCAGGCTGATGATAGGGACGTCAACGATGGGTGGTAGGATCTTCTTCCACTTATCGCCCCCAACTCCCCTCGCAGCCTCAGTCGATGGGCGCATTTCGCCGAAGCTCCATCCGACTGCCCATCTTCGCGTCTTGGTGCCCTGCACGAACTCGGTGACGGCAAAGTTCGTGATGCCTTTGTCGTGCAGCTTCTCGATGAAAGCCTCGCAGCTCGACTGTTTTCCGAACATAGACGTGTACCATTGGATCTTGTCTCGATGAACGAGCGATTCGTCCAAGATCCGGCCTATGAAGGCCATCTCGCCACCCTCGACGACCATTTCGGTAGCCGAACCGGTGCAGGCGGTGAAAGGTTTCCTTGACTTGCCCTTCGCCGAGCTGACCAGGTCCTCTTTGGATTCGTAGAAGGGAGGGTTCGACATTGTGAAATCGAGAGTGAGAGACTCGTCCAATGGAATCATCGGATCGTCGGCTGTGCGTGACAGAACGCGTATCCGGCTCTCCAGGTCATTGAGCTGAACGTTCTTCCGGGCGTACTCCAGGCTTTTCGAGTCAATATCTATGATCGTTAGTATCAATTGGCGCAGAAATAGCCCGAATACCCCACCCGTTGCGACAAAAGACCAGTCTCGCTGGGTGCATCCAAGGAGAGGGTAGATGCAGCTCGCGCCAGTCCCAACATCCAAGCCCGTCAACTTGCGGCCTTGAGGGGCATACGAGGAGCTGTCCATCAGCGACTTCAGCCAAAGGATGTAGTTGTGCCTGATGGGAACCTGAGGTGGTTAGCATAGCCCATCTCGCCGGGGAAGTGTGCCTTACAGGTGGACAGAGCCTATCATCTGGCAAGTCAACACGCAGCCCGAAGTCCCGCTTGAGAAGAGACTTGGTGAGCTGCATGACCGCTTGGGGATTGTTGAACTCCAGGCTGTTGCCGTTGCCGCGGAGGTGTTTGCCAAGATCTGGGTCGTCGCGCCCGAGCCGCGCAAAATCGACTTCTGACGCGTAGAGATTGCGGTAGTATGAGTCGGCTTCTGGTCCCTTGTTGGGACGACTCTGAGGCTCGGGCATCGCGACGGCAGAAAGATGCGCATCGGGCTCGCGGTAACGACCTTGTATTGAAGACACCTCGTGGCCGTCCTCAATTTGCGAGTGTTTCCTCTTGCCGGTCCTCTTGCCGGTCATCTTGCCGGTCATCTTGCCGGTCATCTTGTCGTCGCGAGTTGTGCTGTGATGAAATGGCGTCAGTGGAGTCAATGGACAGCCCAGTTTGTACGTGCGAGACGATCGCTGAAAGAGGACTAGCGTGGTAGACGTCAGGTCAATCGATGCAGCAGGTCAATCGACGCACCAGGTCGACCCAACGAAGCAGCTCCACTCGACAGCTCGACCGGCGCAGCAGGTCAACAGGCACAGCAGGTCAACAACCTCAGACGTCTCTCCAGCTGCGTCAGTCAGAGATAGGCTGCGTCATTGGCTCGGCGCGTCCAAAGACCACCTGGGGTAGAGACGTTCTGTTGTTAAATGCCAGTTCCGCGATTTTAAGCGACAAATTGCGGTGTGCCTTCGATCTACCCGATGTGCAGGTGTGACGGGTGTGCTGTTCGAGGTGCAGTCGACGATGATCGGTGATGTTGGAGTGTGTTGAAGGGAATCTCGGTGGACCCACGGCGTCTGTCAAATCCATGAGGCATCAGCACGGACACTCCCTCACCGCGGTTGCCCAGTTCAACATGCTGAATTTATCAAAGAAAAATGTTCACATCTGTATCCTATGTCCAAATCGCGTCCTGTCAGTCATGTCATCGTAAACGCCCTCCCTAGCTCCAGAGGAGCACACGCCACTGCCACCCCTCGAGCGTCTTCAAGTCCTTTTCTGTGATCTGCTCGTCGCCACGCTCAATCTTGGTCGACAACCTGCGCAGGCGCTTGGTCATCTTTTTGGCTACAAGCAGCGACACCTCGTTGGAGAAGATATACAGCACGCCGAAAACCAGGAATGTCATGCTTGCGAAGCCGCCCTTGCCGAACACCGAGTCCTTGACACGCGAGAGAATCTCCTTGCTGCGAGCGAAGGCGTGCTCCGTGTCCGAGACAGTCTTGTCCTCGGCCTTCTCGGCCGGCGTCCGTTGGAACACATACTTGACCGCCGGGATGATACGGTGAAGCAAAGGGAAGAAGACGGCACTGCAAATGTCAGCTGGGGTGATTTTGACAGAGGGTCTTGGGCGGCATACACGGCACTGCCGATGATCCACTTCCTCCACCTCCGCGCTTGTGCGTCCTTGGTGAGGATGCCCAACTCGTCTCTGAGGGTGCGCAGCTCGGTGAGCACCTTGCCGGCCTGGATGGAGAGCTGCCTCTCAAATTCCGGCCCAGCCGACGGCCCGAGACTGTATCGCTTGTTCTGAAGAGACACAAGCTCCTGGAGGGAAACATGGCAGCTTGCTTTGACCGATTTGACATCTTGCGGCGACATGACCATGGGCGCCGCAAGGCCAGATTGGACGTGCGGGACAATGGGCGCGTGGCTCGGCTCTCCAACCTGCGACAGCGGCATCGCCGCAGGTCCGGGCATCTGCTCAACCGCCTGCGAAGGTGGTCCGCCATAGGGCGCATTGCTCTGGGGTCCTGGGTACGGCGCCGGGCCGTAGGGAACGGCGCTGTCTTGGATCGGCCTCGGGTACTCGGCGTCAGGCGGCGGAGGCCAAGTGCCCGGGTCCGTGGGCCTCTGCTGTGTGAGTGGCGCGTCCTGGTACGGCCGAGACGACGAGAGTCCTGGGCCGGGGAAACCGTTGCCTCCAGACATCTCGTACTGAGATGGACGATCGTAGGGCCGATCGTACGGCCTTCCTGAACTCGAAGGTCCGTCGTCAGGCCTCGATGAGGAGTAGGGTTGGTCATAGGGTCTCGAAGACGAGGGCTCGCCGTATGGTCTGGAAGATGATGGCTCTCCCGACGGCCGTGAAGAAGAAGATTCCCCATAGGGCCTCGAAGAAGAAGGCTCTCCCGGCAGCCGCGAAGATGACGGTTCTCCCGATGGCCTCGATGACGAAGACTCTCCGTAGGGTCTCGAAGATGGCTGGTCGTATGGCCTGGAAGGATCCCCCGAGGGTCGCGAAGAAGAAGACTCTCCATAGGGCCTCGAAGATGAGGTCGGTTGGTCGTATGGCGGCCTCGGGGGCGGAGCTTGGTCATAGCCTGAGGGCCTCGATGACGACTGGTCATACGATGACGGCTTGGTCGCGCCGACGGCTGGAGGAGCACCCGTGACTGTACTCATGGTAAAGGATGATGCGTGGGATGGTGACAGGAGGAATGCAAAATGCCGAGTATGCGGGTGGGATTGACAGCTGCCGTCGATCACAGACAATGTCAGAGACAAGAAGCTTGGTGGCGGTCAGGCCGACGAGGTGAGCTCGACATGCTCAGGCAGCTCAGTTCCAGCCCGTTGCAGGAAAATAAGGTGGCAGGGAAGCTGCACACGGGAAGGTCGGGGCTAGCGGGCGGGAAGTGGGTCGCACCTGCCACCCCAAGGGCCGTGCGCGTGTACCACTTCAGTTCGCACTCGACACTGTATGACCAAATGTCCTGTCTGGACATTGTTAGGCGGCCATCAATCCTCGCTGCAGCACGTCCAGAATCCCGAATCATGACCGACAAAACACCCTCGAGGTTTGCGCCGCAGGGCCAGACAACACAAGAGAGGCTCTCGAGCAATACAGTCGGCCTTGTTCAGCTCTCCGACTTTCGAAAGCGACGCGCCGAGGTCCTCGAGCAACAGGAGCGAGAAGCGCACGAAGGGAGCGCCACCACCGACCGATCCCAAACAGCAACACCATACGCGAGCGACTCGGGCGAGGGGGGTTCGAAACTCCCGAAAAAGAAGAAGAAAAAGGTCGCCAGCAAGCTCTCTTTTGGAGACGACGAGGACGAGGACGCCGATGCCGCCGGACCGACCCTGAACAAGAAGAAGGACGGCGACAAGAATGGCGCAGCTGAGAAGAAGAAGATCACAGCCAACACATCAGTCGGGATCGTCCCGAAGGCTACAACCAAGGCGGCGTTACAGAGGGAAGCCCTCGAACGAGAGAGGCTGCGGAAGGAGTTCCTCATCATCCAGGAGGCTGTCCGCGCCACCGAGATCGCGATCCCCTTCGTCTTCTACGACGGCACCGATATCCCTGGAGGCATCGTTCGCGTCAAGAAGGGCGACTTCATCTGGGTCAGCCTTGACAAGAGCAGGAAGATTGGCGCAGATCTGGGCGTCAGCGAAAAGACAAATGCCCGGCGAGAGTGGGCGCGCGTCGGCGTTGACGACCTGATGCTGGTCCGCGGGTCGGTCATCATCCCCCACGTAAGTATCACATTGTCTTGCGCTTTGTCGCTAGGAAGCTAACGTCTTGCAGCATTTCGACTTCTACTTCTTCATCATGAACAAGAGCACCGGCCCAGGCGGCCAGATACTGTTCGATTACTCTGCCGAAGCCCCCGATCCCAAAGACCGACCCGATCCCGAAGATACGGCGCCCGCGGCGCCAAAAGGCGGTCTAACGACCGCTGCGGCGCTCAAGCAGGCTGCCATCAGGGCGCTCCCCGATATCTCTACACTCGAGGGTGCCGGCGACGATCCCACCTTTACAAAGGTGGTCGACAGACGATGGTTCGAGCGCAACAAGCACATCTACCCCGCCAGCACTTGGCAGGAGTTTGACCCAGAGCGCGACTATCAGACCGACGTGCGGAAAGATGGTGGAGGAAACACGTTCTTCTTCTCAAAGTAGCGGAGAGCTGTACCGAGTCAGACGTCGTTCTGGTGCGGATACGCGTCGGGACGTACCGTCTTCAACCCACCAACAACTTTGCCGCCACCGCAGCACCACCGATGAACCACCATCCGGGCCAGAACACCATGATGATGATAGTGTTCATGCCTGGACCGAGGATAAGCATCCCCATCTCGAACTCGAGCCTCTTCCGCAACCGCCGCACCCTCTTCGTCTTGTACACGGTGGCAATCGCCCAGGCCGTCCGCAGGATGAGCGCTCTGAGCGTGTTGTATGTGAAGACAGCGAGGACCCTGCTTGCGAAAGTCGTCCACGATACGGCAAGGGCAGTGACGAAGTACGTTCTCAGAACGACGAACAAGGTTGCAGCGCTCAGCAGGCGCTGGAACTTGAGGGCATAGTCGAGAGTCGGCTTGAGGAGGCTGACGGCCTCCAGGTGTGCTGGCCGCAGCACCGCCGGGTCGATGCGCGAGGGTCCACAGAGAGCGACTGTTTCCATGGTGTCGAGGATCTGCTCAGCAGAATGTCGATGCTGGAGGGGTTTTCAGGGAGTCCTTGAGGAGCATCTCGCAGGACTCGCGCCGAGCCCGATCGAGGCTTGCGAGATATATACGGCACAACGAGGCCGTCCAGGTCGGCGCCCAACGCGCTTTCTCACCCTGAAGACCCCGCCGACCCCGCGCTGGTGCATCCCGCACGCAGCGAAGGTGTTTGAGAGGTCCCGAGATGCGGCGAACCCATGTATCCGTACCCAACGACGGCAGAGACGCACACGGCGCTCCTCGCTCCGTTAGGCAATCGCCTCAGCTCCCCAGCATGCGCCTAACGCGCTTCGAATCGAAAAGCGACGCATCGCCGACACCTGATCTCCTGGTGGTTCCTCTACCTCGACGACCTCCCACGCCGTTGTGGTGCCCCACCGACCGCAAACACCCCTGACATCGACCAAACCACCCACGTGGGGTGAGTGGTTCGCCAAATCCCTCACCCACCAGCCTCTTTGTTTGAGCGCTTATGGGAAGGTCCCTGGTGATCTGTGAGACTCGGGTGTCAACGTGTAAGGCGAGAGGGGTTGATTCGTCGCCGCTCGAAGGGTCTCGACTCGGGGCATTGTGATGGGGGGACGATTTGGGAAGACAAGACGCCAATTGACTGTTTTCATACTCGACACAGACACCATGATGGGATTCGACTGGCCTATACCGCGAGACGACCATGAATCAGGTGGCAAGTAGGCACTCAATTACTCCCTCCATGCACCTCTTCCCTTTCGGACATGCCCCTTCCACCATCGCAGTTCGCTCTCGTAAATCCGTTTGTTGTCCTGATCGCCCAGCCACTTGGACTAGACCACGCCCGCGTGGGACGACTTTGCTCTGCATTGGCCCGACCACGGACGGAGTATCCTTCCCTGTCCGCGCGGCGACGTGCAGGCGGCCCGCGGCCTGGCCCTATTCAAGCGGCGTCAGGGCTGAGCGCCTCTTCGTCGATGCCGGCGCCCGGCTCGGACGGCGGTGAGCTTGTGCCACGAGGCCCGACCCTATTTCCAGTCCGTCGCACGACAGCTCATAACCACCGAATCGACCTCTGCTCTGGACGGGACCGCGGACGTGGCTCGCAATGCGACCAGTGGTTGGGGGCCAAGGGACGAGGAGCTGAAAACGCCGACGGCCGTCTCGCCTCGCCTCGTCTGCAGATCATTCAGACGTCCTCCATGCGAGGACCCTGCGATGCGATGACGAGCAGGCAGCGCCACTGAAGCAGGTCCGATCGGTTGGTGCACATGAGGATATGCTGGTTCCCGGTCAGAACTTTCACGAGGCAGGCTGCCACAACATCGCGGCCTCGCCTCGTGGCATGCACGACACGCAACGACGGCACAAAGATTTGTTCTATCCCCGTTGGTGCCCGAGATAAGCCCGTCTCTGCGCCGATCGTCATCCGGGGAGATGCCTCCGACCAAGTGAGACTCCTCTCCGTCAGGGAGGAAACCCACCTCCGTGCCATCAGAGACACGGACGACCCGCCCTGGCACATACCAGCCGTCCATACAAAGTCGCGGCGTCACGCAGGGGGGGAGCAACTGCCGACCGCGGACGTCGGGCTGCGCGGCGATCGCAAGCCCGGGGCTGGGAAATACGAGCATCCGTGCTACGTCGCATTCCGGCCGATGCCGGGCTGACCGACTCTTCGCCCCGTGAAGCGTGCACGACGGAGGACCCCTGGAAGAAGCCTTTTATTGACCGCCTCGTACGTGAAGCCGTGTTTGTTATTTTTGAGAATCGGGGCCGTCGCGTCGGGAAGGGGGGAGGATATAAGGAAGGACCGGTGCTGCTAGATGCTGTTAGTCGGGATATAAAACTTGAGCAGCAACTTCCACTTCTTCCCAGCATAACACCAAACTTGACATTGATCACCATCAGCACAACATCACACAATGCGCTCGACACTCTTCCTCCTCCTCGCGCCGCTTGCGCTCGCCTCGCCCATCGCTCTCGAGGCAAGAAACACGACAAAGTCCTGCATGGCCCGCTCGCCCGGTATGACCGAGTGGCAGCTCGAGGACTTCGACTTCCACGCCAGCTACGTCTTCAGCACGCCCTCGCACCAAAACTCGTGGGGCTACGTCAGCTTCACGGCCGTCAACCCGGTGCACGACACGCGGACGAAGTGCTCGGCCCAGAGCAACAGGCTCAACGACTTTTTCTACGGCGACGTCGAGTACGCGTGCGAGACGGACGGAGACAAGAACCTCGGCGCGGCGAAGTTCACGTTTGACCGGCCCAGCGGGGATGTGACGATGGAGCAGACGTGGTACTGCCACGACCAACCGGATTTTCCTCCGTGAGTGTCCTGTTGAGGATATTGGGAGTGGACGACGAGACTGACTTGCGATGCAGTGCCAGGTTCACGGCCAAGGGCGACGTCAAGGCCCAGCTTCGGTGCGAGGAGACGAAGTTTGAGAACAAGAACTGGACGATGGGCAATGTTGCCTCGCAAAGGGACATTAAGTGTGAGATCACGGACTTGGTCGTGCCGGTGAAGGAGCTGACGGGGATCGCGCGGTGAGGATTGGATGGTCGAGGGAGGGAACGAGTAATGAGTTGAAGTAGACTACTTAATTCTAATGGACATGCATCGAATTGCGCCGGGTGCTTCGTGAACAGGTGCCACTTCCTATCAGGCACTGGCGACTGGCTATGTCCTTCCTCCCGGAGTTCATTAGTTGTCATGTAATGACAAGGAGAAAGAGCCACTGAGGCGATCCTGCCAGATCTCGCCGGCCTCCATCTGTTCCGACTTGACCCCTTCTTCCATCATCTCCCAGCGAGCCTCTTCGCGTCATATCACATCATTGCAGCATCAGCACTGACGACTCCCGTTCCGCTTGTCATTTCTATCTCCGTCTTGTTCGTCACAGTCTTCTTTCCGATTCACCACCCACTGTCAGCATGTGCATCAGGATTATCAAGATCAGGCTACCATGCGTCAACACCGACCCCCAGGCCCCCCTCGACTGCAGAAGCACCATGTCTGACGAAAGCCGCTGGGTTTTGAGAGTATTCCGCCCAACGCTCAACGACCCATTTTACCACCCTTGCCAACGCGCACTCTCACACGGCATCCGCATCCTCGGAGGCTACCTCCGCGCCTTCCAAATCGAAGTCTCCGATCCTCTCGACCGGTCCATCTACACCACCGAACCCCGTTTCGACCTTGACGCTTGCTGGCGAGCAAGCCACAGCGTCAACCTTCAGCAGTCGATCAAGATACTTGGCGTCCGCCACCCCAACCTGGCGGCCATGGCCGACATGGGATGGGCGACATACGACCGAATCTGCGGACCGTGTTGCGACGGCCTGATAGCGCACCTAGACTCGATGGAACCTGGCACCGACATTCCCACGCCGCCGGCCATACGTAGCTCTGCGAGCCCCGACGACGGGTCTCCAGAGTCCAGCTACAGCGCATCTGGCTTGGCGGGTGACTACACTCCGGGACCCTCGCAGGCAGGCGGCCATCCAGGAGACATGTCCATGCTGGGAGCATTCCCGAGCGAGCCGCCGTTATACTTGGAGAGAGATCCTTTCGAAAGCCCTGTTAATGATTTCGCCCTATCTGCGGCCGAGTCTGAGGACTCCAACTCTCCCCCGCTGGACGATGGAGATACCAACATGGCCCAGAATGGCATTCGCAATGGCACTCACCGCGGGCCGAACCTGGCGCACCCTCAGCCTTCTTCTTCGCATAGGATGAACGCATTTCGCCCTCTGGTTGACGGACTCACCAACGGAGTTGATACTCCGCCGCCCTCCCCGCATCACACAAATGGCAACACTCGCTTCGCCCATGTTAACTCCTGGCTCCCTGGAGCGGCACAAGCCCAAACTAACGGCAACGTCAATCACAACGGCACGAACGGGCACACACCGGGACGGCGAATTCCCCCATGGCGCTTGGTGAACGGAAATGATCATCTCAATGATGAACCTCCCACACAGCCTTCGCCCTCTTACTTGAGGTCCGAAGATCGACATCGCAATGCTTTTGCAACGCGTCAACCATTTGGCCCTGGAGAGTCCCATTCGGAAGCCGTGGCGAACAATGTACGAGGATTCGCGCAGAATGTCCCACGACCAGAGGTTGCGGTTTCGGGCGGCCAGAACGGTTTGACGGTATTGCCCGGGTTGGAACGCATACCACCGAACGAACTGGCGATGTTCCGCTCGGCTCTAACTCACCTGCCGCAGCACGAGGCTGATGCGGTGTTGCGCTGGATTAGATCAGACGAAAGCGGCGAGATTTTGCGCCTATGGGAAATCGGATTCATGTCAGCTGGTGAGGTTTTACCAGGAGTGCGCAGAGCAAACCGGGGTCAAGGGTCCGCGGCGAGCGGTCCTCGAGGGTCTAGGGTCAACGGTACTCCAGGGTCCAGGGCCAACGGTGCTCGACCATCTGGGGCAAATGGTGTTCGGGGGTCCACGGCAAACGGCGCTCGAACGTCTACGACAGATGGAGTTCTGGGGTCCATGGCAAACGATGCGCTGGGGGGAAGGTCAACCGGTGCTTCGAGTGCTCGAGGAAACCGCGGTCGGATTCCTGGATTGCTCGTATTCCCCAACAATCATCAAGGACTACCATTCGACCAGCCAGAGTCTCCGCGTTCTCAGATGTGGCGGAACTCGGCACATCCCAGAAATGATGACCTTTCTGGGTACACCTCAAGCACTCCCTTCAATGGTTCCGGGCCAGCGACTTCATCAGACCAAGAACCGAGCGAGCCTCGGACCCCATCGGAACCTACAGGACGGCGGTCGTCGTTCGTCAATATGGTGCTTTCGAATGGCCATCGGCATTCTAGCCAGTCGAGCAGAGAGGAGGACGAAGAGGAGAAGATTGATTAGAGCAGCACGGGGAGATGAATCGACCAGGTGTCACTTGTTTTCGTACTATTGGCAGCACAACAGTAGGATAGACATGAAGAGCAGTGTTAGCCTTGCTGCATGCCTAAACCATGCTCACTTCTTCCCACTCTGACTCCGGAATTGACCCGGGTGAAGGCCAGTCGGCAACGCCGTGGACATAACATCCGCCGACCAACTCATACGAATCATCCATCCCAGTCTTTCTCATAACAAAGGGTATCCTCTGGCCGCGAATGTACAACACGGCATCTCCCTGTCTCGACCCCGGCGGCACCATGGCCATCCTCCCAGATTCCAGTATGCACAAGCTCTTCCCGCCAGCCATGGCTCCGATGCTGAAAAGAAACTGGTTCATCTCCGGATTGACGGCCGACGCCCACTCTTCTAACGTCACGCCGCACAGTGCCCTGATGCGCTCACCAGCGTCGCCGACGTAGCCGTCAACACATTCCTGGTACACCCTGACCATGACTCTGACCACGTTCAGGGCCAGTCTGTACCTGTCAACACCGAGGACTCCGTTGGGGTCGTCCTGGAGGACCTCAGGAGAATTGCAGCCCATCGTTTTGACGACTTCGAGGTCGATCTCGCCGGGGTAGAGAGCCAAGGTTGTCGGACTTTCCTTGGCTAGCGAGACTGCTTCGTCGAACCATTCGACGAACGATAGCAGGCCGTCCCGCTGGAGGATATTCTCGCTCTCTGGAGTCTCGGGAATCCCGCTCTGAAGCTCATCCATGTCGATTTCCCAGACTGGCTTGGCTTCAAAGATGCTGCATGTCCGCGCTTGGATTGTTGCGATTCTGTCAAAGGAAAAGATTTCAACGTTGAGTACGTTCCATTCAGAACTCTTTGTTGGCATGGCGAGGATTGATCTGTTCTCATACACGATTCGCCGCTTGTTGAAGTTGTAGCTGAAATCGGGGACCCATGACGGCAGGTCCTTGGGACGGGATGCGTAGGGAAACCCAGTTCCCGCGAGCTGTAGCAGCGAAACTGGGCTGGGCTTCTCGAGGAGGTGTTTTGTCATTCTGGCGAAGAGCTCCACGACTGGCTCGTTGTAGTCTGGCCTTACAATGCTGGCGGGCAGATCATCGGCTATGCCAAGCAGACCGAAGATGTTGTCGTGCGGCGCCGTGGCCGTGAAGCTGCTCGTGTTGGCCAGGCTGGAAATCAACTCGGTCTTCTCGCCTCCCTGGCAATCACGCCTCATGTGAACGATGCCGACCATATTGGAGATGTGGGTAGCCCAGACGGCAGCCAGGGTCGTATCTCTCTTGGTTGATGATGTTCTCGATTGGATCATGGATGGGGCCAGGCGCGCGTCGTGTAGGATCAAGACGGTGTGGGCCAGCGCTTCCCAGTCCATGGTCACGCTGCCGAAGAAGAGGTGCACTTCCTTGGCGAGGGCGATCTCTTGGATGACCCAGATGCGGTGGAAGTAGGACCTGGAGAGCAGGTACTGGAGAGGGAAGATACTGGCCTCTGTCGAGACGACGTATCGGAGCTGATCTGTTGTGGCGTTTTGCAGGTGGAGTGTATTCAGGGTCATGAGGAGCGAGCGCGCGCTGCTGGCGTCTTTGTTGGTGATGTCGGCGGGGTGCGTCAGCCAGACCATGGTGCGGGTGGCTTGGGTGTAGATGTTGCCCATGAGGGGGATCTGCGCCGCTTTTTCGTCGCTGTTGGCTTGGTCGATGCAGACGGCGTCGATCCAGAGATAGGCCTCGGAGAAGAAGGAGCGTCGGTACCGCAGCCATTTTGAGACGGTGGGGCTGACGGCGACGCGGCCTCCGTCGACGACGATGTTTTCTGTCATGGACTCGCCGCCCCAGGTGTAGGAGACTGCTTCGAAGGGCGGGGCTGTGTCCACGGTGGTACGGAAGAAGTCGCAGACGATGTCCGGGCTGGCATTTCGTCTTCGGAGGCGGAGGATGCGGATCTCTCGTTTCAGGGGGTCGAGGGGGCGGTACGTGTATGGTTCCAAAGCTTCCAGACGGTTCTTGGAGATTTTGAATTCCCAGGCCTCAAGATTTCGCATCAAGGTGTTCATCGTTTCGGCGATACAGTCTGCCGCTCTGAAGGAAGGATTGACAGTCCATCTGAGAATGAAGAACACCGCTTTGCCCGCCCATCTCACCAGCACAAACTCCTGCACATATTCCAGCAATCTTGGCTCGGTACTGAAGAGTGTGAAGATGACCGAGGTGGCGAGCGCGAGAGACAGGTTATTCCAAACGAGCCGGCAAAGAGCCGGGACGGTAATTACCACCACAAAAGCGGCGGTGGGCGCGGTACATTCCATGACCAACGCGAGGTTGTGCTCATCCGTCCCCTGAAAGAGGAAGTAGGACGCAACGCCGGTCTTGACGGCGATGAAGATGACCACCAGCGCGGTCGGTGTGGAAATGAGGCCGCACAGAGGCGCGGGGAGGGCGCGGGCGATGCAGATGCAGACGGCCTCAAGAGCACCCTCCGGCCAGGTCATGGTTTCGAAGCCGACGCATAGCGCGATTCTACACGTGAGCAGATCATAGAGGAGGGCGGGGCTGAGGAGTGTCTCGATGAGGCGGAAGATGCTGAGCCAGATGATTGAGGAGTAGAATTTGCCGACAGGGTGGATGAGGATGGAGAGGCAGTTGAGGAAGAAGGATCCATTGTAGGGGCTTTCCATGTCGACAGCGCGACGAATGCTGGGGTTGTGAGACGTCGGGGATGAGGGATGTGGTGAGGTTGTCGACCTGGTCATATACCCCGCGGACGATCCGGCGGCAGCAGAGTGCCCTGGAATCAGGCGATGCGGTCGCGATTGGTCGTTGCAAAGTGGAAATGGGAACCCTTGCAGACCGAGGCAGAGAGCCCTTGGCTGTGGTGGCGCAGGCGACAAGCCCCTATTCTGGCCCCTGAAGCGCTCAATGTACTCCGGAAGTCCAATTGCACAGAACTTGGATAATAGTACCTTGATCAAGGTCAAACGAGAACAAATGTATCAACCAGGATGGCAATAGAAATGGTCTAGAGAGACAATCGTGGTCGGGCTCGTGTTTCCCACTTGGTCGGCTGTCCGTCCTTAGGTACCGTGGATCCCGGGTGACAGCTCTGGGCCAGAAGAGGCGGTTTAGAGACCCTCATGTACCGCAAATTCACTACGTCGATCACCAATAGCCGGACGCCCGGCTAGCTCAATCGGTAGAGCGTGAGACTCTTAACAGAGATCACATCTCAAGGTTGTGGGTTCGACCCCCACGTCGGGCTCAATTCCTGACGTTTCCTGCTCGCAGGATCCTGACGATTCTTTTTGCCTTTTTGTTCTCTGCTTATATTGGATTCGGAGCATTCGTCCGTTGGCGCTTTTGCTGATTGTTGAGCTGGTGACCGTGGCTGGATCAGATGACAGCATGCACTCTGATGGTGAGTGCTGTCGCTTGAAGGGCGGTAATAAGGGCGCTACAACCCAGCGAAGGACCGCCCCCTGAATACAAATCCCACAGCTTCAACTCACCGTGCCTGCATCACCGTATGACATCCCATCTTTGCGTTCCCAAGCCATCATCGCGATCAATTCCTGGCCCATAAGTGATCGTCGACTCGACCTGGACCACATATCAAGATTGCTAAGCTCTCGACGTGGGTTTGGCGCGGCTTGTGTCGGCAGAGAAGTGGAAAAGATGGGCCGGGTCGGTGGGTGCAGAGGGGCGGGAAAAGGCGGGCCTCTTTCGGAGCGGGCTCCTGGACGATAGCTCCGAAAGACAGCCCGGTCAGGCCATCTCAACAACCGTCGAGTCTGGAGTCGGTGTCGAGGCCGCGACCAGTCCAGCCTGCTTCCAGACATCTGGTCAAAGAGTGGCTAGATCCATTGTCACGTTGCGGTCGATTGACACCTCCTCCCCAAATCGCCCTTTGTCTGGGGGAAAATGTCTTGCCTGTTTCCATCGCGCCGGGTGAGACCGGCTCGCCCGGGGCAGGACACGTCCCCCGTCTTTGACATGTCCGACGAGAACGACGCAGATATTACAATAGGGCGCGGCGTGCGCTCAACAAGGCGTCTCGCGAGTCATGATGCCGGAAGGGCGACGCGTCGAGTCGAGGGCACCAGCACAAGAAAGACTCTGAGAGGCCTGGAGTTTCCCGCTCCCCGAGGCAAACTGGAACAATGCGCCGGCGACTTCCCACGAGACAATGACCGCTTTTGGGAGAGTTTCTCGGTCCGGGACGTTGAACACGCAGCGCTTTCCCTGCTTCCCGTCGCCCTTTGTCGACAACTGCAGGCTCACGACGAAATTGTCGCATCGGCCCATGGTTTCCATGCTACACCCACCTCGAGGGACCATCCCTGAAGCAGCACCCCGTCGCGACCAACCGCAATGCCCGACTTGGTCAGGATCTTCTAGAAGGCTTCCATTCGACATGCGCGCGACAGCCTTAAAAAAAGCCACCCGGACCGGGAGGGTTCGGCACCTGCGCGGCGCTAATTACGTACTTGGACGGAAGACGGCATCGCCCCAGGGGCCGCGGTGGGCACTCGGAGGACGGATGGCCCCTTTTTTCCCTCGCTGGCCAGCGACGGCGGTGGCCAAGTTTTCCAGGGGGGGCGAACGGCCGCGCCCATCTTGGCTTTTGCGATCCCGCTGGGCGCCCGGAAGAGCCGCATCGCTTGGCGGGCCGGCAGACAAGCACCGCGAACGTCGTGTCTTGAATTTTCACCTCAACGTTGACTTTCCTCCTAGGGGACATATCCTTTCTTTTTCAATCAGACAGCGAGCCAGGCATAACCGCAATCAACCGGCTGACTCGGCCACGTCCTCCCCATCCTACCCTCCCCCGAACCCTCCGTCATGCTCTCTGGCCCTCTCTCGCCGTGAGGCCCCTCCGAGGACCCGTCGCGTACCCGCAACCCGGAGCTGAGAGGGGATTCCGACTGTCAACGCCCCACCGGTATTACCCCTTCAAAACCTCCAAAACCACTCCTAGTGTGGACATTTCCCAGAACCGCTTGATATCGCACACACGCCACCACTCCCGACCCTTGCTTCCTGCGACGCCTCGTGCCGCGAACGATCACGCACGCACGGCATTTTAGGTTACGAGTTGCCATGACATATCGCGGAGATCCCACGGGGAAAGAAGGGGTCCTTATCGGACGGGGCAGCGAGCAACGTGCGGCGGCGTCCCCGATCCGGACTGGACGTTCTTCTGAATCTGGGTCCTGTAGTATGGGGAAAAGGCAAGGTAGTCGCGAGTATGACGGGAGGCGAGGCCTGACCCACGGCGCCAGACCGACCGCGTCGGCGAGAGCTCGGTGTTTCCGCCTCGAGCACAAATAGGCCGCGCTCCCATCCTTTGTCTTCTGGCGTCCGGCCAAGAACCTTCCTTCTCAGAAGTCTTCCTCACTCCTCTCTTCAACAAGCCTTCCTTTGGCATCTTGTCCATCACCACCCGGCCTCTTTAACATCGGCCGTGGATACATCTCGTCCTCTATCCCCACCTGCCCACAATCCTCACCCACACATATCACCACCCTCTCCTCCCATCACCACCATGGATCACAACGAGATCGTCGAGGCCCGCTCCGGCGCCTCCCCCCGCGACAAGAAGACCGAGGAGGAGCTCGCTCCCCAGGTCTCCCGCGGCGGCGCCGTCTTCGGCGAGGTCGTCGGCGAGATCACCCAGGCCGACATTGAGAAGCAAAAGGCCGCCGAGGGCAACGCCCACTTCCACCGTCTCGGCTGGAAGCGCCTCACCGTCGTCCTCATCGTCGAGGCCATCGCCCTCGGCTCCCTCGGCGTCCCCTACGCCTTTGCCACCCTCGGCATGGTCGCAGGCGTCATCACCTGCGTCGGTCTCGGCTTCGTCGCCATCTACACCAGCTACATCGTCGGTCTCACCAAGCTCAAGTACCCCCAGATCTCTCACTACGCCGACGCAGGACGCCTCATGTTCGGCCGCACGGGCTACGAGATCGTCGGCGCCATGTTCGTCTTGCAGCTTACCTTCCTCGTTGGATCGCACTGCCTGACGGGAACGATTGCTTTCGGAAACCTCACCGATGATGGCACCTGCAGTCTCGTGTTTGGCGTCGCCTCCGCCATCATCATGCTCATCCTTGCCATTCCGCCCTCGTTTGCTGAGGTCGCGATTCTGGGATACATCGACTTTGTCTCCATCGTCGCGGCCATTGGCATCACCATCATCGCTACTGGCGTCCAGCGCGGCGAGATCACCACCGCCGCCTGGTCCGCCTGGCCCAAGGAGGGTGTCACTTTCGCCGAGTGCTTCATTGCCATCAACCAGATCGTCTTCTCCTACAGCTTTGCCGTCTGCCAGTTCTCCTTCATGGATGAGATGCACACCCCCGCCGACTTCCAGAAGTCCATCTGGGCCCTGGGTCTGATCGAAATCTTCATCTACACCGTGACTGGTAAGTTCTTATATCGCTATTTCCGATTGATTCTCGCTCACACTTCCTCTACAGGCGCCCTCATCTACGCTTTCGTCGGCCAGGAGGTTCGCTCCCCCGCCCTCCTTTCCGCCGGCCCCCTCATGGCCAAGGTCGCCTTCGGTGTCGCCCTCCCCGTCATCTTCATCTCCGGCTCCATCAACACCACCGTCGTCGGTCGCTACCTCCACGGCCGTATGTTCCGCAACTCCATCAAGCGCTACATCAACACTGTCGGCGGTTGGTCCTCGTGGCTCATCCTCATCACCGTCATCACCATTGTCGCCTTCCTCATCGCCGAGGCCATCCCCTTCTTCTCCGAGCTCCTCTCCATCAGCTCTTCGCTCTTCATCTCCGGCTTCACCTTCTACTTCCCTGCCCTCATGTGGTTCATGCTCCTGCGCGATGGCAAGTGGACTAGCAAGGAGAACCTGCCCCACGCCCTCGGCAACGCCCTGGCCTTCATCATTGGCGCTATTGTCCTTGTCTGCGGCACCTACGCCAGCATTGAGGAGATTGTGAGTATTTCCCCACCGATGTCTGCGATATCCATTGCTAACCCCTCCCTAGAAAATCAAGTTCGAGACCGGCGCCATCAGCCGTCCTTTCACCTGCCAGCCTCTGGCTTAAGCATGTATCATCACCACACTGCCTCTTTTTCGGCGTTCCAGTTTCAAGCGACCGCCATGATTTATGATTTTGGAGTTTTCAGGAGGGGCCGCAGGGCCCTTGACTTGTTGGACTGCGTGTTTCTGCTGTGATATCAAGTGGTAGGGCTACTGGCTGGCCAGTTGGAGTTTACAGGCCTGACATACCAAGGCTTTGGAGTAAGAGAGGAGAATTGAGACTCATTGAGAGATTCTGAATCGTGTCCGTCGACTCGTGAGCCTGCTCCAAGGAGGCTGGCTGGCTTTGTGCGGCTACTGCTCATTGCTGATCCACTCGGCAAACTGCGGCCCGAAATCCTCCATGTTGTACCACCCGCAGACGTCACTCATCGACATCGGATCAAAAGGCGGTACCTCACTCGTCTCATCACTTGCCGGTTCCGCAATCGACCCAACACTCCCCTGACTCGCAGATAGACTCGGCACACCACCCGATGCTGGTGTGCCATCGCCGCTCTCGTTAGCTTTCTGTCCTCCAAGGCCCAGCACGTGTCGAGCTATCGTCTGTATCTCCTTCACATTTCTGGCAGTCCGGGGCCACAGCTCACCCAGAGCCTTGAGGCACCCGATAATGAGGCGGATCTGGTCTCGCGCCACGGCCAGCTCGCGCCCCCGAAGGAGGAAGTTGCAGGCCGATAGTAGCGCTAGGCTGCCCTCGCTGATCATGCACGTCGTGAAGGGCGTATGGTGGAATGGTCGTACTGGAAGAGCCAGTAGTCGGATCTGGGCCTCGACGGATCGCAGCACGCGGACGGTGTGCACGTCAACGAGATCGGAAGAGGGGTTGTCTGGTGGCGGGTCCCTGGCGCAACTCGACACGTCTTCCACAGGGTTGAACCGGAGTTTTGACAAGGGCCTGTGCAAGCCGATGGTGGCCCTGGAGGGTGTTAGTCTTGATCAGCTCAGGGTGTGATCCGGAGAGACATACACATGAATTAACAGGTGAGCCTGGAAGAGCAGCTCGTCAATCTCTCCTGTCTTGCTCATGACCTGTGTCCGGTCTGGAGGCAACAGAAGCGACCAAGCGTCGATGATCGAGTCGGCCTCCTGAATGATGCGTGGCGAATCTTGCTTACTCGCAAGCTTGGGCATCGTAGACACAGCCAAGGCCGCACACCTGACGGCGCCGATGAGATATGCAAAGGAGGAGAAGGTTGTTTCTTCCAGAGAGAATTCGCGGTTGTCAAAATCGTCCAGCGTCTTGGGCCGAGGGATGTCCTTCCGCAAGTAAGCTTAGGCTAGGATCTGACGAAGTCATTGAACTTACTCCCGTCTCGTACTCAAGCTCTTCACACGGAAGGTCCACCGAGGCCTCAACCTCCATGACGGTAAAATTTAGTGTCCCCAACGTGCCGGCGTGGTAGGCGCTGACGATGTACATCGACCACCACGTACGGCGCCAGCTCTCAGACAGCACTGGATCGCCGGCCCCATGCGTGGTCGCAAATTCCTGTCGGGACATTCCGAGGTTGAGGGCGATACTGATGGCAAGCTCCAACTGGACTTTGGCTTCTTCCTGATAACCTTGCCAGAATAGCGCCACGGAGTAGAGCAGACGCGCTTGTGCCATGAAAGGGTCGTCTAGGCGTTCTCGCGAGAGAACGTCGTCGATATGTTCCTTGAGTTCAGTGGACCAGCTTCGTGAGGCGTAGATGTTCCCGACAAGATGCATGACTGCGGTGAGAGCCTTGACGGTAGGTTGTTCGCCCTGGTCGTGGCATAACCGAGAGAAGTAGCTCCGAGGAACAAGAAAAGGATGAAGTGGATGGAAAAAAGTGTAGTATGCATCGATTAGCGTGTTGTCATCGAGGTGGTGTCCATCTTCCGGAACATCCCTGGACAAGCGCATTTCGGATCCATCCCGGAGGAATACGTCCAAAGCAGGTCCTCGCCCATCAACCCTGGCCTGTGGCTGCCATGGAGTTTTCGGTTTGGCCCCGTCGTTCGGAAACCTCCCTCCTTCTTCTGCAAGTCGCTTCCGACGCTCGGCCAGGGCCGCGCGATCAAGGCCACCCCGGCGCGATGGGGCATATGTGCATTCAGCCGTGGTCAGGGCGCACCGATTGCAGGCGGGTTTTGACCCGTCGCACTTGAGATGGCGGGAGCGGCAACGGAGGCAGGCTGCGGAGGGTCGAGGAGGTGCCTTCTCCTGATGAATTGGATCGTTCGGAGGAGTCATGTCGATTGACGGGGAGTAATGCGAGGGAGGCGGCCGGGAGTTGACGGAGGGAAGTGTTCGGATGGTGGTTCGAAACTCGAAGTGCGGGGACTCGGGGAACCGATGGGATCGGGGACTCGGGGACTCGTTGGCGGGGTTCCGGGGCAGCTGCGCCGCGCTGACCGGGCCTGCCGACGGCTCCACGACTGGGTCCCGACAACACCGGGACGCCGCGTCGGAAGATGGGTCTCGGTTGCGGTATAGCCAGGACAGTGGTGTGATATGGCCATAGTCGGAGGATTCTTTGAATTCATAAATCTCTGGGAAAAGCCGCTCCCCCACAGATAGACAACACCTCCTACCACAGATTGAACACTCCTATCAAACTTCCGTCAACATCTATTACATCACCACATCATAACTTGCCTTACTCCAACATGCCCGAAAAGATCGTCATCATCGGGGCCGGGTTCGCTGGCGTCTGGAGCGCACTCGCGGCCAAGCGTCTCGTCGACATCCACAACCGCGCCGACGCCATCGACATCCTCGTCATTTCGCCCGAACCCCATCTGGCCATGCGCCCTCGCTTCTACGAGAGCGACGTCGCCAACATGAAGGCCCCTCTGACAACTCTTTTCAAGTCCACCGGCATTCGCTTCCTCCAGGGCACTGCCGAGACCATCGACACCGACACTCACGTCGTCCGAGTCAAGTCTCAGACGAACGCTTCGGAGGTTGTCCCGTTTGACCGCCTCATTCTCGCGGCCGGGAGTGCAGTTGTGCGACCAAACGGTGTTTCCGGGCTCCAACAGCACGCTTTCGACATTGACACTCTCGAGGCAGTTGCTGAGCTCGAGGAGCATGTCGAAAATCTGTTATCTCGCCCTGCTAGCACTGCTCGAGATACCGTCGTTGTCTGCGGCGCGGGCTTCACGGGGATCGAGATTGCAACTGAGTTGCCGCGGCGTCTCCAGCACTTGCCGAATGCCCGTGTCGTCTTGGTCGAGAGTGCTGACGAGCTCGGCCCTGAACTTGGGCCAGGCCCGCGCCCCGTCATCGCCGAGGCCCTGAATGCTCTCGGTGTCGTCGTCAAACTCGGGAGTGCCGTTTCTTCTGTCGACGCCTGGGGTGTGACACTGCAATCTGGGGAGCGCATCGAAACCCTGACGCCAGTCTGGACTGCCGGCATGCGCGCCACGCCCCTGACGCAGCATATCCCTGGTGCCAAGGACAGCCTCTCGAGAGTTCATGTCGACTCGTACCTCCGATCACCAGCTTGTGACCACATCTTCGTCACGGGAGACGCCGCTCGAGCTGCCACCGATGACAAGGGCCACGATGCCCTCATGTCCTGCCAACATGCGATGCAGCTCGGCCGTATCTCGGGTCACAACGCTGCTGCGGACATTCTTGGAGAACCTCTCATCAAGTACTCGCAGCAAGGCTACAACTGCTGTCTCGATCTTGGATCGCATGGGGCGGTCGTCACCCGTGGCTGGGAGAGGGAGGTCCTGATCACGGGAGAGATTGCCAAGAAGGGCAAGAACTACATCAATCAGCGCTTGATATACCCTCCCTCGGATGCAAGGGAGGCAATTCAAGCGGCGGGTCCGGCGCCGCATGATACTGAGGAGGTGTTTGCGCAGATTTTGGCCACCATTGGGTGACATCACGGGGAAGTGCTTCCCACGAAGGGGTGTTTATTGAATGTGATCAATGGTCAAGAACACTAGAATATGTAGTGAGTAATGGCACTCTGAGAGCTTCCTAGATTCTATAGCTCTGGGGTTTCATTTTCGACCCATGAAACCTCCCTAAGCTCCATGGATGTCGAAGACTGGAACAATTTGAACAACTCCTGTCATATCCTGCAGGCTGTTGTAACAGCTGAGACTTGCAACCGAGTCGTCCTCACACCTTCTCGAGGCTCTCCTCACTTTGCTCAATTACCTCAACAGAGTTGCGAGTCTTCCCATCATGCAGGCGATTCTCCAGTTCCTCCATCTTCTGGTGGTACACCTTCTCTTCCTCCCATGTGAACCAGCTCTCGCTCGCAAAGAGAAAGTCAATCGCCTCAAGCGACCTTCCAGCGGTCTCTGGAAGGAAACAGTAGACGATGGGGATGTATAAGAACATGGCTGCACCGAAGACGTAGAAAGTCTTTTCGCCAATGCCGTCGAACATGATGGGGACGAGGAGGGAGCCGCCTCCAAAGCCAACTGCCCAACCAGCCACGCCAAATGCGTTGCCCTTGGCGCGCAGCCAGGTTGGGAAGATCTCCGTGGGGTAAATGAAAGGGATCATGAGCCACGAAGAGCTGAAGATCAGGACGTACAGGAAGACCATTGCAGCTGCAGCAGTTCCGTATCTTGCCTGGAGCTCGGGGTGATCCATGGCTGCGCGGTTGAGCCCACCAATGGCGAAGAGAATTATGCTCAGCGCGACGGCGCCCCAGTAAAGAGTCCTCCTCCTTCCGACCCGATCGATCGTGAAGGCGGCGATGGCAGTGCCGAGAATGCCCACCATCATGTTGAGTGCTGACAGCCAGTTGGACTTTCGGTCGTCAAACCCAGCGGTGCGGAAGATGGTGCCAGAGTAGATGACGACGGCGGCGATGCCCGTTCCGTATTGCATGAGAACCTGCAGCCAGAAGGCGAGTTGAATGCGGCGTCCAATGTGAATATCCCCGGAGCCGATACCGAAGAACATCTTGATGTAGTTGGTGCTGGAGGCCTCCCTCTCGATCTCGACGACAGTGATGATCTCGTTGTACTCGCGTTGAACTTCGGGGTGGCTGGGATCATCGTTGCCGCGGAGCTTGCAAATGATGTCGAAAGCCTCCTCCTTGCGGCCCACCTTGACCAGCCACCGCGGTGACTCTGGGATCAGGATAGTTCCGGCCAAGAGAAAGAAGAGAGGGATGGACTGCGACGCGAAGCAAAACCTCCACCGGAAAGCGCCCCCGGCGTACTCAGTGAAGGAAGTGCCGAATCCGATCCATGCGCTCACGGTGATGCCGGAGAAGTTCGCCAAGAACGTAAGGGCAATCATCTTGCCACGTTCGGCTGCAGGGGACAGTTCCGCAGTCCAAGCCGGCGCGATGACAATGATGAAGGACACGCCAATGCCGGCACAGACACGGGCGACCATCATATGTGCCAGGTTGACAGCGGACGCTTGGAGAATGACGCCGATGGTGCACCAAAAGATGGCCGCCCAGAGTCCCTTGATCCGGCCGTACTTGTCGGACATGGCACCGGCCCAGAAGGCGCCGAATAGTGCACCGGCGTAGTACACGGCAACGATGCCACCCTGTAGAGATGGGTTTGTGACTTTGCCGTTCTTGTCGGCGAAGCCCATGCGATGCTGGATTGATAATGTTTCAGCTCAAGAGTCGACATGTACCAGAGTCAGATAACTACTTACGCTGTATTCGGGAGAAACATTGACGGCTCCCATGACGCCCTGGCTCATGCCCTCATAGGCAATGGCCATGGCCGAAACACCGATGATGAGTTGGAGGAGCTTCGGCCCCGAAAGCCTCCGCCAGTACTTCCCTTTGCTGGACTGAACCATTGCGTGCGATGACTGCGTGCGATGACGATAGATTGCTGGAGCAGGTTGGTTGATTGGAAGGTGACTTGGGTTGTTGTGTCCTGCAGATCTATCATTCCCTCTTCTTGGTTTGAAGACCTTCCCCGGCTTTATAATGAAAGGCATGGTTTGATATCGAATCCTGGGGAGGGGAGATATCCGGGGCCCCGGATGAGAATCTGTCAGCGACCCAAAGTCCTGGATCCTCTCGACGCCTCTGGACCCGGAACTTTGTTAATTTCCGTCGTCACGAGTTTCCACATCAGGCATAGGGCATCTATCGACCACCCAATTCCTTGGGACTAGAGCTTAGTGCTGCCCTAGGATGACGGGACTTCCGGGTCTTGTCCGAAGCCTAGCATCCCCGATCGGCGTTTGAACCTGGCGTATGTCAACCAGGATCATTTAAGAAACCGCTCCACCCGTCGTCGCGACTCGAGACGACATGAACCGCAAGTCGGCTATTGTGGCCAACTATCAACCATACCTAGGCCCACCTCTTCACACCATGCTAGCGAAGCGGAGATCGAGAACCGGTTGGTAAGTAACCATGGCTGCAACTGCAGCTTACCCCGCACGCCAGAGGCATGAGGAAGAAGCTAATGCCCCATGGCAGCTTGACGTGCAGGGCGAGACACGTGAAATGTGAGTAATGAGCATCTGAAGCCACCGATGCAGTGGAAAGTCCCGTTGCCGTCTCGAGTCGTTCGTGTCGACAGGCTCAGCTGACTTGGACAAAGGCGACGAACTGAAACCTCAGTGTGGCAACTGCCTGAGGGCCAAGCGAGAATGTGTTCAGAGCAGCCGCTCCGGTCTCGATATTCAACCGTACTATGGCCCGGAAAAGCGAAAGCATCGTCGCCAGTCGAGCCTGGCGTCAGAAAGCACCCGTCAGCCGGTATCCACAGAACCACAGAATGCCCAGAACGGTGATACCGAGAACAGCAGCGACGTTCGTGAGGACCATGTCGCTCACGAGGACGCCGACACCCGCCAGGTACAATGGCTAAGCCCCGTGTCCAACGAGTCTGGCCAGAACTACCCTTGGCCCCAAGAAATGTCGCCGATGGATTCTCGTCACGCCTTTACTCCAATCTCCCCGCAACCGCCTTCATTCCAAGCACAGGTGTCACCCGCGGCACTCGTCGGAGCAACCGTGTCCATCAACTCGCTTCTTCGGCTGGACTCTGCTTCCCCCATGGGGCACAGCCCAGGGTTGTGGGCGGGGAGCCAGCCGACCAGTCCTCCGGTTCCGCGCCCTGTTCTTGGCGTCCTTGCAGTTGGAGAGGCGCGCTTGGTCCATCACTACGCCAGGCATCTAGGCCGCTGGCTAGACTGCACCGACGCGTCACGGCAGTTCAGCCTGAAGATCCCAGCTCTCGTAACATCGTCCCCGATCCTGCGTCAAGCTGTGGTCTCGTTTGCCGCGAGGCATCTTGGCGACACCACCACGGCAGATGCTGCTCACGAGGAAAGCATCCACATGCTCATTGGCCTGCTGAACTCGGATACAGTAGCCCAAGATGAGGTTGTGTGTTGCGCGATTGTCATTCTCAGGGTCTATGAACAGCTTAGTGGTACGTCTGCCGTCCCATCCCTTGCCCGCCTCCTGACACCAGGGCTTTCGGGCAACGCTGATCTTTCGTCTCGTCAGCTGTACGAACAGGGAGTGATCAAGAAAGACACCTTGCCGGGTGTAGTGCTCTTCTTCGCTCGTCTCAGGGCTCGACACTAGATTTGACAGCACCCACATTACGCGAGGCTGCCATCTGGGTGTACATGCGACAGTGTCTGTACAACGCCTGCGTCAACCAGCAACCGCCCAATGTAGACTTTTCGTTGTCTCTTCTCCCCGCGCCTCTGCCGAATCCATGCTCCACCGGAGACTTGCCCACAGAGACAGCGTGGGCAAACATGATGACCTGGATTTGCGCTACTGTGGTGCAGTTTTGCTTCGGCTCGTCAGTCGAGGTTGGCATTGTGCCGCAAGATCTGACTGCTAGACTCGGAAAGTGGGAAGAGTTGAGAGAGGCAGTGGGTAACTGGGCAAAATCAAGGCCTCGCAGTTTTGATCCCATTTGGGAGGGAGAGGCCGGGCACAACAGCAATCCGTTCCCGGAGCTGCTCTTCACAGCAGATTGGCACGGTAAGTTTTGGGCCACGCCAAAAAGCACCTTCCATATCTTTCGCGAGTCACTAACTTGACCTTCTATCTAGTCATTGCGTTTGGCTTGTACCACTTGTCATGCATACTGCTGATCGTTTACAAACCTACTCCAAGATTTGCCATTCGCAACATCCAGTCGGCAGGCTTCATGGGTACCAATGTAAGCCCGCTGGCGTTCCATTTGACGAGAAAGACCTCAGCTGACCAGGTCTCTGTCATCTTGGCAGGCTGAAATCATGACACATGCGCGCCAGCTCTGCGGATCGTGCTGGACATCACCACAAGTCGTGCCTGCTAGGATTACCCTGTGTCACACTGTCTTCATTTGTAAGTACCTCAAGCTGCCAAGATGCTTTCTACCGTCATTTTCCCGCTTACACGTATAAGGGGGCGCCTTGATGACGGACCCTGCCGAAAGGAAGGGCCTTACCCGTCTCCTCAGCGACCTTGAGAAAGATCACTCATGGCCAACCGCATGGATCAGGACTATCTTGAGGGAAGAATGGGGTAATGATTAGATCAATTCTACCTTACAATCCGTCTGAGAAACTCACGACGGCGTACTTTCCATTGCGCACCCATGCTGCCCCTGGTGCCTCCTTCTCCATTCTCTGCAGCGTCGATTTATCAACGCCAACACACACGTCCGCCTTGTTGGTTCTCAAGGCGACGACCTTCAAACCTGCAGAATCACCGTTCGTGCGAGGCAGATCGTCTGACTTACTGCCGCCGGCAAGCGAGCCGAGAGCTTTCTTGAAAGGCGTCGAGTAGGACCATGCCGCGTCGCGGACCAGCTTTCGATAGTTGAGATCACCCTTGAAGACTACAAGCGTCGAGGCTCGCAGAGCCGTGAAAAGATCGGGTGCCGCGGAAGTCATCTCATGGAAGTCGCACCCAGTCGTCCAGAAAGGGTGCTCGTGTACGGTAACGCTACCACCATCGAAAAGCTTCTTCAGGATGCTGCCCAGAGACGAAGCCGGGCCTCCCATGTCTTGGATTGCCTCGAATAAGATGTCGATATCAGGCTTCATGACATCCGAGACAAACCAGGGGATAGACTTGACATGCAGCCTGATCTTGGATACAAGTCCAGCATCGAGCAGATACAAGCTGTACACTAGGTCCGTGAAGAACTCGTAACCGGCGTTGTCGAGAACAATGTCCACGTCGCCGCCTCGATTGCCGTTCAAGTACTCCCAAATGGCTCTGGTGTCGTTGCTGACGATCCGGGCTTGGCCTTCTTGGATAGCTTGCGCGCCCTGCAGGGAGTGGATTTGCTCCAAGCTCAGCTGGCTGAGAAGTGAAAGGTCCGTGGCGTTTCCCCAAAGAGCAACTTCGGTCATTTCGACGAAAAGAAGATAGGCAGCCTCTGAAGCGGCCTTCTGGAGATCGTCGGACTGCCGCAGTGAAGTGTATCGAGACGACAACTCTTGCACTGCTGCTTCAGATTTGAGGAAGGTTTCCAGCTTTTGTCTTGCAAAAACGTCGTATGTTGCCCATTTAGGGAACCTGGTGAACATGATGTTGACTCGGCTTCAAATTGTGTTAGATCTCCATGTAGGCATTGGGGGTGGCAAGGCTCTTACCGATAGAGGTAACATTCGCCAAACAACCACGGGCAATTATGCCATGAACAACTTCCAAATGACGCCAGCTTGAGATTATAGTCTTTAATCTCGGAAGATCCGTCGGAAAGTAGAGGTCTGCTACATGTCAGCCAGGTCCCAACAAAGCCATTTGATCGTTGTGAGTAGGTACTAACATCAGGGGTTTGTCGTGCTCGATGTGACTCTTCAACTGCCTAAGCATGTCGAGGATTTGGAGTCCATCTTGAGATCTCTGGCCACTCAACGGCAGTTCCTTGACGGTCTGCTCGACATCGTCAATCATGCCCTGAACAATCTTGGGCCACCGAGTCCGAGCAGTCTCGAAGGCCATGGACCCTTCCTCGGAGGTCCAAATCTCCCTGGGGCCATTAGAGTAGAAGAGATATGACATTGCAAGTCGTTTCTGTGCCAGGGGCTCCAAATATGGTTGCAAAGAAGTGATGTAGTTGGCATCGAACTCACAAATGAGAAACCAGACACATGCACTCTTTTATTCGAGGTGCTTGGCAGCCATTGTACTTTCAAGAAAAGCCAGTCACAAGTCGGCATCATAAGCAATCACTAGCAGCCCACCCATGGCTGATTTCGGCGCACTGTTCGTACTATCCGAGCCGTCGCCGAGTCTTCAAAGTGGCGTCCTGGCGCTCGAGGCGATTACTCAATGCGGTAACTCGTGACGATGCGGGGTTTGGTGCCGGGGACTGGATTGCGGAGACTCCAGACCCCGATATCGTACCACCAGCGCTAGCTTGCCCGGGTGTGAATAGAGGGGCCGACTTCGAGACGACATGATGGCTAGCCGCTTGTCTGATGATGTACCCGACCGGTGGCGAGCATGGGAATAAGGTATGTGATGGATGAAAGACGAAGAAAAGGGCCTGAACTTGGGGTCGAGCACTATATATCTCAGACTTACCCATCCTGTAGTCTTCTGTCTGCCACTCAAGCTCAAAAGCTCCCATCAGACGGTCCCTTTTTCCCAGTATGGCTCCATCATTGTTGTCGGGTCATTTCAACGGCGCTGTTGCGACCGACGTCCATACCAGTGGCGCCACCCAGCAAGACATCAGCTGGCATGCTGACCGTCAGGCTCGCGCAGGGGCCATAGACCTGACGGTCTTGGGAATGAACAGCGGCACAGCAATGGACGGCATTGACTGCGCTTTGGTCAGATACCGACAAGAGTCGCCCGACTCGCCTCTGCACATGGAAATTCTCAAGGCATGTTAACACCCCAAGGCCAACTTTTGGAGTGCCAACGCACTAACATCTTGCTTGTAATCAGTACGATGAAATCCCGGTGCCGCAGAGAATGAAGAAGCCCATCCTGAAGATGCTTCGGGAAACCAACACGACACCCAGTCTCATGGCGCAGCTCAACGTCCAACTCGGCGAGATGTTTGGCGAGGCCGTTCACACTTTTTGCGCCAAGCATCGTGTCGACCGAAACGACATTGACCTGATCGGCTCCCATGGCCAGACCATCTGGCTTCTCAGCATGCCAGCGAAAGGAGAGACCAGGTCCGCTTTCTGCCTCGGTGAAGGCACCATCATTAGTGCCATGACAGGCATCACCACCGTTACGGACTTCAGACAAGCGGAACAATCGGTTGGCAGACAGGGAGCTCCTCTTGTCGCACTCATCGACGGGCTGCTGCTCCGTCATCCCACCAAGATGCGGCTTTGCCAGAACATCGGTGGCATCGCGAACCTCTGCCTTATCCCCCCGACAGCGAAGGAGGCGTCGAGGCCATGATTGACTGGGATTGCGGCCCCGGCAATATGTTCATCGACGCTGCGATGCGGTTCTTCACCGATGGCGAGATGGAGTACGACAAGGACGGTGCCTGGGCGGCGCAGGGTACAGTCAACCAGCAGATCGTGGACGAATTCCTCGGAACCAACGCGTACATCAACCACCATCCGCCCAAGACGACAGGCCGTGAGGTCTTTGGCGACAACGAGAGCCACGAGATCATCGAAGCCTGCCTAGCTGCTGGCTGCTCCAAGTATGACACTGTCGCAACCATCACGCGGATCACTGCGCAGAACATCATCCGCCAGTACCAGACTTTTCTCCCGAGCTACGGCATTGACCCGGCTCGCATCGACGAGATCTTCATGTGCGGCGGCGGTGCCCGGAATCCGGAGATCATCAAGTACATGAAGGCTCAGCTTCCCAGCGCGCGCATCTGCAAGCTGGATGAGACTGGTGTCCCGTCTGACGCCAAGGAGGCCGTCAGCTTTGCGCAGCAAGCCGTCGAGGCTGTTCTGGGACGTGCCGCGCTCGTGCCCATCAACAGTGACTCGTTGAAGCCGAATCTGATTTCGGGCAAAATTGCGCCAGGTGTGCGATGGAGGGAACTGATTGGCATGTGTGCGGCGTTTGGGGACGGTGCTCCCTCCTTGCCGTCCGTGAAGGAGATGATCGTCGACCGTCCTTACACGGATTGGATCCCTTGAAGAATGTCAGTTCAGTACGAAGCTTGCAGTGCAGGGATCTTGTCATCAGAAGCATGCAATAACACCTTGAAATACCTCTCATCCTGTACCTTCCGTCTTTTGCGTCACAGTATCTCTAGTTCATAGAATCAAAGCAAGAAACCTTATGAACCTAAGTTACCCAACTTGCGACTTGAGGTTGCTTCAATTATCTGTATTCGCAGTATACGATGACTACGAGTACACATAACTCAGAATGCTGTCTCCGAGCGTGCTGAAAAGCTGGGAGATCGGACGGCCGGGCGCGTGGATTCCTAGGTCCGGCAAGTCCGTCTTTGTGGCATCACGGCTGGGCGAGTCGTTGTTGATGGTGACGATTCCCGCACTGTCACCAGTAAGAAAGGGGCGAAGAATCTGCCAGAACTGATTGATGCGGTCGACCATGGCGTGATGGAGGAAGCATGAAGGGGTGTTTGACGAGGAGAAGGCGTTGCCAACCTTTGCGTCGACACCGAGGTGCCCTGGGGTGCGGAGACCGACGAAGTCATCGCCATAGCGGTACTAGAACTCTGGCTTGCAAGAGTCAGTGTTAAGTCTGCCGAAGTTGAGGTGATGTTGATGAGATTGGCGGCGGTGAGCCAGCTGGTGAGGATCCCGGAGCTGAGATCACGGCGGATGCATCCGAGGGACAGCCGGGTCTTAAAAAACACCGATGTGATGCTTGAGTGTTCCTGCAAAGACCAGCCGTCAAGAATTGAAGCTGGTCCAGATGTGGTCCGGGTCACTTCATGAAAGTCAAACTTGATGGGCAGCCCTGGACTCGGCGACGGGACGTGGAGCAACGGTTCTGTCTCCGTTCGGGTACGTTAGCTGGGTCACGGTGCCACAACGCCCGTCTGCTGAGTCATCTGCAGCTGTCTGGTGCCAGACCAGATGTAGATATTATCAAAAAGACCCAAGAGTCAACCAAATGAGAGCATGCTGTTCAGTTCTCAAACTAGACCTTGACATTGTCTGCATGCGAATCCATTACCACCTCCAAAGTCCTACGTCCCTTGCGGAGAGGGCATGGCAGGGATGAGCTGTAGGCGGCCTCCGCACGGAGACCCACAGCTCCGAAGCGGGGCCGCCGCCCTTCTGCCGCCATGCCGCTCCACGTCCTCGGACGGCACGTTTGGCCTCATCAGCCACAGCTGAACCGGCTAGCAGAACAAGCACAGGCAGCAACTCTTCTAGCTGACAGCCACTTCATTTCCCAGGACCCATTGCTATCGCCGCAGGTTGAGGAAGCACAGTGAGTCCTCCAGCAGGTGAGCCTTGCCAAGACGCCAACAGCCGCCACAGATCAGGAACCGTGGAGCTGTGGGGCGACGGTGAGCCCAAAACGGCCACAGGTGCGGGGGTGGAGCAGCTGCCGTATCCGAGTGGAGTTCCATGTGGTGTCGTGGTGGTGTCGTGTCGCCTTGACGTGCAGGCAGCCGCCTCGGCAGTCGACAACCGTCTATAAAGCAAACATGACCCCCGTGCCAAAGGAGTTCCGCCGCTCCTCCTCCCCTTCACTTTCACACATCCTCATACCCAGCATTGTTGCTGTTCTATCGATTCATCACCAAGCAGACGAAGCTCTTATTCCAGTAAAGTCCAACTGGTCCCAACATCTGTCTTACCACTCGCATCTAGGGCAACACCCGGCAGACCACACATCACATCTCACTCCCACGCACCATGGACACCGTCCATAAGCACGAGTTCAAGCTGCGCGAGCTGCCCACTCGCGCCGTCACCCTCTTCCCGGCCCGCGCCCTGGTATCCCGTGAGCTCAAGGACCTGGCTCTCCGCCCCGGCATCAACGAGATCACCATTGTCGGCCTCACCCCCACCACCGATGAAGACTCCATCAAGGTCGAGGGCACCGGCTCCGCTGTCATCTCCGACATTTCGATCGAGATGCTACCCAACCGCGAGATCTTTGAAGACATCTACCCGGACTCGGACGATGACGAGGAGGAGGAAGTGGTGACTGAGGAAGATGACGGTTCCAAGTTCAAAGCCAGCCCCGAGAGCCATGCCGAGCTTCACCGTCTGGCCAAGGAACTCGTTGACATTGGCGACGACCGGAAGCTCGCCCAGGAACTCGTCGCCAGCGTGGACGCCCGACAGGCCATCCTCGATCACCAAAACCGCGAGATCAAGCTCACTGACCCAGACCACATTCGCCAGAACATGGAAATCTTCGAGAAGGAGCGCGAGAAGCTCTGTCACTCGAGAATCGCCAATGACAAGAAATTGCGCGAGATGGAGGAACGCTACCAAGAGGCCCACAAGGCCTGGAACGTCGTCTTCAACAGCATCGAGCGTGAGCGCCGCAAGTTCGAGATCGCGAGGCAAAAAGCCGACAAGGCCGCCGCCAAGGCCAAGAATCTGGAAGCTCTTCGTCGCGCAGAGGTCCTCGCCGAGAAGCAGCGGGTGCGTCGCGAGCGCGAGCGCTTCTGGCCAAAGGTCGTCTACACCGTCCGCATCACCCTCGACGCCACTGCCATGGCCTCCCCCTCCTCGTCCCGCCGCAGCTCCTTTGCATCAGTGGCCGACCTCGCCAAGCCCGCCCCCGAACCGCAAGACGGCCCCTCTTCCTCGGGAGGCGGCCTCGTCTGCGGCCTCATCCTCAACTACCTCACCGACGCCGCCTTCTGGGCCCCCAGCTACGACCTCCAGCTGTCCACAACCTCAGAAAAGGCCTCCCTGCTCTTCGACGCCAAGATCACCAACGTCACGTCAGAGACCTGGTCCAACTGCCGCGTCACCCTGTCCACCTCGCAGACCACCTTCTCCGGCCTCACCGACACCATCCCCTCGCTGACACCCTGGCACATCAAGCTCGGCCCCAAGATCCACCACGGAAAGAGCAGCATGTCCTCTTCGTCCTTCGCGGCCGGTAACATCCTCAATAGCAATGAGGAGAAGTCTCAGGTCCAGTCATACAAGGACTACCAGGTCCAGAAGGCCTACAAACAGAAGCCCCGCACCCAGATGTTCGGGTATCAGGGTGATCTGCAGGCACCCCAAGCACCCTTGCAGGATGCAATGGATCTCCAGGTAGATTCTTACCTGGTGGGCTCACAGGGGCGCAACATGAATCAGCCGTTGTATGAGTACCAGCAGCAACCATTCCCGCCACCGGCACCGGCGCCGGCCAAGTCGATGCGCGTGCCACCCGGAGGCACACAGAACAACAACCTATCTGACTACCAGATGAGCCTCATGACTCTCGAGCAGCAGAACAAGCGGCGCCTGATGATGGCTCGTCAGTCCCACGACCATGACGGTGCACCGCAGGCGGCAATGGTCATGAGGAAGAAGTCTCGCGAGCCAGAAATCAACGAGTTCCAGGATGCAGCAGTAGTCTTCTCCGAGGCCGACGAAGCCCTCGCTGACGGCGCCACCATCATCGAGGCCGAGCCGGAGCTCGACTTCCAGGACTCATCCGTCGAGGAAACAGGCCTCACGACAACGTACGACCTCCCTGGCACCAAGACGATCGTCCCTCGCCCCACGCCCTTCAAGCAGCGCGTCGCCCGCGTCACCCTCTCCAACGTCGTCTTCAGCCACACCATCGTCGCAAAGTACAAGCCCCTGGCCTACCTCAAGGCGCGCCTCCGCAACTCCAGCCCCGTCACTGTCCTGCGCGGCCGCGCCGGGCTGACCCTCGACGGCACATTCCTAGGCCAGACGATCATCCCTCGGTGCAGCGTCGGCGACGCCTTCACGCTCTCGCTCGGCATCGACCCGGCCGTAAAGGTGACGTACCCGGCGCCTGAGGTGCGGCGCGCCACGACGGGCGTGTTCTCCAAGGAGGACTCGAGCGTGTACACGCGCGTGGCGACGGTGAGCAACACGCGTGCGGCGGCTGGCGGGCGGCCGGTCAATGTTGTGGTGTATGACCAGGTGCCAGTGTCGGAGGACGAGAGGCTGAGGGTTGATGTGTTGCATCCCAAGGGTCTTGGTGTGGGAGGTCCGGGCGTGGCCGCGGGGGCGGGGGCCAAGGCGGGTGATAAGGACTGGGGGAGGGCGGTGGCGACGATCAAGAAGAATGGGGAGGTGTGTTGGGATGCGACGGTGCAGCCGGGCAAGTCGGCGAGGTTGACGTTGGAGTATGTGGTTGCGATGCCGAGCGGGGAGTCGGCGGTGCAGTGTTAGGGTGGTCAAGGACTCAGCAGTGGTGGAAGGACAGCTCGGGTAATGGTCAAGACAACTCAGCGATAACGGTCAGGACAAGTCAGGAGGAGGTGTTTTAGGCAGTTCTCTGGAATCAGAGGATATCCGAGACAGAAAATGATCCAACAGTAAATTCGAGTTGGATGTTTTCCTGACTCACGGCAGACAGACAAACACTATGTTTGACGCTGCTTCCCACGATGGCACATGACGAACCCAAGATGCCGTGCAACATTTAAAAGCCTAGTGTTCGCCCAACTTCCACATCTTTCTCCAAAACATCACAACTCACACAACTTCACACCATGTTCCGCAGACCCGTCCACATCTATGACGACCATTCGGAGGATGACCTCCCGGAGCCACCCCTCCAGTGGTCTGGCCGCAACGGCATCAACATCAACAACATCAGCATCCAAGATGACGGTCGAGACCGCCACCGCGTCCGCATCCTCGACGACAGGAACCACTACAGGCCCAGTACTCCCCTGAGCCAGGGCTACCGCCATATCACCGTCCCCAGGGACCACCGAGACGAGCCTCCCCGCTGGGATCCTCGCGGCATCGTCCGGCCGATCGTCCGGCCGCCGAGGTACAGGTCCTACAGCCGCGCTTATCCTGATGGACGGACCTCTCCTCTCGCGCATAGCACCGTCACAGTACTTTTGCCGCACAGCGAGACGACAGTCATCGACTCACGCTACCTCGACCGCCACTTTCCCAACGCAAGTCTGTTCATCGTGAACGGCCTACTCGACGTCCCAGCCTTCCTCAACGACCAGCACCGCTCTCGCACCGAGGACTCGGCCTTTGACATGTATCTCCCTCAGATGGCGAGAGTCGTCTTCCTCTTCTTCAATGAGGAGGTCGAGTCGCAATACGCGCCGACCTTCGCCAGTATGCGGTGTCGCCTTGACGGCGGCCGTGAGGACATCACGACGGCGGGACTGTTGGCGTTTGCCATGTGTTGCCTCTTTGATCAGCAGCGGTCTCTGGGGTGCTCAGAAGAGCTGGGAGGAGCTCTGATGAGGTTTCTGGCCGATGCGATGTTGCTGATCTCGACCTTTGACAGGTTCTTGGCGATGGTTCTGTTTGATGGGGCAGTGAGGGTCATGGTGGGGGAGAGGGGAGGTGAGCAGGAACGAATGCTGAGGACCATATGGGGAATGATCGAGGACATACGCGGTGGATTGGCAGAGACGTTGGTGATGGAGTATCGGCGGTCCGCATCGAGTGGTGGTGTTGAGGCGGTCAGGGCGAGGCGGGTGCTGGATATTATTCTGTGAAATGGTTTATGGGCATGAGGCGGTCGAAAAGCTTGGAGTAGATCCACTACTTATTTCTTGAATCATGGTCCTTGGTTTGGGGGCCGCGCGCTTGCTGTCTGCTGGTTTTCCTCTGGTGGTTGGTGTTTCGTGGCAGCTCCGTGGTGACAGCTCCAGGTCTGGCTCAGGGGTTCAGGGGCTAAGCCGCTAAGGGTTCAGGGTCGGTGTTCAGGGGATACCCGACCGGCGTCCGCCGCTAAGAACTCTGGGCATCCACCACATTACATCACGAGAACCTCCATCGCGGGGTCAGTGAGGGATTTCCCCAGAACTTGACCTATTCCTCCGAGGGTTCTCCGATTGACCTTGAGGCTGAAGAACTTTGCCTCATCTCACCTCCCCCAAGCATTGCACACTCCCGTCTTCGCACACCTCCGTAAATCACCACCACCGCGACCATGTCCGACGTCCAGGTCAGCCTCATCGAGCGCGAGGAAGATCTCCTCGCCGCCGCCGACATCCCCCTCCGCTGCTTCGGCCACCAGATCGCCGACGCAATCTACCGCGCCTTCAATCCCGGCTGGGACACACCCGACGGCGCCGCCGCTCACCACGCCCGTCTCGCCGCGCGCTGGCGCGCCGCACCCCGCGACCGCAACGGCAACCTCAACACCATGTTCGTCCAGGCTACCGTTCCGCCCTCCCAGCCCGGCGGCGCCCGCTCCATCGCCGGCCTGGCCATCTGGGTCCAGCTCTCCGCCGTCCCGGGCCACGGCGACGCTCCCGTCGCCAACCTCCGCGACGTCGTCGACCTCGACGCCCTGTACCCCGGCGACGAGACCGCGCAGCGCTTCCTCATCCAGCTGGACCGCGGACTGCACGGGCGCCGCGGGCAGGTCGTCAAGGAGAAGGCGACGGCTGACCCGCCAGCGGTGTTTGTGCTGGACCTCTGCACTGTGTCGCCTGATTTTCAGAGGCGGGGCATCGCGAGCGCGCTGGTGCAGTGGGGGCTGGACGAGGCGAAGAGACGCGGGGGGCTGGAGGCTTTGACGGAGGCGTCGGTCATGGGAAGGGGGGCATATGCGAAGCTTGGGTTCAAGCAGGAGGGGGAGGAGATTGAGTATGGGGTTGATGAGGAGTTTAGGGGGACGGCGCTGCCTTCGAATGTGTTCATGAGGACGGGCGCGTGAAAGGAGCGTCAGAGACTGATTCCCGCGACAGCCAATGTCCAGTGCTCACAACGTGCCAGACCTGAGAAATCAGAGTTGTACAACAGGGCCCAACTGCCTCGCGGCAGGCATCTGATGCATGGCAATGCACGTCTCCCGTCTCGGCTGGTCGAGAGCAGGCCAGCCAGGCACATCAACTTGTATTCAACTTGTATTTCAGCCCTTTTCCGTCTCCGTCCTTCCTGATGTGACTGACGACACCCTCCCGACGTCCAGATAAGCCCTCAGCTCGCCTAGAGATCGCCCCAGGGGTGCGGCGGCAACCAAAATCCTCCCGTGCCAGCGCCCAATCCTCCCGCCATCCATCAGCCCGAACCCAACCTTCCACAGCGCCAATTAAAAGTTAAAACCCCTCGCCTCCCTGCAGCAAACCATCACACCATCCCGCGGCGGTCTGCGCACAGCGGGCCGCTGCCCATATCCAGCCCTGTCCCCCCGCCGGCATCCCTCCACCCCGCCCCGCGAGCTTCCTATTACCGACATCTGGAGCCGCCCCGGCAGCGCCAGATCTAGATAAGACCGCCACGGCGCCCCCCTATGCCACACCCCCAGAGGCCTGGAGGCTGGAGGCGCGTGCGACGAGTCAAGCGGCGGATCCCCTCGGCGGCCCCCGTGGCGATCGACTGCGACCCTGTCGCCGGGAGATGTTGCCCGAAACGGCAGTTGCGAGTGCCGGGGCTATACCCCTTCAAGGAGGTCACAGTCGGCCGTTGGGCGGAGGCCCCCGTGTCATACCGGCCGGCACACGAGATCAAGGGGCTTGAAGGGAGGATAAATACCGCCTGGGCATGGCTTGGCTGGAAGGGAGAGAGAGAGAGAGAGAGAGCCACGGTCCTCATCCTCATCCTCTTCTCACCCCCTCACCTTCACTTCTCCCACCATGGCCAGGCTCTCCGCCCTCATCGCCGTCGGCGCCCTGCTCCTCCGCGGGTCGCTGGCCTGCCGCGCCACCGAGGACCTCGCCCTCGACGTCGAGGCCACCGTCTTCGAGCGCGTCTCCGCCGCCCCTGTTCCCGAGGACAAGACCGGCCTCCGCCTCCTCAAGACCTCCGAGGAGGACCCTGGCACCTGGGTCACCGAGGAGGAGAAGATCTCCGACTACATGCTCAAGCACGTGCACTTCATGGACGTGACCGAGACCCAGGACCTCGAGTCCCTCGGCGAGGCCCGCCACCAGGCCCTCGCCAAGCGCCAGACGGCCTACCCTGCCCCGAGCCGCCAGGCCATCGCGAACCCCATCATCGCGCGCCTCGTCCAGTCCAACGTGCAGACCACCATCACCGGCCTGGCCAACATCTACAACAGGTACTACCGCGGCTCCTACGCCGCCACGAGCGCGACTCACGTCCTGAACCTCGTCCGCAACGCCGCCTCGGCCAACCCGGCCATCACCGTCCGCCAGTTCACCCACTCGTTCAACCAGCCCAGTGTCATCGCCACCATCCCCGGTACCTCGACGGCCCGCCGCGTCGTCGTGTGCGCCCACTACGATAGCATCAACCAGGCCAGCGTCACCGGCCGCGCCCCTGGTGCTGATGACAACGCCTCTGTGAGTAGCATTTCCCCTCCGAAAGTTGCTTTTCCTCGCTGACATGCCCAGGGCGTCGCCACCATCCTCGAGGCCCTCCGTGCCCTCGCCGCCGCCCGCTACGCCCCCGGCATCACCCTCGAGTTCCACTTCTACGGTGGCGAGGAGGGCGGTCTCCTTGGTGCCCGTGACATCTTCAACAACTACGCCGCCAACAACATCAACGTCCTGGCCGTCGTGAACCAGGACATGACTGGCTACTCGACCAACAACGTCATTGCCGTGTACACCGACTTTGTGCGTCTAACCTCTTCCTTTTCGAGATGCTTCTGCTAACAGGGAACACAGGTCGACTCGGCCCTGACCACCTACGTCCAGCGCCTGGTGCCCATCTACACCTCGCTCCGTCTCGTCACCGACCGCTGCGGCTACGGCTGCTCCGACCAGTGAGTTCTGTTGTCTCCTGCTGCTTTCGTTGATACTGACTCTTGTGAAGCGCCGCTGCCCGCGCTGCTGGATACCCTGCTGCGTACGTCTGCGCCGATACCATGACTGCTTCCAGCCCGTACATCCACACCGTCAACGACACGCCCCAGTCGAGCTTCTACGCCCACGCTCTGCAGCACAGCAGGCTGACGGTCGGCTTCCTGGTCGAGGCTTCCTTCTGGTAAATGTCGGTGGATCTGGGGCTTCATTAGTCGGTGGATGCATCGGAGGTCATGATTGATGTGCATGAGCGAGCGTGGAGTAGGCGTCTGGTGGTGAGGAGCATGATCTGTAGTCGTTAGGGAGTGTCAAAAGGTGTCATTCAAAAGCATCATGTCCAATCCAAGGGGGTGACTGAAATAATGTCAAATTGATTGCTGAAAATGTGCCGATACCATATGCTCCTCGCTACCGAAAAATCATGCCCACCATTACACTCCCATGCCACCTCCTCCTAGTAGACCGACCCGCTGGACGAATTCCGTGCGTGGCCGCTATCCTCGCCCAGGTAGAACAGCCGATGGAACGAGTGCATGTTCTCAAACGTGCAAAACTCGGGCGCGCCCAGGTCAAATTCCTTGGGCACCGTCTCCCAGTGCTGCATCAGCAGGGCAGTCAGGCCGGCCTCCTGCTCGTCCGAAAGGTGGCGCAGCAGGTAGGCGATGGAAATGTGGAAGCCGTAGCGCGCGTGGTTGGGGTGCTTGATCTCGAGGACGTCGGCGAGGCGGTCGCGCAGGTCGCGGATGCGCCTGTCCTCGCGGGGGCCGCGGCCCTCGACGGAGACACCAACGCCCGTCTCAAGGGGGTCAAAACCGGTGATCTTGAGGCGCAAAGGAGGGCGAGCGTCCTCGAGGCGGGCGTTGCGCAGGCGCGTGGCGAAGAGAGAGGTGCAGTACTTGAGGGTCTCGATGTGGGCGGGCCAGTAGCCGCGGCCGCGGACCTGGTCGCAGACGCCCTCGAAGATTGTCATGTGCCAGCTGTCGGGGGGGAGGAGGGCGAGCAAGGGCGCGTACTCGCTCGCGGCGAGCTTGCGGTGCAGAGCCATGAGGGAGGCATAGAGGGGCGACTCGGGGGAGAGGTGGGCGATGACGGTGTTGCCGGGGAAGGGCTGGACTGTGCCGTCGGGAGCGAACTTGCTGGGGACGCCGGCGGGGTATTCGGGGGTGTCGTCGTCGACGGACTGGTGGGTGGCGAGAGTGTGCGCCGGAGCGTGCGCGGGGGTGGGCGCGGACATGATGGTTGTCATGACGGTCATGGCGGGGGGGATGTTTGATGGAGGAGGTGTATTGGAAGTAGAAAGGGAGGTCGAGGTGTCGGGCGTCAATGTAGAGTTGTCGTGGTTGAGGAGAGGTGATCGAGAGCTACGATCGAGATGGGTGGCTGTGGAGGAGGTAGTCGGGGAAGGTAGTCTGGGTGATGTGCCGTGACGTAACTGACTCGGCGACTGTTGGGCGAGGGAGACGGAGAATGTCGATCAGTCTCTTAGTCTGTCTACCCAAGAGGGAAGTAGGTCGGAAGAAGGTGTTGGAAGTTGTGTTGAGGCTCTTGGCGAGGAGAGGGGATCGCACGGGTATTTGAAAGGTTTCGAAGAGTCCGGCCGGCCTGCCGCTCAGACCTTCGCTTTTGTCCAGGCCCCGGACCACTGGCACAAGAAGCAGTGTAATCCCCTCTCCAACCGGGCGACGGGGGGTGTGTGTGGGAGCTGAGGGGGAGCTGGGATGCCAAAGGAGGGGAGGGAGGGACGGGACCGGGAGCTGAGAAGCGAATGATCGCGTCTGGCCCTTCGGTCGCTTGCGGCACGGTCGCCCCTGCCCATGTCTGATTGGGCCTTCGCCGGGCGCACCCATGTCACGTGCGCTCTATTTTCGGAGAGCTCAAGCATTCCCCTCAGGTCGCCGGAAAAGAACTTAGAGAGCCTAGGGCAGAGTCCATGCGTGTGTGCGTGCGCTCCCCAGCAGTCACCACCAGAACTCAGTCAGTCAAACTCCAAACCTCCACTTCCACCGAGAAAGGGTCGGTGATGCCGCTACCATCTCCCCGTCCCATGTCGAAACCCTCATTTCCCGCGCTTCTCGTATTTCCCCTGGACCCCTGGCCAGTGACAGCCCGCTGGGTCGTCGGCAGTTCAACCTCCTCCCCAAACACTGCTGCCTAACCCATCGCCGACCGGTCTGGGCCTCTATTCTATCGGTCTATCCACTGGAGAGGCCGGTCGTCGACGGGGAGGGGGGGCCCTTTTCCGGGCGGGACGGCCTGGTCTGGCCGCAAAGGGGTCGCACGGCGGGACGGATGAGGCACCCCAGGGTTGGTCCCTGACCCCAAGCCACCCCTGGCCATGCAGGTTCCCCTTGCCTGTCAGTCACTGCAGCACCGAACGTGGCTACTGCCGTCTGATCAAGCTTTGCTTCCATGTTCTGTTCCATCCGCCAGCCCGCCCTTTCGGAAGACCTCCCGAGGGGCGAGCTTGGTCTGGCCTTGTTCTTCCGACTGCGTCCAGCAAACATGTCATGACACGCGCCGACACGCGCCCTGGAGGAAGTCCGTCCATTCTTCACGCTAGCGACCAACGGCTTCGGCAGGTTCAGCTGAGACAAGGGCCGCCGCGGCACCATGTGCCATGCTATCCCATCCGTCTGGCTTCACCATCTCCAGAGTCTGCAGCGCAACGCGTCCATCCCCAATGATCGGCCCAGGGATCACCATTCCCCAACCTTACGCACACGAGCTTTTCTATCCCTCGGCCGAACCATTGTGGAAACGGGCAATACGCCCGGGTTTCTTCGGTGGTGCCGCGCCGTCCGGTGCGTCGGCCGGACAGCGGTCTGGCATTCTAAGAATAATCCCGCCTGGGCCCCTTCGCTAACCACTTTGGTCCCTGGCTCGTAAGTTACCCCTTTCCCGACCAGACTACGGGGCCCGAGTCACGCCGTTCCGCGAAAGTCATCACCAGCATCACGTCGCCTCTTGTTGGCGTCACCACTTTTTCTGGTTTGCCCTGGGGCAATCACTCAGGCGCGGCCATCCCTTGGATTTGTGGTTACATTCGCATCCGTATGACCAGTCTGCTTGCTTCATGCGTTAGGCAGCTACGTTAGCCCAAATTCCTGCGACTCAGGAGAGCTAACCAAGGGCAATGCCTCGATGCTGTCAACGGCTTTTACCGGTTGACAATGATGTCTGGTTCAACTACCGTAACCATCAACCGTCTTTTCGAGAAAGTCTTCCGACAGAAGCCGAGGCATCTCGGAGTGCCCCTCACTGGGTCCCAACGTGCCCACATCAACCCCTAAAATGAGGATAGGCACTTCGTAGGGCCGAGATCTATGATCGCCAAGCTTTTTCTCAGCGCCCCGCGATGATACAGACAATTGAGGAGCTGTCCCGACTTGGCGGGGCACGGCTAGGCATCGATCTATGCGTCCAGAATACTGGCGTCGGCGCTTTAGCAGCCCAAGATCAGCATTGACAATATCGGCCGGCAAGCCAGAACAGGCCCGCATCGTATACGAGGTGTGTCAACGACGCTCTCTCGTGGAGGGAGGGCCCCCGGTCCACCGTCGCTGCATGCCACCGTACATACCGCCCTGAAGTTTTCTCTTCGTCTCGGAGATCCGGAGCAATGCCATCACTCGCTGCGTCGTAGTGCCTCTCCCTCTGACGGAGACTGCGACCCTGAGCTCCTCGTCCACGCAAGCCTGCGGGTTTTCCCTGCATTCCTAGGAATAGACCCGTCAGTATCTGCCGGCTTCAGTTTCTGCATCTTTCTGGCCGCAAGTCGGCTATTCAGTTGATGGTTTCACCCTTTTGGCCAACATCCCCACTCTGGTAACCATGGGAATTGCATCTTTGGGTCCGGTTGAGCACCATTGTTCGAGTCAAGCAATTCAGACTTAGGAGAGCTTGCCGCGCCATGTGTTGTCTCGGCAGATGAGACTGACAGCAATCATGATGTCCCCGTGCAGATTTCGCGGTCATTTGTTCAACAACGCCCCAGTGCGATTATATCGAGACCCCTACCTGTGCCTCAACTATTAGCCAGTCTGTCATATCATTTTTCTCGACAGGCATCAATCGATCACAATAGGTCAACCCACAAGACAAATTCTTGTCGCTGCGGTTCTCTCCGGTACTCTCACTCCACAGACCGAGGCGGAATCGAACCACCCATTCAGCCCTCCTGCAGGGGATCACATATGAGCGTCAAAGCTCAAGACTTTGATGGCATCTCGCCAGACTACGTTCGAGAATCAACCAGTATGGATACTGTTTGTACACTTCTGTTGTGTTGAATCCTACGACCCTTCGTCCACATCCCCGTTATGATTCGCCCACCGTTCAGCCTGGGCTGAGCGACCAGGGGTCGTGATGCCGCCGGCCCAGAACGTGATAGCGTCAACGCACCTCACGTTCAGCTGCCTGAGAGCCCTGTCGGCGACCTCAACAGGGCTGGCCGCGTAATCTCCTCTAAACCCCTCGGCCCGCAATCACGTCCTTCCACCCCCTCGATCATCTCCCTTGGCCTCTATTAAGCCAAGACCGGGGACTCCTAGCCGCATCGTCTCAACCATCTGCCCAGGATGGCCTCGTATTTCTCCTCCCCCGCGACATCATATCCACCGTTCACGTACTCCGACGTCAGCGCGAAGGAGAGAACGTTCCGCCTCATCACGCTACTCCCGCCCCTACCGGCAACCCGTCCCTTCGGCTCGCCGACTGTTCGTATCGAGATCTCCGAGGCCACTGTCGACGACACGGAGTATAGCACGCTCTCATACGCTTGGGGCGCAACCAGTTCGGCGCCCGATCGCCTTGTCATCGTTGAGACGAGCGATGGCCCGCGCAAGATTCGGATCTATCGCTCCCTGGAGGTGGCACTCCTCGAGCTGTCAGCCACGTCCGCAGAGAAGAAGTCTCTACCCATCTTTGTGGACCAGATCAGCATCAACCAGGAAGATGACGACGAGAAGGCTGTCCAAGTCCGACTCATGGGCGACATTTATGCCAATTGCAGGCGTGTCCACGTCTGGCTCGGTCCTGGGACGGCACAGTCCAACGCCTACTTTGACTTTGTCCTCGAGGTCTGCCAGGAAGGCATTCTCGAACGCTTCATGGGGCCCCGGCGTGTGGAATTTCCCCGAATCTTCGACGCCATCATGAACAGCTCCGTCGTCGTCACAGGCGAGGATGCAGCCGATCGTGACGATGTCCTGGACCTCATAACCCGTCTTGGTGACCGTTTCCCTCTCAACGGCGCCATCGATGTCCTTGGCCGGCATTGGTTTACCCGCCTTTGGATCATCCAGGAGGCCTGCCTCGCCCCAGAGCTGAGCTTCGCCACGGGCTCCCGTTCGCTATGCTACAACTGTTTCCGAGTGGGCATGCTCTTCTACACAATCTACAACACGCATTGGGTTGGGCATGTCCAGCACGCCGTCCCGCGCGAAGAGGTACGCCGTCGCGAACGCGTCCTCGACTTGAACCAGAACGTCATCCGCATCGTCCAGGAGCGCCGCGCCATACATGCCCTCGGTAGCAGGCAGAGCTTTGCCGACCTGGTGCGCAAGTACAATGTCAACGACGACGGACCCAAGATCGGCGCGTCGCTGCCCGAGGACCGGCTTTTTGGCTTCCTGGGCATCTCGGCACAGGACGTCTTCTGGTCCGGCGTTCGCGTCACCTACGGCGATGTGGAGAGTGTGTATGCGGATTTTGCGGCGGTGTTGTTGGCGGAGCTACCGGACTTTCTCGCATACTCGCAATTCCCCAAGAAGATTGAAGGGCTTCCTTCGTGGGTGCCGGACTGGTCATCGAGTCTGCATACGGCTCGTGGGTACATTGATCTCCAGAACCCAGCATTCAGCGCAGGTGGTCAGGGTGCTGCCGTGGGACATCGATACGATTCGAAGAAGAGTACCCTCACTCTTCAGGGCGTGTTGGTCGACCGCGTCTCACGGGTTGGTTCCTCTTCTATGAAGCTGGAGCATGGTCCAACGCTCTCTTCTGGCATCGACCACATGTCGGCCAAGACCTTCTTCGACGAGATCAATGCCTTTGTACTTCAGGCTGCAGCAATGGAGGCCTCTCTATTGTGCGGAGCATCGGACGAGCTGAGGCATCTCACGAAGATACGGCTATCTGACTTTGGCGTCACGGAGAAGTACTTCATCGACACCTCGGGCCCTGAAGAAGCAAATCGATTGCTGCTGGCTGTCTACCAGGAGGTCGACCGTTGGGGAAAGAAACTCATCGATGTTGAGCGCATCGCTGTGGCTCACCAGCTACGCAATTGCCTCGGCCTCATTGACTACCGCACTGCCGAGCACTGGGCGCCACCGGCCGAGACGGACGCTCTGATACTTTCGGCGACGGACCCCGCGTCTGCATCTCTAGCTCTCCTCGGCGGAGTTGCAGCTATATGCGCCGATGTCGCCGAGGCCGCGCGCGCTTCGATTCATCTTTCTCTACTGCGGGTGTACCTGCGCGTCCGCCGACACTTCGCCAGCATGTCCTTTTCCGCGATGAAGAACGACAAACAAGTTTACGAAGCCGTCGGCCTCGATCCGAGTATGGCGCTCGCGATGGAACTAAAGGCTTACAGGGACAATCTCATGCGCAACACGGGGCAAAGGGTGTACCTGACAGAAAAGGGGCACGTCGGGATCGGGCCGCCATCATTGCAGCCGGGAGACGCCGTCGTCGTCTTTCTTGGCGCCACGGTGCCTCACGCTCTTCGGCCAAGTGAGAATGGCACTTGGCAGTATCTCGGCGAGACATATTGCACGAACATCATGGAGGGCGAGGCTCTTCAAGGGAGCAACGTAGCGAGGCGGAATTTTGTGTTGGCGTAGTAGCGTCGGCCGGTTCCGCCGTTGCTTGCTATCGGGAGCTACGCTGGAAGAGGAAGCTGGCAAGATCAGCGCAAGCCACCAGAAACAACCCCACGATGGGGGTTGCGTTGCTCGAATTGGCACTCACACGTGCTGGCGGTTATGGAGGAGCAGTTGGCTGAGATGGGGCGGATCGTCGGCCAAGACAAGCCACGGGCGCCACCTGCGTGGAAGGTCTGACTTGAGCCATTTGTCCGGCATTCCGTTGATTGCAAGCATATGGAAGCATTTCAAGGCGAGCGTACTGTCTTCGTCTTTCGGAGTTGGGTTCTGAAGTTTGGTCAATCAGGGAGTCAGGGGTTGCAAGTCAGCATTTCAACACATGAGCTTCATTGGCAAGGACAGAAATTGATATCAATCAGCCATGGTAGTTATTTCAGTCGCAATTGCTAAAGCACATAGGCTGACTCGCCTCCCGCCCCCCTGAGCGGCATGTGCCAGGGATCACCAAGAGTCCAAGACAACGGTGCAGGGCCGGGCCGGGGCGCAGCGATCACCAGATCGGCAGCCGGCTTTCCACACAAGGCAGTAAGTAACGAGGAAATGGCCGGCGATGTTCCCTTGACATTCCCTTGGTTGCACCACGCCTCAGCTGAGGCTTTGGGTGGCAAGTCGTACCTAGTCAAACAGGAAGGTGACAACGCTCTTCATGACATATAAAGCTCCCGTCCAAAGACAATTCACGTCGCTGACATCGGTCTTTACAGCATCAACCATCCACAACCTCAATCATGGTCTCCTTCAAGTCCCTCGCCCTCGCTGCCCTTGCCGCCACGGCCTATGCCCAGTGCACCGGCCCGGCCGTCAACCAGGCGACACTCAACCTGATCAAGGAGTTCGAGGGCTGGCGGCCCAACATCTGTATGCATCCATGAGCCCACTCTCAGCCACATCATCTGACAATCTCCAGACCTCGACCCCGTCGGCCTCGCCACCGTGGGCTACGGTCACCTCTGCGCCAACCCACAGTGCACTGACGTCCCCTACCCCATCCCTCTGTCGCAGACCAACGGCGAACGGCTCCTCCAGAGCGACCTCAGGGTAGGCACCACTACTTAACTCCGCTGAAGATTCCAACTGACAGTTAACAGACCTTCCAAAATTGCATCACCTTGCAGACAGCGTCGTCCGTCGTGCTCAACGCCAACCAATACGGCGCACTTGTCAGTCGGGCCTTCAACGTCGGCTGCGGCGCGACCCGTACGTCGACGCTCATCAGCCGTCTCAACTCCGGCGGAGCACCCAACACCGTTGCCGCCGAGGAGCTGCCCAAGTGGAACCGTGCCGGTGGACAGGTGCTGCCGGGTCTCACTCGCAGGAGGGCTGCCGAAGTAGCTCTGCATCGGACATCGACGAGCATCGGAGCACTTCCTGCCTGCTCTTAAAGAAGGATCATAAGATGATGGTGGCTATGGTGCCGATGGTGAGGATGTATAAGCCGTCTTAAACAGAGTACACGGAGTATCAAACCATGCAATGTCTGAAGTAAGATCATGTCATGTATTCATTCACTCTAATCCAGTTCCACCCGCGTGGGCTTGATGTACCATAATATTCTTCTCCCTACATCAAGTCCCTTCCAACCCTAGATCGGTCAAGGTAAAAATATCTACATCGTGAAATTACAAAATCAAGTAAGAAGAACAAAGTGGTCGTCGGTTCGCCTGAAGAGGTCCTCACAAGAGGCCCCGGGCTATGTCCGTGTCGTGCAATATTATGTATAAGGAGTGTGGGTGCGGACATTTTGTCCCCGTCGCCGAAAGTTCGATGACTTTGGCTTACAGAAGGGCGAACATGACGGCGGCAGCGGCGACAACGGCCTCGAAGCCGGAGCCGAGGCGGACGGCCGCGCCGGGCTGGACCTGGACGGGCACGCTGGGGCTGGGGGTCGAGGAGGGGACGACGACAACGGGGGTAGTGGTCGTCTTGGGGGGCTCAGGGTGGCCGGGAGCCGAAGGGGAGGGAACGACAACGCTGGGAACGATGGTCGTGTGGGGAGGCTGAGGGTAAACAGGAGCCGAGGGCGAGGGGACAACGACGCTGGGAGCGACGGGAGTGTGAGGAGGCTGAGGGTAAACGGGAGCCGAGGGCGAGTGAGGAGCCTCGGGCTGAGTCTCGACGGGAGGCTTGGGGCCGGGGTGGCTGGGCTTGACGGTGGTGGTGAGGGTCTGGGTGTGGGGAACCTCGGAAGTGACAGGGCAGATTGTGGTCGAGACGGCGTAGGTCACGGTGGTGGTGACGGGCTCCTCGTTGCAGCCGGGGGTGCCGGGAGGGCAGTGGGTGATGGTGTGAACGGTGGTGGTGTAGATGGTCGAGGTCGAGTAGATGGTGGTCTCCTCGGTGGTGCAGTCCTCAGTCGAGGTCGAGTGGCCGGGCTTTACGGACGTGGGAGGGACGACGTGAGTGGTAGTGGCGGGAGTCTCGGTGGTCTCGCAGTCCTCGGTCGAGGTGGAGTGGCCAGGCTTGACGGACGAAGGAGGGACAACGTGGGTGGAAGTGGCGGGAGTCTCGGTGGTCTCGCAGTCCTCAGTCGAGGTGGTCGAGTGGCCGGGCTTCGAGGACGAGGGGATGGCGTGGGTCGACGAAGCGGCGGTCTCGGTAGTCTCGCAGTCCTCAGTGCTGGTGGTCGAGTGACCAGGCTTGGAAGAGGAGGGGATGGCGTAAGTGGAGGAAGCAGCAGTCTCGGTGGTGGTCTCGCAGTCCTCAGTGCTCGAGGGAGGAGCGGGGTGAGTGGAAGAGGCGGCGGTCTCAGTGGTGGTCTCGCAGTCCTCAGTGGTGGTCGACTCAGCGGGCTTGGAAGACGAGGGGATGGCGTGGGTCGAAGAAGCAGCAGTCTCCGTGGTGGTGTCACAGTCCTCGGTGCTGGTGGTGGACTCGGCAGGCTTGGTGGAAGAAGCCTCGGTCTCGGTGGTCGAAGTCTCGCAGTCCTCGGTGCTCGAGGGGGGAGCGGGGTGAGTCGAGGAGGCCTCGGTCTCGGTGGTGGAGGTCTCGCAGTCCTCAGTGCTCGAGGGAGGGACGGGGTAAGTGGACGAGGCAGCGGTGGAAGAAGCCTCGGAGCTCGAAGGAGGCTGCGAAGGAACACCGTAGGTGGGAGGAGCAGGCTCGGAGCTCGAGGCGGGCTCCGAGGGGACGCCGTACGTGGGAGGGGCGGGCTCCGTGGTGGTGTCGCAGTCCTCAGTGGACGAGACCTCAGTGGAAGAGGACTCGGTGCTGCTCGAGGGAGGCTGGGGAGGAGCAGTGTAGGTAGGAGGAGCAGGCTCGGAGCTGGAGGCAGGCTGCGAGGGGACACCGTAGGTTGGAGGAGCGGGTTCGGAGCTCGAGGCGGGCTGCGAGGGAACGCCGTAGGTAGGAGGGGCGGGCTCGGTAGAGGTCTCACAGTCCTCGGTGGTGCTGGGCTCGGCAGGGGTGGTGGTGGTCACGACGACCTGAGTCGAGGTCGAAGGCTCCTCCGAGGTGTGGGTGGCCCAGTAGGTGATGCAAGAGCAAGCGGACGAGGCGCGGACAACGTCCTTTCCGCAGTTGGCGAAGTCCTTGGGGATCTGCTCGCCGTCGGTGACGGTGCCGGCAAGGAAGGTAGGGCACCACTGCTCGGCCTGGTCGATGTGACGGGCGTCAATCAGGTTGCGGTAGCAGTTGTCTGCCTCCTGTTGGGTGTTAGCCATGTTCGGTTCCGATGGATGTACATCAGAGGATACTCACGCAGTAGGGGTACTCGTTGGCCTGGACACCCGAGGCCAGGGCGATGGCGCCCAGTCCCATGTAGAAGCCGCGCATCTTGGGATCTGATATTAGGTTGTACTTTGAAAGCGAATGACGTGCCTGCTCGGAAACGAGAGGGAACAGACGGATGTTTCAGAGGTGAGGATGAGCGAGCGAGCGACTGGTGAGAGTGAGGAGGAAAGGGGAGCACTTGGCATTCTAGTCGCGCGGCTCCTTGCTCTTAAGAAGTGGTGGGCAGGCAGGCCATGGGGATGGTCATGCAGGCCGCGCCCACCCCGGATGGCCACCATGACAACCAACGGCGGCGGCGATGACATGGCGGCGGGGCCTACGCCGGGTCGACGGCAGAGAGCCAGGGCAGAGCCTGCAGGTTTTTTTCCTCTCCTCGCCCACACGGCGGCCTTACTAGGCGAGGGCCCTAAAAAGTGTCCGAGAGAGGCAATACGAGGGGAGGGTAGCCACGTCGTCCCATAGTCGATGTGGAGGTGGAGGGGAGGGCAAGGAAGCCTACCGCCCAAGCCGAGCATGGGTCACGGGCAGTTGGGCAGGGCAGAACAGACATGGGCTGACGATACGGGGGAACAGGGGTGGTCCATTGGGCGGAAGTCCACATGCACGGGCATCGTGGCTGGGATCCGGTTCACCTGCCACCTAAAGATCTGCACAGACGATGGCCGTTGACCGCAACGGCCAGCCACTTCAGCTTAGCAGCAGAAGTGTCGCAGGCCCTGGCTGTCTGGAGTGTTGATGAGAGACATCAACGGCAGCATACCGAGACACTAAACACGACCACCACGCATGACTCTGGCAGTGTTTCTTTTCGTTTGCCTCCTTCTTCTTGCAGAAGAGCATGACGATGTAGCGCAGCGCTAGGGCCTCTTAGTCAGGGGTAAACCCAGTTATGCCCAGGAAACACAGCGTCCTGTCGGACGGACGACTCCGGCCTGCGGCTCCGAGAAGCGCACAGAACAGTGCCGCAGAAGAAAGACAGAAAAGAAATTGCCCGTGCATCGTACGAAGAACCGCAGAGAGAAGCGGTCCAGAGCAGACATACACATGGTTATCTCGTGTCTCCCTACCAACCACCTTCTCTTCCCGGGTCTCTCACCCCACACAACCATCAGGGCTTTTCCTTCGAAGAGAGAGAGCCGGCCGCTTGGCCCGCAGACCAATCACGCCGTGATCAACAGGGGTAATGCGTGTTCGCTGCGTGCTAAGAAAAGAACGTCTCCCGACCACCCCAGCGCCCGACCACTGGCAGCCCGCGCCTGACGTCAACGGGCCACACCCACAGAGCGGCTCGCAGGCAACGGGCGATGCCGATTCTGCCGGCGAAGACGGTGGAAGGACTGGAAGAGTTCGTATTCCCCCAGCGCGCAGGTGACCCTGGGCGGTGCGGCGCCAGCAGAGGCGGCACCTCGCAGTCGCTGAGTCTGCAGGTGCCCTTTGCTGCGCCACTCGAAATTTTCTATTCTCTCCTCGTTATCTATTGCTGCTCGTTCAGCTACTTTGTGTCGCCTGTCGTGTCACGAAGCCACCGTGCGCGACCCTGGATGTTTGCCCGCCACGTGCATTTTAGGGCCGCTGCCAGAATGGGATGGCAGGGTTGGCACGGGGTGCCCAGTCGAGGCCAGGCCAACTAGAAAAACACAAAGAGCCCGTCGCCCGGGCCAGCGCAGGAAGTGTGACGGCGGACCCGAGGCCGAGGCTTCTCTGGTCTCCATGTCGCTCCTTGCTCGCGCTTCGCGGATTCGTCGGGGTGGATAAACATCCACGGCTAATTCCTTCGGCCTGCCGGCTTCCTCCAGGCCCTTTTTTTACTAACAATAAATGCCCCGAGGCCTACCCGGAGCCTCGGAGGGCTGCGCCGGCGGGGGAGAGCAGTCCTTGCAGGGAAGAAGGTTGTGTAAAAATACGGGACCGTTGAGGCTATTGAATCGGCCCCCCGCGGGCAAGTGAGACACAAAGAGAGGAAACCCGAGTCCACGGCTCGCGAGGAGTTCCGCATTCCAGAGCAACAAAGAAAAAAAAAGGGGCCCAACGGCCGTGGCTCCATCGAAGCGTACCGGTCCGTCTTTGACTCGACGTCACACCTTGCACACCGGCGGACGCCCCAAGTGGATGAATCCCCACGAAGAGAGGAGAAGGAGGCGAAGATGCGGTATATTTTACTTGCTTTCCATCGAGGATGAAGCCATTAGCTGTTCACCGATGACCGCATCTGGTGGACCCGAGGCGTTCGTCGAGATGCACTGCACCCCTTTCTCCTCGGTCGGCCATCTCTGGTTCATAGTCCTCCCTTGCTTCCGTACCCAGTTTCCAATCGGGATCGATGTCGCACCGCGGAACACTACGTCGATCAGAGGCCCACGATCGGTCGGGCGTCAGCTGACCGCAGTTGGTTCCCCTCTCCTTGCCGCCTGGGCGACCAGCACCCCCGGCTACTCCGGCACTCGGTCCCGCGGGGCTCTGTCTCGGGGATGACTTCGCTCGTCTTCCCCATGACGACACTCTTCGACTCGGAAGCCTTTTTGAGCGATCTGTTGGCTCGGGAAACATTACGATTGTTCGCTTGGAGTTCCATCGTGTCGCAGGATTGCCATGAACACGAGCCGGCAGTCGGCACGCACGCCGCGCCCGTGAAGGGCGGAGTCGCAAGCCCGCTAATTAAACGCAGTGCCATTCTTCGTATCAACCCGGCCTATCTCCCGTTTACCCCGTTGGTGCCATTCGACATGGACGTCATCGGCCGTCTGAGCGCTGCGTCGACCAGCTCACAGAACCTCGCGATTGATTGTGAGTTGAGGCCGGAAATGTTGATGCGCCCGTTTGGCACAATGTAGATGTGGTGCTTGTCTGCCAGCTCCCTGCAAATCTCCGGCGACAGGGGAAGGACACTGTGGTTCGAGGTCAGTAAGCATACGAGAAGCTGTGAGTCTGGACTGGAGTTCCAGTATTTCTGGCCAACTTACGCGAAAAGACCCTTTTCCCGACCGATGAAGCCCCAGTCTCCCGGCGTCTAGATGGGTGTAAGCCGCCATGAAGTCTATCAGGGCCTTTGGAAAAGCTCACCTCCAACTCCTTAAACTTGCTGACGAGGATTGTCCTCAGACCCTTCAATCTAGCACGCATCTCTCCGAGCTCAACTTCCCAGTCCAGCCGCATTTCAGGATCGCTCAGAACGATCGTGACAAGTCTCGCTCCGAACAACGGGTTAGTCGAGTACTCGGACCGGATCAACCGAAACAACTCTGACTCAACTCCAGGCAAGAGATGAGCACCTGAGCAAACAACATGTAGCGCACCGACACGCTCGCCATACAGTCCCATGTTCTTGGAGAAGGACTGACAAACGATCATCTCGAACCCCATGTCGGCAAAGTAGCGCCACGAGTACGCATCGTCGTCGAGTCCGTCTGCAAGTCCATGGTACGCAATGTCAAAGAAAGGGAAGTGGCCACGCTTTTTCATGACCTCAGCCAGCAACCGCCACTGCTCGGGCGTCATGTCGGCACAAGTAGGGTTCTGGGAGCAGCCTTGCAGGATCATGATGCTGTTGTCTGGTGCCATCTGGACCCCAGCCAGGTAAGCCTCAAAGTCGAGCTCGTGGCGCTGCACATTGTAGTACGGCAGGGTCTCAACTTCGAAACCAACGTGACGGAAGACATTGAGGTAGTTGTTCCAGCCAGGTGCACCGTAGTAGACCTTCGGCAGGCCTTTGCCTCGGCCAATATGCCCCAGCAGCGCGGCACCGAGATGCACAGAACCCGAGCCGGAAATCGTCTGCACTGAGCAAGTTCGTGACAGGATGGGGGACTCAACGCCGAAAACTACCTGTGCGGCAAGGGCTCTGAACTCCGGAGTGCCAGTCGAGTACTCGTACTGTTGCTGTCAGCAATGGATGGTTCAGCCAACTGACACCCTTCCACTCACATCATGACCCAATCCGCTCTGTTGCAGGACTCTCTTCGCCTGTTGAAGTGTGAGCAGGCTTGATGCTGAAGCCGATGCCATCAGTGTTCGGGCTTTCTGACCTTCGCTATCGCTCTGTACTCGTGATACTGCCCCGACTCGTTGCGGTAGACGCCAGCACCAAGATCCAGCTTGAGCGGACTGTCATCAGCATCGGCTCGAAGCTTCAGTGCCAGAACTGGGTCGGCGGGAGAGACTTTGGCGGCTTTGAACATGTTTCTGGGTTGATCTGAGGTGGGAAGGAGACACATGCCTTCTCAAGACATTCGAAAATCTCCCTTCGGGGCCTCTATAAGGGTGCCTGGTCTTCAGAACTTGCCGGCCGGGACTTATTTTCTCCAGCCATACCTCCTCTCTCGAATTCAGCTGGTCTTCAGGTCGGCCACCGGCTTCGGCCCTTGTCGACATTGATGCCTCCGAGCGATAGCAGATCATCGGTCGCCGTTTTCGGGCTCGTTATCGCATTGGCCCACCGAGCTCCCGAAGCTTCGGCAACTATCCCCGAGGCCTTGGGACGATGCCCCCAATCATCATCCGACGCCCGCAGCCGTTTTGCGGAGACTCGGCCCGATTATTTCGGCGGACGACCTCCCTACAAACTTTCTGGCATCGGCATCGGCTTCACCCAGTCAACCACTCCCCACTCTCGGTCGGAGCATTCTGCCTGCCCAGACTCACGTCTTGCCGAAGATCACTATGCGAAGCTCCCAGATTGCGCGATCGCCCGGTGACGCAGCCGCTGGCACCCGCGAAGTCCTACCAGAGGCAGAGGGTCAGAGTCAGACCCCGACAGCGTCGGCACGCCGCAGCCCGGAAGGCGGGGGCGGCGGTGCACGCGCCGGCATTGCGTATGTCCCGAGACCTGATGAGCAGTGTGTATGGTCGCTGATCTGACGGCAGATGCTTCACTTGTCGCTCCAAGAAGGTCAAGTGCTCTGGCCAGCAACCATGCTCGTATTGTGACAAGAGAAACCTGGAGTGTGTGTTCCGAGCTGCGCAGAAGCGCAAGTTGTTTGAAGTGAGGTCAGTCAATATGGTTCTTAACTCAGAAGTTTGATTTTGACAGTGATGCGTCAGCCAGGTGCAGGATCTCGAAGACCAAGTTGCGCTCTTCAGAGGTGAACGTACCTCTCCGAACGTTGGTAGAGCTGTCGGTATGTGTTAAGCCAGATCGCCTTGACTCTCTTTGACGAACCATCTAGCATCACCAGGGAACACTCTGCGCCCTGGAAGGTCGGAAACAGCACTGCGCGGTCCATCCCTCAACGCAAGGGCCGGTCATACCCGGGGTGCGTTCTCACAAGCATCCGCATCACCTTACGGGAGTACCAGTGAGCAATTCAGGACTCTTTGACACAAAGAGACCACTGGCTAACCCAATTTGTGCGATGAAGGCAGTGCCCTTCCGACGATTGCTGCAAGCCACGCTCTGAGCTCAACACGCAATTTCGGCGTCGAGGTGCAAAGACTACTGGATCCCCAGGCCGAGACATCCCCTTCGACTCGTCTGGCGCCTCATCTTGATGTCTCCGACCTCAGCTCTGTGTGCTCGCCAGAGGGCGTGGCCCGCCCGGCAGCAAGCCTGCTCCCATCAGAAGAAGACGCCAGAAGCTGCCTAGAGGCCGTAGCCTTCCACCTCGGCGAGTCGCAGCATTACATCGACCTCAGAATCTTCTCAGATACACTCGACAACATCTACGAGGGGGGTCAATCTGCTCATGGCGTAGCGCCTCTGGCCCCTCTCCAGCTTGTTGAGGTCATGCTTGTTCTGGCCTTGGGAAAACAAATCCTTCGGATGGAGCTTCCAGGGGAGATGTTTCCTGGAGAAGGGCTATTTAAAGGGGCCATAACCCGTCTGCCTCCATTCTCTGAAATGAAACGGATCGGGATCCCCATGGTCAGCATCCTTGCTCTGGCCGCAATCTACTTTCAGAACCTTGACATGCCGGAGGACGCTCACTTCTACGTACGTATCCATCTCTTTCTCACGAAAGATCGCTTTGCTGATCTCAATTCGGGTTGCCAGTCGAGCACGGCCTTGCGAATAGTCCTGATGAACAAAATGCATCGGCGGGCCAGCTCTGCGGGACTACCTCGCTCAAGGAGGCTTCATCTCAACAGGCTGTGGTGGACGGTATACATGCAGGAGAGGTACGCTGCCTATTCGAATTCTTGAGTCTTTTTGATTGATCTTCTCGTCAGACGACTCGCCGTTTCCACCGGAAGCACTATTGCCATTCAGGACAGCGACACAGATCAAGAGCCACCTTTCGACAGCCATGGCTTCGTCTCATCACGAGCAATGACCATCAATGTGCGGATCGCCAGGATTAGCGGGAATATCTTGTCTTGTAAGCTCACCTTCTCTCTCAGATTCTTCCCGTCTGGACTCGCAAAACTAACACGGCTGTCCTCCACCTGGACAGCACTGTACCTGAAAGAACCAGAAACCCAAGATGAGCTGATTGAATCCGTCCGGGGTGTGATTCGAGCGTTGTACGAGACGGCGCGAGATTTCCCCCCAGAACTCTCGATATCCTTCGCGAAAAGTCCGCTTCAGTTAACAAGGACGAGTGCTTCTCTGTACTTGATGCTCTATCTGGTGAGTCTGACCGCTTGTCAAGTCTGGCTGCCTCATATGATCAAATCTAACGCGGCGGTTGCAGGCCATGATGTATGCTATCCGGCCTATTCTGCTTCATCTTGCAAAAGCAAGGATGGCAAACCAGGAGTCGCCTGAACTGCGGCCTGAATCGCAACTGCACAAGCTCGCCGGAACTTGCATCGAAGCTGCACAACGGAGCATCTCCATCCTCGAAGCCCTCCAGAAGCAGGGTGTCCTAGGTGTGTTCTGCCCCTGCAGCTGACAAGAAACGGTCTCCTGACCTTTTTGATTCCAGGCGTCTTCCCGTTCGGAGATCTAGACACCCTCTTTTCCAGTACTTTCGTCTTGGTGCTCTCCCGTATCGTCGGTGTGGAAACGGACAAAGCTGCTGCTCGAGCGATAAAGACGGGCTGCGAAATCTTAAAGAACATGGAGAGAAGAGGCAACGCCACCGCCGGACAGCGGCGTGGTGATATCGTCCGCATCAATCAGAAGTTGGGCTGCTTGTTTTCGTCGCATGAGAGGGGCCAAGCAGTCGCGGAACCGACGAGCAACCCGGAAGCCAGAGGCTCCGAAGAAGGGGGAGCCGAACCGATGGATGCTGACGCACAGTCTGGTGTCGCTCACGAGGCAAACGAAGAGGCCCTGCAGCAGGATCCCAGAGAAGAAGACGGACTCTGGAGCTATGGGGACGGCGAGCTTCAGGGGTTGACGGCGTGGCCCGGCGGACCAGATCCTCTCATGATGTCCAACACCATCGTCGGCACGCAGGACCTCGCCGAAGACCCGGGCCTTCTCGCAATGTACTGCGACCAAGACATGAGACTCTCCGGGGTCGACTATCTTGACTGGGGCGAGCTCGAGCGATGTGTGGAGCAGGCGCAGAACGATCTTCGGCATGCCGAGAGCGGGCAATGACTCGGTGGGGGCTTCGGCGATTGTTGCCGAGAGGGGTCGGGACTTCACGAGTCACGGACCGGGCCACGCGGCCGACATCGCCAGCCGGGCAAAGATCAGGGGGGACTGGCGTGCTTGGAGAGCCTCAAGTATGCCTCGTGTTTCCTTCTCACCATCCCCGGCGACCAAACGAATTACAGACATCCATCAAATCACAGCTGCACGTCATCCGAAATCCAGAACCAGACCAGTAGCCCACCATGGTCGCTTCCGCCCCGTCCAAGATCTACCCCAACAACCTGAATGTGCTCGTTGCACAAGACAAGATATGCACGGTACTGCAACGCTTTTAATGAGTAAAAGGGAAGTGTACTGATATCGTCCAGGCTTTCGGAATCAAGATCGCTCCCACTCCAGAGATCGCGATGATCGCCAAGACGGCTGGCTACGACTCGCTCTTCATCGACATGGAGCACACTACCATGTCGCTCAAGGACGTTGCAGCGCTCAGCGCAACAGCCCTAGGAGTTGGCATCACCCCGTTCGTTCGCGTCCCGTGGCAGTCAGGGCACGGCTTCGTCCAGCGTGTCCTTGACGCCGGTGCCATGGGCGTCATCTACCCGCACATCAGCAGCGTTGGTACGTATATGAGCTTCCCGAAATTGCCTCCCGGCAGCTACTCACACTGTTTAGAGGAGGCTCGCTCGGCAATCTGGATCTGCAAGTACGCTCCCGAGGGTGGGCGATCCCTGACGGGCGGCCTGCCCCAGCTCAACTTCAGAAACCTCCCCGCCCCGGAGGTGAGCTCGCTGGTAAACGAGTCCGGCTCAACAGTGTTCATCATGATCGAGACCAAGAAGGGCCTGGAGTGCGTCGATGAAATTGCTGCCCTGCCCGGCCTTGGTGTCCTGCTCGTGGGCTCGAACGACCTGGCAAGCGAGATAGGGACGCTCGGGCAATGGGAGCATCCGGACTTTATTGCCGCCTTAGAGAAGGTTGGCAGGGCGGCTAGGAAGAACAATGTCGTCTTTGGTATTGCTGGGTTGTACCATAAGCCGGAGATTATCGAGCGTGTTGTCAACGAGTTTGGGGCGCGATGGGTCGTTGGCGCGAACGATGTTGGGCTGCTGTCCGGAGCAGCGGCGGCCAACGTGAAACTTCTATCAACGATTCAGAAGCCGTAGATTAACACTACGTTACTTATCTTGTTCAAGTGGTTCTTTGGGTAAAAGTGATATGAAGTCTATCGACAGAAGTTTCAGCCAGGACAGATGCGACATGCTACCAGGCCTGGAGGCATTGATGACATAGATTCGCATTCATCAGGCCGGGTCATCGGCCACTCGAATACATGCAGAACTGCTTCTCCCCGTTTCATGCTCATTGGTCTCGATCTGAGTGGTGATGAGAATGAGGACTGGCATCGGATATTCTCGATCACCATTTGGCACTATCTGGGGATCTCGGCCGTTATTGGCTCGACCTGTGATATCGACTCCGCGGCTCCCGCCAAAGTTTCTATCATTCCACATCGCAGAGAGATAGCGAGCCCGTTCTATGATGGGGCCTGGGTCCGTCCAGAGATAACCGAGGAGCCAGCCTCCCCGCATTCCATTATCTGGGGGAGGCCGAGCCTGCTCCTGGGCACCGAGCTATCAGCTTAGCGCTCCCGAAATCAGGTAAAGGGCTCCGAACCCCGGGTTTGAGAGATCCGAAACCGCTTCGGCGCAGCTAGAAAGGCGGGGTGGGCAATACTGGACGCATGCTGAGTTCGCTCGAGCCGACGAGCTTGACCTTGTCACACATCACCCCCACCAGAGGGACGCTGTGTGCACTTATAAGGCGAGAGAGCAGTCGCGCAAAGATGCAGAGCTGTCTTCATGCAGCTCTGTCGTCAAGCTGACAACCCATTCCCAACAATCATTTCCCCAACGCCCTTCAAGATGACCGCTTCCGCGACGAACCCGACGGAGGCGACTCCTGCCGCGATTGATACGATTTCCGGCGTGCAATCTGCCGGCAACGACCTGAAGAGAGCTCTGAAGCGCCGACAAGTTTCCATGTTCGCCATCGCTTGCGCCATGGGCACCGGCCTCATCATCGGCTCTGGCATCGGCCTGCTTCGCGGCGGGCCTGGCAGCCTGCTGATCGCCTACATCATCACCGGAACCTGTGTCTTTTTCGTCATGACGGCCCTGGGAGAGATGGCAACATACATCCCGATGAACAAGGGCTTTTCCGGATATGCAAGCCGTTACATGCATCCGGCTCTGGGGTATGTTGGGGGAAATCTGACACGCAAACCTGGATGGACAGTAGCTGACATTTGACCCTGCCAGCTTTGCCACTGGATGGAACTACTTCTTCAAATATCTGGTCGCGACTCCCGTCAACCTTACCGCCAGTGGCCTCATCATACAATTCTGGCGACCGGATCTGAATGTGGCTATCTGGATAGCAACCTTTGGAGTGCTGATCATGCTCGTCAACGTACGTCTCCTACGATTCTGACATGGATCTGAGAACTCACAGTGGCTGACACTCGCGTCAACAGTTGAGCCACGTGAATGTTTTTGGCGAGACAGAGTTCTATCTCGCCTGCATCAAGGTTGTCACGATCGTCGGTCTCATCCTTCTCTGCTTCATCATCTCAGCCGGCGGATCCCCTAGCAGAGAAGTCATAGGCTTCAGCTACTGGAGGGAGCCTGGCGCATTTGCTGAGTATCTGCTTCCAGGAAGACTGGGCCGCTTCCTGGGCTGGTGGGCATGCATGTACCAAGCGGCCTTTGCCTTCCTCGGAACCGAAGTTGTCGCCATTACGTTCGGTGAAGCCAGCAACCCTCGTAAGACGATCCCCCACGCCATAAAGCAGACCTTCTTCCGCATCGCCGGGTTCTACGTCCTCGGAGTCTGGGCCCTCACCATGGCGGTTCCCTACAACAGCCCCGCGCTCATCGGGGCTGCGAAGCAGAGCACTTCTGCCGCTGCTTCGCCGTTTGTCGCGGCCATCACTATCGCCAACATCAAGGTTCTGCCGCACATCATCAACGGCAGCCTGCTTGTCTTTGCTCTAAGTGCTGCATGCACCGACATCTACTGCGCCTCGCGATCTATCTATGGACTCGCCAGAGACGGTCAAGCTCCGGCAATTTTCGCCAAGACACTCAAGAACGGCGTCCCAATCTACTCGGTGCTGGCCGCATCCTTCGGCATCCTTCTTGGATTTATGAACGCAGCCAAGTCTGCGTCAGTGGTGTTCAACTACCTACTCGCACTTGCAACGCTCTTTGCACTCCTCAACTGGATCTGCATCCTGTTGTCATACTTCAACTTCCGCCGGGCCCTCAAAGTTCAGGGCGTTCCCATTAAGACGCTGCCGTACGTGGGCTACTTCCAGCCGTATGGGGCCATGTTCTCGATGTTCATCAGCATGCTGGTGTTGATATTTGCTGGTACGTGTTGAGATGTTTGGAATAAGACAAGGATGCGCGGCAGCTAACAATCTCTTTACAGGCTACGACGCTTTCATTCCTCACTTCAAACCAGACGTTTTCGTTCTGAAGTACATCTCCCTAGTCATCTTTACTTTCAACTTCTGCCTTTGGCGCTTCTGGAAGGGGGCACGTCATGTCAAGCCCGAGGAGATGGATCTGACCACCGGGTACTACGACTTTTCCTTTGGCGACGAGGCTGACCCTGCCGATTTGAGCGAGAAGGCGGACCGGGTGTCGATCCCGGAGACTCGTCTTGAGGTCACCATTGGGGAGGGGGCTCACACCCAGGCAAAGTAGGGGAGCAGCGTGTTCGACAGGATAGGAAACATCATAATCAGCCAGAAACAGCGCCCTTTTCCCACTCACCAGCAAAAGCACAAGCTCGCCGGTCGCAAGTATCGATCGTAGTACACGAGTCATGTGTGGAAGTGCAAAAAGATTGACTCGAGGGAGGCTCGATCTCCCGACCTTCAGTGAAACTATCCTTTGGATGTTAGACTGACGTGATAACCAACTACACCATCAAGCCAACAGATGTGAAGACTTGCACCATAAAGCATCATGACCTGATCAATTTGACTCTTTAGGGTGGACTCCCGGGCGGTACCTAAGATAAAGGTTTTGCAACACGTCAATGATCATTCGGAATAACTACGACGGGATCCGTGAGATTGACTCATGAATTGATGCAACGCCACTGGGCGAGTACCATCCAGCTTCTAATGGCACCGCACAGAGTCCCTCCCATCCACTGCCCAGGTGGGCGAAGATGCCCGAGCCCCTGAACCTCCCCTAGGTACCCCGCACGTTCACCACGAGGACCCCACAACCAAGTCCCCGCATCACGTCTCGGTCATTTCGGTCTTGGAATCTCCGGATCTTCTCTCCTTCCATCGCCACTGTCGGTACAGTTCAGCAAACCATGTCGCACCTGTGAGTCTTCATACTCTGGCCTGAGACATTCCAGGAGGCCAGCGTTCTGACAGTGGCCCTTAGACAGCATGTCCTTGTTACGGGGGCCACAGGCTTCATCGGCGCCCACGTCGTCGACGTCCTGCTGTCCAAAGGCCTCAAAGTGAGAGGCGCAACTCGGTCCCTATCGAAAGGCGAAGCCATGAAGAAGGCGAGGCCAGACTACGACGGAAAGCTTGAATTTGTGCAGGTCGGCGACTTCAGCGACGGTGGAGACTTCGCCGAGGCAGTCAAGGGGATGGATGCTGTCATCCATGTCGCCAGTGTGAGTTACTCACCCCGGGAGGCAGAATGAACCCTGACAGTCACAGCCGCTTAGTTACGATACGAAGGATAACGAGAAAGAACTCATCATCCCAGCCATCAGCGGTGTCAAGGCCATCATGGCCGCCGCTGCCGCCGAGCCTTCCGTCAAACGAATCGTCCTCACGTCCTCCTTTGCCTCGGTTATGAACGCAGACCGTAAGGCACCTCCCTACTTCACCTACAAGGGCTCCGACTGGAACCCGCTCACCTATGCGGAGTCCATCGCCCCCGACGCACCGGCTTTCATCGCCTACCGAGGCTCAAAGCTCTTTGCCGAGAAGGCCGCGTGGGACTTTGTCACGGAGAACAAGCCAGGCTTCGACCTCGTCACGCTTTGTCCCCCAATGACCTTCGGCCCCATTGTGCATCCGATCTCCACTGTCGAGCAGCTCAACGAGTCCAACGCCATGCTGTGGAAGATTGCCTCGGGCGCGAAGCCTCTTCCCATCGCACGAGTGCCGTTCTGGATTGACGTGCGGGATCTTGCGCTCGCGCATGTCGAAGCAGTGCGGCGACCAGAGGCAGGGGGGAAGCGCTTCATCCCCGCGGCCACAGAACGCTTCTCGTACGGAAAGGCGGCTAGGTACATGGATGAAGCATTTGAATGGGCGCGGGGGAAGGTCACCAGAGAGGACCAAGTGATTGACGAGTCGCACGGTGTTGATGGGGAGACTGCCGCCAGTGAGCTTGGTCTGCAGTACAGGCCATTCAAGAAGACCGTGGTCGATCTTGTCTCTCAGGCGCATAAGATGACATGACTGCAGATATTGCCGCGACTCTCGTTGGGCAGACTACCTAGTCAATGTAAGCCATCAGAATGACCGAGTCGCGAGGGCGGCTTGCCCGATTCCTGCGAATCAGAGCTGCATCCCGCTGTGACGCAGGTTGACGAAGCTGTCACTCCTATGATTGGGGAGGTCAGGAGGCAGTGCTGGGGGCGCAATCAGGGGACCTAGTAGCTGCTAAAGCGCAAACTGTTGCCCACGAAGCACATAATCAAGACATGTTAGCGGGCTAGCCACCTCAATGTGAGGCTGACTGGGCGAACGAATTGTTGCATCCATAAAGTCCCCGGCCCCTCTCCCCGCTGGACAGCGAGCCTGATTCTTCATTTCTCGCATTCCAGTAACCCATCTCTCTCAATCGCGCAAACAAACCGAACTTCCCTGTGTTGGCATCGATGGCGGAAATCGTGGGTGCAGTCGCCAGCGGCTTCACCCTCGCTGGTGTCGCTGTTGGTTCCGCCCGCACAGTCTTTCGCCTGAAGCAGCTCTGGTCCGAGGTCAAGGAGGTCCCAGACACCATTCAGGCTCTGATGTTTAAGGTCGAGCTCTTCGAATCGATCATCCTGGAGATGGAGCAAGCAATTGCTGCCGCCCCAGTTCTCGCCGAGGATACAATGGATTGGGGCGGAGCCTTCGCCAGGAGCTCGGAGCATTGCCAGCGTCAACTAAAAGGCCTGTACGACCTCATCGCCGACCTCGAGGCGGCTATCACGGCGCAAAGACGGTTCAAAAGAGGCTCGGCCAAGGTCAAGGTTGCGCTAGGAGGCAGCCGACTGGCCGAGTTTGAAAGGCGAATGCGAGACGTCGTCGACATACTCGTCATCACGATGAGCGCGCGGAACATGTGAGGCGGTTTCCCCCTTCTATGCGCCGGTTCACTGACAGGAACAGGACGTTGATGCACATGAACCTCCAGCGAGCCTCGGGCATCGGCCGTGCCTTGCAGGATCAGAGCGCGACCATAGGCTCTGGCCACGTCTTGATTGCTGAGACTGAGAGTTTCGACGAGGAACTCGAAGCCGAGCTCGACCAGGATGATTCGGATTCAGTATCTGTAGTGCCTTCAGCGGAAACTCCGACAAGTAACCCAGAGGCTGAATCAGCAACTCAATCCAGCGTCGGGTTTCAGCATGGGATCTTCGGGGGCTTCTTCGTCAATAAGAAAACCAGTGGAAGAGGCCTATACTCAAAATCTGGTAAGTGAAAAGAACTCGGGACGAGAAGTCCAAGATACCCCCATCGATCCCGCATGAAAACTTCCAGCGTTAGCATCATGTACACACACTGCGAAGTCCGCGCTAACAACTCCTAAAAGAATACGCAATGCAGGCATCTGCCCCCACGTGGCTTTATGGCTCAGCCTTCAAATTTCAAGTCACTAGAGCTCAGGGTTCTTGGGCGATGAATCTGAGAACTTACAACGTCAGGCCAGAAACTTCCCCTGTGTTCGAACTGGCGCGAACAGGCGACGTCAAGGGCATCCTTTCTTTGATAGAAAGAAAAGATGCATCTGTCTACGACATAGATGAGGTTGGCGAGGGTGTATTGCACGTATGTATTCTCTTGGCCCCCGTGTGTTCTGCCGAACGAGACAGTAATTTTGGTACTGCTGTATCGAGCGAAGCACCTCTTGTCAGTATTCAAAGCTAACGTCGACGAACTGGTAGAAATTATTCTTCAACATAACAAATAACGCTGACTTCGCCGCACTCTCGTCTCTCTTGGCCATCGGAGCCGACTTGAATCAGGAAAATGGTTTCGGCTATCGCCCAATGCATGATTGGCTTTCAAATGGCGGTCCGAGCCCTGAAGTCTTTGAATTTCTTCACTCCAGAGGGGCCTTTGACTGGGCACTCGGAGAAACATTCCATCTCGCTTTTTTTTTGTGGCAGGACAAGATTTTGCGACGAAAAACGAGCTGGCACGCCAGGTTTCCCGACAGTGCATCAAGAATGGCCATGGAACAACTCGGGTCATTCATTATCGACTATGTCCCTCATGCTCTGACGGGGAACGAGGTATGGGAACTGACGACAGGTTTGGGATTTCGGCATCAGCATAACACCTTGGCCCGCCTCAGCTTTTGGTTCGGCATCACGACGGGTCATCTTCTCAAAGAGGAGGCTTCTTCCACTGAACATTCGAGGGTGATGGTTGAAGCCCTTGAGAAAGTCGAAAACGTCCACGAACAGGCCATCCGGTTTTCCAAGCCCTGGGAGTACCTGCATATGTGCAGATTCATCGCCCCCCTTGGAGGATCTCACCTTACACCCCTTCTGCACTTCTTAACAGGTAGCTGGATTTGTTCTTGCTCGAACGTCGAGACAAAACATGCGACTGCGGCGATGACGACTGTAGGAATTCAGGTTATACGCTGGCTGAAGATCATCGACGAGGCGGGCCACAACCTGGAGGAATATGGCAAGGAGGAAAAGCAGCTTCTTCTTTCGAATCCCATTTGACGGATGCGTTGGGAGCAGGTGGCATGGCGTGACGTGTGGGTGCCAGGCGAGGGTTGGTACGGTGGCAAGACCATTTTCAGCAGCCGACTGAAGACGATCTCCTACACGCCTCCGAAGCTGGTGGACATTGAGTACGGCTCGAGACCTGAGGATTGGAGACTGATCTGGGACATGGATATTGAAGAGATGGCAGGAGAGTTCTGGCTGATGCTCGATGACCAGAAGTCTTTTCCCGGTTCTTGGGATTCGAGTTGGGACTGCAACTCGAACAATGGGTGGTATGACCATAACTATTGGACAATGTTCCCCGACAGGAACGATCCCCGACTACAAGGACAAGCATATGTCCCCGTTGGGGTGTAATCAACACCAACTGTTCAGACTTTCCTTCGTCTTTCACAAACGATGCGGGCTCAGAGAATGAACCAGCCAGACGAACGCCGTGGAGATATCCCACCCCGACTGACCGTCGAAATTGCGGGCCTCGCGACCGACGTCGGAAGCAGAGCGCAGCCTGGCCCGTGCCCTCCGTTTCGGGGATCCCGGAGGCCTGACTCTCCGCAACAGAACCGGAGCAGGGGGATTCCGCCGCCGTTACCCACATGCCTCCCGCCAAGGATCGCGCATCTCGTAGGCGGACGAGGAATTGAGGCCACGGTATGGTCGAGCCAGGTCGCGAGGGAGGAACCAACGGGCAAAGTTCTCGAGATCTTCGGCGGAGTGGCGCGGCGATCGCCCGGCCGGGTGTGATGATGTTTCGGGACCAAGGCACGCCGTGGTGTCAGTCGTGATTGATGGACCGGCCGTCAGCCTCAAAGTTGGGTCAGTACGACTACGACACGAGCCCCCGAAAGTGCCGAGGACGTGCTTGCGCCGGTTGGAGCCGAGAGGGAAAAGTGGAAGTTTCCCGGGAGTCACGGGGGGAAGAGTGCGCGTCGTGTTCAGCTCGACGGGCCACCAAGCGCGTGAGTAGCGCCGGAGGACGACCTTCGAAGTGGTTGATGAAAATGGCGCACCGGGCACAGCGCCGCATAACAGCCACAGGGCGGGATCTGGCGCACGACGTGATAGGTGCTGTCGTGACGCTCGAGTGAGGCGGCGGATTTTCGACATTGCTCCGTTGCTCCAGCGGAGGCCAGACCCCGGGGTGATTGACGTTTGGGACACGGGCGCGCGCAGCGGCTCCGGAAGTTTCCGCTGATCATTATCCCGTCACCGCGAGCCCATCATCGCCGGCGGAGAGAGATGCCGCGGCGCTGGGCAGGGGGGTTCGCTGTTTGAGCAGGGCTCTGGGCGTCCGGGGCCCGGGCCAAGTCCCCAAACTGCCCCGGGCGGGGACGATGCACGGGCGGCCAGGCCTTAAGGGAGAGGGTTTGTCCTTAGGAGTCGCGAGGCCACCAAGTGTCATTCATTGCTGGCCAGCCTGCTGCTTCTTTTCTTCGTTCTTCTTCCAGGACGGTGCCGTGTCACTTATTGCGCAGAGCCCGACGGTCGGGGGATGTCCTCGGGTGGTGCTGTGTCGGGAATGGACACGTCGTGGATTCTGTGGAGCAAGTCCGGCCGGAGGACGCGTCGCAGCTGGGAGCGCACCCGCCCCGGCCGCGATTCGCTCTCATCGACGTCGACGGACAGGCCCTGTGTCAAGGTGACTCGGGTGATTGCAGCTTCGAGGCGATCTCGGCGGTGGCCTCCCCTCTCCGCGTGCGACCCACGGGCCAACGTCTTGATTGGCCGGACTCGGGTGCAGTCCAATGTCCGAGGGGGTCTGCGACGTGGCTCCGACTCGGGGCGGTGACCGAACGCCTTCGGGTCGGTTTGCGCAGCGGTGCGACAGCGAGGCGGACGGAAGTGAGGAGGAGAGGAGCATTATCAAATGCGGTGATCGTGAGTGCCTGCCTTCTCGGTGCATACCCAGGCGGCAGCAGCAAGTGCGATCGCGGGATAGAGGAGAAGAGGAGCGGGAGGCTTGTCTCCTGCCATGTGCGTCAGGAAAGAGCGCCTTCCCGCGGACGGCTAGGTGACGAACGGCAGGCACGCGGGAGGTTCTTGCCGGCCCGCGGGTTGGCACACGGGGAAAGGGGAAGGAAGGGGCAGCTTTCAGTGGCAAGTGGAAGGAGTGTCTCCCACAAGAGGGAAGGCGGCACCTGGGGAGCCGCGGCAGAAATGGCAGTAGCGGTGGGCCGGCCCAGACCAGACCCCTCCCAGCGCAGCCGCCCTCCCGGCTGGGGGACATCAGTCTGGAGTGTCGTGCATCGTGTCTGCCACTGGTCTCCTTGCGTCTCCTGAATCGCTGCGCATAGTAATGAATTTGCTTGAAAGATCGAGACTATGATGCAAGGCTGCCGTGAGGTAAGCCACGAGCCGACCGCCGGGCGGCGTCGGTGGCGGCTGCCTTGGCATGCCGATGACAGCAGCCAGCCTTCGGCAGGTGCCGCCCGCCGCCAGTGTCGAATTGGGATGGGGGACGGGTACGTACCCCGTGCCCGCGCAGTCGTGGTTGTCATGTGCGTGACTGCCCCCCGAGATGGCCGGGCGGCGGCGGTAGGCAGACACCCACTTTTTCCCCCTCGAAAATGGGCGTCTGCCCCGGCGTCGGCGCTCCCAAGCCCTCAAACCTTCGGTCGGGACGCGGACGCACCATTTCGCATCCCGCTCGACGACGGCGGCGGCGCTCCCATTTTTTCTGGTCCCCGTCCTCGACATCCTCCGCGGACTTTTCATCTCTGACCGAGTATCAACCCCTACGCAAGAATACACCTTCCATCTTGGGTTTACTCCCCTTCCTATCATCCCGCGCCCGTCGTCCGCCAAAGAACGCACGACCCGGGCCGCTCGCTTTACCGCTGTCAACCCATCATCTCCGGCGGCCTTCTCTCGCAATCGGCGTGGTCTGATTGCGTGCGTGACGCGCCCGATCCTCGAGACAGGAACCCCCCCCCGCGCTCGACGTTCCAGAAAAAGCACCTGAGCAACGTCACACCGGCGCGGCCCAGCTTCAGCCCAGCTCAGCTTCGTCTGTCTGTCGAGTCGAGTCACTTCGGCCGCAAGCGCCGGGACGGCGACCTCACTCCCGCCCGCCATCGATCGACCGACACATCCTCGGCCAGCGAGGGAAACCACAAGAAGAACGCATCATCGCGGAAACAAGGTCAGTCAGTTCGTCAGTCTGTCAGTCTGGTTGCATTTTCATTCTCCCCCTCGCGTCTGCTTCCCCTCCCCTCCATCCCCCCTCCCCTCACCGGTCTGGCCTGGCCTCATCTCTCGTGCGCGGTGTGCTTCCTTTGCGTCCTGGGGGGGACCGACCCGACCGGCCCCCTCTCCCCCTCCCCGGCGCTCGTCCTCGTCCATCAGCCCGCCCGCGCGGAACCCCCAAAATGTCACACCCAAGACCAACCGCCCCGGCGCCCGCGTCGCCCGTTCTCGCCTCGCCTTTCTCTCCCCCTCCTTCCCCCCTTTCCCCCTTCTGCCCTTGCCAGTTTGCCAGTCTGCCAGTCTGCCAGTGCCAGACTGCGCTGCGCTGAGGTGCTGCCCCCAGCTCCGGCATCATCTCCCGATCCGCCCGAGCCTCGAGCCACATCAGGGCGTTCTCCAGGGCTCCACCCGCCCCTAGCGCCCAGAAGGTCCGCCCGACCGTGTCCCTCAGGCTCCCGTTTCTTGGGGCCGCCGCCCTCCCACAACTTTTTTCCCTGCCCTCTGCTCCCCCCGGCCTCCGTCCCATTTCCTCCCGTCCTCCCGTCCTCAACCCTCACATCCCCCCCTTTCACCTTGCCATCTTCCCATCAAGAGACCACCGAGACCGCCGGTATTTCGCACTGAATCGGCGGCCGACCATTCCGGTCCACACGCATCTTCGACTTTCCGTCATCACTTGTCCAGAATTCGCTTTCTGACAGTCCTCCCAGCCCGACCGAAGCCTTCCGGAGTCCCATCTCGGCCTCCTCCGGCCTCATCAAAGAGACGCGCCTCATCGCCTTTTGCGACGCGTCCTCATCACCACCACGCCTGAGCAACGCCGTGCATCATCGCCGGCCCCTCTCCGGCCTTTTCATCGCCAGACACCGCTTTACTCGAGTGTCTGTTCAGCACCTCGACACATCATCCCGTCGCGACCATGTCCTCCGCGGTGGTCCGCTCAACCGCCCTCAGGGCTGGCGGCGCATGCGTGCGCTGCCGCAAGGGCAAGACCAAGTGCGTCTACGAGAACGGCAGAGCTCCCTGCAAGAACTGCGCCAAGGGAATGCACGAATGCTATCTGCCCTCCGAGTCGATGGCCGCCGGCACCTCACCCGCTCGTCACACCGCCGTCCATCGACCTGCCCGCGAGAGCCTCCCCTCCGTCGGTGCCGCCGATCCGCGCGCCGCCAACCCTGCTGCCATCCCGGCCAGACACGCTCAGGCTGGAGCCATGGTTGACAAGTGAGTCTTGATCGCATTCATCTCCTCTCCTCCACCCCTTCCCCTTCCTCCTCCTCCTCGCCCCCTCTCCCAGCAGTCCGCCCCCCGGCGCCAGCCCGTCCGTCATCAGGTCCGGCCGGCTGGCAGCTGTGGGCGCGCACACTTGCTCCGTGGTCCATGGTCGCCTGGACCGCGCGTCGTGCCGGGTGGCGGTTCCTCGGCTGCCTTCTCTCTCCCGTCCGTCCCCTTGGCCCCCCTTCCCCCTCCCCAGCTCCCCCGAACCTACTCCCTGTCCCCCCCGTCGGAGAGGGCGCTTCCTTGCACGACGCCCGGTCTCAGTTCTCGCACCTCCGAGTGGCTGCGCCGCCCGCCTCGACATGATTCGTTCCCCGGCGCCCCCACCCCAAGTCATCTGCACCTTCCATCCCGATGGCCTTTGCTCCGTTTCGGACTCACATGCGCCAACCCCCCCCGATTCGCCCGCTCACGAACGAGATGTCTTCAGCTCCGCGTCCCGCACTCCTGCTAACCACACCCCTTCTTCTCTAGGCTTACGCCCGAAATGATCGCCGAATGCGAGCGCATCGTGTCCCGGACCTATCCCGCCTGCGTCGCCTTCCACAAGCCTACGTTCATCACACAGCTGAAGAACTCGACCATCGAGGGATCTCTTCTCTATGCCCTCCTCTGCACTGCAGCTAGGTAAGCTTTGCTCCTCTTCGTTTGCCCCGATCCCCCCTCGGAATCCGAGGCGAGCCGGTCTCGCCATCGGCGTGGGCCGCCCAGACCGTCATTTTCCGCGAACCCCGGCTATTTTTGCTGGGGGGACCGCCGCCGCCCTATTTCCCCCCGACCGACCGAGGACGGCCTCGGCCCCCACCCGCCGCCGTGCACGGTTCACTGACGTCCCGTCTGCAGGAGCTCACCCAACCTCATCCGCCGCTATGGTGGTACCCAGGGCAATGCCCAGGGCGGCGCTACTGCCGCGGCTGAGCACTTCGCCGTCAAGGCCATGAACCTCATTCAGCTCAACCTCGACTCGCCCAGCCTGGCCGACATTCAGGCCATGTGCCTCATCATCATCCACGAGTGGGGTTCGCGCCAGGCCGTTCGCGCCTACGTCTACCTGGGCCAGGCTGCCCGCATGGTTCAGATGTACACTGTTCTCCACAGTCATCACAACGGCATCGTCAGCGAGAACTTCCTGCAGGAGGAGTCCTTCCGCCGCGCCCTCTGGCTGCTGTACATCCTCGACTGCCTCCTCACCAGTCACCCCGGACGTCAACCTGCCCTCTCTGGCGCCGACATCGCTGATGTCTCGCTGCCCTGCTCGGACATGAACTTTGCCTTTGGCAACGCTGTCGTTGTCGAGACGCTGACCCGCGTCAGCCCTTCGCGGCGCCCTGTCGGTATCCCTGGCGACGTCGTCGGCGAGTTTGGCCAGATCATCCGGGCCACGCGCATCTGGCGTGAAGTCGTTCACATGCTCATGTCCACCACGGTCGAGACGTTCAACGATGCGACCTGCACGGAGCTCATGAACTCCATCGAGGATCTTCGCAGGGACCTGCCCATGCAGTTCATCGACAAGCCGGGTCAGATCAACCTCCACATCACCATGGGCTCCGGCTTCACCTATGCCATGCTTCACTGCATGCTGCACTGCTCGTCCATCTTCATCAACCGTCGTCGCCTGCTGCAGTATGTCACGTCGCCCACCTTCGACATCGAGAGCTGGCGCCACACCCCCCAGTGCCACGACCTGATCGACCGCCTTCTCACATCGTGCCACTCGACCATCGCCATGCTGACCGCCCTGGAGGCCGGCTTCGACAAGGAGTCGATCCCCTGCTTCCCGGTCGTCATGCTCTTCTCGGCATTCACTGCTAGCGCCACTGTCGCCTACCTGTCCCTCAAGAACCTGACGCCTCCCAACGCCGTCGAGACCGCCGGCCACATTGTCCGTGACGGTCTCCGTTTCATGCAGGAGGGTGTCGAGACCTGGCCGCTCATCGCCTCCTGGCTGCGCCACCTTTGCGTCATGCAGAGGGTCCTTGTCACCGACGCCGGTGGTCTCGCCATCCCCGGCCCCGACACTCTTGCTGCCGGATCGGTCCGCGACGACGCATCCAACGCAGGCTCCAACAACCCCGACACCATGGAGTACGACCACGGCTCCAACAGCGGCAACGGTCCGTCCAACCCCTCGCAGCAGCCTGGCGGTTCTGCCGGCGACAGCGGCCGGGATAGCGAGCCGCCCCCAGCCGTCCGCCGCACCGGTGTCACCACAATCAACGGAGGCTCGGCCAACGGCGGCACACCCAACCCGTCCAGCCCGCCTGCGGCTGCCCAGCCCGAGATCAAGAGGTCTCCCGGATCCCCTTCGGCCGTGCCTGTCAGCAACGGCTCTCACGAGCACGTTCCCGAGCGCGATGTCTCTGTTCCCCAGGACATGACCGCCGGCGAGCTCTGCAGCGCCTTCGAACGCCAGCTCCTCGAACTGGACGACCTTGCCGCCTTCATGGGTGGTGGTGTCTAGTCAATGCAAACCTATTGAGGGTGGCATCGTCTCTAATGTATCTTTATCACCGAGTCACGACCTAGGGACCTCGGTTTTTGTTTTCCTGCTCCCTATAGCCAGTCGGCAGAGGGTGATTGGCTTTCATCGGAGGGATGCGGGACGAGGTGGCCTGGCATGGTCTTCTGTCCTGCGGCGTTTGTGGCGTTGAGCCCTATACCAGGGCGGTTCGGGGTTGTCAAAGGCGAGTCTGTTCATGGGACGAGTCTGTTTGTTCGGGAGTTGTTTGAGTGGTTGTGGTTGTATGGGAAGTATGTGGCAGACCCGGTTGATACCCGCCCGAGTCATGATTAGGAGGATCGGGTTCAGTCTAGGAGTTGAGGTCTGCTGTTGACGAGGTCAAGTTGTCACGCAGAATATACCCAGTTTTCTTCTTCAGTCGACTTGCGCACGTTTTGTCGAAACATTCATGCAACATTTGTATGCATGCAGGTGGTAACTCCCATTTTGCATCTTGCTAAAGAGACCCGTCTAGTCGGACCTCGGCTTCCCCAGCAACAAACACTCCTCACAATAGGTCTTCCGGTTGGGCGAGGGCTTGTACACGTCCTCCCCAAACGTCGCGTTCAGCGAAACCTCACCGACAACTTCATCATTCTCAAGACGGATCCACGTGTCCAGCTCCCCCTTCGCGATGCCCTCGCGGCTCAGCAGCAGATTCCTCGCACCACGCTGCCAGTCGCCATTGCCGCCGTAGCCAGTCCGCTGGCCAAAACAAATGTTCAGGCCATCACCAGCAGGCTTCACGGGGAAATCAAGCAGTGGCGTACCCTTCGTCCACTTGTAACACCACGACTGGCCGTGGATGTGGGCGCTGAAGAGACCGAGCAGGCCCGGGGTGTTAGCGAGAGCTCGCATGAGGGTAACATCCTGGCCACCATAGGCGCAGGTCCCGTTGAAGGAGCCATCAGGGCAGAAACCATCGGCCTGAGTGGCGATAGTCTGGTCGTTCAAGCCTGGGTTGCGAACTGGATCGACAAGCCCGGGAACGGTGCCGATGGCGCGGAAGGCAGACACGGGGATGTGCGTGAAGACGAGGGCGGGGATGGTGCGGTTGTATTTCTCCATGAGGCGGGCGTTCTCGGCGAGGAACCACTCGACGACATCGGCGTCGACCCAGTTGGGGCGCTGGATGCGTGTGCCATCTGGGTTGAGGGATTGATATGCGAAACCGCTGCGCGAGTCGAGGAACCAGAGGAGGAGCTCCGGGGCGCAGCCGCAGGTGGAGTTGCCGGGACAATCAGGCGGGAAGATGGGGAGGCGGTAGTTCGTGGCGCCGACGCGCTGGGGGTCCGGGACGGAGGAGCGTGTGCGAGAACCGGGAGTGAGGTGCTCGCGGGCGAGGAGGGCTTCGACAGAGCGGTTGTAGCCTGGGTCGTGATTACCGTGGAGGGAGGCGAAGGTGAGGCCGCGGGCGGCGATGGGGGCGAGAGCTTGGTCGATGTAGGCGGTTGTGTTGGTTGCGAAGGTGTTGTCGCGGGAGATGAGGTCGCCGTTCATGATGACGAAGTCTGTGGAGGGTTCGGAGGCGAGGAGGTGGGCGATTGTGGAGGTTGTGAGGGCGTCTTGGATGGGGCCGTAGGAGGAGGGGGCTGGGGGTGTTAGATTGGACTCTGGAGGGAGGGAAGGGGAGACTTGCCTTCGCCGTAGTGCAGGTCTTCGATGATTGTGATTTGGAATGTGCCGTCGGAGTTGAAGGTGAGAGGCTGGCCGGGGCCGTTGCGGCCTTCTCGCAGGGCGAGGGCTGCGCCGGGGAGGGTGAGGGCCAGGATGTGGGCGAGCATGATGGGCTTGAAGTTGCGGTGCTGAAGGTGGTGATCTCCTGGAATGGTGCCATGGTGGTCTTAAATACTTATATTCCCCGCTGGTATATAAAATCCCGCCTTGCTGGGCAGTCGTCCACGTGCGGTGCGCTTGTCGATCTTGATGTGTCCAGGGCGGCGGGTCGTGGTGGAGTTTGCGGGAACGTGGTCGGGGAGCCAATGGCCGGACTTGGATGCGGAACGTGGTGGTGTTTAGGGGAGGATCCTGCGGACTGGGATGATGTTAGCACATCACGAAAGAACGTTCCTGAAAGCGGTTTTTCGTGGAGTTCCGATTTCTTAGGAAAGATCTAGATTATAGGTGTATATTATTCAATCTGGCCATCTTCAGTTTCGTGAAAATCAACACTTCTTCCATCCCAATGGCCAGGTTGGATGGTTCCAACACGCGCTTGGAATCGCGCAATAAATTGAATGAAGATTACACCGAGCATCCTGCCCTCCGTACTACTACGAGCATCCTGCCCCCCCGCACTACTACGAGCATCCATCCCAACGTTGTGGTCCCCTTCAATCCGCTATTTGCGGTGGAAGTTTTGGACGTGGTCCTGGAACTTTTGCTTATCTCTTCGAGGCCTTTTACTAGTTCCTCTGTTGACGAGGAAGTAGGCGAGTAGTGATAACGGATGTATATCAAGATATCTTTCCAATACAAAGTCCGGAAATAGGAAGCTACGTTAATTCGTCAAAACAAAATAGCAACGCATCTTACACGACGAAAGGTCATGTCTACTGTGGTGCAATGTGTAGGGCTGGGAACATCAGCCATCCTGACAACATCATTGCCTCCCCAACATCACACCTCCATCAACATCACGCCCAGAATCACCAGTATCACTTTGCATCATCAAAACATCGTCATCATTACCCCCCAGAAAGCAACTACCCCTTCATCCCTCACTCCTCCTCCTCCCCCAGCAACTTCTCCCCCTTATCGAGGCTCTCCCGCATCCACTCCAGCGGGCCCACGCCGGCCGCGCCGTACACCGCCTGGAAGCTACTCGCGTATTCTTCCACGCGCTCGTAGGCGCGGCCCAGCCCCTCCCAGTCCTCCCACAGCCGTCGTCGGTTGACGAGGGACAGGAACATGTCGGCCCGTCCCGGGTCGTCGAGGGTGCTCGCCTCGTCCATCCAGAAGCAGATGTCCTTGTAGTCGGGGCGGGCGCCCTCGCCCGCGAGGGCGGCGAGCTCGAAGAGCCAGGGCAGCTCCCGGAGGGCGTACAGCTGCCAGAACCCGTGGTTTGCCGTGCCGAGGTACATGGTCCACGACGCGGTGATGAGGGCCTGGGCTTCCTCAGGCCGCAGGTACCTCATCACCTCTTGCTTGAGCTCGGCGGGGAGCTTGTGGAAGACGTCGTGGGTGACGCCGGCGGGGACCGAGATGGGGCTCAGGCGGCGGGGGGCTCGGGCCTGGATGGCCTGCTTGATGGCGTCGGTGTTGCCGGTGGGGTCCAGGACCAGGTACTGAGCGGCGGTCAGCAGGGAATAAAAACAAGGGGTCTTGAGGTCTGGGGATGCGTACCTCGAAGCCTGGGCGGCAATGCCACATCCAGTTGGTATGGTTGTAGCCCCCTCCGATGTACGCAAAGTCCGCCATGGAGGTGTTTCCGTCCTCAATCTGCTCCCGGATCGCCATGTACAGCAGGCTGGGTTCGATCCTGTTGATATTGTGCTCCTTGCGGAGGAATCTCTGGAGGAGGCCGTGACAGGACGAGTGGTACGGGATGCATGGGCCGGGATCGTGCAGCTCCGCCTCATTCTCTGTGAAAATGGGGTTGTAGCTGTTGGCCGTCAGCACCTTGGACTCAAGGAGGCAAACTAAAGGGAATCTTACCAAGGGATCACCTCTTCCTCGTCGAGTCCAGCGTCGTTCGGGCCAGGGAGAATTGCTGGGAATCCACCGTCCTGACCAGAAATGTTATTCAAAGGTTCAAGGTGCACACAATGAGATTGTTCACTCACATCGTCCAGGCGAATGGGCTGGGCCTCGTCGAGAACAAAGACCCTAGTTGAGGACGTCAGTTCTGGCCAGTTTCATGGTAGCTTTCACAAAAGCAGACAAAACTGACTCAACTTCGGGCACTTCGATGTCTTCTTCATCATCATCGTTGTCCGCATCATCGTCGTCCGCGCCAGAAGGAATGACGTAGCTGTAATGGTATCCCACAGCCTGGACCTCATCGAGCCATTCGATTTTGGAAGCATCGATGATCCTGGGGTCGTAAACACTGTTCGCAACCAGTTCTTTGGTCATCAGGTTTTTGTAATCGATTGGATCGAGATAGGGCGATGCGGTCTGGTTCAACGGCTTGAGGAGCTTCTCGCGAAGGGGGGGATACCAGCCGGTGTTGGGGACAGAGGCCCAAATCACTTCGGTTGTGAGAGGACCAGCGCAGAGGGCGCAGAGGGGAAGACAACCCTGGTCTTCTAGGAAGTCAGGTCCCGACTCAGTGAACTGTTGAACTGCGAACCCGTACTAGTTGTTCGTCAGCGTCATGTCAGAGTGGTAGACATCCTCGTCTTGGTGTTCTTCGTCCATGGTTGCTTGTGCGTTGGCTTGTTCTTTGCCTTGGTCGCGCTGTGAGTGTGATTGTCTCCGTAGTCGAAACTGCAAACACTGCAGTCTTCCGAGGCGTTGCTGTGTCTGGCCCAACCAGAAGAGTGATCAGACTTCAGTGATGCTTTTGTGAGAGCACGGAAGCTTTGTCTGATGTTTGCGGGTGTGGTCGGAGAATCTGGGGATATTGAGAACAGAGAAAGATGAACTGTAGTCTTCCGAACCGTTGTGGAATTCGTCGCAACCACAGTTGGCATCCGACGTCGATAATAGCTTTGCGAGAACTTGGGGCTCTGTCTGGTGTTGCGGGAGTAGCTGTAGAAGCGAGAAGAGGTCGCGAGAACAGGGAGAGACCAGCTGTAGCCTTCCGAGTCGTTGTAGTCCGTCCCAGCCAGAGTGGTTTTCAGACGTCAATGATGCCTTGTGATGTCTGGAGGCTGAGTCTGGTGTCGGTGGGTGGGGCTGTTGAAACGGGGAGAGATGGCGAGAACAGAGGGATGAGCTGTAATCTTCCGAGTCGGTGTAGTCCGTATGAGCCGGAGTGGTTGTCAGATATTCAAAGTCTTTGAGGACTGGAGACTTTGCTTGGCGTCGGTGTGTGTGACTGTAGGAACGGGGAGAGATAGAGGATTGAGAGAGGTGGCCTTGATCAATGATCGCTGTGAGTGTGACCGCCGCTTCAGTGGACTCTGATGTCGCTGTAATCTTCCAAATCGTTGCTGAGTCTGATCCGTCCCATCCAGAGTTGTTCTCAGGAATGCCAGTAAGGACGACTGATGGCTTTGTCTGCTGTTGGAGGATGCAACTGTAGAAACGGGGAAGACTGAAGGAACGAAGATAGATGGGGGGAAACTGGGGGCGCAAGGCTGCAAGAGGGTCGCGTGCAGGTAGAAAAGACGCGGGTGCTGGTGAAATCGCGTTGTGGACGCGTCCCTTCCTCCTGGTAGGTGGGTTGTGTTGTTTTTTGCACAAGTCAGGACCTGGCGCCTGTGAATCTCCGGACTTGACTTCTCTCTTTCAGTTACTCCGGTCTGAAAAGTGTGGCAATCAAAAGACCTGGCGTCTGTTTCTCCTTTTCTGATGGTGAAGATGGGAGAAGGGCTGATCAAGAAGCTGACGAGGAGATGTGAAAGTGGTCAAAGGGGTAGGGCTTGTTAGGTCTTCGGCAAGCAGGTCACGCGGGCCTTCTTGAGAAATCTGCACTGAACAAGAGGTAAGAAGGCACGGTTTTGGCCTGGGGGGTTGCACCGGTCGGTGACGACTCCCTATCATCACGTGCACGGTGTTTGTTCACCTCGGTGTGTGGTGGGCACGGCGCACCCACCGGAGAGTGGGATATTCACTGAGAGCACGTGGTTGATCTTGGAAGGTGGCAGAAAGTGCATTGAACTGCAATAAACTCCTATGAATCCGACTCTGCATCGGAACCAGACTCCGACATGTCATGGAAACTGCTGCCATAATCCTCCCCGTCTGGCCCCAAGTTCAGCACATGTCTATGGATTGCATTCAAGACGTCGCGGGGATTTTGGATGGCTGGCATGTCGACGTCCGAGTCGCTGTCGAATTCCCGCTCGCACCGGTCCATGTCGGTGTCCTGTTGGCTTGAGGTGCCATCTGAGTACTCTGAACGACTGTCGTATGCCGAGCTCGCGGTGGATGAGCGCTGGCCCAGGTGCAGGTTGATTGTGAAATGATCCTGCACAGCTGGGGCTGAGGCTTCCTCCATGTCGATGTCTGTTCCTTCTTGTTCCTCCAGCACACGCTGAGGGTATCCTGCCTTTGGAATTGGCCGGTCAAGCCCCAGCTCGATGCCCATCAGCTCGGTGACGTTTCCACTAGACGACTTTCGACGTTCACGGCCAGGTGACCCTTGTCGCTCCGGAGTACCAGATCTCTTTCCGTCCGGTGACGAAATGTCATCGAAGCTAGATAGCTCTGTGCCAATGCCAGAGTCCCGACTTCCTCTGGACAGGGTTTGTGGCTTTGTCGAGTAATTTCCCTCGCTGGGTTTGGCTACCATTGAGAATCTCTGGCTGACGTCGACAACTTTTCCGAGGTCGACTACTGTTCTTTCCGGGGCTGGAGGTGACGCCGGTGGGGTGGCGTTCTGTGACCGAGAGACTGCCGTGGGTGTCTGGAGCTGTCGCTGACTCTTTTGTTTCGATAGCGATGAGGCAGGGCCGGACTTTGAGTCGGCCTTGCTTCCGTTGGCTCTGGGTTTGACGTGACTGCTCACTGGCAAAATCAAATAGGTGATTAGCGTCGTTCACAGCGAAGATGGGGATCTCATGTGCGTCAAAAGACGGGGGTTCCTCACTGAATAGCTCCTCGTCAAACTTGACTTCCGGGAACAGCGCCCCTAAAAGCTTTTTGCACCGTGAGACTTCATCGTTCGGCTTGTTGAAGTGCTGATTGAGGTTCTGGAGAGCCTCAGCTTGAGCAGTGCTGATAAGTGTGGGAAGCGGGCTGGACTTGGTGTTGGCCCCAGGTCGGCAACGAGCATGCTCTTTTCTGAAGTCCTCTGTCGGCTTCGTGGTCTTCTTGCGGCAGTATCCGCAGTTGTGAGTTGGGCTGTGAGCTCGCAACAAGTGCTCCCTGGCGACGCTTGTCAGCATCCAAATCCTTGATGTCTCGACATGTGCAGCCGCTGCTTGAAAACATACCTCAGCCGATTGATGTCTTTGAAGCCGTTTAGACACGCCGAGTTCTTAGTCCCCCTGAGTTTCTCGGTGTTCTCTGGGTCAAGGACGGCGAAGAAACACGGAATCTTCACCCCGTCCCCAGATTTCACTGCTCCATCATCGCTGGGGGAGCTGGGTGGTGTAGCGGCCGCATGCTTGGTCTTGCTGCTGGGAGCGCAGGCTAGGCGTCTCTGTGCTTCCGGCATGATTTCGGTTCCTGGGTGATGTAACCCTAGGGCGAAGGCTCTGGTGATGAATGCCCGGATGAGTCTCCAGACGAGTTCTCCTCTATGGTGATGTCGACGAGTCTGAGGAATTTCTCCGCTCTCCTCTCGTTTTTCTCAATAGACTCGGCGTCCAATGGGGGGTTACCCTCTTGAACTCGTCGTAACAAGCGCTCGGGAACAGAAGATTCGGCCTCGAGCCAGCTGCCGAGCATGTAGGATCTTGGTAGATGATCGCTGGCACACTCTGGTGACTTGCTTTTGGCTTTTCTACTGTGATAGTGCGCAGTGTCTCTGGTCAGCTTCATCAGACGGTGGTAAGCGACCAATCAAGCGATTGCGAGTCCCAAAGGGCAGATGGGGGAGGGATAGGGGGGCAGGTTCGGCACACACCAAGAGCCGTTGAAGGACATGTCAGGCTGGCGTGAGCCAGTAAAAAGGGGTGTAGCCGGCCGGAGGAAAGAGTTGCGAAAGTGTCTTGAGAAGAGCTTGTCTAAAAAGAAATGGAAAGGAAGGATGGTTCAGAAGCGGTATTTATACTATGCGATATCACGCCCAGGGCTGAACGTTGAAGCTACCCGTGACAGCTACCAATGGGCCAATTCACTATTTTCATGCGATTTTGATTTGAACCAATGAATTGCCGCGCCGCCATTGTTCGACGGCCCATCTAGTGACCTCGTTCCCTCGTGGCATCAACAGGGGTCGCTTCGCAGATGAGCGAATAGGGGCCGTGTTGGCGGAGGCGGCCCCAAACATGGCCGCTTCCAACACACCCTCCTCGACCTTCCTGCAGGAAACGGTCCCAACGGTGAACCACTCAGGAGGGGGCGTGGGCTGACAGTCTGGCACCTGCAAGGACAGCAGGTCTTCGGTAGTGCCCGAGGCGGCCCACCAACTCGACGGTGAGGTGGGTGTAGGGGATTCCCCGGACGCGGGGTGTCATGAGCCACTCAAGCAAGGGGACGGCGATTCTTCAGCGAGGATTCCAAGATCGCACTCCGTTTAGGCTCGGAAGGGGACCCGGTTAAGAGGTCATGTGTTCCTTGGCCATCGACGGCAATGATCCACGTCTGTCACCGTCGTTGTCACCGAGGCCCAGTTGGGCGATGGGATCAGTAGACCCCCCCTGCACTGTCGTGCATTAGGGGGCTGCAGCTACTTTCAAGCTTGGACACCTGGCTGGGACCATCACTTTGGGACCTTGGGGGCCAAAACCGGGGTCGCGGTCGGCCCGGCCGGAATCAGTGTGAGCAAGCGCTTGATCCGAGCTTGACATTGACAAGGCAGAAGAACAAGAAACCTTGTTCTGTCCACCTAGATGATTCAAAGGCTATGCTACGAGGAGGTGTAAGGGTGACTTTGGGGGAGCAGACGTCACTGGTATTTATACAGGGGGTGATCCGGGGGGCGCAGATGACTTGCATGAGCCTGGGGAAACTGGGAACGTAAATGTGACGACTCAGACCCGGAGGTTTCAATCGTTAATTGACCAATCGGCAATCCTTGTCTCTGTACATCATTATTCGTGGGCCGATGGCAGTGGCATGCTATCACGGAGCCTCGTCAAGGGGAATAGTTTGGAGAGGGCTGAATCTCCGCGACAACAATCAAATGAAATCTTCGAAGCATCTTATGAATGACTGGTCGGATCTAGCACGTAGGCAGATTGGGGTGTCTTGACATGCCAGAGGGTTGTTCACAAGCTCTTGGCTTCTCTCCTGGCTCTTCTCACGTACCTAGCTAGGCGTAGTTGAAGGACTAAGTGTTTCCTTGGTAGGTAGCTATTGAATGCGAGCCATCATTGCACCTTTCGTATGCTCTTCCGATTGCCCACTATGTGAAATACTGGACGATTGTTGGTGGTGCCGGTGTTGCCAGTAGTCAATTCGGACGCGAGACTGGCTGAGAAACGTATGCTAAGGTAGAAGCAGAGTACATACCAACAGTCAGCCCGCCTCTACTACTATACATCACATATGACTTCACCTAGTGGAGTATTTAGGACTTGGGTTCCCGTCCCTGCATGATCCTTCTCAACCAGGCCTGCTTGGCTTCAAAGGCATCATGTATGAGGGCCACCTCGGGATTGTCCATACCGTCGAATACATGAAACGCCCCCGGCCACACGTGTAGCTCGCACGTAGAACCGCACTTCCACATGTCCATCGCGTACTGAACCGCACTGTCACGATAGACTTCGCACTCGGCGACATCGATGTACGTCTGCGGCAGTCTTGACAGATCCTTCGCCCTCGACGGTGACTGATATGGCGTGATCCTGTCAGTGCCCCTGTTGCCCTCGCCGAGGACGTGGTCCCATAACCCGCGGTTCGTAACACCACTGCAGGGACTGCCGAACTCGAATTGCCTCTCCGACACCGTCTCGCAGCGATCGTCCAGCATGGGCGCCAGAAGCATCTGCGCCATAATCGGGACGGAGGGGAGATTCCGGTCCCGCGCCATGAGGCACGTCACCGCGGCGAGGGCGGCGCCCCCAGAGATGCCGCAGACGACCAGACGCGCAGGGTCGATGCCAAGAGTGTTCGCGTGATCGGAAAGGTAGACAAGACCGGCGTAGCACTCTTCTGCCGGACCAGGCGCGCGGCACTCGGGCGCGAGCCGGTACTCGACTGAGACGACGGCGCAGGGGATGTCGGCCAGGAGAGAAAAGAGCTCCGGGATGGCGGTGAAGCGGTCGCCGGACACCTGGCCACCGCCGTGGACGTAGTATATGGCCGGCAGAGGGGAGATCGGCGAGTCTGTCGGAGAGAAGACTGATAGCACGATGGGAGTGCCATCCTGCTGAGGGACCGTGTGCTCTGTGTGCGTGAGGTGCGGGAAGCGTTCGAGGACGGTGGCGGCGCTGTAGTATGGCTTTCCATTCTCGTCGAGACAGCCACCGCGCAGGAAAGCGACGTCGAGCTTCTCGGGAAGTTGACAGCTATCGATCAGAGGGACGAGACTCGGGTCGATCGGTGGGCGTGGCAGGTTGATTCTCGGATCAAGGTGTGCAGCCTCGGAGTAGGGGAAAGGGTAGAGGGCGTTTTCTTCGGCCATTATCCTGTGTCTAGGTCTGGTCAACAAGCAAGGCAAACTGTAAAAGGTCTTGAGTGTGGCGGGAGCCACGACATGGACGAAGTCTCGGGCAACCACCCATGTATGCAAACAAAAGTCCTGATCTCCGAGCATGTTGCCCCTTGCTGAAACCCGAGTAGGCTTGTCATTGGAAACGAGACATCATTGGTAAGGATAAAAAGAGAGACCCGTCCATCCCAGGGTCGTCCAGTGCGCAGCCACTGTGAGTGCGAGGAGAGGTTGGTGAGCACATTTCTCGCGGGAAACTTGCTCAATCGACGCGCTTACTGTGGACCTCCGGCCTCGATGGAGGAAGGCTTCGATACATGTGGTATCTCGACAGGATCCATGCCATGGCGAAGTTTCCATTCGATGTGACATGTGCACTGTCCCTTGAGCAAATAATGTTGCCTCGGGACCGAGCCCTCCTCAGCCATGTGGGTTGCATTGGATCGCCAGGCCCAGCCCTGTGGTACAGATTCTCCAGCTGGAGCATTTCCAATCAAGCCCGAGTGTTTATCTACAGGCTCTCGATGAGACGCCCACTTGGATGGGGGGCTAATTATAAGAATGCGCTCGTGGGCTGCCCTGGAGGGTTGCCCAGACGGTGAAGGAAGCCAGCCTCCAACTTCGTAACGTATCCGCACACGACCCCTCGCAATCGTGTCGACTTTTCGCCCTCGACATGGCTCAGGATCAGCCTCCCGTGTTGCCGCTTGTCAACAACTCCATCGCCAAGGGCTCCGCGGAAACAACCGTGCAGCAAGTCCACGACAATGTCGAGCCCAAGGAAGACGAGGCGCAGCATGGAGTGCGCGGCATCGAGGCCATCGCCACAATCTGGTCCAAGACGACCCTCATTCTTGTCTTCGTATTCGTTTGGATCATCTTCTTCGTCCTGCTGATGCAGCAGGCCTCTGGCGCCGCCCTCCTCCCCTACGTCACCTCGTCCTTCCAGCAACACTCCCTCACGCCTACTGTCGGGATTATTAGCAGTATTTTCAACGGTATCTGCACCCTGACTATGGCCAAGATTATCGACATCTTTGGCCGCCAAAACGGCTACGCCATCTCTCTCACCCTGGCCACTCTCGGTCTCGTTATGATGGCCGCTACGAATAGCGTTGAGATGTATGCCGCTGCTCAGGTTTTCTATACTGTGGGATTCACCGCCCTACAGTTTACTGTGAGCATCATCGTCGCCGACGCATCAAGCCTGCGGAACCGCGGGGTCATGACCGCCCTGACCGCCTCACCCAACATCATCACCACCTGGCTCGGCGGGCCTATTTCCGAAGCCTTCCTCAAGGGCCCTGGTTGGGCGTGGTGCTACGGCCTATTCGCCATAATGCTTCCGGTGGTGTGCGCCCCCCTCCTCGTCATTCTCTTCACAAATTACCGGCGGGCGAAGAAGCAGGGCATCATGACCGAGGCGCCCAGCGTCGGGACCCCGGGACAGGCCTTCCTGTACTACTGCCGCGAATTTGACGCTGTCGGCCTCTTCCTCCTCTCCAGCGGCCTGGCCATGTTCCTCCTCCCTTTCAACCTCTACTCTTTCCAGCCAGAGGGATGGAAGTCTCCGCTTGTCATCGGCCTGCTTGTTGCCGGCATCGTTGTCATGGCCTCCTTCGTCGCGTGGGAGCGCTTCTTCGCACCCAAGACTTTCATCCCCTTTGAACTCTTGAGCGACCGCAACGTCATGGGCGCTTGCATTCTCGGCGCCACCCTCTTCATCAGCTTCACTTGCTGGAACAGCCTGTTCGGCTCGTTCCTACAGGTTGTCAACTGCCTGTCCGTTACCGAAGCCAGCTACGTTGCCCAGATCTACAACATCGGCGGCACCCTCTTTGCCATTCTCGCGGGCGTTGTCATCCGCTACACCGGTCGTTTCAAGGGCATCACCCTATACGGAGCTATCCCAGTGTATACGCTCTTCATGGGTCTCATGATCCACTTCCGCACCGCAGGCACGGGGATAGGGTTCATCATCATGTGCCAGATCTTCCTCGCGTGCTCCTCGGGCGTCATGACCCTCACGCCAGCTATCGCCGCCATGTCGGTTTCGACGCACCAACACATCGCCGTCGTCATGGCCATGGTGAACATGGTTTCCAGCATGGGGGCTGCCGTGGGGTACACCGCGGCAGGTGCCATCTGGCAGTCCGTTTTCCCCGTCAAGCTGGCCGAGTACCTCCCCGTGGAAGAGCTCGAGAATCTCATGACTATCTATGGTGTTATCGATGTGCAGCTCAGCTACCCCGAAGGTTCGCCCGCACGCCTTGCTATTCAGCGCGCGTACGCGGACGCGCAGTCGATGATGCTGACGGCGGGGACGGTGGTCTGGGTGGTCGGATTCGTAGCGGTTGCTTTCTGGAGGGACATTGACGTTAGGACCATCAAGCAGGTCAAGGGGCTGGTGGTCTAGGACGACTTCGGGTAGCATCATTGCCTGAGGGCTGTTGGTTTTGGAGGGCGCAGCATCTATCAGACAACAGCAAAGTTTACATCTCAGCGTCGGACAATCAGACATAAACATCAAATTGTACTGTGTCTCGACGGGAAGTTGAAGAAAAAAGCTGTGTGGCCAACAAGCAGTGGCGTTCGCCAGGACTTCAGCTGTCCGCGGCCCTTGGAGAAGGGGGAAGCGGGGTGAGTGAGGGGGCCGGGGAGAAATGCGGGGTCTTCCGCCTCCAGAGTGCCGAAGCGCCGTTGCTTGGCGCGGCCGGTGGAGTGATGTCACCTCGAGCAACGGCCGCAAAATGCCGGTATATCCGTTCCCCGTCCGGCGGAGGCGTCCCATGACCTCACGAGTTTGCAGGTGGGAGACGACAAAGGGTCTTTGGAAGGAATGAGTAAGATGGGGATGACTGTCAGCGCCGGATCCGATCCGGCATGCCAATGGGGCCTAAGCATCACGACTCGAAGAAATGCATCTCGTCGACTCGCGGGGTTGTCGCTGACTGTTGACACTCCAAATTGAAGCAATCCCCACGCGTCGGAACCTCCGTGGAACCGCCGTGGAATTACCCCTAGCCCAAACAACGGACAGCAAGTAAGCTTCCTCGCAAGTCTACGGATCAGCAGCACTACGACTTTTCTCGTCGACTCGTCACGCTTCGTACGACCGCCCATCTCGGCTGAGACGGCACATAGTGCAAGATGACGATGCCCCCCCGACTCGCACACCCCTCAAAGCTGAGCTGCCCCAGAGGGATGCCCCGCAGGACCACAAAGACAATCGCGTCTTCTCCGTGGGGATGATTGCGGGTGAAGGTAGAAATACTCCCGCGTCCCCTGCCGGTGTTGCTGCTCGTGTTCCTCCAAGCCAAGCTCTCCGACTGCCTTCACAGCTGCAAGATGAGCAACGAAAAGATTGACCAGAAGCCCGAGGATGGGTACCGCGCCCCGGACAGGGCCCCGTATGAGGGCATGTCTGCTAGCCAGTACCTCTCCACGCGGTTCAGCACCCTCAAGCCGCCTATGCTGCCTGCGCCCAACCCTTGGAGGCTGATCAGGATGCTCAATCGCCATCACTGGGCCTTCTTCTCCATCGCTTTTGCCGCATGGGTATGCCCTCACTTTCACGTCAACTCATGAGCTCTGCTGACCGCTCCCAGACCTGGGATGCCTTCGACTTCTTCACTGTCTCCCTAACCGTCACCGACCTCGCCAAGGACTTCGGCAAGACCAAGACCGACATCACCTGGGGAATTACTCTTGTCCTCATGTTCCGCTCCGTTGGGTCCGTCATCTTTGGTATCGCTGCCGACCGATACGGAAGGAAGTGGCCTTTCATTGTGAACAACATCCTCTTCATCGTGCTGGAGCTGGTGAGTACTTTCCTCCCCCTGCCAAGCCCGGAGTGTCAGAATCTTGGCGATCGATGAACCCGGGGATCGTCGGCCGCTACCACACCCGCCGGAGAATTGCCGCTGACGTGTGACGCCACCAGGGGACCGGCTTCTGCCAGACTTACTCGCAATTCCTTGCCTGTCGGGCGCTCTTCGGCGTCGCCATGGGTGGACTGTACGGAAACGCCGCGGCGACGGCTCTGGAAGATCTGCCCGAGGAGGCTCGGGGTTTGATGAGCGGTATCTTGCAGCAAGGCGTAAGTTTGTCGTGCCCCTGAGACGATGACTGCAGAGCTGATGTCCGTCAACAGTACGCCTTTGGTTACCTCCTCGCGACGGCCTTTGCCCGCGGCCTGGTAAACACCACCCCTCACGGCTGGCGGCCGCTATACTGGTTCGGCGCCTGCCCCCCCGCCATCATCATCCTCTTCCGCCTCTTCATGGGCGAGACGCACACCTTCCAGGCCCACCAGCGACTTCGCGCTCAGGCCGCCAGCGGTGAGGGCCAGGCCAGCGTGTCGTCAACCTTCATCCAAGAGGGCAAGGTAGCCTTGCGCCGCCACTGGGTGATCCTCAGCTACCTCGTCCTCCTCATGGCCGGGTTCAACTTCATGTCCCACGGCAGCCAGGACCTGTACCCGACCATGTTGACGTCTCAGTACGGCTTCTCGCCCAACATGGTCACCGTGACGCAAGTCGTGGCCAACTTGGGCGCCATGACTGGCGGCACCGTCGTCGGCTACTGCTCCCAGATCATCGGCCGTCGTCTCTCGATCATACTCTGCTGCATCCTCGGCGGCGCCCTGCTGTACCCTTACACTTTCATCGGCAACCCGCGCATCATGGCCGCTGCCTTCTTCCTCCAGTTCGCCGTGCAGGGCGCATGGGGTGTCATCCCCATCCACCTCATGGAGCTGTCGCCAGGCGCCTTCCGCACCTTCGTCGTCGGCACGTCATACCAGCTCGGTAACCTTGCCTCGAGCGCGAGCTCAACCATCGAGGCGCGTCTGGGAGAGAGGTTCCCGCTGCCGCCTGGCGAGGGAGGGGAGAAGCGCTTCGAGTACGGCAAGGTCATGTGTATCTTCATGGGCTGTGTTTTCGCGTACGTGATCTTGTTGACGGTCATCGGCCCCGAGCATCTTCGTCGCAGCTTCCATGTTGAAGACGATGCGGATGCGAGGGAGGTGGCGGGCATGGAGACGATTGGGGACCATCGCCAGCAGAGGGGGGTGATGGAGGACGAGGAGACCGGTCAGCAGAAGGAGATGGCCACGCATCGGGAGTAGGCAGATTGAGTGCGCAGTTGGCTTTGCAGAATGAAGTGCCAACGTCTCTTCATCAAGCTCGATGGAGAATCTAGGTCTTGTCGGTAGGGCCAAAGTAATAGCCAAGCCAAGCATTGCTTACCTCGTCTGATTGCCGTGACTTGGAGTCATATCTTCGGATCATGGCTCGTGTATGCTCCAGATAGGACCTTGAATCAGATGCATCTTGTTCGTCGCATCTCCAGCTTGGGATCGTGTCAGCCCATCATCTCTTGTCGTCTGTCGGTCGCGATCCAGCTGAGACGTGTGCGACCGCGAAGCACAACATAGCCATCATGTTGAAACACCACCCACTGGCCTGCCCGACAACCGATAGGCAAAGTGCGACATTGCGTGGCTGAGCTGCGCGGGGAAGACGACACCATCACGACACGGGAGCGGAGCTTGTTTTGGATGCCCAGAGGAGGTTGGGGGTTGCAGCGTCCAGCATGTCTGACAGGGCACTTGGGCCTGTGCTCCGGGGGCTCGGCGGTGCACCAGGCGAACCAGCGCGCCGGAAGCAGCGCCCCGCTTTCGCTAACGCGTCGCTAATGCGGGCGGCGACGTCATGGGACCAACCTTGTGCAGCTGGACAGGCCCTGATTTGGCAGACACCAGCTGAGGGCGAAGCTCCCGCCGAGGAAGCTAAGCTCCTGGCCAAGCTCCAGGCCCAAGGCCGATGCCACTCCTGCTACAAACACATCATCGTGCCTGGTCCGTTCCTGTGCTGCCATCCATCCATCCCCCCTTCCCGCCGGCAGAATCAGGGAACCGGAAAGCAGCGCCGCAGCACATCTCCGGAGCTTGCGAAAACAGGGGCGGCACAAACCTGCCCTCTTTATACTGGTAAGCTCCTCTTCTCGGCGCCAACGCGTCCTCCTCTCCTCCCTCCTTCGCCAAGCAGTCGCAGCCCACTGCCAACGTCGCCAACGCCGCCGACGCCAGCTCCGGAAAGCTTGACCACGTCGATTGTTCCGTTGAATCGCTCAAAGATGGCACGTTTCGGCTTCGTCTCTCGCCTTCTCGGTTGGGATCGACACCCCAGGCACAGACACGACCATGACTCCTGGATGCACGAGGATCGGAGACGCCGTACGTTTGCCGCCCACTACCTGAATGAAGCCCTAGAACCCCTCTCGCGAGAATGCGGTCGTACCTAGAATCACCCGCTTACCATAGACTTTATCATCGCGCTCCAGTCCTTCCTACGCATCAGAATGAGCAGCTCGAGTCTGCTATTCCTGCCCCCGATGTCACGCGCGTCGCTCTCAAGCTTCGGCACCTCATTGAGGCCGCTGTGCCGTGCGAGCTCTCAGAGGATGAGATCACCAAGGCCCACAGCGCTGTAATCACCACAAAGGTCGTCAAGGCCGCCAGGGAGGCCGGTGGCACCCAGCACCGGGCGTGTGTGGTATGTAGCCCAACATCCTCGCCTTATCGTTTCCTCGCTGACCCAATTGCAGGTCTTTGGCCTCCTGGTCTGCAAGCGATGGTTTAAGCACCAGGCGCTGGTAGAGCTCTGGGACGCCGATCTCTACAATGTCCGGGCCGTCGCCTGTGAGATTATCGCCAAGAAACTGTAGGTCGCGACGATACCCCGGCCCTATGCAGTTAGCTGACCGAGAAATCAGGATTGAGAGCGAGGATGACACGAGCTTCCTTCTGCACGATATCCTCCTCCACCGCTACTCTATTATGGTAGACGGCGAAGCGACGACGGCCGCCAATGTCGTCGAGAAGGCCGTCGACCTCCACGCCATCGAGATCATCACCTCTTCCGGCTACCAAAAGTGCATCATGTACCTGTGGCGGGGCTGGCTCATCCAGAACGAGGACGACCCCTCGACCTTTGTCGACTACAAGGACCGCGACAACACCAGCTACAGGGTACATCTGGACCCCGACCGCATCCGTGTGCCCATGTTCCAGAATGCCACCCAGCTCATCATCTCGATTATCTTTACCGTCCTCTACACCATCACCATCAACACGCAGAACGAAGATGGAAGCCTCGACCTTGCCGAGATTCTGCTCTACATCTTCACGCTCGGCTTCGTTTGCGAGGAGCTGACCAAGTATTGGAAGGCCGGCTACCACATTCTCGGCTTCTGGAACGCCTTGAACGGCGTTCTTTACTCACTCATCACCGTCTCCTTCGTTCTCCGTCTCGTGGGGCTGTGGCATCCGGATCAGTCCGCCGACGGCGAACACGAATATTTCCGCCGACAGAGCTACAACTTCCTCGCCTTCAGCGCGCCTCTGTTCTGGGCACGCCTGCTTCTCTACCTGGACACGTTCCGCTTCTTCGGCGCGATGCTTGTCGTGCTCAAGGTCATGATGAAGGAGTCATTCATCTTCTTCGCGCTCTTGGTAGTCCTGATCATCGGTTTCCTCCAGGCCTTCATTGGCCTGGACGCCGCCGATGACCAGGAGGTGGACCAGTATGGCGTGATCCTCAAGGCCATGGCCAGCGCCGTCATGCAGAGCCCCGATTTTGACGTGTTTGATTCCTTCTCTCCGCCGTTTGGCACAATCCTCTACTACGTCTTTACCTTTATCGTCATGGTATGTTTTGGAGCAGGCGCCGGTGGAGTGTTCGCCGCTAACCTGCCTAGGTGATTCTGCTAAATATCCTCATTGCGCTGTACAACTCGGCGTACGAGGACATTTACGACAATGCGAATGACGAGTTCATGGCCCTGTTCGCGCAGAAGACGATGCAGTTTGTGCGTGCTCCCGACGAGAACGTGTACATCCCGCCTTTCAACCTGGTCGAGATGGTCGTCATCGCGCTCTTCGAGTGGTGGATGCCGAAGAACCGCTTCGAGCAGTTCAACGACCTCGTCATGGGTATCTGCTACTCGCCCGTGCTGGTCATTGCGGCCTGGTATGAGGCCCGCACAGCTGGGTCGATTGCGCGTAACCGCTCGCGTGGTGAGGAGGATGACGATGTGGTCGAAGAATGGGAGCAGACTGTCGGTGTCGACTTTGAATCGGATGGCTGGGACAAGATCTGCCAGGGCGCGGCGTCGAACGTTGAGGTCGAGCCCGCCGTGCAGGAGGTGCGAAAGCTGCGGGCCGAGGTGGACGAGTTGAAGAAGTTGATCGTTGAGATTTCCAAGGCCGTGGGAGCCGGCAAGGGGGACGACCTGATTCTTTTTGACAAGGACGGCAGCAAGGATGGCGGCAAGGATGGGAAGGACGCAGCCAAGTCGTCACAGGGGTCTACGGTCGGGGGCGCCTCGAGCCAAGGGGATTAGTCCTATCAAGCCGGTGCCGAGAGTGTTGAAGCATACGATGTGCGGTTGATAGTTGACTGACAGATTCATGACTGGATGCGAATACGGAGCTGCGCTGAACTGGCCGACAGGATGAGCGTGTGACTCATTGAATGAGCGTCATGAGGCTTCTGTTGCATCAATTCCACCCTGATGGTGATTCGTTTCAGAGTTTCGAGGCGTTGGTGGCTGTCGGACAATCGTTGAGGGAAGCCTTCGAGCTGTTGAGCCTGAACCCATGGATGGAGATGACGCTCATGAAGCAACCCTATCCTGTAGGGTAAGATGGCAAGGTACACAGCCTGCCATCATTGCTCTCTATCTCCAACACGCGGATCTCTCGCGAACGCGTCGCGAGCTAGCAGTTTCAGGCGCGCTCAGGGGCGAGGCTTCGATGTGCATGATGAAGGTGTCAAGACGCCCCTGAAAAGGGTGGGGAGGGACCGGACCGCGGCAGGCACCGAGGCACGACCCCACAATGGACGGACGTGTTGACGTCACGTGTTCAGTCACATGCTCGCTGTTGCGGGCCACTGCAGCATCCATGGATGACAGGCGAAGCGGCGCACCGCTTGATGAATTGTCTTGAAGATCGAGACGTGAAACCAAATTCGAGTTTCCCCAGACAACAGGCCCCCGTAGAGACTTGACACAAACGGCGGCGCCCATGAAGATGCTGCCAGCTTGTCTGGCATGAAGGAACGCAAGCCCTCGACGAGGACCCCGTGACACGAACAACTCCCGGGGACGCCGAAAACAGCTTAGCGGGTCTGGAGGCCTGGGTTCACACTGTTTGGCGGCATGTTGCCCCACAGGGCTCCTTCCCTGGGGCGTGGGTCGCCCTGGCCGTGTGGTGGTACCGGTAGCTGGCAATTTTCCATCAACCCTTTGATTTTTTTCGACGACGGACCAGCTCTGCTCTCTTTCGCGAAAAACTACCCACGTCACCGCAACCCACAACCACTCCCTCTTCCCACGACCACCCAACACTACACACCCAAGCATCCATTCGAGCGACGGACTATCCAGCCGGCCATCCATCGTTTAGCAAGCCCTTTTCCGAAGCAGCAAAGCCAGCCAAAACCAACCACCCTCTACCGACCTACCTACGGCACACCACGTCCACGCAGGCTATCGCAATCCCGCACGCGTTCGCTGTTCCCTCCGACTCGTGTATCATCATCATCGACTCCCGCGACGACCGACCGCATCCCAACCCACCCCCAACCCCATTTCTCTCTTAGCCTCGCTCAGCCGTCGCTTTGAGGAAATCGAATCGCGCGTTACAGCATTCATTGTCGACACATTCCCACCCGTCAACATGCCTTCGAATCTCCCATCGAGCTTCGCCTCGGCCGCCGCAGGCCAGAACGCCAACCGTGACGCGAGAGCTGGTCGCGGCGATGGTCGTGGAGGAGGCGGCGACTGGTACGTGGTTTTCCTCCTGTTGTTTGCTTCGAGTCTCGTCTTGGACATTTGTTCCTTCCTCGGGTCGTCAGAGAGGGCCTTCGGATTCAATCCCGGCGCGCAATCTTCCCCTTCCCTTCCCATCTCAGCCCATCCATGCCTTTGTCTCGCCCATGCCTACACAATCCAACCTCCCTCCTGACACATGCCATCAACCCCATCCCTTCCTTCCATCACCACCCTGCTGTCGCATACCCCACAAACACATCGCACCGAATTGCTGACACGTTGCCTTTCAATTTGCAGGGCCCGTCGCGACGGCAGAACCAACGGCACGCTTACTTTCCGTCGCCCGTCCACCACGCCTGGCGCCGCATCCCACTCTGCCGCCCCCTCCGACGCCTCTTTCACTGCCGAAACCGCTGTCCAGACCCCCGGCGCCGCTAGCTACGACTACACCACGCCGCAATCTTCACAGTACTCCAAGCAGTCGATCCTCGACCTGTTCCAGCAGTCTTCCAGCCAGCACGACGTCGCGGACGTTTACGAGCCGACCTGGACGCCCGGGAACGTGAATGGGAACTCGGCGCGGGGCTGGGGCAAATCCGCGAACACTCACGCAAACCAGGATCCCAACTCGTGCTGGATCAGCGATGCCAGCAGTGGCCCTAATAACCTGCGCACGATGAACTCTGAGGAGAAGGAGGTGGGTCACGTCCCCGGCAGGTTTTCGGCCGCATCACTGACGTCCGCCTCCTTGCAGACCTTCGCATCAGACGTCAACTCGCCTCTGAAGCCGCCCAACCAGAAAGAGGCCGGCCAGCCGGGAGGAACCAACGGTCGTAAGCCTAGCGTGTCTCACGGCAGCGGTCCCGGCTTCGGCCTGGCCTCGCCCACGTCGGCTTCCAGACCCGGCACCCGACGTCGCGAGACCACCGACGCGAGCCCCTTCGGAGGCGGCAACGGCCTCGCGTCGCCCGCCGGCACCGGCCGCTTCCATCGCGATGACGGCGGATTCATCCTCGGACGCAAGGGCACCGAGCCCAAGGATGCGGACCTGAGCGAGGAGGAGGGTGGCGCCTCCACCGCGCAAGGCCAGGGCCGGGGTGCCTTTGGTGGCCTGATGCGTAGTAATACTGCAGGCTCCGCTGGCATCCAGGTCCCAAGCATCAGCTCGCTCTGGGGTCAAGCTGGCCAACCTCAGCCCGTTTCCGCCGGCGCGGGCATCGGCAGCTTTGGTCAGTTCGCCCTGCCTACCCCGACGGGCATCAGCGGTACTGCTCGCGGCAGCCGCTTCGCGAGCATTATCAACAAGGACGCCGCGGAGACCACGCCGACCAAGACCACCAACGAAGGCCAGAACCCCGATCTCAACCGCTCCTGGCGCACTCGCCCTCGCACCGACACCGATCCCTTTGGCGACGACAACCTTTCCGGTAGCGCCGCTCTGGGCGGAGCCAAGGATTCGAGTCCCCCGCCTGTACCCAATCAGGGCAACAACAACTTGGGCGTCTTCGAGACGCCTGTCAAGGGCTCCACCGGTGACTTTGGCATGGCTGGCCTCAACCTCGGCCAGCACGGTGACCATGACGATGGTCCGCTCAGCCCTTCGGAGACCAACCCGTACCGCAGTCCCCCTGCCGACCGCCCCGAGGACCACGAGGAGCTGAACGAGAAGCACCATGGCGCGCAGGCCCACGCTCCTGACCAGGGAGCAAGCTTCGGCAACATTTCCCGGGGTTTCCCTACCGGTCACGCCTTCGACGGAAGTGACCGTAGCCAGACGTCCAGCGCCGGCCCCAAGGCGTATCCTAACCTGTCTAACCTGACCGGCTGGCCCGCCCCCGCTCCCTCTGGCACGCCTGATCGTGAGCGTCAGGGCTTCGGTGGCGCCTTTGGCAACTCCCTCTTCAGCCCCGGAGGTGACATGCAGTCACCGGGTCTTGGCAGCATCGGTGGCGGTGTATTCGGCCCGCCCAGCGCCGGCGGCCTTGGTGGTACCGGGTCGATCGGCCGTAGCAAGCTCGGTTCCCTGTTCCCCGCGGCCATGCAGGCTCAGATGCAGGGTCACGACCACCATGAGAACCTGAGCGACTCTATGCCCGACCTCCGCCAGGCTAACCCCCTCGGCGCCATTGGCCGCAACCCCCTGGGCCCTCCTCGCGACACTGGAAGCCCCATGCGCTCTGGCCGCGGCATCTTTGATGACTTCTTCACGTCGCCTGGTGATAACCGCGCCGGAGTCTTTGGCAACATTGGTGGAGACAGCGGCCTCGCCGGCACCCCTGGCCCTGGAATGCCGCAGTCCTTTACGCCCGGCGCCGCCTCTAACACAGACCTGCCCTCTGCGCAGATGCGTGTCATGGTTATGCCCGACCGCATGCGCTGGGTCTATCTCGATCCCCAGGGCAACATCCAGGGTCCCTTCACCGGGCTGGAGATGAACGACTGGTACAAAGCCAATTTCTTCACGGCCGACCTGCGGGTCAAGAAGGTGGAGGACCCCGACTTTGAGCCCCTCGGTCAGCTCATCAGGCGCATCGGCAACTCCAGGGAGCCCTTCCTCGTTCCCCAGATTGGTGTGGCGCATGGCCAGCCCTCTCAGCCTGGACCGTTCTCCCCCGCTAACCCTGGTGGTGTTGTCCCGCCCCTGAGCGGCCTCTTCCCCAGCTTCGGCCGCACCCTGACCGCTGAGGAGCAGAACAACCTCGAGCGCCGCAAGCAGGAGGAGCAGTACGCCATGGCTCAGCAGCGGGAGATGATGCTCCGTCAGCAGGCCATTACTAGGCTCCATGGCGGTGCTTCCGGCCTTCATCACCACTCGAGCGCCCACAGCCTCCAGAGCCAGCCCAGCTTTGGAAGTATCTCCTCGCCCATCGGTGCCCCTCAGCAGGGTGGCGCCACCCCGCTGGCTCACGGGTCGGCTTTTTTTGACGGAAGCTCCGGTCAGCAGGGATCCGGCCAGAACCCTGTCGGCGTCCCCATGGATGCTTTTCGGGAGGATGACCTCGCCAACCTGAACGCCACGGAGCGTCAGATGCTCGCCTCCAGCCTCCAGCAGGGCACCGGCAGCAGCTTCTTCCCCCCTCAGCCCATCGGCGCCCCCGCGGCCGAGGGCCAGCTTCGCAGCACCCTGCCCGGAACGGATCAGCTTGCCGAGGACGAGGAGGGTTTTCGCGAGCGCCTGAAGCAGTTCGAGGGCCTCCGCGCCGAGCGTGACGCCATGCAGGCTCAAGGTGAGGCGTCTCAGCAATCCACCGACGACCAGGACAACGACTCTGAACCTGCCGAGCAGCGGGAGGACGACTTTGACGATCTCGCCGAGGAGCTGCAGCTGCTTTCCCTGACGCAGCAGGTGCAGAAGACCCAGGCCGCCGCGGCCGCCGCCACCGGCCTGCCCATGTCGTTCCCTCCCCCGCCTCCCCAGTCGGGCACTCCCCTCCCGGCCCCTACCGCGCAGCGGGCCCGCTCGAACCTGCCCGAGCAGTACAGCCGCTCCCAGTCTGGCACGCCCGACACCACGTCGGCCGTTGAGCCTCCCCCTCTGGCGCCCTGGGCTAAGGAGTCCGGTCCCGGAGGTCGCAAGGGCCCTAGCCTCAAGGAGATCCAGGAAATTGAGGCGCGCAACGCGGCTAAGGCCGAGGAGGTTGCCGCTGCCACCCGCCGCGCCGCTCTCGAGCAGGAGGCTGCTGCCATCCGCGAGCGCGAGAAGGCCGCCGCTATTATCGCCACTGGCCTGCCGACTACCAGCACCTGGGGCAGCGGCTCTCCTGTCGCGGCTGGAAGCCCCTGGGCCAAGCCTGGCGTCGTCAAGGCCCCGTCTACCCTCAGCGGACCCTCTAAGCAGAAGACCCTCGCCGACATCCAGCGCGAGGAGGAGGCTCGCAAGGAGAAGGCCAAGACTCTCGCCATCCAGACCGGAGTCGCTGCCGTCGCCGCCTCGGGCAAGCGCTACGCCGATCTCGCCACCCGTCCGGGTAACAACCCCCCTGGCTTCCAGCAGCCCGCCGCGGGCACTGCTCCCCTTCCCGGCAGCGGCTGGGCCATGGTCGGTGCCGGCGGCAAGGTCAAGGCGCCTACCGGCCCCACGGTTGCCCAGAGCCCCGTGCGCTCGGTCAGCACCACCGTTATCCCCAAGCCTTCGACCCCGGTCAAGGCTGTCCCCAAGCCCGTGTTCGCGCCCGCCGCCGTTAACAAGAGCGATGCCGCCATGGACGAGTTCAACAAGTGGCTCCAGAGGGAGCTGTCCCGCGGCATCACCCGTGCCGACAGTGAGTCCACCCATTCGGCCCTGAGGAAGAACTGTCAAGCTAACTCTGTCCCAGTTGACTCGTTCGCCGCCGACCTTCTCGTCCTCCCTCTTGAGGCCGCGATCATCGCCGATGCGATCTATGCAAACAGCAAAACTATGAATGGCCAGCATTTCGCAGAGGAGTTTATCCGCCGCAAGAAGCGTGCCGAGCAGGGCATCGTCGAGAAGCAGCCCACCGCCAGCGAGAGCAAGGCCGCGGCTAGCAGCGCCGGAGGCTGGAGTGAGGTGGCCAAAAAGACCACCCACAAGGAGCCCACTCCCACGGCCGAGAGCAACATCCAGGCCGCCGGCTTCAAGGTCGTCCCTGGCCGCAAGAAGGGTGGCAAGAAGTAGGGGACGGAAAGGAAGTGAGACGGATGGGAATGTGTGGAGTGATGGATCGATTGTCCAGGATGTATAGCGTTACTGTATCACCACATGTAGCGACCACCCAGCGTCAGTCTAGCGAATCATTCCAGTGTCAGAACGAAGCTGTCTTGTTGTGCCGGATTGTGATGAGCTGTAATGAACGGGTGAAGTGAGATAGGTGTGGTGTCTCTCGGTGAGCTCGGTGATGGAGGGGTAATCGCTTATGTCAGCTGCCAAGTTTGAAAAATGCCCCGCCCCCACCATGAAATTTCCATCCTCGCCGTCACTGCCACATGCGCTCGCCGTGAGAGTCACCGCTACACGACCTTTTTGTGCGATCCTGCACGTCTGGATTGGCTTTTTTGAACTTCAAGATACTTTTTTTGCATTTAAAACACGAAATCAGTCCCGGAATAGACGATACACCGCGGCTTTTGGCGCAAGGACGTCTTGGACGACAGCAACATCAGATTTACGACTACACACACAACATGGCCGATTTGCAGGCTTCTGCTCCCACGGGAGGCTCTCTGCTGAGCAAGATTGCGGCCGGAGCTTACGTCGAGGTCCTTTCATCACCTTTGGCGACAACGCTCATCGAGAGGTTCGCACAGACCCTGGGCGGTTCACAGCAAGAGCAGACTGAGAACCCCTCATCGACATGGCAGGACGAGGTCGCCGTCGGCCTGGCGGCTTTCAACGCGTTCCTCCAGACCAACGTTACCGGACCGGTGCTGGAAGATGTGAAGGAGATTGAGGCCGTATTCACACGCGGTTCGACGGCGCAGGAGCCGCTGAAGGAGCTGCGACGCGCGTGTCTTCACGTCCTCGAGGTGGACGGCGTGCTGCCCTACGCCTACATCCCGCACATTGAGCTTTTTGCTCTGGCGCGTCATATTCTCACGACTACACAAGCACCGGCTACGGAGCCCATCATTCTGGCGACGAAGGATTCCCGGGAGGGATCTAGGGTGTCGCTTCCCTGGCTGCGGCTGCGGGTCGCCGTATGGCATTACCGCCTTCTCACCCAGCCGTCGCTTTCTGGATCTTCGTTCGCCAGGTCTATGCAGTGGATCGACGTGCCGACGCTGGCAGAGAACATCACGGAGCTGCTGTCAGCGGTCAAGGAGACGATTCTCGATGCTGATGTTTGGTCCGTCGCTGAGAAGGAGACGTGGCCCCGGGAGACCAAGGTCGAGTTCCTGCTTGAGGCGGCCAATGTCCACATCATGCTCGGCCGCGACGACAAGGCCAGGGAGGCTGTGCAGGAGGCGGCGAAGCTGAACAACTTTGTCTATGCGCTCTCGGGTGCGCTCGGAAAGAGGACCAAGTTCCAGGACCGGACTACCAGCCAGCTTGTCGTGTTGGCCAAGAGCGGGGTCGAGGTGAAGGTCCAGGCAGGCGACGATGAGGAGGACGAGGCGAAGCCTGATGCTTTGGCTCTGAACGACGATACACTGCTGGAGAACATTCAGTTCTCGAAGGAGGCAAACGGACACGACACTGCCAAGGCGTCTCTGCTGCCAGAAGCGTTGGTCGACATGGCTCCTGACGAGCAGCCCCAGCTTACGCCGCTGGATCAGATCATTCTCCTTACTGAGGCGACATTGAAGGACTCGTTCTCCTCGGCTGATACGCTCACGGCACAGGAGATTCTACCGTACGCGGTGCGGGTGGTGTCAGACAAGTCGACCAACTGGCAGGTCTACACGCAGGCGCTGCTGGTGCGGTCGAGGATTGAGATGCACAGAAGCAGGACGATTGAGAGAGGTGTCCTGCAGATGCAGGCGCTCGTGGATCAGGTCATCGTGGACACGGAGGAAGTTGCGGCTACAACGGCGGAGGAGGCGGAGAAGGCTGCGCAGGCTGGCAGCGAGATTCCGTCAATCTCTATCCTGGCACCGGATGCGACCGCCGCCGAGACGGCGGACAAGCCGACCTCCTTCTTCAGGGCGGCCAAATCGACCGACTCGGCGCCTGCTCAAACTCGATTGCAGTTCATCCACGCGCTGGCGTCGCCTCCCCGCTGGCATCTTGAGTCTGAGCTGGCCCACTCCTGGGCCGGCGTTGGCTCTCTCGTCTCGGCGCTGGAGATCTTCAAGCGCCTGCGGCTCTGGGCCGAGGTGGCTCTTTGCCTTGCTACGGCGGCGGCGGCATCCGAGGACGATGATACGGGTCGTGGCAGCGGTGGTGACGCAAAGGCGAAGGGTATCATCCGTTGGAGGCTGTACCACCGCACCGGAACGCAGGTGGACGAGAAGACGTCAAGCGACCCTGACACCGAGGTCCTCCCCGACGAGGTCACACATCTCAAGCCCGAGCTGTTCGAGGGCCCCGAGCGAAACCCGCCAGTACCCGATGCGCCCCGTCTTTTCTGCCTCCTCGGCGACCTGGAGCAGAACGCCGACCACTACGAGCGCGCCTGGACAATCTCGAACCACCGGTATTCCCGCGCGCAAAAGTCTCTGGGAGAGCACTACCTCATGCTCAAGGACCTTGAGAAGGCACGCGACGCGTACAAGCTCGCGACAGAGTGCAACCGTCTGAGCCCCGACCTGTGGTCCCGCCTCGGCGATATCAGCCTCCGCCTCACAAAGTTCAGGGACGCCGCCGACGCCTACCGCCGCGCCATCACATCGGCTGGCGACCCGACCGGCGGCGAGGACGCCCGCACCTGGAGCAACCTTGGCAGCGCCCTCTGGAGCCTCTACCTGGAGACGGTGGACGAGCTTAAGCAGAAGCTGCAAAAGTCCAAGATTGACGACGAGGACGTCGCCGGCGAGGTGAAGCCTCTCGAAGACGAGGACGAAACTGTCGCGGCGGCGGCGGCGCAGGATGCAAAGGAGGAGAAGGTCCGCGACCCGGCACTGCTCCTGTCGCAATCGCTCGCGGCGTACAAGCGCGGCGCGACGCTGTCGGGAGATAACTGGCGTATCTGGGACAACGTCCTCACGCTGGCCACACGGTGCCGGCCGCCGGCGTACCGGGATGCCATTCACGCGCTGCAGGCTGTGATTCGGATCCGGGCGTCCGAGGCGGCGCTTGATGCTGATGTACTGCGCGCGCTGTTGCAGGACTTGGTGTTCACGCAGGAGAAGCAGGAGGGTGGCCCGGTGCGGGATGACGGCATCTACGACCCGCCTCGAGGTAGCCTGGAGAGGGCGATGATCACGCTTTTGGAAGAGATGGTCGTGCCGCTCATCACGAGCAAGTCTTCCCTGTGGGAGCTTGTGTCGAGGGAGAGGCTGTGGCGGCGGGACTATGCTGGAGCCATTGACGCGGCGGAGAAGGGGTGGAGGGCGGCTATGGCGACGACAGGGGGAGGGAGTAGTCTGGCGGCGCCGGCGGGGGGTGAGGCGGCGAGGAACTGGATCGAGGACAAGGAGGCGTTTGAGGAGGTTGTGCTGCGGACGGATGAGTTGGTGGGGGTGTTGGAGAACTTTGGTGAGAACGCCGAGGGCGTCGGGGCGAGGTGGAGGGGGAAGGCGAGGAGTGCGGTGAGGAGTGTGATGGGCAAGGGACGGGAGGCGTGGGAGGGGACGGAGGGGTGGAAGACGCTGGAGAGTCTGATGGAGGGGTTGGAGAGGCGGTGATGGCGGACAAAGGGGGAACAAGGCGAGCGGGAGTTGGTTGTTTCTTTGTGGTAGGCTTCCGAGGGAATATGTCTTTGTGGGAGAGGTCCTTGTCTTCCTCCCTTTGGGGGTCTTTGTCATGGTGATGGTCCCCTTTTTGGTGAAGCTGCCCGCCCTGCTCTTTTGGCAGGTCAAGCTGGCCTTTGTTTGGAGCTGTTCATGTCTTTTGACTCGACCCCGTTGAATTCGGCTGTCGGCTGGACATTGAAGCCTCGATTCTCGAGCCGGGTACTCGCAAAACCCGTCATCGTCATCGTCACTGTCACCACCAAGCATTGACTTCGGTCACCACGCCAACCACATCGCAACTGCCCTCACCCATCTCACTGCCACTTTTGCCGCCCACGGCTGTGGAAATTTCAGGATGGTGCGCAGCTACACCCCGGTCTTCGTCAGGGACGAGAGGTTCGCGCCTTCGTTGCCTCGGATCGACCTGGAGACGATGGAGATTCTCGACGCCCCGGAGAACGGGACACAGTTCCCAAAGCCCCCTCCCATGGAACTCGACACCTTGCTCTTCAGCGAGGCGTATCAGCGGAGCGCATTTGGGGGGTTGACAGCACCGGAGTTGATCCTCTTCAACGACACCAAGCCCATACCGCACCTTGCTGACCCTGTCTTGGATCTCAAGATCCATGAAGATGAATGGCTCAGGTTTTTGCGGCGCGATCACTGGATCAAACTCAACCACAGAATCAAGGGAACGCTTTGGTATTGGGATCCCTCAGATGATGAGGTGTGGAAGGTGTTTAGGCCCATACTGGAGTTGACGGACCGGATGATGAAGTTGGCGTTGGATCACAGATGGTATTTCCCAAGTCTTGCCCCTATTTTTTCTGTTCGCTCTCTCGTACACGTGCAGTATCAAACTGACATCACAGGCTCTACTCCTTGATGAGCACCGACTCACTGGATTGGGTTAGCGACGTCAAGATATTCGGGCAAGCGAGGGCGGAGACTCAAGATGAGGCCTTCACCATCCCGAGATTCCTTCCACAGAGGGAGAAAAATAAGGCGCAGGTGGATGCTGTGCTGAAGCAGTTGGAACGTCTCATCGTTTTCACGTTCGACAGCGACGACACGGCCTGGGCGAAAGCGGAATCTCACCGCGCCGGTGCCGACGGCCGTACTGTAATATTGCTCACAACGGAAACACTCGAGATGTTGTTCGATGAGGACTACACCGAGATGGAGAAGAGGCAGCGAGAATTTGTCATAGCATCGACGGTAGGCGGACTTCAGGCTCTCCCACCCGGGCCATAACCTACCTACCCAGGGCAGTGTACTGATCTTGTATATGCGTGCTTTCAGCTGGTTCACGAACTGATGGTAAGGCTCCCCCTTCCCTTCCTCTCTCTGTCGAGCGATTCGAAGTCGAGGCTTGCAAAACACTCGAGTAGCTGACTGGAGCACTGCAGCACGCCATTTCTGCCGCAATGTGCTCAATACATCGACGGCAGCTTGGATTGGCACCAGAACAATGGTCACCCTGGAAGCCGAAGAATAGGGGTGACACGGAGCTTTGGTATGAAGACCAACGCTGGCAAGAGATGGGCCTTTCCTTCACCCTCGACTTCCTCGGAGCAGACCTCCAGACCACGTCTCATCTCCCGGGCATTGAGCTGGACACGGTCAATCACTACGCCAGGGGACACTTGCCTCCCGATGCCATAAGGAATGGCCTCCTCGTCTACAAAAAGCCAAACGACAAAACAGACATCTTGAAAGCAAATTCATCGTGGACACGCATGATCCCTGCGCTCTGGTTCGAAGCACACTATCAAGAGGACTTTTGGGACTGGGTGAGAAAGTCGGGCGACGGCGCCCTTCGAGTTCCCTTGCTGGCACACGCGGTGCGATACTACAGAAAGAATGGGATGACTCGCTACTGGAGGGCCCTGCTGGACAGAAACGGCGACATCAACGCACCCCCGGGTCTCATAATGCAGCTCCGGCGCATCGCTGACAACGTCATCCACCTCCGACGCAAAGTCCATGCCCTCCGCGGCGCGTGGTACAAAGAGTCCCTCGCTCGGTGGCAGGCGACGCCATACTCGGACGTCATGAGGCGAAACAAGCTGGCCCGAATCGCCGAGGGCTTTCGGAACCGAAATGTCCCTGCCGAAGTTAACGTGGCCGCCCATGATATATATGTTCTCGTGGTCGATCGGGAAGTCCGCTCCGGCAGCACCGATACCTTCTACCTCGCCATCGGCCAGCTCGTTGAGGCCGCCTTGCCGGTCCGCTACGCCCCGGTGCTTATCAATCCCGGCAAGCCAGCATCACCGGCGACGGACTTGTACCATAAACCCTCCTACTTGGACCCCAGTCTTGCTGATAGCTTCCCATTGAAGGAGGACAACCCCAACGTCCTCGACTTGGACGGTTCGAGCTCCCTCTCCGACGGAGGCAAACCGCCCACCTATCTGTACCCAGCTCTCGAAGATGGCAAGCCATCACACAAACCCCTCGTATACCTGTACTCGTCGCTGGAAAAGTTCGACACGTGGGCGCTCACGGCGCCGCTGCCGTTGGGAGTGGTGACTGAGTTCCGCCGCGCGTGGCGGACCTCGCTCGTCTCGCTCGAGCGCTGCTTCCTGGCCAACGTGTGGCACGAGTACGACTTTCAGCTGCCAGTGTACGAGGACCGCTTAAGCCTCAATATTGACAGGGATCACTTTTACGGGACGAAGGAATTCCCGGACAACGCGAGCCCGCTCGATTCGCCCACCTTCTCGGACACCCTGCCGTCGGCCAAGATGGCGCGCCCGGTCAAGGAGATGAAGTGGTCGCGGTACCTGACCGTCGGTGAGGTCGGAGACCATCAGTTTCCCAGGGATGGCGAGGTAGTGTCGTGTTGGGGCCTGCGATGGTCGGCTGACAAGACGGAGGTCCTCGTCTACGACATTTCCGAGATTGTGACTCAGCTGCCGGAGAACAAGACGGTCATGGACATTCTGGCCGAGCGCACGGAGGACATGATGGAGATGGGGCTGATGATCCGCAAGGAACTGGATTCTCCGTGGGCTGAGAAGGTCAACAAGCTCAAGCCAATTGGCCTCGTGGCCATTGCGAGACGCCGAGAGGATGTCTACACGAATGACGGGAAGGACGGGCGCAAGCGATGGATGATCTTGGGACCTTACGTGTATGATGTGACTTGTAAGTTTCTCACTCTTCCAGATTTTCCAAGGCAGGACATGACTCTGACTCTGTTTCACAGCTGCTCTTCTAAGCGTCAACGTCCAGCCCAACATCAGCGAGTCGATCCAGAGGAGCACCGGCATCAACCCGGCCCGTGACCTGCTCTACCAAAAACACATACCGGCGGGAGACGTCGTCAAGCAGCTGGAGGAACACAAGATCGGCTACCTCCGGGACGAGCTTGACTATGTGAGCGTGTCAGTGCGCGTCTTCAGGGATTATGATCTGGCCTGGCACGTCGACGATGAGCATGGGTACTACGTAGCCATCGACGGCTTCGTCTACGATCTCACCGGTGTGTTTCTTCCCCCCCTTTCCTTCAGTAACGGGCAAAATACTGACGCGATTGGTTCGACAGAGTACAGACATATCCATCCTGGTGGACAATGGGCGCTCGAGAGGCTCGCCGGCCAGGACATCACTCAGGTATTCAGAGAGGCCCATGAGACAGATATCGCTGCAATCCAGCGGCTTCATCGTCTGCGCATCGGCATGCATGTCAAGCAGCACGGAAAGGAGACAAAGCCGAATGAGCATGAAATCTGCCTCGGCAAGTACATCTACGACTTGAGACGTAAGCACTACTATGTCCCCTAAGCACTCCGAAAGCAAATGACTAACTTCCCTTCCCCGCTCACAGCCCTACGCCAGTCTAAAGATGAGAAGATCGAGAAATGGTGGGAGAAGTCAGAGCCATGGCGCGGTCTACCCGTCGGCGATATGGAAAGGAATGAAAAGGATGACGGCTACACATGGAGGAAGTTGACCAGCCTTCGCGCGATCCTGGCGCAACCCGAGTGGATGTGGAAGACGGTCAAATCGAAGCGCGAGCTCGCGTATCTCGAGATGGCACGGTTCGACGAGGCCTCGCTGAGCCAGTACAACGGCAAAGGGGCCTTCCCCAGTCTAGACAACATCCCGCCGGCCGGCCTCCGGGTCGATTTGAACGAGGGCCTTGTGGCTGCCGAGGGCCTGGTGTTCAACGTCTTCAGCCTTGTCTACCGCAGCCCGGGCATGCACATCGAGGACAAGCACAAAGAAGCGCTCGTTCATAACATGGGTAAAGATCTGACGACCTCCGAGCCAGAGACGGCCGCCTGGCTCTTCGCGAAGCAGAAACATCGCATCGTGGGGACGTTCAACAGCGCTCCGGTGTTGGCAGCATCGAACGATGCGCCGCAGCTGCCGGTCGTGCGGCCGCCCAAGCGGATGCAAAAGTGGCTGAGTGGGTGTCTTCCCTCCCCCTTGCCCCTTGGACAGACTAACTGACAAGTTCTCCCGCCGCATAGATGATCCCGTCAACTCGAAAACATGGACCGACATTGACGCGCTCAAGGACAAGCCCCTGGCCCGATTCGAGCCGTCCGAGTTCGTCGTCGCGCCCATCATGGAGAGGATGGAGACGGAGGAGGACGGGTCTCCGTTCCGGCCGTCGCGGAAGAAGGCCAGGCACGGGTACTATTGTGACACGGAGAACCCTCGTCTGCCGCCGCTGCCTCGCGAACCGGCGCAGCAGCCAGAGTCAGCGAGCGTGCAGGAACTCGCCGCGGGGCCTCGGGCCAGCATGCAGGCGCTGACAATTACGCCGCGGCGTACCGGTCACCTGCCTGCATGGGACCCGATCGTGACCACGAGCGACGAGGACGACGACGTGATGGCGACCGAGGACCCGAATTTGACCTCCTCCCATGAGCCCGGGGTCGCGTATGCGGACGTCGACTGGACGCAGGCCCTCGGTCAGCCGGCGGAAGAGAATGTAGATTGGTCGTATAATCCCGCCATGGCGACGGGGTACGGGGCGCTGCCCGCCACGGGGACGAGGGGCAGGGGTGCTGCGAAGGCCCGGAGGCCTGGGGGTAGGGGTTCTACGTCGAGAGGCCGCGGCGGAATGGTCATCGGCCAGCTTCCTAATTTGGTGCGGGGCTTTGCGCCGTCGAATCTTCCGGCGGCGATGCCGAGTGCTCCGTTTGCGCCGCCGCCGCCGCCGGACCCGAAGACTGGGGACAAGAGGCGTCACGACTCGCCGGGATCGGTGTGAGAGGTTGGGGTTTGGTCGGAGGATGGGCTGGTCTTTTTGTTTTTCGTGGGCTTTCTTGTTTGCTGGAGTCGTGTGTTCTCTGTCGATGAAGTGGGGTAGTACTTAGTTTCCTGGAGTTGATATCATGAGGTTGCTTCTCTTCGGGCTGTGATGCTTCTGAACCTGGACGTCATGATCAGCCTTGCGTGATCGTTTCGGAATTGAAGGACGAATGTTCGTCGTCTGGACTACCAAGCCGAGGAGTGTCAAGTTTTGGCCATAAAGTGCTTTGGCCGTGAAGTGCTTCCTGGAGGTTGTTTTTGAAATCTACCAAGGGCCATGGTGCCCTCCCAGAGGTGGTCGAATATGGCTTGGCCGTCCACAAGATGAGCTCTGCCTGTACACCGTCTCCCAAATCAGGTTCAAGGAGCGATCATCTACCCCCATTCACATACATCACACACACCCAGGACACATTGCTCTTGTGATGGCCTTTTATTGCCGTCTATCTAGACATCCACTCGTTCCCGGCCGCGGGAAATCATGCCCCCATCCAGCGGGATCCTCCAATCCCGTGGCAGAGGCGGACAATCCCTCTCATCCGGCAGGTCGTGAAGAAGGGGGGGGAATCTCATGGATGCTCGTCAGGAAAAGGGAATTAACGTCGGGAAAGCAACAAAGTCCCCCAGAACCATGCAACCAAAATAAACCGGGAACCGACTTTTCGTACTCAGGGCTCGTGACAAAGGAAAAAGATGATGCTGCCGTTGATCGCGTCGTGGGTTTGGTATCGAGGGGGTTGGGTATTTCTTCGTTCGTGGAAGCGAGTATTTGTTTACTCGTCGTCCTCGTCGGAGAAGACCTCCTCACCACGCTTGCGGCGGGCCATGCGCTCTGTAGATGAAAAGTCAGTGAATTGTTTTTTGGGAGGATCAGTGGTGATGGAAGCTTACCCTTCTTCTTCTTGCGAGCCTCGGAAGAGGTCAGCTTGGCCTTCTTCTTGGTGCTGACAATCTTGTTGCCCATGGCATCGAACTTGTCCTCCTCATCATCGTCCTTGGCGGCCAGACGGGGACCGGCACCCTGGCCCTGGACCCAGTTGTGGCCGGAAGGAGTCATCTTGCCGTCCATGACGGCCCAGACCTCCTCAGTCAGGTCCTTGGTGAACTCAGCGCTGTGAGTGATGATGATGACACCACCACCGAAGGCCTTGAGGGCCTTGGACAGGGCACCGAGAGAGTCACGGTCCAGGTAGTTGGTAGGCTCGTCGAGGACGATCAGGTGAGGACGCTGCCACGAGCAAGCGGCAAGGACGACCTTGACACGCTGGCCACCGGACAGACCGCGCGCATGCGGGAGTGGGAGACGAGCTCGGCGTCGAGGCCGAAGTTGGCGCAGTGGGTCTCGATCTCCTTGCGGACAAGGGGACGGAACTGACCGGAGGCAAGGGCCTCCTTCATATCGACATCGGCGACCATCTTCTGGTGAGAAGCCAGAAGCTCGGAGCGGGGCAGCCAGACGTTGTCGGCCGTCATCATGGGGACCCAGCGCTCGTTCTTCATGCCGACGTTCTCGCCGAGGGCGAAGGAGCACTCGTACTCGTACGAGTTCTTGAACTTGCGACGGGAGTTGATGCCGATGACGCGACGCTGAGTGCCCTCGACCTTGAAGATCTTGTCCATGGCCTTCTCGTCGGCCTCGGTGATGACCTTGTTGGCGCGGTCCATGGTCTCGCGATCCTCACCAGTCTGGAAACGCCACTGGATGTACTCGGAAGGAGTGGAGTCGAGGTGGTCATCGATGTGGGCGAAGGCGTGCTGCTTGATGTAGGCGATACGGATGTTCTCGTGCTGGTAGATCTCACCCTCGGTGGGGATGAGCTCACCGGTGAGGACGTTGATCAGGGTGGACTTGCCGGCACCGTTGGGGCCAATAACGGCAATACGGGAGCCGAGCGAGCACTGGAAGGAGATGTCGCTGATCTGGGGCTTGCTGGTACCGGGGTACTGGAAGCTCATCCTGGAAGCACGGAGGATGGCCTTGGCCTTGGTCTTGACACCCTCGAGGAAACCGGGCTCGGGGAACTGGAACTCGATCTCCGAGGCGCCGAGCTCGTAGTAGGACTTGGCAGAGGGGCACTTGCGGACGAACTCCTTCAGGTTACCACGGTAGCGCTTGAGCTTGAAGCGCTCGTAGTGGATGATGTGCTGGGTGACGTTGTCGAGGAAGCCGGTGTCGTGGGACACGATGATGGACGTGCAGGGAGAGTTCATCAGGTAGTCCTCGAGCCACTTGACGTTCTTCACGTCCAGGTGGTTGGTGGGCTCGTCGAGCAGGAGAATGTCGGGAGCGGCGAAGACGGCACGGCACAGGGCCAGCTTCATCTTCCAACCACCGGACAGGGCACCGATCTCGCCGTTGACCATGGCGGGGGTGAAGCCGAAGTCGTCGAGGGTCTTGCGGACGGACTCCTCGGGGGTGTCGATGTTGGCATCAGCCAGCTTCTTCATGGTCCACTCAATGGTGGTCATCTCAGTATCGGCGGAGTCGAGGTCGTGCTCGACGAAGACGGTCTTGACCTCGCTCTGCTTGGGGAAACCCTCGACCTGCTCGTTGTTGATGGCGCGCATCAGGGTGGACTTGCCCGAACCGTTGGGACCGCACAGACCGTAGCGCTGGCCGCGCTTGAGGCGAAGGTGGGTCTGGTTGAGCAGGATCTTGGCACCGTAGGCGAGCGAGAAGGTGCAGTTGCACAGGTCCTCACCCTCCTGGTCGTCCTCCTCGCCCTCGGCGTCGGCGGCGGCACCGGGGGTGGCGGCCTTGCGGAGCTCGTCGGTGATCTTCTGGGAGTCGGCATCGCCAACGATGACGCTGACGTAGGGCTTGAGGGCCTCGGTCCAGACCTGAGACTCGGTCTCCTTCTCGTCGACAAGCTGGCCACCAATAGCGGCGATGTGGGTGAGAACGGGGGCGAGCTTCTCGGCGGCGGAGTACTTGGTGCCGATGATGTCCTTGAGCTTGGAGAGGACGGTGGAGACATCGCCGTCGAGGCGGACCTCGGGGATGACGCCATCAACGACGTTGCCGACACGGTTGAGGGTGTCGAGAGCCTGCTTGGTCTTCTCACGAGCCTCGGGGTCGGCAAGGTTGTCGTAGTTCTTCTGAAGGCCGGGCATCATCTTGGGCAGGAAAGGAGCAACGATGTTGGGGTCGTCGACGAGCTTGCACATGTTGTCGACAATGACGGCAGCCTTACGCTTGATGGCGGTCTCACGCTCGGCAAGACCACGGTCCAGCAGGGGAACCATGAGGGCGAGGGTGGGCTCCTGGACCTCAGTGACGAAGGTGGTGGCACCGAGCAGGTGAACGGTCTCGGGGACGTTTTCGGGCTTGGCGATACACTTGATGAGCTCGGGGATGAAGCGCTCGATATCCTTGTTGACGATGAGCTGGCAGAGCGACTCCATGGTCTTGTAGGCGCGGTCCTTGACCTCCTTCTTGGTGTCCCACATGGCCTCGGAGATGGTGGGGATCAGGTCAGGCACGCGGTAGGCGAGCTGAGCGGGGGCGGAGGTGACCAGGAGGTCGATGATGTCGAGGGCAGCCATCTTCTCGGTCCACTTCTGGGCGGTGGTGATGGAGACCATGACGGGGGGCAGGAGAGACTTGATGGAGTTCTTGTTGATGCCACCGGCGATGGCCTGGATGGCAGAGGTGGCGGCAGTCTTGACGGCGGGGATCTTGTCACCGATGGCAGCCAGGACGGCGGGGACGAGCTCGACGAGGAAGGGCTCGACGTGAGCGGAGACCTCGGAGTGCGAGGCGATGGAGGCGATGGCCAGAGCGGCCTTCTCGCGAGCGGCGGCATCCTTCTTGTTGGTGAGGTTCTTCTTCAGGGCGTCGAAGGACCTGGAGGAAGGGGGTTAGCGGGGAACGAGGAGGAGATGGTGGTTGAGGGTGCTTACTTGGAGGGGACATCCTGGTCCTCGATGCGACCGTTGATGAAGGAGGCAAGGGCGGCGGCAGCCTCCTTGATGCCGGCAGACTCCTTGGAGATGGTGAGCTGCTGCATGAGCTCGTCGAGAACCTTGACGGACTGAGCGTTCTCGGCCATGTTGACGGTGGTGTATTAGGTCGAAAAGTGGTCGGGTCTGAAGTGAGGGGTATCGGGTCTCTTTGACTTCGAGTTTCGCTGAAACCGGAAGAGGGCAAAGAGAGGTCTAGAAGTCTAGATGCGAAATCGACTTGCTTTTTAGAATGAACGAGGCCCACAGGAAGAACGATGGAGGTCGTCTTGCTGCTCTATGGTGGCTCGGTGGGAGGGAGGGATTTTTGCTTGACGCGGGGTTGGTGATTCGTCTGTGAAAACGGATCAAACCAAGAAAGATGAAAAGGAGGACTGAACGTCTGGAGGAAGACGGGTCGGATCCTGCAAGCAAGAGGAGGAGAGGATGGGAATTGTTCTGGAGGTGAACCTGCGAGAGGGGAGGAGGAGGGGGAAAGAAGAGGGAAGGGAGCGTTTTTTTGTGTGCGAAGCGGTGGGAGGGCGACAGGATTTTTATCTGGAGGCGTCCCTTATCGGCGTGGCCACTTGGGCACCCCTCGACATTTTTTTTTCTCGCTCCTGCCCTTCCCCTCCATCCGCCTGCCTGGATGGCCTGTGCGCGAGGCGGCGGCGGGGGGGGCCACAGTGTTCAGTGGACAGCGCGTGGGCGCTTCACTGGCCAAAATTCTGGCCGGGCGACGCTAGCGGCGACACGCCGGCCCCACAAAACCTGAGAAAAAATTCAGCAGGTGCCCCTCCCCGGCCCCCTCGCGCCTTCCCGAAACCCCTCCAAACACAGTGACCGTGGTCACTCCCCTCCAATGAGCCCCTGTCGATTCATGCTTATCGGTTTTATCTATGGCCCGCGCTTATCCTGATTGGGCATGTCCGCAGGGCGGTGAGAGGTGTCCTCTGGGCAAGCAGGTACAGCGATGGAGGGGCAGAGCCTGAGGGAAGAGGGGCTTGAGGGGGGTTGCTGCCCGGCCGACGAGAATGTTCTCTGGGCCAAGGGTCCATCCATTTCACAGTGTTGCCTCGACGACCCGATGAATTTCCAGGTTGAAGCCGACTACGACGACAGCAGAATCCCATCGGACATGTTTTCGCCACACGGAAACCCGGTCTCCGACCACAGCCTCGATGTGTCTGTCCCTCCCGGGATTTAGTACGGGGCGCGTGCATGTCACTGTCACTCGCCGGGCACCAGCGCCGTCAACGGCTTTGCCGCCCGCCTAGACATTTTCCCTACCTTAGCCCATGATGCGACAGTCACGGCCATGCCGAACCGACTCGACTCGACTCGGGATTCAAGCAAAGCTTTGTTGAGCCAAGCCTTCTTCCCTCCCTCGCCGCCTCCCTCCCTCGGTGCCATACCCGAATCCAGCCCTCTTGAGCCACACAGCCAAGGCACCCAACTGCACGACATGGTGTCCAGAGTCTCACCCCGGTCCGACACATGTGCTCCCCGAAGATCTCCGACATCGTATTCTGGATGTTTGCGTAGTCAGCCGCACAGTCGGCGATCCCTCGTGCGACTGTCGACATGCTGCTGAACACTCCTCGACGACGCCCAAGCCTTCATCCCCCAGGCTTTCGATGACCCCGCGCACTCGACAGGGCAGCTTTTATCGCGATAAGAGGTTCATCACATCACCCCGCCGACCCTCGATCCACATCGCGGGGCCCCGTGTTCAAGTCGCGCCTTGACTTGGACGGCACGAGCAGGCGGTGAGTGGTGCCCCTGTCCTCACATCGTCTGCGACGTGCCCGTATTGGGTACAGGATCGAAAGTGCGTCCGAAGAGCAACACCGCCGGAGATACAGCTGGTCGTCTGCATTTTCGAAGCCAGCAAGGCCAGGCATTGCAAATTTTCTGGAACCCGCCTTCATGCCAGATTGCCACGGCTGTGTCGGCATGTTGAAAACCGTGGGTGCTTACTAAGCCAGGGACGTCCCAAATCTGACGCCGGCTGGTGACACTCAACTTGAACTCACCTCCAAGTGCCTCGTCGGAGAGAGATGAAGGCTTCAGAAACACTGTCCGTATACCTGACTGTTCTCTCGACCTCGGCCTTTGACACAACTCGAAAGCCCCTGTTCCAACTTCTATCGCCGCCTCGAACCCCTTTGTCCATGCATTCCTACCTCTACCTTCGAGCAAAGGGCTCTCCAGGGCCAACTCCCTTTGTCTGCAGTACCCGGGATGAATCGACATGATAATTTCGGAGAGCCCAGAGCTGGCAATGCCAGAGGCTCTGGCCGAAAACTCGTTTCCCAACTGACCACACTCTGGTGACACGCCCATACTCGACAGGTCGACCAGTGAGCTCCTCTCGCCATGTCGGCAGACAACACAGGCAACGATGCCGACCCCAACTGGTTTCGAAATGTAGCACTCGAGTGGCCAGACTCGGACTATGCCGCTCTCGAACCCGGCCAACGGACACACTCGGTCCTCATCCGGCAACAGGGGGATTTGTGGACGTACTTCACACGCAGGCCAGGATAATGATCCCGTATGTCATGAACAAGGACAATCCGCCGCCAGTCATACCGCCGAAACCACTCAATGCTGGCTCATTCAAGCACACCATGTACATTCCGGAGTGGACAGATCCCATATACGTCCCTCCCAAGCACAATCCCGACTCGGCCTTCACCCTGCGCCAGACACTTCGACCGGCCCAACTTCTCATCGACGCCCCCAAGAACCCGACGCCATTTGCCAAACGCTTCGGCATCTACCCCTATGGTACCGACGGCAGGTCGCTGCTGACGCCCACCAAGGACTTCAACGTGACCGTTCCGGTGGCAAGTGGCCTGAAAGCCTTCGAAAACCTACCCGGAGAAAATCAGGATGGCGAAGCAATGGACATTGATGGTGGCAATGGCAATGCGATTGCGATCAGGACAATTCCTGCGAGCACTCTTGAGGCGGAATTCATGGACATGGCGCGTGCCACAGGCAAGACCATGGACGAGCTGCTGAACGAGCTCGAGGAGAAACTTTCAGAAATGAGCAACGACCAGAGGGCCACGGCTCATGCTATGCTGAGCATACGGGTGGCCCAGGACTGGCAAGCAATTTTGTGGGGAGACGTGACAACAGACGAGGTTTGACGCCCTTCCGCATGACCGCTCTGCTGGTCTGGCTGACGAGAGAAAACAGCTGGTCCGCGACAAGATCTTTGAGATATCCGACGAGATCCCGGGACACTGGGTACGAACAAGATAAACCCGTGAGTGATCTGACCCTGCGTCATGTATCATATCTGACCTAGGCTCAGCCTTTTCGAACGGAATAAATGGGTCAACAGTGCCGAGACGGGGGAGACGGCTAAACTGCCGCGCTGCATGTATAACGTCAACGGGAAAAGGGGAGAATGGAGCCCCCAGGTAAGGAGTCTCCTGGCACAATCCTTGAAGACATGCTCACAGATGTGCCCACGCAGACGGATGATTGGCTCTGGGAGCGCATGCAGCCTCTACTACGACATACGTCCCGCCTCTGGGAGTATTTGACGGCAAAGGATCTGTACTGGATCGCCCTGCTGAACCCCTTCAACCGCATGCACCTCTCTCGCACGCGGGATAACCGCAATGAGAAAAGCAAGGTCACGTATCCCTACATGACCTTCATCGACCGCCCGGACGAGCATAGGTCGGGCCGGCACTGGTTTGCCAACAAGTTCAGCGAAAAGATCAACGGTGCAGCCGAGACGCTGGAGATCCTCAACAAGGCGGTCAAGTTCCACGTCACCAGCGCCAACCATGTCATGGATCTGGAGCCTGGGGAGACCGTGGACGGCATGACCGATATTTCGGAACAATTTGACCCTGAGACCGGCTTCCCGTTTCTCCTAAGGGTCGTCCTATCCGTGGATCATATGTACCCGCTCCTCTGCGACGGCTACTCCGCATCGGAGAGGATGTTGTCCATCCACTCCATGTCCGTAACCATCCTCCACGAGTTGGCTGTGAGTCCGCACTTCCCCTTAGTTCCGAGGCCCTCATTGAGAACTGAGAAAACAGCACGCCGTGAATCACGCGCACTACTGCTGGCTGCGCCACCCGGGACCGAAGGTCATGATGGAAGGGTCCAACAAGCGAGCCGTGGAAAAGCTCGCGCTGTACGGTCGCTGGCTCTATGGGCCGCTGGGGAGGGGATCTACCAATGAGCCGTTCTTCGACGACGAGCACTTTCAGGAGTTGGGCTTCTCGATGGAAAACACCGTCTTCGGCGGCGTGGCGCGATCCATGGCGGAATGGGGCGGCATGCGTTGGGACCTGGTCAACCCGATGCCGGCGGGCCTTCGACTGGAAATGTGGCCGAGAGGCGGCGGGATGAGATCTCAAGAGGAGATGATTGACTACGACTCGGATGATTCAACCTCGAGCCTGACCAAGACCAGCCTCCCGGACAAGAACAGGGCTATCAACGGCTTCAGCATGATGGTGCCGTGGCGCAACGTGGCCAAGCTGCAGACAGACGAGTTCTGGTATGTGCAGGTACAAAAGTACGGCAGCACGGCACTACGGCTGGCACCCGACGCCAATACAAAGTCGTTCAACATGCACACGGTACATTCTATCGACCATGTACTGTCACAAGGCGATGACGGCCAGGCATTCGCCGACGTGTTATCCATGCCGATGCCCAGGAATAACGGGCTGATCGCCCGGTTCCTCAAGATGCAGATCGCGGAGCGCAGACGCGTCGCCAGCCTACGGAGACGGTGGGGGAGGGAGATCAGGCCCCTCGCGCGCCGCATGCGAAAGATGGGCGCCATCCACTGCCTCCTGCGGCTATACCTCCAGGCCGCCGTGTGGTACCACGAGTGCGCCAGGTACGGGCCGCCATCCACGTGGAATTCGTCCCAGACACACCCGGCCTCGCAGCATTGCGGCGTCATCTACCCTGAGTACGAAAAGTTGATGCAGACTTTCAACTTCCTTGTCGGGATTCACAACTCGTCGGACGACGCGAGCTCCCGGCCGCCGTGGCTGCCACCCAAGCTGACGGAGCAGATCAACAGCGCGCCGCAGCTCCGTGACAAGCTGGAAGAACTGAAGGATGAGGGCTACGAGCAACTTCTGCGGCTGGCCAAGCAGTCGACGCACATGGTCAACGAGATCATCATCGTGGCTGAGGCGTTCCTGGCCGAGTTGTGGAAGCTGCCGGGCGGTCAGCGCATGCAGGTGCTCGGGGAGCCCTTCAAGAGCGATATGCAGAGAGTGTTCCGCAGCGCCTTGGACAAGTGCACCGAAGTCATGAAGGTGGCGCGGGCGATGGCTGAGGCGGATATCGACGAGGGTCCGCTGCTGGCGCATGCGCTGGCGACGACGGCAAAGGTCACGCAGCTGCGGCCCATCTTCGACGACATCTCGATCACGCCCGACAATGCGATGGACATGCTGACGTGCATGACGATGGTGACCAAGTCGCGGCGTCTCGCTTCGGACCGCTGGCTGCGCACGGCGCGAAGCGAACTGCTATGCCTCAACGCCGAGGACCAGCAGCGCGCGAACAATGTCCTTGAATGGCTTCGGGACAAGCAGGCGCACCCGACGGCGACGAAGGTCCCGAAGCCCGATCTGGCCTTCAAGAGCGACAAGGAGGCTCTCGACGATTGGCAGCAGCTGATGGACGACTGGGAGCAAGGCGGGCTCGGGGCCCGTCCGCCGGGAGAGGCGCTGGGCAAGCCGAGGCCGAGACGGACACCGCGAAAGGGAGGTGATGACGACAGCGACGACTCGAGCGGGCCGGGGAGGGACGTGTTTGGGCACTTCTTGAAACGCCGCCGGGGGAAGAACGACAAAGGATTGCCGGGAGCGAAGAAGCAGAAGACGACGACGGAAGCCGAGGGGCAGACCTCGGGCACGTCGTCGGGGACATGGCGGAAGAAGTTATCGCCCAGGAAGTCTTCAGGCTCGGGGTGGAGTACTAGTTCGGGCAAACTCAAGCTCTTCTCGCTCGATCAGCTGGGTTTGCGCAACAAATCTCTCCGACACAGCTCGAGCTTCACCGACGGCTCAGGGTTCAGCGACCACAGCACCGACAGTCCGTTCCGAAGCATGTCGCCCACGCCAGGGCAGCAGCAGCCGTGGCAGTCGCCGCTGGGAACACCCCCAACGCCGCCATCCTTGACGCCCATGTTCCCATCGAAGAAGACGGATGCACCAGCGACGATCGGCATGTTTCCGCACCCTTACGCGCTGAACGCGACGATCACGTCAGACCTGGCGCTCGTGCCGCCCGCGACGCCGCGGCCGCCGCCTGATTTCCAGAGTCCGATGTTCAGGACGCATCGGTCGCCGCTGGCGGAGAGGCTGCATAAGGAGCAGAGCTGTAGGATTCCGAATGCGCAGGAACTGGAGCCTGGACCGCATTACGGGTTGAGGATTCCGGCTGAGCATGAGCCGATGGTGCAGGAGAAGTATGTCCTGGGAGGTAGTGAGGATATGTTGGACGATGAGGATGATGGGGATTTCGTCCCGGGGGATGCGGATGATGAGGACGAGAGTGATGATGATGAGGAGGAGGAAGAGGAGGAGGAGGTTCAAGCCGGTCCGGGGGATAAGGGTAAGATGCCGGAGTCTCCGGATGGGGAGTTAGGAGGGGATGCGGACTACGCGCCGGGAGGACGGTATGAGTGGAAGGTATGGTCGGAGGATGAGTCGATTCTGACGGATGGGTCATTTGACTTTGCAGAGGAGAAGGGGAAGGACAAGGATAAGGCGTGAGGAGGGATTGTGCTTTTTGGTATTTGATTTGGAGTTGGCTAGATGACGCGGAACATGTTTGATTTTACGCCCCGTTTGAGACCTTCTGCCTTTCCGTCTTCGTACTCGACGCCTGAGGCGCCGCCGTCGCCTGAGATGCCTTCCATTTTGAGCCGCATTTCCTCGTCGAGCTGGGCGATTGTTTTCTTGGGGGTGGCCTTCGCCGCTGGTGCCTTGGTGGTTGGGGTTTCTGGCGGTGGAGGGGACCGGGAGTCAGTGTGAACTGCCCTGGCAGTGAAGGTTCTGATGCTGGGCAAGGCTCTGCGCAAAGGGGGGAGCTTCATTGTCATGATGTTGAGGATGGTGGTGTGATGTGGTGAAGTTCAGCTGAGCTTCAGGATCGGGCCGGCGAAATATCGGGACATTCCTCCGCTTCAAAGGTGACGTCAAAGTCAAGTCGACGGAACACAGCAACTTGAACAAGTCAAACAAGAGAAGCAAGCTCCTTCTAAACATCGAGGCCGTCATCGGAGCATCTTTGTTCAGCCACCAACCGCCTTCATCACCAACTACATTCCCTCATCCCAGCACACCCAAGTCTTGGCCATCTTATCAGATGATCAACCCGCCTCGGCCCGCCCAGAAAAAAACTCGAACACGCGAAATTAGCCCCAAGCCCATCTCCACTACCTAGTATTCCCATCTTATCAGATCCCCTCCCCCTGTCCCCCCTCCCGCCCAATCACCACCCCCTCTCCGCCTCTAACCGAACAACACCACCACCCATCCAAGCCGTAGCGAGGTCGGCCCACGACGGTAACGTCCGCCGGAGCCGAGGAGGACACCCTTTCGGTTCACGGACAGGGGCACGAGTGGCCTCACTCGTCAACCATGCCCACCGTGGCGTCGCCCATCACGGCCTGGTGCGCATGCTACCTCCGGCGCGGGCGGACGCACATGCTTCGGGAAGCCAGGGGCCTTTTCTCAGCTTGTGCAGGATTAGACGAGCTCAATAGACGATAAAACCTCTCTCCCCCCCCTCGCTTCTCCCTCCCCGACCGGTCCCCCAGCGTACGCAGCACGTCAACACGTCAACACCTCCGAGATGAAGACCTCCCTCCTCGCCCTCGCCGGCCTCGCCAGCCTCGCCGCCGCCCAAAACGCCCGTCCCACCGGAACGCTCCTCGACGCCGTCCCCGAGTGCGCCCACAAGTGCCTCACCGACGCCATCAACAACGGTACCCCCTGCAAGGTCGACGACGGCGACTGCCTCTGCATCCCCGACAACTACTACGCCATCTACGACGTCGGCAACACCTGCGTCCTCCTCGAGTGCGGCGGCGCCGTCTCCGTCGGTGCGTCTCCCCTCCCTCCTCTGTCTTTTCTCTCTCGCTCGACGGCTAACACCCCCCAGAGGAAGTCCTCCCCCAGGCCCAGCAGTACTGCGCCGACATCACCGGCGGCAGCGCAGAGGTCACCGGCACAGACCTCGTCACTGCCCTCCCCTCCGCCACCAGGCCCCCTGCCTCCTCCGGCACCGCCGCCCAGTCTTCCGGCTCCGCCGCCTCCGAGAACACCTCCGCCGCCTCCGCCGACGCCGAGTCCACCACAACCGGTGCCGCCCCCGCCGCCACCTCCAGCGACGAGCCCGACGCCGCCGTCTCCCTCCCCCGTCTCGGCGGTCTGGGTCTCCTGGCCATCGGCGCCCTGGCTGCCTTCTAGACGCTCCTCCCCCTTTTCTCGCACATACCCCAGCATAGCCGTGCTTTGTAGACCTCGGTCCGTGTATACCATTAATATATAGCGACATAATAAAATCGTCTGCGGGATCGAGTCCCTGGTGCCGTCTGCGGCTTCCCCTCCCTTCCCGCCTGAATGCATCGCTAGAAATTGATCGCTGGCCTCCCGCCCCGTCTGACATAGAAAAAGCTCATGACGCGTAACGCTGCTGCGCGATGCCAACTCGCGCCTGCTGTCCCAATCCGACCTCGCTTCCTCCCTGCCATCCGCCCTCTCGTATAACGCGAATGCCAAACTCTTCCTCCGCCCGACGCGTTGGCTCCGGCGGCAGGCCCAATCGGCTCGCGTCGTCGCGTCGCCGCCGCCTCACTGTCTCCCAGCCCATGGCAATGTCGCCCAGCTCCCCGCGGCCCCGAATGTCCGCCTCCAGCTGTTCGCACGTCATCCACTCGGCCCCGCGCGGGAGATACCCGAACAGGTTGCCGTCCGCCAGGAGCGCCGCCACCGATGCGATGCTCCCCGGGTGCCGGGGCAGCATCCCCACGCCCACCGCCCCGCCGCTGCCGATCAGCGCCAGCGTCAGGCTTGCCACGCCGCCCAGCACGATTGCCGACAGCAGCCCCTGCAGGATGCGTACAGTCACCTCGTCCACCAACAATCGTCGCCTCTCCGTCGAGCTGGCGCTTGTCAGGGTTGCCAGAAGTCGCGGCTGCGCCGTCTCAGCGTCCGTGCCCGGGTCGAGACCGCTGCCCACTTGCACACCGTTGCTGACCGACGGGAACGTTCCCTGCGGCGTCAGCGTCTGCCGCGACCGGATGTTGATGCTTTGCGTGCGGATCAGCTTGTGCTGAGACACTGCCGCGTCCGCCACCCGCCCTGCTGCGTCGAGCTGGTCGTCGCCCAGGTCGCCCACCGGGATGGCGAACCGGGATGTTGTCAGCGAAGAGAAGAACGGATCCAGCATATTGCCAGGCGTCGACGTATCCGCCAGCGCATCGTACTGAAGCGGCGCCAGCACAACGCTGTTGGTCACCGCCGTCATCTCCTGCACCGTCGGCGGGAGGTTCGGGTCGATCCGCAGGTCCGGACCCTGGAAGATGACGTTTGCCGTCACCGTCTGCGCCGTCTCATTGCAGCCCATGGCTGACACGACTGACACCTGCGGGTTTCCCGCACTGCCGTTGATCACGCGGCCCCACGTGTAGAAAAAGTCGGAGCATTGCGATGGGTTGATGACCTTGGACGTCGCTCGTCCGAATAAACCCGCCGCATTCGCCGTGCGGCTGTTGGACGCCGAGATGATGGCGTTGGAACCAAGGATTTCCGATCCCGCTCTGCGGCAAGGCTCGCTGGCCACGTCGATTCGCAGAGGGTCTGGGATGGTCCCAATCTGGTAGTTGAAGGTAATGTTGGTCGTGATCTCTGACCGAGGGTACAGCCGGCAGTCGAGGTTCGGTCGCAGCACCCGGAGCACCGTCGCCACACGAACGACGCCCAGGTCGAGGTCGCTCTGCGAAATGGGCGCTTCCAGTTGCATGGCCGGGATGGTCAGGTCGTCAAAGGTGAAGTCGGGGAACGATAGGTTCGCGTGCAAGATCAGTGACGAGATGGCGACGTCTCGATCCAGCACCGTCGGGATACCAAGAATCGTTGCTGGTGGCGCAATCCTGTCGGCGAAAAAGTCCGTCGACTGTAGCACCACACTGCGCGAGTTCATCGCCGGCACCGCCGTGAAGAGCGTCCCCGCAAAGACCACGAGCACCCCGGCGAGGAGCGCCGTCACTGCTGCCACCAGCACCGAAGGGTTGCCCGTCCTCAGCGCCGACCACAGGACTGGTATCCGCGACTTGTCCAGGAAGTCAAGGGCCGCCGAGGTGCCCAGTGACCCTCCGAACCGCAGCTTGGCGTACGGCGCAAGCACCCTCGTCTCAAAGTCAGCCTTGCTGGTGTAGAGAGCAACAGTCCCGAGGAGAACAACGGTAAATGTTGTCCACACCAAGTACAAGTACTCGTTCCCGCTCACGGATATGAAGCCTCTCCGCTGATCCGAGAAGCGCAGCAAAACTTCCAGTCCGATGACCATGACGAACGCCACCACGATGAGCGCGATGCGCGCCCACAGCCGCAGCGGTATCGGTCGCTTCCATCTGCCTGTGTGCGAAAACTCGATGGGCGCGTTCTGGGGCGGAGGGTGGCCTCCCAGGATCTTGAAGTATCCGACGCCTGGATAGGACGTCTTCTCGTACGCCTCGACGCCCACGTAATATCGCGACCCTTGAAGCCGCTGACGGATGGTCTCCTCGTTGGCCGCACCCGCGCCGCGAAGACACTGCAGCAACGGTCGGCTGTGCGCCAGGAGCGTGGCCATGCCGATGATGGTGGACGGCTTTCGTGGCAGGAACCCCTCCTTCGGTGTCAGATAGTCGGCGACGAGGGCAAGAATAGTTGCAAGTCCCAAAAAGGCAGTGATGAAATGTGCCGGGACCTCCTTAACGATGAGTCGCTGCCCCGCGAGCACCGCCCTGCCCAGCACGTTTTGTCGGATCGGGATGACAAGTGACTCCTTGGCGAGAAAGGCAGTATACCGGCTCCAGTAGGATGTCGAAAGCTGCCCCAGGGCCGTAGGCTCCAACAGGCTCCCGAGCTGCGGGAGGCCCCTTTCGAGCACCTCGGTAGCGATGAGCGCATCCATGATCGAGTCCGACTCGACCACGGCGAGACCTGGGTACAGCGTGCTCGCGGAGGGGAGTCCCACAATGTTTGGGACCGACGAGTAGGCGTCAAAGTGCGCCTCGGCAATGTCCCAAGGATCCACGCCCTGCAGCGTCCTTCCTGCCCGGTTGGTAATCCTGCTGCTGGTCAGAACCTGGGTGGCGTTTTTCGTGACCTCGAATGGCGCAACAGTGTACATGGACCGGCACACAACGGCGCCAGACTGGGGAATCTGTCCCGCGAGCTGCGCGTTCTGAACATTAGGGTTGGTGGGGATGGTGGATGCGTCAAGCGTGAGCGTGCCGACAAAGATGACCACGCGCTGGTCGGCGGTGGCAGGCGAATCGTTGCAGCCAGCATCGCGGAACCGCATGAAGACGCGGGGTATTCTGGCATTCTCTGGGCTCGCAAGAAGCTCGCTCGAGAAAAGGTGATTAGTGACACACGACCCCGACGTGACTCGAAGGTTGAGTTGTATCGTGTTGCCCTGGAGCAGCTGCACGCTGGTCAAGGAGACGTCGGCCCTGTCGCAACCGAGCTCGCCTCTGAAGCCGTCAACGTTGGCTCTCAGCTCGGCTGGCGCGGGGAGGTCGGCCTGGAAGGACTGAAAGGCGTTATCCCGGGTCACTCCATCGGGCATGTTGATGCTCTGGGATTGGATTCCGACGATCGAGTTGACCGCCAGGACGCCGCCCTCACGCAGGGATGTCGGCACATTGTCGCTGAAGGCATCCGTGACGCGGAGTGTGGCCGCGTTGTCTGTGACGTCTGTGAAGGTAGGGATGATGAGGGCGACCGAGGCCACGATGACGATTTTGAGAATGACGGATATGACGGAGACGACGACAACAAGCCAGTCGCGATTCCGGAGGGCTATTCGGATGGCCAGGGGCTGCAACATGGAGGTGTAGTCGAGCATTAGTGTCCGCTCGAGGTCAGCCGGCCCCTTTGCCATGCGAAGCCACGGCGCTGTCAACTTTGCCTGGTACTCGACTCTCGACCACATGACAGCGACAACGAGCACGACGGCAGGGGCGAGGAACTGCCAGGGGTATCGCACACCCCGGTCTGGCCATGCGATGCCGGACCTTCGTTTTGAGACCTCCAACAATATTTCGACAGCGGCGGCGAGGGACGCGAATAACAGGAAGAATAGGAGGATGATCCTCCGTCGGAGGTAGAAAGGCCGCCATGGGAGGGCGACCTGAAGCAGCCTGTCGCTCTTTGTGACGTCGGCGAGGTCTGCAGATTCGGGGGTTGCGGGTGGCGGAGAAGGCGATCTATTACGGACGGCGCCTGCTCTTGAATTAATAGGTTGGCCCCGGGTTGTCGGCCGGGGCTGGTTGGATGTGCGGTCATCTGGCGGGCGAAGGCGCGTCGTGCTCGCTGCGCTCAGCGAAGGCGTGTGTGACGGCCGCGGTTTGCTGAAGGATTGCGGACCGGGGGCGTATGGTCGTTGAAGGCGATCGTTGGACATGACCCTCGGTCTCGGCTGGTTTCTGTTTGATTGAATTATGTATTGGTGGTAGGAATCGAGGCCGGCCAGCGTCTGCCTCTGTCCCTGTCGTGGGACATTGGCCCTGGCGCGGTCGTTGTCCATGACGGCGAGGGCAGGGCCGGGGCCCGTTGGTTGCGACTAGGCGTCGAGGGCGTGCCGTCACCTCACGATCATGGTCGGGTTTTCTGTGCTGGTCAGGCGTATGGAGAAGACCTCCGTTCGATGATGCCGATTGAGGCCGCGGCTTGTGAAGGTCGTCTCGATAGGTCGTCGATGTGCGCGTCGTGGAGCTGTCGTGGTCGTATAGCTTGGAGGGCTTCCTGGTCACCCACAAGTCGTCGCTAGGTGGATATCGTCGAAGCTGGAGCTGATTCAGTCGACAGGCGTCCTGCCACTGGTGAAGGCAGCAAAGTGAGGTTCGTCTGAACGGGTATCAGTCAGGCGGGAGGCGAGTGGCGATGCATGAATTACGGGAGTGTTGATGTGATGTCTGTCTGGGGCAAGTTCAGGCAGGTCCGCGCCAGGCGAGCAGGGAAAGCAAAAAAGAACCGAGTCAACGGCTTCATCGACCGGCCGGCCGGCTCCCCAGACAACACAGCGCGCAGCACGGCTTCCGATACGACACCTCCTCGGCCAAGAGGGGGGTGTGCGACTGTGCCTGTGCCTGTGCGTGTGGGCGCGGGTGCGACGCAAGACACCAAGCACCTTGCGCTCGGGCGTTGGGCCAAGATTGCACCGGAACCATGGCCCACGTGGCTGAGGACGCTTGAGGTCGAGCTGAGCCAGGTCGAGGTGTCCAGCCGTGCCAGGGGAGGTCGGAGGAGCCTACGGGGCCAGGAGTCAAGACAATGAACGTGTGTTCAGAGCTCTCGGTTCCAACCTCCAGGGGGGTCAGATCGACGAAACATCTCGGGAGGTTGATGATAGGTGCGTGCGGACGGGAGAGTCGTCCATTTCGGGGTGCCGATGAAACGGTTGCGGTCGTTGCAGGTGTGAGAGCTTGTCGCAGACCCCTGCGCTGGCGGTCGGTGGGATCAGGTGATTTGGTGGCATCTGCGCGTGAGAAGACATCTTGGGGGTTGCAGCGATTGCGTCAGGCGAAGAGCATGCATTGCACGGATGACGGTGGGAGGATGTCGGTTCAAGGGTTCCTGACGATCAGGGATAGAATTGAGGGGAGCTCCATTGTGAGCTCTGAGGAGATTTGGGCTTCAGTCAGGCCTCGGAGGAAAGCCAGGTTCTGGGATGCAGCGTAGCGGCCGACGGCAGGCACCATCGATGGGTCGCTCCTTCCACTGGTGTCCCACGGGCACGGCCGCGGTACCTGTCCCGTTCCTGCCCCTGCCTCCGGGAGGGCCCCACCTCACCATTTGAAGCCGTGTGGGGTCCCTCGGCCGTCCACGTGACCTCACCACCAGCAAATGCTCCCTCCTTGCACTCCCACAGCATCCGTGCCGGCCGTGCGCCGGTCAATATTTCCATCCACCACCACCACACCTGAACGCTGCTTGCGCTGCCACCGCCCCTCCTACGCAAAAGCAATTCCCGGACCGCGCCGAGAGCACGGGCAGAGTTTTGTTCTAGGTTTTCCTGTCACACCCTCCTTTCCTGTTTCTGTGCGAGTCGCGACACACGATGCCCTGGTCCGACAGCCTCCCGTTGTTTCCGAAGCCAAGAATCAGACAATCATCCGTCGTCATCACTTTCAGCTAGCTACTGCTGGTGCTGCGCGTTCCCGACCAACTTGTTGACAGCTGGCGATGGCGCGCCGCTGCCGACGCTCGTCCTGGCCTGCCCCGTCGTGCTCTCGGACTCCCGAGCGCCGCGCGGTCAGCTCGCGCCATCGTACCCGTTGACTCAACAGCTGTTGCGACGGGGCGGCGCAGTCCGAGCGACAAACTGCGTTGCACGGGCCTTGTCGTGAGGCATATCATGACCATCCATGCCCGGCCTCTGTCCCGTTTGTGGTGTTCCTGCGACGACCAACGACCGGCTGCCCGCCGAGACAGGCATCGTCTCCGACTTTCGCTCGTGACGCTCAATTTCTCAGTGATGAGATGTCCTTAGCCATGCCAATATTGACACTGTCGGCATGACAGCGTGTCATGCCGATGACAGCACCACTTGGTGCTGCTATGATATTTGGACAGGTCGATATGATAATGTGCATGACTCGCTGCCGTCCGATGCCGACCCCGGCTCGTGAGTGGCCCCGCAAAGTTGACGACATAGACAGAGGTCATCTCCAACGTCTTGTTGTCCGCTGCTTCCGACCTCCAGACCCAAGCTGATCAAGGAAGCTGTTATTCCAAATAGAAGCACTGAGCGCAGACGATGTGTGAGGAGACCGTGACATATGCAAGGGCTCGGGGGCGGGCCGCTAACTACCTCCCTGCAGATTGCGCTTCAGCCTCTCGGCAAGACAAAACGGCAAGCCAAGATGCTCCCGGACCGGAAAGATAGGAACCTGCGACGAAACCCTGAATATGCTTCGTTCCTGTAAGACATTGCTGTTGTAATGCATTGGTCATGTGTCCATTGCAAGGGTTCAAACTCCCGTATGCTTGCCCCCTCACGACTCTCCTGATCTGCAGATCTTCATCGAGACAGCATTGTTTCTAAGGCAACCTGTCCGTAGAAAAAGAACGGGTGCTGCTATAGCCGAAATTTGCAAGACTGACTGTTCCTGGTTGCTCGGTCAGTGTGTGTTGGCGGCGTCAAGAAGCCTGGAGGCATTCCAGATGAAAGTTTTGTTAAACGAAATGATCACCATTGCAAAAAGGGCAAACGCCGAGAAGTCCGAATGATTCGAAGAGGAAATCATCTCTTCCTGCTGTATTCGCGTAACTCTCCATCGACTGGTGCCCTGCTTGGCTCTCGGCCTGATTCATCCCCCTCCGCAGCAACCATCTGAATCACCGCCATTCTCTCGAAGGTAGAACCGCCCTGATCCATCGCCTCATCTAGCAACCCAGTGAATCATCCTCTCCGAAAACAAGGCAGGACCCTTGCTTCCATCGTAGTAGACCACGCCCTTTAAAAAGCAGCGGCAAACGCGACGAAAACCCAAGCCCAGACCGATCCACGCGCCTCCTCAGCTCCGCGGCTCTCCTCGCCCCTCACCGCGCGGCACTCGCTGCCCCCGTGGCAGTACTCGCCCTTCTTGCAGCACCGCATCTCGCGGTGCCACTTGTCGTTGTTGGCGGTGCCGCCGCCGTCCTCGCCGCGGGCGCGGCCGCAGCAGGTCTCGCCTTCGTTGGCGCAGGCGTGGGTTCCGCCGGCGCAGCAGTCGCCGCGGACGCACTTGTCGCCGCAGAGGACGGCGGGGCGGGGGCAGCAGAGGCCGCGCTCCCCGTCGGCGCAGCCGGAGCCGGAGCGGCAGCAGCCCAGGCCGCAGCACTGCTTGTCGTTGGGGCAGCAGTTGTTGTGGAGGGGCTGGCAGGGACCTGTCCAGACGGTTAGTTGGGTTCCAGGACTTGATGCTAGGTGTGTGTGGACGAACCGTGGTTGCGGGGGCATTGATCCGTGTCACCGTCGCGGGAGGCAAGAACGGGGATGGCGGGAGCTTCAGCCTGGTAGGCGGCAGGGAAGGTGGCGATGGAGACGGCGAAGACGTTGTTGTTTCCATTGAAGAGGACGGTGGGAGTTCCGGCGGTGTAGTCGATGCTGCGCTGCCAGATTCGGCTGCCGTGCCTGGACCAGATGACGCCGGTTCCGGGGAGACAGTGGACGAGGGTTTCGAACAGACCCGGGTAAAGGTAACAGAGGGTGATGAAGAACGTGAGGAAGTAGCATCCCACAATGAGAATCAGGGTTTCTTGCCTCATCTTGTCGGTGGTGATGGTCTCGGGACTCGGAAGATTCGTAATGAAGAGTTCGGACGGAGGGAGATAGTTGCTTGCGGATCAGAGGAGTCCTTGACAGACAAGAATGGACTGAGGGTATTGGTAGCAGAAGACTGGTGATGCAGCGTATCAACTTGGCGAGCTTTCGTGGTGCTTGCTGATGATTTGAGTCCTTGATGAACCAAAGGTGTTGGTAGCTGCAGACTGTTAAATCAGAGTATCCACTTGGCGAGCTTCCGTGGTGCTTGTGGATGAGGTGAGTCCTTGAGAACACAAGATCGGACGAGAGGTATTGGCAGCTGAAGACTGGTGATGCAGAGTATCAACTCGGTGAGGTTCCTTGGTTGCTCGTGGATGATGTGAGAACACGAGAATGAACCAGAGATGTTGGTAGTTGAAGACTGGTGATGCAGAAAACAACTTCGTGAGGTTCCGTCTCGAGTAGAGTCACCAGGACCAGGTCTCTGGGTCAGCTTGTGAGTCGATGGTGGCACAACGCCTGCTTCGCTTGAGAATCTCGGTGATCGTGCAGCAGAATGTCCGTCAGACAAGGAGGATTGTTTGTTTGTCTCCGGCGGGTGACTGGCGTGACTTGAGTTGAGGGGGATGTGCGCAGCTGAAAGAGGTTGGTGAAGAAGGTCAACGGAAGCTGGGTTGAAAAGTTTGCAGGCTTGGGTCAAGGGCAGGAATTTAAATCCCCGTCAAAAAAAAGGCGTGGGTAGCCCTCGCCCTGAGGGTATCGACGACTCAGCGATGCGGCTTAGTCGTCGATGCGGCTGAGGTGCCGAGCCGCACATCGTGAAGTCTTGTGGACCCCACATGTTGGTGTTGCATCAAAGTTGCATTGGCAGGAAAGGCTTCTTCAGATTCATACTATGTAAGAGCTCATCATGCATGTCCATCAACACCACCACCCAACCCTAGTTCTTGCCAGAGTCCTCCTTCAGAGACACAATCCGGTTGAGGACAATCTTGTCATCTGTCGAATCACTGTCCATGGCCTGGGGGGAGTCAGTAGAGTTCAGGGGGAAAAGTAGACCGAATCACTCACGAAGTAGGCCAGACGCATGGCCTGGAAGCGCACACTCTCGGGGCCGCCCTTGCCGAGCTCCGACTCGCCGGCAGCCTCAGGCCAGGGAGCACGCTTCCTGACTTCATCGAGGCCGCTCTCAACGATGGCGTCGGTGTAGATGATCTCGCTCTCCGGGTTGATGTCCTTGAGGAAACCGCCCTCGACATCCTCGGGCCGCTCGCTCTTGAACAGGGGGTTGTGGATGCGAGCCTCGACGCGGCGCGAGCCCTCGGTGCCGACCCAGCTGATGAAGGCCTTGGGCTTCTTGCCCTCCTTGTCGAAAACGGCGCGGACCTCGGTGATCTTGCCCGTCGCCTCGTCCTTGGTGAAGCTGGTGGCCTTGATGGGGTAGGGGGCGTTCATCAGACCGACGCTCTTGCCAGGGGCGAGGCGGAAGTAATCCTTGTGGTCCTCTTCGCGGAAGTCGGCGCGCTCGATGTAGACTGTGGACGTGAACTTGATCTTGTGCGAGCCCATCTTGGGGTCCTTGGGGCTGAAGGGCGCTTCAATCTCGGTCTCCTCAGCGTCTTCGATGACGACGGGAATAGGGTCGAGAATGAGCATGAGGCGGGGAACGGTCCTCTCGAGGTATTTCCGGACTGCCTGCTCGAAGCGGGATGTCTGGATGGTGGCTGTGGATGTGGTAACCTAGGGTTGTCAGCAAAGCCTTCGCAGCTGTGGGGGTCTACGTACTCCAAGCTCGTTGACAAACTCAAGAATGGCTCCAGGCGGGATACCTCTCCGCTTGAGGGCAACGAGGGTGTACAGACGGGGGCTGGCAGATGTGTCAGTTGGTGTTGCTGGCGGTATTCTAGGCCCACTCACTCGTCCCAGTTGCGGACGTGGCCGTCCTCAACGAGCTTCTGGATCTTGCGCTTCGACAGGACCGTTCCGGTGATGTTCAGGCGACCGTACTCTCTCTGCATGGGCTGGAAGTCGACAATCTGCTTGTTCAGCCACTCATATGCTAGGAACATGTTAGCAACCGACAATAGGGAGGAGTTCGATCGCACTCACAGACTCGCGACTGGACGAACTCGGTGGTGCACAGGCTGTGGGTGATGCCCTCCAGGGAATCAACAATGCAGTGCGTGAAGTCGTAACTGGGCATGGTCAGCTGTGCATATTGGGCGCTTCGATATCCTCAACTCACGTAGGGTAGATCTTCCAGTCCCAACCGGTACGATGGTGGGGCGTCTCGGTCTTGATGCGATATGCTGCAAGATCCCACATCTGCGACCAGGTCAGCAATGCTTTTAGCAACCACTCAATCCTGCGACCTTACCTGGGGGTTTCCGTCTGTGATATCCTGTTTCATGCGGAGGAACACCTCCTTGGGCTTGTACTTTCCATCCCGCATGTCCCGGAACTTCTGGAGGTTCTCTTCGACGGACTGCTCGGCGTGCGCGCACCTGTAGCGCGGCGAAGAGCCCTTCTCGCCTCCCCTCTGGAGCTTGATCTCGGTATCTGAAACGCATCAGCAACCCACCCAAGACTTCGGAAGAGCAGCCATACCGTTGCAAGCGCAGACGTAAGCCTTCCCCAGGCCAATCAGCTTCTCTGCCAGATCGTATAGCACCTGGAACTGGTCGCTCGAGTAGGTGATCTTGTACGGGGTGAAGCCCAGCCAGCGGACCATCTCCTCAATCGCCAGGAAGTATTTCTCCTCCTCCTTCTCGGGGTTCGTGTCATCGTATCGGAGGTAGCTGTCACAGGCTGTCAGTTGGCGTGCATTCGAGAGGATCGCATTCGAGAGGATCGGCCGACGTCCACATACCAGATACCGCCGTGGTGCTTCGCGAAGCCAAAGTTGACAGCAATGGCCTTGGCGTGGCCAATGTGGAGGAAACCGTTGGGCTCGGGCGGGAATCGCGTGACGACGTTCTTCTCGGGCCTCTCGCCAAAGACGTCCGACAGGAAGCCCTGCTTGAACATGGCCTCCGGGTCGAGGGGCGCCTCCTCCTCCTTCTTGGGCTTGGGCTTCTGCTGCTGCTTGGGCGGGGCATTGGCCGTGTCGGCTGCCTTCTGCTCTTTGGCGGCCTTCTTGTTGCGCTTGGCGATGCGCTTCTTCAGCTCGCCCTTGGACACCATCTCGCCTGTCTCCTCGTCCAGGTGCAGCTTGGCCGTCTGCTCGGCGATTGCGTCGGCCATTGTGGCTGATGTGGCGGCGGGGCCGGGTGCTTCGAGGGAACGTTGGGTGTGTTTGGGGTTCGTGATGGCTTCGCGACGCCGTTGAACGTGGCAGTACTTTGTGCGTCGGATCTCGGGAGGGTCGCAAGCAGGAGCAAGCAGATCAAAGGGAGTTGCGCGGGGCAGTCGCGATAATATTTTGAGTCATGCCCCGCCAGAGTCACCGCCGAGCTGAAGGAGGGGTGAGACACAACTGAAGCACTGATAAGATAAGGGAAAGAGGCGATAAGCACAGGAGCTTGGGCCACCGAGTATGATGCCGCCTCCCCATTTTGGGAGAGTACTGTACCAGGGGACGTGTTTCTGCCGCTTGGCTGGAATGACAGACGTCAAGACAAAGGGAGATGATCTCTGGTGATATCGTCCAGTGAGGTATTTGGGACTGGCTGGGAGGCGTTTGACGGAAAGTTTCTTTGCTCTGCATCATCGGGACATGAATTTCGCGCATGTTCTCCGTCGTCACTTTAGAGTGTCAGCTCCCTGTCAGGAACGTCCAAGGCCCCTGAAGCTCAGCAACCCCGCCCCCGCCAGATTTACAGCGCCTTCGCGCCAGGGCAAACACCTCCTGTCGCGTCACGCGGCGTCATCTTCCATCCGAGTCCCAACCAGAGCCTGAGCCAACGTCGATTGTCTTGCCTGCCAGACTTGAACTCGAGATTTCTATCCCGTTCCAAACCACAAAACAACTTGTTTCCAACCCGCTCTCGCACCTTCTATCAGCACCTCAACCCATCAACTCTACCCCCGCATGATCGCCTCCAGAGCTCTCAGGATGGCCGTCATTCCAGGATTCCATATCCCCACCCTCACGGGCCTCTACCAGCAGGGCAAGCTCTCCGCACCCGAGGCCGAGCCCTTCCACCCTCCAAACCCCAGCCACAACAACCGGGTCGCAATCATCCGCGGAGACATCACCAAGCTGGGCGTCGACGCCATCGTCAACGCAGCTAACACCTCACTGCTCGGCGGCGGAGGTGTCGACGGCGCCATCCACCGTGCCGCCGGCCCCGACCTCGTCCGCGAGTGCCGCACCCTTGACGGCTGCGAGACGGGCTCCGCAAAGATCACAGACGGCTACCGCCTGCCCGCCTCAAAGGTCATTCACGCCGTCGGCCCTGTGTACTACAACTACAGCACCGACGAGGCTGCGGCCCTGCTGAAGGGTTGCTACACCACCTCGCTCGCCCTCGCCGCCAGCAACGGATGCAGGAGCATCGCCTTCAACTGCATCAGCACCGGCATCTACGGCTACCCGAGCCGAAGCGCCGTTCAGGTTGCCCTCGGCGCCGTCCGGGAGTTCCTCGACGGAGCTGACGGTGCGAAGCTGGCCAAGATTGTCTTCTGCCTGTTTGAGGAGAAGGACGTCACTGCCTACACCAAATACGTGCCGTAAGTACCCGTTGTTGCTAGATATTGGGAACCGTAGCTGACTTCTCCATAGCCTCTACTTCCCTCCTAACGAGGACGTCGTCGCCGGTAACGACACGGGAGCTTCAGCCATGGTTGCCGAGAGCGAGTAGCCGCCTGACCATCACGATTGTAGCACGATATTCAAGGATGCAAGGCGTTCAAGGAGTTGAATATTGGCATTGGTCTTAGGTAACCTATTCCAGTCATTGCATGTGGAAACGTTTCCGTAGAAGTTGGTCTTGAGGTGATGTCTGTATTGTCAATCGAGTGTAAAGCAAAGGCCTTTACCGAACGCCCTCCCACCGTCAGCAAAGCAGAAACGCAGATACTTCCGTCTAACCCAAAGCCTTTACTTCTAGTGTATCCAGCGCACGATCACCTCCTTAGAATCCGTTCAACCTGTCGTCAGTCCGAACCTGGAAGTCGCCATGTTGGAAGATGCCCTGGAGAGCCTTCGCAAGCAGCTCGTACCGCCAGCCAACGGCATTATTGACACGCATCTCTTCGCGGAGCGCATTGAGTTTCTCCATCCAGATGTTTCGAATCTCCGGGTCCTGCCTAGCCCGCTCCTGAATGCGCAAGAAACCATCGTTGATGCCCTCTTGGTAGATGGAGTTGATGTACCTCATTTCTTCCTGCTGCAGGGCTCTGTCATACTCCAGCTGTTGCATTGGGTCGACTCGAGGCTCCCTCTTCAGGAGAGTCACGATCGTGCCTGCGTTTTCAAAGTCCCACACGCGGTACTCCTTACGACCCGTGCTGTAACGCTTGAACCCGAGCACACGCATCAGCGAATGCAAAGTGCGGCCGTGGGTGACAATGTGGCGACAGAGAGAGTCGCCCTGGAAAAGCTCGTCCAGAGCCCGCTCGAGACGAATGGCAACATTGACAAAAGTCTCGGGCTCGAAAAAGGCCTCGTCCTTCTCCGTGAACCGGTCCGGAAACAGCGGCGTCACCTCCGCGCCACCGAGGTGTCCTTCGAGTGTATCGATACGTCGACACAGAACCGTCTTGGTGCTACGCGCATCCGAGACGTGGAGCTGGCCCGGGCCTTTCCACTCACGCCAGTCGTCGTTGAGCTTGATATCGAGGGAGAAGTGGTAGTTTCCTCCGGAGTATGCGGCTGTCTGCACGCAACGCCACAGCGGGCTACAGTGCACGATGCTGGGCAGACCAAAGGCCGCAGCCTCGGAGTCTAGCATCTGGTTTCCGAGCCTCATGGCCTGCTCCACGCCCTTGGCGCTCAGACTTGGGTCTCGATCGGCTTCGAAATGATCGGCGGCAGCGGCGGACTCGGCCTTACCGAGCACGTCGGCCTTGACGTTGTGGTCGGACTCGGCATGGCGTGTGATGTACACCAAGCGACAGCATTCTGGTCCACCATTCCTGTTGATCAGGGCCTCAAGTGCCCGCTTATGGCCGTCTTGTCCCGGGAATGGTCGCAAATCTGGCTTCAGAAAGTTGTCGTCGGTATGGATGGCATACGTACCATCAACGCTGCCGGGGTTATGCTCCGGTACGAGCCGTTCAAGGTCGAGAAACTCGCTGACTACGGTATACTTGTACGGCCTAATCTCCACCGGGATGGGCCTGGGGGCGTATAGAAAGGGCATCTTACCAAGAAAGCCCAAGCAAAGTCGTCTGTTGAGTGAGGTGTAGAATATGGGTGAGTTGGCGAGCGATCGGGAAGCTCGGGGTGTTCTTGATGTCGGGTTCTTGAGGTTTAGGTCGAAGAGAGTACAAACTCCGAGACCACGGCGATTATTTATCTCCTACTCGCACGAGTTCCATTCACTTTCTGTGCTTGTACCAGTGTTGAACAGCTCCCACAGGACCGGTGACATGGCTTGATGGCTCGGTTAGCTCGTGCTGGTGGCATGGGAATGCCTCGTGCCACCGATTCACTATCTAGTGTTCTGCAGCCGGTGAGGGATGGCATGACAGCTGTATTGTGACACAAATGCAGCTGCCTTGAAGCAAGCCCTTGTTCTTCGGCGAATTCCTTCTTAAAGGGGCCAATTCCATTGTGTGGGCGTTGTGCCATCACAAAGCCACTGGCTTTGGGGGCGTTGGGCTGCCCTGTGCTTGACCACATGACAGTGAATTGTGAGATGTCTGGGTACTTCCGCGAATAATTTTGTGCAAGGATGAGCTGTAGATCTCTGTTCACGGAGAGATATGTGTTGTAATCTCCATCCATCGGCCAAGCTTGGCCGACAGGTTTGGATTTTTCACACTCTGCTGGACACTGAGATCTTCCCCCAACAGCAGCGGATGCGACACTCTCGAAGTCACTTTTCCAATAATGTGTGGCTAGAAAGCCACAAGACAATCTGGAACACACTGTTGTTTCATTCTTGGTCTATCTAGGTACTTCACTGCACAAAAAGAATTGACTCCCTGAAGTGACATAGTTACTTTGTGTCTACTGCTCCTTTCCCGACAAGATTGCCGCAGCCTGCTCGGCCAAGGCGTAGACAGGAGCCATCAAGTGCGTCGAGAGAGCCACAGGAATGACGGATGAGTCGACGACATAGAGGTTCTCAAAGCCACTGACTTTGAGACCCGAATCCACCACCTTTCCCATCGAACAGCCACCGTGAGGGTGCCAGGACGTGACAGCACCATTTGCAATTCTCTCGTCCAGATATTCATCCGATGAGTCAAGCCTGATCGGGTCAACATTATCCGGAGCAGTCTCGCCCTCGATGTACTCCTTGCCAAACTCGGTATCGAGCATAAGCTTGGCCATGGAGCGGAGTCCATCGCGGTACACGTATCTGTCGACTTCTGTGTCGAGGTAGTTGGGCGAGATCACGGGCGGATCGCTTGCCTTTGCAGATCGAAGGCCGATGCTGCCTCGCGAGGTGGGCAGCAGGGAGATGACTGCCGTGTTGAGATGGGAGCCATCCATAGGGATGACTGGGTTTGCAGGGCTGAATGCGAGGTAGATGACGAGCAGCTCGTTGAAGCTCCTGTCGTGCTTCAGCAGTCTGTGAGAGGCTGTCGGGGTAGCACCTTCGTCCTTGGAAATTGCCTCTGAGAGTTTCTCCTTGCCTACGGTGGCGCAGGTCACCCAGTCGATCGGGATTCCCATACCGAACTGGGGCTGCTGGAAGAGCGGGTTGCTGGAGCCGAGGGCATACCCTTTCTCGGGGTTTCTCAGCTTCCAGAATTGGAAGAAGACGAGGTGATCTCCGAGATTCTTGCCGACTTCGGGAAGGTCAACCTTGACTTCGATGTCGTGCGCTTCGAGCTCCTTCTTGGCTCCGATACCAGACAGCATGAGGAGCTTCGGAGACTGGAAGGCGCCGGCGCAAGAAATGACGTTCTTTGCCTTGACCTCTTCGCCGCTGGCGAGCAGGACTCCGGTGGCCCTCAGCCCAGTCCCATTGACGCCTGGCTCGGACAAGATCTTCTCGACCAGCGTGTCAACGAGGATAGTGACACCGTCCATCGGATAAGCAGCTGTCGGGATCTGCCTCTTGCCAACGACGCGAGCCTCGACCGAAGTTGCGTAACCGAGATTGTCCCCAGAGAAGCCATCGAGGTGCGGAAGAGGCTTGATGCCGATAGATTCCAATCCCTTCTGGGCAAGTGCGTCGCGGAGCGGGAAATCGCGGCCTGTCGACTTTGAAGTCGCGACTTGGATGGGACCGGAGTAGCCGTGCACATCCGAGTTCTCCTTGGTGGGCCAAGTCTCCGACATCTTCATGTACGGGAGCTGGTTGTTGAACCTCCAGCGGTCGTCGCCAACCATGTCGGCCCAGTCGTCATATTCGTGGGCCGAGCCGCGAACCCATCCGGCTGGAGACACTGTCAGAGCTGCTGCAACATGCCTGAAGAACGCGGCTTACCCATGTTGATGGCAGCGCTGCCTCCGAGACCTTTGCCTTGTCCGATGACAGTCTCACGGTTCTGAAACCCGGGGATGGGCTCCGTCTTGAAATTCCAGTCGAGGTCTCCGCCGACAGGATTGGCATTTGCATAGAGGATGTCTTCGCGTGAGCGAGTGTCGCTGCCTGCCTCGAGTAGAAGGATGTTGAGCGACTGGTCGTACTGTCGAAGTCGACTCGCGAGGACAGAGCCAGCCACTCCGGCGCCGACGACAACATAGTCCCAGATGATATCGGTAGCTGCCATTTTGCGTCGATGAGATCGCAACTTGTATCTGATTGTGGCTGATGGGGAGCAGGTGCAGCCAAAGAGTGAACGAGATGGTGATATTTTGTAGCCCCCGACCGGGCATTCGAAGATACGCGTATTGCGATTTGGACCCCTGCCACCATAGTATCTGTCTGCAACCTACAATTCGGACATTGATTGGCAGACAATCTTTTGCTGACGGTCACGAGTAGAGGGGCGAATAGGACGCACTTCATGCTTGATGCTGACAGCATCGCGGAAAGAACAACATCCGCTGCGGGCATTCCTCTAAAGGGCACGACAAAAGGGACCCGTCGACGCGTTTTTACTCAGCTGCCTGATGCTTCAACTCGCTGCTGGATGGCTTTACGAACTGTCCAATCCCGTTTTCATACAGATGTCAGATGTGGCAAGGCAAGACGGCGAAAGGCACCAATTCGTGAATGCAAGCCAGGGTGGTGCCCAGGGGAAGCAAGGCAAGTAAGCTTACATCTGGAATCACGAAGAGGCACATCCTAAATTCTCATTGGCTAGTGTTTACGATCGATACTGCAGCAGAGAAGGCGAGGCGTTTGTGAATGGCAAGGGATTCAGGGGTTGTCCCAGTGCTACATTAGAACACGACCTCAATCGTCAAGGACCACCACCACTTCACGCGAGCAAAATGAGCGACTTTGACGCGAACCATTGAGGGTCCCTTTGAAGAGGCCTAATATTACATGAGCCCGGTAAACCTATTCTTACAAAACCAGAGCCATGAGAACTCCGAGAACACACGCCGTTAGGGAAGCAGACATGTTGGCGCCCGCATTGCCTCCATCATCGTCTTCGTCATCATTTCCGTTGCCATCACCATCATTGTCCCCGCTCAAATCATTCTCGCCGCCGATCGCGTTGAGCGCCTTGGGGCAGACCAGACTCTGCGACACAACTACCTGGCTTGAATCAGTCGCGTTGCGCACCCAAGAAATGACCATGAAGTCGGTGTACCGCGTGACGCGGTCGATGGTGCGGTTCCGATTGTCGCCACGGGGATAGGTGTCCGTTGCGACGGAGGCGAGTTGCGATCCGCTGAGCCAGTCAATGTCGTCTACATCCTCGCCATCCCAGGTGCTGTAGCGGCCAGAGAGCGGTATTACGGCCCCGGTGCCCTCGTAATCGCACTCGGCGGGAACGTTGGCGACAGTGCAGCCGACTTCGTAGGCAGCTGTGTTGCGCCGCTGCTCCAGGGCCCTGATGCACTCGTCGCTGAAGACGCTGCGGCAGGATCCGTCGTCTGTCGCGATGTCGTCTCTTTTCTGGAGAGGGGTAAACGAGAATGAGCTCACGCAGACACGCCAGCGTGGGTCTAGGAGAGAAACCACGTCGCTGTCGTCTGAGTCGTTTCGAGCGGGTTCGACCAGGCTCTCCGGGGGGTTGGGGCGGACGAGGGAGCCGGCAAAGTCGGTGTACGGACGTTGAGCGCCTAGGACATCCTGGCCTGGGATCTCTGTGCGTACAGACAGGGTGATTGTCCAGCCGTCAATTCTTCCCATGTCGTCTGGCGAGGAGATATTGTAGCCGTTGATGGGGAACACTATTTCGAGGTCCGGCTCATCCATGATGGAGGCCCAATCCTCGGATGAGATGTTCCATGGTCCTGCTGGACCATTGGTCTGAGAGATTCCTTCTGTACTCCACTGTCTTGTGACGATGGGAGAAGAGTCAATGGCAGCTGCAAGAGGCAACAGCGAAAGACAGGAGAAGGGAGAAAGTGGCTTCATGGTGACAGGCGTGATTTGGGCCGTAGTATCTTGTCGAAAGAGCTGAGCTGGGTTCGTCCAGGGCATGCTGTTATTTACGTTCCTCTCCGTTTGCCCCTGCACTGTTGGGGCTCTGTGAGACAACTGTACTTGATCGACAGCCATTGCCCTCTGCTCTGGAACATTCGCCGCGGCATTCGTCATGCCTGCTCAAGCCGCTGCACAATCTCGATGGCCTGCCAGCCTGCACTTTTGGGCGATGCTCCTAGACCAAAGGAGCCGCCAAGATCTGGGCACACGGCAGTCACACAGCAAACGCACCATGCCAATGCGGGGAGAAAACGCTACAGGGCATGATCGACACTAAAAGCCCCCGGAGCTTCGGAGGATAAATACCAGTGGCCGCCCCCTGAATCCGCGGGAACATGCGAGGGGCGTTGCGTCCGCAGGCTCATACGACAACGCACAGCCAGGGACAAGCATTGGCAATAATCCTTTTGCTACCATTCATGGTTGTAATAGGCAAGAGACTATGTACATGACAGAAATACACTCCCGCATCTCCGACGGGCAATAACGCATGTTCCGGAGATTCGGTTCAGGGAGGGAGCGGCCTTGCTTGCCTGGCGTGGCTGGACGGCGGACTCCTCAGACCATGGTGGTGACTTGTCGCCTGGTGAGACTTGTAGGGCTGATACACCTGCGCCGGCGTGTTCAAATAGTATCCTCTGCTTTCAGCAAGCATTGCGGCCCCAAGCGTAGAAGAGACGCCCCGAACCGGAAGCGCTGGGCGTGGTCAGGGTCAAGTCGGTACCAGTGCCCACCATTTTCTGAATCGCATAATGGTCATCCTGTTGACCTGCGGTGATCTTGCCCCCGAGTGCCGGCCAGTAAGTTGAGCCAATACTCTTCTCGCGCATGAGTTCGGTCACGGCGTGGAAGTACCGAACAAAGTTTTCGCTGCTGTCGGGGTTGTTGTAGTCGAAGCCCTTGTCCATCGGCGCGCCAAACTCGGTTGTGACAACTCGCGAGGCGCAAGTCGAATCACCCACACCATCCTGATAGACCTTGAGCCAGCCATCGTAGGTAGTCACGTCCCTGCGCATGAATTCGTAAACGTGATGGGATAGCAAGGTCCCGTCGAAGCGGCTGTCGGCGCAGATTGGCCTGGCGTCCTGGGAGTAACCAGTGCCGCCGATGAGAACTCGCTCTTTGGGGATGAATGGGTATCTCTCAAGCCAACCGGCGGCAACATCTTTCCAAGCCGCGGCGGTGTAGCCGTGGGGTTCGTTCATCGGCTCGAAATGGATCAGGCTGTCGTTGCCGTACTTGTCGACCACGATATCCCACATCTGGTTCCAGGCGTTCAAGTCAACAATCTTGCCTGCCGAAGCAGCGCCATCCTCCCAATAAGCCAGAATGACTTTGAAGCCGTGGTCGGAGGCTACATCGATGACGCCGGAGTAGGCATCCCACCAAGTAGATTCAGCAGTGTGTGTGTTGACTGGTAGCCGAATGGTGTTGATGCCGAGGTTGTCCTCAAACCCAGTGTAGATGACGTCGGCTTTGGCACTGACAGTCTCGTAGTCGTCGGTTTCATCCAATCCGTGGAGAACGAGGATGTCTTCAACAAAGTTGTCTCCGAGAACAGCCCAGTTCACACCCTGGAAATGCCTGGTGTTGGCGCTGGCTAACGAAGCAACAGCCAACGAGGCTAGCCCGCTGATGAGGAGACGGTTGGAAGAGATAGTCGGCATAATGTTGATTGATCTTTGAGGGAATGGTGTCAAAGTCCGAGCTCCTCTGTCCAGTACGGTAGACCACGGCATTCATAATCAGGACTACCTACTCAATTAATACATGACAATCACCCCTTCGAAGGACGCTAGGCATCGGGTATCGGGACGTGACTCTATCCGACCTTCTTTTCGGACCGCTGTAAGTAGCCCCGACAAATGGGCCGGATTCATATGTAGGGTATGAGCAGATCCATTTTGAATGGGCGGTTCCTACCGAGGCTTCTGAGTTTGCCAATCGATGGGGAAACTACCTACACCGTAACCCCATGTTCCCTCCGCTCCCCACCACCTGTCCCCACGGGGGAGCTCTGAGAGTGTGGCACACACCCGCCTCCCCCTCCTTTCCTTCAAGCAGGCTGGCTGGCTTGGCTGGTAATGGAGCTCGGTCACTGAACGGCCGATCGGGCGCGGCGATCCACCGGCGCCCGACGTGAAGACGCCCGTGTACCAGTATCTGGGGCAGTCAAACGCGGGGAAACTCCATCGTACTGGCTCGAGGTAAATTGGCAAATTGGATAACCAATGTTAACGATGCGATGCTACGCGCCTTTCCTCTTTTGGATCGTCCCAACGAGGTGGCATTGGATCCAATGTCAGTCTAACCTCTTTCAAATGCCAGGCCGCAGATCATTATCATCATGGTCGAACGATGTGAGCGTCGGGCTATTGTCGTGCGTCGAATCGCCCGACGCCCGCCAGCCCGGTTTGGCAGACCTGGGGTCAACCCCAGATCCACGCGCTCTCTGTGGACCAGCCATGCGCACCAATCGCCCAGTCGGCCGATACCCCGGGACGAGAATCGTTCGAGAATTTATTAAAACAATCCCTCAGCGTCTTCATCCGTCGCTCTCCCTCCTGCTCCATGCCACTTCGCTCGATCCATCAACCCACGAGTCATCATGGCGGGCGCTCACAACAAGAACGCCCAGACGGGCTCCGCGGACCCCATGATCCAGAAGATCGCGCAGGAAGATCCGATTCCGTGGTACAAGAAGCCCAACCTGCGCTACCTCTACATCTTGCTGTTTCCGACCTGTATGGCCATGGAGTTGACCTCGGGTTTCGACGGCCAAATGGTCAACGCTCTCCAAATCGTGCCCGCGTGGGTAGATTGTACGCGACAAAGTTCACAATTTGCGAGTGAACCAAGCTGACACGGAGCCAGATTTTGCTGATGGACCCGACGGCAAATTAAGCGGCACAATGAGAGGTCTCATTGCCTCTGTGTACTGGATCGGCGGTGCCCTCGCTTTCCCCTTCATCGGCATCATCAACGACAGGTTCGGTAGACGTTGGTCCATCTTTGTATGCTCGGCCATCATGATTGCCGGCGCCATCCTCCAAGGCTTCTCTGTCAATGGTTTGTACACCTCTTCTCGAATGCTTCTTTGTCCAATATCGAGACTGACTCTGTTTTCCTACTAGTTGGCATGTACATCGTCTCCAGGATCATACTGGGCTTTGGCTTTGCGCCTGCCTCCGTGTCAGCTGCAGCACTGCTCGGAGAGCTAGGCTACCCTAAGGAAAGGCCCTTCCTTACCACATTCATGGCCATCTCTCTTTATCCCGGCATGATCCTAGCTGCCGGCATCTGCTTCGGCACGAACAACATCCCGGGAAACAACTCGTGGAGAATCCCTTCATGGCTTCAGGCCGTGCCCTCCCTAATCCAGCTAGTCCTTTGCCTCTTCATCCCCGAGAGTCCGCGATGGCTTATTGCCCACGACCGCCACGACGAAGCCTACGCTATCCTCGCAACATACCATGCTGAGGGTGACACGGAATCCGACTTTGTCAAAGCCGAATTTGCTCATATGCGTACCACGATTGAGCTCGAAATGAGCTTCTCAAAGCGATCCTACCTCGATCTACTTCGCACCAGTGGCATGCGTCGCCGTACTCTGGTCGCAGTTGGCGTCGGCTTCTTCAAGCAGTGTTCCGGCAACACCCTCGTCTCTTACTTCCTCAGCCAGATCCTCGACATGATTGGTATCACCAATTCCACCACAAAGCAGACAATCAACCTATCGCTCTCATGCTTTAGCTTGGTTTGCGCTGTGCCCATCGTCATGTACTGCGTCGACATGAGTCGCGTCAAGACCGCATATATCAGCTCGACTGGTATGCTGCTTGTGTTTGTAGCGTGGACTATCGCCATGCAGCAATCCTTGGAGGCCACGGATCGGGGCAACGTCAACAATGCGGCCAACATGGCTGTAATGGTGTTCATCTTCTTGTACAAGCCGATGTACCAGATCTTCTACAACGCCATGGTTTTCAGTCAGTGCCCTCGCTCCCCCATCATGCATTTCCAACCGCCATACTAACAATCGAATAGCCTACATGGTTGAAATCTGGCCCTACGCTGAACGCTCACGTGGCCTTGCTGTCCACAAAGTTGTCACCGTTCTTGCCGCGGCAGCGTCGACATTCATCAACCCTATTGGACTGGACAACATCGGGTGGTACTTCTTCCTTGTGTACATTTTCATCCTCGCTGGTGAGATCGTCTTTGTGTACTTCTTCTTTCCAGAGACACACGGAAGGACGCTCGAGGAACTTGCTTTCCTATTCGAGGACAAGTCTCTCGCGGAGGCTGCGAACGATGCCGCTGCCGCGGCCGTCAAGGGGAATGTCGATCATGTGGAGGAATCCGGTCGGGCCAAGGTATAAACAGCATGGCATCATAACACCTGCTCTGGACTATGTACTGCGTTGGACTACGTCTAGTCAACAGGGTCGATTGCTGTACCTTTGTATGCCTATCTAGATGCTCGAACTTGATTTCATACAGACGCCGATTTTGAGCCTGTTGAAGCATGCGCGATCAGACCGGCGTTCCCTCCTATCTGGCGATCTGCTCGGCCCGGCTCCCCTCGTCAACCTCGGCGTCAAGGTTAAACAGCTCATCCTCCAGGGCATCGTATCCGCGGCACAAGTACCAGAAGACACAGGTGACGACGAAGTAGACGACCGCAAGCGCAGTGTACATCCAAGTCAAACCCGGGTCCTTGGCAGCGCGGGAGACAGCCATGCCGAGCAGGGCGGCCACGGCCACAGTAAGATAGTTGATGGATCCGACAATGCCTTTCATGCTCTTTGGCGCCTTTGTGTACGCGTATTCGCTTGCCGTGATGGCGAAGCCGACCTCGGAGAGGGCGAAGAGTACGTATGTGGGGAATTGCAGCATGACGTGAACGCGGTTGGGGATGGTGCCGCCCTCGCTGGCCTCGCAGGTCAGAGGTGCGTCGTAGCATGGCCCGGCCGAGTAGATGATCTTCTGGACGATGGCGGCCCATGCGATACCCAGGGTACCTGCAAGGAATCCGGCGGTGATGCGGCGGATAGGACCGATGCCGACGTGCCATCGACGGAGAAGAGGGTACAGGGACGTGCGGAAGACGTGGATCAGAACAATCTCGATGATGAGGGTGAAGTTGTAGAGGATGTCGTTGGGAAGTCCGTGTCGCTCCTGAGGCTGGGTCAGCACGAGTCAAGGCTGGGAGGGTGGAAGCAGGCGTACCATGGTGCCGGCTTGAGAGACCAGGTTGTTGGTGGCCTGGAGATAGCAAAGCCAGGCGATAGGCTGAGGGATGCTGCAACACATTAGCATCTTGCTCCTGACAGCGAGCGTCCTGGAAGACGTACAAAACCTTGCAGGCGTAAAGACTGCGCTTCAGCTCGACGACAAACTTGTCATCCCAAGTGATGTTGTCGGTTCCGCCATTCTGTGCCTGATGCGAAGGCTTGGCCGCATCCATGTTGAACCCGTTCTTGATGGCGATGCGGAAAACCCTGAAGGCCTTGCCGAGCAAGGGTTGAGGGGGGCTCTGGACTAATGTGGTATTAGTGCGTTGCTCAGTCGTAGTTTTACCTGGCAAACTCACCATATCGCTTCCTTCCGACAATGAGGGTGATGATGGCGATCCAGAAGACGCAGAATGGCAACAAGAAGGCAGCCCAGAAGCCGATGCGGTGCTCGATGTATGTTGTCGGAATACCGGAAAGACAGCCGATGCAGAGAACGTTGTAGAAGATCATGTAGATGTTGGAGATCGTCGTCTGCGGGTCGATGATGACTCTTTCGCCGGACTTTAGGGTGGCAACCTTCTGTCGCGTCTCGGTGTATTGCTCGAAGATCATGATACCGACATTGGCTTTGATGAAGCCAGCGCCCGAGCCGATGAGGAAGAGAGCAGTGATGAAGCCACCGAGACCGGCTCCTCTCTCCAGCGAATAGGGCAGGGACGTGACGAAGAGGATGAGGAGGCCACAGATGTACATGGAAGCGCCGACCGTAACGGTCCGCAGACGGCCAAAGTAGGAGTCGGCGAGCCAGGCGCTGAGCATGGGCGTGACGTACATCCAGAACATGAATCCGTACGAGATGCTGCTCGCGTTCGCCTGCCCGAGGCCAAGGGCGCCGGGGACCAATTCATTGCCGTAGGGGTATTGCATGTAGTTTTCTGGGGGGGTGTGAGTCGCACAGTCGGGATGGCAGGGCAGGCTCTTGACTCACGGAAAGGGCCGGAAAGTGCGTAGTAAGTGAAGCGCTCGGCCGTCTCGACGATGCAGACAAGCCAGGCGGCCAGGGGCACCGTGTCGCTCACCAGGGGCAGAGTGTTTCTCTCATACTTGGTCGGCTCGCCACCGTCGGGCGTGGGCGTCAGCTCGCTGTCGGACAATTTGGCGGAGGACACCCTTGGTGGTTGTTAGCAGGTCGCACTGTCTGTGTCAGGGGCTCAGAGGGCTCACTCCAAAGGGTCCTTGGCGCTGCTGTTCTGGATGTCGACCTGTGAAGCCATCTTGAAAGCCCGAGTAGTGATACAAACTGACTGTCAGAAGGTCTCAAACGATAATGACACCGATATTTGATCTGCTTCCTGAACAATATTTCCATCGGCACGACTCGTGCCCTGGATATTTATGAGATACGAGCAGAGTCGATCGCTGGATGTGGGGACGGAATCGGAGGAAAAAGTGGAATTGCCCATCGACTTCAGCGATTGCGTGCTGGAGAAGATGAACTAGACAGCACTAAAGATGCCGGACAGGGGCCTGCTCGTGGCACACGCAGGGTCATGGACAGGGCATGGCAAGCCGGAGTGCAGGACGATGGAAACCAGTCATCGCTGCTCCGCCTTTACCCACCAGTCGGTTCATGATTTATGTGCCACCGATGAGGTTGATTATCTGTAGCTAGGTACTTGGCTGGAGGGGAGTATCACGGTGAGCCTTGACCAATTTTCGTAGGAGATTTCGACTGTTCAAGATGTAGGCCGGCTGCTTAGCGCTGTTCAGCGAGTAGTGGTAGAAGCTGAGATGAGTCAAGTTTCTGAGACGCGAAGGCAGGATGGAAATGAGGAAGAAGCCCGCGTCCATGTCATTGCAGCTGTTCACATCAAATATTTAACAAATGCCCCTGGATTCTTGTACCTAGTCCGCGACAAGATTGGAAACATCGCAACAGTCGTCGGGCAAAGATATTTTCAAGTATGGATGGCGACCCTGAAAACATGTTCCACATGAAGATGGACCAGGTGCATGAGTAGATTGCCTGCTGCGCAAGGCGTGACACAGCCGTGGTGTAAAGACCGAAGTCCAAGTCTACTTGTCTAGACGGGTGTTCCAGAGATCCCATAACGAATCACAAATCGAGGAGCTCGTGTACCCCGATGAATGCTGGTCAGGAAGGTGTTGTTCGCGCCACGCAAGCTGGTCACCCTGCTGTTGTCATCTTACGTACTCACACCATTGGATGCATCCTAATAAATCTGGAAAAGCCTGAATGCCATTGGGTCCAGCCCTTGCTGCCAGGCATACAGACCGTGTGTGGTCTTCGGCGCAACATTGTCCGTTCCGTATTTCATGCAACTCGCCACACACTGTGCCAGCGGAACTGAGACCCGTAACGCCGATGCTGAGATCCTTCTGCGACGAAAGGGATTGGTTCTGGGAGTTAGTTGATGTACTTGGCTTCGAAGAGGCAGTATGCAAGTCAGCCTGGATGGATCTGGAACCTTGTCATGCAGGGGGTTCACTGCATACCAGCGTCGTCACGAAGTCTTCATCTGGTAAAGCTCACTGCAAAGAGGCGTTCCGGATGGACAGCGAATACGGGTCAGCTACTCGGTGAAGAACACAACCGGAAAAGCAAAGGTCAGAAAGGGATTGGAAACCTCGAAGTGGGATTCTCTGGGCTCTGGCAAGTATAAAAGGGATGGATGTTGTCGTCAGGTAGAGACTGAAGAATAGCAAGCTTCACCTTCTATTCATCTTCAAAACTTCTCCAATCATCTCACGATCCACCACAAAGGCAGCATCATGGCCATTCTTACTCAGGTTCTTCAAGCCTTCCTTCTGGCCTCTTGCCTAACCTCCGCTACCGCAGCCGCCATCGGGGAGTCCGACTCCATTCGCCGCAGCGAGAACATCGACTTCATCACGGCCTGCCCTGGTACTTCGACGTACTACAACTCTCCCCATGGCAATTCCTACATCTATTGCCAAAACACCAACTACGTCGGCCCTGATACGGAGACAATCGCCGGCATCACGTCGCTCGTCCGCTGCATCAATGAGTGCTCGATCAGGACCGGCTGCCCTAAGGTTGCTTGGGACCGCACCACCAACGTTTGCCACATCAAGGCCCGCGAGGCTCAGAACTCTTGGGTCGAGAGTGACCGCTTCCACTCTGCCTTCAACCGCTTCCTCAACTAGGTCATGATTGGGTAGCGAGATCGAGACGGGATGAATGCTTAGGCTGCTCGCCCCGGCAGAGCGGGAGTAGGAAGGTGGAGGGCGCAGAATGGACTTGTCAACAATCCTGCCATTCCATGAAGCGGTCAAAACCATGGGAATGAGAGTCTAGAGGCATACTTTGTGCTAGTGCTCTTATGCAGACTTGACAGGAGGCTTATCAACGTCATCAAGATACGCAGTCGCCGCCGTCCCTTCCACCTGACTCACCGTGAGCCCGTTTCCAAACCAAGCAAACCTGTTCACCTCCGTCCCAGGCATCCTCTCGTAGTCAAAGTCCTCCCATCGCGGGTTTTCATATGCCTTCCAGGCATGCACCAAAGATCCAGGCCACATCGCCGTGATTCGCCCGTCAGCGCGCCCACCACTCTTGAACCACGACGCGCAGTCTTCAGTGAGCACCGTCCCGTCGAAGAACTTGTCGGCGTACCGCACGAAGTCATCCTTGGCCTCTACCTTTGGCACCATGGACCGAAGATGCTCCCTTTGCAGCTTCTGGACGCACTTGATCATGTAGTCGCATTGGAACTCGATCATGACGATCATTGTTGAGTTTGGTGCGCCGTTGGGGCCGAGGTAGAGGAAGAGGTTGGGCATCTTGACTGGCATGATCGAGAGATAGGCTTCTGGCTCAGGTGTCCATACTTCGTCTAGCGAGATGCCACCTTGTCCGATGATGGGCGTGTGGTTTGTTCGGAGGGACCTGGGTCCAATTAGCTGGGGATGGATCAGGGGGCCAGCGGATCCTACGTGTCGAAGCCGGTGGCACAGATGATGGCGTCGACGGGCCTATCCACTCCCTGCTTGTCCAGGATACCATCTGGCGTGACACGCTCAATTCCGGACGTCACAATGTCGACATTTTCCTGGATGATGGCTTCCAGATATCCTGGAGAAGCCCCGAGTCTCTTGCAACCCACGGGCCACTCGGGCTTCAAAAGTTCGAACAGCCCGGGCTTTGGCGCCAGCTTCTTGCGAAGCGTAGCTTCGAGTTGCGTCGAGGCATCTTCATGCGACTTGCTGTTCGCAAAAATACCAAGATAGCCGCGATGAAGGACCTCCTCGATCTCCTTGCGGAATGAAATAAGTTTCTCGGGGTCCTGACTGAAAGCCTCTCTTTCCTCTGCCGAGTGAGAAACTGTTCGAGGTCAGCTTCGTTCATGTAATATGAGGTGACCATGCTTACAATTCTCGTCGTCCCCGTGTTCTGCAATGACCTTGGCGTAAGGGCCCGTTGGTGAGACCCATGCTTTCGAGCGGATGTACGAATCAATCCTCTTAGCCTTGGGCTGGAGAGCCGGGACAATCTGAATACCCGTCGACCCGTTGCCGATGACGGCCACAGTCTTTCCGGTAGCATCGAAGGACTCGTCCCACCGAGCAGAGTGCAAGAGCTTGCCCGTGAAGTCGTGGAGACCAGGGATTGCGGGCCACTGCCACTTGTTGAGTGTGCCCGTTGCCTTGATGAAGACATCCGCCGCGTCATGGACAATCTGTCTCCTGTTAATATTGCCGGAGTGAGCCCCAAAAGCGATACATACCTGTCCATCTGTGAGCCTGAGGAGTTCGACGTCCCACTTCCCCTTGTCTTCGCACCAACGAGCCCCCTTGAACACGTGTTGAAACTTCATGTACTTCCGGGCTCCATACTTGTCGACGACATGGTTGAGGTACTCGAGAATCTCGGACCCAGGAGCATAGAATCGAGACCAGTTTGGGTTGTTCTCGAATGTGTATTGATATGCATGCGAGGGGATATCTGTTGTACCGGATCAGTCATTGGGTCTTTCCAAGACGTCAATCAGCTCACCACACGAGATGCCAGGATAGCTGAGATGGGTCAGTTCTTGTGCTTTCGACCAAAGGCCAATGTGCTCACTTGTTCTCAAACCAAGTACCTCCTGGCCCTTCATTCTTTTCGTACACGGTCAGGTCTAAGTTCTTGATGTGCTGCGGAAACCGAATGGCAGTGAGGATGCCCGAGATGCCGGCGCCAATGCAGATGACTTTGATGGGGCGGCACTCGTCGATCGGCCGGGCATCGAGCCCCGTGGAAGCACCCTGAGAGCCCATAGCGATTTGAGCAAGATGTGACAAGGTGGACAAGAAATGGCAGGCAATTGACTTCCTTGGGCTGTTCAAACTCTCTCCGACGCAAGCTGCCACGAGAAGACGTGATGGCGCTGGCGATGCCGGCCAAAACCCCGTTCCAGCATCCTCCTCCCCTGTCTGGGACTTTGGTTGGAAGCTCCACCACGGACTCCGGGTTAAGTCGTGGTTTTCCGGGCAGGCAATGGCGCAATCTGCCCGCATGCCGCTAATCGAGAGTGAAGGCAGCCAGCGACCCGTCAGCGGCATCCTTTGATGTCCACTTGTAGGCTTGCAGCCCACGGCGCCAGTTCCATCGCCTGTTTCTCATCCTGCACCCACCGCAACCATGCCGCTTGTCATCGAGCACTTCGTCCTCCCGCCGACGGCGCATGTTCCTAACAACAAGCATCCAGTCATCGTCTATCGAGATGCTCTCCCAAAGCCCCATGAAGAAGACTCGACCACTGCCTTCTTAGAGGCCAATCAGTGGGAGAAGAAGGTTCCCAGATCGCCCCCCTCCCCGCGACGGACAGTGCACTGACCGTGCTCACAGGGCTTCTGGCCCGGGACATGGGTTCACCACTTCCACCCAAACACCCACGAGTGCTACGGTTAGCGCCCCTTTCCAGGGATGATAGGCGCCCCAACGTCTCTGTCTGACTCAAATTACAGGTGTCGTCACCGGAACCACGACCATGCTGGTGGGCCGTGGACAGCTCGACGGCAATACTGGCGGCCAGCTGGTCTACCTGCAGCCCGGGGATGTCATTGTGATCCCGGCTGGAACATCGCATATGAACGTAACGATGACCGATGACTATCGCTTCGTTGGCGTCTACCCGAATGTGAGTCTTACTTTGTAATCTCTTTTGACAGTCAACTCACCCATCGCAATCAGGGCTCCCCTCAGTGGACGAGTCAAACGTGCGATAAGCCGGAGATCATGGCCGAACTGAGGGACGAGATCTCAAGAGTCCCACTGCCTGCCGCCGATCCAGTCGAGGGGGAGTCGGGGACACTCATCCGGCTGTGGATGGATCTCCCGGGCAAGAGAACTGGGGAGACGCAGTGATGCGCCAGGTTCAAGATAACGCCCTGGCTCGTTCGGCAGCTTGTAGCCGTTGGCGTTGGGGGCACAGTGTGTGAATCGGGGCTGTAGTGCGTATAAGGCCCCTGAATTCAGGGGCTAACTGTATGGCATCATCCCCTGGCCCCCCTTATCATCGGCGAATTCCATCAAGCTTTTCTCCGAGGGTTTTCCATACTGCCGGGACTTACAGATATGCCTGAGCCAGGGGTGTTTCGTCTGCTTCGGAAAATGCGGGTTTCCCGGGCAATTGACGCCATTTGCCTCTCGAGTGATGAATGACCAGGGGACGGAGACCTGCGGCATTCGCTAAATTCCGGCCGGGCCGCCCTCAGCGCGTCGAGAATCCAGCTGCGACCATGTCCCTTCGCCGACTCGACCGAGACTCCGAGCCGGAAAATGAGCTCTTCCTCCGAACCCCGCCTTCGCAACTCGTGCGAAGCCTGTAGGTAGGTCACGATTCGATAGCATGATCCCCATGTGAGTTGATTGTGCTGACATGCGATTAGGCGCAAGAAGACCAAATGTGCGGGTGAGAGGCCAGCATGCCGGTTCTGTCAGAGGTTGGGCCAAGAGTGTATCTATCTCGCCCGAGAGCAGCACAATCCGAGGGCAGAGCGGAACCCCGGGGTGACCAAGAGGTAGGTGAAAGACAGTGTTGGCCTCCGCGTCCCCAGAACTGACCAGTCTCACAGCTCCGGTTCCAAAGAGCGCGTCAGCAGACTTGAGTCGCAGGTGGGACAGATCTACGACATCCTCCAGTACATGACCTTATCCGATCTGATAGCATGATGGGACAGGCCGACTGATAACACTCCCAGGACTTTGACTGAACGGCGCCAGAGCACTGTTACAGTGTCGCCGCTTCCAACAAGATCAGATCCTGGAGATGAAGGACAGTCTCCCGAGTCTGACACTCCAGGGAACCCTGCGCCCTTTGAAACGCCTTCCAGGAACTTGTTTGATCCGACCACTTTGTAAGTTCTCAGATATCTTGGGGCAGTTCTCTACTGACAATGGTGAACAGTTCAGATCCTCCCCCGGACGTTCTGGACCATTATGTGACGGTGTTCAGAAAGCATCTCGTCTTCAAACCATTGCCACTCTTCAGTCATGCTTCGGGGCTTTCGCAGGACCGGCTATCATCATGGCCGCGGTATCTTCGATGGAGCTTCCTAGCGCTGACACTGCGTTTCTCCTCCCACCCGTTCTTCAGTGGTCACGAAAGTGAGATGGCAGACTTCTTCGCAACATCTGCGTATGGTGATCTTATGCCGCTGGTGCTGGAAGGCTTTGCGAAGATCGAGGTTATCCAGTCACTGTGTCTGTTGGTGCTGCAAGATCTGAAGGGTGTGTGCTCGAACCAGAATTCCAACGAAGGTTGCGGCTAACGAACAGTGCAGTATCGAAGACAGCCCGAGCATGGAGCTCAATCGGCATGGCAGCTCGTCTAGAGGTATCTCGCGGTTGGAACCGCCGCGACGTCGCCCGCAGGGCATCACCGCGGGAATACGGCACTGGGGAGAGTAGCTGCTGCTTCTGGAGTGTCTACATTCTTGAAAAGTGCTTTTCCGCGCAGTGTTCGGTGTTGGACCGCTGTATTGCTCAGCCACGGTACCCTGACAGCGCCTCGCTCCCCTCGGTCTCCTCAGCCGGAGAGTCAACAGCGGCGGTGGCAGAAGGAACCCAAGGTCAAGACGACAGATTCTCCGGGATCAACTCGTCGTTCCTGCAAGTCATCTCTATCTGGGGTGATGTCAACTCGTACATCCACGGCATCCGACGTGGCAAGCTCGAGAGACCTTGGTTGCCGACCTCAAGATACACCGAGCTCACCCAGGCCATGTACGAGTTTGAGGACCAGACACACCTGAAGCATCTACTGAAGAATACGGCCTTCATGGACCGTTCGGCCGATGAGATATCCGGAAACCTGGAGTACTGGCGACCTTGGATTCTCATGCAGATCACTCATCATGCCACATCGGCTGTCCTCCACCATCCGTTCATCCACATCGTCGGTCTTCGGGACGACAAGAGCCGCCGCCAACCGCCGCGACTCTTCATGCAAGGTGTCATTGATCAAGCTCAATACCACTCGCAGTGGGTTGGGCGCCTCATTCAAGCGTGTGAAAGTTTGGGTTTCGACATTCATTGCCCGCTGCTTGGAACCCTCGCTGCGGCCACGGCTACTGTCGCGTGGGTCTTCCGGTTTGCACCGGACGGCGCCGCGTCTTCCAAGGCAATCGAATGTTTCGACTGTTGCGAAGGCTTTGTGAGAACAACAGCGGAGACGTGGCCTCACATCGCAGAAAAGGCGAAGCTTCTCAAGTCACTCCGAGATGTTTCGGGCCAAACACGGGGCGAAGATGGCAATTCCGTCATCACCTTTCGACCATCCAAGCTCTGGGAACTGCTAGACAGCAGCATCGTGCCGACTCCATCCTCAAACTCGAACACTTCCGACTCCGGCCCCTGTAGCAATCGCGAGAGTCCGCTGCCGGATGCCACTTTGAGCGTGACGACACACATCCTGCATCCGGTTGACGAAACGCGGAGTCAACCCATATCGCCTGCCACGACGGGAAATTCAGATGCCATTCAGGCCCAAATGTCATCGACAGGTGACGAGCTTTGTTTCGACGAGTTCTTCTCGCAGTATCTGCCAACCGAGATGAGCTGGGCACCCGAACCAAATGGCGGCATGACGTGGCAGAGCACCGGGGTGGGGAAAGAGATGTAGCTGTACGGATAGACCCAGGCTTGTATTCGATGTTCATGATCACAATTTTGCCCTAGCAGTTTCGTTTGTGGTCAATTCCCGTCGCAATGGCCCGCGGCGGCTTCCATCGTTGCAGACAACAGGGTCGCGAGCTGTCTGGTCGGAGTTCAGCTTCCACTTTTGCCGCACCTCGGGCGACGCCACCCCTTCGAAGCAGTCGGCCGCGTATCGGCCGAGAACAGGCAAGAATTTAAAGCCACTAGAAAAGTCAGCATCGTGATCAAGTACATAGCTATGCGCCAGACTTACTGCCCTGAACCTCCCGTCAGGATGAACAGCCCCTCGTGAGCCGGGTGATGGTCAGCAATGAAGTTACCATCCCTCGTCTCCGTATACCAGCACAGCCGCAGCCTCGACCACGGCTTCTCCGCCGCCAGGGGGACAAGCTGTCTCAGCGCGACGCGGAAGGCCGTCTCGGCATCTTCCGGGATCCACGACACTGCTGCGTTGTTGGCATCGTGTCTTGGGGCCGAAATGTGGCGCGCTCCTCCCTCGCTGACGGCTGCGATGCGGTTCTCGAAGCCGTGGCTGTGACGCGCAATCTTGAGGAGGTTCGTGCCGGGCGTGGGCGGGAACACGAAACAGCCAGTAGTCATGTTGTCGACGACGGGCATATCGGCCAGGGACAGGGCCTCCTGAGCAGTGAGTTGGATGAAGCCCACGGGCTGAGCTGAGGAAGTAATGGCGTGGCCAAGATCGACGTAGTGGTTCGTCCAGGCGCCTGTAGCCAGGATGACCTTTGAGGCCAAGATGGGCGGCCCGGAGGCGACGTTGACGCCGAGGAAACGTCGGGACTGGGCGTCCGTCTTGAGCGAGGTCATGGTGCCGGCGGGGCCCGTGATGAAAGTGATGCCCAGCTCACTGCACCTCGCTGCCACAGCGCTTACAGCACCAGCGGCATCAGCCCATCCCGCGTTCTTGCTGATGTATCCCGAGAAGGGGAACGTCATATCCTTGAGCTCAGGTCTCAGTCGCCTCAGCTCTTCAGTGGTTTTGAACTCGACGAACTTGTTGCCTTGACGTTCGATGGCGCGTTTGCCTCTCTCAAGGAACTCATCATGCTTGACCTCGGAGACGAGGGTGAAGCCGGCCTCATGGTAGTGAGGCTTGTACAGGTCCGAAGACTTCCACTCGTTGACGGCCTCGGTGGCCAGCTTTGCGTAGAAGGGATCCACGTAGTCCGGACGAATGATGCGGTTGGCGTCGTTGCTGCTGCCATCGGCTACCGGGGGCAGCATACGGTCGATGACAGTGATGTTGCTGTGGCCGCGCTGTCGCAGTTCGAGGGCGATGGAGAGGCCGAAGACGCCAGCGCCCACCACGAGAATGCGCTCATTGTGGGAGACTTCTGCCATTATGCGCGTGTCACTGAGAAGACCGAATCAATAGAACAATCCTCCTCATGTCAGTCGGTCGGAATTGGTGGACTGGCGGCGCGATGATTCACAGTCGGAGGTCCCTAAATCCTGTGGCGATGGGAGTGGACACTTCACAGTGTACCTAGTACCTGACAGGCAAGACAGGTACGGTACCGGAAACCCGCCCGATCGCCCGCAGAACTCCGTGTTTCCGTCCCCGATGGACCGGGTTGAAGACATCCACCAGAGACGCAGCACCCAATTCTGGGGAAATGAGAGACAAAAATGACTCGTTTCTTGGACCGCTTTCACAAACCCAGGACCCAGGCTGAGAATGGCATGGCATGGGTGCATGGACGGGTACGCCATCCGCCATCAGCACAAGCTCGTGCCCTGCCTGCAACGTGGAAGCCACAGGAAGCTAGCCACCCCTCGGCTTCCACCAGCCACATCATGTGACAGATGCAGCTTGGAAAACGCCGATCTCCCTCACAAACCTCGATCGCGAGAACCCCAGACATTCTCGACCGGCCCAGACCACCCTCGAATCCTAGAAAACCACACCCTTTGCCACCTGCTTACCGCACCTACAATTTCCAGTCTGGGTTCCATGTGGCACGGTATCTTATCACACGGTCCTCCCCCACGTTGCGAACCGTACCGGTCGGGTGTCCCCTTTGTCGCTCCTCGGCTACCTAGGTACTCAATCGTCTTGACGATTCATCCGTCCCTCCTAGTGCCGGCCTAGACCGCTGCTTTCACCCCTTTCCCTGCGGACCTCGCGCGCGTCTAGCGAGCGACTACCAGCAACGGCGACATCCTTCTCTCGATGTACGCCGCACGATGCCGTTCTTCCCCAGCGCGGACGCTGCCGTCCTGACGTCGAGCCACCCTCTCCCGCGAACCCGCCCGCAGACACCAGGTCCCATCTTCGACCCCGATGGCTTCTTCAAGCCTGTCAAACCTTGGTGCCAGGACACCCACGAGTCCAACTTCCCCCCGAATGCCGAACCATTTGCGACCGTCTCCATCCCCGCGCCGCCAGCGTGTGGATCCGATCGATACCTGCGTGCGACGCTGGCCAAGAACGAGCGGTTGCGCCTCTCGATGCTCTGGTACTACACTCGCGACATCCTCAACGAGACAGAGTTCCTGTCAGGCCTTCAACAAAAAGTGCATCTCGCCAAAGAGTCGACAGAATGGGACTTCGCCATTATTGGTTTCCTCGACGTGAACTACTACACTCGCCTGGCCGCCATCGGCGTCCCTCTGGGCATCCTCCCTCGCGGCGAGACAATCTGCGCTCACACAATCAATCAGCCGCCAGGTGTATGTGGACTCGCTTTCGCCCCATGGTATCATCGGCTCGACTAACATCCCATGGCCAGGACGTCTTTCTGATGCCCAACATGCTCGAGGATTGGAGGTTCAAGGACTCGCCATATGTCGAGTCGGGCAAGCTCCATGCGTACGCTGGAGCACCGCTTCGGTTGCAGAGCGAGTCTGGGGAGACTGTCGGGCTGGGGTCTCTGTGTGTGGCATCGGGCACGAGTCAAGCACCCCTGACCAAACCACAGCAGAGAGCCATCGCCCATTTGGCTGACTGGGTTGTCTCTGATCTCGTACAATGCACCAGGGTGAGGCGCCAGCGTGAACGCCGCCTCATGTCTGAGCGCATCGCTGCCGCGCAGGCGGAAATGGACCTTGGCGTGGGCGAGGAAGAACCCGTCCTCAGCATCCTGAGGGCCACATACCCAGTGGCGGCCATCAGCCTCAAATCGTCCAAGGCTAAACACCTGGAGGTCGCGGGCAGGCCGCCGCTGCCCCTTGCGGATCTCGAGAATGACGTGGTATGGGAAGACACCGATTACATTGACGAGTTCATCGTTCAGTCCAACTGTCTCGACCTCCCGTCGGACAGGGTCGTGCGGATTCTTTCTGCCAAATTCGAAAGCCCTTCGGGTCCAAGTATGCTCGTTGTCGCGTCCAACGACTTCCGACTCATCTTCGACGACATTGACCTCTGGTTCGTCCAGACCTGTGCCGGCATCATTTCACAGGCCTGGCACAAGCGCCTCCTTCATGAGGCCATCAAAGCCAAGGACGAATTCCTCCGCGGATTCTCGCACCAGCTTCGGACACCAATCCATGGCATTCTTGGCTGCGTCGAGCTGCTAGCCGAGGAGCTCATGGCACGAAACACCCTGGCAGAGGCTGCCTCTACTTCCGCATCAGCGGCCAACTCCGAGACACCATACCTCTATCTTGATACCATCAAGACATCGGGGCGCGACCTCATCTCCATCGTCAACAGCATGATCACTCTCAACCGCTGGGCCGAAATTGCGGTTGTGGAAAGGTCATGCACAACACACAACCTTCAGGAGCTGGAGGCCGATCTTGCCGAGGAGACAAAGAAGATCTTCTTCGGCGACAGCCGCTATCAGCCTTCTGTCTTCTTCAGCTGCAAAGCGTCAGCCGGAAGCGACGGCTTCCAGACGAATCACGAGCTTCTCCGAGACAGTCTTCTGCCTCTCGTTGTCAACGCCATCCAGAACACGCCAGCGGGTGTTGTCACTGTGACCATTTCGCTGGATTCAGACGCGCGAGAGCTCATCGTCGATGTCGAGGACACCGGCAATGGCATCAAGGAGGCGGACCGCCAACGAATCTTCGATCCATACGAAAAAACTGGCGAACACTCAACCGGCGCTGGACTGGGCTTGACAATCGCCACCAAGTTCGCAGCCCTCCTGCATGGTTCCGTGGCTCTGGTCTCGTCGACGGTTGGCAGTGGCTGACACTTCAGGGCTACCTTCCGAGAACTTGACTGCGTGCCATCAGCCGCCTCGACGCAAGTGCTGGCACCCAGGTTCCAAACTCTGCCCTCCAAGTTCCATCAAGTGCCTTCTGCCTCCACCGATGCAGCGTTCCGCTCTGGTCGCCTGGCCACGCTGCTTACTCGGCACGGCTTTGAACCTTCGAACACTCTCGACGACTCTTTCGCATTGGTGGACCACATCTCATCTGCGGAAGAACGCCGGCAATACCTCTCCCAGATACCCGCTGGGCGTGTCGCGGTCAGCCTTAGTCCGGCATCCGGAGAGAAGGGCCCACGGGGGGAGACGCCAAAGAATCTGGTCTACATTGCATGGCCCTTCTCGACAGCCGCCATCAACACTGCTCTTGCTGAGGCAGACAAGCGCCTTCTCGAGCTTAGGGCCTCTCTTCCCGCCGAACTTACTACGTCTCCACCCCTCACACCACGAAGGGACGACGCAAGTCTAGAGGTGGTCATCGAGTCTTTGGCCAGGACCGATCTCGGAAAATCACAACCTGCGCAATTGCCCGAGCCACACATTGCCGTCCCCACCGCAGAAACCACTCCTTCTCCCTCACCAATACCTCAGCCGGTCCCTACCGTGGTCACTGACACACCATCGACTACTCTTCCTATCACAGCATCGCACCCTACAGCCCTACTCGTCGACGACAACATCATCAACCTTCGATTCATGCAGATGTACTGCGAGAAGAGAAAACTCCCCTACCTTAGCGCCGTCGACGGCCAGCAAGCCGTCAACATCTATTTGGAGCATCAGAAACGAGCAGCCGCCGGCGACGGTGCCGCCATCCAGTTGGTCCTGATGGACCTCCAGATGCCAGTCTGCGACGGCCTCGAAGCCACCAGACAGATCCGCTCGCTGGAAACAGAGCATGGCTGGAACCAGAGCACCCTCTACGTGGTCACAGGCCAGGACACCCTAGCCGATCGTGACGACTCGAAATCTGCCGGTGCTGATGATTACCTCGTCAAGCCTGTCTCTCTGAAGCTGCTCGACAGGCACATCAAGCAGGGCTTTCCGGACTTCACGGGCAAATAGTATCTGAACACCATGCAGAGACTGGAAGGCGGGGCGGCGCCCTGGACCACTCTGATTGCTCATTCAGCCTAGTCAAACATGTGGCTCGTCGACAAATTACTATCACAAGACTATCAAAAGCCGGGAAGTCATTTTGAGTCTTATGCATTCGGAGAACCGTCTGGCTTCGTAGCTGCCAAGGCACGCGACAGACTGACATTGTTAGACTGACTGGACTTGGGATGGGTACACGAAACCTCACTCTGGTTCGGGACAAACTTGCTAGCAGAACCTAGGCTGACAGTGGCAGATGTGTGGGCATGAATACGAAGTACACGAATGATGAAGCCCGCAAAGATGACGTCCCAGGCTGATCGGTGCTATGAACACAAACTATGCGATCAAGAGCATCGCAATGAATCAGGTACGCCATCCATGGAAGTGCCCTTAGGGCAGACTAGAGTTGTGCCTCTTTCTGAGTAGATTCTCTGCCCTCTGAGCTGGGCTATGGCCTCACTGTCTGATTTGCATTTTGGCGGACAGACAGTTTCTGACGTGTTGCAGGGCATCATACCTCCAACGGGACGAGAACGCAAACCCAAGCTGTGGCCTCTTCCAAATTGGCGACTGAAATCACCTACCTAGACCGAATTATTTGCCCCCGTAGACGTAGAACACACATGACAGCATTATCGTACCTATGTAAACCTTTCTTTGGATCAACTCGCGAGTCTTTTGCACCCGACGGCATACGTGGCTCTGCCCCAGAAAAGAAATGAAGCTATTCCCAACACGCACGACGCCTGAGGGACGCCAGGCTTAGCCCACGGCACCACCCGAGAGCCCTTACCTGTCTCACCTTGACTAGCGGGGACGTCGTTTGAGCCAACGGGCGTTTCTCGAACCGCATTCATGAGCTGCGACCTGCTCCTATGACTCGGGCGATGCTCAGATCAAGTCCACCCCTGAACTACCGGCATGAGATCAGAGAGCAAATTCGCAACCTCGACGCATCTCGATGGGAATGGATTTCATTTTCCGAATGATTACCAACCTTCACCTTTGCATCCATGGATTACCAAGCTTGTCACTGTCAAACTTGCTGTGCACACGTATGATCCACAGTCTGCCCGAATACATGGGCGGCAGATCGTCCGGGTTGCGCTTACACTTGCCCGAAGCGCGACGGCCCGATCCTCGGTCAGCACGTCGGGATGACGCAGCAAACATGCATCTGGGTACCTACATTAACAAGACATCCCAAGAGTTTTATACTCCCATATTATCCCATAATCTAGACTTGAGCACAAAGTTTAATCAACATCTTTCACAATGGCAATCCCCTCGCACTGCAACGCCCTGGTCACCAGGAATGGACAACTGAAGAAGGAATCGATCCCCGTCCCCGAGCCGGCTGAGCACCAGCTCCTCGTTCGTGTCCAGTACACCGCACAGAACCCGACAGATGGTGAGTCGAGCTCCTCCCCGGTAACAAGAAGCATCCCTGACCAGATCAGTGCAATCCCTTGACCGCAATGCCTTTGGCGATGACGCCGTTCTCGGATGCGACTTTGTGGGAATCGTGGAGAAGACTGGCCCTGGCGTCTCGCGTGTCAAAGTCGGCGAGCAGGTGGCCGGTCTTATCTGGGGAGGCGAGTTCCCCTCTCAAACTTGATGACCGTCGTTTCTGACATCTGGCGCAGGAGAGATCAAGGGCCTCGGGGCTTACAGCGAGTACACCCTGGCAGATGAGCGGATCTGTTTCCCGATCCCGAGTGGTGTTTCCCCGGAGCAGAGCGCGACAGTTCCACTTGCTGCTTGCACTGCACTTCTTGCGTTGTTCTCCAAGGGGTGCCTGGCGATTGAGAAGGGCTCAAAGGAGACAGTCCTCATCTGGGGCGGAAGTTGTACGTCACCTTCGTGTCTCTAATCTTAATTCACTGACTGACCATCTTGAAGCCAGCGTTGGACAGTTCGCCATCCAGATCGCCAAACATTACGGCTTGACCGTGGCTACGACCTGCAGCCGCCGACACCACGACCAAGCCAAGGCGTTCGGCGCAGACCATGTCTTCGACTACAACGATGAGGAAGTCGCCACCAAGATCAAGGACGCCACCAATGGAAGCCTCAAGTTCGTCTTCGACACAATCGGCAACGAGTCCTCCTCGTCAACTGCCTCGAAGGCTGTTTCAGGGGCAGGTGGTATCTTGTGCACCGTCAGGCCCGGCAAGGCTTTCACCGATTCCGTCACGCAGCAAACGAAGGTTACGGATGTTCTGGTGTGGACCGCGTTCTTGAAGGACCATAGCTATGGCGACTTCCACTGGCCGGTGAGTTCATCATACCAATGCCTTCGTTGATAAGATTGACTGACGATCTTTTCCACAGGCCAACCCCGACGACCATGCCCTTGCTGCTGCCTTATTTTCCGAGCTTCCGGATCTGCTTACCAAGAGTATTATCAAGCCGAATGCCACGAAGCTCTCGCAGGGCCTTGAGAGTGTCGACGAAGGGTTCCAGGAGTACAGGGACGGGAGGATCTCTGGCTACAAGCTTGTCTACAAGATTTAAGTCAAGAAATCAAAGTTCGGGCGCGAACCTTGGAGATGGTATATATAGAACTTCGATCCTCTGCAATACACCTTTAGCTTGGTACAAACGCACTGATGTTGACCTCGACGATTTACTTTGCAGCCGCTGCACAGAAACAAATACCTTACCCCAGCAAAATATTACATCACATCTGACAAATCGTTCCATTAACGAAAGATCTGAATTCTAAATACCAACATTTCCTCTAGGGAATCAATAGAGACATGTTGCACTTCAGCTTCAGTCCCCGGCCTAACTCCAAGTGAGAAGCAGATCCTTCCACGCAGCATGAACCTGGACCATCCTTTCGGCATCCGAGACAACTGCGGCCACAAGTCCCACGAGCCCCAAGCCGAGCACAGTTCCTAACTTCCCAAGAGACAGAACGGAACAGCCTTGGGTTCTGTGAATTTCAAAGTCCGACCACCGGGGGAAGATCGTTCGCAGCCAGTACTTGAACATGGGATCCGGGTAGATGAAGGTGTTCTTCTTCGTCTTCGGGTCCATCCACCAGCTCTGACAGCCGCTATTGAAGACGAGGTCCTTGAGCTTGCCGTGAACCCAGCGAAGGTCCTTCCGCTGCGCCTCGGGCTTGACCATGATCCAGTCAGCGGCCGAGGAGCCCTTCAGGACCGGCTGGAGCAGACGGCATGCGTAGTTGATCTGACACTCCGAGTGGAAAATGACCGAATGTTGCCCTGTTGCGGCGTTGGGTCCGTACAAGATGAAGAAGTTGGGGAATCCAGTGACGACTGTTCCCTTGTATGCCTCGGCGCCGCCGCTGGCGTCCCAGACTTCGTGGAGGTCGATACCGCCTTGACCCTTGACTTCGATGGGGTAGAGCCACTTCTGCGTGAGGAAGCCGGTCGCGAAGATGATAGCGTCAGCGTCGTACTTAGCGCCTGTGGCAGTCTCGACATGGTGTGCTCCGATCTTGACGACGTTGTCCTTGGCAAGGTGCATGGATTTGGAGTGGAGCGCGGCGAGGTATGTGGCTGTGTTGACGCGTCTCTTGCAGCCGGGCTCGTAGTCAGGCTTGAGAACCTCGCGGTACTTGGCGGGAGCGTCGTTGTTGATGTAGTTGTACGTGGTGTCCCGAATCTTCTGCCTCATGCGGGCTCCGTCTCTGGTCATGAGGAAAGAGTAGAATACCTTCTCGAGGTCCCATGCTAGGAAGACCCGATAGATTCGTGCGGAAAATGGCACATATCTCATGATTCCCTTGAAGAAGGCCGAATAAGTCGGGTTTCCCTGGAGGAGTCAGTAAGGTTCGAACAGCAGTTAATGGGGTTGCACTCACCCTCTTAGTCCACCAGTGCGCGCTCCTCACAAGCTGGGTGACCTTTCCGCGAGGCCCAACATCCTTGACCAGCTCTGGGACAAACTGAGTTGCCGAGGCGCCGTTGCCGAGGACGACGATATTCTTGCCTTTGGTCTCGAGAGAGTCGTCCCAACGCGCGCTGTGGAAAATCTTTCCCTGGAACGACTCGGAGCCTTCGATGCTGGGGACAAAGGGCCGGTCCAAGGTGCCAACAGCGCTGACAACGACAGCTGCCTCCTTGATGAATGTCTCGCCAGTGGACTGGTCCTGGAACGTGCAGATCCACAGAGATTTGTGAGAATTCCACTGGACCCCAGTGCACATGGTGTTGAAGCGGCAGTGTGGGAGGATGTCGAACTTCCTGGCCACGGAGACGAAATACTCGTGAAGCTCATCTCGGCCGGGGTACATGCTACTCCAGTCGGGGTTGATGGCGAAGCTGTAAGAGTAGAAGTGGCTGGGGATGTCGCAGGCGCAGGCCGGGTAGCGATTATGCCACCAGGTGCCGCCAATGTTGTCGGACTTTTCGTACAAAGTGAAGTTGTCGTGGCCAAGGAACCTTTTGAGTTGGACGGCCATGCCCAAACCTGACACGCCGCCCCCGATGATGATAACTTCCTTGGACCTGGGGAGAGACATGATGGTCGATGAGTGGACGATGATGTCGTGAGTGAATCAAGAAATGTTTGATTCGGTCTACTCAGGCAACACTACGGCAACACTACGATGAAGATGGCTTATATACCATCAACCTATGCATCCTGCTCATGCGGTCAATTTCCCCATCCTCTTCCCCGGACGGGGGCGGAGGGAGACATTGCCCTTCCGGCGCCTCCACATCCCATTCGCCTCCCTAGTATCAACCAGTCAGACCCAAAAAGGCGGCCGGCGGTTCGCCTTGCTCCAAGAAAGTGCAAGCGCAAGCGCGGGGAACTACCTGCTCGATGACTGTGTCAGCGTCCGAGAACTTTTTGACTCAGTGGCGGGGCCGGAAACAGTCAAGCCCACCCGCCAGCTCCATCAGCTCCGATGGCTTGGCGATCAAAACGGTTCCGTCATCTCCAACCGCAGAAGCAGAGCCAGTATTAGAGGTGGGACTGTCGCATCGTACAAGCCCAACCGCTCACGCCCACAAACCCACCCCTGATCAGACTTCCTTTCGGAGTCTTGACCATGTCCGCGCCTGCAACTCGCAACGTACTCGGCAAGAAGGCAGCGAACCGCCCACGGAAGACACGTACCAGGTCAGGATGGTGAGTCAAGCCCCGCCTCGCTTCCTTCTCCAGCTGTGGGCAATGTCTGGGGTCATGCCGCTAAGCGCCAGTTGTATCGTAGCCTTCCCTGTCGAAGGAGGCGGAAGAAGTGTAAGTGCGGGCTGTTTTCCCCTTTCCCCTTCCCCGGATTTCGAAAGCAACTGGTCGACTGATGCAAGGGTATCTACAGGCGACGGAAGGCGACCGATTTGTCACTTGTGCGAGACGAGAGCCGAGATATGCGACTGGGGCTTGAAGGTCTCCTTCCACCCTTCGCGGTCGTTGGAGCTGACGGCCGACGATATTGCCTCGCTTGATGCGGTCAACAGAGTGAGGAGACAGGCCAAAGACACCGTAGTCCATTTCTCGGTAAGCCCTTTTGGTTCATGCCCTCATTTCTTCTGTGCAGGTGGATACTAAACCCGTCTTTGCAGGTCGTCGACGAGACAGCCTCCATCACCCGACAGTTCGAAAGCAGCGTCGCAGATGAATCCGCCTCCGAAGAGTCGGAAGAAGAGCAGCTCGACTTTACTCTACAGTCTTCCCTCCCAGCGAGTCCAATTGGTTTTGAACAGAATGAGATTGCCGCTGCCCCTGTTGCAGCGATTCCGATCATACCGAGAACCGACCATCCACTCACGCCTCAACCTTCGTTGATACTTGACCATGCGGTGACAGCACCCCGAATTGTGGATTTAAACTCCGTACGCCTCGCATATGACGCGCCAACGCCAATATTCTCGACAGACGCTGGTCCCGATGCTGCCCCCTTTTCTCTTGGCCTCGCCATCTCGCGTGGCGCTTCTCCCACACACGATATCGCCCAGCCCGTATCGCAGGGGACTCTTGTCAGTCTCATGTCGGCGTTCATGTGGGAGACGGCAGATTGGTGCGAGACAACCGATTCGGCAAAGCACTTCTCGACTGCCAGCATCCACTCGATGATGCAGTCCAAGCCCTTCGTCGCCGCCGCCATGTCCCTGGCATCTCGACAAATCGACAACGTCAAAGGGCGTCCCCAGCCGAGAACTCTTGAGCTTTACCAATACACGATTGGGCTATTGTTGAGACAGGACCCAAACGATCCCGATCCATCTATTCTTGCGGCTTGCACCCTGCTCTGCGTTTACGAAATGATGGGGTCGAGCGTGGTGGAATGGAGAAGGCATCTCAAGGTGCGGAACAATCCCACCATCAGTGGCCGCGTGGCTTGGAATATTCTTGCTAAGAATCATCTCATAGGGCTGTGCTGGCTTGTTGAAGATGCACGGATGGAATGGGGACAGCGAGGGCATCGTGAGGTCCTGCTTTTGGGCGTTCGCCCGCATTGGTATGATGTGAACAGTACCTCAATCACCGTTCCCGCTGACTATTCTCAGATGTTTGGGCCGCCTTCAGCCTTGATCAAACCACCCTCATTCCCACCACCTCCTGGATCGAGAACGATTCGGTCGAACTTGTCGCCTCAAGAGGGAACCTCGACGACTACTGCAACCTCACAACTCTCATGTTCGCAAGAATTGTCAACCTTCTCAATGGAACACGAGAATACGAATCAAACAATGATTCAATACTGTATTCTGACAAAGTCAGAGATTCGTGGGCCGGACTTCAACTCTGGCGTCGTTGCCGCTTGCAGGAAGCACACCCCATCCTGGACACCGAGGCGTCTGGTTCGAACCCATTCCCGACTATAGTCTATACGCGGTCTTCTTCTAGTTTGTTACCACGGCCATTAAGTTTCGGTCCAAGTCTGACCGATGTCACAGTATGCGGCAACACCTTCTACCATGCGGCCTGCATTCTCCTCCTTCAGACCGGATTGATCACGGAGATCTCTGCTCTTGATCCGCCAGAAGTAGTCAGTTTGTGTCTTCTTTCTCATGATCTCCGGATAGCAAGCTGACCGCAACCTAGCTAGAGCCTGTTTGGCATGCGATGGAGCTCGGAGGGATCTCCCAGAGCAATCCTTCTCAGTGAGTTTCGCGCTACAAAGGCTGGTGGGTAGGCACTGACAACCAAGCAGTGCCAACTGGGTGAATCATCTCCAGCCTCTCTACATAGCAGGCCGGGTTTTTACGCGCAGCCCCGGTTCGCCGCCGTATCCAAAAGCCCCTAAAGAGCCATTGGGGTTGTGGTCGCAGAGTGATGAGAGCATTGGCAGGATGTCGCATGTCAACGTCGGGCCCGTCAATCACTGGTCTCCTCAAAGTGCTGGCTATTCCGATCGGGAGCCACGAGGAGAAGACGCGGACTTTGCGGCGGAGAAGTTGGTGTTATTGAAGCATCTAGCTCTCATCGAAAGAGAGACTGGCTGGAAGACATCTGAACGGGCGAGGGATCTGAGGATGCTTTGGGGATTGGAGAATTAGGACTCTCGCTGAAGCAGCGTGGATTGCCTATATGTACCTAGGATTGAACGGGACGGCAAATCATCTCTATTCCCCATAATTGGAGATATGAGGACAGGCGGTCAAGATGGAACGCGACAACTCTTGGATCAATGTGTTTAAATACCTAGGTGCGCAGCGTGCATGGTGTGGTCGGTCAATTTGTCTCGAAGTGATTCATCGACATCGTGTGACTGTCTTGCAACCTTCCACCGACGTTCCGAAAGTCGTGGTTGATTACGTCTCCCTTTGGGAAACTTGACTGGAACGAATATATGTACTCCCTCCATGGTTACTTCCAGTCTCCACAAACACTACGGCGAATTATGCTGACAGGCTAGACTTGATTGCAACCCCCAACATCCTATCTCATCTGAAGGACAATACAGTGTGTCGTCGTTTTCTGCTCAAGCAGCAATGCGCGGCCAGCCCATGGAGTCAAGGCAACGCTTGATAAGTCGCATGTCTTGGACAGAAGCAGGAGGTCTAGAAGACCGGCCTAATTCTCCCCAAGATGCGGCTTGGGAGCTTCCTTGTCTTCCAATATCTCCCCATGCTCAATCTTGAGTGAATCTTTGCCATCCCGGCTACTCTCCACGTCAACCCCACCCGAGGACTTCCTGGCGGCTTGAATCTCCCTGGCAACTTGGACCGGGTTGCGCCCAGTGGAAAATATGTAGTCGACGTCTTCCAGGCGGATGTTGCTTGTCTCGGCTAGAAAGTTGTTAGCGGAAGCCTTTTTGAGGGGTGCCCGGAGACTGATACTCACGATAAAGGAAATACACCAGAGGAACGAAGATCAAGTTCGTCGTCATGAAAATAAGGTACGCCTTCCAGCGCAGCCGGTTGACAATGATGGGAGTGATCATGACAACGGTGAAGTTCCACAGCCAGTTGCTGCTGATACCAATGGCCGAGCCACGAGTGCGAGCCTCCAGGGGCAGAACCTCAGGTACGTAGACCCACGGGACACAGTTGACCCTGCACGTACCGTTAGTCTCGGCTTAGGTGCAGAACGGTTTCTGTACCAGGTGATACGTACGACATTCCGAAAATCAACTGATAGAGGAAGAAGAAAGCCACAGATGCCGACGCGAAAGTCTGTCCACGGGGAGTTTCGTTTGCCTGTGACAGCAGGGCTGATGTCATCATCATGCACAGGCCGAGCCCAGTGCAGCCCCAGAGCATCGTCCTACGTCTTCCCATGCGGTCAAGCGCCAGCGAAGGTAGGATGCTTCCAAACATGAACATCATGTTGATGCAGCCGCCAAGGACCTGGCTTCGCTGAACAGACATGCCGACGTTCTGCTGCAGGACCGTGGGGATGTAGTAGACAATCATGTTGATGCCGCTGACCTGGTTCATGAGCTGCACGAGCCAGGCAAGGAACAGGCGGTAGCGAGTCCGGACCTTGTCGGCGCGGAAGATGGCGAAGAAGGACGAGTTTTGCGAAGTCGACTCGAGCTCGATCGCCCGCAGGATGGCCGTTTTCTCCGCCACAATGGACTCATCGGTGGGCTGCTTGTCAAAGACGGCGCAGAGAACCTCGACAGCCTCTTCACCTCTGCCATGGACGAAGAGCCAGCGCGGAGACTCGGGCAGGGCAAAGACCAGTATGCTCACGAAGATGGCGAATGCGGCCTGGAGGGCGACAGGGAGGCGCCACGCGATGGCACCACCGACGAAGCTCATGCCAAAGTTGAACCAGTAGGCAAATGTGATGCCAACGCCCACACATAGAACTTCGGCGCTCACGAGCCTGCCCCTGGAGGTGGCGGCGCAGAGTTCGGATTGGTACCTGGGCTGATGTCAGCATCTGATTAAACGGTGATGGATGAAGCTCGTCCTTACATGGGAACAGTGGCGGTCTTCAGGCCAGTGCCGACACCGGTGATGACACGGCCAATGATGAGATGGGCAACGGTGAAGGATGTGACCTGGAGGGTCGTCCCGACGAAGACGAAAGCCATCGCAAGCCAGATGACCCTGCGCCTGCCCAAGGCCTCGCCGACGAAGAATGCCACTGCGAAAGTCAGCTTACATCGGGCGGCGATAACCGTACTTTGCACCCACCGACACAGCCAAGAAGACAGCCTAGATTGTAGCAGGACACGATGATGCCCGTCTGGGAGTCCGACGGGTGATTGAATAGATTGAGCCAATTCTCGTTTTGCAAGATGGGGCCGAAGACTCCCTGCTCGTAGCCGAAGAGGATGAATGCGAACAGACAGCACGTGGTGACGCCCGCCTGGAGGCTTTTGCCTCTGCCCAGCCAGTCGCGCATGTTGGATGGTTTGTGGTAGGGTGAGGGTGGTGAGTAGGTATTTGGAAATGTTGGATCAAAGATGGAGGAGAGAAGGATGGAATGATGCGAGATGCTCCAGAAAGATACTGGCCGACGGCATCTGGTGCTTTATGTACATCGCCAGGTCGCAATAATCGAGGATGGTGCTCTTCCCCAGATATCTTCAGGTCGAAAAGCGAAAGTCTCGCTTCTCCACGCATCGCCAGATTGATCTGGGGGAGTTCTCCATGGGGATGGGCTCGCTAGAGGCCTAGTGGACCCAGCTCGCGGCATGTGATGTCGCTTGCGCTTCCGTTATAGTGTTTTGGGCTGTTCAGCTGGCAGCGCTTTGGCTCCCCGAGTCAGCCCTGGCTTGGTGCTCGTAGCGCACGCACTGCGTTTTGGCGGCTCAAGCAAGATGCGGGACGCCCTCGCGTGGTTAACACTGCTTTTATTGGTATCTGGAGTTTCCAACAACCTCACAAGGACATCAGGAAGCGCGAGTCCGATCATTGCGTGTTGTGGTCCAATATCTTCACGCGCCCGTGGCAGCTGGCCACCTGATGCTGCCCCTGATACAGTATCTTCAATGAACTTATAGCACGAATGCCTGTACCCCCTAAGGCAGCATGCCGCGATTCCCTTCAGTGACATAGGTATCAAGGCAATTGAAGTCATCAGTAGGTTCAAGGAGAACTGGGCTTCTATGATCGAAAACAAGGCATCACAATTTTAACATCGAACGAAGCCGTGGAGGATTCAGACAATCGATGAGTGATGTTGCGGGGCATGTACCTACCGGCCTGTCGTTAAGATCACGTCCGCCTCCGCATCTGCGGACTTGACCAGGGTTAGGGTTATATCGGTCAACTCTCAGCACAGGGTTTCTGGGGTATTCCGAATTGAGACGGTTCATGCGGAGCGCATGTTGTCAAGCTGTTTTGCTGTGCCATCCAGCCGAAGCGCCCTGGAGGACGACCCGCGTGCCGTGTTTGTTTGCATGTTTATTCGCCTGGAAATCCCTGAAAAGGGCAAAGGGCGCTAACTACTCTGCAGGTACGCTACATGCTCATTCTCCAGAACTTTTGACAGGGTGAAGGGAAATGACAAGTAGGGGGAATACCCGCGTGCCGTGTAGCCCCAAACTGGCATCCCCAAACGCAGCCGACCGATGCCATTGAAAAGCCCAAGCGCACGCGACGTCGGGCCCATCTCGGTGTGAGGATCCGCAACCGCTACGAAAGCCGAGGCTTGTGATGACTTGATATTTTCAGCCAGTGTACTTAAGCGTGACCGTGATGAAGTGGTCTCAACGGTGACAGCAGCATCCTGACACCCACGACAACATGGAGTTCAGTAACCTTGGGCTTCCTGCAGAGGAGAATCTGAAACTGAATCAGCCCATCCCCTTTACGATACAATTCGACAGGGACCTGATCGAACTGACCAGAACCAAGCTCGATCTTGCTCGCTATCCGACTGAGCAGAGCGACTTCAGCGAATCCAACTGGTCGCAGGGAGCCAAGGTCTCCAAAGTAAAGGCGCTCGCAAACCACTGGCTTCACAGCTACGACTTCGAGAAACAAGAGGTATGTCGACGGACACTCCGGTCTTGATGCGTCTGGCTCACAAGCCTGGTATGATAGAGGCATCTCAACTCCATCTTCAACCACTTCCTCGTCAAGATCAACGTGCCGGGCTTCGGCCATCTGATCTTGCACTACACCCACGCAAAGTCGTCAGCACCCGATGCCATTCCACTTCTCTTCTCGCACGGATGGCCTGGCTCCTTCGTCGAAGCCAGCAAGGTTGTCGGCCCCTTGAGCAAGCCGAGTAACGCATCCGACCAGTCATTCCACGTGGTCGCACCTTCGATCCCTGGGTTTGGCTTCTCCCCCGCCGCTCACAAATCCGGCGTCGGCCCCGAGGTCACCGCAAGGGCGTTCAAGGCCCTCATGGCCGACGTCCTCGGCTACAAGCGCTTCGTCACTCAGGGCGGCGACTTCGGCTCCTTCATCACACGCTCTGCTGCGATACAGTATCCCGAAGCCGTTGTCGCGCAGCACCTCAACATGTTTCCCGTTCCTGCGCCCACGCTCCGGACGGCACCGCTCGCTTACCTCCGCTGGTGTCTCTCCGGGCTCCTCTACACCGACTTTGAAAAAGAGGCTCTGCGCGTGCGCCAGAACTTCGAGACAGAGCAGAGTGGCTATCTAGAGCAGCAGAAGACGCGGGCCCAGACATTGGGTTACGCGCTTGGCGACTCGCCTATCGGACTGCTGGCCTGGTTTGTTGAGAAGTTCCATGACTGGGGAGACGTCGAGAAGGCCTTTGACCCCGACACGGTCATCACCTTGGTCATGATGCACTGGATTCAGGGCGCTACGCCTGGCATGCGTTTCTATCAGGAGGCTTTCGGCAAGCGGCGAGAGGCGGAGAAGACCTTCGAGACGTACGTTGGATGTCCAACTGGAGTATCCATGTACATCAAGGAGCAGCTACACGTGAGCGAACTTCAACCTGCCCCTTGGAACCTCGAAACAGGCTGACAAGGAGTCCCAGTGTCCGAGAGATTGGGCGCAGCAGGTGGCAAACATCCAGTTCTGGAGAGAGTACGACGTTGGTGGCCACTTTTCTTCACTTGAATGCCCGGAGTTGTTCGTCAGAGACATGAGGCAGTTCTTTTCGCAGACGCCAATTCAGAAGGCGTTCAGGTCACTGGATTGAAGGGGTCGGGTGTGAGGGAGTTACACTGGCTATCGCAGGGAAACACATACAGCGGCATCTTCCATTCCTGAAATCTCTTTTAGAGATTGCTGCGCTGTTGTCTAAGTCCGCGAAAGGAATTAACCTAAATGTTCTCAAACTCCAGTGGCTCAGGCGCCGGCAACTTTGCGTACAGATCGTCGTACTTTTGTGTCTTCGCGAACTGCATGCCAGCCGCAAAGTGGAACAGCTTGGCGGCGACGATCATCCGGTCGCGCTTGGAATACTCGACAAGGCGATCGTAAAAGTCGGCCAGCGGAATGACAACGCGCTCAATGTGCTCTCCGTCTTCGAGGCGCTGCTCGGGCTTCTCATCCCCCTCGCCCAGCTTGACCTCGACCATGACGAGCTGCATGTTGGCGTTTGTCATTCCCGGGTCGGCGGCCTGGGGCGGACTGACGCTCAGCACTCGGCAGTCGTAGCCCGTCTCCTCCTTGAACTCGCGGACGGCGGCTTGCTCGGCCGTCTCTTCGGCATCGATGAGGCCGGCGGGCCACTCGACGGTGTACGAGTCGAGGGGCGGGCGGTACTGGATGACGACCATGGTCGATGGCGGGCGCGACGGGTGCAGCAGGATGTTTCCCATGGCGACGGCATCGACGCCTGCCTTTCCGCGCGTCTTGCGCTCCGCGACCTCCCATGTGCGTGCCTTGCCGACTTGGTCGACGTAGTCGATCCTCTTGAGGGTGATCCACCGGGCCTTGTCGAGGGGGAGGTCCGACGTCTTGGTGATGACGGGTTCTTGCGTCTTGGTGGCCATCCTGACGGTATTCCGGGTTGCTTCTGTGGAGGAAATGGTATGAATTCCCGGGGGTGGAGACGTAAAGTCAGGCACGATGTGTTGGCGATGAAGTGTTGGTGATGGTGATGCGAAGTGACGATTCGAGTGATGGAGGGGTTGGAGGGGTTGATGACATAATCGGGCCCCTTATCTTATCACCCCGCCTAACCCCGCCAGCTCCTTTTCTGCTGCATGTCCTCTGGTGTGAGAACCCCCTGAGAGCCCTATGAGAGACCCCTGAGAGCTTTCTAAAAAAAGTGTCACGAACCTACCTGACCCTTTCACCCACGACTGCATAGCGAGTTCATTTATTCCTTCTTGTCGCATCCAGTTACTTCAACTCGACCAATCTGATTTCTCAATGACCATTTGACAGCCATCTCCGCTGATTTTCGTCCTGAGTCCTCCGGCTCCATCCCGGTGGCTGCCCCTCCTCTCGATCTGACTGCTGCTTGGTCGTATGGATCGCCGTGGCTGCGTGTTCTGCTGGCGAATAGACGATGTAGAGCATCAAAGGCATCGGTCCGGTGTTGAAAAACTGGTGTTGCGTCCCCGCCGGCACGATGACCATGTCGCCGGCATGGATCTCCTCGTCCCGGCCGCCGACTCTCGCCAGACCGGTGCCGGAGGTGAAAGTCAGAGCCTGGTCGACGCTGTGAGCCTGAGAAAGAGGTTAGCGGGGCATAAATTGGGGAGACGATGTCGATGCCAACCTCTTCGCTGATCACGCCACCTTCTGGAATGGACATGATGACTAATTGCGAGTACAGGCCGGTCCAAAGTACGCGACGGTAGTCATCAGACTTCGAGGGAAGGGCCGAGGTCATTCGAGGGAAAAATTGCATCTCGCGCGCCGGAGGATCGGTGGAGGGAGTCTTGAAGTTCATGGTGTGAGGAGAAGGTTCGATTCAGGCAATGATTGTGCGTCCGAGGATGTTTTGTCCGTGAAGGCGATTGACATTCGTGATCGTGGGAGCGTCCGTGAACGAGAAACCCCAAAGCCACCGACCAGCACGCTGCACATTTATAGCATGGCAGTCGCTTTCAGTGGCGCCGCCAATCGTGCGATGTGCCTGCCTTACTCACGACACATGAGCGGTCGGCAATGCTGTAACGTGATTGCGATGAGCCGATACTGGATGCGGCATCTTGACAAACGGCGGGTGGTGTGATGTCGGCGTCCAGCTGCTCGATTTGCGGGTCGCGGCGATGGCATGGGCTCATCTAGGCTTACGGACTTTTCGTGGTGCACCTCGGCATCCGCCGATGCCCCGGATTTTCCCTGCAACCATGGGGCTTTTGCGGAGATGTCGCCGGTAATAATGCCCGGCTCCGGCTGATGGGATCCGGGGCGAGAACCGGGATGCGTAGACCGACGAATCTGGGAAGAGGTAGTGTGATGATCTTGCACTTGCGGGTGTGCCTGGTGATTGACTGGCAGACTGGTCTCAGATGCATCTCTCGAGCGGCAAGCCGCCGACCGAGCCCATCTTGCGACGCCAGCATGCACCAGATCGTCCTGCCAGGATGCCTGCAATTCTGCCCACTTGTACTGCAAGATCATCAACCTCCTCAACAGCAATGGGAAGATGGGAGAAAAATCAAATGAAGTGCGTGGTTTTCAAATATGAAAACGAAAGATGATGGGGAACATGGTGGTAGTAGTACATTTGTCGACGCAAAATTCCCTTGGCATCTCCCCTCAACATTCTTGGACCCTCCTGCATCCCAATTGACGACCCTGATACTCCCACATCGCCCTTGACCTACACCCTCAGCAACCCATCTCCGTCCACACTCTGCTGTTTGCCTGTCACGACTCCATCAGTCCCTCAAGCACCTCCCCCCGTCGCCGTCGGCCCGCTCGCGCCTCCTGCATTCACACCGCTGTAGTAGTTCACATCCCTCGCCGGCGTGGTCTGGTTGACTCCCGTGCCCCCGTTGGTGTAGTTCACATCCCTAGCCGGCGTGGTCTGGTTGACGCCAGCGCCCCCGGTGACAGGAGCCTCCTCCATGATGGCGTTGTCTCCATTCTCGATGGCCATCCGCTTCTCCTTCTGCTGCTGGCGGATCTGACGGCGCGACTTGCGCTTGAAGAACCACAGGATAGCTACCATGATGATTGTGCCACCGATAGTCGCGCCGATGATGATGGCGGCGACCTCGCCGCCGTACATGCTCTCGCCATCCCATTCGATCCTGTCTGTAGGCTCGGCGGTGTTTTGGCGGGCCTCGTGGGGGATGTTGCCGATGGTGGGCATTGTGGCGGATGTTTATTGTGGGTTTATCGGGTAGAGAGGATGAGGTGAGGGCGTGATGGTTGAGGGGACGACTTCAATGGGCGATGAGAATAGCGGGCGGTTTGGATCAAGAGGTGTACAGGAAAGGGGTTCACGGCCGGATTCTGGTGTTATATCTCTGACGTCTTCCCACGTCACCCTTCTACATCCCTACAAGCGAGCCAGCCTGTGTCCGACTGCCGTGCGTCCGAGGACGACCTCATACAATGGCAGCGCATCTCGCCCATAGACGGCAGGTGTTCCAAGCCTCGCCCGTCCAGTCCCCTTCTTTTCCATCCCTTCACCAAGGCCGCCGCCGCTCATCCGGTGGCTGGGCTAAGAGCCTAAGGATGTCTTTGTCGCGTGTGACACGCGGTCGGGGGCGGTGATTCGACGCTGTTTCTGGGCGGCATGGTTGAGAGGTCGCAGTTGATGTCATCGCCAAGGTTGCTGGCGATCCGTCCCCATCTCTCCCTACCGACTCCAGCTCCCTTCCGGCGTCCGACCAGGTGCCCACCACGGTCCGGGGGAGCGGAGATGGGGTTGAGCTCATGCCGGCATATACCCGGAGGCAGTTCCGGTGTCCATGTTGACACATTCTGGGGAAATGAACAGGGCGTGAGGGCGCGATCTTAACTTGGCGTGCGTCCTTGGCTTCCAATCACACCGCCTGCACTGCAATAATGGCGTGACTTTTGTTGAATCTACTTTAACGGACCCAGGGTTTGGAAACAACATTTTTGTCCCTTCTCATACCTACTGGTAGGGAGCCCCTGCTCAAGGTGCCGGTGCCTGTCGTCTTGTACGATATGAGGACGACGTCGGCGTGCTTCCATCTCCACTTTCAGGGCACCATCATCTACATTCACTTAAGCCAGTTCTGAAATGCAGACATGAATTCTCCAAGCATCTATGCCTATTAACCCTCGGGTCTAGCCCTGTGCCCTGTCGCTGGATGCGACTCTACTATGTTTCCAAAACCCTGACGCCCGTCCGATCCCGCCGAACTGTGTTGTCATCCGATTACCAGCTTTGCCGTTAGAAAGACCGCAGCTGAAGCAGCTCGAGGTGCTTCTCCGAGGTCGAGCGGGCCAGCAGCCTGCGAGCCTCGGCAGGCGTCGTCGTGTTGGCCATCTGCACGGGGACGACTCCGCCGAAAGGTCCAGCGTTGGCGTCGTTCTGGCAGCGCACCATGCACACATTCTCCTGGCCTGCCACGGTGCCGGTGCACTGCTGGTTCTGGGGGATGGCAGCGACGAGGGGGAAGTCGCTCTGCTCGCCGTCCTGTGGGATGTTAGATGGTGATGCTGGGCAATGGGGAATGGGAGACTAACGCGGTTGCGGGAGTTGCGGCCGGGAGGCGTGGTGGTGACGGTAATGTCGGTCCAAGTGGCGGCGGTACCGTCCGAGTTGATCATACAGGTGTAGGGGCCTGGAAGCATTAGCGAGAGGTCTCGAGGAGGGGTTTGTGGTCAACTCACCACCACCGTCGCCGTTGACCTGGTGCAGGGTCATATCGACGGAACCACCGGGGGTGATCTGGGGCAGCTGGTCGCCCATCTCGGTCATGATGGCCGTGGTGCCGGCCTCGACATTGTTGTCGCCGCCAGCGAGGGTCTCACCGACGGAGTCGGCAGCATCGCCCCGGAAGCGAGTGGCGTCCTGCTGGAAGGGGTTGCGACGGGTGCCATCGCGAGGAGTGGAGGTGTCGACTCCAAGGGCCATACCCTGACCACCGGCGTTGCCAGTGGCAGCGATAATAGCAGCATGGCCGGCCACGAGCTGGGCGGCGGCGAAGATGGCGCAGAAGGCGGCAGTCTTCATTGTGAGGGTGGGTGTGAGAAAGTTGTTTGGGTGGAAAGGGGGTATTAAGAGGGATTCCTGTCCAGAGGAATGCCGTGTGAGGAAGAAGAGAGGGGGTAGCGTCAACGCTGGGTATCAAAGAGGTGGAAGGGTGAGTTGGTTGAGATGTTGATGGTGATGATGCTGGTGGTGAGAAGAGTGTGTCAGTATCGGGATGCAGCTCGTCTTTTGTACTCGTTCGCGATGCTAGTATCGTCAGGCTCAAGGTCGTCAGAGTAGAGCAGTGAGCGTCCGTCCGATGTCGACGACAACAAGGTGAGGCCTCAAACAGGACCACTAGCGGGGCGACGAAGCCATTCAGACGTGCGCCAGGTCTGCAACCCGGCCAAGGAGCACAGCTCGGTGGTCGTGGCCGAGCAGGACGTTTGGTGCATGGGGCGGAAACACCCCTCATGGCCCTTGGCGTGCGGGAAATCCTGCCTCGCATCCGGCAAGGTGATCGAGTGCCGGCCAAGATCTGCAATCTGCAGGCGTTCTCCATCGTCGCCGGCTCGTCGCCTCAGGTGGTCCCTCAATGGTGGCACCCGATAGTGGGCACTGCAGTCAGGATGGAGCGCTGGTGCAGAGGGAGCGAACGTCCCGTGTCGAATTGCCCCTGAAGTCGACTCCTTGAGGCCAAGAGATGGGATGGAACCTTAAGCGGTCTGACTGTCTCTGACACGTTCACACTGGGCCCGTGTGCCAGCGGAGGCAGGATGGCAGTGGTGTCTGAGCGCTACCTCGTTGAATGCGAGCCTCGTGCCTCGGGTTGAACCAGATATGGCATGATATCAATTGCAAACAGCGAGGCTGAGTGCTGCAGGGCGTCGATCGTACAACGGCGATGGGCGAATCGCAACTCTCCATCGAGGTTTACGGGGCATGATATGCGCAGGCATCGTGAGAATCCCCGGCTGTTTTGTAGATCCGACATGCCCTGGTTGACGATGTACGAGTTTTGTGGACGATTGGTACTGTGGGTGCCGTTCTGCCCGGGGCCAAGAGGCGCGCTCGACCGCGACGCAAACACTGCCAAGGGGGCTGGGGCGGTTGGGGCGGTATCCGCGGGCGTGCGACGGCTCACGTCTCGGACGGCTCGAGCTCGTGGACCGGGCGTTGCATTGGAATGGGCATGAGGTGCACCCAGCGCCTTTCAGAATGGATCTCGGGGGATGGAAACGAGTCGAGGGGGATTGACGAAACAGGCTTGGCTGTTTGCTTTGGTCAGGTCGGGGTGGAGGGATGGTGATGGTTGTGGTCAGGGTCGTGGTGGGAGTCGAAGGGAGCATCTGAAGGTGAGGCGGAACATCGTGGCAGTCTGAGCGCTGGCAACAGCGTGACTCGGGGTCTGATGAGGAGGATGGAAAGAAGGACTTCGGAAGATTTGTTGCACGCAGTCCTGGCTGTCTCTTGTTGATTGATGCCGGCCGCGATTGTTGTGAATTGATCCGGTTGAGGAAGACGGAAAGTCGGAGTCGATGGAAAGGGGACTCGGAGTCGGGTGCCGCTCAACTGGCAGGGGCAGAAAATTAGGTAATCTTCAGAGGGCTCACAGGGCCAATCAACGCTGGCGTCCACTAACGGAGCAAAAGGTGACCGCTGAGGGAGTTCCGCCACCACTGAAACTTCCCCTCAACATCGCCACCTACCACCTCAGTTGACGGCCTGTTCAGTCTGCAGACGCCTACTCCGTGGCACAATTCTTTATGTCGAACGTTTCATTTGAGTTCAAGAGAAAATATGTTCAATTCGAAATCCCCAGCGGCCGATTCACCTACATGATGCGAGAGCATCTCCCTAGAAGGCCACGGGCTCCGGCGAAAAGGCAAACCACTCCTTGACACCAACCGCCGCAAACGCGCTCCCCGACCCTGAAGCCACCAGCGTCGCCCGCAATCCCGTCGTCTCGAGCTCGCGGAAGCTCACCTCGGCCGGCCTATCCGACACGGCAGTCACGTACCCGCCGGCACTCGTAGCCTCAAGGCGCTGCCACGCCCCAGATGCGTCAAGGAACTCGACGAACCACTCAGCCGGCGGCGCGACGCCGACGCTGGACCCCGCTGGCGAGTCGGCAAAGAAAGCCATGGCCACGCCGTTGAGCTGCACCGCCCTGTCCCAGGTGTACGTCAACACGTTCCGCTGAGGCGAGCGATCCCCGGCCCACGAGGACCAGTAGTCCGGCGGCAGAGGCGACGAGAGGACGCGCTCGTCGTTGAGCGCCGCGATCCAGTATTGGATGGGCGTAGGGTTCAGCGAGGTGACGCCCGACGCGAGGGGCGCCACGTTTCGACTCGGTGGGCGGGGGGCTGTCAGTGCAGCGCGGAAGGTCTGGTTGACCTGGCGGATGGCAGGGGGCGAGGCGGCATCGTCGAACTGAAGAAGGTCGAGAGCCACACTGCGCCGGAAGTGGCCGCCCTCGACGGCATCGGCTGTGTGGTAGACGAGGTGGTGCTGACCGCCGAGCTCGTACACGCCCGGGTGAGATGTGGTCGAGCTCACGATGGGGAGGACGACGCCGCGGAAGGTCCATGGTCCAAGCGGGCCGGGGCTTGTGCCGTAGGCGATGCAAGCGTGGTAGCTGGTCGGCGTGCAAGGCGAGTCTGGGCCGGCATTGTTGGCGGCGTACAACATGTAGTACGTCTCGGCGCGCTTCATCAGCCAGGGCGCCTCGAAGAAGCCGGTCAGCGAGTTCACGGAGATGACGCTGCCAATGGGCGTGACCATGTCGGAGGCATCGAGCTCGACTCCGCGCAGCTGGTTGAAGGAGCCCCAGTAGACGAAGACGCGGCCATCGTCGTCGATGAGCACGACGGGATCGATGTTGTGGATGGAGTTTGGCTCGGGCACCGACTGCGAGATGATGGGGCCCGAGGGGTGGATGTCGACAAAGGGTCCGGTAGGCGAGGAGGACGCGGCGACACCTACGCCAAAGGCATCCTGCGTCGTAGCATCACGCTGCGTGACTGACGCGTACAGGTAGAAACGGCCATCGGGCCCTGGGACGATCTGCGAGGCGTAGGCGCCGCCTGAGTTGGCCCAGGCAAAGACTTCCTGAGGACGGGCGACACCTCGGCGGAGGGTCCATTCACCTCCCTCGGGCTTGGGGGCCACGGCCTCGAAGATCTGCCACTCGTTCATGATGAAGTCGTTGACGCCGGGGGGCGCCTCGTCGCGGCCGGCGAGAACGTAGACCGTCTCGTTGACCACGAAGGGAGCCGGGTCGGCGGAGTAGACGGAACCATCGGACAGAATGGGGTTTCCGTCGGACGTGAAGGTAGTCGAGTCCTGGCGGCGTAGGAGAGGGTTGGCCAGGGCATGGCCAGCGAGGGCTGCCACGGCAAGGCGACGCAAAGACATGGTGTTGAGACGTCTGAAGAGTCTCGGAAGGGGGAAAGACTGAAGACTTGGGACGAAAAGCCGACTTCGAAAGTCGGGCGACAGGTGGTTTTGAAGCCTGAGTCTGGGCCTGAGCCTGGACGAGACCGAGGAGTCCGATGGTCATCGTCCGGGACCCGGTGTCGATATTGACTCAACAGGGACATGGCCTGCCCCACGAATCTTCGCTTTCTTCCGAGCACTAATCCCGCCAGTCGCAAAAGCGCCCACTGCATGGATCATCTCGTCGGCCTCTGGAAGCCGTCTCGGATAGACACCGCACTCTCCGCAACACCCCGCGTGCAATCATCCGATGACGGCGGCTGTTTCAGCGGGCCGGACCTTGTCGACCGCATGAAAGAAGCTCACTTTCGGCCGACGACCTGCTTCTTTCTGTATAGGGCGGACTCGAATGCGCTCCAATCACGACGATCGCGACTCGCCAGTGCTACCTCACCTGATGATCATCACCTCACGACAACACGCCTTTGGGGAAAGCTTACAGATACGTACGGACGAACGCACAGATGTTGATCAATGACTTCACCTGCACACACCAGCAGACCATCCCCACGTCGTATTCCCCCAATATTATGCACCACGGTGGATGCACGACATGCAGTGAACGATACCCGCCTGCAACCCTCCCCTCGCCCTTCGAGACGCGCCCCAATCGACGCCTTTCTCACTGTCAAGTCGTCCCCGCACGCGGAGATCCTTCTTCCTTGGCGCCCCCCGGCCTCCGCCTTGTCAGCCTGTTCTGGAAGATCCGGGGAACACGCTCCAGAAGCCTCCCCCGCATCATTACGGAAGGGCGCCCGAGGAGATGCGCCGAGTTCCGTGGAAGATCGTATGCGCTTCATCCCTCGGGGGAAACTTGCGCGAGGCCTCTGTTTTCTCTGCCGCGCCCATGCCAGGTCGCCATCTTGACTCGTCGAGTCGTTGTCATACTGGGGCAAGGCCTGGCTGATCGAATGCGAACATGCAGACGGATAAACTACCCAGGGTATGATCATGACGGAGCATCTATGGGGCTTTCTTTGCTTTTGTCACCGGTATATAACGCCTCCATCCCACGATGTTACGAAGATACCAGGCAAGCCGGTTCCACAACCCCAAGGCACACCCATCATGGCCCTCCCCTCCCCCAGGCGGCTCCTCGCCGCCATCGGTCCCCTCCTAGGCCTTGTCGCCTCGCAGGATACCCTCGGCCTTGCCAACGGCTACATCGACATCGACACCCCCTCCATCAGCGCTCGAATCGTCAAAGACGCCCAGGTTCTGGCCTCTCTTCGGGTCGCCGGCCATGATTTCGACTTCCTCCCCTTCGACTACCTCGACCGCCGCGCTCGCAACGGCCAGTACCACTGGGGCGATATTACCCTGCGCTACCGTGCCGAGGGCTCATCGGCATGGGTCAGCGCCGACTCTGCCGCGCAGCGCAAGCCTGTTGCCGCGGGCTCTGCTTCCGGGGATGTGCTCGCTTTCGCTGCCCTGGCCGCCACTCTTCCTGCTGGCCCGCTGAACATCACTCGTGAGTGGCTCGCCGTCGATGAGGATCTCGGTCTGCGCTTCACCGTCGAGAACACCGGCTCCTCCCCCGTTGAGATTGGCAGCCTCGGCTTCCCGGCCGAGTTCAACAGCATCTTCACCAACCGTGAAGCAGTGGCCATGCAGGAAAAGTGCTCCCTCTCGGACCCCTACGTCGGCCTCGACGCCGGCCACATCCGCGTCACTCCCGTCAACCCCCGCCGTGGGTCTGCTGCCGCCCTCGTTGTGACGCCTCTCAAGGGCACCAACTCCGGCCTCGAGGCGTACCGCAACCTGCGCGAACCCTCTTTCGAGGATACGTGGTACGGAAGCCAGACCTTTGAGGGCTTCTATGAGTGGCAGGTCCTCACGAAGGCTTGGGCTGAAAACGAGTGGGCTGTCGCCAAGGATGCCGAGGGCCCGTGGAACGAGCCAACCTCTCGCACTCTTGCCCCAGGCGAGTCTGTTCAGGTCGGAGTCAGGTTTACCGTTGTCGAGGACGGCACCAGAGGCTTCGATGCCGCCATCAGGAAAACCGGCACCCCCACCGCCGTCAGCGTGCCCGGGTACATCCTCACCTCCGACCTGCCCGGCAAGCTCTTCCTTCATTCCGAGTCTGCCGTCGCCTCCTTCTCATCCCACCCCGATGGCGCCCTGAACGTCAAAGAAGCCGGCGATAGCTACACCGTCACCCCCTCCTCCAGCCACTGGGGCCGCGCCCGCCTGACGGTCAAGTACGCCGACGGCCGAGTCCAGACAGTGCACTACTTCATCACCAAGCCCACTTCCCAGGCTCTCGGCGATATGGGCACATTTCTCTTCAACGATGCCTGGTTCACCGACGAATCTGACCCCTTCAACCGCACTCCTTCCGTCATGACATATGACTACGAGCGCCGCGCCATCGTCGAGCAGGACGCCCGCGCTTGGGTCGCAGGCCTTAGCGACGAGGGCGGCACGGGCGCTTACGTCGCTGCGGCAGTCAAGCAGGTCCTTCAGCCAGATGCCAATGAGGTCGCCAAGCTCGACCAGTTCGTCAACGAAGTCGTCTGGGGCCACATCCAGCTGCCGGATTACTCTGTCCGAAAGTCCATCTTCTTCTACGAGCCTGCTCTTGTCGACTACGAGTATGACTCCAACATTGACTGGCGCAGCTGGACGTCGTGGAACAGGCAGAACTCGTATTACATCGACCGCGCTTATAACTATGTTCATCCTGCGGCTGCGTACTGGTCGCTGTACCGCGTTGCTCGGGCGTACCCTGACCTTGTCGGCCGCGGATGGGCGTGGTATCTGGAGCGTGCGTATGGCACGGCCTACAGGATGACGGACAGCGAGATCTGGTACAATGACATGGGTCTCATGGGTGAGACGGTGTTTGGCAGTATCCTGCAGGACCTCTTCCGCGAGGGCGAGACGGAAAAGGCGTCCAAGCTTGAGGTGAGGATGAAGGCCCGTGCTGAGCATTGGAATGCCCAGGAGGTGCCGTATGGAAGTGAGATGGCTTGGGACTCGACTGGCCAGGAGGGCGTCTACTACTGGACCAAGTGGGTTGAGCTCTCCGTGATTTCGAGAGCGTTGCTAACTTTGAGCCACCTTAGGTACTTCGGCCTCAACGATGCCGCAGCCCAGACTGTCGACAGCGTCCTCGGTTACATGCCCACGGTCCCTCACTGGGGCTGGAACGGCAACGCCCGCCGATACTGGGACTTCGTGTAAGCACCTCCTCTTCCCACAAGCCCCGACCTTCTGACACCCCCAGCTACGGCGGCAAGCTCCGCCGCATCGAACGCCAGATCCACCACTACGGCTCCGGCCTCAACGCCCAAGTCCTCCTCGGCGCCTTCCGCGAGGACCCCTCCGACTCATACCTCCTCCGCGTCGGCTACGCCGGCAGCGCCGCCCCCGTCTCCAACATTAACCGCGACGGCTTCCCCTCCGCTGCTTACCACTCGTGGCCCGATACTCTCAAGTGGGATGGCATCACGGGTGATTACGGCGGCGGATTCCTGGGCATGGCTCTCGGTGGCGGCACGTATGTTGCAGATGACGCGGAGCTTGGGCTCGTTGCTTACGGTGGCGTGCTTGAGACGGAGGGAGGAAAGGTCACAGTCCGCCCGAGAGATGCAGTCAAGAGGCGTGTGTTTGTCGGGCCGCTGCGGTTGTTGGTAGAGATTGATGCTGGTGTTGTGGAGGAGTTTAGGTATGAGGAGGCGTGTGGTGCGTTGGTGTTGAAGATTGGGCAGCATGAGGGTGGGCCGGTGGCGAAGGCTGTTGTTGTCTGGGTTGATTCTAGGTCGGATGATAAGTGGGAGGTTGTGCATGAGGGCGCGACGGAGGCTAGGGGTGGGTGGAAGGTCGAGGTTGGGGAGGAGAGTGCTGAAGTCCGGCTGAGGCGGAGCTGAAGGGCATGAAGGCTGAGTGAGCTGCGGAATAGGGCCTCTGGAATATGAGGCAGAAGGATTCTAACCGAGCTGCTACATGTACTGTTTCATGCCTCATGATCTCATGTACATCGTGCGATATTCTCTGCATCAGCGCCTTGCCCAGTCACCCCGTTCCAGGCATTGCGAAAGCCGAAAACAACCCGTCAAAGTTATCTGGCCCGATCATGGCCAGATCAGCCGAGGGCAACTGGCCTGGTATCGGTGAAGCCGCCTGCGTGTTCGAGGTCCAAATACCATCAGGCTCCTTGCAGACCGTATTGTAGTCGAGCACTGAGAAAAGTCTGTCGCGGTCCAAGTCTGCCAGCGGCTCCAAGAGGGTGGCTGAGCTGGTGAGTGAGGTGTACACGTGAGCGCGCCCGACAAGACTGTCGATGACATGGCTCTGTTCTCTCGTCAGCTCTTGCAAATAATCCAGATCTAGGCAACCTACCATGGAGAGACAGCTAGGCCAATACCGCGCCAGCTCTGTTAACATCTCGCGACAGAGGGTCAAACAAGATGCGGATTCGTTACGGATGGCCTCGTTCGTCGATGAAGTGCCCACGGCGTGGATGCTAGCGGCAATGACGAGGCAATAGCCGTAAAAGGATGCTCGCGGGGTGTAGCCGGCAGCCGTTGAATCACGAACGAGGTACGTCGTGCGAGCGGCATACTCACGTGCGCTGTTGAGACCGCGAGAGAGGAAGGTGTGAGGCGGCTTGCCATGACTGGACATGACTCTCTCACGAAGTAACAGGGGTTGGTAGAGGAGGCAGTGGCTCAGGAGGAAGAGGAGGTGAGAAAAGACAAGTGGCCCAGCAAGGGCCGGGTCGAAACCATCGCCGTCAGCGGCAGCACAGTGCTGTGCCAAAGTCTCACCCACTGGTTTCTCAAAGTACCCCTCGCAGGTCAACAGCTCGGAGCAGATAGTGGCATAATCAGAGGCCTGGTCCCAGGGTGCCTGACGAGGGCGACCGCCGGGACCTTGAAACATGCATTGGGTGCAGCGGCCGACGATCGAGGTCATGGCCATGACGAGGGCGGGGAAGCCTGGATGCTGATCGCCAGGAAGTCCTCCACGGGTGATGACATCGTCGATGCGGTAGCCAGGGGATGGGAGACCGGCACGCCAGATTCTTTCTTCGCAGGGTAGGGAGAGATGGCAGCTTGCTTCGAGGACGGCGGGAGGACGGGCGCGTGCACATGAGGCGAGGCGGTCGAGCATGTACACAGACCAGAAGACACGACGGCGCTCTTCGGCGTCTGTGGTCGTCAAGGTTCCGGTGGTATCCTCCATCATCAGACATAGGTCTTGGGCCATGCGTACTGCGACGCCGATCTTGACCCAAGCCGAGTCGTGACGGTCATGGCCGGCTGTGGACGTCAGAGCATGGACCCAGAGGAGGACTGACAAACGTACCTGTGAAGTCGTACATCGATAGAAGCGTCATGGTCTGCACGGCTGCCAGATCGGCATCGGCGCGCTCCTGGAAGTAGAGGTAGACGATGGCCTTCCAGGCCATGTTGGCGAAGAGGACTGACGTCGGACGGGCGCGCTCGCCGAAGAAGGGGTCCGTGGAGAAGCGAATGGCGTGGGAGAGCACGGCGAGGAGGAGATGGTCGGGCAGCAGGCCAGCGTCGAGACGGGTCCAGAAGGTAGCCTCGTGGAAGAAGGAGTAGGGCTGGTTGTGGGCGTGGAGGAAGTAGTCGCGGAAGACGGCGCGGAGGACGGGAGGGGGGACTAGGTTGTCGAGTTTGCTAGAATATGTTAGAAGCCTGTCGGCGAGGGACGTTGCGAGACTTACACGGCCCAGTGCTGGGGATGAAAGGGGTCGTTGAGGGGGTTGGGGTTGGTGCTTGGTCCGGAGGGATAGATGGATGGCTGTGAGTCCTGCACGGCCGGCTCTCTTGCGGCGCAGAGTTGCCGTGTGAGCTCTGTCAGTTGTCCGAGCTGTCGTGAGATGATGTCCAGCCGTGATTCTAAAGCGTCCAGTCTGTCTGATGTTGGAGCAGGAGTCGGTCCCGGAAGGGACGATGCAGTTTCGGGAAGAACATCATCTTCCAGAGGTCGTTGGACTCGTGTGACTGCAGCGGGATACTCGCACGTCTCCCCGAGTCGTCTGCAGCTGCGACACGGGTGACCGCCAGTACACCTAGACTTCTTCCTCCTGGGTGATGTCAGTGTCTTGGTCTCAGACATCTCTCAAGATGTGGCCTGCCTACCTGCACGCGTGACATGCTCGGTTGATGCGCCGGATAGGCCGATAGTCGACGTGAAGCCCCGTCTCCGTACCGTCGTCTCTGGTCTCCGGACTCGTCCCGGCGGTGCTGCTGCCGGCCCTGCTGCTGGTCATGTCGTTGAATGTGGTCAGGGAAGACAGTGGATGCCTCGGTCCAGCTGCGTGATGTGGGAACTGGGACGGCGATGGTGGGGCCGGACTCTCCGCTTCCCCGCAGGCGCCAGGGAGGGGAGGCCGAGGAATAGCAGGGAATAGAGGGGTCAGGGGTAGAGGATGGCGCGCGAGTCAGTGCTGTGTTCTACGAGAGTTGATTGGTGCTCAAGTGTTGCCGCTCTCGAAATGGTGGGAAGTTGAGGGGAGAAGCGGGTACTCCGGTCCGGCCGGACCGGTGTCGAAGGGTTGCGCTGAAGGTTCTCTTCCTCCTCTGGCGGCCGAGCAGCTGGAGGCGTAGCAAACGCAGGATAGAAAATCGTATAATGAGATAACAGAAACAAATGCTATGTAAGTATATTTATCAACTTATGCAGTCTGTGCTCTGGGAATGACTTGTTAGATGTCATCATTAGATGGGTGGTTCTCGGCAGCCAAATTACACACACCCTTAAACCATGAGCGGCATCCCCTCTGACTCCCCTCCCACGGCAGCCCTATGATCCGCTCCAGATTCTGGGGCGAATAGGCCCTGTCCAGCCTCTTCCACTGCCTCCGAGCTTGAAACACCCAACATATCCTCGACCACCTCTTCAGTTCCCACGCCGGTCGCCTCGTCTTCCCTCCACGCAGGAAGCATCGGGTCTAGATCGCCAGTGTCCATCATGCCCGCCATCTCACCATCATCAAAGCACACCATACCCCCATCTAGCAACCTGTCAAGCTCTGTCCAGCTCAGAACATCAGCCGGGTTCGCCGCCGCCGCATACACCGGCCCCCTTTCGGCAGCCACGGGCTTGGCATCCAACAGCGCAGTAAGGCTCGGCGGCAGCGCACCATTGTAAGGATGATCAGCCCTGCTCAGGCTCATGTCGGCTGTCAGAACGAGTCGGAGGAGAGCCGTGGGTGAGTCGTCCCCAGATACGGCCCACTTGCGCGCGAGCTGGCCAATCTGTCGGACGACCACGGCAAACCATTTGACACCGCCGTATTGAATGCCCACGATGCGCATAACCTCCGTAAGGACGTCATGCTGCTTCTGACGCCTCTCTTGTTTCTCATCCTTGCGGCGAGGGGCGTCTGGGTTGTTTTCCTGCAGGCTGCTGCCGTGGAGAAGGAGGGGGAGGACGCTCAAGGCAGAGCTGGTCCTTGTTAGTTGGATACTTCATCATAAAACGGGAGCCTTGCGTCTTACGTCGAAATTGGGAGGCAGTGAGCAAGTTTCATGTCGACGAGCTGCTGCATGCAGTCCGCGAACCCGGATATCGCAGCTTGCAACTCTGCATGACCCTCTGTCATGTCGCTCCCGGCGTTGGGCGAGAGGGCGCCCCTTAGCATCTTGTACTGAGAGAGTGAGGCGACGGAGGTACTGGATATTTTTGTTAGCTCGAAAATTGCATGGAAGAGACTGACCATGACTCACTAATAGTAAAGAAGAACCGTCCTGCCGAAGAACTTGATCGTGTTCGTCTGCCTTTGCGGCCCGTCGGGAAACTCCCTGCACATATCCGCATACCAAGTCGTCAGTTCCCAGCCCAACTCCGAGACACTGGACTGCTCTGCCCTGCCACCCCGGTCCAGCGTCCACGTATCGCAATCCTCGGGATACGGTGTCAGGCTCAGGAGGTCCGTCAGGATGACGCACAACCTGACAAAGCGAACACAGAGCTGGACGAGGGATTTCTTAGACTCGGTGTTGTAGACCCGCGAGCGATGTATCTCGTCAACCAGGTCGGCAGCCTCGAGACTTGGGCTGGTATCGAAATCGAATGTCTGTCTGGTGATCTGGGTGCATCTCCTAAGAGCCAGAGAGATGATGCGGTCCCTGATGATGCAGCACCACCAGAGCCGCTTGAGCTTGTTCTGATGGCTCTGCCGGCCGCGGGGGGCGGGCTTCCCGGCGAGGGAGGAAGAGGAGTAGCGGTGTGCGCCAGCGTCTCGGGCGTGTCGGATGGCTGTACTGAGCCAGGATGTGTTGGGGCGGCGGCCGCGAGGGTCTTCGGGTGGGTGCCAGTAGGAGAGGAGGAGAGCAGATTGAGCAAGAACGCAAGGGGAGGCCTCAGCGTCAAAGTCGTGCAGGAGCTGACACGAGATTGTTAGTGGCTGGCGTTATCGAAGAATCAGCAGAGATTCATACCTTCGCCCGGCGGTAGAGCTCTGCTCTGGCCTCACGCATCGATCCCAGACCGCAGCTTTGGATGATATCAAGGGAGACGAACTGCCTTGTGGTCAACTCGGGTCACTGACGGGAAAGGGGTAAGGTGTGACCTACGTTGCATGCGGCGAAGAGCATAGCCTGGAGGAGCATGAGGGAGACACCGCTGCCGGACGCTTCGCTGGATTCCTTTCTCGCATAGCGAATCCAAAACTCGCCTTCGTGGATCAGAGGAAGTAGGGGATGGACGTGGCGGAAGTATTGCCTGAGGAACTCTTCGAGAGCATCCCGCGTGGGCACTCGAAGGCAGGATTCAGCCTCGAGGACGTTGACGTCTCTTGCTGACAGACTGGACATGTTTCCGAGACGGAGAAAGGGATAGTGGGTGTACAAGACGTCTGCAGGTTGACGAAGCGGCCGGTGAGCTCGAGCTGTGGAAGTTGTGGATGGTGGAAGTGGAGCGTGTTGCGCAGGCTTGATGTCTTCAAGGGTCTGTGGTTCTTCGACAGCAGCTTCGGGAGAAAGGGGGCTCTCCGGATCGCAGCAGTCTCCTTGAGAGAGGGCAAGTCGGAAAGCCTCTTCATCGAAGCCGTCTTCGGGAGATGCTCCGGTACCACCTTGCTCGTCTGGCAGGAGGTCGCTTGGAGTCGCCATATCTTCGTCAACGGGCTCTGTCGCTGGAGGCGAGTGCATGGGGCCTCCGATGTACACCAACTTTGGAGGTTGTGTCTCGTTGGTGTCACTCCCTGCTACGTTGCTGCTACATGATCCCAACGTCAGCTGCATATTCACGCAGAAGGCGGAACTGTCCCTACCTCCGCCTGTTGGCCCGTGGCACGACCCGGCAGTCCAGATTGTCCAGGTAGCAGATAGCACAAGGAGAGCCTCGCCGGGACACATCGCAGCGGACCTTGCGCTTTCGGCAGTTGACGCAGGCAACGCCGGCGCGCCTGCGGATGACTCTTGGTGGTGCAGGAGCGTCCATGTCTGGGGGCACAATGTGAAACTGGGTACGATGAGTGTAGATGCAGATGAACAGGTGAAGATAAAGAATCTGGGGAAATGCAGCAAGGTCATATCCGGGGGAGGCTGCGTTCCCCACGGGGAAGCTGGTCTTTAAGATGAACGGAGGGGAGGGACCATCCAAGTCCCGTCCTGACGCCGGACCAGCCCGGAAGCCCGGACCGGTGTGGGGCCGAAGCATGCACACATGTGCCGGATGCTCGGAGCCTGACTCGAGCACCGGACCGGTGAGGGGTGACCCATGCGAAGAAGATGCATACGAATTGCATCTTCCTGGACTATCGTCTTCGTCGATTATTTGCAGGCTTTGACTGTCGACTTCAACTCCATAGGCCGTGTGGACACCTGACAGCATTGAAGTGCCAGACCAGACCGTAAGGGGCCAGGAATGCGACAGGAATAGCAGGACTTCGAGGATGCAGAAAGCGACGCCAGCTTTCTCCTCGAGAAATTTCAGGCGGATTTCGAACCCCGTTGAACCCGCTCCGTATACTTTACTCGCTCCTGCAAGCTTTCTTCGGTCCGTATGCCGCGGCATTTTTGGCATGAGTTACTTGAAGTAGTGTGATGGCTGTTTGCTGTTTTTTAGTGGAACAGCGGGGTTAGCAGCAAATTGCTACCTGGTGAGTAACTGTCGGCTTCAACTCGATCCGGCCTCCTTTTCTCGCTCAACCTAGCCGGTCCGTAAAACTGAATATATCAAAATCATGTTGTCCTGCGACAAAGTCATGGATTGAAGCTATCTGTTGGACTCCTTGTGCTGGTTGCAGTCAGTGACCACTTCACTTGGGCGCCTGGGAGCGAGAGAACCTCCTTAACATCCACCTAGCATCGCGGCTCAGACGGGTCTGATACTTCAAGCCACAGGGCAAGCCCTCGTTTGAGCCAAAAAGAAACTTCAATGGAGGAGCGATTGCTTTCAAATTGATCATTCCTAGATTAAGTACACCTATGCCCTTCGCCATCCCATCTTCTTCGACATCACCAACCCTCGGGCCTGTGAGGCCCAAGCTCCCGCCTTACCCCAGCATACTCCATCCCAGCTAAGCTTCGTTGACCCAGCAACCGACATTACCCCTGCAGAATGCTACTCAGTAGCTTCGTTCTCGGCTCGGCAGCCTGGGATTCCCCGCCCCAGGTGCTTCGTCATGAGGTCACGACGGCCATGACCAAGCTCCCGTCTCCTCCTCCCTCCTCCCTCCCTTCCTCCATCCTACACACCTCCATCCCGACCATCACCATCGAGATGGACGAGAAAGCATCAGCAACATCGCTCCCCCCGCCGCCGCCTCCCCCGGCTCGCTCGCTCCGACACCGCGCCGCCCCGGCCGCAGTCGCCACCGCCCTCCTCGCCCTTTGGTCACTCGCCCCCAATGGCCTCTTCCCCCGTCCTGCCCAGCCCGAGCCCGCGCCCGCCGACAAGTCCGACGTCTGTCTGACGCCCGCCTGCGTCCACGCCGCCTCGGAGATCCTCTACAACCTGTCCCCGGACTACAAGAAGCTCGACCCCTGCACCGACTTTGAGGAGCTCGTGTGCGGTGGATGGCGCGACCACCATGACCTGCGTTCCGACCAGGGTGATGCCTTCACCGGCACCATCATGGCCGAGAACTCGCAGATGCTGCTCCGCCATATCCTTGAGGCGCCATACCCCAAGAGCTTGGCCAAGGAGAGCGGCCATGGCGATGACGAGGCGAACTTCAACAAGATGAAGGCTTCCTACGACGCGTGCCTCGACGAGGATGCCATCAAGAAGGCCGGTATCGCTCCCCTCCGTGGTGTTCTCGATAAGATCGCCGCCGCCTTCTCCTCATCGTCCTCCTCCTCCGACAACCTCACGAATGCAACCATCCTCCTCTCCTCCTACGGCATCCGCCCCCTTGTCGCCCCCGGCACCGGCGCCGACGACCGCGATCCCGACACAGTCGTCGTCTCCGTCTCGCCGCCCTGGTCCTTCGGCCTTCCCTCCAAGGAGCGTTACGAGGACGCCAAGCTCCTCGACAAGTACCGCGGCGTCGCTGTCGACGTCCTCTCCCGCCTCTTCCCCGACACCGACAAGGACCTCTTCTCCAAGGTCATCGACCTCGAGAAGTCCCTCGCCGCCGCGTCTCCCAGCACCGAGGAGCGCGAGGACGTCACAAAGACCTACAACCCAATGTCTCTCGACGAGACCGTCTCCCTCGCCCCCGAGGTCGGCCTCGGTGATCTCATTCGTCACCTCGCCCCCGACGACTTCACCGTCGACCGCGTCATCGTCACTTCCCCCGCCTACCTCAAGTCCCTGTCGGCCATTGTCTCCGACGCCGGCGACGATGTGCTTCGCACCTACTTCGCGTGGAAGGCCGTCCAGTCTTTCGCCGGCTCCGTCGAGGCCGACGAGGTCAAGCCCTACAAGCAGTTCGTCAACGTCCTCTCGGGCAAGGACCCGGACTCTGCGCCCGAGCGCTGGCGCCGCTGCGTCGCCCACGTCGACGGCGGCCTCGGCTGGCTTCTGAGCCGCTTCTTCGTCGAGAAGGCATTCTCGTCCGAGGCAAAGGAGTTCGGCGACACCATCATCAAGGACATCAAGTCCGAGTTTGTCCGCAAGCTCAAGGCCACCGAGTGGATGGACGACGAGACGACCGGCCGTGCTGTGAACAAGGTCCACAACATCATCCAGAAGATCGGGTACCCGACCAGCAGCCCGGACATCACGAACCCCCAGGAGCTGCGCGACTACTATGCCAAGGTCGACATCTCTTCCAAGGACTTCTTCGCCAACGGCCTCGCTGTTCGCGCCTTCGACGTCGGTTCCGAGTGGGCCGCCCTTGGCAAGCCCGTCGACCGTGACGAGTGGGGGATGACGGTGCCCACGGTCAACGCCTACTACAACCCTCCCGGCAACGAGATCGTCTTCCCTGCCGGCATCATGCAGTTCCCCGTCTTCGACGTTGCCGCCCCCGCTTACCTGTCCTATGGAGCTTTTGGTGCCGTCGCCGGCCACGAGCTCAGCCACGCCTTCGACTCGACCGGTCGCCACTATGATGAGAACGGCAATTTGACCGACTGGTGGACCGATGCCACCGTCAAGGCCTTCAAGAAGCGCACAGACTGCTTCGTGGAGCAGTACAACGAGTTCTCCGTCGAAGGACCCGATGGCAAGCCTCTGCACGTCAACGGCCGTCTGACTCTTGGCGAGAACATCGCCGACGCTGGCGGCCTCTCGGCCGGCTTTCAGGCATGGAAGCGCCGGGCTGCCGAGAAGCCAAACAAGGACCTGCCGGGTCTCGAGCACTTCACCCAGGAGCAGCTCTTCTTCGTGTCCTACTCCAACTGGTGGTGCGGCAAGTCGCGCAAGGACACGGCTATTGGCAGGATCTACACCGATCCCCATGCCCCCAAGTGGGCGCGCATCCTGGGAACCATGGCCAACAGCCGCGAGTTCCGGGAGTCGTTCAAGTGCGAGAAGAAGGAGCCGACCTGCGAGCTGTGGTAGGAAGGGTTTGGCAGGGTCTGTAATTGTAGTGGGATCTAAGGTAGTCCATAGGGAATGTATCAACTTGGATGGGAGCCTTCAGGGTATCTACACGCAATGATGAACCTTGTGACCGAATCTGATCTATGCCTGGCCCCGTCGGATGCCGCAGACGCCACGGGTAGTGACTCCACAGATCGGCTGTGTCTCTCGACGACATTGGTGGGTGCTTCCCCGATGAAGGCATTCATGCATCCAAGACAAAACATGCAGCAGCTGTTGTGCAACCCGATGAGCGGTCTTGCTCTGATTGGCGTCAATCCAGGGGTCCGGGGATACGTGCGGCCATCCGACTGGCTGTCGAGATCACACGGGTAGCGCCCACATTCGGTGTGATTCAGAGATCCTCCAGGATGCATGTGGCCTGTCTTCCAGGCAAGTTAGAAGAGGGCCAATTCCTTCCTTCAAGCACCGGCTGGATTTCACAGTGTTGCCCTTCTTCTCAAGCCCACTTGAGCCGACATCAAGATCTGCAATGGATCTTACAGTAATAGATCTTCCAACCGCCAGAATCCTGGCTCTGGGCCTCATCGGCCTCCTCGTCAGATATCTTGTCAAATGGTTCATCACCCCAAGAGTCTCTCGCTCCCTCCAGGACCAAAACCCCTTCCGCTCATCGGTAATATCCATCAACTCCCCAAAAGCCTTCAGTGGCTTCACCTCCACCACATGAGCAAGACCTACGGCCTAATCATGCACTTCAACATGGCGGGCCAGCCGCTCATCGTCCTCTCCACTCATGAAGCCGCCCACGAGCTCCTCAGCCGCCGCCGCGCCCGCTACTCGGACCGCCCGCGCATGGTCATGGCCAACGAGCTCGTCACCAAGGGGCTTCATCCCGTCTTCCGCCAGTACGACGACCGTTACAAGCTGCACCAACGGATGCATACGCCTCTTCTTAACCTTCAGTCATCAAGCACTTACCGCCCGCTGCAGGACATGGAGTCGCGAGAACTTCTGTTTGACGTCCTGCTGGAGGGTGACAAGTGCGGCGAGAAAGGAGTTGACTTCCATCACCATCATGAGCGCGCTATGGCCAGCACCATCTACTCCCTCATGTACGGGTATCGCTTGAAAACAGGCCATGAGAAGGAGCTCCTAGATGCAAAGAAGGTGGTCGCCGAATTTACAAGGACTGGTCAAGTCGGAGCATACATTGTCGACTCATTTCCGTGGCTGAACTACCTGCCGCGAGTTTTAGCTCCGTGGAAGAGAGAGGCTGAGAAGCTGTGGAACTTGGAGCGAAATCTGCATGTGGAAAATCTAAGGAGAGGCTTGGGATCTAGCGGGTGGACATTCGTCAAGCACATGGCCAACTCGGCCGAGGCCCTGGACATGAGTGTTGACGAGATTGCATTCGATGCGGGGATTCTGACGGACGCTGCGCTGGATACGTCAACTGTGGCACTGGACTGGTTCATTGTCACCAGGATCGCCACTGGAGCAGAATGGGTGCCCAAGGCGCAAAAGCTGCTAGACCAGGTCGTCGGACATGATCGTCTCCCAACCTTCGAGGATCGCTCAAGACTGGCTTACATCGACGCCATAGGCAAGCGTCCCTTTCACCTTCATGTTGCTAACTCGGATTGCTAACCCCAAGACCAGTCAATGAGACGTTGCGCTGGCGGCCTGGCGTCCCCGGAGGTGTGCCGCACGTCAACAGGTTCGAGGACGAATATAAAGGCTACCGAATCCCGGCCAAGTCGATCATTCTCCCGAACCACTTCGCCATTACCCGTGACGAGGCCGTCTTCGGGCCGGACGTTGACTCCTTCATCCCTGAGCGGTGGATGGCCGACGATGCCGACGAGAAGTCGCCACAGCCCGATGCCTGCGGCTTCAACACTGCAGCCATCCGGGACATGCCATATGTGGGCTTCGGATACGGTCGGCGCGGCTGTACCGGGAGATACATTGCGAGAAGCCAGCTTTGGATCCAGATCGCAAGGATGTTGTGGGCGTTTGATGTCGAGCCGGGCGTTGATGAGGAAACGAGTGAGAGGTTTGTGGTGGATGACATGGACTGCACTGAGGGGTTTGCAACCATGCCGAAGCCTTTCAAGGCGGTGATGCGGCCGCGGGGAACTTGGGCAAGGCGTGTTATTCTACAGTCAGGCTCGATGCATGAGATCCATCATGCCGAGCTTTTGAATCGTGCCAGGGGCGGGGGAAACCAGCATGGATTGAAAGGGGATGTCTAGACGTTCGAATTGGCATCAGAGACATGATTAGCAGGATGGCGAATTCGATCCACGACGAAGGTTCCAAAAGGCGAAAGACTTGAAATTCAACTGGGTATCTCTGCTCAACACTCATTCCTCACGCCTGCACCGCGACCTGCGCCGCCCCTTCGGCCGGCTCCTCACTGATCGGTTCTGTCTTTTTTCCTGCCCGTTTCCTTTGCCACGCCTCAATGAAACCATCTAAGAGTCCTCTTCTCCGGCTATCAGACGTGGCGCCCGAGACGACGCTGGACCTGCCGCTGAAGACACTGCTAGGCCGCCTCCACGATATCGTTGACTCGGCATCGGTGTCGGCATCGATGTGGCTCGGAGGTGTCACTTTGGCTTCTTGGTATCTGCCTTCAATGGGGGTTAGAGTAAGTAGGAAGAGAGGAGACGTTGAGATTACTTACGGATGTTTCCAGCGCCGCCAATCCCGAAGGACTGGGGGCGGTTTTTCCGATAATTCCTCTCGTTCATCGTGAGTGTGGTGGTGGCAGTGATGAGAATTGATGAGATCCGGATGGAACGTCTTCTTGATTTGCGGTTGCAGGTTTTTTTGCAGACTCAATGGCAATTACTGACCGAGGTCAACTCGGGAAACTTGTCGATTGGGTCTCTCCCCTATATAGCCTCCTCGCGACCTACCACCCGTTCCATCCCGGGCTGGCCAGCTCCGCCTGGGGTCGAAGCGTAAAATCTCTTTGTCCGGCACTGATGCCATGACCGTCCGTTTTTGATAACACGCCGGGCCTCGATTGGCCTGGGCCCAGCTGAACTCCCGACTTCGGCACTGCGGCGCCGAGACGGGGGGCTCGCCTCCCCGCAAAGCTTGGCCGGCTAGCGTCAGGGATCGTCCAGAAAAGATAAAGGCGCCCATCGTGAGTGGCCGCCCCGTCCTGGTTATGTGACTGCTGTACGTCATGCTTGAGACCGCACTAACCTTCGACCCCGGTCGAGAGACTCGAGACCCCCATTCTGCCCACGGCCTCCGGATTCGCGACGTCAGGGCCGAGTCAGGGCTGCTTGCATGTGCTTGCGTGCGTGTGCGCGGTTTGCTTCCCCGGTTGCTATTGCAGTGCTGCCCCGGACGACCCTGACGCAGTGCCGTTAGGGCTAAGGGATCAAAACCCTGACTCAACCCGGCCGCTCCCGAGAGCCTGCCGCTGCCCGATCACCTTGGTATCGTCGTTATTGGTGCCGAGATAAACATGAGAGCGACGTTCACGTCGACTTCTGTGCAGACTGTGCCCACCTTCAGACCTCGCTGTGAACTACCTAGCGGCCTCGAGACGAGACTTCGTTCGCAAATCTCCCGTCTTGCCCCAGTGCTTTCCATAGCCGAATTGGGCTGGCATGGCCACCATCCGTCGAGGCCTTGAACACGCCGGAATCTATTTATCTGGGACGAAACTCAGATACCGTCCTTATTGAAAACCCGACGTCCTGTTCTGAAAGTAGGTACTTTATGCAGACGCAGAGGAGACCCAATCCAGTCTAAATATGAGCACGCTTCCGGAGAAACGGAGAAAATGGCCATTGCGCCGAAACTCCTCCTTAGGGGCAATGCCGACGGCAGTTGCTGGCTTCCATTCTCCTGTTACGTGGTTCACGTCAGCCAGCTGCATTAGCGTCGGGACAATCACGGCGTCGAATGCAAATTGGCCTTGGCAATGGGGACGTCATGCTCAACAGCAATCTGGGTAGAATAACATATTTGGCCAAATGAAGGACGAATGCGTGTCACTGGGCTGAGCATTACTTGGCGCCCGTAGCTCCCGCCATTGCTCGGTCCATATGCAAGCTGCTGACAAGATCTTCATGAGCTACCCTGTCGGTTGTCTACCTGCTTCGATCTGCCCCTTGCATGAGCATCTTAGACATAGATACATTGACAAGCAGAGATAATGTGTGGTCGCGGCCCGATTCTAGACTACGTACTCCCCGGTATGACGACTCAGTGAGGCCTCCATACTTCCGAACATACCGTATACCCAGCAGCAGGAGCGTGCATGTGAGGCAGGAGAGTTTGTCCGAGGCACCTCTGGGCTTGGCCCAATCAACAAACCAGGCACGTCACATCAAGCTGGATCCTACACTCTAAGATATCGCCGAAGAATCTGTCTAGCGGCTTTGCACTGCCGGCGTGCAAGGTAGTGGCCTAGCAAAGTCATGAATTCTGGATCCATGGGCGACTTGGCATGACGTGGACTTGAAGTGCATCCATGGGGAGGAAACGCGTCTCTGGAGAGTTGCACGAGAAGACACCGTGAGCCTCGGTGTGAAACCAAGGAATATAAGTTCAGTCAGTCCAAGTCTGCTTACAATCACTCATCCCTTCATCCCCAGATCAACTCGGGCCCCTATCTTCTTTCTTACAGCTTCAGAATCATTACCCACCTTACCCTTGCTTCTTTCCAAGACATACGATGAAGCTCCTCTCAAAGACCTCGCTGTCGCTCTGGGCTTTAGCCACAGCAGCCTCAGCCCAGAACATGTCGTTCGGCGCCGACAATTTCTATACTAGCGACATCGTCACGTCCGAGACCGTCACCTTCCAGACACTCTTCCGAACCAGTGTGACGGGCAATCTCTATTACCGCAACAACATCAGCGCCGCCGCGGCACCTGCCATCGTCGTTAGCCATCCCATGGGCGCCGTCAAGGAGCAAAGCGCCAACCTCTACGCCACCAAGCTAGCTGAGCAGGGCTTCGTCACTCTCTCCATCGACATGCCTCACTGGGGTGGTAGCGAGGGCGAGCCTCGCAACGGCGTGTCCCCCGACTACTACGCCGAGGCCTTCAGCGCGGCCGTCGACTTCCTCGGCACCCTCGACAACGTTGATCGCAACCGCATCGGCGGCCTTGGCGTCTGCGGCAGCGGCAGCTTTGTCCTCAGCGCCGCAAAGATCGACCCTCGCCTCCGCGCCATCGCCACCGTGAGCATGTACGACATGGGCGCCGCGAACCGTGACGGCCTCCGCAACGCACGGAGCCTCGAGCAGCGCCGAGAGCTCCTTGCCGATGTCGCAACCCAGCGCTGGGCCGAGGTCGACGGTGCCCCGACAGCCTACGCCATCGGCACGCCCAACGAGCTGACTCCTAACCTGGACGCCGTTTCTCTCGAGTTCTACGACTTCTACCGCACCTCCCGCGGCGAGGTCACTCCTCCCGGCACCACCTCCAACCTGACTACGCATCCGATGCTCGTCAGCAACGTCAAATTCATGAACTTCTACCCGTTGAGCGACCTGGACGTCATCTCGCCTCGTCCTGTTCTTTTCATCTCGGGCGATCAGGCGCACTCGCTTGAGTTCAGTGAGGATGCCTATGAGGCTGCTGCCGAGCCCAAGGAGCTGTTCTGGGTACCTAACGCTGGGCATGTTGACCTCTACGACCGCGTTGAGCTTATTCCCTTTGCCAAGATTACGGACTTCTTCCGCGAGGGACTGAGCGGCACCGTCGCCGAGAACTGCACCAAATAAGAGGGCTCAACTGGACAATTTCCACCAAGGATCTATGCTGGTCTCATTCGCATTGCATAGCAGTTCTTTCTTCTTCCTTTCTTTTCGACCTACTCCGTGTACCCAAATTAGACGACGCATCGTCGGAACATCCGGATATGTTTACATGGGTCTGGTCTTTGCCGCTTACCGCCATCAGATCCCAATGGGCACTTACGCGCTTGAATCAAGTCGCCGTTTCAATACAAGTCCAAACATTCCAGGATTCATCTAGCAAGAGAAGAAAGTTGAGACTCCGGTGTATGAAATGACCTGCCTACCACTCGCAAGTGGCCTGCTTTGCGCAGACATCACGCTGCCCTGCAAATGCCGGACCAGATGGAACCTGTCCGAATGTGTAACCAGCAATGACGATTTCCCCGCGGATCGTCGCGGGCCCCAAATAATATCGAGAAAGATGAATGGTTGCTCATTGGGCGGGTGACGGAACCGAACTTTGCCTCGCTGTCGTTGGCCAGGATATTTGCCAAGGCTGGCTAAGTTTCGACGACGCCTTCTTGGCAGCAAGGTGTCGCGGCTTCAAATTGAGGAGTCGCTGCGGTATCAAGGCACGCGACCGGACTTTGACCGAGTCGACATCGTGGCTGTGCACGGATGTTGACCGAAGAGCATTGGAGAGCGCGCAACTGCAACTGCCACAGATATATAGATGTACCCTCCCAACCTCAGTGGTCAACGCTAAAGATACCTAGACAGTGTCTGAAGAACCATTCCGGCATCGACAACCCTCTCACATCAGCTCTACATCGCACCTCAGAACACTCAGTAAATGGGAAAACCTGCCATCACTACAGCGAATGGGGGCTCAGCCAGTTCCCTCCCCGAGACGCTGCAAGTGGCCAACGACGACGATATTCCTATAGCGGAACACAAAACTGCAACTGACAGCCTCACATCTGGCTTCTGCGCACATACACTCTCTGCTCTTGCCGTCACCGCGCACTTCAAGACAGACTCTGACAATGGGCTGAGCTCACACGAAGCCGCCGCCCGGCTTGCCCGGGACGGCCCCAACTCCATCCAGGCTGGCAAGGGTGTCTCCGTGTGGAAGATCTTCGTCGCACAGATCGCCAATGCCTTGACCATGATCCTCATCGCCGTCATGGCAATCTCATTTGCGATTGAAGATTTCATCGAAGGTGCCGTCGTCGCCGCCGTCATTCTTCTCAACATAGTTGTCGGGTTTGTGCGCCCCCTTTCTCTCGATCCATCCTACCCCTGGAACTTCAGCTGACATCCTCTGCCCAGCCTCGTCCAAGACTATCGCGCCGAACAGACGATTCAGTCCCTCTACGCCCTTTCAAGCCCCAAGTGCAAGGTCATCCGCGACGGTTGCACCGAGTCCGTCAAGGCCGATGCCTTGGTCAAGGGTGACATCGTGGTTCTTGCCACTGGCGACATCGTTCCAGCCGACTTGCGTCTGATCCAGGGGGTCAACCTCTCGACTGACGAGGCCATGCTCACCGGAGAGTCCCTCCCCACGAGCAAAAAGCCTGAAATGGTCTTTGATGAGAAGGACATCCCCATCGGCGACCGCGCAAACCTGGTCTTCTCAGGATCCACCGTCACCCGCGGACGCGGCACAGGTGTCGTGATTGCCACAGGCATGGAGACCCAAATCGGCGAGATTGCACAGCTGCTCGACCACTCTCACGACGACCAAGGAAAGTCGCCCGCCGCTGCGCTTTTGCACCGCGCATATCGCACCCTGCGGAGTATCCTTGGTCTTGAGGGAACGCCTCTTCAGGTGACCCTGAGCAAGTTCGCCCTTCTCCTCTTCGCCCTGGCTATCCTGCTGGCCGTCATCGTCTTCTCAGTCAGCCGCTGGCACATTGACGATGAGGTGCTGCTATACGGCATCTGCGTTGGCGTCGCTGTCATTCCAGAGTCTCTCTTGGCGGTCCTGACTATCACCGTACCGTTACCCCTGAGTCCTTTATTACCGTATTAGGCTGTATCAGGAGTCGTTGGAGTCTGTCTCGCGAGTCGTTTGCCTTGCCACGTGGCTACCACGTGCTGCTACTGCAACGACTCCCAAGACAGACTCCTGGCGACTCCTGAGACGTCCGTAAAAGGAAGTTACTGACTCCCCATGTTGTAGGTGGCCGTGGCCACAAAGTCCATGGTCAAGGGTCATGTCATCGTGCGCCACTTGCCGTCTCTTGAAGCTGTTGGCGGCGTGACGAATATTTGCTCCGACAAGACTGGAACGCTGACCCAGGGGCGTATGATCACTCGTAAAGTTTGGCTTCGAGGAGGCGTCGAAGGATCTGTCCAGGATGCAGCAGATCCGTACGATCCGACCAGCGGGACTGTCTCATGGAGCAAGTCGGTCGCCGGCACTTGCCTGCAAAGCTTCCTCAAGACACTCACTCTTTGCAACAATGCCACTGTCAACGACACCAAGCGACTCACTGAACCCGAGACCGATTCGGGAAGCATCACCACCATTGGTAAGTCAGCATCCTGGGAGGCCATCGGAGAGCCCACCGAGATCGCACTCAAGGTCTTCGCCATGCGCTTCGGAATCAACCACGACCGACCACAGCTCATCGCCGAACACCCTTTCGACTCCACCGTCAAGCTCATGAGCGTCGTGTACCCCGATGCTGTCGACAAGACCAGACACCTCTTCTCGAAAGGTGCCGTCGAAGTCATGCTTCCTAAGCTAGACGAGTCGGACGACCTGAAGCGTGAGCTCCTCGCCAAGTCGGAAGACCTCGCCTCTCAGGGACTGCGAGTGCTCTGCATTGCGAACAAGGTCATGAGGGATGACAGCGAAGACGCCCAAGATCGAAAGTCTGTCGAGTCGGGCCTGCACTTCCTTGGTCTCGCCGGCATCTACGACCCGCCGCGCCCCGAGACCGCGACCGCCGTGGCCGACTGCAAACGAGCTGGAATCACGGTGCACATGGTGACAGGCGACCATGTCAAGACGGCCGCAGCTATTGCCCGCGAAGTCGGCATCCTCAACGGCAATGGGCCTCCGGGCTCTACAGAAGTCATGACCGCGGCGGCCTTCTCAGGGCTCTCTGACGCTCAGATTGACTCCATGGATGAGTTGCCTCTTGTGCTTGCCCGGTGCAGCCCCGCTGACAAGGTGCGCATGATCGAGGCGCTGCACCGGCGTGGAGCGTTCTGCATCATGACTGGCGACGGTGTCAACGACTCGCCAGCGCTGAAGAAGGCGGACATTGGCATCGCGATGGGAGACCGTGGCAGTGATGCCGCCAAGGAGGCTGCTGACATGGTTCTCACGGATGATAACTTTGCGTCTATCGTTACTGGTATTCGAGAGGGACGCAGATTGACGGATAACATTCAGAAGGTGAGTTGTGCACGACACCAGCAGCTAACATTCATTACTGACCGGACGATGTAGTTCCTCCTCCACCTCCTGACGACCAACCTTGCGCAGGTGATCCTCCTCCTCACTGGCCTCGCCTTCCGCGACATCCACGGCGCTGCAGTCTTCACACTGTCACCTCTCGAAATCCTCTGGGCCAACCTCATTTCATCGTCGCCCCTTGCCCTAGGCCTTGGCCTCGAGGAGGCCGACGCCGATATCCTCCGCCGCCCGCCTCGGAGCCGAAAGACGGGCGTCTTCACCACAGACCTCATCCGGGACCAGCTCGTCTACGGCGTTCTCAAGGGCGTTCTCTCGCTCGGGGCCTTCATGATCGTAGCCTACGGCGCGTCGGAACATGGCTTCCATCGGCTCGCGGCCGGGTGTAATGAGGATGCGGCGGCGGGATGCGAGCTTGTCTTCCGGGCGAGGGCTACGACTTTCGCGACCTTGACGTTCCTCTTGCTCGTTACCGGGTGGGAGGTCAAGCACTTCCGCAAGAGCCTGTTTGCCATGGACACCCGCTCGGCCGGGCCCGGCTCGGTGTTCAGGACGTTGTATCACAACAAGTTCCTCTTCTGGTCGATCATCGTCGGGTTTCTGGTCACATTCCCGGTTGTCCACATTCCGATCTTGAATGTTGAAGTCTTCAGGCACACTGGGATTGGGTGGGAGTGGGGGGTTGTGTTTGGGAGTCTGTTTGTCTTTGTTGCCCTCGTCGAGCTGTGGAAAGCCGTCAAAAGGAGGTATGGCTGGGGGCTTGAGGGGAAAGATAAAGAGGATGCTGTATGAGAGGAGGTGCTGCGGAGGAGAGACAGTGTCAAGCCGGCCAAGATTGGATTCGTGCCGGGGGGCTACGATAGCGATGCCGAGGCCCAAATATCTCAGTCTTTGGGCACGGAAGGAGTCTGTTAGAGTGTTCACATAACCTGAAATTGATCCGATCCTGTTTGCGTTGTTGATGGTCGACTGACCGGTCTGGTATGCTAATCTAAAGCTTCACTCAATCTTGTGCATTAGAGACATGAGACGAGTAACGATTCGCTCGTGTCGCCAGCATCGCCATACCATCACAGACGCTCATACTCGGCCGGGAGATCCTCACCCCTGATCCAAGTCAACACCCCTCTCGCAAATAGCTCAGGAAGCTGCAAGTCCCAAGCATGGGTGGCCTCTCGAACGACAACCGCACCCGGCCCGTCGTCCGGCCACGCCATCTCCCCATCCATTCCTCCTCTCGCCTCCAGCCTCCTTCCCATCTCCGTCGTCCCAACCACATCATCCGCCTTCCCTCCAGCAACAGCAAGCGTCCGTACCCTCAGCCTCCCAACATCCTCATGTGTCCACGCCAGCAACGACGTAAACACCTCTGCCATTGTCTCCCGCGTACAATTCCCCCTCATCTCCGCCAACAACTCCTCATGCCTCTTGATGCCCACCGTCGACGCGAGCCAGAAGTACACAGCATCCGGGAGCAGATGAATCTGCACACCCAGCAAAGCGTAGGTCAGCACTGGGATCCCCGCCAACCATCGAGCCCAGCCAGATAAGGGCGACGCCCCGCTGACGAAGATGGACTGCACGATCGAGGGGGTCGAGACGGCAACATGTTGCGCGATGAAGCCGCCCATGGAGACACCGACGAGATGGGCGCGGGAGTCGTGGGCTTGTGAGTGGATGAGACACTCGACGTGCTTGGCGGCGTTGTCCATAGTAGCGGGCTTGATGTCGCGCGAGCCGGAGTGGCCAGGGAGGTCAGGGATGAGGAGATGGTAGTCGGAGAGAAGGGGAATGATATGGACGAATTCGAGGTGGCATGAGCAGGCGCCGTGGAGGAGGACAATGGTTGTTGGCTGTGCGTCGTTGAGGGAGATGAATGACAGGCTTGGTTGAGCGGGCTGTGAGTCTGTGAATGGCTCCATGTCGGGTGTCCCTATGAGATTGAAGTGTACAGTTGGTGTAGTCTCGATGATTGCACCTGAAGCAGTGTGTCAAAAAGGCAGACTGGGGGATGAAGATGCATGATCAGGTCGCGTGAGGTCGGGAGGATATTTAGCCGATTGACGCCTGCACGTGGCGTTCTCACCCCGCCTTACATCTTCGGTCAACCCAAACGGGCCTCATCAAAACATCATGTATTGGTGTGCGACCGAGCAGGGGTATGGTACAGGTAGTCGTAAATGCTATCCACCCCTCGAGTCCCCTCCAATGCTTCGCTGAACAGTACTCATTAGGGATGAGTAGGGCGCTGGACTCCGACGCCGGAGCCCGGTTCTCGCTGTCGCGGGCCGACGGGCCTCACTATTAAAAGGTAAAACGTCAAATGCAATAAACGCTTTTCTCCCGTCCCGCCACCGGCAAGTCAAGGGCCTGGTGGAATGCGTAGTACTCAACGGAGGAGCAGTGCTTCTTCGGCCGTCGGCTTGACGCGGTGGCCCTTATGCCAGGCGAGTGTGCCGCCGTAACCACAGGCATATCCTACGTTGACGAGGGCAGCAGCGCGCTGTCGAGGCAGTTGGCGACCTGGTGAATGATTAGCGGGGAACGTAGAGAATAGGCTGCCAAAACTCACGGTGTTGTAGTCGACGACGCCCTGGTTGGCGAGGTAGCGGCCCATGCCCTTGATCAACTCCTTCTGCTCGTCGAATGTGAGGCCGTTGATAGCAATCTCGAGAACCTCGCCCAGGCTGACCTCCTTGCTGACGGCGATGAAGGTGTGGTAGTAGACGAAGGTGAAGAAGCCCATGATGAACTGGCAGTCCATGCGGTCGGTCATGCCGCCGTGGCCGGGGATGGAATCGCCAAAGTCCTTGATCTTGAAGGTGCGCTTCAGGCCCGAGGCGAAGAAGCCACCGAAGGGGGCGATGAGCGAGGCGAAGGTGGCGAAGACGAGCGCGTGCAGCTGCATGGGGGCCATGTCGAAGGACATGGTGGTGCCCGGGGGCAGGAACATGAACTCGGGCAGCTGGTATGTCCTGGGGATGAAAACGGGGTTGGGCGTGCACTGGAGGCCGCTGAAGATGGTAGCGCCAAGGTCCTGGACTGGGTCAGTACAAGAGCGATAAGAGGAGGGGAAGCAGCCTCGCTCACGTTAACGGGGCAGATGAAGTACTTGGACTTCATCAGCAAGTGGGTCAAGCCGAGGGCGAAGAGAAGGGTGAGAACCCAGGCGCCAATGAAGCCCTCAACCGTCTTCTTCGGCGAGAGCTTGATGAGCTGGGTGCGGCCGATGGTGATGCCAACGAGGTAGGCCGAGATGTCGTTCGTGATGACGAGGGCGGCGGGGAGGAAGAACCAGATCATGCCCTCGAAAACGTTGTTCATGACGAAGTGAGCCTGGACGACGATGAGGTACAGAGCCATATGGGTCCAGGCGAACTGCGTAAACTGGAAGCGGTAGTGGCCAGCTTGGAGGGTGGTGACAAAGAAGACGAATCCTAGGAGGGGTTAGACGGAGCAGACAACCGGCTGAGGCGTTGCTGACGTACCAATAATGTAGAGCATGAAGCTGATGAAGCGGTGGTGCGTCGCCAGGGGCAGGAGGACGCGGTCGACCAGGACGATGTGCTTGAAGTAGTAGATGACGGACTCGCCATACAGGTAGTACATGGTGGTGGCCAGCCAGTACCAGTTGAGGCTCTTGGAGCGCTGCAGCTGCCTCTGCCGACTGGGAACGCTGGCGATGGCAATGACCTCCTTGAAGGAGACGATCTGGATGCAGGTGATGATGCAGATAATGTAGATGTGGCCCATAAAGAGAGCGGCGAAAAAGCCTCCAAACATGACGAGGGACCAGAACGTCCTTGTGATGAAGTTGGCCTTCTTCTTCTCGTAGTCGGCGCGCTTCTTCTCCTCGGGGCTCTGGTTCAGCTGTAAAAGCGCGGGCGGAGTCAGTAAAGGCTACAGAACTTGGCCATGAAGGGCGACGGCTTACCTCCGCGATGTCATCGAGCTGCGGCTGTTGCTGCTGCGAACCACTCGTCCGTCTCCGCACTGGAGAGCCTTGTTGCGATCCATCCTCGCTGTAGTCACTGAAGCTGGAGCGGCGGGCACCGGAAGCGCTGCCGTTGTCCGACTTGTGGGGGAACTTGACCCCTCTCTTTGCGCGCGGCATCTCGAGTTCTGTTCGGGTTTTGCGGCTATGACGACGATGGCTTTTTCGGGTCGGGCGCGGCGGAAGAAGAGCTCGAGAGTAGTCGACTGAAGGAGGGTCGGCGGTCCTTGTCGGTATGATCGAGCAGAGCACAAGAGGTTGTCGTCGGAAAGGTCACCCGGCGAGTCGCAAATGAATGGATTGAAGGGCGAAAAGCGGGAGTTGAGGATGCGATGTTGTCGCTGTTGACATGTGGATGAGGCGGAAAGCCGGGAACGGCGGGCGGGTTCAGCGTTTGGTGCATGGATAACAGAGATGGTGGGATTGGACCAAATGATGCAGATCTTGCGGACCTCTGGAGCTTCGCGACCAATGGCCGGCTGCGGCAGTCCTTCCCACGCCGCCGCAGCTGGCGCCTGCGGCATCCTGCGGCCTCCCGCACCTCCTGCCACTCGATGACGGCGGAGCCAATCTCAAAGCAGCCTGCGTGTCTGCCCGCCTGCCTAGTGCGAACTCGAATCAATTTGAGCCCCGGTCGGGCGCGTCGCGTCGTGGGTTTCGTGATAAGCTCACCGATAAGCTTTTCTGCCCGGTTACTAAGCCAATTACTGCCCCTTCCGCTCGAAAGCAAACAAACGGAAGGAGGGATGGACTCGACTTGTCTTGACGTCGACATTGACATCCCGCGCTGACTCGACTTGCCTCGCTTCGAACGACACATCACATACGACACATTGCTTGTTCACGATGCCAGACGAAGGAGGAAATGGATGACTACTCGGACGATGGGCTCGACGGACTCAACTCAGCTGTCCTGGAAGAGCTCGAGAATAACGCCATCCAGTTCACGCAGGCCAGATCCCAGGCGCCGCCTCAGACACAATACCACAACCAACCGAAACCTGCACACGACGTCGAGTTTGAAGATGACGATCTCGATGACACAGTTGTCTTCAATGGTCTCATGGGCGCCGGTGCCGCCCCGGCGCCCACTGCTGCCGTAGCAGCAGCAAACACGCGTGCCTTTGCACCACGACCACCACCTCTACCACATGGACATAGAAATCCGACTCAACACCCTCCACCGCGAGGCACAGCCAACCCGTCACAACGTCCGAATCCATCTCAGGGCTACCCGATACGGCCTGTCAACAGCCAGTTTGCCCGGCCTCCCCTTCCGCCTCCACCACGACATGGTTTCGGTCCCTCCCAGAGACCCCAGGTCCAACAAGATGCTGGCAACGATGTCGTTGCCGCTCTTCAGAGAAGAGTGAGGGCTCTCGAAGCGGAACTCAACTCGGCAAAGGGGGAGGCTGCCATCATCCGATCAAACTCCACAAAGGCGCAGCAGGACTTCGCAGGGGAGATCGCCCGCTTGCGAAAGCTTAACGCAGAGCAGGAAGCAAAGGCCCAGAGAGTCACGGAGGCTGCCATCGCCAAGGAAAAGAGCGCCACAACTGAGTTGGAGTTCCTCCAGAGAGATATGCAAGAAGTCAACGCGAGGGCAAAGCGACGGGATACGGCCGCACCAACACACAGGCCCTCGGCCGCCGCCACCGCAGCGGGCACCACCACACCCAAGAAGAGCACAAAGACCTGGGCCATGGCCGACGGCTTCGACGATTTAGAGATGATCCCCAGTCCCCTCAAGAGCAGGGGCAAATCGAGAGATGGCGGCGCCGTGGCGGCCCCTATTGGTGAGAGGACGCCAACCAGGAACAAGAGGAAGCGAGCCATGGTCGACAGCCCCGTCATGGCCCTCGAGACAAGCGAGGCAGACGTCGTGATGGACTCAGCTGCAGAGGCCATAGCGCCAGTGCCCCCGTTGCCGGCCCCGAGCGCCCTCCCCATCGAGGTATGTCGCATCCAGACCGCGATCGATGGCCTGATTCCCGTGCTGATTCCGGTGCTAATCAACCATACACAGTTCCTCCCGCTCATCCTCGACCATGGAGTCTCCTACGGCGAGCCTCCGACCTTTGACATCCTGTCGCGCTACTCCTTCCCGTCCGACCCCGCCACCTCGTTCGCCGCCTACATCTATCAGCGGTTGCCACTTCTCGGCAACCCCCACAACCCGCTGCAGCTTCTGGTGGACTTTTCCCGGCTGGTTCTAGCCATGTGGGAGAAGTGTCTGGGCGAGGAGTACTTCCAGCCCATTTGGGATCTGGCCTCGCTTCTCGCCTTTACCCTGCAGCTCGACACCAAGTCGGTGGCGCCACACATTGTCGACGAACTGCTTCCCGTGGCCGAGCAGTCGATCTACAAGATCGCCGACCTGCGCTACCAAAGCGCGAGCGGAGACTTATCATCGAACCCCGTGGCCGACGCCCTGCAGCAGCAGATCGACACGACGTACATCCTATCTATCGTGCATCTGGTCGCCATGGCGTGTGTGACAAGCGTCGCACAGACGGAGGAGCATGGGTTGCAGACACGCCAGGCGGACTTTTGGCGCATGGTGCCCATGGACCTAGTCCTCTTGCTGCTGACGCCCAAGCAGCGGCTGGAGGATATTCTCCTGATGCTCGACCTGCTATGCACCTCGGCCCTACCGGGCTCCCTCGGACCCCTGCTCGCAGATCGTGCGCCTGACCGTGGCGCCCGCATGGTGATCGAGAAGGTGTCCGCCAACCTCGTGGACTTGCCCAAAGCAGCATCCAGTCCCCGTCAGAGGCACGCAATTGCCCTGGCCGTCCTCCGCGCACTGGGCGCCTTCGTCCGAACTCCCTTTGGGGCAGCACAGCTCGCGAGTCATATCCAGGCGATACCCAGGCTGGTCACGACCCTGAGCGCTCTCATTGACGAGCTTTACGACATGGCTGAGCCGGTCCCCATCCCGGCCGAGGATAGGGTCCAGGGGCCCGAGCGCGGACCTCCGCTGCCGCCGCCGCCGCCGGCAGGAGACGGAGACGACTACGAAGACTGGGCGGGCCTTCACCAGCTGATCAAGCAGATCGTATCTCTTCTTCACAGACTGGTAACAGGCGCCGACACGTCAAAGGCAGCCGATATACAGGCCAAGCTGGCCGGTGCCTACGGCGGACCCCAGCGCTACATACTCTCACTCTCGCGGATACACTTTGCCGAAGAAGACTTGGTATATGAAGCAGGGATCGACGAAGCAACAGCCGACATGGCCCGCGAACTCTGCGAGTACGTCGTTACCCCCGACGAGGGCGAGGGCGTCAGGGAGGCTTTTGGCGTCTGACACATGACGGCGTGCGGCGCTTGACTCGGGGTCTGGGCTCCAGACCTTCAGAAGAGGGCATCCGCGGCCGCCAAATCAAAAAAGAATATCTGCCATTTCTCCGAAGCCTGCCTCGACCGGTCCATTCGTGCCATCGTACGTTTGTCTGGGGTCCGTGTGCAGGGCGACTTGATCATCGGTGCCGAAAAAGAAAGACCTCCATGGTCATCACTCACCTTTCAGGGCGCGTCGAGCGCCTTGCTAATCCCATATTGGCCGCGGCTTCAGATGGCGTCTCGACGGCGCGATAACTAGCTTCGGTCAGATGAACCGTCGGCTCCAGCAACCGAATGTCGACGGGTGGTTCGTTGAGGCCGATTCCCCACGGGCCTCAGGGGTCAGCCGGCGGATTTAACGATTCATTGTGCCCCCCGCGAGTCATCAAAAGGCCTTAGCCCAGGCACTGCCGGACAGCAACTCGTGGTCAGCCATCGCCCAATACAGGGCAAGTCTTCCAGAAAGGGATGTGCTCGGGCCGTCTGTTGTCATGACACGAGCAGTCACCGGATCTCGGATGTGAGGATGTGCAGAGCGTGCTGAAGATGATCGTCCCAGCAGAAAGTGATCTCCGCAGGGGGTGGTCGGAAGAAGAAAGCAGGGATGCATGTTGAGGAATGGCCGCATCAACAAGGTTGCGCGTCTACGAAGATTCCGCCGCTCAACGACTACTCCCTTTCTATGCGCGCGTCGGCCAAACCTTGCTTCCCCTCCGTCCAGCAAAGCAATGCCAGCCCGTCCGATGGGCAGATCAGGGGGGGCGAGGGGGGGCTGCAGGACGCCATCTCATCTCCTAGCTGTCAAGCAAGCTTTCCCACCACAGGAGCCGCGCTGGCATCGTTGGCACAGCCGGTTGACCCTATCGCTGGTGGAGCGTGGAAATGAGACATACATACGACAGCGCCAGTGCGCGCGGTCCCAGAGCGAAGCGGCACCGTCACCGGGCGGGCGCACACACCACAAGGAACTTGCACGAACACCGGCCCGGCGGCGGCTTGCGGATGCTGGCGCTCGCCCCGGCGCAAGCGGCTCGCGCGGTTTAGGCGAGCAGACAAAGGGCCATCGCGTCACGCTCGAACTTCTCAAACAGGCGGGACGGCCCCGGTGTCGATGGAGAAGTCTGCCCTAGCCGTCCGTGCTGCCCGCCTCGTTGTTGTCCTGATCGTCCGGGGGCGCCCACACGCCCCCCTTTTTTCTCCGACGACCGAGAGTCCGCAAGCTCGAGCGAGTATTGAGCGGCAAGCCGTCGGGGAGGTGGAGGCAGCTGAAGAGGGAGGCCGGCCCAAGGTTTGCTTCTTAAGCAGCCACTCGCACCCCGTCAGGTCATGCAAGGGATGAGGTCAGGTCATCACCGGTCAAGTTCATGTCTCACTCCAAGACATTACCCTGAGCAGACAGCCATTGTGGAAGCCGACCATCCGTTCCCGGATACACGCGCCACCACCGCGACAACGATTACACGCACCCCAAGGAACGCCCGCTCCTGCAGAATACAAGGCGTTAGCCCCTCCCTATATGAGATGGCACTGTCCAGAATACCGAGGGACTGGGTCGACACGGTTCGCAATCGCAGCAGATCAAACATGCGGTCGCCTCTGTCTCACGCCCGCAGCAGCAGCACCAGCAGCAACCACAACATGAACAAGCAATATGAAGCCGCCGGTATGAAGATCCTCTTCATCTGCACGGCGCACAACTCGCTGTCCCAGCGCCTTTATCTGGCGCTGGCACAGTCACACTCGGTCACGGTCGAATATGCCCTCTCCCGGGAGGCCATGATCGAGGCAGCCGAACTCGCCACACCGGATCTTATCATTTGCCCTTTCCTCACATCCCACATCCCCAAGGAGATCTACAGCAAGTACCTGACACTCATCGTGCATCCGGGGCCTCCGGGTGATGCCGGCCCAAGCGCACTCGACTGGGTGCTTATGGGCGATGACGGTACGGAGCAAGACGCCGCTGCCCTCCTCGAGAGGCCGACCCTGAGCGAACATGGCCGGTCTCATTGGGGCGTTACCGTCTTGCAGGCGGTCGAAGAGTTCGACGCCGGACCCGTCTGGGCGTTTGAGCAGTTCCCCGTCGACATCGACGCCCCGGACGCCACAAAGTCGAACCTCTACCGGGGACCCGTCACACGCGCAGCCCTCGCCGCAACGCTCGCCGCCATCGATCGTATCGACGCCGCTGCAGCGGTCCAGCCCAAGTCAGCCACGGATGACTCCCACCCCACAACCTCGGAGTCCGCGACCAACAAGGCGGATCCTTCGATGTCACACCGTGGCCGCACAAGCACAACCGACAGATGCGACGTGTCGCAGCAGACAAGCCCAGATACTCGCGCAAAAACCGCTGCCGGTGGCATCTCGCCTCGCCTCACGCCCGACCCCTCCTATCGTACCACCTCGGTCACACTGCAAGCACCCTTCCTCGGCGGCGCGACCCACCACCGGCCGCTTCTCAAGGCGGCGCAGCGCGACTTTGACGTACACACGCACACGGCGCGCGAGATATCTCGGCGGATACGATGCGCCGACTCGCAGCCGGGCTGTCTAACCAGAGTCTTTGGCGGTGTCAACCTCTACGTGTATGGGGGCACCGTCGAGGAGGGACACGCCGTCCTCCAGAGGCAGGGACAGCAGGCCGAGCCGGGCAGCATCATCGCGTGTCGGGGCGAGGCAGTTTGCGTGGCCACCTGTGATGGCAAAGGCATTTGGGTCAACCATGTGAGGAGACTGAAGCGCCGGTGCGACGCTATGCTCTGGCCTAAGGTCCCTGCCGTCTCTGGGCTGCGGGAGCTCGGCCTCTTGAGCGACGAGATGTTCGAGGCCACGAGGGTCCCGCGCGCGACGCAAGACTGGTCACGGGCGGCGCACTCGACGTCCCAGGACGTCTGGGTTGAGTTCGCCGAGCATCCCCAGCGCGCGGCGTACGTCTACTTCGAGTTCTACAACGGCGCCATGAGCACCGATCAGTGCTCGGAGCTTCTCGAGGCTCTGGCGTTCGTGGCGTCGACGCACTCGGATGCCAGGCCGCTGGGCGCCGTTGTCCTCATGGGCGGCGCCTCCTACTTCAGCAACGGCATCGCCCTCAACGTCATCGAGGCCGCTGCTGACCCGAGCCTTGAATCGTGGCGGAACATCAACCGCATCGACGATGTGGTTCAGGTCTTGCTTGAGGACTTCCCCCAGCGCGGCATCGCTACTGTCGCGGCCATCAGGGGCAACTGTGCGGCGGGCGGTGTGGCTCTTGCTGCCGCATGCGACGTCGTCATCGCCGGCTCCGAGGCCGTACTTAACCCCGCGTATCGCGCCCTGGGCCTCTACGGGTCCGAGTTCCACTCTCTCTCTTACCCCGGCCGTTGCGGTTCCGAGGGTGCCCGCCATCTGTTGAGGGACATGCTTCCCTTGTCGGCCTATGGCGCCCGCGCCATGGGTCTCGTCGACCACGCCCTCCCCGGCCACGGCGCTGTGCTCGAAAGGCGCGTGCGGAATCATGTCAGGGCCATGCTTGCGTCGCCTTACACCCCGGGACGATGGAAGGCCGCCGTGCGCGAGCAGCCTCTTGCTGTCGCTCGCGCTCAGGAGCTCGGGGAGATGGCCAAAGATTTCTGGTCACCTCGCGCGGAGCGGTATCACTCTCGCAGGAGGGAATTCGTCCGCAAGGTGCGCGCAACACATACGCCGCTTCGCTTCGCCGCTCACAGGCGCGGACGGGGTGGACGTCTTCTCGACGAGGAGGAGGCCGATGCTTTCGACGACGCTGCGGCTTTTGAGAGGCGAGCGCTTGAGCGCGTCAGGGCCGAGGCGGAACGGCAGGCGGCTGTGCCGCTGAGCCCGACGGATAGTGGTATCCAGATGGATGATGCGATGAGTCCGGTCATGGGGGGCTGGGGCTGACGAGGAAGGATAGAAAGGATATGGGGCCGGTGTTTACTTGTTATTACGAGGGCGCTACTGCTTAGGGGTGTTAGGGAAGCAAGGCGGTGTTTGGGGGCAGCGTTCTGATATACCACTTCTTTCTTTGGGTTCGGGTTTGTCTTTGGTGGGCTTGGGGTTAGGTAGCTTTTGGAAGGGAATACGAGGATAATGTTCATGGCTGGGACAGGGCGCGTTTGGGAGACATCTCCATTCATAATATTAAAATGCAACGCTATTCTATGCAATTTTCCCTTTTCCTTCTACATCCTTCGAGCATCTACGGCGCCCAGGTCTGCGCGGCGACGGTGACGGCCTCGGTGGCGACGAGCTCGCCGGCGCTCTTGCCGATGCTGAAGTTGTATTCGCCCGCCTCGACGAACCACTTTGACTCCTTCTCGCTCCAGAAGGCAAAGTCGCGCGCGCGCACGGGCAGCTCGACGACGGTCGAGGCGCCAGCGTCGAGGGTGACCTTCTTGAAGGCGGCGAGGGCCTTGACGGGGTTCTCGGGCTTGGTCTGGGCGGCGCCGACGTAGAGCTGGACGGCGGTGGCGCCGCGGGCGGAGCCGGTGTTGGCGACGGTGACGGAGGCGACGTACTCGCTGTCGGCGGTCTTCTGGACCTTGAGGCCGGAGAAGCCAAAGGTGGTGTAGGAGAGGCCGAAGCCGAAGGGGAAGTTGACCTTTTCGGCGGGGAGGCGGTCAAAGTGGCGGTAGCCGATGAAGACGCCCTCGTCGTAGCGGACGGTGAGCTGGCGGCCCTCGTAGGTTCCGGGGAAGTTTCCGTGGGCGGGGCAGTCCTCCAGGGCCTTGGGGAAGGTGCAGGTGAGGTGGCCCTCGGGGTTGACGGCGCCGGTGAGGACGTCGGCGATGGCGTTGCCGGCCTCCTGGCCGGGGAACCAGGCCTGGACGAGGGCCTTGACCTCGCCGAGCCAGGGGAGGGCGACGGCGACGCCGGTGGAGTTGACGACGACGGTGTTGGGGTTGGCGGCGGCGACGGCGGCGACGAGGCGATCCTGGGAGCCGTCCTTGGGGAGGTGGAAGCCGGCCTGGTCCTGGCCCTCGGTCTCCCAGGAGGGGTCGTGCCCGGTGAAGACGACGGCGTAGTCGGCGGCCTTGGCGTCCTCGACGGCCTCGGAGAGGATGTCGGCGTCGTGCTGGGTGGCGGACATCCAGCCGAGGCGGACGCCGACCTTGCCCTCGAGGATGCCGAGGTCAACGCCCTCGATGGGGGCGGGGGGCTGGGAGATGATCTCGACGCGGTACTTGCGGCCGGCCTCGAGGGGGATGTCGATGCGGGGGACGGGGACGCCGCCGAAGAGGAAGCCCATCGAGTCGGAGCAGTTGTCCTTCTGCTCCGAGACGACCTTGCCGTCGATGAGGAGGCGGGTGGGGCCGAGGCCGGAGAGGGTGGTGTAGAACTTTGCGGTCTCGGGGGCGGTGTAGGTGCCGACGAGGTGGATGTCCTTGTTCTCGATGGCGTAGTTCAGGAGGCCGACGTCGGACTCAAGCAGGCCCTCGACCGTCTCCGAGGGCTTGTCGCTGCCGGGCTCGTGGATGGTGAAGGTGAAGCCGGGCTTGCCGTCGAGGTTGACGACGCCGTCGCCGAGGGTGGGCAGCTGGCGGAAGGTGTGGGCTCCCTTGGAGTAGGTGAAGGAGACGTCGGCGCCCTCGTAGGCGGCGTGCAGGGCATCCCAGGGGGTGACCTTGTAGTGGGCGTTGACCGAGGCGCTGCCGCCGCCGTGGGCGAGGGCCTCCTTGGCGTAGCCGAAAAGAGCGACCTTCTTGCCGCGGACCTTGTCCTTGGTGAGGGGGAGGACGCCCTCGTTCTTGAGGAGGACCATGCCCTTGGCACCGGCCTCACGGATGAGGGCGCGGTGGTCGGGCCTGTCGACGGCCTGCTCGGGAGGGATGGTGGGGTCCGAGAAGCACTTCTCGCGCTCGAGGAAGCGCAGGACGGCGCGGGCGCGGGCGTCAATGGTCTCCTCGGTGATCTCGCCGGCCTTGACGGCAGCGACGACGGCGTCGACCTTGCGCCAGCGGGTAGGACCGGGCATCTCGAGGTCAAGGCCGGCGTTGATCGACGCGGCGGTCGAGTTAACACCACCCCAGTCGCTCATAACAAGACCGTCCCAAGCCCACTCGCCGCGCAGCACCTGCTTCAGCAGGAAGGGGTGAGAGTCGGCGTGGTGGCCGTTGATCTGGTTGTAGGCGGTCATGATAGCGCCGGGGTTGGCCTCCTTGACGGAGAACTCAAAGGGCTTGAGGTAGATCTCGCGAAGGGCGCGCTCGCTGACAATCTCGTTGACGCTCAGGCGCTGGGTCTCCTGCTCGTTGACAGCAAAGTGCTTGATCGTAGCCGAGACGCCGGTCGACTGGACACCGAGCACGTTCTGGGCGGCGAGCTTTCCGGCGAGGAAGGGGTCCTCGGAGAAGGACTCGAAGTTACGGCCGCCGAGGGGGTGACGGTGCATGCACATTGTCGGGGCCAGGAGGCAGCGGGCTCCCTTTGTGCGGGTCTCCTCGCCGAGGGCGACACCGATGCGGTGGGCCAGGTCGACGTCAAAGGTCGACGCGACGTTGCAGGCAGCGGGGAAGCAGGCGGAGGTGATGCCACCGCTGAAGGTCTCGCCGCGAGCACCGTTGGGGCCATCGGAGACCTGGGAATGTCAGGTTTATATGTTGGAGTATTGGGGCTAGCCTACCTTCATGGCGGGGACGCCCTTGTCGGCAATGGGGACGGTCTCCCAGAAGTTGGCACCGGCGAGAAGAGAAATCTGGAGGACGAGAGGTCAGCGGGTGGACAGCAATGGCAGTGGATGGGGGAGGGGTGTTCAGTACCTTCTCCTCCAGCGTCAGCTTGGACAGGATGGCATTGACGTCGGTGGAAGACATCTTGAAGGTCGGGGTATAAGATGGATGTGGAGAGAGAGAGGGCACGACTCGAAGACCAGCGGCATTCGGTGGCCTTTTGTAGTCTTCGAGGCCCTCTTCGGCCCGCCGTCTCACGAGGCGGACATGGCCATGCTGGAGGGGCCGAGGTGGGGTGGTCCGACGAGTCGGGCTGCTTGGTAATTCCGCGGCAGGGCCATTGTCGACGGAGCCGCCTGGCGCGAGGCAATACTTGGTACGTGATATTCGGGTTGGCCGGGGGCAATCCTTGTTGTCGGTATGGCGGGGGCGGGGTGAATGGTGAAGCCGTGATGGGGGAAGCAAGATGCGAGCGATGGATGGGATGGGGCTAGGACGGGGGTAGCGCCTCCGGGGATTCTCCGTCAAACCCTAGCCAAATCAGGTGCCGAAGCGGTCTGCCGATTGGACTTATGTTCCGAAGATACTCCTTTTCTCGACCGGAATATCGCCGGAGAATACCCTCAACTCCCGTGATTCGCTACTGTCGAGATACTCCGCGATTCTCCGCCCTCCGCCCACGTTTGGTGTCATGTGGTCGCGGGGAGATTTGCGGCACTGCAAATGCACGACTCGCCGCGTGTCTGCTCATGACGATGATTCAGGCACCAGACCCGCGCATTTCCCCTCGCTCGGCGGCTCGGCTAGCCTGACTTGTTACACGATGGATTCCCGGCGCTTCCTCCTGCCTCACGCCAAAGTTCCATGCCCCCCTCCTCGCTGACGCCATCCCATGCAGACGCCATCCCTTGCAGGCACCATCTTGACCCGGCAACCTGGCGCCACCTCGGACTCGAAGAATGTCTTGGGTCCCAGCTTACACGGCTTGGAGTGTTGTCTTCATGTTCGGGAACCACCCACGGCCCAGGACTGGATGTCCAAGCACTCCCGGCACCTCATCCATTGGCCCACCAAGCAACGGCTTCAGGAACGACAACGTCCTCGCGCGGGCAAGTTTGGCCGCGGCCCGATCGTAGTTCGCATGCTCCGGCACGGCGAAGAAGTCCTCCGTGCCCGGATAGACCACGACATCCGCCCCCTCCCGCTGCAGTATCCCGTTGGCCCCGCCCGGCATGTGCGCCAGCACTGCAACCGGAGCGGCAACTTCTCCCGGCCTGGTGTTGTAGAGTACCACGGCCTCCACTCCGTCGCGCTGCTTCATGATCGCCGGGATGCACGGGCTCCCCGGCGAGACATGTGCTGCATCGCGTCAGTCCGACTCCTCCCTCGTCCGCGAATCTCTCACCAATGATGCCGAATCGTGTCTTGTCGCTGCACGCCCAGAGCTCAAGCAGCGCATCAATGGCGTCGTCGAGACTGGCGTCTACGACCGGCGCTGGCTCGCTCTGGCTGACTGACACATGAGCAACGGCGAATCCGGCCAGGGCCCATTCATGCGGAAGCGTCGGGGCAGCATCGCCGAGCGTGTCTTCCGTGATGACGATGACGCCGGGGCCGTTCCCTCGGCGGCTCAGCGGAGGTTGCGTACTGATGTAGGGCATGACTGTGTCGGTATTCTGTCGATGCCCAAAGTGAGCTGATCCCCCCACGACACCGGCGTGCCTCTGCTTTATACTGCCCATCGACACCACCATCCTGCTCAACTTCTCAGAGAAACCTGCTTTACGAGAAGCAATAGTCCCGTCCGCATGATCTGAGCTACAGCGCCCTGTGCGAGGTCTGGCCTGGCCTGACCTGAAGACGAGGTCATCCCCGCACGTGCCATCACGGATGTGGCATCACTCCGACCCCCGACCAGGCCATACCGGCTCACGGTCCTCCTGCTCCCCAGCGAGGCGAGAAAAAGGCGGCCCGAACCAAAGGAAACTTGCCAGTGACATCCCTTCCCTCGCGGAACCCGACCCGGAAGCCCAGGCCAGGCGAGGCCATGTGCAAGGGGCGCCAGAAAACGCCCGATAGGTCCCGGACCATCGCACGATGCGCTGCGGGGCGGCTCGACCCGGGTCTTGGCGGGTATTCCTCGCCTTCCTGACCTTGCCCATCTCCCTCGTCACTTGATCCTTCGGCATGACATTGTTGCAGCAGGCCTTCCATTCCCTTCCCTCTCTATGCTGCACTTGTCCTTTTCCAGCGCGTCCCTTGTAGGTATGTATGCCCTATGCCTTTCCATCCACACCCTCATCCCCCACCATCCGGATCCTCCCCTCCAGCACCGGCGCAATCACCCTCGTCCAGTCAACAGCAAAGTCACCCTCCTCCAGCGGGTCAACCTCGCGCGACATGCACCCCGCCTTCTTCGCCCACCGCCCGAAGAACTTGCGCATCAGCAGCAGCTCCAGGTCAATGGCCGCCAGATCCTTCGCCTCCATGTCATGCACCGCCTTGACAGCCTGATACTGCTCATCATCACCGCTCTCCTCATCATCGCCAGGTGGCCGCAGGCCAACACCCAGCCGCTTCTGCATCCAGTCGCGCCACGACGGGCTTTCGGCGCCCATGCTGCTCGTGCGCCGGTCGAAGTATCCATCCTGCACCGCCGTCGGGTCCACGTTCCATGGCGCCCTAGGCTTGCGCTCCACCACCGGCGTCGTCGCTGTGTCAGCCACCTTGACCCAGTGGTCGCTCAGGTTCTTCCACTGGCCCACCGTCCGCAGACCCATGAAGTACTGCCGCAGCATCGTCGAGATGAGGATGCCGTTCTCCTCGTCCACGATTTCCTCGGCCGTGCCTCCCTCGGGCTCCACCAGCAAAGAGTCGAAACCGTCCTTGCCACGCGCCATGTACCCGCGCGTCGCCAGGGTGTACTTCTTCTCAAAGTCGAGCGGCTCGCCACCCAGCCTGGCGTAGTTGAGGCGCGAGTCGGGCGCCCTGGATGGGTCAAACTCGAACTCGATATTGGACACCTGCGGGAATCGCCCCTCCTGCGCCGGGTACTGCGACACGCCGTTCTCGAGCGCGTCCCATACCTGTTTTCCTGTCACACGGATGAAGACGACGGGGTCCTCGAACGGGAAACAGTTTGTGATGTCGCGCACGCGCAGCACGCCAGGCGGGTAGATCTGGTCGCCGCGGATCGTGCCGGCCGCCATGATGGCCGCGTCGGCGTGGTGGTAGTGGCGCATGATGTCGCAGACGATGTTGCCAATGTTGCTCTCGCGCATGCGCACCGTCGAGAAGCGCGCGTCCAGCGGCGTCGCTGTCCACCCGATAGGTTTGCACAGCTGATGCTTGAGCTTGGACGTGAGCTGGCCGGAGATCTCGAGCGTCACGGGGTCCTCGGGGATCGAGGAGACGATGTCTCGCCGCAGGATGTCAAAGTCCCACTTGCCGGACCCGTCCTCCTTGCGCCGCGCCTCGATGTAGCTAAGCTGCTTGAAGTCAGTGCCACTGCGGAGGACGTGCGTGCCCTCAATCAGGCTGTGGGCGTAGAAGTGGTCGTGGCCGCCGAGGATGATGTCCATGAGGCCTTCAGTTTGCCGTGCGAGCTTGTTGTCATTGGGCTCGCGCATGTGGCTCAAGCAGATGACAATCTCGGCACCCTGGGCACGCAGCTCGGGTACCAGCTCTTTGGCCGTCTCGGTGGCCGACTTGTAGATGAGGTTTGGTGGCAGTGAGTTGATGGTCTCGAGCCACTCACGCTCACCGAGGCCAATGAAGCCGATCTTGATGCCATTGGAGGATGTCATCATGTGGGTGCGCTTTGCATTACCCAGCGGCACATTGTCCCCAAGGGCGGGGTCCAGCACGTTGGCCAGCAGCCAGGGGAAGCTGCATTTCGCCGTCAGGGTCTGGAACTGCAGGACGCCGAAGTCGAAGTCGTGATTCTGCCGGGGTCAGTGAAAATGGACACCGTAGAAGACGGAGGAACCCACCCCGACGCAGGCACAGTCGGTCCCGATCAGGTTGAGGACCGGCACCATGTGCTCGCCCTTTGTGACGGAACTCTCCAGACTCGGGTTGAAGGCGTCGCCCGAGAAGAGCGAGATCAACTCCGACTGGCCGCGGAAGCGCTCATCTCCTCGGTAGGTATTCACAGCCGTGATGAAGCGGGCTATGCCACCCATGGGCTCTGCGCTCGACGGGTCCAAGTGGTAGACATCGTTGTAGTGCATCAGGCGCAGGTCAGGCGGTGAGGCCGTGGCGGCAAAGGCGAAGCCATCTTGCGACGTGCGACCAGAGCCGTAAGTGACCGTGGGTCTGTCCTCAGCTGGGGCGTTCCTAGGCATCTCGAAAGAGAGAACAGGGGTTGGAAGTCGCGGAAGGATTCTCCGGGCTCGGTGTTCGGAAGGCTCGGCGGGGGCTCAGCCGGCGTCGGTGCCTGACACGGGGGGAGATGAAAATAGAAGCAAAGAGCGAAGCAAGCGAGATCTCGTAGCGTGTCCAAAGAGACCGGTGCTGCCAAGGAGCGAGGGAGAGGCGGGGGGAGGGACGGAAGATTGCCAGTAGATCTTGGCAAGGGCGGGCAATTGGTGATATCGGGGGGTCGGTGAGCGAGGCTGTGCTCTGCGCCGGGCTCCACGGCGGCCTGTGAGGAGGTGCCTGGATTCGCTGGCACGTGTGGTGTGGTGCGATCAGGGGTGGCGGGCGGCGTGAGGCGGGAGGCGAGGCGGGAGAGACGGGCGTCGTTTGTGTGAGAGCTGAGCTGAACCGATGAAGTGACACGGCGACCACAGAGACGATGCGGGGGCGGGGCTGTGCCGGCAGCCACCGATAAGCCAAACCCTGATCTCTTATCGGTCAGCATCAGCTTAGTCATCTTGTCCACAGCGGTACGTACCCGGATTGCCCCGATCGACCCTGGCTGGACTCACCCTGATCTTATTCCAACCTCATCTCTCTGCCCAGCATGCGCCCAACACAAACGTAGCCACGGCCTGGGCACCTATCCTCTGCAAATGCGCGCAAGCCTCCTACGTCTCAGGACCCATCCCAGCATTCCCCGTCAATTGTCTCGTCCGTCGAACGGAGCGGAGCACCCCGGTTCCATCTCCGCCCGATAACCTTGATTTCAGGTCAAGCCTTTTTGCTCCCGTCGCCTTGGCATGGCATCTAAGACAGTGATCGACAAAGCATCAATTCCGCTAACAAACAAGACTAGACTCCTAGCACCAAGAAAAAGCAGTACAGTTCATCCAAGGCATCTCGTCATATCCTTTCGTTCCATGTCGTGTCGTTAGGCTCGTGGGGCCCCCGTCCCGCCTGATTTTCCCTCCACAGAGTTTCACCCGGGTGCATCCCTGGGAAGATGCCGAGGGAGAGGGCCCCAAGACCCCTTCGTCCGGTCTATTCCTTCGCCTCGGTCAGCTTCAGCTCGTGGCCCCTTGCCACTCAGGCCCAGATCTGATCGGCCTGCACCGCCTGGAGAAGCTTGCGCGACGCCAGCATGCGGCCGACAACGATCATCCGCATGACGCCCTCGGCGCTCTCCTTGGTCAGCCTCTCGGCCTCCTTGATGGCCTCCTCCAGAGTCGTGGGCTTCTGTAGGATGCACGTGTACGCATCAATGCCCACAGCGTAGTTGACGTTGGCTCCAGGTCCAATGGTCCCAGCAATGGCGATGACAGGAAGACCGAAGCGCTTCGCCCGCGTGGCAATCTCTGCAGGGATCTTCCCGCGAGGTGTCTGGTCGTCGATGCCTCCCTCGGCGGTGAGAACCAGGTCGCAATCATCAAACAGCGTCTCAAAGTCGACGTACTCAGCCACCACCTCGTACCTCGGCCGCAGCTTGGCACCGACCAGCCTGAGGCCGGTGCCCAGCCCGCCAGAGGCGCCGCCGCCAGGAGCCTTGCCCACCTTGGCGTCGCACAGAAAGCGGCCGGCCACGACGGCGAGAACATCCATGGCGGCAGAAAGGCGCTCTGTCTGCTCAGCCGAGGAGCCCTTCTGCGCGCCGAACACCCTGGCGACGCCCTTGGGCCCGCAGAGGACGTTGGTCCAGTTGACGGCAACCTCGATGGAGGCCTTCTTGACGCGCTCGTCGATCTTGGTGAGGTCGATGTTGGCGAGGCGGGTCAGTGACTCGCCGCCGCCGCAGGTCGGGATGGGAAGGCCGTCATGGTCCAGGAGGCGGGCGCCCAGGGCCTGGAGCATGCCAGCACCGCCGTCGCAGGTGCCCGAGTCGCCACAGCCAACCACAATGCGCTCCGCACCCTCGTCGAGGGCAGCAAGGATAAGCTCGCCTACGCCAAAGGTGGTAGTGAGTCCTGGGTTGCGCAGATGGTTGGGCACCAGGCTCAGGCCAGCCGCCGCGGCCATTTCGATGACGGCAGTGCGGGGGGCCTTGGTTGTAGAGGTACCGAGGATGCCGAAGAATGATTCGACCGGTGCTCCCACTGGGCCTGTGACGGTGATGGGGTAGAGCTTTCCGCCAGTAGCGGCCACGAGGGCCTTGGTAAAGCCCTCGCCGCCATCGACGAGAGGAACTTTGCGGACTGTTGCGCCGGGAAGCACCGAGAGGATGCCGGCTTCGATGCAGTCGGCCGCTACCTCGGGCTCGAGGCTGCCCTTGAACCCAGACGGGCACACGAGCACCTTCATGCCGAGGGCGGAAGCAGTGGAGGACATGGCCAGCTGCATTTGTGTGGTTTGGTGAGGGTAAGGGGTTATGCGTGATGTGATGTGATGGAAGGTTTGGAGCGAGTGGAGAGGGTTGGATAGTTGATGATGTGGATGAGCGAGTGTTTTGAAGCGAGAGTAAGTGTGTGGGGGTGAACGAATGGTGAGAGGAGCTTGTTATGGTTTGATACCGGTTTTTTTTCTGACTTTGGACCAGGTTTGCCCGTCGTCTTTATAGACGTCAGACACAAGAAGTCTTCGCCAACACAGCAGTCTCACCGTCTTGTCAAGCGGCAGTTTGGAGACAAGGAGAACTTCTCCCGGACTCGGGGAGGCGCAAGGCAAGCAGGATCTTTTCTTAGAAACAGTCGCGAGCACGGAGATGATGCAGAGTCCGCAAGCGGGCTGAGGGGGAAGGCTCCATGTCGCGAGAGCATCACGCCCGCCCGCTTGGCCTGAAGAGGCACGAGCTCACATGCTCCGTCTTGTCCTGCCCTGCCTGCCCTGCCGGGCTTAATGGTCGCCGAATCACTTGCCTGCCCGCCACTGAGGCCGTGCCCGGGCGCGGTTCGGAGATGAGCCAGCCTTGAAGGAGAATGTGCTCGTGTGAGGAAAAGGGCCCTCTTGGCAGGCTGTCCGGTGGTAACACTAGATAGCATCAGCCCTGCGATCGCCGTCATCCCCAGAGACGCGGGAGAGAGGGGCGGCAAGTACGACAGTGTCAAAAAGGGGGGGAAGGGCATGCCTCCGCCTGGTTGCCAAGCGACTTTTGTGTGCCACTGGTCGCTGGACAGCGCACGACGGCGCCCGGATCCATGACCTTGTCGTTGAGAAGAGAGATGACCGGTGCCTCTTGGCGTCCCTTGCATCGTCGGACGGCCGGGCCAGCTGGTGACGGCATCCCTGAAGGGGCCACTCTTCACGCTGCCAGACATAGCCCGCCCCGGGGGCGCGCCAGAGTGGCGATCATCACGACATCCGGAAGCCGGGGACCCATCAGGGTAGAAACAGTCCAGAAGCGGCGTGCCATTGGACCCTGGATCGGCTCATGAGCTTCGCCCTGGGGGCCTTGGCGGATCAGGCCGCCGGTTTACAACGATCTCGGCGCCGGCGGTCAAAGTAAACAGGACATGTGGTTCGGGTCTCGGGGGTGAGGACGGCCTTTGATACGCCGGGGAGCGAGGAGGACTGCTGGCAACGTGAACTGTGCAGCATGCCACATGATCTCGTATCGCATCCTTCCGAGATGAAACGGCTCAACTGCCAAGGGGAGGCGGAGGCACCATGCCCAACGAAGGCACGAAAGAAAGATGGCAGAAGTCTTTGAAACCGACGGGAAGTCTGGCTGCTCCCGCGCGCGGGCGACGAGTAGAGCCGGCGGCGAGAGGCACAGCCCGGGAGCGGACTAGGCCCCGGAGCACAGCCACGGTTGACGTAGCGCCGGGCGACCCAAATGTCTCTCTCTCACGCCAGACGGGGCCCAGTCTAGGGAGCAGAGCCATGATGCGTGCCAAGGCGAGCTTAACGAGCTTAAACATTTTGCGCCAAGGGCCAACGGGGGACGGGCGGGCCAAGTAGAGGCTGTTCCCGTGGGTGGTGTCGCATGTCCCCCCTTTTTTTCCCTCGCCTCGGATTCCCGGAGACTGTCTCCTTTTCCCCCCCACCCCGCGCCCACTCTTGTCTTGACCACCAACGGCCGGCACCCCAGGTGGGCGATGCTGCGTGCAGCGGCGGGTTGAGTGTATTTTTATCCCGTCTGCCTGCCAAGAGGGGGCTTCCCCTTCTCCCGGGAGATCTTTTGCCCTGTGCTGCGACTCTGGCGCAGCCGTGGTAGTGCGCGCATGCGGTCAGTGGCGCGGGCCAGAGGTGCGCTGTCGCGTGTCCACCCCTCCTCTTCTCGGTTGTGCTGGCTAGCTGGTTTGCCGCCGATGTGACGACGACGATATAAGCTCAGGCTTGTCACGGCCTGGCAGGTTTCTTCTGGAATGGGAAGATCATCACCCCGCATCCCAGTCGCTCGCTTGACATCTCAAACATCTCATCCCAACGCTCGCTTCTTCCCACTTTTGTAGATACAACGCGCCCCCCTTTTTCCCATCTCATCACATTACTCGCATACTCCGCTGTTTCCTCCCTTGTATCTCTTATCACACCCCCTCTTGCCCATTATGGCCGCCTCTCAAGAAGCTTATGAGCTGCCGAGGAAGCCTCTTCCCTCGGAGGTTCCTCTGCGGCGGAAGCTGACCAGATCGCACTCAACGCTTTGGAGACCTTGGAGCCCGATTATTGCCACAAGCACACTCAAGGAGTACGAGAGGTCTATCTACAAGTATCCGTGGCTTGACTCGGAGCAGAGCAACGAAACTCACTACGAGGACCTTGAGGGTGGTTACGGCTCCATCCCTCAGATGGAGGACGCAAAGGAGCGGGAGCTGGAGGACGCTGGCCAAAGGCTCCTAGCTCCCGTCAAGGAGCACCCTTCCGATAACAGCGGAGCCAACACGCCTCCTGAGCAAGACCCAAACCTGGTGAGTGTGAACAAACTCTTCCTTCATCTGCCCAATCCTAATCCAGAAAAAGGTCACCTGGGACTCGCCCAACGACCCAGAGAACCCCAAGAACTGGCCCAAGTCCAAGAAATGGACCGCCACCGTCCTCGTATCCTGCTTCACTTTCATCTCTCCCGTCTCCTCCACCATGTTGGCCCCTGCCCTGCCAGTTCTGGCGAAGGAGTTCAATATCTCGTCCTCCATCGAAACGTACTTCCTCATGTCGATCTTCCTGCTGGCCTACGCCGTCGGACCTTTCATTCTTGGCCCTCTTTCCGAGATGTACGGCCGCGTCGTCGTGCTGCAGAGCGCAAACATGGTCTTCCTCATCTTCAACACCGTGGCGGGTTGGTCGACCAATAAGGAGATGATGTTGGCGTTCCGCTTCCTCAGCGGTCTCGGTGGAAGTGCACCTCAGGCTGTAGGTACAAAGAGAAGATATTGGCTCTTTAGATGCTGATAGATGGCCAGCTTGGCGGCGGTGTCCTCAGTGACTGTTGGCGCGCCGAAGAGCGTGGCATGGCCCACGCAGTCTACTCCCTCGCCCCCTTCCTCGGCCCAGCCGTCGGTCCCATCGGTAAGTATCCCTCCCCTTCCACCTCACTACACTTCCACTAACACCCAATTTCCAGCCGCCGGCTATCTCACACAATATCTCAACTGGCGCTGGATCTTCTGGACTGTCAGCATCGCAGACGCTCTCGTCCAGATCCTCGCCTGCCTCTTCCTTCCCGAGACCTACACTCCCAAAATCCTCCTCCTCAAGGCCCGCCGACTGCGCAAGGAGACGGGCAACGATAAGCTCTTGACCGAGTACGAGCGACCGGACCGCACATTCGGCCAGACGCTGCGCAAAAACCTTGTCCGGCCGTTCATCATGCTGTTTACTCAGCCGGCACTGCAGGTGACGGCTCTGTACAGAGCGTACCTGTACGGGCTGATGTACCTTGTGTGAGTAGCAAAGCACTCTCCAGTGGAGAAACTCAAGCTGATGTTGGATGTTTAGCCTCGCTTCCTTCCCCATGGTGTGGTCGCAGCAGTATGACCAGGAGCCTGGTCCTGCGAGTTTGAACTACATCTCCCTCGGCGTTGGCTTCGTCATCGGCCTGCAGATCTCTGGACCTCTGATTGATAAGGTGAATGCCATCACAACGCCCTCTTCCCAGGCCAATACTGACTCTGTGCCCTCAGACTTACGCTCACCTTCAAGCCAAGTACAACCACCCCGGCCGGCCCGAGTTCCGAGTGCCCCTCATGTACCCGACCGCCATCGTAGTGCCCACCGGCCTCATCATCTACGGCGTCGGCGCACACTACCGCGTACATTGGGCCGTCCCCAACGTTGGCGCTGGAATTTTCGCCGCCGGTCTCATCCTCTCCTTCCAGTGTGTGCAGACATACACGATCGACACGTACGAGCGGTACGCGGCCAGCGCCACCGGGGCGGCGGCGTTCGTCCGCACCATGGCGGGCTTCAGCTTCCCACTGTTTGCGCCGAGCATGTACGATAAGTTGGGCATTGCTCTTGGCAACGGCGTCATGGCTGCTGTTGCTCTGGTGTTGGGTATTGTGGTGCCTACGCTCATGTGGAAGTATGGCGCGTGGCTGAGGAGCAAGAGCCAGTATTGCTCTGGATGATGGGGAAAGGGGTTGATACGATTTTATTCAGCATGACATGACTGCATGATTTTGCACATATGTACGAACGAAACGAACAAACATGAAGCGTTGCGATTTGATTTAGACCGGCGTGTAAGTGTTGATGGATAAAAAGAAACATCAGTCTCACTATTAACTCGGATTTTCTACTGCAATGCTTGGTCGGGAAGTGACAACTGCAACTTACACTTGTTGCATGCTTCCCAAAATGGGTACAAAATCGTCAAAGTCTTACGGGAGAATACAAGATGCTGGGTACCATGACATTGAGGCACCCTGGCATGGCTATCACCGCGCATTCGAAGCCACCTGTGATCACCCAGGCAACCATCACCTAAGGAGAAGCGGCCATGTTGAAGATGTCACGGTGATACAAGCAGACGGAAGAACACGTCGTGCCGCCTGCCGCGGGCATAAGTGACTGCCCAGCCGGAAACCGGCGGCGATCCGGGTGTCAGACCGACCAGGTTCACTGCAATAAGCGACATCCCCTGCACGAGAATGGGACACCCCTCAAGACCCTTGAACACAGTACGCCGAGCTGTACCCCACAAGTGTCGGACTTCCGTGACATGGAGCAGACATTCCATAAGAGGGTGGCAGTTATCTTCAATCCAACCTCCCAGCCCGTATCGTTTCCGAAGGATGTTTGGGCAGACGCACTGCAACACACCTGCCAGAGAAGCTGCAGAAATGTCAAGTTCTTCCAAGTTTTGCACAGTTCCCCTCTCTACCCTATCTCCCCGACCTTCTTCATATGGAAGGCGCCGATGATGGAAGATGCAGGATGTTACGATACCGCCTTCTTCCGGCGGCCGATGGACACCCATCTGCGAGGGGTCATTGTGTGATTGGGCCTATCATGGTTCTTACCCCTGTGTTCTGCCCCATAGTCCCTTGTTGCTCCATGCAGCTGCATGACTCGCCGGATTGCCTGTGGAATGTATGTTCCTTATTCTTGACTCTTGACTCTTGACACGCATCTCAATGCCTCGCCCTCGCGACGATGTAATACCGAGCTCGGGCCAATCGATTGCCGTTAGGATGATGCTCCCAAGCGCATACCTCAGCACGAACAACCGCACACCCTCTACTACCAAGGACGACTGCATATCATTGTGCCCTGCGACAGAAGACCTCACACCACTCATCCCGGCAATCCGCGCACTCCGCTCCGTCACCGGCGTCCGCCAAGTATCCTACCCCCATCTGAATCCTCAACACCATCCCCGAACTGACAACCTCGTTACGATGGCCCCAGCCATCCACCAGGGTCCCCCATGCTCGCCCCGCCAATGTTTACACGACGAGAAGGCCAGTGCTCACCACAGGACCCGCGGCGATGCCTGCTAGCCTTGATCTAATCTAATCAGATCATCTGATAAAAATCCATCAGCGGTCAGGCGCTCACGAACCCCGGGTCCAGCCTCCCAGCCTCCAGAGGAGAAGCCACGGAGAAAGGTTTTCACCAGGCCGGACGTGCCGGGCGATGGCCCGGTGGTGCACTGCGGACTGTCTTGGCGGCTCCATCGTGATGTCGGCCTTGCAGCATCGCAGCGTTGCATCCGCCGGTTCGAGCCGGCCAGGGCAGCCGGCCTCGGAGATCAGACCGTTTGGGCGAGCACACTCCGAGGGGAGAGGGGAGCTCGCCATTATCGTGCAGATGCGGTCGCAGCTATAAAACCCGCAGCAGGACCAGCGGTGCCTTTTGTCCAGAGGAGGAGAGTCACCACCACCAGCTCATTCAAGACCCTGACGGTGCCCTTCCGCAATGGTCGGCCTTAGATCTCCACTGTCCCTGCTGACGGCCCTGGCTCTGTCCGGCTCAACCCTCGCCCAGCTCGAGGATACCGGACTTGACCGCAAGAATGTCACCTTCCCCGGCACCAACCGCTTCGTCGTTGAGTTCTCCGAGGAGGGTTCCTCCAAGTTCCGCAAGCGCGACGGCACTCCGGTACGCAGCGATCACTTCTCTCTTCTCTCTCTCACTCTGACCTATGCTCCCACAGGACACGCAAGACTTCTACGAAAAGGTCAAGGACACCAACGTCACCGCCGTGCCTGCCCTGAACTTCACCTCGGAGCTGTTCCACGGCGCGTCCTTCGACGTTTCCGAGGGCGACTCGGTCGAGGCCATCGAGGCCCTTCCTGAGGTCAAGAAGGTCTGGCCCGTCAGCATCGTCTACGCGCCCCAGCCCGACGCCGAGCACCGCGGCGAAGGCCCCGAGATCCTGAAGTGGGATCCCCACGTCCTCACACGCGTCAACGACGTGCATGATCGCGGCATTGATGGCAACGACGTCATCGTTGCCGTCGTCGACAGCGGCATTGACTACAACCACCCCGCCCTGGGTGGCGGCTTCGGTCCCGGCTTCAAGGTCGAGGCGGGCTGGGACTTTGTCGGCAATGAGTACGATGTCGAGAACCCCTCTGTCTTCTATCCTGGTCCGGACCCCAAGGACTGCATGGGACATGGCACCCATGTGGCGGGAATCATTGCCAGTGGCAACAAGGACCTCCCTGGCGTTGCGCCCAACGCTCGCCTGCGCGCTTACAAAGTGTTTGGCTGCTCTGATGGTGTGACTGAGGATATCATCGGCCAGGCTATCATCAGGGCTTTCGAGGAGGGTGCTGATATCATCACTGCGTCGCTCGGCTCTGACAGGGGCTTCCCCGACAATGTTGTCGCCACCCTCATCTCGAAGATCACTGCGCAGGGAACCTTTGTCTCTGCGGCTGCCGGCAACTCCGGAATCCGCGGTATGAGTCTCCTCGCACAACAACCTGATCGCATTTCACTGACGAGACTTGGCAGGACCCTTCCTCACAAGCAACCTCGGCAACGCCTATGGCTCCCTGACCGTCGGCAGCGTCGAGCACCAGCAAAAGGCCGTCTACAAGGTCGTAGCCAAGTCCAGCGGTGGCGAGTCGCGCGACATTGTAAGCTCCAGCGCTTCGCACATCGCGGTATCCGAAGCTGATGCATGCTCCAGTTCTACGTCCCCGACAACGGTGTCCAGTGGGACAGGGATGGCTCATACAACGCCTACCTTCCCCCCGTCGACCGCGACTGGGATATTTGCTGGGAATGGGACATCCCCTCGCCCGCTGGAGGCATTTCCGTCGACGATGTTGTCGTTATGGCGTGAGTACCACCCCGTTCAACGCTCCCGCAACGGTGCTGACCTCGATAAAGCCGCGGCAAGGCTGGTGTCTGCCAGGATACCTGGCAGGTCATGGACTCGATCCTCATCGGCACGCAGACAAAGTGGGTGTTCTACTACAACTACCCCAACATCAGTTACGAGACACCCGAGCGCGCTGTCTACCGCGACGACCAGGCCATCGGCTGTGAGTGCTTCTCCCAATGAAAGAGGCTCGAGCTGACATTTGCGTAGTTGCTGCTCTGAACTACGAGGATGGCATCTGGCTCGAGGAGCAGGATGAGGCAGGCCACAAAATCGAGTTCATCTTTGATTACAACCCCGCCGATGCACTCGGTGTCGAGGATGGCTCCGTCAAGATGAACGAGTTCAGCTCCTGGGGATCGACCCTTGACGGCAGGATGAAGCCTGAGATCTCCGCTCCTGGTATGTTCCTCGTATTTTCGCCTTTTGCGAGATCCTTCTGACCCTCCCAGGGGGCCGAATTCTGTCGACCTACCTGACCAACTCTGGGAGCTGGGCCGTCTTCTCAGGCACCAGCATGGCCACTCCTTACGTGAGTTCCCTTCGCCCCTTTGCCCCTGAATCCACCACTTAACTCGCCAGATCGCCGGTGTCGCCGCCCTCTTCTTCCAGTCCGTCGGCGGCCGCAACCGCCTCTGCAGCAACCCCGCCGAAGCCGCCGTCCGCCGTATCATGGCCAGCGGCCGTTCCGTTGACCACTGGAACGGCCAGAACGTCGCAGCGTATGCCCCCTCTGCCCATTTTCACCACACCGTTTACTGACTCCCGACAGCGGCGTCGCCCACCAGGGTGCCGGCCTCGTCGACGCCTTCAAGGTCGTCGCCTTCGACACGTCCATCTCCCCGGCCAACATCCAGCTCAACGACACCATGTTCTTCGACGCCAAGCACACCATCACCGTCAAGAACAACGGTAACAAGACGGTGAAGTACTCCGTCGGCCATGAGAACGGCAGCACCGTCCGCTCACGTGGCTTCGGCGACGCGTGGATCTCGTTCGACCCCGAGATTCGCACCGACCAGGGTCTTGCCAGCGTCAAGTTCTCCGTCAACGAGATTGAGGTTCCTGCTGGTGGTCGCGCCTCCTTTGACGTTGAGTTCACTGAGCCTAACGATGTTGACCCTGGCGTGCTGGCTATGTACGGCGGTGCTATCCACATTGTTGGCAATAACGGCGAGGCTGTCAAGACGACGTACATGGGTATGTAGCTCCGTTCAGATTCCTTCTTCATTGTCGCTGACATGAACTAGGCATCCGCGGCGCCCTCTACGACGCCGACATCTGGGAAGTCCACCGCGGCGTCCCCGTTTTCTTCGGCCAGAACGGCTATGGCGACGTCTTCGAGGAAGGCCGCGTCTTCCAGCTCCCCGCCCTGCCCGACCTGTACTTCAACTCTCTCTGGTCGACTAGGGAAGAGAGCTTCGATGTAAGTGACACGCCTTCACTTCCCTCAAGCTTCCACTAAGACCCCCAGATTGTCGAGCCCGACTGGCAGCCCTCGGACTGGGTCTACCCCCCCGTCCCCGGCAAGAACAAGTTCATCGGCCACACCGTCTACTACGAGCCCTGGGTGTCGAGCTACTTCCCCTTCCCCATGAAGAACCTCGCCCGCGCCATCGGCACCTTCTGGCTGTCCATCAGCGACAGCCTGGCTCACGGCGAGAAGGTCGCCCCCGGCGAGTACCGCATCCTCGCTCGCGCCCTGCGCACCTACGGCGACTACAACAACGCTAGTGACTGGCAATTCAGGCTGTCCAACACCTTCAAGGCAGTTGCTGCTGATGAGTAAGGCATTGTGTGTTCGATAGACTGCCTAGTAAACATTGAAGTATCCCTTCCAGAGCTTCCGCAAGAGTCCCTCTGGGTCGTATGCGCGTGCAACTTCTCGCAGTCTGCGATGGTTCTCCTTGCTGTAGCTTGGGAAGACGTCCTGTGACTTCCCCGCGTAATTCATGTACTTGAAGCCGTGATAGAACCCCGACTTCCTTGCCAGGTCATCCACGTCCTTGATGAACTTGGCGCTCTTCGCTTCGATGAACTTGTCGAGAGCAGGGTCGATCCAGGAGACGGTCGGGGAGATGATGAAGAGTGGGAACTCGCCCGCCTCGAGACCAAGAGCATTGCCACCATTGCGCTTCATGGCGCCCGTCGTCACCGACGTGATGGGCTGTATGATCAGAGCAGCGACGACGAACTCGCCATGCTTCGTCCCCTCCTTCCCCAACTCATCCGCGTATTTGTTGTAGACTTCCACCACTTTGTTCATGAAGATGCCGCTCGCCACGCCGTCCCGGACCGTCGTCACCCACCACGTCTGTCTGTGGCCGTGCAGACCGACGAGGACGCCCAGGTGTTCCGTAATGTTGGTGACGACAGTGTCATTCTTGAGTTGCTCCGGTATGCGGGCAAGACCCTCAAAAGTGTCAAAGAGTCCATCGGGGGGCGATAGGTGGTTGAGGTGGTAGGCGTACGTCGAAGCCAAGGGCGGGACCGAAGGGTCGATTCTCCCAATGATGAAGAGTAGGTGCGCGTCTTTGTCAATGTGCAGGACCTCTCTGGAGATGCCCATGAAAGTGATGAGGACGTCGCGGGTCTTGGACTGGGGCCAAAATGTGATCATTCCCCAGACGTCGCCTTGCTCGAAGACGTCAATGTCAAATCGAGTGACGATTCCGAAACTGGAGCCTCCACCACCTCTAAGCGCCCAGTAGAGGTCCTGGTTCTCAGTCGGGTTTGCGTCGACAATGTCTCCAGAGGCTAGAACGACCTGAAAGTTCCTCACATTGTCGCAGGCAAGGCCGTGCCGACCGGAGAGGTAGGAGATGCCGCCGCCCAGAATCAGGCCAGAGACGCCGACGTTTGCGCTGCGACCGCCGACGGCTGCCAATCCAATGGGATCGAGGGCCCGGGAGACGTCAATCCAGCGAAGACCCGGACCGATTGAAGCTATGGTGCGATCCTCCGAGACGACAATGTTGTCCAGGGCACCGAGGTCGATCGTTACACCATGCTGGATACTCGAGCCGCCGGGGAAGGTGGTGTGCCCACCTGACTTGACTGTGAAGAGCGAGCCCCGGGAGGTCAAGATGTTCAAGGCCTTCGACACATCCTCGGCCGAGGTGGGAAGAACGAAGCAGGAGGGCTTCAGGTCTGATTGTCTCGAGGACCAGTAGCTGTTTGAGAGGTTGTATGCCGGGGCGTCGGGATAAAACACTCGGCCTGGTAGCACGTTCTCGATGGCCTTGCACTGCAGACGTGTCAGCGGGGAGTCTCGGATACGCGCAGGAGCGCGGAACTTACTGGGGCTCCTTGGGCAGACGGCTGGGTCTCGGGGCAGTTTGAGGCCGGGAGCAGAGCCCCGAGCACGAGGCGGGCGAGGAGATTCGTCTGCATCTTGTTGGGTTGCTCTGACGAAGAGAGGTGACGTGGGTGAGGAAAGGCCAGTTCCCATTGTTCGATCTCGGCCTTATTTGTAGGCAGGTAGTCAGTCGGGCAGACACGCAGGCTAGGTTCCTTCCTACCCCTCCCCATTTCTCGTGCAGTTACGCGGACATTGCAGCGGAAGGTGCATCACCTGTGGGACATCGGAAGATGTACGAGGAATCCACACGGGCCGCAGCACCTCCGAACGAGTAGAGAGCGAGCGTGGCAGCTCTCGTGTTACCCGATATGCGCTTGTTCGCACCTCTTTCCTTGGCGTCACCAGCCGCGGCCTCGGGACACAGCGTTTCGGGTGTCGATCTGCGCCACGGAGTTGTCGCGGTGCATTGCAGATTTCGTGGCGATGGCCTTCGAAAGCGAGATGCGGTTGGTCTGCAGCTGGTGCACGATGAGGTGTGTCGGAGTGTCGTCCGCCTCCGACTGCTATCATAGCGAAAAGTCGAACGCCTGGCTCTCGGGCATCTCGTTGATGCTCTGATCCAGCATCGACCAGTAGACTGTGTCGATGCCTTGGAACACCCAGCTGTCGGGATCAGCGGAGAGGTTTGAGGGAGCCAAAAGTCCCTCGTCCCCGTCTCCAATCCCAAATAGCGAGTCCGAGGCACCCGGGGCATGGAGGCCAAATTGGTCCGGCTCGAGCGAGAAGGACATTAGCTGATGGATGCCAAAGCCCTCGCCATCGCCTGCCATGTTGAGAGGAGACGCTGGAGTCTGGGAGGGGTTGGCCGTCTCCGGTGAAGTGTGCTTGATGACGACGGTGCCCAAGAAAGGGACCTTGAGCCTGAGCGGCCCTTGCCCTCCCTGCCTGGTCGCTCCCCGCATGACGGGCAGCAGCTGGTGCATGGTGTCGGCGGATTCGACCGCCAGCCTGTCGTGCTTGTACGACGCCATGTCGCGCAGGATAAGGATCGCCCTTTCGAGAAGATCCCTGTCCGCGGCCATCTCGCCTGCGTCGCCGGGGATGCGTTCCAGGTAGGTCAAAGGCAGTGTCATGCCGGCGATGAGAGTGGCGTAGTCGATCGGTCTCCCTGCCATGATCATGCAGTTTCCCGTTCGAAACGCCAGGAAACGGTCGAGCACGGCCCTGCTTGCGTCCTTGCAAGCCTTGCGACTGTCTTGGTGTTGCCGGTCGTCTTGGGTTTGGAGAAGGTAGGGGAGATGGAGGAGCTGAAGAAGCGTGTAATGCTGCACCTGGAGTTTCGTGACGACGCGGGCCCTGAAGAGTGTCTCTGGGGTGAAGGATGGTGAATTAATCCGAGCTGGTGAGAAGTCTGGAATTTTCCACCAAGACCCTTCCATTTTGTCGGAGATGAGCTTCATCTGTTGGTCTATGCTCTGCGTCATGAAGCGCGCATCGGCTGATGTGGCCGGAAGGTCGTTCCTCTCGGCAATTCGCTTGCAAATGACGGCATGCTCGGCATCGAGCAGATCAAGTGGTGTCTCCCACGACGAAGAGCCAACGTGCGAGAAGACGTCACTTTGGGAAGCGACTGGCAGCCCAAGAATGATCGAATAGTAGCGGTCGGCACAGTTGAGCCGGCGCCATAGCACGGCCATGGATGGCGGCGCTCGGGGATCGTTGGAGCCTGCGCAGGAACGAACGGGCCGTCGTGTCGCGGGTCGGCCGATGCCCATAAGGTGGCAGAAGCTCAGCGCGCGGCGATTCGTCATCCATGCTCTCCGCAGGTGGCCCGAATCTGCCTGGAACATGCCCAGGAGGGCCAGTGTCTCGATGCCCTCAGCGCAGGAGACGAGCTCGTCGTCGTTGGCAATGAGGGTGCTCACAGCCCCGACCCATCTTCCGATAATCTCACAGGTTGGAGTACCGGCTTCCGGCGGCAGTTTGAACCGAGCAGAGTCGAAGTTTGGCGGCAACGATTGCACGCAGACGGCATACTGCATAAGCCGTCTGGCGATGATGACAGGGTGGGCGTCGGAAGTTGGCCAGTTGGCGGATGCCAGGGACCACTTGGGCTCGACGAGTCCGGCCATCTTGTCGTCTCGGGAGTGTGAGAAAGAGAGCGCCCAGGTGACGCCTGGACTCTCATGGGCGAGGATGCTGCGCAGATGATGAGTAGGGAGGAGGGAGAAGAGGTGGCGGGAGATCTGGGCGTGTCGCTCTTGCGTGGTCTTTCGCTGGGCGGCGATGTATGGATGATTCACCGCCTCCTCGGATAGTGACGGATCGACGGGCATCACCGACTGCTCTCGAGGGCGCTCGTCATCGCCGGGAGAGGCGCCATTGGCCACGGCAGCGATATCGTGGGCATGTGACACAGCCGAGTTGTCCAGAAGGTCTCTCGTCGAGATACTGGGATAGAAGGCGTCCGGAGGGTCGCCGTGCCGGGTGGACGAGACAGAGGCTGGTGCCGGTACCTGTGGTCGGGAGTCCCGCGCTGGTGAAGGCCGGCCATGCTGAGCGGTCGGCGAGAAGCCCTCAGGGTATCTCTGTGATAGACAGGATGTTTCGCGCTCTATGCAATTGATGCATGTTGTGTCTTTCGGGTCGCCGAACCTGCATTTGACCTTGCGTCTGCGACCTGTTCAATTGTCAGACAAGGGGTGATCGCGCCAAGCGAGCAGAAGACGCACACTCCCAGCAGCTTCTGGTTCCCTTCCTGACAGCCCGTCTCTTCACGGGTGCTTCGATCGAATCCGGGGGCGACAGCATTGCACGCTGTTCTGGTATCCGGCGTGAGGTGGATGGAGGTTGAAGTGGGAGAAGTGAAGTCCGAGGTGGGCAAACTCCGCCGACTCGTTCAAAGATGACGCCGTGTTTGTGACAGTGCGCACACTGTCGACTCATCCGACGCGTCCGTCTCACCCTCATCCGTTATCAAAGCACGGTGAGATTACGTGAAGGGAGGTGAAAAATCAATGAAACACTTGAGAATTGAATACATCTACTTCGAGAAGCCTCCACATTCAAACATTAAGATGGACGTGGATCGACTTGGACTGCACGAACTCCTTGATCGACTCCAGCCCGCCTTCCTTGCCGTAGCCACTCTGCTTCCATCCAGACCAGGGCGTGACCTTGCTGGGGTAGTGCGAGCCGTTGATGGACAGTGTGCCAACTTCGAGCTTTGAGGCGACACGAAGGGCTCTGGAGATGTCCGACGTGAAGATGATGCCTGTCTCTAGTCAGAAATTTGCAGGTTTGAGAAGAGAAGGCGACAGAACTCACCAGAAAGTCCGTAGTCCGTGTCATTGGCCTGCTCCAGAACTTCCTCCTCCGTCTTGAAGGTGCGAACGACCAGCACAGGCCCAAAGATCTCCTCTTTCCACACCTTGCTGTCCAGTGGCGGGTTGAGCAGCAGCGTTGGACCCAAGTAGTTGCCCGGGCGCTGACCGGCCTCCTTGCCGTCGACGAGCACCTCAATTCCTTCTGCCTTGGCATCTTCAATGTAAGCATTGACGAACTTGACCTGCGCCTTGTCCACCATCGGCCCCAGGAAGGTCGTCGACTGGCTCGGATCGCCAAGGGCACCGAGGAAACCGGTCCAAGCCTGCTTCAGCTTCTCGATGAACGCGGGCGCAATGTTCTCATGCACGAACAGGCGCGATGCGGCCGAGCAGGCCTGGGCGTTGTTGGCGAGGAAGTTCATCGAGTTGTGGCGAATGGCGTTGTCGATGTTGGCGTCGTCGAAAACGATGGAGGCGGACTTGCCGCCAAGTTCGAGGGTCACGGGCTTGAGATTGCTCTGCGCGGCGGCGACCTGGACCTTGCGGCCCGCGGCGATGGAGCCGGTGAAGGAAATCCTGGCAATGTCCATGTGAGATGCGAGGAGGGCGCCGGTCTTGCCGTCACCCGAGAGGAGGTTGACAACACCAGGGGGGAATCCAGCCTCCTTGAAGAGTCTGCCGAGGAAGAGGGCGCCGAGGGGGTCCCTCTCGGAAGACTTGTGGACGAAAGTGTTTCCCATGGCCACGGCCGGGGCGATCTGTGAACTGTCAGGAGCGGTTCGCTAAGCTCTTGTGATGCCGACTCACCTTCCACCCGATAGACAGGTAGGTGCCATTCCAAGCCGAGATGCCAGCGCAGACGCCGAGCGGCTCGTAGGTGATCATCTTGAACAGACCATCACCATCTTCGTTGTAAGTCTCGCCGTGGACCTTGTCAATGAGTCCGGCGTAGTAGCGGAAAGACGCGACCTGGGAATCGACAAGCATGCGAGTCAAGATGACTGGCGCACCCATGTTGGTGGTCTCGAGGAGAGCGAGCTGGTCGGCGTGCTTCTCGACCAGATCGGCGTACTTGTTCATGATCGCTGCTCGCTGGGCGGTGGGGGTCGACCGCCAGGTCTTGAAGGCCGCCTTGGCACTGGCGACAGCACGGTCGACGTCTTCGGGACCGGCGACTTGGATCTTGTCGGTCACGAGGGTGTCGTCCGTGGGGTTGTAGACGGAGATTGTCTCCCCCGAGGCGGAGGAGACATACTGGAGATGTGTCAGTATTGAAATATGAGGTGAGGGGGGATAGTCGTGAGACTTGCCTCATTGTTGATGAAGAGACCGGTTTCAAAGTCCATCCCGGCGGTTCGGTGGATGGTGGAGATGGTGATATGGGCAAGACTAATGGACAGGATTGCAGTAGTGGGCAACGAATGCTATGATGAGGCTTGGGGAGAAAGAGGAAGACTGCTGAAGGATGCTCCAAAACAAAACTTGACGGCAGCAGGGACGCATCTATTTATGCTGTCATGATACCCCCGCCTCAGCGTAAACTTCTCCGGTGTGGTTGCACGACTTCGGTCGAATTCGGCCGGAGGCAGAGGTGATGTTGACCGGAGGATGGTTCATGTCGCCTCTTATGAGAAGCCCTCAGATGCTTTATTTGGTCTAAAATCATTGAATATCCATCTAACACGGTCAGATATCACCACAGTCTTTTCAAACGACTATTTAAATGCACTGAAGAGTCCCTAAAGGCGCTGATTTCTCGTGGTATTCAAGATGGCATCAAAGAGTGCGGACAAGTTCGGTCGAATTCGGTCGAAGGTCTTGGCGCTGACGGACTTGCTGCTCTCGCCTGGAAAAGGGGTCGCCCGACTAAGCTGGGAAACGTCATTCAATGTCATCACCAGATTCGCAGGCTCGGGTCCATCCAATCTTTTTGGAAAAGGCTCCTCATCGTTCCAGAAACCCTTAGATATTCATTTCGGTATTTTTGTCTTTCGTCGGGCGAGCCCTGGGTCACCAAAACTTCGCGTCATTGATCGGACTCAACTCCCTGAATCGACCCCCTGACGGTGCCCAGACTACCCCCAATAGTGCCAGCAGGGCCGCCGCCGGGCGCTTGTAATGTCCCCTAAGGTCCCCGCCCCGGGCCCCTCTTCTCTGCTGCAGGGTGCGTTCAGCGCCAACGTGTTGGAGCATGCCTGGATCGACAACAAGATTAGGGGCAAGGGCGCTTGTTCTCTGATCAGTAAACTTCTTTCTCAAGTAATGAAATGAATCTGTCTGCATACCGTTAAGCCAAACCACTCAAGGTCCTCGGGTCGGGAGAACTCAATGCTGTGTGTGATGCCATCGCCGACGACGCCCTAGAGTCGCGTTAGAACGACTGCCTGCGCACCTGCCAAAGAGTCTCACCGTCAAGTTTGGCCCGAAGATGTACTTCGTGAAGGGAGCTTCCGGGCTGTTCAGAATGGTCTCGACTGGCGAAACAGAGTACCCAAACAGCGCGGCGTACTGCTTGATGGTTTCGTGGTAGTTCTGCGGGGAGATGATCTCATCTTCGTCTCCATGATAGATCTGCATCCGAGGACGTGGCCCGTCGTAACCGGGCGACATATCCCTCGCGATATCCGCCCAGTGTTCTCCGCTGGTGATCGACTCGCCCGTCGCGCAGGTGACATTCCATTCTGCCTCGACATTTGCCGCGCTGTAGTAGCACCCTGCCGGAACGCCTGCATACGCAATGCCGGCGGCGAAGAGGTCCGGGTAGGCGTTGACCAGGACGTTGGTGAGCATAGCGCCCGAAGAGATGCCAGTCACAAAGACACGCGCCGGATCGGCCGAATACTCGCTCGTGGTGAACGTCACCATGTTGGCGATGGAGTCGGTGTTTCCTCCACCGCCGCGATTCAGCGCCTTCGCGGACGACACGTCCCAGCAGCTCCACTCCAGGTATGGCGTGGACGGGTATATGACAATGAAGCCGTGGGCTTCGGCGAAGGACGCCCATTCAGAGTTCTCATAGTACCACTCGCCACTGCCGGAGCAGCCGTGGATACCGACGACGATGGCCGGGTCCGGAACAAGTGTGCTGGGTACGTAGAGGAACATGCGCGTGTTGGTGGGATTGGTGCCAAAGTCCGTGACCTCGGAGAAGGTTGAGCGAGGGACGACCTCAGCGGTCGAAGCGATGATGAGGTAGCATAGTGCTAAAAAGAGGTGGGCGAAGAGTGTCATGATAACAGAGGAGCAATCGCTGTTTGACCGAGAGGGCATCTGATTTGGCGAATTCCAACGTTCTCTGCGTGTTTTTAAGTGATATGAAAGACACACGCCGATCCCGAAAGATGCCAGAATCTCGAAACACCATGCATGCATGGATCATGATGCGCGATGAGGCGGAAGTGAATCATAGGAGGCCTGCACCATGTGCCAAGCAACCAACTGCATGTTCTCGACTTCCATCCCCCCGAAATACTGACATTTTCCTTGGAAAGATGCTAGGCAGCATCCCTCACCTGAAGGTAGCCATGGTCATGAGGTGCATGGTGGGGAACTACGCGTATCCTGGGTGCACGAGAGCCAGTGGACCGATCCACGGTTTCTGCATGTAAGATCTAAGCGCGCGGCCTTCCTGAAGCAGACGAGCTGACAAGGGAAAATGCATTGAAACCCCTCACGAGAGATAGGAGACATGCAGGTAAGATGCTCAGCCCTACACTAAGAGGACCCCCCGGCCTGGCATAAGATCTTAAAAGCCAAGCTCAGTCTCAAGTGCTGTCGTGTGAAGACCTTCGATCGCTCGAACCTCGCCAGGTCACTTCTTCTCATCGCCGATACTCAGACGCACTCGTTATGGCCCAGAATCTGTCGACGCTCACTGCCCTCGCGGCCCGGATCGCCAAGAGCGCCGAGGTCATCGACTCTTTCCTCAAAGAGAACCAGCTCCCAGAGCCGAGCTTCGAGGCCGACGGGCCAAAGAACTTCCCCGTCACCGACAAGAACCCCGAGATCCTTGCCGCTCGTGACGAGCTCATCGACTGTACCCAGGAGCTACGCGACCTGGTCGTCGGCCCGACAGACACGATCAAATGGCGGACCATGGTGGTACGTATGCCTCGTCTCCCATGTCCTTCTCACGTTCTTACCTCTGCCAGGACCACACCTTTACGGCAAGTCTCCAAGCCATCTACCGCTTTAAGATCGCCCAGGCCGTTCCGCTGGAAGGCGAGATCACAATTGCAGACCTCTCCAAGGCCACCGGTCTCGCCGAGGTAGACGTCGCTCGCATCATGCGCTGCGCCGCCGTGCACCGTGTCTTCCAGGAGAAGACGGTCGGGTCCTTCTCGCACACGGCCACCTCGGCCCTGCTCGCGCAGGACAAGGGGATGCAGGCGCTGCTGGGCCACATGACAGATGGCGCATTCCCCGCGGCAGCCAAGATGTGTGACTTCCTCGAGAAGTACCCTGGCTCGCAGGAGCCCGGAGAGAGCCCATACACGATGACGTTCGGAAGTCCGATGTTTGCGCGGGGCGCTGCAGAGCCCCATGTCATGCAGAGGTTCATTGATGCAATGACGGCGTGGTCAACGGGTGATGGCTCCGAGGGGATGGTCAAGGGCTTCGACTGGGCCAAGTTAGGCGCCGGGAAGGTTGTTGACGTGAGTATCCCGAAGCCCCTCGAAGCATGTTATGACTGACGTTGTCCAGGTCGGAGGTGCCGCCGGCCACATCTCGCTGGCCGTGGCCTCCCGCTTCCCCGCCCTGACTTTCGCGGTCCAGGATGTCCTCCCGACCAAGCCCCACGCTGAAGGTCTCATCGCCTCCTTCCCAGCGGACGTCGCGTCTCGCGTGCAGTGGCAAGCGCACGACTTCTTCGATCCCCAGCCGGCCGAGTGCCGAGGAGCGGCAGCCTACATCCTGCGGTACATTTGCCACGACTGGCCAGACCGCTACGCGTCCAAGATCCTGGCCAACGTAGCGGAGGCCATGACGACCGAGAGCAGTCTGATCATCGCGGACGCTGTTCTTCCGCCACGAGAGGTCAAGCTTCCCCGGGCGCAGGAGGCGATTCTGCGGGGCTTTGACATCTCGATGCTGTGTCAGCTGAATGCGAGGGAGCGGGCCATTGAGGATTGGACAAAGCTGCTGAAGATGGCGGATGAGAGGTTTGAGATTGTGGGTGTCACGCCGCCGGAGAAAGCTGGAGAGGTGAGCATCATCGAGGCCAAGTTGAGGGTCTAGAGAGTCGTCGTAGAACTTCACTGTTCAGGTAGCGAAGTCAAATCTTGTGACGGGCGAAATATTTGCGGGGACTTTGGCCCGGACCTGGCCGAGGCCCGAGGCGAGGTCCCTGGAGGAAGCATCGTTCACAGCTCGCTTAAATCGCCCCCTGTTGGCGACCTCCTTGGCTGCAGGAGCTGAATAGGTCTTCAAGAGGCTGCGAGAGGAGGGAGATGAGTGTCGAGATGACCAATTGACGGGCCATACTCAACCAGTAGAATCCCCTTTAGTGATGATTTGAATGACTGGTCGTTCGCGCTTCTCGGTTAGGTTCGTGCAGCCCTCGCCCAGTGTCGCCCCCTGAGATCTCCCGTGCGCTGATCGGTCGCAGTGGAGATGTTGTCTTCCGCGTTCTTCCAGGGGCTGTGTTTCCCTTCGTCACCACCATTATCGGCCCTGCAGAGATCTGTTAGGTCTCTTGGCATCATGTCCAGGTAGGTTGCTCTCTTCTTTCGCAACAACATGTACTGGTCAGCACATGTGATCTCTCGTGCAGTAGCACAGCAGCTGCTTCCTGCCAGTGGATGGAGTCAGAAGCCAGGGCCCTTTCAGGGGCAAGTCACCGCTAGCATTTGACATTTTAGTAGATGGGCAGAGGCGGGGCATCCGCTGTCCGGGGGCATCAGTCCGGCCCATCAGCGCACGATTGTCCGCCGTTTTTGTCCACATCCAGGGAAGCCAGGGGAGTGGAAGGCGATGGCACAGGGCACCCTCACATGCCACGAGTTACCCCTGTCCGTCAGCTGAACGCCATCCTGGCCCGTTCCTAACGGGGACGAAGCTGACAACGGGCGTGAAGCCCAAACGGTTAACGGCCGCGGGGCACTATTCTTTCATCTGGGATACTTGCAGGGTCGCTGCAAACGGACTTCCAATCAGGGTCCTCATGCCCCTGAACGGGCGGCGACATCCAGGGTTTGAGAGTATTCTGCTCAGCTTTCAGCTAGCGTTCAGGGGTTTGTTTTCTCCGACGCGACCCAGAACGTTGGGTGGCGTTCAAATCAGGAGCCAATCTTGTCCCAAGTCGCGCCAATTCCTGTGCAACCCGAAAGGCCTGGGCCTAAAATCGACGTGCCCAGTGGATGTTCTCCGCGAGAAGCATTGTGGGGAGCCTGCAGCCTCCCTTCAATGTGGGCCAGACGACTGGCATCTCGTCAAGTCTTGGCGGCCTCACGTCTGGTGAACGCTCAATAGTCTTCAGCTTGTTGGCTGAGCAAGCTAGCCACGAGGAGGCCGTTGGTGGACAGGGGAGGCAGTCTTCCGATAATGCTGATGGGCTGAGAATTAACAGCAGAAAAGAAAGTAGTCCAGTTTGAAGAGTCCTCGATGTATAAAGAGCAACAGCCCAGCGTCCTTGGATATGATCTGGACTCATCCACTTGCATCAGTATCACCAGCTCTGCCCTTACTTCTTCGACAATCCCTTTTTTCACTCACATTTCATCATGTCGACTTCCCGCTTCCTTGCCGGTGCAGTCCTTGTAGCTGGCGCCGTGGCCTCGCCTCACGACATCTTCGCACGCGAGAAGGCATGCAACAGGGACAACCTGCTCCGCTGCCTGGGTGACACTCGCTATTCTGCACAGGCCAGCGCTTTTTGCGCCGAGCTGACCCCTTCCACGACCACGGTTGCCACTGTCACTGCTACGGAGTAAGTCTCTGTCCAGATACTCCCAAAGAATACCTCCTGAACTGACACATTGACTGCTAGCACCGCGACTGAGATCCTTGATCTCGTCGTTCAGACCGATGTCGTGGTTCTGCACTCCACCACCACCGTTTACACAGCCACTGTGCCGGAGACGATCATCACCATCACCGCGCCATATGGCTCCGCCCCGACTGTCGTCAAGAGAGATGCATCAGACGGGCCTGCTCAGCCGCCCAAGTGCCTGACAAACGTCGACACACCCTACCCTGCCTCACGCATCACTTCGGCGTGCTCGTGCATCGATGTCCCTGCCAGCACCATCAGCGCCACCTTCACCACTGGCACTGTTACCGCCACCGAGGTAAACATTTCGGTCTGAAAAGCATCCCAAGATGACTCGCTGACCTGACCCTCCAGACTGTCACCAACGAGCTCATCGCCACGACTACCGTGACTGAGTGGGAGACAGCATCCACACAGCTCGTCAGTGGCACCTCGACAGTCTCGGTCCCTCACCCGACTCTCATCAACATGGACTTTGAGAGCGGCACAACCGAGGGATGGGGCCAGAGATGGGGCCACCCAAACTTCCTCTACGACGTCGTCTCCATCGCCGGCCCGAGCAGCAACCCAAACAACAAAGCCCTTCGCATCAACAACATCGGGTACCTTGGTGACAGCAGCTGGATCACCACCCAGCCGCTCATCTTCGAGTCGGGTGCCACGTACAGGATCGCCTTTGTGGGCAAGTCGACCATTGCCGGCGCCATCTCTAGGCTCAGCATCTACGTCCGCGGCAGGGGCAACGTCGTCACTTCGCAGAACTACTACAGGCTCGGCGGGGGCATGCCCCTTCCCAACGGCTGGGCCCAGTACTCGTACGACTTCCTCATCCCCGCTGGTAAGGGCGGTCCGGCCGAGATTCTGTTCGGGGTTGAGCGCTTCCAGAGCACCGTCTCACACTACCTCGACGACTTTGTCATCGCTCGTCTTTGAATTGGGTTCATACATATTGTGAAGCATCGGGAAGTTCTACGAGAGTCGGGTCGTTAATGCACAAATTTCCCTGTCGATGTCGATAATCTCATTAATCTATGCATTTGTCTTACCCGCCGAGACGTGAACAGCTCTGCCTTGATAGACATGTCTGCAATGTCGGACAAGATACCTTGTATGCCCCTCTGGACCGCAAACCTAATACTTGTACTTGAAATGGATGTTCTCTCGGTCAGTCATGTCCTTCTCGGCATTCAGCTTGCCCAGGCGCTCGCTCTCCTCCTCGGAGATGCCCTGCTCTCGGATCATCTTGGCGCGGCGACGGTTCTCCCAGATGTCTGTTTTGGCAAAGAGTCAGTTCAAAGGCTCGTACTGGGCATCTTGGGCCACTCACAGTAGAAACGCCAGGTTGCCATGCAGCAAAATTCCACGCAGTACAGAATGGCGCAGGCAGTGATGCCGCGGATGTACTTCGGGGCGTCGGAAACAACGAACATCTGGGCGCCGACGGCGTTGCCGACGCAGTAGCCGATGAAGAGGACCGTCGATGTTACCGTCTTCTTGGTACGGCCGGCGACGTTGGAGGGCAGGAATGTCCAGATCACTGTCTCAAGGTTAGCAGACAGACAGGGTTGAAAGACCAGAACTATTGAAATGAACGTACTGAGACCGGGCAGCGATCCAAAGACCTGCAGGATGTACATGCCCCAGCGAACCCAGCGCATCCTATCGGTGGGAAGAAGACTGAGCGCCATCATGCCGGTGAAAGCAGGGATCAGCGAGAACATCATCAGGAGGACTAGCGAAAAACTCATTGTTAGCACAGGGCCACAGGCGAGCAAATGCATAATAGGGGGTAAATGTGCTTACATCGCAAGTTAGGCCTCTTCAGGGTGATGATGCCGACTGTCAGGAACCAGCAGATGCTGATGCAGTAGTAGGGCGTCGATCCCTTCAGTAGCGTCTCCAGCGGGGTGAAGCCGAAGGACTGCCAGATGAGCTTGGAGAAGGTCGTGTTGGCGCCGTTGGGGAGTGCGTTGATGATGGTGACGAAGAAGAAAAAGTACGTCTGAGGGTCCTTGAACGTGTCCAAGACCTGATCCCACTTGAACTCAGACCGCTTCTCACGATCGGTGCCTGTCAGGTTGGACATGACGCGAGCCGTCGCCGCGCGCTTCTCCTCCTCGTTCAACCATCGGACCTCGCGGGGCGTGCCCAGAACGAACCACACTAGGACTCCGAGGAAGATGGTCAGGCCTCCGAGGAAGAACGAGATGCCTTTCCACTGCGGATTCATTTGTCAGCGCACGGGGAAGAAGAAGAGAACGAGGAGTAGGTACGTACAGGGGCAAGGCCGCCGGGGTGGCGCTCGGCGTGCTGGCCAATGGCGTACATGCACAAGCCGGTGATGATGTTCATGCCGGCGTTGGATGTGCCCCAAATGACGGAACGAAGAGTATGCTCCGAGGAGGTATACCAGGCGCCAGTAATCAGGATGAAAGTCGGCGAGATGGTGCACTCGAGAGCGCCCTGGAACGCCCTGAGGACCATGAGATGGGCAAAGTTCTTTGAAAAGGCAATGCAGAGCACGACAACGCCCCAGAGTACCATGACGATGGACAGGAACTTTCCAGTGTGGCACTTCTGCATCAGCCAGTTGCCGGGGAACTCGCAGGCCATGTAGGTGAGGTAGAAGATCGTCGAGAGCCAGTTGAACTGGTTGCCCACGAGGTTGTTGTCTTCGCGGATGCCGAAGACTGCTTGCACGCTGAGGGACGTCTTGTCTGCCTGCTGGGTTCCGTAGCCTGTGGGGAACGTGGTGTGTAAGTTGGCGGAAGGAAATCGAAGGCCGGTGGATTTGGCGACTTACAGAACCACATGATGGGGAGAAGCCATAGGTCCGCCTTGAACCGCAGTTTCCGGTAGTAGGCATCCGAGTACGAGTCTGGGTTGAAGACGTCGTCGACGGTGGCCTGGGGCACACTATCAAGGATGTCGATCTTGTCAAGGACCTCGCCCTGGGCTTCGTCCGTGACCGGAGCCGGGGTCTGGGTAGTCTTTTCACTCTTCGACATGTCGAATCTCTGCGGTGAGAACTTGAAAGGTCGGGAGGTTTGGAGCGATGGAAGAAACAGGTGCTGTCTACCTGGTAACTCTGCTCTGATGGCTTTGGACCGGAGATACTGAACGAAACAGAACCCCTCGTGATTTATAGAGCCTCGTTATCTCCAGTGCCAAGGTCTCGGGATATCTTCTCCACTGGCTAGTCCAAGGACCGACTAGGCGTGGAACCACCCACCCGGACCCTCCCCCGCATTGCTTGGTCAGGCCGGCCGGATCTCATCCGTAGCCCGAAAGATAGACACGGTCACCCGCCCTCTTGCCCGTTGACACGCGCCACCGTAGATAACGGCCATACATTTAGGATGGGACGGCCTTAGAACTAAGCTCCTGTGTGGTGCGGTAGCCGCTCTTTCACGCAGGTCTTTGGGGATTATACCCGACTGTCCAGGTTCTGAAGTCATATCGGGCCGGAACCATAACCACCGAAAGAACCATGTCAATAGTTTCAGCCGGGTACGTGAGCTTGGTCGTTTGGATGTCGGGTTCCCCAGGAGGTATCCAGAGAGACACAGGGTAAAGCGGATCTTATATTTCTACCATGTCAGGTGCTAAATGCATCGTCATGAAGTCCGTCGCCGCGGGGCATTGCTAGTTTTGCAAGTTATTGAAACAATTAACGAACACAGAAAGACGAGATTTTATCATAAGTCTATATTTTTCCCAGCCTTGTGGCATCAATGTGTCCGCAGGCTCCATATCGCTGAGTGTGCTGATGTGGAACAGTGAACTGTGTCGGGCACCCGACATGCCAGCACAAGTTAATCATTGCTTCACTTCGAGGGAGACTCGGTTCCAATTCGATTCCATTCATGACTTTTAATATTTAGGCCCAATATCTATCCACAACCTCGCGAACCCGCTCAACACCCGTAGCAATCTGTTCAGCCTGCAGGAAACTGGGTCAGCTTGATATCATCCGATACAAAGACACATGATATGACTCACTGTTGGGGTGGCAAAAGAAAATCGAAAGTGAGCCGTCTGGGCCTCGGCACCGCGTGCTTTGGTGGTGGTCTTGCCCTTCCCCTGCCAGGGGTGGTAGTACGATCCCGGCGTCAGCAGTACCAGCTTCGTAGCCCATGCCTTCCACAGCTCTCCGGCAAACTCCTGTTCGGGGTCTTCGGCACCCTCTCCCTTGATCTCCAGGAACCGCGAGACGCCATCGAAGTAGAACTTGGACCAAACGAACATGCCGGCCCCAGGGTCGACGAAGCTGAAAACGGGACGTAGGTCCTGACCGTTACGACCCTTGACGCAGGCGACAAGTCCCTGGGCATCAGGGATGGGAGAATCTGCGGCAGGAAGAACAGTAAAGTTGGCAAAGAAGGCGTTGAGCAGCCAGTCGCGACGTGTCTGGTACTGGAACTGCAGCCTCTGGAGCCAGACGAGGTAGCCGTCGACGCCCCAGTTCCCGAAAAGGCTCAGGATGAACGCCTGGCTGAGACCGGCGGGGTCCTGTGTCTCGACCTCTGTCGCTCGCAGAAGGCGCTCGATGAAGCAAGGGTTGGCGATGAAGTAGCCGAGGCGCAGGCCTGGGAATAGCGTCTTGGAGAAGGACTCGAGACGGATGACGCGACTCTCGACGTCGAGGGAGAGAAACGAGGGGATGAGAGAGGCGATAAAGTCGGATGGCTCTTTGGCTTTGAAGGTGAGCGCCGATTGGGCGGTGGGGCTGTATCCGGGGTACTGGAGGAAGTAGTAAGGGTCGTCCTCGACAATGATGAGGTCTGAAATGCAAGATATGATCAGCATGGCTCATGGAAATGGATGTGAAGCTTCTGCCAGGGCCGGGATCATACCGTATTGGACGCTCAGCGCGTAAATTTCACATCGTCTCGCAGCCGAGATGGTGATGCCGGTAGGGTTGGAGCCGACAGCAACAAGGTAGAGCCTGTGCATCGGTCAGTCACATCCAGGGCTTCTAGCACAGCACAACTCACACCCGAGGCCTTCTGGCTCCCATTTTCTTCTCATCCCAGCCCTCCAGAATATCCCTCAAATGCGTGGCTTGGATGCCGTCGGCATCGGCCGAGACCGGCGCGGCGCGGATGCCGAGGGGGATCCAGTGCGCCTGGGCAGAGGGGTAGGTGTACTCCTCGACAAGGACGTAGTCGTCGTCTTCGCACAGGAGGCCAACGACTTTCGCCCAAGCGTTCGTGTTTCCGGGATGGAGGATGCAGTCGTACTCGGCGGGAGGGGCGTGGACTTTGTCGGTGAGTTGCTTGCACAGGTTGATCAGCTGACGGTTGCCCGCCCCCGAGCCTGCTGAAGGTTAGTACTCCTGTCTCCTCCAGTGCATGGCAGTCTCGAGGGTCCAACTCGTACCGTATTGGAGGAATTGGGTCAGATCCAGACCACCGCTCTCGACACCCCGGCCGATCATCAAATCGGCCGTCTCGCCTGCAGGCCGTGTGCCAGCTCCTTCGCCATGTAGGGGCGCAAGGGGGGTGATGCAGCTGAAGTTGGCGTGCTCGACCGGAAACAAGGAGGGGTGAGGGAGACCTGGAAGAAGGTTCTTGTCAGCAAAGACCAACGTTGTCAAGTGATGTGCCAGGCAATGCCGCTGTCCGTCTGCTCACCTCCGGCAAGGCTGATCATTCCATCTTGGCCCATAAACTTGATGATGTCCTTGAGTGGCGACGGCTGCCTCGCCTTGCTCTTTCTGTTGATGTGGTGGGAGAGATCAGGCATGTTGGCCGAGGCTGGAATGGCGATGCTACCCATCTTCGTCTGTGGGATACCTGGTCTCGGTGCTGAGCGTATGTGTGTACTGCGTTTGGCTAGTGGTTGGATTGTTCATCATCTTGAGTGCATCATGTAGACTTTTGCCTCTTATCATCTGATGGGTCGGATCTCCGTCCGCGGGCCGGGCACCGGATGGTTCTTTCAGAGGACGGGCCCAGATCTAGGCGCCGGTTTACGCCGGTGGAGGGGCACGATACAGCGATCTGCCGGCTGATAACCGCTGGACAACTCCATCACGGTTCAAATTAGCGGATAAGAACGCTTCTGAAGCCGCGCGCACAGGTAACCATGCCTCAACAACCTGAACCCAAGACGACACTCGCAGATTCGCAATGGGAAACACAATATCCTACCAAGACGAGCCGTTCACATTGAGCCTCGGAACAAAAGGCTCCATCCGAGGGCTTCAGAGGGACAACAAGAGCCGTCGATATGCCGGAGTGCCGTACGCCCTCCCACCAACCGGCGAAAGACGATGGCGCAAACCGAAACTTCTGCCGCCGGGCTTCTCGTACGACAGCCCTGACGGTGAACCATACGATGCGACACGATTCCGCTCCATATGCCCGCAGAAAGCCTTCCACGTCGGCAAGGCAGAGGGAGGCGATGGCGACTACAGCGAGGATTGTCTGTTTGTCAATATCTGGACACCGGTCCCGAAGGCCAACGACGATGGGAACACGAAGTGGCCGGTGATGCTCTGGCTGCACGGCGGATGGTTCCAGATGGGCGATCCCAGCCACGAGCCCGGCATGGACCCAACTGAGCTGATATCCACAGGCGGACTGGACGCCATTGTCGTCGCCATCGGGTACCGCCTCAACGTGTTTGGGTTCCTCGCCGGGGAGGAGCTCCTCCGCGACAGCGGTGGCGAGGCAGGGGGCAACTTTGGCCTTTGGGATCAACGCCTGGCCGCCGAATGGGTCCGAGAGAACATTTCGCTGTTCGGCGGCGACCCCGACAATATCACGCTGGCGGGACGCAGCGCAGGGGCCTACAGCGTCGAGGCGCAGATGTTGCACGAGCTTCGGAGGCCGCAGGACAACGCCGGTGGTCCAGGGCTCTACCGGCGCATGTTCATGGACTCGAACGCGATCCCGGCGCAGCCAAAGTCGCTGGCCGACGCCCAAGACCAGTTCACGGAGCTCTGCGAGTACTTCGGCATCAACTCTTCGTCGCCAGCATCGGAAAAGCTCGCCAGCCTCCGCGCAAAAACCGCAAGAGAGCTCATCGAGGCCATCAAGCACCTCAAGCACCATACCTTCCGCCCCGTGATGGACGACCTGTTCATCCACGCAGGAATTATAGGGTACCTACAGAGCCCGGCGTTCGCGGACGACTTCAAGTCCCGCGGCTACCGCCTCCTCATTGGCGAGGTGGCCAACGAGGAGACACTGTACGCGCAGTACAACTCACCGGACGAGCCGACCGTGGAAGCCCTGAAAATGCAGATTTCCAACTACTACGCCCCGGACGTCACCGAGAGGGCTCTCCAGCGGTACCAGCTCCCGGAGAGCGGCGACGACGTGGAGGCGTGGAAGACGCTGTTCGGCCAAATCATCTCGGACGGACAGGTCCGCGCGCCGTCCCGGGCGCTCGTCCACCACCTGGCGCGCAACGGGGTGAGCGTACGGGATCTCTGGCGGTTCCAGGTCGCGTACCGGCTTTCGTTCATCAACGAGACAGTCGCGCCCGCGCGCTTCGGCGTCGCCCACGCCATGGACAAGCCGTTCTGGAACTTTAGCATATGTCACGGGCCTACGGCTGAGGAGAGGGTGTTGATGCAGGACTGGATTAAGATCCTGGTCGCTTTTGTTAGGGACGATAGGGACTTTTCGCCCGGGACGACGGTGCCTTCGGAGATGATTGTCGCCACGCCGCGGGGTACGGTTGAGGTGTGCCGGGACGAGCGATGGGAGGAGCTCCTTGGTATCGGCGCTGTGTTTGCGGGGCAGCAGCCTGGGGACATGCCTGTACTGTAGATCAAGTCACTCCCAAGTCCAAGCCGCCTAAAGTTGAAGCACTACAGGGAGCAGCAGGGCGCCGTGACCCGTCGCCGTGCGTGCGGATACGGACGGCCGTGCAATACCCGCCTCAAGCTAGAGCCCGAAGTCCCTAGATGTTCCACCCTTATCACACTTCCTCCCCTATCACGGCCTAAAAATGTGTAGCCCGGCATCAATGCCGAGGTCGGTCGTGGCAACTCGGGCGACGGCGACGGGTTCGAGATCGTCAACCCTCGTCTCTCACTGGGCTACCAACGAGCCTTCCCTCGCCTCGTCTTGTTTCCCGCCTTGCTGGGCTTCCCACAGCCAGTCTTCTCCGTTGCTTTCCACCCCGCATCGCTCAACAAGATACGATGCCGAGATCCGACCCGAGCCCGGACTCGGATCTCCCCGCGCAGCAGCCCACCTCCGAGGCCACGGGACCACGCGTATGGCGTGCATGTCTCCCTTGCCGGAGGAAGAAGGTTCGATCTTGTCCCTGTGTAGTGCTGACCGATACTGCATCTGCCTGCGAAATCGCAGTGAACACATCGTTGCTGATCCACCCTGTACCTGTAGATCAAATGCGACGGCAGACAGCCCTGCCACAACTGCAGCTCTCGAAATCAGGATTGCGAAGTGACGCAGAGCAATGACAATGCCTCTGCAAGTCGAAAGTAAGGCCCCTCCTGGCTGTAGGCCGCGAAACAGAAGCATCGCTGACCATCCTGCCCACCCACAGCTATGCAGCCTCCTTCGAGGTTCGCTGCCAGGAGATGGCGACGCTGTGTGAGAGGCTTGAGACCCTCACGGGACAGCTCACACGTTCCATCGACGCCCTGAACAGCAGCAGCAGTGCCGGCGCGCCTCCGATGGGCACTATGTTGCCTGCCACCGGGTCTATCGTCAACGATGCCCACGCAGACTTATTGCAGGCCGCCCACGTTCTTCGTTCCATGCCGGAGCTGAGAAGACCTGTCGCATCGAATGATGTCCGAGAGCACCTCGTGACACAGGATGCCGTGACGATGAACGCTAGCCCCGGCGGACAAGCAGGCACCGCCCAGAACACGGGGCTCCTCTCAGATCTGGATGACGACGAGCTCGACAGCGCCTCAGATATCTTGGAAGAAGAATTCCCGGTCCAGAACGACCAGGATACTGGTGGCGTTGGAGCCCTCGTCAGGGACTCGTACGGAGACCTACGGCAAGCAACACCCATGACATCTTGATTCCAGTCCTCCTCGTCCCTTACCCCCGTTCTTCCGAAAGTCTCTAGCTAACGCCCCCAGCAGATTCGTCGGCGGCTCCAGCAACCACTTGCTCATCGAGGCCGCGCACAGCGCGTCGCCAAACACCACCGGCCCTTCCCCCCAGCTCACGGAACCCGGTGGCGGCGGCAGCACCACCACCACACGCGAGGACCGCGAGCAGGTCGACATCCCCCTCTTCGTTCGCGGAAAGACTTGGCCTCAACTGCCCTTCCTCCCGCGGCCAGAACAGTTGCCTCGGCCGCCGCAGTATGTCGCCGACCTCCTCACTCGGCTCTTCTTTGACCAGCTGCACTACACCTTTCCCGTCCTCTTCAAGCCGCGCTTCATGCAGCGCTACCGGCGGATGTACGGGCGCACATCCGCTGCCGCTGAACAAGGCGAGGCCGACGACCGGAGGTTCCTCATGGTCTTCTTCGCCGTCTGCGCGTGCGCGTCAAGTCTCCTGCCGCCCAATGCCGCTGGCCCAGGCTTCCCGGGTCTCGAGTATTACGAGAAGGCCCTGCTGCTTCACTACGCTTCCACCGGCGAGGCTTCCCTGGAGAGGGTCCAGTGTCTTGCCCTGCTGTCCATGTGCGCTGCCGGCTGGAACACGCCGACACAGAGCTGGACCCTTGCTGGTCACGCGGTGAGGGCTGCGCAGGACATGGGCTTGCACCTGCACAGCAGACTGGTAAGACCAGGCGAAGCAGTTATGCAGTCACGGCGACAACGCTGACGCGAGAAAACCACCAGATCCTGTCTTCACAGCCTGCGGCGAGACATCTGTCTCCCTCTGGCCCGCTTGAGCAACAGATCTATCGACGAATATGGTGGTGCGTCTTCACTCTGGACAGGTACTTCATCCCCAACAAATTTCCGTCTCTCTTTCGTGGCTGATATCCCAAACCAACTGCAGAACCACGTCACTCTGCCTCGGAAGGCCGACGGCCGCACACGATGACGACTGTGACTGGGAGATGCCCTTGGACCTGAGCGATGAAGCCCTTGAGCGATACCTCGGTACCGGCCGTCTCCCACCCGGTCACTCCCCTTCGACGACCGGGTTTCTAGCCTTCGCCCGCCTTTGCTGCATCGCCGGCCGAATCCAGCAGCTAGGGTCCCCCCGCCGCCTCCGCGACCTCACCTCCACCGAACCTGGTCGTCCGGAGCGATTCCTCGCCCGCGTCTCAACGTACGACCGAGCCCTCCAGCGGTGGCTTGACGGCCTGCCGGACAGCATTCGCTTCTCGGCCAACTCTGTGCCCGCCGAAACTGGCGGCGGCGGTGAGGACCTCGTCATGTGTGTTGTGAGCTTCATCGTCCACGCGGGCTCCCTCCTGAACCTCCACCGCTTCCTCGTCGGCCACCACTCGGGCCGGTCGTCAAATGATGTTTCGCCAACTGCTGACTACTCTACTTCCGCCTCTCAGTGCAGGAGCGCTGCCAAGAGTTGCATCAACGCCGCCGAGATGGTCCGCGACCTGGTGCCGCCGTCACACTACCTGGCCATCTGCGTGCACTACTTGACGCTGTCTGGGATCGTCTTGTCAGTGCATACCTACCCAACCTGCTCCACGCAGGAGTCATTCGCGGCCCTTGAGAGAAGACCTGCTGACTGTCTGGCCGTATAACAGGTTGCGTCTTCCCCCGGAGGACACGCAGGCGGACGTCATCGCCGACGTCGAACGGTGTGCCGGCTTTCTCAAGCACCTCGAGCAGCGCTGGTCCGGTGCTGCGCGCAGCAGGGTTATTGTCGAGAAACTGCTGGCAGAGTACAGAGACGCTGTCGTCATGGGCCAACCGCGGCCCCAACAAGGCGGCTTTTCCCAGGGGCCTCTCTCGGCAGAAGACACAAGCTCGGTCAGGAAAAGACCATTCACCGTCTTTGATGAGCAGACGCCTTCTATGGACTTGGGAGGAGAAATGTTCGACGTCAACCCCATGCTGGGATTCGAGCTATTTGCTTTTGACGGCGCGGACCCGGGGCTCTTGGGGCCATGGGGAAGGCCATGACGTCCGTAGATGGGGGCAAGAGAAACGGCGATGGGTGCTCCAATGAGTCGACGCCTTGTTCAAAGAATTGTACTGGCTACCTGTTCTTCATTCTTGATTACAAGTCTGGTGTCGTTCCTTCATGCTGAGCTCCGCAGGCCTCCTTCGTGCTAGTCCAGACCAATGCGGTCTTTGACGATGGCAATCAGGTGTCGGGGGAACGGACGGGGTCCATCAAAACAGGGTCGACGTGTGAACAAAGTGCTTACGTCCAACTCGTGCATTTGGAGGGGTTCAAGGGGCATAATCATCTGCGGCAGGGAAAGACACGGTAAAGCGATAGGAATCCCCGGGCGGAGCTCGGTCTGTTGTGGCGATGGGGTCTTACAGGGCCTCCCCCGCTGAAAGATAGTGCCTGATGTGGCTGTAGATATCGGGCCGGGCTCCGGCCGTCCCATACCGTGGCCGCCCGAGCAATCATCCGGGCCAGACATACAAGCAAGGCATTTCAATCGTGACAGATTTGGATGAAGAAACATCCCTCATTCACGTCAGAACAACCAGAGACGGAGAATGATGCCGCCCTCGATCGCCTCTCCCGTCGTCGATGCCACCGGTAAGACCCGGCTCCGGGCATCCCTCGAGCGGGCAAAGAGAGGCGAAGGTCCAAGTGTAGGACAATGGCTCGAGCTGCCCGGCTACTCGCTTGCCCGAACCGTGGCCCCTTTGGGCGAAGACGTGAGACTTTCCCAGTTCCCCGGGTGCCCTAGGATGACCACTCGCTAACCTCTGGCCGCCGCAGTGGGTTCTCATTGATGCGGAGCACGGCAACATCGACGATCGAGACATGTACCTCCAAGTCGGCGCGGTTTCGACGTCTGGGGTCTCGCCAATTGTCCGCATCCCGGCTTCAGAGCCTTGGATGATCAAGCGCGCGCTAGACTGCGGCGCCCATGCCATCATGGTTCCCATGTGCGAGACCAAGGTGCGATACACCCAGTGCTGATCCCCCGCTCCGGCTATGCTGACACTCGGTCGCCGCAGGAACAAGCCGAAATGATCGTTCGCGCGTGCAAATATCCCTCCGAGCGGTGGCCGCAGGGCGTCCGCGGCGCCGGTGCCATGTACGCCCCCGCGGCCTTCAACCAGAACGGTCGCGAATACCTCCTTTCAGCCAACGACAACGTCATGATATGCGTGCAGATCGAGAGCAGAAAGGCAGTCGAAAACGTTGAGGAGATTGCGGCCGTCGACGGAATCGACATGCTGTTCATCGGCCCCAACGACCTCGCCTCGTCAATGGGATACGTCGCCTTTGACCACGCGTCCACCCCGGAGGTGCAGACAGCCATTGCGAGGGTGCTCCGGGCCGGGCTCGATGCCGGCAAGTACGTCGGCCACTTTGCGCTGAGCGCCGAGGCGGCGGCGGCTAGGGTCGGCCAGGGGTTTCATTTCGTCAACTGCGGCGCTGATATTGTGGCTGTCACAGCGTGGATGACGGGTGAGATGGACAGGTTGAAGAAGTTACTAGCGCCAACGAATGGACATGAAGCCTTATATGGCAAGGGCGAGAACAAGGTCAACGGCGGGGGGCATGTCGTCGAAGAGGGCGGCGGAAATGATGTCAAGGTTGACATTGGGTACTCGTAAGGCGACCATCTCAACGGCCTCGCTTTGCTCACATTTTTGTCATGGGCTCGATGACGCAGAGTTCGACCCTAGTCAATGCGCATGAGCTCTGAGTTCTTGAACCTCTCTTCCTCGGTATTAACATGGCTGATGCTGAAAGGCAGAAGAGGCGCCGTGTTGTTCGACCGGATATACCTGGTTCCTAAATTGTTAAGGGGCAGGAGGAGTGCTACCCAGCGATCCAGGTTTGCCCAAGTCCGTCAAGAATGGGCACCCATGCAGTTCTTGTGTGACAAAGCATGCAATTCAGGCAACATGGCATCTTGACACCTCCGGATAGCTCTGGATGTGAATAGAAACTCTTCTCTCGGGCGGTCCAATATTCCTGCCGGGTGGGCACGGCTAACCTGTCGCGACCGCTGATAAAGTAAGATGGTATGCTGTCTGAAGCCGGAGATACCAGGATGATGCTGTTTAACCATGTTTTCGCAGTGACAAACAGGCGTGGATCAACTCATTGTGTCGAGTTGTTTGTCAGCTGTCCATTAACAGCACACGAATTACTGATGTTTGCGGTGCTCGTCGGATGAATGTCACACCTAGTGCCCCTGAATCAGGGTCTCCCAGGTTCGTTGGTGGCTCCGCCCAGCTTGTTCCGGGATGGTTACTTCAAGTCCTCAGATACCGGTGCCGTGGCTAGAAGCTTCATTGTACCTAATAAAATCTCGCTTGGAGGCATTGACTGCCTGCCTGATGAGTTTTGTTGTATCGTGATCATCCCCGATCAACCCGAGGCCTGCTGCTAAGCCACAATCGGTGAACGGTATTAATTTGCTTGATTGCCTCGCTAGTCATGTCGAGGACGACACCTGGACAGGTTCGGCACTCCATTGATCCGCATTACTGATGGGCCATCGTCGGCTTATCCAAACACGGGACGAGCAGCATGCACCCCAGGCCCGTTTAGTTGCCCGCACGTCATTTCCGGGCCATGGCTGGTTCACGATCGGAATTGCCGTAAGTCCCTGCCTATGTCCGTCAGTAACCTCAATAAGCTGGAAGTGCCTCATGACATGACAAATCTTCATGCTAAGAGAGACATGAGAACGAGGATAAAATACCATCCAAAGTCCGCAGAATGAGTACCTTCTGTCCAGTTCACACCAAACTTCCAAGAAGTTCCTACGAAAACACCTTCCCACACAACACCAACGACATCTCAAATGAAATTCTTCACCCCCTTCCTCTTTGCTTCGGTAGCTACAGCTATGGTGGCCCCAGTGTAAGTCAAATCGGCTCCTGAGGAGTGGCCAAATGTACTCAACTTTTCTCAGCAAGATGACAGAGCGGCGTCAAACTCCCGCCGCCGGGGGTCCTGGGTGTGTTCAGCAGCTGGCTCAGACCGCCACGACCGAGTTTGTCTCCGTCAATGGCACTCGAATTGCCTATCGGCGTTTTGGACATCGCAGCGAGACACCGCTCGTCTTCATCACCCACTTCCGCGGTAGCATGGATGTTACCGATCCTCTACTCATCAATACTATCGCCCACAACCGGGAGGTGATCCTTTACGACAACTCCGGCACTGGCCACAGCGAAGGCACCGTACCCGACTCCATCCAGGCCATGGCTGCAACCACCGTCGACTTCCTCTCTGCGATCAATGTTCCCAGGGCTGATATTCTCGGCTTCTCCATGGGAGGAATGGTCGCTCAATACATCGCCATGGAGTATCCCCACGTACTTAACAAGCTGGTTCTTGGAGGTATTCGCCCCGGCTACGGGCCAGGCGTTGTCCAGACTGACCCAGACGCTGCATCGGGTCCAGGTGGTGGACCCAACGACCAACCCACAGAGGACTACATGCTTGGCATCTTTTTCTTCCCTTCTGAGACCAGCCTGGCCGCCGGCCACCAGTGGTGGGACAGGATTTATGAACGTCAAGTCCAAGATGAAGAGAGAAAGGACTTCCTTGTTGGAGCCGGAGTTCAAGCACAGTTGACAGCCATCACGAACTTCGCGTCTGACCCCCAGCTCTATACTCGACTGAGCGACATCACCGGATCAGTTCTGGTGAGCAACGGCAAAGCCGACGTCTTGATGGGAACACAGAACAGCTTCGTCCTGCAACAGCAATTGGCCGACGCGCAGTTGCATCTTTATCCCGACTCTGGTCACGGTCATCTGTTCCAGTTCCCACTGGCCTACGCGAAGCAACTCGAGCTCTTCTTGGAGGCTTGAATCAATACGGCACCTACACCGTATGCCGGCGCCCAAGATTGTGTAACTTTAGTGCGTTCTCTTTCGTGTCAAAGGTCTCTTCGTGTACCTACTGGGCATGTACCTAGTCATCCTCTTCTTGTCACTCCTTTGCTGGCTATAATTCATTACCAAGTACAAATTCATTCCGGAAAGCTTGCCTTCCTCGCATTGGATGTGATTTCGAAGGAATGTTGTATTCAAATGAATGCATGTCAATCTGCGGGTTTTGATTTTCTCTCTAATCATCTTGTTTCAGGCTTCAACTTAAAGCCGTTGTGCGTCAGGTGGCTGCCCTCTATCAAGCCCCTGTTCGACGCGTCTGCCCTGCTCGTTGCGTGTTCATAAGCCCCTTGTCACGCCTGATGACAGCTGCCCGCGCAACTCGCCGCCGGTTCGGCGAATTGCCCAAATCACCGACGACTTCACTAAAAAGCAACATGTCTTAGGACGGGCTGCCACGTACACCACCACCCAACGTCATGTTGGTGCAGACAACACCCCAGCACAACTCATTGCAGACTGCCTCCATCATGCCTCCATCATTTCTGTTCGGCGTTCGCACACCGCTGGCTCGAGTAGCGCTGCCGAGCAGAAAGACAGCAACCGGACAACGGAGCTCAATCTGCCAGTCGGGTGTGGCCTCCATCGGCGGCTGCGATTCGGCATCATTGGTGAGAATGAAGTTCCTAACCATTTCTCCAGTGAAATCCTCGACATGGACCACGCAGAACCCCCTTCGATTGATGCCCTTGGGAGGTTCCATCACTCACGGCGTCGGTTCATCCCATCAATATGGCTACAGGAAGATCATGCTCGATCTACTGCGAGACGACGGCTTCCATATTCTCATGGTCGGCTCGCGCAAAGCCGGCACCAAGTCGAATAACAACCACGAGGGCTGGCGCGGCTTTCGGATCGATCAGATCGAGCGTAGGGCGGTGCCATCACGACAGAGTTGCGTCCAATGCTCACTGCCATCACCCCACGGATGCCTGGCGGGTGAGCTGGTGATCGCGCCGCTTTACGATCACTCGCTAGTCACCCGGTCGCGCGACGCCTGGGTAAGCGGGTGATCCCACCGCTTCGCCCCGGAGTGGGAGTTGAGCCATCTGCAGCATGAGTAAGCCGGCTCGACCCTCGCGTCGTAACGGAGACGGCGGGAATGCGGCGGAAAAGGCGGCCCGCCTTCATTCTGTGCGCCACCCAAGCTACGTTGAAGATCGACAGTGGTTCAGCCCCGCCACCCTGGTTCAAACCCGTCATCCTTGGACGGCCACGGAAGCTTACTGGTCGAGGACTCTTCCGGTCTTGACTTTTATGGCCGCTCCCACATCTATGGTCCCGCAGGCACCGAACCCTGATATACATCAATACCTGAATACGCCGCGGAAGGAGCTTGACCACAGTCGTGCACCATTTATGCCGGAGAAATCGATTCGACATGACCCCCAAGACCAGCATTCGCGTGGCGGCATGCCACGCCGCGCCCGTCTTCCTCTCGGCTCGCAAAACGACAGACAAGGTTATTGCCTTCATTCAGCAAGCCGCATCGAACAAGGCCGACCTCGTCGTCTTCCCCGAAACGTTCATCCCCGCATTCCCTGTTTGGAGTGCAATCCGCGCCCCAACCGACAATCATGACTTCTTCAAGCGCATGGCCCTCGAGTCTGTCTACGCTGATGGCGCCGAGATCACCCGAATCCGACACGAGGCGGCGAGACTCGGCGTTATGGTCAGCGTCGGCTTTTCAGAAAAGGTCCGCACCAGTGCTGCAACGCTATACAACTCCAACATGATCATCAATGAAGACGGCCAGGTCGCTGTCCACCATCGCAAGCTCATGCCAACGTTCTTTGAACGGCTCACTTGGGCCGCCGGCGATGGGTACGGCCTCCGCGTCGCAGATACCCGCTTCGGCAAAATCGGAAACCTTATTTGCGGCGAGAACACGAACCCGCTCGCAAGGTATACTCTCATGGCGCAGGGTGAGCAGCTGCACATTTCCACATGGCCTGCCATCTGGCCGACGAGGGCCACGACTCCTGGCCATGCGGACTCCTCGGTTGACACCCTGGGTGACGTCCAGCAACAGTCTAGCGTGGCGAAGGGTGCCAATTACGACAACGTCGCAGCAAACCGCACCCGCGCCGCTGCGCACTGCTTCGAGGCCAAGTGCTTCGGCGTTCTCTGCACAGCAAAGCTCGGGAAAGACGCTGTGGACGCCATGTCCAGCGGGCTTTGTGTGAGCGAAGAGACTGTGGCAGCCTTACGAGCAACCCTAGAGGCTGCGCAGCAAGGCGCGACGATGTTCTTGGATCCTGCGGGAACAGCTTTGCAAGGATTTGTGATGTCTGACGGTGTACCAAAGCCGACAGACTTCTTGCAGGAATCGGAGGACATCCTCTACGCGGACCTTGACTTAAACGACTGCATCGAGGGGAAGCAGTACCACGATGTGGTGGGGGGGTACCAGAGACTGGATGTTTTTGACCTGCAGGTCAATAGAACGCGACAACATCCCGTTCGCTTCGTGGAAAACGAAGCCCCAGTTGAATCTATTGTATCGCGAGAAACTCATGGCCTGGAGGGCTTCTGAGAGAATATTCTGAGAATTCGATTTACGAGGAGTAGTCTTCGATAGCTATGTATTCAAGGCTCGCGTGGCATTATGCTATATCCCTTTCGCTTGAAAGAATCTTCGCATATTAGATCACGTGGATTACCTCCAAACATGTATTGAAATGGCAGTTCGGGAACAGAACCTAGGCTTAGAGTAGTCAATTGATCCAAATCGACCTTAGATGATCGCGCGATGTACAGAGTAGGATGCTGCCAGCATAAAAGTACCCAGCAGGAGCAACAGCGATTCATCGCCCTTGTCTACTGATGCCAGAATCCCGCTCACTACGGACCCAAAGACGCCCGCAAATCCCCACCAAAAAAGCACTCTGGAATAGGTGGCAATAAATTCCTGGTCGTCCCTGCATCTGCTCTTGATGAGCGCTGGCATGATGCTGAAGCCCGCTCCATGACCGAAGAAAATAACAGCGACTGTGACGATGCGCAGGGCTGCGGACTGCAACTGAGAAGAGACGATGAGAGCGGCCCCGCGCAGGAGAAAGAGGGAGGAGAAGGTCAGGTTCGGACCAAGCCTAGAGTGCAGGTACGGCGCGAAAATGCCCCCGGCTGCCAGAGCAAGCAGACTTGCTGCCAGGGCATGATGCGGAGCCATAGCAATGCCCGCCGACAGCCGCGTCGTAAGCGGGATCAGATTCGAAAAGACCGTCATACCGCAGAGGGCGTTGGTAAACAGCAGAGCTGACCACGTCTTTTCCACAGACAAGGCCTTCCCAGCCTTCCCTGGTGAATCGTTGCCTGTAGCGCCGTTTGCCGTCTTCCCGGGCAGCACCAGGATGGTCGAGACACCCACAAAGGTAATTATTGCGCCGGTATAAGACAACAGCGCACTTGCTCGAGTGACATCGAGAGTTTCAAGGCTGTAGCTCTTCGCCAGAAGAATGCTGGCAGCTGTGCCCAGCGAGAACCCTATGGGACCAATGACGCTCTTGGCAAGCGGCTGATGCGCGAGGCTCCGACTGACAGCAACGACGACAGCCAGATACGTGACACCGACTCCGATGCCGCCAACAGCAAAGATGGCGAGGAGCAGCCCAAGGCTAGCCGTGCTGAGCCCATGGCTTAGGCTAAAGACGGCCAGGCCCCAGGCGATGGTGCCCACGGACATGGACCTCGAGGCTCCTGCGACCCGTATGATGTGTGGGCAAGCCAGGACTCCGAAGCTTAGACCGCAGCATGCGAATGCAAAAGGGGCATGTGCATAGGTAGGCGAGATGCGAAGCAGTCTCGGCATTTCGCTGGCAATGACGGACGTGGCATAGAGCGAGCCTACACCGGACATGTTCAAGAAACATGCTACGGGCAGGAGTACCGAACTCTCTGTATGCATGATGAAGGCGCTTGGAGAAAGGGAGGCTCGAACGCTTATGCCTTGGCACAACTCGGAAATCTTCGTTCAAGTCGGTGTATTGCGATGGATACTGGATCGGGGAGTGCGGGTTATGGGTGAGTGTTCAAGGCGTGTTTGTAGGGGGGGCTACTGAAGGTGACAAAGTGATATATACTATAAACCTGATGGTTGGAGCTGATGAAATCTGGGTTGCAGGTGGGAACATGTAGCGCGTGTGCCGGTGGGAAGCGCAACGTCGCGGGATCCTGGCGGGTAGATTGGCGTACTCGGAGTGATCAGCGGCATCCGGCGGGATTAGCGGCATTGGCGGCATGGGCGGCATGGGCGGCATGGGCGGCATCGGCGGCGGGCGGCATCGGCGGGCTGACGCATCCGCGGTATCCATCGGCTCAGAAATCGGGAGCTACTACTGGCGGGAACGGCGGCAGGTTCACATGACCTGTCCCTGGCCCTGTTATCTGTATGCTTGGAGCTTGGAGGTCTCGACTTGCGACGAGCCATGGGTACTGATTGGCTTGAACTCCAGGACGAGGACACTCGTCTAGGAGCTAGCTACCCCAGATCCGGTCCTCCGAACTCCAAATCTGGGGGGCTACAATCTGCACAGAACTAGTCTATGAATGTGAGTCTAGACGCCAGTATTCTTATCGTCGGGGCATGCCGGGCGTGTATTGGACCATGGCCGATGGATGGACATAGAACAGCAGTTATAAGTACGTGGCATGCGTCCTCAAGACCGTGTCGTTTTTGAGGCAAGGCCTTGGACTCATCAGATTCCTCATCATCCATCGGTCATTCCACACGTCAACAACATGTCATCCCCTCATCTCCCCGTTCGCGGGTTTCTCGGCCTGCCGCGTCTCAGCCTCACGACTGCCCTTGTCATCTCTGTTTGCGTTGTCGACTCCGTCACCATTGCCTATGACGGCTCCCTCATGGGTTCACTGAATGTTATGCAAAGCTACAAAGACTACTTCCACTTGACAACCGCTACCACCGCGGTCAACACCTGCGCCACGTTCCTTGGAGCTATTCTCGTCGGCCCTGTGACCGGCATCCTGATCGACTCGAAGGGTCGCAAGCTGGGTCTCTATCTTTCGGCTGCTGTGAACATCCTGGGAGCCATCATTGCTGGTGCGGCGATCAACCCGGCAATGTTCATTGCGGGCCGCCTTATCATTGGTATCGGCGTCGGACTTGGCCAAACAGCTGCTGGCGTTTACGTTGCGGAGACTACGGCACCAAGCGTGCGCTCCTTTGCCCTCGGACTGTACTTCTCGTGCTGGGCTGTCGGGGCACTTCTCGCAGCTGGCATATCTTACGGCGTGAGTTTATCGATCTCTTGAGTCCACTGCCCATGGCCACGTTGCTAATTGACGGCGTCCAGACCCAATCGCTTCAGCCATCAGACTACTCGTGGAGAATCCCGTCATATTTCCAGGGTGCTATGCCCTTGCTCATTCTTCCTCTCCTCTACATCGTACCCGAGTCGCCGCGATGGTTGGTGTTCAAGGACCGTCATGAGGAGGCGTTGCGTGTTCTCGCCAAGGTGAACAACGCCACCATCGACGACGAATTCGTGCAGCAGCAATTCAGAGAGATCGTCGACACTCTTGAGTACGAAAAAGGCACCGAGGGGCGTGCCTTGTCGCTGAGCAGGATGTTTACTGTTAAAGCCAACCGGAAAAGGCTGCTGCTCGCCCTCTCTATCGCGCCTCTCGCAATGCTCACAGGATCCAACATCATCACGTAAGGGAGATCTGTTTCCTTTGAACAAGGGGTTTAAGTTCTGACAGTGCGTGCTCGTGGATCTAGATACTACTTCGGCAGCATGCTTAAATTGGCTGGTATTGAAGACCCGACCACTCAGCTCCAGATCAATGTCATCCTGTCCTCATGGCAGCTCGTCGTGGCAGTCACCGGCTCTAGCTTGGCAGAAAAGCTCGGTCGCAGAGTTATGGCCCTGACAAGTCTCGCCCTCTGTACCTTCTTCTTCTATCTCCTCGGAGGCTTGACCAGTCTCTACGGCGATTCAGGATACCGCCCAGGCGTGTACGGCACTATTGCGTGCATCTTTCTCTTCCTCGGGTCGTACTCGTTTGGCATTACGCCCCTGACGGCCATGTACGCGCCAGAAGTGCTCTCGTATAACATGCGCGCCAATGGTCTCGCCATGCTGGGCATGTTGATCAAGTCGTGCGGTGTCTTGGTCACCATGGCTTTTCCCTTCATGATGGAGAGCATCGGGTGGAAGACCTACATTGTCAACGCATCGTGGAACATCCTTATCTGGCTGTACGTCTACTTCCAGTGGGTGGAGACCAAGGGCCTATGCTTGGAGGACATTGACAAGCTGTTTGACGGCGAAGCTCACTTTCGAGGCGCCGGTGAGGGAGAGCTCGAGAAGGGATCGTCCGTGATCCAAGTTGTGGATAAGCAACAGACTGAGGCCGTGGGGACTCGAACTGGTGGACACCCTTGAATATAGTGCTGGCAGAAATACGAACAGCTCGGACGTACGGCACTCGCTCAATGGCTGGCTCCTCCCTGGCATCTCCATGACATCTCCGGGGTAGGAATCTAAGCCAAATGTAGTTTAGCTCAATCACAACCCTTGGACACATCGAAACTGTCCAAAAAGCCAGCCTGCCCGCCTTGCCCGCCCACCCGCCACCATTCCCACCTACCATTTCCGCCCGCGTTGCCCCGCCCCCTCCACGTTCCTCCTTCCCAGCCGGCCGACGAAATGTCTTCCCGGCAAGAGACTAGAAGCAGAAGACGGGCGGCGAAAGCCTGCTCCTATTGCCGTAAGAGGTCAGTGTGTTCTGCATGTCCGCTTGGCGAACCCCGCGAGGACTCTCTGAAGCAGCGATTGACTGAGCCGTCGCGCACATAGGAAGCGGAAATGTGACGGCCGGACGCCGGTGTGTTCGTTGTGTGAAGAGTACAACGACTCTCAATGCGTCTACGAGCCCACACAGCTTCGCCGGTAAGGGGAATGATCCCGTGCTAGGTGACTCGAGAGTCAGCCGAGGATACCTGACATGAAGTCCCACTACCTTCCCTGTCTCCATACATACTGACGTGCCTGGATTGGCAGATCTGCCGCCACGCGTGCAGAGAACCGCGATGAGGCAGCGAGCGGTCCACAGACAACAGACGCCACACGCGATAGCACTCTCTTACGCGCGTCTTTTGGAGACGCAGATGCTGCCACACCCGAGTTATCACGTCTTGATCGCGAGCAGAACCGCATCGAAGAGTCACGCAGACATGCTACATGTCCCGTCCTGGGCTCGCCGGCCTCCCAAGACCGAGGCTTTGAAGGTTCCTTTCCTACTTCGTCACCATGTTCAGCAGAAACCGTTAGCACCGCCGGCACAGTCGATAGCCATACGGATGCCGCAATGGCCATCCCGCTTGCCCATCAGACCACCACTGGCGATCTCCTGCACTCTGAAGCGGGAAGACAGCTGCTCGGGGAATATCCTGCTGACCTTTTTCTGCGTATCGAGGCGCGGAGGTTTACGCCCATCGACATCTCGTTGGACCTTGACAGAGACGCCAAAGATCCTGAAAACCCGCTGTCAGAGTGCGATGATGTCTACATCAAACACCTCCTCGACGTGTTTTTCGACCAGGCACACCCTCAGATACCCATATTTTCCCGAGACCAAGTCATGCGTATGCTGCCAGAAGCAGTCGCAAGCCCGGCCATGAGCCTGGAGTCTGCTCTGATCTCTCTTCTCGCAAGCATAGCGTCGACGCTGCTGGAGGAGCCGGACACAACGTCGGGAGAATGGACACCCGGTCACCGTTTTTTTAAGCCAGCCTTACGGTCGATAGTGGCAAAGTGGCATACTGATTTTTCCGGGGATCTGATCCTTGCGCAGTCGCTGTTCATGGCAGCCGTCTACTACAGCCACCTAGCTAGGCCACTGCAGGCGTGGCGAATGGTCCACCTTGCGTCAACCTGTGTGCAACATCACACTGTCAGGTGTGTACAAGTATCCTCACACACGTTCCAATGTCTTGAGCAAGACGCTGACAAAGGCCGCCATGAGCAGCTCTCGGCAGCTTGTCAAACTCGAACAGATGATTCTGCGATTGTGTTGGGCCATCTTCAATCTCGAGTGGTGAGTCGAGCGCCCCCATGTCTTCCGTTTAGCTTGACTTCCTCCACGGCGGTACTGAACATGTGCATCAACAGCGACATCATCGCGGAATATCACCTTCCCAGGAGTGGCATCGAGCAGCTGGTGGAGAAGCTGCCGTTCCCCTCGTGCGGTGAGCTTCCCGACGTGGACATGCTGAGATGGCTGGCGAACTTGGCGAGCCGGCAGCTGCTAAACCGCATCCATCACTTTCTTTATGGAAGAAGCCAGGCCTCGCATCAGGTTTCCCAGATCAGCAGCGCCTTCGTGGGTAACGACCCGTATACAGAAGAGCTCAGTCGTCAACTCCAAGCCTGGTCGAACCTCATTCCTGAACACGCACAGCCAGACCTTGACCAGCCTGTCCTTTCGGCAACGGAGTCCATTATTGTTCTCCGTAATCACGCCGCCGGCGACATCATTTTCCGGCACGACCTCCTCCATGTGCTGGAAAACCCGAGCTCGAGGCCCGAAGCTCGCGTCGTGGAGAAGGCCAGGCGATGTTTGTACTACTGCCGCGCTTATCTGGCTGCCGTGGGATCACGGACGCAAAGTTCGCATGCTTCACTGGAAATCACGTTGCACAGGTGAGTCTCTAGAAGGGTGCATTTTGGTTACATATTGGAGAACCAGACGTACTGATTCCCCGAGAAGCGCATTGGCTGCCATACTCCTCCTTACCAGAGCCGCGCTTTCTCCATGGCTGGCAGACGCAGCTGAGGTTGTGGAAATGAACCTGCTGCACGATGAGACCATTGCCCACTTTCAGAAGTGGGCGTTCCCCGGCTCAAGCATCGAGGCAATGCTCAGCGTGGCGCAGTCCATAAAAGCCAAGTTTGATCTACTGAGGTAAAACGGCGCGTTCCTCGGCGACAATGAGGTTTACCACTGCGCGGATGTCCCGCGAGCTCATGCCGATATGGCAGGCATAGGTACCAGCATCCACCCGCCACCGTCCGCCCGACCCTGGGCCACCATGCCCGGCGACATCAAACCACGCGACAGCGGTCTGTGGCACAAACAACTCGACCTGCCTCTGCTGTCCACTGGGAAGGAACATCTTCTGGAAGGCCGCGAGGGATTTTGGTGCCGCGTCACGACGAAGTTGATGGATCTCGGACGAGGATGTCACGTATGCCTGAATGACTTCGCTGCCGTCGCACGGCCCGGTGTTGGAAAGTGTCACCCTCACACTCCAACCCGGCTCCCCTTGTGGGCCAGAGCAAGGCGCTGATGAAGCACCTTCAAGCTCGAACGTGGTATACGACAAGCCATAGCCAAATGCCCACAACGGTTGGATCTCTCTGGCATCGAACCAGCGATACCCGACGAGAATGCCCTCGCCATACTTGGCCCTGTCAGTCTCCGGATCGCCCGGGAACCAGCGATGGCTTCCATGGTCCTCGATCCGGCGGGGAAACGTCACAGGCAGCTTGCCGCACGGGTTGACGTCACCTAACAGAATGTCCGCGACGGCATTACCGCACTCCTGGCCCTGATACCACGCGTGGACAATTGCGGCGGGTTTTTCCGCCCACGGCATCGCGATAGCGCACGCCGACTGAGTCACGACGACCACGCGGTCGTTCACCGCGCAGACAGCCTCTATGAGCTCGTCCGTCCGGCCCGGAAGAGACAGCGACGTACGGTCGGACCCCTCGCGCTCCGTGTCGTTGTTGTGGCCCGCGACCAGCACGACGACGTCGGCGGCCCTGGCCGCCTCAACGGTGCGGCGCCACATCGCGGCCGCGTCGTGCTTGTACAACATACCGACGCGCACGCCTGAGATCTTGTGGAAGAGGGTGTTATCGTGCGGCGGCGTCGGCGGCGGCGTCACGACGTTGTCAACGCGGATGCGGTACGTGGTGCCGGCGTCGAGCTCCAGGCTAGCAAACTTTTCGACACTACCACAATTCATAAAATTGCCGCTGATCTGTGTCCAGTCGGAGTTGTCGATGAGTAGCCTGTCGTCGATGTACAGCTTGGCCTTGCCAGTGTTGGACAGGCTGAACTCGTACAGGCCAGTGACGCTCGGACGTAGAAGGCCCGATGCTTTGTAGCCGTAACGTGTCCCCTGGAGGCACTCGGGCACATCGCCGTCGCTCATGAAGTACACGAGCGAATTCCTCCAGTGTGTGGTGAAGATGATGTCGCCAGCCAGGATCTCATCCCTGTAAAAGTCCACGCGAAACCCTGGGGACCCGTCGTCGCCATTGGTCATGCAGTCTCCCACCAGTGGCGGCTGCAGGTGGGTGAAGATGCCGCGCTCATGGACAATTTCCATTTTGGGGTTGCGGGCCAAGGCGGCGGATGCGATGGACTCGAAAGGGGTGGTCGTGTAGTAAGGATTTACAACAGCGCTTCCCGTGCCGCCTGTCGTTGGGTGCTTCGCGTTGGGCCCGATGATGGCTAGCTTGCGGACACCGTCGAAACGGAGGGGTAATAGGCCATTGTTCTTGAGAAGGACGACGCCCTGGCCAGCAGCTTCTCGAACAGTGTTTCTCGTCTCGTTGTCGTCAACCTCGCCCTCGACGTCGCCCGTCTGCTCGTGTCTGTGTTCGTCACAAGCAGTGGTACCGTTTGTAGCGAGGCCGGAACTCATGCCACCGTCGTCTTGCCGTGCTTTCTCTAAGAGTCCAGCCGCTTTGAGGAGATTCAGAAGACGCCGCACACTCGGGTCGATGTGCTTGTCTTCCGACACATGGCCGGCCTGCACAGAAAGCCGCAGAGCATTGCCATAGCGGAGGGGTGGGCCAGGCATCTCCAGGTCTGTGGTGGCGACGATGCTGCCCCTTGTGTCGTTCAGACCGCCCCAGTCGCTCATAACGAGCTTGTCAAACCCCCATTCGTGTCGCAGAATGTCGCGGATCAGGAACTTGCTAGTGTCGGCGTGCTCGCCGTTGATCTTGGGATAGGCTGCCATAGCGGTCCATGGCTCAGCAGCTAGGGACATGTGGAAAGGCTTGAGGTAGATCTCGCGTAGCGTGCGTTCGTCGATATTTTCGTCCATATTGAAGCGGCGCGTTTCCTGGTCATTGGCGACGTAGTGCTTCATGCAGGCGCCGACGCCTTCTCTTTGTACACCGCGGATATATGCCGAGGCCATGGCACCCGTGAGGAAAGGATCCTCGCCGAAATTTTCAAAGTTACGCCCGCCAAAGGGGGACCGGCTGATATTCATGGTGGGCGCTAACAGCACGTGAGCTTTCTTGGCCTTGGTCTCCGCCCCGAGAATGGCTCCGACTCTCGTGACCATGTCGGGGTCGAAGGTAGCTGCCAGGGAGATGCCGCACGGGATCTGTGTTGTGTGCGTTCCGTCGGTCCAGCGCGAGCCGCGAACGCCTGCTGGGCCGTCGGTCATTTTGAGACTGCGGATGCCCAAACGAGGAATTTCCTCCGTCTCCCACATGTTCTTCCCGGAGAGCAGTAGACATTTCTCCTCAAGAGTCAACGAGGCCAACAAGTCGGAAACTTGGGGGTCGCACTTTGATGCTGCCGAGGCCAAGAAAGGGGACATGGTGATAAGAGGAACGGGGAGTAGCGACTGCGGTGTTGTTGGTGAAGATGGCGAAGACCTCCTCGGTGAGGATTCTGGATCGTTGACTGTATTGCAACCCCTGAAGATATTTATAAGATGACATACTAGGTACATACAGACGCATGTCGCCGATATCGATTCCCCGATCGGCACCCGCATCGACATCGACTGCAAACAGCCGAGCCCGCCCTTTTCCGCACGTCCCGCTGTACCCGCCCGCCGGTCCCGCCTGTCCCGCCGGTCCCGCCTGTCCCGCCGGTCCCGCCTGTCCCGCCTGTCCCGTTCAAGTCCGTAAACTTGGTCCGCCATCCACATAGTCATGCGTTATATTGCTCGGTGGTATCGCCGGTACGCATGCAAGCGTGCCGCTGGCAGAGGGATTAATCTCGGTCGGAATGGAGTTCGAGGTCACAGCCACGACGAACGACCATTTCTTTGTCAATCCGATGAAGTAGGTTGTTGGAGGCGGGAAATCTGGCGTGGTCCCCAGTGGCCGGCACCTCGCGTATGAAGCCACAACTGGGCAAAAGTTGCAGGTTGATCATGGACGGGTGGCCTTGCGAAGGGCGCGGCGGTAGCGGAAACGGGCGGGGATTGTAACGTCGTCAACAAGGAGAAGTCAGAGTAGGCCATCTCGTGGTCGTCACAACCAAGTTGTCAACGCACTCTCGAACAGGTTGATATTATACGGATTGTCTGTCCTGCGGTCTGTAAATAGTGTGAAGCTGGAGTTCTTGAGAAGAGTGGCCTTTGTGTACCGCTGTGACCCGTTGTGAAGCTGGGATACCTGGGTCAAATGTTCTACCTACTCTTTGCCAAGGCGAGGAACGCCATCGCCATATCGTCCCGCAAATCTTCCCAGTTTTCAACGCCAATAGAGAAACGAAGCAATGTAGCATCGATTCTTGCGTCGCTCATACGCCGCCACTCCACCAAGCTTTCAACGCCTCCAAGACTTGTGGCGTGGTGGAAAAGCCGGAGCTTGCTTGGAAGCTGGCGAGCGTCTTCCTCCGTCTTCATCCAGAGGGCAAATACAGGACCAAACCCATTCGGCATCTGGGTACGTAGCCAGCCGTTTTTGATATCGTCAGCTTGCAAGCTGGCGTGAACAATTTTATCCACAACCTGGCGCGCAGCAAGTTCGACGGGACCGCAGGCTGTAGTAGCTGAAGTCAGGCTGGAATGCAGCCAGTTGACCAGTAGCTCCGCATTTCGGCTCTGGGCTTGGACGCGTAGGTGGAGAGTACGCAAACTGCGCAAACCCAACCAACTTTCCATATTCCCCATGACGTTGCCAAGACAGCTGCGCTCCTGTAAAAGCTCCCAGAACCAGCTCTCTCGTTCTTTTGATACGGCCAGGACGCCGCAGAGCATATCGCTGTGACCGCCGATATACTTGGTACCGCTGTGCATAACTACATCGGCGCCAAGAGCTAGGGGGTCTTGCAAGCCCGGCGGCCCAAAGGTCGAGTCGACAGTGAGGTATGCACCTCGTTTGTGGGCCTTCTCGGCGAAGGCCTTGATATTGTAGGCCTCTCCATAGGGATTGAGTGGCGTTTCCATGTGAACCACGTCGCCCTTGCCGAGGCCAAGCTCGTCCCAGGATGACTCGTCATGTAGGTCGGCCAGTTTCAGCCCGTGCATCTTGGTGTGTAGTGCCAAAACCCCGTGGCAACCGTGATAACCACCCACGCGGTTCTGGCCGATGGCAACCACGTTAGGTCTGAGGTAAACCATCATGGCGTGAAAGGCGGCGAGGCCTGATGTGTATGTGACAGCGTGACCGCGCAGAAGACTCGATAGAACTGCCTCGAGGCGGGTGGTGTTTGGAGCCGACTCCCGACTATAGACCGGAGGAAAATTGGTTGTCTCGGGCTTTGGGAGCTCGTGCTCGGGCACAAGCTCGTCTGGATTGTCCGCGTAACGGTATGTTGTCGAGACATGAAGTGCGGGAGCGACGTCGGTATCGTTATTAAGCCAATCATCACCGTGAACCGCAAGGGTTTCGGGACGATAGCGCTGCGAGATGTTGCCTTGAGGATCCATATTCAACGGGGCGAGTAAACTGGGAAGAGTTGTGGAAAAGGTGAGGAAGCTATCAGAGCTATAAGAGTTTGCCCTTGACGTGGCACGCAACCCCGGGGATCCTGATGCATGCTTTCACCGAAAACACATCGTGGCGGCAACGCCGCACGCCCTTCTTTCGACAAGACCACATGATATTGACATTCACCCTAGTTTAGCTTGAGATCGGGAGGCTCAAAGAGGACGTCTTTGGGAAGGAGGTGCATGACGGTAAACTTTTAGGGGCTTAGCGTACATGTAAGTGTCCACTCGAGTTAGCCACAGTGTGAGCTCAAGGGTCAGCGCAAGATCTAGAACCGGGAAGAACCGAAGCAACTTCCTGGCTCTCACCCCGCGCAGGAAATCCCTTGAGCTCCAAAGTCTCCCCATCGTCATCTACCTACTCTAGCTCTACGGGGCGATCCCACTCCGACCCCGTGAGGATCCACTAGGATCCTGGAGAAGGCGGGGTGAGCTGCCCCTCGGACCAGACATCTCGGTGGCGACGTTGGTGGCGACGTCGGTGGCGACGACCGTGGCGACGACGATAGCACGGAACACCGCACTTCCTCATCACGGTGGAGATGGGGTGGTTCGATTAGACTCCCAGAAGAATAATCGGGCCAGACAGGCGACCGCCCTGATAACCGAGAGATAGATTAATATACAACGTGCGCTTAGCCGTATCTTCACCGCGACACCACTCAGTCTTGGATCAGTCCAGAACACAAAAGTCGCGCTCAGATCTTCGTTTTCGCATCATTACTGCCACTCCAGTTAACATGGCGTCGACTAACACACAGCCACGGTATCCTGATTTCCCGGAGGCAGGCCAGAAGCATCGTAAAATATTCGACAGCACTTTGCTCCGTGCCCTACAGCCTGTGTTGCCTCCAGGCCTGGACCAAGCCCAATTTGACCGCGCTGTCAGCGAACTCGTCAAACAGCTAGGTGCCGACAGCGTGTTCGTTGGGGAGGCGCTCCGGGATTATGTCGATCCCTTTGAGCTCTGGGAGGTCGAAGGCCAGCGAAGGATTCCTAGCGCTGCTGTGCTGTGAGTTTGGCCGAGCCATCCGCCAAGAGCAAACCCGGAAACTGACGAATCCGTAGACCTCGCTCTGTGGCAGAAATACAGAGTGTCCTTCAAATCGCGCGCACCTACAAGCTGCCACTGTGGACATTCTCCCAGGGGAAGAACTTTGGGTGAGCAAACTTGCCCATGTGGCAACGGCTTGGGAGCTTACAATTTCCAGATATGGTGGACCTGCGCCGATCGTGAATGGCTCAGTTGCGGTCGATCTTCACAGGCTCAACAAGATCATCAAGGTCGACGATCAACTCTGCTATGCCGTGGTGGAGCCCGGCGTGAGCTTTCTGGACATGAACGACCATTGCGTTAAGAATGGCTTGAAGCTGTGGCCCAGTGGCCCTTCACTGCCATGGGGGAGCATGATTGGAAATGTGAGCCTCCCTCATCCAGCGCCAGAGGGGAAGCTAACCTTCCATCGCAGACGCTGGACCGTGGCATGGGTTTCCTCCCGACGGGTGTTCATCACCATCACATCGCGGGGCTGGAGGTGCTCCTTGCCAATGGCGAGGTCATCCGCACTGGGCAGTTTGCAATCAGCGACTCGGAAACGGCTCATTTGTCCAAGCACAGTTTCGGCCCCTCTCTCGAAGGTCTATTTATCCAGAGCAATCTCGGGATCGTCACAAAGATGGGTATCTGGCTCACTCCACGACCCCAGTCCTACATGTTTTGCAAGCTCCAAATGCCGGAAAGAGACGACATCAAGACGATCGTGGACGTCCTCGGTCCGCTGCGCCGGAATGGTGTCATCGACTCTACGACCTGGGGTGGTAGCGCATCCGAGTTTATTGCCATGCGCTTCAAGCGTGCGGAAGTATGGGAGGGTGAAGGGCCGATACCCGACTGGCGCCTCAGAGAGCTGCTGACCAAATTTGGCCTTGGGTTCTGGACGGTCCACTTTGGTCTTTACGGTCCCGAAGAAGTCATCAAAGCCCATTTCAACGAAATCAAGAAGGTCGTCGAGGAACAAGCTCCGACCGGGAAATTGACGGCCAATCTCTACTCGGACAAGAGCGCCGAGTTGCTCACCGGAGACGTACTCGCCGAGGGTGATCTCGATTTGTTCATCAACAAGCCGGGTTTCCAGGCCATGGAAGTTCTCAAGTTCAATCTACCCCTTGATGATACCGATTGCGTTCCCGCACACAGGGACTTTGCCCCCATCATGCCGGCCGTCGGAGCAACAGTCCTGGACTGGGTCAAGACTTCGCAGGAGATCTGCGAGGCGGAAGGATTCGATCTGTTCTGCGACTTCTTCCTCCAGGAGCGGAGTGTCATTTTCATCTACCTAACGACACTCGACAAGGCCAATGAAAAGCAGCGCAAAGCGCTCGAGAAGATCACGACAAGATTCCACGAGGAGGCAAGGAAGAGGAAGTTTGCGGCATACCGAACCCACATTCTGGACATGGGTCAGTCACACGTGTTGTGTGAAAAGGCCTTGAGATGCTGATTTCGTGTTCTGCAGATCGCAATGCGCAGGCGTTTGATTTCAACAATCATTCCTATCGACGTTTTGTTGAAACTCTGAAGGTGAGGATCTCGAATTTACCCCGGTATCAACTTTTCGGTTGTGTCCTGACACCGAGACCATAGGATACTCTGGATCCAAGGGGGATCTTGTCCCCCGGGAAGCAAGGCATATGGCCACAGAGATTCCGCACTGGAAGGACTGACAATTCTGGATACAATCCCAGCCTTTGATTCAGGATAGATCTGAGCCATTGGATATGGCACAATGGTAGGATGGAGAGACAATGAGTCTCTGAACTTGTCGGACTAGTCCCACATTTGCTCTATTTGGGAGAAAACTGTTAGAACCTACTTATTCTGTCTCATCATCCCCTTGTACGTGCAATGGCTGGAACCGTGAAGTGACATAGATGATACAAGTATGAAATCTCTGAGTAACTTGAAATTGTTCCATGCTGGTGAAGTCCAGAAACAATGACCAGGCCATTCGCCATGCTGGTGAAGTCCAGAAACAATGATCAGGCCATTCGCAGATGTATCAAATTGCGCAAAAGAAAGACAGCCAAGGGCTTGACTAGAATTCTACAAAGCCTTCACATCTAGGAATAGATGGCGTCCCTTTGGCCGAATTGTCCATGCATCATACATATGCATATCATCCTCGTTCATCTTGCTGCTCAGACTGAAGTCTAGCCGCCGTACCAAGCGTGAAACGCCAAGGTAGAGCTCCGTCTTCGCCAGCGTCTGCCCCATGCAGTTCCTCGGGCCGACACCATACGGAGTCAAAGCCGCATTAGCATCATCAAGGTTGATGGCTTGGCTCACCTCATCACCCTCAAGCCAGCGTTCGGGAATGAACTCGTCCGGCTTCGGGAAGAGGGTCGAGTCGCGATGATGAACGTAATTCTGCATGCCGACAATTGTCCCAGGCGGCAGTACGAAGTCAGTATCGACGACCTCGAGTGGCTGTCCCAGGATCCGCGGAAGAGTGGACATGATAGCGGGGAAAACCCGGTATGTCTCTTTGATGACAGCAGAAAGATACGGCAAGGCCATGAGCTCCGACAAGGAATCGCCGGCGTCCTTGAGTTCCTCTCGCAGTCGTTCTTGGACGCGCCGTCCCTCTGGGCGTGAGAGCGCATATGTCAGGTAGGTGAAAGTGTGAGCGCTGACACTACTCCCTGCGAGAACAATGCCCATGGCCTCTTCCAAGGCCTCCCGAAAGGTATAGCTCCTGCCGAGGTGTTTATTTTGTGCTTCCAGGAGGGGCCCAACGCCGAGCTTTGCTTTCGCCTCGGCGTCCTGGTCTTGACCCTGGAAATCCTTCAGCATGTCAGCTGTTAATGTTTCCCACTCGGCGAAAGCTTTGTAGGCATGGCCAAGAGGTCCCGGGATCATGGTTCGATGCCTGAACCTCTGAAGCCAAGGGATGAGGATGTTGGCGAAGAAAGAGGGAGGGCTTGACTCCAGTGCTTCCAACAGGTGGATCATTTGACTTGGATCATCCGGAATGTCGACATTGACGAGGACTTTAGTTATGATCTCCAGGCCCCAGGCACCGAACAGGTCGTAGGCGTCCGTAGTATGAGTGTGAGACTTCGAAGCAGACTTGAGAATTCGGTCGATGAGCATGTCGGTTCTTTCCAAAATAGTAGAGTAGTGAGTAACGATTTCCCTTTGGGAGTAGGTCTTTGCTTGGAGTACCCGGCGGGCGGAATGATCCATAGGATCACTTCGATAGAGTCAGCAACAATAGGGTTATTCATGAGGAACACACGCACGTTACAGAAAACACGTTCCCATGCCCAAGGAATGAGAACGGAAGGTAGAACTGGGGGTCTTTCAGTGCCTTTTTGTCGGTGTATATGCGTCGGTACATTCTCCAGTCTGACAGTGAGACCTCATTAGGTCCGATGCGCACGACTGGGCCATATCTCCGATGCAGTTCTCTGAGCCTCTGCGTCCCACACTTGTCAGCTGGAATCTTATGGCCGTGGATGGAAGACTTACGTAGACTCGGTCAAACCTGAAGGTAGATAAAAGAAAATACTTGTTGGTGATCTTGGCCAAGAAGGGGCCAGGGACAGGACGGAGAGGATGGAAAAGTAGCCGGTATGCACACTGCGGTAGAGTGTTAGCTGCACTGCTCTGGGAATCAGCTGGCCAGTCACTTGAAGGCGCACTTTGATCAATGAGGTGAGCAGCAGGATGCTGATAATCCCCACACAAGCAGTGGTCGGAAGGGACTGCTGGGTGCGGTGGATGATAGTTTCGTGGATGCTAGGCATGGTCTTGGCTTGGGAAGGATGCTTCAAAAAGGTTTTGGTCTTGGGTGATGCGGAGAAGGTGGATTGATGAGATTCCAAGTCAAATGAAAAAAAATGTGTCGGCATCTCCCTCAGTTATCAGCCGTCAATAGATGCCAACTTTTGGAATGAGGACTCATCCGATTGCTGCTACAGGTGTGCCCGATGCTTATTCGAGCGGTCAGGTGGCACCTGGGGAAGTTCCCCGCGTTTCGGCTGTCTGGGTGGGGATTCCCGGCCCTAGAAGCGCCACTCCCCACCAAGCAAGCCTGGGGCTTGACATGTAAGGGATTCTAGGCCAAGTCTGTTCTCCAACCATCAGTGAGTCCAAACTCATAGTACCAGAGTCTCAGGGGCTTCTTTCTCACTCCGTATAATTGGATTCCTCACGGGGTCCACTCTTGGCAGTAACTCTGGGCTACAGGTGGCGAAGTGGGTGGCACAGTTCTCTTCCCGTTGTTGTTGCTCTTCATTTTGTGCTGGTCTGCCTCGCGGCTCTGCATCCGAGCCGAACTGGGGTACTTACTAAGTAGGTGGGGACAATGTCGCCGACGTCGTGCTCCATGGGAGCCACTTCCTGGCGCCAGCCGAGAATTTGGATACCAGAGAGACACGCGCTGGCGTGTACATCAAGGAGATATATGATAAATATCATGTTTCCCTTCCCTCAAAGCTCATCTCGGAACTGTGCAATCGTTGACAGCCATTGAAATCACTGGTAACCCTTATTAATATTCGCATTTTTTCGAGTCAGGGTCGACTACCCGTCCGTCCTCACGCCATGACAGAGCAGCGCAAGAAAGTCGATGAAGTCGACGACCAGCCGGACGTAATTCAAGTCGAACTCCTCACTATGGACGACGAAGAAAACTACAGTGGGCTGACTGTGAAATGCATTCTGGTCTATGTGGTGAGTCTGTGGTAGACCGCTCTTAGACATGGCTAATCAATCTAGTCCATCCTTGCTGGCTGCTTCGCGCAGGTCCTTGCAATTGTTGCTACTGGTGCGGTAGGTCCACCTATTCTGGAAATGAACTGCTACGTTTTACTCATCTCGGTTTCAGTTCTCACGCAATGTTGCTGCCGTCGTTGGAGGAATGGACAAATACATCTGGATCCCGCAAGGCCTGGTTATCTGCATCACTTTCACGGCCGCCCCAATTGCACAAGCATCGGACTTCTGGGGCCGCCGACTTCCCATCCTCATCTGCACAGCCCTCTGCCTCATCGGGTCCATTGTGATCAGCCGGGCAACTTCGATGACCATGGCCATCGCCGGAGCACTCCTGGTCGGTGTTGGGTCAGGATCGACCTCACTACTGTACGCCGTCGCATCAGAGATCCTGCCGAGACGGTATAGGCCGGCCGCCCAAGCCGGGGTCAACATTGCAAACTCTCTTGGAGGAATCCTGACCATACTCGCTGGCTTTAGTCTCGTCAAGGAGAATGACGAAGGCTTCCGAGTTATTTGGTACATCGGCACGGGGCTGTTTGCGATCAACTTTCTTGTCATCTTCGTCCTCTTCAAGCCGCCGCAGCGCCATCTCGAGATTTCTCTGACCTTGCGACAAAAGCTCCGGGCACTCGACTGGATAGGATACTTCCTCTTCTCAATCGGAATGATCCTGTTCAGTGTGGGATTGACCTGGGCCAACAATCCTTTCCCTTGGACAAACGCTCATGTTCTCAGCACATTCGTTGTCGGCGTGGCCTTCATAATCCTTACAGTTGTCTGGGAGGTGGAGAGAAAGGTCGGGTTCTGCCATCGCAGTCTTTTCGAAGACGGCCGCACCTATGCTCTTGCCCTTGTCTTCATCTTCATCGAAGGCTTCACGTTCTTTGCTGTCAACAACTTCCTCCCCCTAGAGTTCTCAATCCTGTTCGAGAGTGATGAGTTCATGGTCGGGGTTCTGGTCTCGATCATCTTCATTGCCGGGACAGTCGCCTCTGTGTTTGCCGGCTTCTACTCCACCAAGACGAAGAGAGTTCGACCGCCCCTGTTGGCTGGAATGGGTTTGTTTGTTATCTACTTCGGTAAGGACTCTCCCGTTCATATCCCCAGCTATTGTTAACCACGCCTCTACACAGTATGCATGGCGACGATCAAGCTCGACCAGTCAGCCGCAATCTGGGGCTTCACCGTCTTGGCCGGCCTCGGCCTTGGGTTTGGCCTAGTCATTGCCGTAACGACGGGCCAAATGAGCACTCCTCCGGGGCTCATTGCCACTGCCAGTGGTCTCATCTTAACTGCTAGGGCTTTAGGAGGCTCTGTTTCCCTTCCCGTCTACACTGCCATTCTCAACTCCAAGTTGTCGAAGCATCTCGGCCCGCAGATAGCTGAGAGAGTTCTTCCACTGGGACTTTCTGCAGAAGACTTACCGGCTTTCATCAACGCCTTGGCCGGAAACGATCGAAAGGCTCTGGCGAGTATTCCAGGCGTTAACCCAGCTGTCATAGACGCGGGGCTTCTCGGACTCAGGACAGCTTATCGCCTGGGATTCCGGGATATCTGGATTGCTGCTGCGGCGGTCTCAGCCGTCGGGTTCATCCTCGCCCTATTTGTTACAGATCCTCGCTCAAGCTTCAACATGCACGTGGATGCGCCGGTGGAGGAAGAGATTGCGGCTAACAGTCATCACGTGGGACAAAACGCAGCAACGATGGCAAGCGACGCAACTGGCAATATGAGCAACACAGCTGGTGACAAGGTCTGAAGTGGGAGTTTGGCTGGACAGGCATCGGGTGATGGTCTGACGGAACATGCAATGAGCAAAGACAACAGCTCGGGAATTGTTAGTCTCTTGATTTTTTTCAGAATCGACTACCAAAATTGATCTCTCTAGTGAACCTTCTACCACTTAAGCAAATGTCCTCGACGATCCTGCCCAACGTATCATAGCCAGTATTCCCCCGGTGATACAGGGGTGGGGATACTGGCCGCAAGAAGCCTTTAACCGGCGTACATGATGCAATGTTTTCGCCTTGAGCAGTCATCCCAGCATATCTCAGAACTCCCTCACGGACTAGTCTGAATATCCCCTGGACGCATATCTGTTGGTGTTTTGAACCGTATCCAAGAGTTTGAGCCAACAGAGGTTGAGTGTCAGAAGCGCGGCAGCAGATAGAATGACGGAGTCCTAAAATGCGGAAGAAGATACGTAGTGGGGTTGACAGAAGCTGAAATCTGGCCCGCCGCATCTTAGATGGCGGGCCGCAGTCCTTTAAGTACAGATCCCAGCCCTCCTCAGCCCTCTCGCACACCTTTACCCATCCCTGCCTAGGCCCTGCTGGCCTACTCTGCGGATCTGCGGCCTGGGCCCCTGACATTGAGTCAAGCACGAAAAGACGATTTCAGATCTTGAAGTAAGATGTAGAAAGCTGTTGTTGAATTATCAACGCTGATTGCTCATGTTTCTTTTGCTATTCAGTGCTTGGAGACCTCTTCAGTGGTGTGCAAGAGACTGGCCACTCGCCCTCTGCGATGCGAGAAGCGTAGCACCCGACAACAAGGTTGAGGCAGATTTGGTCTACCCTGGTTTCGAGGGCGAAACATGCCGGATTTCTCCTTCATATACCATTAGAGCCAAGTACGGAATTTCAAGCAGTACGACTCCGAGGGCGGGGTTCCGAGCGGTGAGTATTTAATGTGAGTGATGGCCCCCCATCTTATGGTGACCCATGGTATGTTGGGCACGCCCAATGGCTCCTTTCACAACCCTCGCCCTGGGGCAGATGAGCTGCACCGTGGAAGCATTGAAATGGCTGTGCTAGTAGTATGTTGAATTATTCCTAGTGGTACTTACCCAAGACTCTACCCCGAGCAGAGGAGGCGAAGGCTAGACGTACCTCAAATGACAAACAATGATTCACAGAGATCGAATCCCAAGTGGAGGCACTGTTTGTATGCTATGCTGAGTTATACTGAGCTGAGGATGTTTCTATGAAACCTTGGCAAGCTGTGCCACAAATTTGGACCATTCGTGCTAATTCAAGTGATGCGCGAACCACCTGACCATCTGGTCCTCCGCTTGGTCCGCCATTTCTATTTCGGCCTTATTATCCGGGTCGTACCTCACCGCAAACCCATGCTTGGCACCCGGAATAATGACAATCTCGCTTGGGACGTCCGCATTCTTCTCAAGAATCTCCGCGCTCTGCTTCGCGTCGTTGAGTGACAGCGCAAAATCAACGTCGCCAACAATCATGCTGTAGGGAAGCTTGATCCCGACGATGTGCTCGGGGACCTTTAGCTCACTGGGGTGCGCCGTGTAAGCCGCGTCAATGAGGGTTCTGCCGTTGCGAGCCAGGCCTCCGTGAGCCAGCTGAGTGACTCCATACCCGCCCCAGCAGAAGCCCACGACACCTAGTTTGGATTCCCGCTCCTGGCTGCACCGAAGCTTGTCGATGAACTGCAGGACGCCGGGGAACCGCTTTTCGGGGCTATTCCGCATCATGAAAGGAACGATCGTCCATACAATTTTCAGGATCAGCCATCTGTAGCTCGGGTCAATTTCACGCGAAGGCGATGGAGGGGTTGTATGGCTTACGGCTTGCGCATCCATCCCCAGAGGCCTCCCTCGTTCGCGATTTGGTCCAGAACAGGTTTCATAGACGCAGGCGCAGATGTCCCTTCATTGAAGGTGGAGTCAGAAGGGCTATTGCCACGAGATGACTTGGGGAGGACGAGGCTTACCATGCATGAAATCAGGAACGTATACTACGCAGCCCGTCCGTTCCGCGCATATGTCGGAGAGCCTCCGCAGATTAGTCGTGTCCCATCCAAACATGTCGGATAAGACGACGATGACGGATTTTCGCTCGGACTGTGTGAGCCGTGGTTTGGCAACGTAGACATCAAGGCCGTGGAGTGTCTCGATCTCCCCCTCGTAGGGCCCGGGGTGGTCATGGCCCTTGAAGCAGTCTGCGCACGGCATTCTGATCGTAGGAACAAGAGCAGGTGATGACAGCAAACTTGGGCTTAAAGGAAACCTGATAGGCTTCGAGTGTCGCTATAAATGTATGTCGAGTGGCACATGGACACTGTACGTACGTACACGGGAGTTGCATGACTGATAAATCGAGACATGTCTTCTTGTACCTAGACCTATGGCTACCTATGTACTAGATCTCACCCACCCAGTTGTCGGTTGTAGCCTGGGTGGATGTCCCTTACCCGCCCAATTTCCTTCGGGTCCGGCGGGTGACGGTGGGGCGAAAAATTGCAGGTCGCCACCGCATGACTACGGTCTTGGAGTCACCGATCCTCAAATCAGTGGATCGCCAGCATACCATTTAGGAAGAAATGAACTCCTGGTCTTCAGTGTTTGGCCTTGAAATCGAAAATATCCACCGATGCATTGACTACCTTCTGAAGAAGTAACAGGCTTCGTGTACGAGCTCGGAATCAAGGCTGGTTGGGTGCGATATCCGTGTAAACACGGAAGCCACTGTTCTTCTTCGCCTGCTTGAACGCCTCGTGGTGCTGCTCCAGACTGTATACGTCGTGGGTCGAGCCCCCGCGCTTCCCAAGCTCTAGCACACCCGAGTAGACCATTTTGAGCGTCAGGTCAACACCGGGCCTCGTGACAACTACCTTGCCAATGATCTTGATGTTCTGGTGCATGACGAGCGTGTAGGGCACCGCGATGGTGCCGGATGGAGCGCCGCTAAGGACAACCCTGCCCTCGGGCCTGACGGCTCTAATGCCGGCGTTGAAGACCGGCGAGCCTGTGAGCTCTCCCGAAGCCCAGTCGTTGAACACCTCGACGCCGCGCCCGTCTGGGCTGGCCTTTCGGATGGCGGCCGCGTCCGCCTCGTCGTCGCCAGTCATGACAACGTAGCTGAAGCGCTCATGGTTGCCCAACTGCCTTCCCAGGCGCTTGAGCTTCTCCTCATTGCGGCCCAGGGCAATAACATTGGCGCCCAGGGAGAGGGCGATGTCGCTGCTGATACCGCCGAATGTGCCGGTGGCAGGGCCGATGGCGACGGTCTGACCCGCTTTCACCTTGCCCGCTTCGCAAATTGCACCAACACCAATGACGTAAAATGAGACTTCGTGAATGTCGGCTGGGGTGTATCCAAGCTGCTTCGTAAGGCGGTTCTCGTCGAGAACAAGCAAAGACTCCAGCGCCACCTTCTGATACTGTTGCAGGGCTCCATCACGCCACTCTCCCTGCATCAGCTTGCGGCCCCGGTCACCCTCCCCACCATGATGGCCTTGGATGATCATGGTCTCGGGGTCGTCTCGGGCGTAAACAGTGCCCATGAAGAAGACAAGATCGCCGGGCTTTGCAAGCACAGCATCGGATCCGACGGCATGCACCCGGCCAATGTGGCTGGGATGTGGGACCAAGGGAAGGGAGAGGTTGAAGACCTGAAGATTCCCATTATGAATGTCGCCCGCGTATGGCTGAACGACGGTGTTGAGAACCTGCACGACGGCCGAACCGGCTGTTGCCTCGGGCACGGGGAGATCAACCAGCTCAAGCGGCTTGTTGAAGGAGGAGAGCCAAAGAGCGCGATTCTTGGGCGCGATGCTGGGGCTCATTTTCGAAACGGTGGAAGTGTCTTGTGAAAGAATGGGTACAGAACGGTCAATGGGAATGCTGGAAGTGATGCCAATGGGCAGGAGCTACTGCTGCGAGACGCCTATTCTTATATAAGAACCTTTCAATCACCATTAGCGTTCCCCATCGCTGTCCTCCCAGGTGGGATCGCGGAGGCGGGTGGGAGACCCCACGTGAACCCCCCCCCCCCCCCCCCCCAAAAAAAAAAGCCGTCCCCCTGCTTTGGCGGCACCCTATCAGCACCCACGGGCGCCTCGTTGAGGCCTGTATTGCAGGTGGGTTGATGGACGAAATGATGCCCTGGGAGCTCTGATTCTCCCTAGCTGGGGCAGGCTGTGGGTGCATGGATGAGCACTCTTGACTTTAGTAGATGGAAAGTCACTCACCACCAGAGCTTGCGCGTCTCTGTCGCGGACAGCATCTCTAGAACAAATATAGACGTAATAATTAAAGAACTTCGCGCCGTTTATTCAACTCTCTGTAACTGAAGCACCCCACTGACAGCGCCAGCTCCAGGAGACCCCCAACTCGCCCCGTGTGCATGTATATCCCAGAAGAGTTCCCTTCCTACGGCTCAAAGCTCAATTGAAACCTATAAGTTTATGGGCTTTTCACACGTGAGATCGGAGGAACTCAAGACCTCGGTCCACGATCCCCTGCACGTCATCTAAAGGCCCTGCACGATCATCAAAACCATGCGGCGCTCCCTCCACAAGAACCAGCTCGGTCACCGCTCCGTGCTCCTTCAGCTCCTTGTGGGCACGCTGGGAGACCGCATCTGGTACCAAGAAATCCTTCGTGCCGTGGATGAAGTACGTGGGAGGGAAGCCGCCTTTGGCGAACAGCGTCGCGGGATCCACGCGGCCGTAGTCACCGTCGCCCACTGTCGTCTTCAATAAGTTGCCCTGCCCCATGGCGCTGAACATCCACGCGACGCGGTAGTTTCTGAAGTCGGGCCCGTTCGGACCAACTGGGGGAGGTCCGCTGGTGGGAGGAGGCAGATCATCCCACACCTTGGCCAGGAAGGCATCGTCAAACTTCAAAGCGCCCGAGGGCGGCGGAGGGAGCGGCGTGTGAAAGGCCTCGTCTTCGAGGTACTTCATGCCGTAGAGATCAAGGATAGCACGAGGGGGCATTGGGGACGCGGCCTGGAGGAGTTCAGATTCGCTCTCATAGCTTCCGCTTGACACTGGGAACTGAAAATATGTTCACATACCATCAGGAGTGCCAATGTGGCGCCGCAAGACTGTCCGAACGTCACTACGCGTGAGCCGTCCACCTCGATGCCGGCGTCGTTCAGAAGCAGCTCTGGGACTTTGGTCTGGGACCACTGGTACGCATCCAGGGCATCTGTCACCGGCCCATCGTAGACAGTTACTGTAGGACAGAGCCGATAGTCGGCAGATACGACAACAAAACCCAGGTCGAGGAGTTTCGTGGCCTGGCGCTGGGAAAACAAAGCCTTTGAGCCGACCGTAAAATTTCCTCCATGGAAATGGAGGGCTAGCACCGAGCCATGTCAGTGGGAGGGACGTATTAGAGACTTCATGGGGACATCGTACCAATGGGCAGGCTTTTGGAGGCTGAGGCAGGCTTTCGGAAGTAAACATCTGCGTGGACTGGGAGGCCGTTGACCACCTTGTACACGTATTCCCTTCGGGCTAGCATATTGGCCAGTATTGGAAGAATGGCTGAGGTGAGGAACCCTGATTTGGGTGTTCACCAAAACGAAAGAACGCCGAATCCACGCCTAGATCTCCTACTATACACCACGTAACTTGGCAAGCTGGTCATAAGGGTGGTGGGATGTCATCGCGTGAGCCTCCCCACCGAGCGCCACCCTGGTTGCTGTTACGAGAAGGGAGGGGGAGGGAGCCCCACCCACACCAGTCCCTGCTCCGCTCCGACCTCACGAGTACTGTCGTGAGCTCCTCCCAACAGATGGCCATGGAGCCGCATTAGGAGGAAAGACAGAAGTAGTACCCGTAATATCCGATTACCCAGCCTGGGCATTCTTGATCAGGCGCCCCAGCCTTTGAGATAGCGACGATGGCCCTGGAGACGAGTCGTTAGTTGGCAGTTCCGGAGAATTACGACTGGGGTTCAATCAGAGCCGAGATTTACATTGCCACATTGACTTGTCGGACAGGAGTTCGCTCGTGAAAGCAAGTGGGATGACGGCGATATGGCCCTGCAGCTGCGTCTGCAAGTCTTCCACCTCAGCAAAACCCTCGTCGATCAGCGCGCGCAGGGTGTCGCGCAGTTCCAGCTGTGGAACAAGAGGCTGTGCAAACTCGAGATACCAATACAGTAGCAGACCTATGAAGTGAAAGTCAATTCCGTCGTAGGAGGAAAAGAAGCGTCAAGTACTTACTCCCCTCATAAGTGGCCATGGCACATTCTGGCCCGAATTCATGCGGAATAACCCGCCGCAAGTATTCCAGGCCCAGCTGGCAGTCGAACCGCAGTTGGTCCGCCGCGCGAATCAGTGCCTTATGGAGGTACGGGGAGGACACCTCATCCAGCAGATTCGGCATATCCCGGGGATTGGGCGGGGAAGCTGCGGAGCAGAGGAACTTCTTCATGGTGGCCAGAGAGATGCTCCCATAGAGGTGGTAGTAGACCGAGTTGAGCAGCGACTTAGCGCACTGCATGGTCGGGTCCGGCAGCATGCCGGGCTTCGCCTGGACGAGCCGCCGCTGCAGCATCTCGTCGAGCACCTGGACCGACCGGTCCATCTTTTCGATGAAGGTCGTGTAGAGCTCCTTGTGGTGCGAGTTCGTGAAAGCCTCGAAAGAGCACACGCGGTAGAGTATCGTAGACACGATCGTGACGAGTCCGACTTCACTGACCGGCTGGGCGGGGACCTGGCCGGCGAGGACGTAGTTGATAGCGTCGTCGATGAAGAAAGCCTCCTCGCAGGGAGGACTCCACGAGGCTTCATCGCTGAGCCAGTCCCTGGTGCTCGAGGCCAAGGCGAACCTCTCGTCGACAACCGGGGTGACGAAGCATTGCTCCCTCTCTCTCGACCCGGGCGCTGCACCGATGAGGATTGTGCTAGCGAGGCATCTTCCTGTTGGTCAGACCCGAAAGTCCTGCCAGTAACGGGCTACTTCAGTGTATACATACCTATTGACGCTCTCCTGTTGGACCCATTCTTTGTACGTAGTGATGGGATATTTCCTCACTTGCGCCAGCACGTCGTGCGCGCGCTGTTTAAGCTCGCGTTAGCACTGGTCTCCAGAGCAAAAAGTCAGGAAACTTACCTTGATTGAATTAGGATAGACATAGACTGCCCAATGCTCCATTCCGCAGTGAAGGCCGAGGTAGCTTAGAAGCAGGAACGTCTGCAGCATCCACAGCTGCGTCTCGCCGTCGAGCTTGCCATGAACCTCTGATCGGTCGTGCTATACATGTCAGCAAAGAGATCGGACAGAATTTGCCGACTGTGATCATGTCGACTCACCTCGAACATGAGTCGCATGGCGACGGAATACATGGAGGCAGCCGTGGCGTGCTCGCCCAGGAATGTTGCACCGCACGCCAACATGGCAAGCAGAAGGGGGGCTACGGGTGCGATAAAACGCGTCAGATGGGGGTCATTGATCTGAGATTCACTGCGCTATACGCACATGGGGCCAACGGGATGCTGAACGTAGGCTCATGGATGATCGGAATGTGTGGAGATATGTGCTTGAAGAAGACGCGGACGAACCGCCGCACGGTGAACTTGGATGGGAAGCGGAGGCTTTTCAGCAGTTGTGGCGGATAGTTGGTGAGTTTGGCCAATGCCGCTGCACGTTCGTCTTCGTCGGGTGGCGGGGTGGGCGGAGCATTTGTTCTGCTGCTGCCGTTGTTGCCGTCGTCCTTGTCTGGGGAAGCCGAGGTCGGAGACGTGTGTGCTGAAATTGACGACTGGTCTGTCAGGTCGCTCGCCAGTCCGGGCATTAACTGCTCCGCGTCGAAGAGAAACATGTTCATGTCCATGATTTCGTTGAGATCCGCATTGGGGAGTCCCAGGTTGTTGTCGAAGGAGTCGAGGAAAGCCAGAGGGTCGTCCTGAAGGTATCCCGGGAGAGGCTCGGCTAAGGACACTATGCAAGGATCTAGCCTGCCTTCGAGGTTGTCCGAGCGGCTGACGACGTCGACAGGTTCCGCACAGCCATGGCTCCCATTGGGAGGACCAGAGCGCTTGAGCTCTTCGACCTGGCCATTCTCCTGTGATGTTTCTGACGTTATAGGCGGTGAGGCGGGCACGGTACCAGCGTATCGCGTATTTGTCGCGGAGGAAGCTGAGTTATTGATGGCGCGACGGCTGCCCCGTGAGATGGAATCGGTTTGTGAATTTGCGACTTCAGGATGGAAGTTTCGGATGTGGCGGATGATGACGTCCTTTCGCGATGACGCTACGGAGCAGTACATGCAAGTATGAGGTTTTTCACCGCGATCTACCGCTGGAATCAGTTTCCCGGTGTATCCAGCGTGAGAGGCAGGGTGGGAGGCAACGTACGTGTCATCTGGTGGCGGCGGAGGTGAGCGGTGCGGTTAAACTTGGCATTGCAGTGGGGACAAGTGAGCCCGTTCGTTTTCCGGTGCGCGGATTTAGGCTCGGGGCCGGCCTGGACGTTGATGGTCTGCTCCTCGACAGGTTCGCTGTCTTGTCTGGACATGGCGGGAATGGCGACATTGGCTGGGTGAGCTTCGACAAAACAAGATGATGTGAAAACGTGCGAATTGCCTCTTTCAACGTGAAGTGGGGGGACCCCAAGAGTTTTGTAGGATGGACGGATGTCTGGGCTGGGACAAGGGAACCTGGGAGGTGTCGGGCTACGTACCTAACTAACTGTTGTAGGCTAAGAATGCGGGGGACGGCGGGGGGCGTGCGCGGTAGAGGCCTCGGCAGAGGAGCAGATGACATTCTGGGGTCCCCAGATTGGGGCCAAAATACGGGGCTGCTTCTCACTAGAGGCTCCCAAGAAGGAACCAAGCTTATGACCGGCTCCAGACGGGAGGAAAGTCTACAAAAAATCGAAATTCCAGCTAGCTGAGAACCACGTATATTCTACTCTGTTGCCTTCCATGATTTCTTTTCTTGGTTTCTGGATTTTGGTCTGACGCCGCTGATCTCTGGCGACGGTCAGAATCTGTGTGTCAGTATGCCACGATGGTTCCAGGTTGGGTGATCACTGGGGACGCTGGTCTCTTTGGAGCCTAGTGCTCGACTAGCCCTTTGGTCAGGGCGTGTCCGGACCGCCGCACTGGCCGAGTGCACCGAGGAGTCGACCAATGAGTGGAGGCGGCGGCTAATAAGTACGCAGCTCGGGGGTTCGGGAGGATCAGAACAACCGACCCCTGACTTCCGGAACCCCCGGGCAACCAGGCCAGGGCATTGATTGAGACAGTACCTCAGCTGGCCTTCCAGGTGATCGTCTTGTATCGCAGAAACTCGTCCAGCCCCTGTGCGCCATTGAACCTGCCGTAACCGCTCTTCTTGACGCCGCCATGAACGAGCGACGGCTCATCATGCACCGTCATCGAGTTGATGTGCACCGCCCCCGTCTCGTAGCCGCGAGCCACGCGCAACGCGGCCGCCAGGTCCCGGGAATACACCGCTCCCGAGAGCCCGTAGTCGGTGTCGTTAGCGAGCGCGAGTGCCTCAGCCTCCGTCTCGAACGTCACCACCGACACGGTGGGCCCGAATGACTCGTAATGGAAGAGGTCCATCTCCTTAGAGACCTCCGACACGATGACGGCCCGCATCTTCGTGGGCTGGTCCTCCGGCGCCGCCGCATCGCCGTGCAGGACCTTGGCGCCCTTGGCCACGGCGTCGCTGACCAGCTTCTTGTTCTTGGCCACTGCCGCAGCGTTGATGAGCACATACGGCGAGACCGCGGAGCCGTAGCGCTGCCGCGTGACTTGAATCAAGGCCTCCCCAAATTCGGCGGCGATGGACTTGTGCACCAGGATTCGCTCCGTCGACATGCAAACTTGGCCGCCCTGCAATTTGATCAGCTGGAAGTCTCCCTTGTAGGCCGTTCGGGGCGATGGAACGTACGTGGATAAATGCACCGTTTGCGCAGCCAGACGCCGCGTTCCCGATGTCCGCATCCTTCAGGACAATGGCGCTGGCCTTGCCCCCCAACTCCAGAAGCACAGGCTTTACGTGCTTGCCGGCCAAGCTCGCAATGATGCCACCGACGAGAGTGCTGCCCGTGAAGTTGATCTTCTTCACGGCTCGGTGCGCGATCAGGGCGCTCGTGACGTCTGCCGCATCAGAGGGCCGGTGGTAGATCACGTTGAGGCAACCTGCGGGGAGGCCAGCTTCACGGAATAAGTCGCCGATGGCCCAGAATGTGCGAGGACTCAGCTCGGAGCCCTTGAGCACGGCCGTATTGCCCGTGGCCAGCGCGAAGGCCACGGAGCGGATTCCCAGGACGATGGGGGCGTTCCTGAACCGTCGTCAGCCGCTCAGTACGAGAGCCTTGGAGTGGAGCAAAATGGCGCGGCAGGGCAACATACCATGGGGCTATTGCAAGAATCACGCCGTACGGTTCCTTGACCATCATGGCATGCGTGCCCTCCTCCTCCGCAACAGGAACTGAGCCTTGCAGAGCCGCCTCGAGCCGGCCCGCGATATCCTGGAGAATGCCGACTGCCGCCCGAATGTTCACTTCCATGAAGGGCCTCCCCGCGCCTGTCTCGTGGCTCTGGTAAGAGAGCAGCTCCTCCTTTCGGCTGAGCAACAGGTCCGCTGCGCGGAGAAGAATCCCTTTGCGATATGCCGGCTTCGTCTGGGACCATGATTCGAACGCTGACTGTGCAGCGTCAACAGCCTGTACCGCGTCGACGGCGGAAACGGATGATGCTTCCCAGAGATTTGCACCCGTTGCTGGGTTGATCACCTGGAACGTCGAAGTCGACGTGATTTCTTTGCCATTGATGATGAGAGGCACCGTAAAGGCTGCGTGCGCCGGGATCGCGTCGGTTGAGTTTCCTGACGTCATGTTTGGTGTGTACGGGTTTGTGATATTCTTAGATGCGCGCTTCAGCCTCTCTCATTCTTCTCATTTCACAAAAGCCAAACTTCATGGCGTTTCTTGTCCATTTCTGGATCCTCGCTATCTTGTGCTACAGACTGCTGAAGAACGATCGTCTCTTCTCATTGGCCACATGGTAGCGAGCGACCCGGGTGGCATCCATCAAAATGACGGCACTCACTACCTTTCCTTACTAGACCCACCAAGCCGAGGGTGGGGATTCGGTGGGTAAGTAGACACCGAAGGCGTCGGTGGCGCTCCCCACAATCCGGTTCCATCAGCTGAGCTGATGGGATGCCAGACCGCATTAGGCTTGGATCTTTTCTGAGCACCTCACTACCGTGGATAAAAAAGTCCCATGCTTAACGACGTACATAAATGCACCTGGCAGATGTGGACAGAGCACACGCACGAAGATCGAGCTTCCAGAACTCAGCATTACCCTCCACTTCAATCCATATATTACCTACCGCATCATGGGGACACCCCTGCCAAACAGTCTGACCAAAGGGTCTGAAGCCTACGAGGAACTCCGCCTCAAGTTCTTCAACACGCGCGTCCCGGACCTCTACCCGGCCGAAATCGTTAGCCCGAGGACCACCGCAGACGTTGCTGCGGCAGTCAAAAGCGCACGCGCACGCGGCTTGAAAGTCAGCGTTCGATCCGGCGGGCACCTGTTCTTCTGCAACGCGCTGCTCGAAGGTGGCCTGCTCATCGAAACGAGCAACCTGAACCTGGAAATCGAGTATGACGCCGTGACCAGGATTGCCGCAGTCAGCCCCGGTCACCGGGTAGAGGCTGTAACCAACTACCTGAGCGGAGTTGGCAGATTCTTCCCCTCGGGTCACTCGCGCACTGTTGCTCTCGGAGGGTTCCTGCTCGCCGGCGGGCAGGGCTGCTTCCTGCGCGGCTGGGGCTACACAGCCGACACTTGGATATCGCAGCTCGAGATCGTGACGGCCGATGGCGAGACGGTGATCGCGAGCAAGACCCAGAATCCGGATTTGTTCTGGGCTGCCCCCGGCAGCGGCCAGGGCTTTTTCGGTGTCATCACGAGGATCTGGGTCAAGACGATCCCCGCGCAGCACCTCTTCGACAGCACCGTCATCGTCGATTCTACTGACATCTTCAAACCTTTGTTGAAATGGGTCATTGAGACGTCCAAGAAGGTCCCCAAGTATGGCGTGGACCTGTTCTTCGCTACCTTCTACGCGGACAAGGACGATCCCAACGGCGGCCACCAGTCCGCTGCCAAGCGGGTCTTCTTTATTATCAACATGACCGTATTTGCCAGCTCGATCGACGAGGCCCGGGTGCTGACTAGCCCATTCAATATTATTCCAGACGATTTCCAGAAGTTCGTTATAGCAACCATCCCGTTGACTGAGAGAGCTTGGAAAGAGCTCTGGGCAACCCAGGAGAGTTTTCAACCAGCCGGCAATGGTGAGAGGTGGAACGTCGACAGCATTCTGGTTGACCCGAAAGCCACCGATGACGAAGTATGCTGCCGTCTACCCTGGACCTATTCGCGCCCCCGCTGACTGTTGCCACCAGGTCATCGACGCCGTCACGCCAGCACTCTTTGATCTGCCCACTCGTTTGTCTTCTGGTACATTCTGCCCCATGGACTATTATCCCGACGAGGCGGACCAAGCTCTCAGTCTGCCTCAGAAGACCTATGTCTCCTCGATGATCTGCTGGAAGGATCCCCAGTACGACACAGCCATTGACAAGTGGCTTCTCGACGCGTACACGAAGGCAGACAAGGTGTCTGTGGGTGTTTACGTTGCGGACTTCAATGAGCGTCACAGAAAGCCAAAAGTAAGCTCCCCCGTCTGATAAGATGTGAACCATCCCTGGCTCGAGACTGACGGAAGTCCAGGTCATGACTGAGTCAGCCCTGAAGAAGTGGCTGCAGATAAGAGAGAAATGGGACCCCTCGGAGACCTTTGTCGGCCATCGCGGATTTGCTAGTACTTTGGGTCAGTGAGGTGAAGACTATTCTAGGGAAGCTTCTGCCGATAGAACTACATAGCCATCATGCAAGAACATGTAATTGATTTGATGGATGCAGGCTCTCAGGACTTCAAATGGTTCCCTGTACTTTCATGTGTGGAAGTAGTTATTAAATGAATCACCCGAACTTCAAAAGACTTGAAGATGTCAGCGAGTTGCAAGAAGCACTTCACTGCGAAAGACACCGATCCTTCCACCAAACATACCGGTTCTTCCTCTCGCCATCGATTCAGTACAATCAGGAACGTAAACACTGAGGAGAAAGGCTGTCTTCGTGACTATATGTTATGTCATGTCGAACTGAACTAGAAATGCTAAAGAATCGATACATACACCCACGCGATGTGCGTGTCAGAGCAGGCTCGAGTTTCCAGCAACTGGGAACAAAGTTGAACACCTGATTCTATATCCCGACCTCCGTCCCAGAGATGGTTAGACAGCAACCACGCCGTCACTCATCAAGGGCTCTCCCTCTCCTTGAGTCGTGCTCTATAGTGCGTGTACACAAACCACGCGCAGTTCGTCTCCATTGGCTTGTCTGGATGCTCCAGCACCATGTCGAATCTGCGAACTATCTGGGGTATCACTTTGGTCATCTCCAGAAGGCTGATGTTCTTGCCTAAACAAGTTCGCGAGCCTCCTCCAAACTGGGAGGACAAGGAGTCAGTCTACTGATCAGAGTTGTGGTCAAGAGTAAATCATACCGAGAAGTTCATCGAGTCCATGATGCTGGTCTTCTCCTCTCCGATCCACCGTTCCGGCCTGAACGCCTCGGGGTCCGGGCCGTAGGTGTCATTGCTGTAGTGCAATGGCCAAGCGTTTGCGCCGACCTCGGTCTGTTGGTCATAGTCAGCGACAGAGATGGGAATTGGACCGAGATGGGAAAACTTACACCTTCAGGGAAGTACTGGCCATCAAGCTCCATGCCGCCTTTTGGAACCACGCGAGCCAGGATTGTCCCAACAGCGGGATGCAGGCGGAGGGACTCCTTGATCACCGCTTGGAGGTAGGGCATGTTCTGTGCTTCCTGGAATGTGACTGGGTCTGAGATGCGCCCGTCGGCCGCCATGGTCTCAATCTCGTGGCGTAGCTTCTCTAGCTTGTCTGGGTTGGTGAACAGATAGTACAGGCAAGAGCTCAGCGAGATGGCGGTGGTGTCGGACCCGGCTGTGATGTTGCTGGAGCAGGCGTCCAACATGTTCGGGTTCGCGATAGCCCCCGAAGCTTCCATATCCAGAAGCTTGGTCAGGAATGTGTCGCCCTTCTCGGCCTTAGTAAACTTCGTGTTCGTTTCGCGATGGTTGTCGATTTGCTTCCAGGTGTAGCCGACGATCATGAGGGCATTGGAGGTCTTGCCCAGGAGGGTGGCCAGGCGAGCTAACCAAGGAAGGACGCTGGGCACAAGCCCCGCAAAGGCGAGGTAGTCGTTCGCCTCTCGGATACCGGAGATCATGCCGGTTGTGTCGCCTTCTTTCTCCATCATTCCGAAGGACTTGTTGAACTGCGTACTATGAGTCAGCGGGGCTTTGGAGGTAACACGAAACACATGCAACCCACTGTGATCTCTCCAATCACGTCAAAGGCGTAGTACTGCATCCAGTGAGGGACATCGATCAGGCGGCCCTCCTTGGCAAACTGATGCATCTTCTGGATACAGACGCCATTTAGCTTCTCCACCGCACCCTCGTAAGAAAGCATGGTAGACATGGTGTACAGCGGAGAGATCTTCCGCCGTCTATCCTTGTGTCGCTCATTGTCCTGCATGGGAAAGATGTGCTGAGTCTTGGGGTCGGGACTGAGCAGAGGAGTGTAATAGTCGCTCTTGATGTACTTCCCGCCAAGCTCGTAGATCTTCTTCACCGCCTGCCGCGAGGTGAAACTATATCGGTTGGGACCAACTCGAACGATCGGGCCTGATGTTCCACGCATGTGTCAGCACCATGATCAGCAGATCAACGGTTACAGTTAGGGTGTACGCACCATACTCCTCATGCAGACGGATGTAATCCTGGTGGGATTTCCCTCTGAACACAATGACGTACTCCCACCACTGGGTGATGCGAGCCAGAAAAGGACCAGGGACTCTCCGCAATGGAGACAGGAAGAGTTGATAAACGAAGAATACGGCATTATAGGCGGCAATCAGGGCAATGATTGTGACCATTAAGAGGTATAGGGTCTGCTTGGGGCTCTCGTTCCGCCATTTCTGCAGATCAACGAAGAAGGACATGGTAACGTAACGGGCTTGTGATGATAGGCGCGAGGCTGTTGAGTGTTGGTGGCTTGCCACGCTTACCAAAAGTTGGTTCCTCGGCAGACGAGGTTTTGTTGGAGTACTAGTAGGCTTATTCATATCCTCGCTGCTGAGGGTCTCCGAGCCTAGCCCACCTGGCTCATGGTTTCGTGCACAGGATCTTCCGGCCTGATTTGACCCCCGCACGCCATGCCCACTGACACATGACCTGCTAGAGACTCTTGGTGGCGCCATTCCCACCTGAGACGCCTACCAAGGGCCACTCATTCACTTGGTACCTGTGGCCAAGGCGAGCCACTGAGGGGTGGGTACTAGTATGGGGACTCCAGGGTGGCACCATTTGTCCCTGTGACTCCGGTCCCAGGCACTTGAGATTGTCCTATTCCAATTTGAGTATCGTTTGCGGGGTACCCCGCATTTATTGACCGCAGACCCACTGAACGGGCACTGGAATCCCACACGACAGGGCACCATCACGCTGGACGACGACACCAAAACAATGTCCTAAAGACCGCAGCAGGACGGCCATTCTGGGATGCCAACAGAATCTCATTTATCGTAGAAACTCTTCTTATTCTACAGGATTGCAACAGACAGAATCACAACATGGCCAAACCCCTGAAACTGCCCTTCGGCACAAAGTCGCTTCGCAGTACAGCGGATATCGAGGACTACCTGGACAACCTGAGCAACGACCGCCCCCTGCAGTTCACGCCGTATTACTCACCCAATGCTACTGTAAGAGCCACTATGATTCCAAATCTCTGCGAGTGCCTGTTCTAAGCACTCCTGAGTAGTTCAAGTGGAGCGGCAACCCGGACCGAACGACCACTGAGTTCGTCACCTGGGTCGAACAAGTACACACCGTCGTGGACGAGAAGCTCATGCTCCAGAAAGCCATCTTCAACGCGGAGGGCACTAAGATTGCTGCCGTCATCAACATCCAGTTCCGCGGGAAAGAAAATGTCAGAATCGATAACTTCGGCGAGAGGTTTGGCCCTGTCTGGCCAGGCCATGGGCCCCTGGTGAGGGCATATGTCTGGTACAACTTGGACAAGGATGGGCACATACTCGAGGCAGTTGAAGACATCATCCCTATTCAGATAGCGACGCTGCCTGAGAATGCCATTCCGTCCTCCCTGTAGCGGATGGGTGGAGCATAGTGGTGGCCGGGAAGTATTCATGTTGAATCAATTACGTCTTGTACATCCTGGTCTGTGCAGTTATCTGTTTTCTTCCATTCTCGCAATGAATTCACCTGAAATTGAATTATTTTCTATCAAAGGACTGAGTGTGACAGATACCATGGACAGTGACGCGAAATGAGCATAGACGTCTATGGATACTAGAACTGCATTTCCTACAGGTCGGCCTTGGCGTCTTCACCCGCCCAAGCCCGGCGCATAAGACCCTCCAAGGCCTTCCTCTCAAGCAGGCGGGGGTTCCAGTACGGGTTACTAAGGGCAATATCCACCGCCTTGGGAATGTCTTCCTCCCTGAAGCCGTACGACTTGAGGTCCCGCTTGACGCCCAGCCGGTTCAGCAACACATTCAGGCCGCGCACAGCATCGCCTTCACTACCCGGCAGCACCGCAGCCAGGGTTGCCATGGCTTCCGGGACCTCGGGTGCGTTGTACGCCAGAGCATGCGGCAGCACGATCGTGTGGGTCTCGGCATGCGGCAAGCTGAAGGTGCCTCCCAGCGTGTGGCAGAGCTTGTGATGCAGGGCCATGCCGACGCTGCCCAGGCATGTGCCGCACAGCCAAGAACCATAGAGTGCCTTCGTCCTGGCTGTCTTGAGGGTGGCCGGATCGTTCGCGCGAAGGACCGGGAGTGCTTCGGCCAGGGCAGCGACGCCTTCTCTGGCGAGGAGGTCGGTGATGGGGTTCCTCGTTTGCGAGTAGAGCGCCTCGACAGCGTGGGAAATGGCGTTGACGCCGCTGGTGATGCTCAGTTCGACCGGCAGGGACAGGGTCAAGTCCACGTCGTAGATGACGGTACCGGGGAAGATCATGCGGTTGGTCTGTGTAGTCTTACGGCCGTTCTGAGTTTCGCCTAGGATGGATGTAACCTCACTCCCTGCATAGGTCGTTGGGAGGGCGATATGATAGAGACCAGTACGAAAGCAGATGGCCTTGCCCAGACCAATCGTGCTGCCACCGCCAATAGACACGACGGAGTCGCATTTGGTGAAGCCAGCGGTCGAGATGGCCCGTTCCGTCACGTCAACCGGCGTGTGCATCGTCGCCTCGGCGAAGATACCAGCGACCTTTCCGTGAAGAATGGTCTTCACATCTTCGGCCTGAGAGACTTGCTGAGGTGTGCATAAGATGAGTGGGTTGGACGAGTTGATGCGGCGCAGCTCATCGCCGATCTTGTTGATCGTACCGCTGCCAAACAAGATGCGCGATGCGCTCGCTTGGTATTCGAAACCATCGTTGTACTGCTGAGAATCCATTTTGAAATGAGATGAAGTGAGATATCTTCGACGCAAATGTAAATGTGTTTTGTTGGTTTCGACGAGTCTAGCTAATTGGCGGGATTCAAGCCAGAAGCCCGCAGTTATTTATCCTTCGGCCACTTGCAGGGGGCTCAATCGTTGCCGACGCCACTTAAGCTGGGTGGTACTCCTCTCCTCTTACTACCGTCGCCGCTTGGGAGCGGGCTTTTCCCAACAACATCTCTAGCTTGGTGGGGTCTTTCATATTGGCCATCCATTGATGCTACGTCTTCAATTTACTACTGCGTTTTCTGCTCATCTGCGGCAAGGAGGACGCCGTCAACCACAAGAAGCCTGCCATTCATCTGCGAGGCCGCCTTCCGAGCCTCAGCGTCTTTGACGGCCCTCGACTCTTCGTCGGTAATGAGCACAAAGTCGTACTGCAAAAGCTTCATATCAGGTGAAATCCCATGCTTCTCAGCCAGCCCCGGCACGTCGCCGACTTTCTTGAACTCCACAACCAGCGATTCCTTCACGCCAAACACAGCGTCTGAGGACTCGAACGGGTCACCGCGCAGATAAAGAGCTCTGTTCATGTCAGCACTTCTACTGCGAGGAAAGGAGAAGACACCGGGAACCAGTACGCACGTGATGAGCCGATCGTACCCGTCTTTCTTGAACATGAAATGCATGTGGCTCGGCCTGTAAGGGTGCCGACCCAGCACCTTAAGGAGCTTTCCAACCGGGCCATCGTTGGGAATGGGGTACGGAACAGGCACGATGGCATTGAAGCATATCATACCATCCTCGTCGCTGTGCAGGACCGCGCGACCGTCTGGTGTTTGCCGGTCTGCGTGCTGAACATCGTAGAATCCCTGCGAGTCTGTTTCCCAGACATCGACGGCGACATTAGAGATCGGCTTCCCGTCCGTGCCCTTGATCGAGCATACCGCGAATAGAGGCTCGCCGTCCGGATCGTGAGAGACGGTGCCTCCCGCCTCAATTTCGAATGCATCGTCTGTGTGGAAGGGGCCGAGGACCGTCCCGTCGGTTGTTCCCGGGGGCTTGGGATGATCGATGGCATCCACAAGGAGGGAGAGGCCCAGGATGTCAGAAAGAAGAATGAATTCGTGTCGCACCGGGGAACAAATTTGACCCACGTCCCGCAGGAAGTTCAGTGACGTCTCCCATTCAGAGGTGCTTAGTCGGGTCTCCCGGGCGAAATCATGGAGATGGACAACCAGACGCTCGAACAGGAATTTTGTGCGGGCATCCTTACACTGTGAGTTGATAGCGTGGACATTCTCGGTGATATCTTCGATCGTCAAGTCCTTCAGGGGCGGGAGGTCCTCTGGGACGGGGTACTTGTGGGCCATGGTGAGCGACGGACAGTGCTCAAGCGGAAGTAATAGAGAGTGCAAAAGACGATGCTCAGTAGTTTTTCAAGAAGGGGTAGTAGAGCTCTGGGAGATGGGCGCCCCGGATTTCTCGTGAGAGGTGGTGTGATATCTCCTTGATCAAGTGCCGCCTGAAAGACCCGATGTATCGTGGATGCACCTGAGGACCCCGCCTTGTGGTCCAGGTGGCAACGCGGGGCTCCCAGCCTTTGGTTTCGGCCCCACACTCCATGCTCCCACTTTCCGATGTGTCTGTCGGCTTTGGCGGCATTTCCGACACTGGCATCTGGGCCACCCACCCAACACTCCCCAGCTGCGCCTTCAGAAGACCACTCGGAAGGATTTCTTGGGGTCTCAATGGCGCTGATAATCAGTGCGAGAACCCATCCGACCCTGCATCAACGAGATATTGACGAACCATCGTTGTACCTTTCCAGACATGCCAGACCTTCACAGCTTGCCTTCCGGCTCTAGGCCTGACAAGGCTATTCGAAATCATGGTCCTGATCACCTTGTTCTAGAGCGGTTGAAGCTTCGCGAGCTTGCCGAGGGGTGGCCCATGTATCGGTACGTTGCCACAGCTTGTCGAGCACCCCCGCACGAGCGTAGGCCAGCCGTACTGACTGGAACGCCAGAGACTCATGCGAATGGGGAAACTTCGAATCGATATTCCACCCAGGCGCACACGTCTATACCACTTGGTCCGGCCGCGTGGCATACAAAGATTTCCTCGCAGCCTCCAAGGCGGGCATGGATAAGGGCGCCTTCATCATGCACCGATGCCACGGCTCGAGCACCGATATTGACCCCGAGGGAAACCGTGCAGTCACTAAGCTCAAGGCAACCATTACTCAGCGTTTCTGCGTAGACGGCATCGAATTTGACGTGGAGGCCGACTGTCGCTTCTGCTTCTTTTTTGAAAAGGTAGATGGGAGGTGGGGAGCCCGTCTCGTCCGGCACTGGTACGAGAAGGACAAGATGCTGCCGGTACGGCCAGACAAGTTCCCTGAGGTTGATGAAGAGCGCTTGAAGAAATATCCACCTGGGTACAAGTACCTCGCGTACTGGCAGGAGACCACCATGGGCGGCGTCGCGGTTCTACTTGATATGCCGGGGCATAGGCGTCATGTTGGCACGGTCAATCTGGAGAAGCATGACGAGCTGTATTGGCTGGCTAAGAAATGGGTCGAGGGAGAGGACATTAACATCTAGTTTTAGCAAGGCCCCATCACGGTTGTTTGATCAGGATAAATAAACCACATACGCACAGAATATATATCCATGCTTACCGATGTCACTCTTTTACCTGTCCATTGGGGCCGACGGCATGTCAGAACGTAGGAAGGCATCCACGAGAGCGCTGCGCGCTGCGCATGCAAGAAATGACTCTCGGGCGAGCAAATACACAGCGAGACAGTTTTCCTTCTGGGATGTTCTACTAGGCAGATGAGCCAATATTTTAGGGTTTTGTGAATGCACTGGAGATTTTATGGGGTTCAGAGCGCTTCTATTTGAGCGTTGGTTGAAGAATGAATCCTTGTACTTTAGTAACCACCCCCCCCCCCCCCCCCCCCCCCCCCCCCCAACCCTCCCCCTTCAAGTTCGCCATTCCATTCAGTCTCTATATGTCAGATTGCACGGCTGACTCGACTCCCAGCTTTTTCAACTGTTTCCATGATCGCGGTCAGTTACCATTGAGCATTGCCTGGGCGTGTTCGACGGGCTGGATCGCTCACCTCTGCCATCACATCATATCCATAAGTGAAGCTCTGGGCTGCAGGATCAATCCTGAAGTTCTGGGTCAGCATCGAATGACGAGAGACAAGTGGAAAAATGCTTCCACGTACCAGTAGAAGGGATACCCGGGGTTTTGGTCATATAGCTGAGACTCTGCTACCAGATCTCTCTCTTCCTGCTCCTTGCCATCTGGCAAGTGGTTGATGTGTCTCTGAGTAAAGCATGAGCACTCACTGTTATTCACCTTACATAATGGAGGAGAGACCAACCTGCTTCATGCTCCACTTCTGTAGGGCGGTACTACGAGGAGCCCTCAAATTTTGGTACGTCTCGAGAATCTTGGGCAAGTCTTCTCTGGTCGTCACCTTGGAAAGCAAGACTCCCAGCGCTGCGCCATCCTCAACAGCGGATCCTGCCCCTTGCGCCATGTAAGGCAGCATGGGGTGACAGGCATCACCCAGGAAGACAATGGTGCCTTCTCTGTTGTACCACTCAGCAAGCTCCTCCACTACATGATGTCAGCCTGAGACAGAGAGCTCTCTTCTGTGCAATGTGACTCACAGTGCATGAGCTTCCATTTGTCAGTTCTGTCGACTTGTTCAAGGAACTTTTGCAGGCTAGGACAGAGCATCAGCATCCTTGGTACGGCAGCAAAGCTACGGTCATCTTACAGCGGATCCCACTTCGCAAAGATCTCCTTCATTTCAGAGAGACTGCCAGCCATTTTGGCAACATTGTCGGGCAAGTTGTCCGGAACGAGCAGCACGATGTTCGCCATGCTGTTGTCCCTGAGAGGGTAGTAAATGGCGTGGCATTCGGGGCCAACCCACAGGCGCACCCGGGGCTTCCTCATGAACTCCAAAAGCTCAGGGTCCTCGAGATCTTTCGTCTTGAGGACGATTCGGTAGGCGAGATCCCCTGTTGGGATGGGAGGACTAGGCTTCCCTAGTACAGCCGACCTGGCTTTGGACCAGAGCCCTGGCATGGAATGTCAGCCTGGGTGGAATCACCGCGAACCGTGAGGGAAGCCTTTACCGTCGGCGGCAACGATCAAGTCACCCGTGATTATATCACCCTTGTCGGTCGTTAATTCGGGGATCTCAGGGCGAATATCCGTGACGAGGGTGCCGAAATGAAAGCGCACCCCGAGGATCTTCGCCTGCTCGAACATGGCCAGCTGCAAGTCAGCTCGGTGCATATCCCAGTAGTATGAGCCGAACTTCTTGAACATCTCGTTTGCAAAGCCCTGACGCTCGCCGAGGAGCTTCTTGCCGTCGTACCGGCGGATGACAAACTCCTCTGGGCTCGTGGCCAATTTCTCCAGGCGGGACTTGAGACCCCATCTTACGAGAAGGCGAGTAGCATTGGGCGTCAGCTGCAGACCTGCACCGATCTGTGATATGTCAGCATAGGCACCGCTGTGAGTTCATGAGTCGGGCACCGTACCTCAGCAAGGACTGGAGCCGACTCGACAACGAGGACATCGTGGTCGGGGCGCTCGTGCTTGATGGAAAGCGCAGCAGCAAGCCCGCCGAGACCGGCACCGATGACTACAATATTCAGGGGCATGATCGAAGCGGCGCGGTTGAAATGGGTCAGAGAGGACATTTCGTTTTGATTGCGCCTTTCGTCGATACGCGGTGCGAATCTATTGTCATCTTATTTCAACGCGATCAGATTCTGAGCCACGCGCTGGTCTCCCCACCCAAAGCCATCCGAGTCCTAGCAAGGACTCCCGAGACAGGAGCCGAAAGTGCAGTGGCACGTCAGCACAGTGTTAGCGCAGTGGGATCACTCGACCGTCCGAGTCGGAACCCCCCGTGCCCCTAAAATAGTACCCACCGAGATCATTTGCCTTCAGTTTGCTGGTGCCACCCAGCTCGACGAGACACCACTTCTACAGCAATCCAATCGTATCGAAACGAATTCAGTACAGAATAAATCACTGATCCGGGGCTTTCGACTCAACTTGAACAATTTCCATCATTCACTAGGCATTGCAAACCTCCACTTACTAAGTCCTCAAGCACTATGTCGTCGACGTTGTCTGGAAAGGTTGCCCTCATCAGCGGTTCTTCCGCGGGACTCGGCGCAGCCATCGCCCGAGAGCTCTTCTCTCGAGGCGCATCCGTGGTCCTGAACTATCCTTTCCCCAGCGAGAAAGCCAACGCGGACGGTGTCTTACGGGAACTCGACGACCCTCGCAAGGCGATTGCCATCGAGGCCGACCTCTCAACCAGGGAGGGGCCGCAGCGCCTGGTCAACGGGGCAGTCAAGGCGTTCGGCAAGATCGACATCCTCGTCAACAGCGCGGGCATCAATCGACCGGCCCTCCTTGACGACCCGGACGACGCCAGGGTCGAACGCATCTGGGACGACGTTGTCAACCTTAACGCCAGGGGCCTCTTCTTCCTTACCAGGGCCGCCCTGAAGCACCTCTCCCGCGAGAACTCGCGCATCATCAACATCGGCAGCGCCGTGACGCGCACCCCTTCGCCCGAGTCCAGCATCTACGCGGCCTCCAAGAGCATGGCCGAGACCTACACGCAGTGCTGGGCCGCGGAGCTGCCCCGGAAGTACGGATGCACGGTCAATGCCGTCGCCCCTGGGCCGGTGGCCACGGACGCGTTTCTCGCGGCTCCAGCTTTCGTGAGGGAGGCCCTGCAGCCCTTGGTGGACGCGACGCCCGTTGCGCCGCGGTTCGGCAAGCCGGAGGAGGTGGCGTGGGTGGTTGCAATGCTTGCGGAGGATAAGTCCGGGTGGATCAATGGCGCATACATACCTGTCACTGGCGGAAGCGCGATATTCTAGTCGAAATTTTCATACAATTTGGGGGCCCTTTGCGTGTTTGTCTACGGAAGATGTGATGTTTACAAGATGCAGCCCCCCCCCCATCATGTCAAGGGGTTCCTGCGTTGGGACCCTTCGAACTACTCAACGGGTAGGCCAACCACTACCAATCTGATCGTGGGTGATTCCACTACTAGACTCCTACAAAGTCGCAGTCCACCTGCGCGCTACAGCTCTCAGGGCGTCCAGCTGTTCGATTGTTTTCTAAAACACACGGCTGAAGTCTACTTTCTCCTCTCCCCGACATCAGAAGGAATTAGAGCTGGCAGTGTCCGGAAAGCTGACGACATCTACACCACAGCATCGCTGCCAGCTTTGTACGTTTTCTTGAAACTTACAGCGGGCTAGGAACTTGCTAGAACGGGCGCTAAATCTCTCACTTGTTACTTCATCCTATCACCATGATACTGTCTCCTTACAGCAAATTGCAAGTTGTATTCATTCTGCCTGAGCGTCGCACCTCCGTCGTCAAGGACTCGCAAAGTACCAGTCATCATTTTCATCCCTAGACGCCTACTTTTGTCCCGCCTGTCGCGCGGCACTGGCATCCCGGACGGCATCAACCTCCTTCCCATCCACCCAGCTCCCGTGCAGGCCGTCCATCAGCTTGAAAGGCAGCTTGACCTCCGCCAGCGGCCCCTTGGAGATGTCCTCGGCATTGAACAGCAGCAGGACGTTCCTGTTCTCGCGGTATCGGTCGGCCACCACGAGGATGTACCCGTCCTCGGGGCTGGCGTTCTCGTGCCTGGGCACGAAGACCGGCTCCTGGAACGTTGAGTCGTCCCCGTGCTGGTAGGTCTGGATCTCGCCCGTGTCGAAGTTGTAGCAGGCCAGCGTGTTGAAGCCGGCGTTGCGGGCGGCGAACTCGTGGTCGTTGAGCCTGAGCGGATGCGTGGGATCGATCTGCAAGATCCACACACGCGAGTACTTCTTGCCCTGGAGGCGGTCGTCGATGCGGCCGAACTCGTTGACGCCCCGGACGTGGACGTGCTCCGGGTGAATGGTTTCGCCGGTGCTCCCGTTCGGGTCGAAGCGGAAGCGGAGGATGGGCGAAGTGACCTTGGTAGGGTCGGTGAAGAACCGCTCGCCCTTGCTGTTGGGGAAGAAGGGGAAGTGGGCGTCGGTCCAGACGTTGGCGTCCAGGACCAGCTTGCCATCCTCTTCATATGCGTTGATGGTGTGGGAGAAGCAGCCCTGGGGTGTCTTGAACCACTTGGCGTCTTCGGGCTTTGCGCCCCGGCGAGGGATGACACCCAGGAGCTGGTAGTCGAGGTTCTCGTCCCAGTAGAAATGGTCGCCTCCAGCTTTCATCTGCTCAAGATTGGCCTTGAGCCCGTTGATGGGATAGATGACCCAGTTATCCGTGCTCCAGAAGTCGTGGATCATGCACGGCCAGGGTGCCTGGAACCACACCTCTTCGGTGATCTTCCCGTTCTTGTTGACGGTGAACGAGCAGATATCGGGGGAGGCATCGCCCGCGGCCTCGTAGCCGAAGCAGACGAGTTCCCCGGTATCTGCGTCTGCCTTCGGATGCGCGGTATGAGTCGGGCAACGAAGTGTGCCGTGATAATCAATATACCCGATGGTGTCCAGGGTGATAGGATCCATCTCCATCGGGCGTGCGTCCTCCTTGAGCGCCATCAATTTGTTGTCGTGAAAGACGACGTGAGTGTTAGCCGTGGTCCCCTGAAGCACGCTTTGGACTGTCGGGTCGTCCGTGTACTTGTTGCGATATCTGCCGAACAAGGCACGTCGGGCCTCACGCTCAGCAATGAGCCTGGGCGTCTTGACGTAGCGCTGCTTGAAGTCCACATGGCCGTCTTTGATGTAGAAGGAGCTGACGTTGCCATCTCCGTTGAGAGGGATCTCGGTCTCAGCAAACCTTGGTGGGAATGCGTGGTCGGGCTGGACCCTGTAAAAGACGCCATGGATTGTCTTGGGAATCTGCCCGATTACTTCGAGCTCGAAGACGTCTGCTTCAAAGCGCAGGTGGTCCTCGTTCCACTTGCTCATGGCATAGTGCTTGGGGAAGCGGGTTCCACCGCTGCTTGGGACACCGGGAATAACGTGCGCCATGATCAGAAAGACGAGTGCACTTGTAGTGAAAGATTAAGAACTCAGGATGGGCACTATGTGGTAGGTTGGGGAAAGTCGTCAATCTAGTGCACTATACGTTACACGTTTTTATGGCATCTTCCTCGATTACTAAGCTTCCATTTCCTAAAGGTCAGTAGTGAGTGGTACAACACCACCCACCAGTGTGTGTTAGTGAGTGAGGTGGGGATCAGGCATTACCCACCACACCCACCCATCCGCGCTCTCCGGATGGGTAAAGAAGCTCTCCCCACCGAAGCCGCGTGATTGTCGCATGATTCAATAACCTGTACCCTTTATGTATCGATTGTATATTAAGACGCTATAGTAAGCGGCAGATGTGGGTAAAGGCAGATAATTTATCTGGCGTACTGCCTCTACTAGTTTCGCTGTACTTTCTGCTATCTCTCATCATGGTCCAGTGGTATACAGTCCCTGAACTCCAGTCCCATCATGACCATGCGTATGGGACTCGGATGCCAGGGACTCGGACCCTCCCTACCGGACATGACGAAGCGAGCTTCCAGGGCGCTCTCGACAAGTTCCGAGCCATTGTCGGCGATGAAAACGTTGTTACCGGCGAGGGCCTGGCAGATTTTCGCGACCCCTACCCGCTGTTTGAAGAAGGATATGAGGCTTCTGCGGGAATTTGGTTGGTTCTCAAACTGATTTCACTTCAGACTAATTGCTGAAAACAAGTCCAGTCCAGCTTCAGTCGGGGAGATCCAGGCAATCCTCAAGATTGCGAACGAATCTCACATCCCGTTGTGGGTTTGCTCTCAGGGCAAGAATTTCGGGTAAATATTGATGCCCCAGAGAGCTCTTCGTCTCGCTTCTCGCTCACCAGTGAACAGCTATGGGGGTCCCGCGCCTAGGGTCTCCGGCTCAGTCGTTCTGTCTCTCCAGAGAATGAACCGCATCCTAGAAGTGAATGAGAAGATGACATACATTGTGGTTGAGCCAGGTGTCACATTCTTCGATGTTTACAACTACTTTGCGAAGCACAAACTCGATCTCTGGATGTCCGTCCCAGCGCTCGGATGGGGCAGCGTCCTGGGCAATGTAAGCTGGCCCGTCCATTACCCGTACCCCTTGCTCATGCTTTTCGTCAGACAGTTGATAGAGGCCATGGCTACACCATCTCCGGCGACCGACAGCATTTCATCGGCAGCATGGAGGTAATACTGCCCTCCGGTGAGATACTCCGCACCGGTCAGTGGTCAGTGCCGAACTCTCCTGCCGCGCATGTCTGCGCGAACAATTTCGGCCCCCAGGTGGACGGCCTCTTCCTGCAGAGCAACTTGGGAATTGTCACCAAGATTGCCGTTGCCGTTGACGTGGCTCCAGCCTCGTTCATGGACATCAAGATCCACTGTCCGGAGATCGATGACATTGGGCCCCTAATTGATACACTGCAGCAGCTGGATCGTGAGGGGATCACACAGAGTCACAGCATGATCGCCAATATCAACCATTTCGCTTCACACGACGCAGCCAAGCACGAACAGCAGACTCACCCAGGTCCGCTGCTTCCAGAAACCATTGCCAGTCTGAAGAAAAAGTACAAGACTGGCTATTGGCGCTGTGTGGTGGCCCTATACGGGCCCAAAAGCCTTGTTCTCGCCCGATGGGATCGGATAAGGGAGGTCGTCCCCGTCAACATTTCCACCGCCTGGATGGAAAACAAGTTCTACGAGGGCGAAGACGGCAGGCCCGTTGACAACAGGAAGATCGGGTCGGTGGCCGCAGGTGTCCCGTCAATGGCCGCGGTCAAGCTGGCGGATTACAACCTTCCCGCAGACGGGACTGGCGCCGGCGCCCACATTGACACGACTCTCATCCTCCCATGCGAAGGCGGGACGGTGACAACGTGGTTCAAGAAGGCCAAGGCCATCATGGAAGAGCAAGGCGTCGACCCCTTCATCGGCTGCCACGTCTTCTCCAAACACATCCTGTTCGTGCAGGAGTACGTCTTTGACAAGACGAACCCGACGCACCGCGAGGGAGGCCGTAAGATCATCGAGGCATTGCTCACGGAGGCCAAGAAGAACGGATTCGCAAACTACAGATCCCATGTCTCACATATGGGTATGTCCCCGCTCTCCTATCACTTCAGAGTCCCCTCGCCGCTGACGATGCCAAGATGCGGTGCAGGACCTGTATGGGTACAACAACCACGTCTACCGAAGATTTGTAGAGACGCTCAAGGTACGTCATGTTTATCTGCTCGGCAGCACTGTAACATCTCACTGACCTTAAACCTTCTAGGTGAGTCTGGATCCAAATGGAATTCTAGCTCCAGGGAAGCAAGGGATCTGGCCGCCAAATGACATCGCATTGTTGCCTATACGCAAAGATAGCTAGAAATACTCTTCGAGTACTACTGAGTGAAACATTCCCCCACGCCTCAAGAGGGAAACTCAGCGTAGCTACCAAAGTAAATCCAATAACTCGACGTCCAAATTCAACAATCAAGTGAAGCTATCCCTCCACGGTGCGAAAGGCTTGATTGAAAGGCATCCGCGCCAGGGGGGTCACCTGTGTCACGTGCCTGCATACCCAGACCTTTCAGAAGACAAGAACGGAATTACCGCCTTGAATGTCCTGGACCAAAAAGAGTTGATAGGACAAAGAACGGACTTGCCGACTTGAAAGCTTTGCAACGTCAAGAACTGATAGGAGATATGTGCAGACCTGCCGCCTCGAGATTCATTATGATTGGAAGATCAATGATAGCAGGCTTTGAGAGGCTTCGTAGGCTGCCTAGACCTCCTACCTAGAAGGGGGAGCTTGCTATGAAGGCTGGGACCACTAGGCCAAAGAGACTCCACGATATGCAGGTTTAATATATTAAGAAGAAAATGATTATGCTATAACGTATATCACAAGCGAGTGGTCTACCCAAGCGAGTGGTCCAGCCCGCCCGGATTCTATAGATTCTACTCCCCGTTACGTGTTTGTTCTACTACCAGAAATATCGACACCTTGTAAAGAAAGCCAGATTATTCTTACTATCTAAGTAATAAAAAACGAAGCGACTTTAAGCGCTACGAGCGCTACGAAGATCTACGATATACCGAAGATAACCCTCCTCCGCCGCCTATGTGGTACTACTACCCGACGCGATAGCCCTCCGAATTCTGCGAAATTAACCGAGCTCGAAGAGAAGACGATTGTTAAATATATACTCGACCTAGATTCGCGATTATACCCTGCTTGGTTGGGCGAGGTTGGAGATATAGCTAATAAACTGCTTGCGGAGCGTGACGCGCTACCCGTCGGGAAGAACTAGGCGTTTAACTTCGTTAAATAATAACTAGAGCTCCGGATGTATTTCTTTCGTAGATACGACTATAAGAGAGCCTAATGTGAAGATCTAGACGCGATAAACGCGTGGTTTCGGCTTATACGGAATATAGTCGCGAAATACGGTGTAGTAGACTTGGATATTTATAACTTCGATAAGACCGGTTTCTAGATAGGCGTTATCGCTAACGGGATAGTCGTTACAGGCGCGGAAAGACGTTCTAACCCGAAGATAAGGTAGCCGGGTAATCGGGAATAGGTTATAGTAATCTAGGGCGTTAACACGACCGGTTTCTACGTCCCGCTGTATATCGTGGTTACGGGTAAATATTACCTCTCGACTTAGTACTAAGACGACGTGATTCCACGCGACTAGAGGATCGTAACGTCTCTAAACGGCTAGATAATAAACGAAATTAACTTCGATTAGATTTAGTATTTTAACTAATATATAAAACCTAGAAAGACGGGTAGGTATCGCGTCTTTATCCTGGATAGCCACGAAAGTCACTACTCCGTCGAATTCGAGCTTTACTATAAGGAAAATAATATTATTATACTCTATATACCCCCTTATTTATTGTATCTACTCTAACCTCTTAATATTAGCTGTTTTAGCCCGCTAAAGAAAGTGTATAGTCGGTAAATCGAGATAAAGATAAAGGCCGGTATAAGCTATATTACGAAGGAGGACTTCCTGCCTGTGTTTTCGGCCGTATTTCGAGATATAATAACGGAAAAAAATATCCTGGGTGGTTTTCGAGGGGCTGGACTTATACCCTATAACCCGAAAGTAGTTCTCTCGAAGCTAGATATAAAGTTAAAGACGCCGACGCCTCCGGGGTCGTCTTACGGGCTACCCGACCTCTAGACCTCCTAGACGCCTATAACCGCTATAGAAGCTATTTCGTAGTCCGATTTTATTAAAGGTCGGATTAGCCGTTATAAGAGTAGCTTACCGACGTTAATTCTTAACGCTATTAACTTCCTGGCGAAGGGTATACGGGGTGTTATATACTAGATCGCCCTTTTAAAGTCCGAGAATACGATCCTTCGAGAGGAGAATATAACCCTTAGCCGGCGTCGTAGGGCTAAAAAAGTATAACTACAAAAAGGAGGGAGCCTTACTCTAGGCGAGGGACAGGACTAGATTACCCAGAGAGAGGTAGATTCTTAAGTAAAGGAGGAAACACGATAAAATCCAGCTCCGTCGATATACGCCGCGCCGAAGAAACGAAGCTGTAGCGTATACGGAAAGACTAGCTATAACGCGAGAACTTATCAGCAGGTTGCCCTGTTATCGTCGGATAGCAAAGAGTAGCTTTTATTTAAATTAAATGCTAAGATATCGCGTGACGATAGGTTGATTCTGTGGAATATAGGTTGGGTAGACTACTCGCTTGGGTGGACTACTCGCTTGTGATATACGTTATCTCTATGAGGGACGCTTGTGTCTGTCTACCCCAGCTTATCTTCTTTATATCACCGTTCCTTGTGCATTGTCCCATCAAGTCATCTCGTCGTGAGCTACAGCACTAAAATCGATAAAGTAAGAACTCTCGGAGAACATTCTCGGCCGGAACATCACCGATATATTCACTATATCTATACAGCTTAATCTAGGAAGATCTATAAGTAATTCGATCGTAATTAAATAGTCCGAGGCGGTCGAGGTACTTCCTATAGTACTTTCGCCAGGCGTCTATTATACCAACATGAATCTAGGTAAAAAAAAAAATAGTAGTATAGTATCTTAATCATCGGCAGAGAAGCTCAGACCCCACCTGTTCACAGTCAATGCTGGCTCAAATGACTGCCTGCAGGACTACCAGATGGACTGCGCCCGCGACCGAGTCGCAAGATTATTAGAGGGCCTTTGGCAGGTCTGTCCTGATTCCACCATTGTTCTCTCCAGCCAGCTTGTCAACCGAGACGCCCAGGTTGACAAGAGGATACAAGGCTTCAACCGCGAACTTGCCCTTTTGGCCGAAGCACTTGCGCGAGCAGGAAGGAAGATCACTTTCGCGGACATGCACAGCCTAGATGGCCCAGCAACGGACGACCTGCGTGCTGACGATACGCATCCTGACGATATTGGATACGTAAAGATGGCACATATCTAGCGCAAGAGTATCCAAGAAGCATCAGCAAAGCGTTTTTTGTAGCAAACCGCCGCCAATACCATGGTTCAAGGTGCTCATGGGCCAACGTCTCTATGCTACCACACATAAAAGTTTCCGCTCCCGGCATTCGGCATCGATCCTGTTCCATCGGTATACCTACCTCTGTACCGTGATGTGTGTAGTCTTTGTGATGCACTTGTCCGGAATTGCATGCGCATGCGAAGGCACGCCCAGAATCATCTCCTCGCTGCCTGATCTGTCCGTCCCGTTCCCGCCTTTGTAAATCGTCGTTGTTGTTCTTGCCTCGGATTTTCCACCCAAGTGTTGGTCTTGAGACGTCGGCGTGCTGCCGCGACTCTCCAAGTCTTCGAGACAGTATTCGTCTGGCCGGGGCCTATTGGGATGTGTCAAGTTGCCCCTGCGCGTGCCGCGGGACTGCGAGCCGTAGCCAGACGCATAATGATTCGGAGCATAGGAGGACAGGTTCAAAGCCTTGGAGACAAGAGGCTTGAGTGAGGGAGTACAGGCTGCAATGATGCCAAGGTTGATTTGTGCCCTAGGTGTCGTCAAACGTCAGTCGGGCCTTGCGGGCATGATTGCGAGGAGGCAGATGTGGCTTACGATGCCCAAAACGTGATCCACGAGTCACTGAGAAGAAGGTGTCAGCAAGAGGTCAGGAACAAGATGACTGGAGTTTTCTTACAAGGTATTGTCGGCGAATGGGCTGTAGTTAATTTGCGCTTCGGACTTCAAGATTCCCATCACGACAGCACTACTAGAATAAGCCGAAGTCCCTGATCGAGGTCACGAAATTGCGACACTCACATGTAGCCCAAGCTGAGAACGCCAATCAAGTAAAATTTGGTCTTGCGTTTCATCTGGAGTTTCCAGATGATGGGAATCGGGAATGACGCAAAAAGGACATCGGTGAATATGTTCAGAGCTGGGAGCGACTTGCCGTCAGTGTCCATCCTGTGAGAAGGGGGGAGGGATGCCATACCGGAGTTAAGCAAAGCAAATTCAATGAAAAGCTGGACGGAATAGCACTTGGCACCGGGGATGGTCTTGTTCCAGTAGGCGTCCATAGGCTGGCAGTACAAGAGGAACGTCATGATGCCGAGGAAACTGTATGCTGAGACAAATGCAATGCTGCACCATAGCGAGATGGCGAACCAGCGGTTCGTGCTCAGTCGCAAAAGGTTGAGGGCAATGGAAACCTTGAGCAAGGCGACGCCGATGGAAGAGTTGATGATGGAGAAGAGAAACGTGCCCATGTCGATCTGGACGAGCTTCTCCTTCTCCAGGATGTACTTGTGTCGGCCGAGCCCCTTGCTGCCCTGGAATATAAAGATCGCCCAACCGCCGATGGCACACAGCTGGAGGACTCGAGTCAGTGTTGAAGTCAATCGTAGCTCAGAGGTGCCGCCCATAGTACCGCGAGCACTTGATGGGAAGCTTACCGTGGCCGCACCCATGGTCCAGTCATCTCGACCGACGCTTCTGATGAGCTTGAAGCGCACGTAGAACCGCAAGCCGACGACTAGTACCGCGAGGAACTGCAGTGTGGAGAGGATGCCAAGGATACGGGGCAGGTTGTTTTCTGCGGCTTCTTTAGGGCTGAGAAGCCGTGGTGCTGGAGTTGGACCTGACATGGCGGAGGGTGTAGAACAGGCTTCAAGAACGAGAGCTAAGAATAGAGGATGGAATGCCTTAAAGTACCTACGGATCTAGGGGTTGGCTGGGTACCAAATAAACTCAAGCCCAGAGCAAAGGCTCGGGACCTGCACGAGAAATATCAGACATGCCAGCCTCCGGAGGTGCTTTGCCAGGACATGAGGCAACACCGCCCAAGACCGCCCCTTTGAAATGCTGCCGCCGCCGGCAGATTGCAGGATTCTGCAGCATCCATGGGGATGGCTCGAGAAGGCACCTGCATGAGGAGCGATGAAGAGCCAGCTGCAGAAATGTGTACGTACCAACTTCCTTCCCGAACGGCCCGGTGGCGGTTGGTTCACTCAACTCGAGGGCCCGACTACGTATGCAGTGCCTGGCTTCGCATGCCGGGGTCCCTTGCCCTTGTCGCCTCCCCCAGGGGGGGAAGGGATCGACAGCTGTCGACAATGCCACAAGTCTTTCCTCATTCCAATTCCATTTCTGGTCATCGTCTGTTGGACAGATCTTATTCATCCATCCCCAAGGCCGTACGAGGTGCTGCTTGCATCAGTTACGTCTTTCAACGTTGACCCCAATAATTAATGCCCAAGCATCGAATGGCGCTAGACAGGTCCTCGCGAGGGCTGCCCGTCCCCCACAGACGAGACCCTCAGGGGCCGGCTTGGCGCCCAGCCGCGGAAGACTCGGCGGAGACATCATAGCCAACGGCGCCCCGCCGCGATCACCCTTGGCCGGGGACTCGGGGAGGCTTCCGGTAAGCTACACCACCCAACCACCGGACATCATACCACCCCGCCAACGTCCAATCTTCAACATGCCACGCCACTTGGCTGCATACAACTGCGACGTCACGTAATTTGCCTTGAAAAGGAGCCAACCAACAGACAATGAGGAAGAAGTGGTGGTCTGCCCCCCTGCCCCGGTGAACTATTCGAATGCTCTGATAATTCACCCGGAATCATCCATGGGGGCACGTTGATTTCCCAGCTGCAGGCTCGGCGTGGAATGTCCTAGCCTTCATTTGCACGGCACCACCTGCACCGATGTTACGAAATATGGATGCTCAAGGCTGCCTGGGAAAATCATGCTCAAACAGAGATGGCCGGGACAACGGGCTCAATGCCAAGTGATAAATGCAAGAACCCATGCTTGTTGGTAGGTGTAGCTGATAGTGCGGTCCTCGCTCCGCAGGACACCCGGACAACAGCGATGTGCTTGTGCGCAAGTTCAATCTTCTACCCCTGATCCCTATGTCGATACATGTAGCCGTCCGGCCCCACGCCCAAGTCAACCACCTTCGTCATTCTGTACAGCTGTGGACGATGCATCCATAATGTGCTCATCACTGCTAGCGTCTTGGCCTTCACATCGAAGGCCAGGATGGACAGATCCCTGCACCAACCGTCAAAGTGCTGCTTGCATTGTAGAAGTATACTCTGCTCTGGGTCACCTCGGCTGAGAAGCTCGGCAAATACCTAGCTGAGCTGGTAGAGGTTTGGGAATTGCTCCGAAAGGGGTGTCTACATGCGAGGACCACGTGTTACCCACACGATGGAGCATCTAAGAGGATCGGCTCATATTTAAACATGTGCCTCATTGCCGAGTCTTCTTCACATTCCGCCCTCCAGTGGTTCACGTCCCACCGGTTTTTCTTCCGGAGCATCGCACTCTCTTTTCTCGTTCCCATCATGTCGCCTCTCTCCATTCGGACCCTCATCTTGGCTGCTGGCTCTGCAGCCATTGCCACTGCTTTGGACGTTGTCGCCAAAGATGTAGTTATCATTGGCGGTGGAGCCTCAGGTGCCTATGCCGCCTTTCGTCTTCGCGAGGACTACGGCCAGAGCATTGCGCTGATTGAGAAGGAGGAGGCCCTCGTGAGTACCTCGTCGAGGCCAACTTACAAGCAAGACGATAATTCTCTCGTGACTAACTCTTGTGGACTGTAGGGCGGACACGTCGACTCCTGGACAGATCCCGAGACCGGAAGGACATACGACACCGGCGTCGTAACATTCATCGACGCGGGCAACGCAACGTCCTTCATGGAACGGCTAGGACTTGACCTAGGCAACATGCCCCGAGCAGCAGTGACCCAGGAGTATTTCGACTTTGAGACGGGAGGCAATGTGCCTTTCAAGCCTCAGCCGTTCCCCGTCCAGTTGGCAGTGCTGGACAAGTTCCGCATCCAGGCCGAGAAGTTTGAGCCCCTGATTCAGGCTCCCGGTTACTTCAACTTCCCCGAGCCGGAGAACATTCCGGATGAGCTTCTCATGCCGTTTGGCGAGTGGATCTCGAAGCACGAGCTCCAGGATGCCATGCCGTTCATCTACTCGAGCACGGGTCTCGGCCTCGGCAACATGACCAACGAGATAACGCTCTTTGCGTTGCAGGCATTTGGCGCCTCCATGGCTCGGTCCACTCTCGGTCTACAGGGCTCGTTCGTGCCCGCGAGCCTGCGTAACCAGGACATCTACGACGCCATCGCGGACGTCCTCGGCGACGACGTGCACTACCAGTCAACGGTTGTCGACTCATGGCGTACCGACTATGGCGTTTCGGTCCTCGTGCGTAACAGTGCCACTAACAAGGTTACGTTCATTGCAGCCAAGCGCCTGCTCATCTCCATTCCGCCGACGGAGAAGAACACGGCTCCCTTCGACCTTGACGAGGAGGAGACCGAGGTCCTCGGCAAGATCGAGTACAACAACCTGTACACCGGCCTGATCGACAACAGCAACCTGGCCGCCAACTGGTCATACTTCAACATGCCAGCGGGCGCCGCTCCCGACAACTACTTTGTCCTGCCCGAGGCACCCTTCACGGCGCGCATTGATGCCATGGGCGACGGCTCTCACTTCCGCGTCACTTTCATCGGCGATGGCCACACCAACCCGTGCGACGCCAAGGCCATTGTGCAGCGCGACTTTGACAAGCTCATCGAGGCGGGGGTTATCGCTCCGGCGGGCGACGGCGGCGACAGCGAGATCTCGTGGGTCGACTTCTCAGTCCACGGTCCGATGCACGCGCGTGTGGCGGTTGAGGAGATCAAGGCCGGTTTCTTCCAGAGGTTCAACGCGCTCCAGGGCCTGCGTTCCACGTGGTGGACGGGAGGCGCGTGGGCGGTCAATTTCCAGACGCATCTGTGGGAGTATGATGACATGATCATCCCGCTGATGTTGGAGGGCCTGGTCTGATGTCGAGGTTAGTAGGTGGGAACGACATTACTAAATTCGAATTTTCGTTAATGCCAACTTGCGCTCTCGTTTAACATGTCCCTGCTGAGGCATAGATCGCACCAGATAGCATTGGTTTCTTGACTTATATCTTGACTGTCGGCGGTGGTGATGTGAACTTATATGACCAGGACGGCATCATCTGCTGCCCTCTTATCAGCATCAAGTTTCACAACTTTACAGATCTTCGAGAATCGTTTGCCTGGACCCATCTCACAGCATCACTGACCTACTACTGCCTAGAACTGACTTGATCCATAAAAGGTGATGGCATCAGACAAACTCCCTTGGTCGCTAGTCAGTTGGACATGATTGCTGACAGCTTCGGAAATAGTCGACTCGAGCTCGTGCCGCTGCCCACACGCTGACTCGTGCATGACTGTCGCAGAAACCTGATGTCACCACGGCAGTGTCTCGTCTGAAGCCGATACATCACCCCGTGCCGCGATTGCCGCCGAGGCCGTATTTTTGCCCAACCGCAGATGTGCTGGGGAATCGGTGCGTCATCGGGCAATGTGTCACTTCGATACCATCATCTTAAAAGAAGAATGTCCACGAATAGCAACATCTAGCATTGTGCTCTTGGTCACTACTGAGATTTGTCCGACACTCACTGAGGAGATCTTCGTCAAGCTGGTGGCGACAGGCACCTACAAGAGACTGCCCGGACTTTCGACGGCACCATCGGAATCTCCATACCTACCCGACATTCGACCACTGACACGTAATCCCGAACCATGAAAGTTAGCGCGTCAAGTACAATGGAATGAATGGCGTCAAACCACCGGCCATGTGCACCGTCGTCTCAAATAAGACGTAGGAGTCGACGACTAGAAACCAGACCATCAGGTAATCACTAACACATGCCACTTTTGAAGTTGTAGCAAGAGACACAAGATGCCATCAATAAATTCAAACAAGAATCATACAGGATGACTTATTTTTCAAAGACAGGCGGAGATACCGGGCAGGTATCGTCACCGTCATGTCCGATGCAAGCGTCAGAATGCAACGCACCTCCTCCTTCTTTCACATACGACCACACCCATCGGAGAACTCGGGATCCCGTCCGCTCTCCCATAGATAAGCCAATGAGGGCTGGATTAGTAGTTGGGTCGGTGACGACCAGCGAATACCCGGTGTTGTATGTATCTTTTTGCTCATGGACGGTCTAATTCTGCTGAGACCTTCGGGCGAGGCCTGGGGCGGTTGGGAGGTCGGGCGGGAATCGATTTGCCGTGAACATACACCGAAAATAAGCTTATGATGGAGACGCACTAGCGAGTAGGGGGGTTCTAGACCTTCGAAACTGGCCGAGATGACAGGCGTCTTTCCGGCGTACGTATGGGACGACAGTGCTGTCCAGTCGGCGTCTCCGTGTCGAATAGATAACCCAGACAACCAGCTGAGAGGCTCGAAGACTGGAAATGTCTGGGGCATTAGGGTTTGGCGTTCGAAGGGGTTCAAGCTTGGGCCAGCGGGTGGAAGACTGAGGCGGGTTTGAAGCCAAAAGTTAATGTGAGACGGACATGGAGCAAGCGGCAACCTTTGACGCCCGACGCGACACCAAACGCCAGCCGTCGACAGCTCCTCGTCGGTCATGCCTTAACATACCCTACCTTACCTTGCATTCCCAGGGATCTGGCACATCGACAAGATCTCGTGAACGCCTCGGGTATTTTAAGAAGAGCGCCAGTTTAGCGCGGCGGTATCTGCCGTCTGACGAGCTTGACAGGCCGGCCTGGATCTCCTTGGCGGGAGAGAATCTGTCAGTTGAGTCCTGATGAGGAACAAGAAGGGTAAGCGCCATGCCCACGGCCTCCGGACAAAAAGCAAAAGAGAATGATGATGAGGACGAGACTTGAACTCGCGCGGGTTGCCCCACCAGGAATGTCGTTAAGGTGACCTTAACCTGGCGCCATAACCAACTCGGCCACCTCACCGGGATTTGATGGCAGGTCGGCGAGATATTGGGGCTCAAGACGGATCTGTGTGCGGCTCGATCCACTCCAGGGCTCGTGATGGAGACAACACGCCGAAGGCCGAGGGGAAGCGGAGAAGCGACTTGAGACGGAGCTCCTGTGGACCTCGTTCGCCAAGCCTGACTCGGCCGAAAAGCGCAGATCACGCAGATACGGCCGGAGAAATGGCATGCAACTCACCTTCTCCTGCCGCGTCCTGTCCGATGCTGAGACGCCGCCCCCGGTAATGCCGCCATCGGCATATCGGTTCCCTGGTGAACATCGTCTTGGCAAGACGCGTCGATCGCGAACACCCTCTCTTTCAAGCTGAACACTTGCGTAGAAGATTACGAGGCGGGACGCGGCGTGTGGCTGAGGGATCGCAGTCGGAGGGAGCCCAGGTCTCGGCCGCACCCGGCCCAGTGCACCGGGACCTTGGCGATTCTTTCAGCCGAGAAGATGGAAGGAAATGGCTAGCAAGATCTGGCCGGGCCTTAGCATAGGGGGGGCCACCGGGGGGCCGAACTGCAGGGCCTCCCCCGAGATCAGATGGTCCGGGCCACTGAGAGGGTGCCGTGGGCTCGCGGGAGCGTTTCAAGTGCCAAGACATTACTCGTCGCGGCGAGGGGCCGAGCACGACCACGCAGCCCTCCGTCGGGCCGTCGAGGGACCCCTCGGTGCCGAGAGAGCCGTCCTTCGCCAATGGGCGGCGCAGCAATGCAGGACAGAGGCCGGATAATACGGCAATCTGCGCGAGGCCGACTGAAACAAGGGGAACGGCGAGGAGGGCATCAGGAGGGATGGCTGGACATCTTTATTCTGTGTTTGTGTTCTAATCTTGGACACTGCCCTCGGGCGTGGGGGATAAACGAACGGGGGGACCGTTGACAGGACGCCAGGACGGGTCGAACGCCCTCTTCGGCCTCGTCGAGGGATGAGGTTGAAGTAAGGCTCTGGAGAGGACGACTCAGCGCCCGCCGAGAGTACACAGCCCCGATGTGACACCTCTTGGCGATAATACAGATCGCGGGGGAGGCGGTGCTCGGGTGGTGACCATCCCACGACGGCGTCTTGGCATGCATGCCCGCGGCCGCAGCATCGCATGGGAAAGCATAGAAAGACAGAGTCTTGCGGGCGTCGGGGACCATGAGCCCACGTGTTTCCGCTGGCGACGAGGTGCTCGAGCGGGCGTATGGCCCTGAAGGCCCGGGGGTCATCGGGGTGAACATCAGTCACCCAGCTGCGACGGGCCCAGGCCTAGTCGGGACGATCCGAAGTCGCTCTCTCTAGTGAGCCTAGTCGGTGCTGCCCCTGGGACGAGTCTGAGGGCCGTCTCACCTGCGGGCATCAGAGTCGACTGCAAGCCAGTATCAGCATCGCGGACGGCTGCACGGCACCATCATCACGACCACGAGAGCTGCCATCATTGCCGATTATCCAGCCATGCCCACCAAGAAACCTTCTTTGACAACCTCGACGGGCATTAAGCATAGAAGAGTTCTATTTTTGCACGGCAGATCAAACTATTACCCACAGATCCCATCAGCCGCCCCTCCCTTTCACCACGGGGACTAACCGTAGGGGTGAAGATCTAGAAGCTCGCTCCCTTCTCAGGGCCACCACCAGGGTTTCAAGCCATCAGATCTTGCAACTGTGGTTTCTGTCAGTGTGTCATCCCGGACACCGCTCATGAGGTAAATCGTGTTAGGCGTTGGCCGCCGACTCGCTCGCCGCCGCTCTTGTCCCGATGCGTGCCCCCCTCTTCGCCCCCAGACCCCGGACATGCCCTGCTGAGGTGAGGCGAGGCACAGGCCGGACGTGACAGGCATGGTTATTCTTGGCATTGTTTTACGTAGGAGCTCTGTCCCAACGGTGTCCGAGTGGAGGGTTCGACATGGGCTGGGTGAGTGTCTGCCTGCCTCTCCAACATCGTCGAGTCCGGGGACATAAAAGCATCGAGCATCCTGTCCCTTCAGACATATCTCCTCCCTTCGTCACTCATCACTCAAGCCCTCGCTCCCAGACTTCCGGTCCCTACTTGCCATTCTTTGCTCGTTCCCGTACGCTGGTCGTGCTCCTCTCTTCGCCTCTTATACATAATCTTCTTTCCTCCCGAGCAAGTCTCATCACTTTCATCCTTCCACCACACATCTCCCTGAACATACCAACCGTCAAGATGCTCTCCGCATTCATCACTTACATCGTCGCCTTTGCCGGCCTGATCGCCTGGGTCAGCGCCGTGCCCCTTAATATCAACCTGGGAGCCTACTCGCCCGCCCTGGTGGTCGGTGATGGCGAGATTTCTTTCGGCGGCAAAGCCGACGTCAACTCGCTCATGACCGCTCTCGAGGGCGCCGCCGTCAACACCGCCACAACCGTCGCTCAGAACAACCAGAACCCCCCGCCCCCGGCCCAGGCCCAACAGCCCGCCGTCGTCGTCCCCGCCAACACGGAGAACAAGGACAAGGAGCAGGTAGGTGGCTTCCTGTCCAGCCAGAAAATACAGACACCCATCGCTGACGCTCCTCGTCAGGCCAACGACATCTCCGGCATCCTGGGCGGCAACCGCAAGGAGATCGAGCCCCGCGTCGAGGTCGCCGCCACGCCTGAGGATGTTGAGGACGAGGAAGACGAGGAAGATGCCGACGAGGCCGCTGCTCCCGTCGCCAAGCGTGACATTGCCGGCTTCGACCGCGCCCTTCGCTATGCTGAGGCCGCTCTCGTCAAGGGTCCCAAGGTCCAGCTCGGAACTGGCGCTGAGGGCTCCGGCGTCGGCATCATCGTCGACAACAACCAGGTCGCCGCCGCCCGCCCCGGCCGTGGCGAGCCCGAGGGCGCTGAGCAGCGTCCTCCAGCGGCCGCTCCCGTCGTCCCCGCCCCCGGTGGCGGCCAGGTCCCCGTCGCTCCCGGCGGTGGCGCCGAGAAGCGCGGTCTCGAGGCCCCGCCCTCCCGCATCACGCGCAGGGCAAAGGTCACCACCATGTACGTCCGCTCTGGCATCCCTGGAGGTAAGCAGCACAGCGGAGCACATCAAGACCCGAGAAGCCAATGCTGACTCTTCTGTTTCTACAGGCGCCAGTCTTCCTCCCGCGTCTAATGTCGTCGCCCGCGATCTTCCCAGCATCCTGACGAGGCGCGACAACTCCAACGGCGCAAGCAGCTCCGGCTTCGACTCGGTCAACCTTAACGTTCCCGCCGATGGCGTCACTATGACCTTCGTTGAGACGGACGATGATGATGAGGCGTAAAAAACGGCAAGAAGAGGCATTGGATTTTCTGTTTCCGCCGCCCCTGTTCGCGGCATCATCGTCATGACGGAGTTGGGATCTTTCAAAGGGAGTCTGGGAGTGGTATTTGGGTCTAGACCTTTCATGGAGTATGAGACGGGGCTCTGAGGGACGAGCTTACCGTGTAATTTTACGAAGAGCAAGCGAATCATCAGCGTCTTAGAGGTGTCTAGAAGCATGTGATATGATCGCAAGCGAGTGAGATGCTCGAGTGGCATCATCTTGGATGCGCTCTGTGGACTTTGTCTTGGCGCCCATGATCTTGACCAAACCACCTGCTCGGCACGAATTCGGCGTCGAGATTGATTGTTTGTCCAAAGGCAATTTATGCAGTAAGCATGTGAGTAGTGGTCAAGTGATGTCGGCATGCGGCCCAGATCAGGCGAGCTGCAGATTCCCCAGGTTGTGGAAGGATTCATGTACTTACCACGATGCAGGATGATGATTCATACAACTTTTATCCGCGGACAAGTGCAAACGTAAACCGCGTATTCATCTGCTTTGATATTGGGCCAAGACATCACAGGCCTCGTGACTGCTGCATGCACTGTAGAACCCAGGTTCGCTTGCGAGTATATAGATCTGACGTAGGCCTGCTCTGTCTTACATCTTCAATTGATCAGTGACCGGGCAGTTCGCCGTCCTTTCCATCCTTCCATTACCCAGTCCCTCAGAACACCGTCATCTTTGAGTCTCTCGTCAAGAACGGAAAATGCATCTCATCACTGCTGCGGTTGGCATCCTGGCCCTGGGCAGCTCCCTCGCCCACGCCCAAAACATCTGCGAAGCCCTTGACCCCGCCGACGCGAGTAAAGAGGCCACCAAGATCCCCGTCTCCTGCGAGGACAACGACACCGACTGCGTCGAAGCATGTGTCACATTCTTTAACGCCCCGAATCAATGCACCGCCTCCATTCCCTACTTTGCAAACCGCGCCATCTCGGTCTGGGACGCTGTCCAGGTCCAGACGCAGCAGACCGGTCAGGATGCGACGACCCGGGCCAGAGACTGGGTTGCGAGCTTCGCCGCCGGCACGACTTCTCTCCCCGAGCCTGATCCTACCTGGCCTGGTAGCAGGATCTATCTTGCTTGGGACTATGGCCTGTTCAAATTCGTCTACGACCTTGACCCACCGAGCCCCTTTACGCCGCAGCGTGTCCAGTTCTCCATCCGATTCGAGGAGGGGGGAGACGTCAAGGGCATTCTCGTAGATGCCGCTTGCTAAATGGCCTTGCCATGCGACAAGGACTATCTCGGAAGAGAGCTGACTTTGGGTGTCTCATTACATTGGTCAGGGCTTGGCTTGCATTTGGCAGTGGGAGCACATGTGTGCTGGACATGAACTTTTCTTCAGCTTCAACAGCAACTCGTGTATTGCAATGACCAAATGTATATACTCTGGCTGGAAATCCAACTTTCTCCATCATCTTGAACAAGTCCCCTCCTGAATGGCATCCCCTGAACCACGTCAATGGCAATGTCGTCCACAAAGTGCTCAACATAGTTTGCGTTGCGGTTGAACCCAAACGTGATCCTGCAGTCTCCCTGATACTGTACAGGTACAGTGAGCTCTCCACTGAACCTGTACCATCCGTTCCCTAGAGCCACGCCGTTAAGCATGGGGTACCCGAAGCTGGCACCGATCGACCAGTTGGGTCTACCAGTCACCATGATGCCCGTATTGGGCATCGTGTTCCTGGCACCTGAGACGGAAGTCTTCCCCGAGAAGCTGATCCTGTACCGGGGATCCGACTTGAGGCTCACCCACTGGTTGTTGAAAGTGACTTGGGCGAAGCCCTGGTTCTTCTTGTTAATAGAGCGAAAGGCCCAAGTGGTTTGGCCGTTAGGACCGGCAACGCTGACAACGTCGCCGTCGTAAGCCGCATTGTCGTTGTCGTAGTAGCTCCAGCCGTTGAAGTTACCCTGCTCAAAATCCAGTTGGTTGGGCTGGCGGCTGCCACGGCTGTAGTGGCGACGACGTTGGTGGTGTCGGTGGAGACGATTTCCCAGACAGTTGTGGTGGTGGACTGATTTATCAGAGAAGTCTGGGTCTGGGGCACGTCGATGATCATTCTTCATGTTTTAACAGAAAAAGAAGGGTTACACACATCAGTGACGGTCCGTATTTCGGTGGTCAAGGTGACGCTGGAAGCCTGCATTGGCACGCTGATGCAGGAGCAGTGCGATGTCACGGAGCAAGAAGCAGCGCATCCGGTACCATTGAGGTTTGATGAGTATGATAAACAAGGCTCTTCGGATGCATCTATGTAGGTATGCCTATGTACATTCTACCAATCGCTGTGACTTTTCCCAAATATTCCATGCGGCTGACTGTTGGCTGGCTTACAGAAGCCCAGCAGCGGCGACAACGCCGACAACGGCGGCGACGACGGCCATGCCGGTCTGGCGGGCGGCAGCACCCTCAGCAGGGTCGGAAGAGGAGGGGGCAGGCTCGCCGGTGGACGAGGTCTCGTTGGAGGCCGGGGCGGCAGTAGACTCGGCAGCGGCGGAGCCGGTGGTGCTCGCGGGGACGGAGGAGGGAGCGGAGGTGGGCGTGGCGGAGCCGCTGACGAGGGTCTCGATGGTGAAGGTCTCGCAGAGAGAAGAGGCCTCGTCGGGGAGGCCGAACTCGTCGATGACGGAGCGGAAGATGGAGTTGCTCTCGCAGGCCGAGTAGACGGAGGCGACGGTGTCCCTGTTCTCGCCGATCCACGAGGTGACCTGGGCGATGAAGGAGCTGTAGGTGGCGACGTGGCTGGGCTCGCCGGAGACGGCGGGGATGAAGCAGGCGTCGCTGGCCTCCTCGCCGGTGGGGAGGTCCTGTTCGAAGACGAACTGGAGGAAAGCCTCGTCGGTGGGGATGGGGGGGTAGCTCTCGAGGACGGACTGGGCCTCGGAGAGGGCGCTGACGCAGGTCTCGTCGTTCTGGCGGGGGAGAGGTTGAAGGCCGAGGCGGCGGTGATGCCGGAGGCGACAATGACGGCGGACTTCATTTTGATGGTGGTGGTGGAGGAGGTTGGGTGAGGTGGTGAAGGTTGGAGGGACGGAAGTGGTAGTTGTAGCGGTTGAGATGCGAATGAAGCTTGTTGTGATAGAGAGGAGAATCGTGCAACCAGAGCATCTCTGGTCTTGGTATTTATCAACCAAGGCCAAGACTCCAGATGCCATATCTCGCCAAAGGATCCTCAATCCAGTCTCTTGGTCGTTGACTCTGACACTCTCAAGACCGAGCAAGTCCAATCGACCCCCCCTGTAGCGACCAGGCCTCCCCGTCCCGGTCCCCTCAGGCACCGCCCTGCCGGCATCCTTCGCCTTGCCGAAATGAGCCTCAGGTCAGCGCTACAGGCGGAAAAGGGGGGCCGTAAATGACGGGAGCCAGATCCTCCCCCGCAGGGCTGCAGGGTCGCAGGGTGTCCGTGTTGCTAAATAGGGCACAGCCAGGCCGCAGTCCCTGGCGAGGTCATCTCGCTGCGATCCTTCGCTGGTCTCAGTGGTCTGTCCACTTTCGCGTATGTATGGAGCACGCGGGGATCGGGGACGGGGTATTGGCGATGCGTGGTGTTTGTCAGGTTTGTCATTCGAGTTTATTTTGGTCTTCCATGGCTGGATTTGACGGCCCAGAGTCCAGACCAAGGACGGTTGTGCTGCCGGCCGAGTCTGAGCGCGGCGATGCTATCGCCAGTCCGAGGCCAGCCGACAATGGCAGAATGCACGCCAAGATGATCCTGGTGTCTTCGTCCATCTTCAACTCCCGGTTGTATTGTAGCAACGCGGCTTGCCCCGATCTTGACGAGAGCTGAATACAACCAGCACGGCTGTACATTTTGGGAAGCAGCGCCGGAGGGTTCGGATTGGTGTGAAGCTTGCATGGTAAGTCGGAGCTCCAGGCAGTTTATTCCAAAACTGTGCATCTTCGTATCCGTCCTTGGCATCAGCTGAGGTGCAAGACTACGTCAGCGGTCGAGCAATGGAGCCTCAGCTTGCGCTCACGGGAGCGACCATCAGTGCAGTTTTGAGGAGGTGAGGTAGTGCTTCGATGCTGCGGGACTGGTACCAGCGGCTGATCGTCCGTCTGACAGCTGGGAGTGAGAACTCACGAGGCGGGAGATATCTTACCCACCCTCAGTATATTGTCCAGGCCTACGGCAGGCACGCTCATCAGTGAAAGAGCGCACTGATGGTAGCTAAGAGATTTAAAGTTGAAGTAGCCCTTGAATGATGGCAAGTCATATCCCAGACCTCATCAGTGCCTACCAGAAACCAGCTGCGATGGTCCACTGCTTGACTGATCCCAGGTCGAGTTGTGAGATTCCTTTTTCCTCCAATGCGTCTAATGACTCCTTTCAACTTCTACTGAACTTTGATGCTTTGAATACGGATTTTGAGCAAACGAAGGTGAGGGTGGTCAAGTGCTTTCTCATAAGTAGGTACACACTGAGCTCCGGGCTCCGGGCCGGCTTGACACTATATGACAGTGTTGAAGATGTCTAGCGCCTTAGGATCTAAGGGTCTGGTGGCATTGGAAGTATGCCTGTAAATTTTGAACAGAGGAGTCGAATGAAACCCTTCGACTGATATTGGGGCTTCTCAGATGTGGCTGGGCTGCCTAGGAATGCTGATGAGCGCCTCAGGTCAGGCGTCCAAGCGGCCGCGATGGCCTCATTTTGACATACTAGCTCAGTCTAGCGCGTGGTAGTTGTCGTTCATGTGCCCCAACACTCAAGACGAACGGTGGACTCAGACGAACGTGATCTAATGCAGGTTTGCCGCAGTGTCAACATGGAGCTCTATTGCCAATGGATCACCACGACCCTGCATCTAACAACTACCCATATGGTGACATCGCCTCAAGCTCCCCGACACGTTCACCTCAGATCTCGGAACAAAGAAAGCAGAACCTTCATCGCGCTATCCCGGATGACACAGTGTCTCATTTTATTGCCGGCGGTTTCCTCCGCGGAACCCCTGAAGCCACGCCGGCTACGCGATCAGACGGCGCGAACTCTGAAAATCGGGGAGAGGCGCGTCCGCGTCATACAAACCGCTCAGCAAGCCCGCGTGCTATGACCATCCGAACGGGAGTGGCGCTACGTATGTATCTCTGTCCGCATCTGCCGAGGAAACGGGGCGATGGCGAACAACGACTGCCCATACCCCCGGATCCCCCATCTTTCCGGAAACATCATCACAACTCCCCTTTCACTGCAACTTTCTGACTCGGCAACGGCCCGCACCCCACAGCATCTCACGAGATGGACGGCCTCGGCGACCCTGGGCCTGCCCAGGGTGATCTGACGATGGTCCTCACGGTCTACCTGACAGCTCTCTCGGTTTTGTCCTTGGTTGTTGTCGGGCTACGCTTCCATGTCCGCATCTTCATCATCCGCAAGGTCGGGATGGACGACTGGGCAACAGCGCTTGCTTGTGTCAGTTGACCTCCTTCTATGTCGAGAAATATGAAATACTGACTTGACTTCAGATGGGCCAAATCTCTGTGGCATCTGGAACCATCGCGGCCAGTAAGTAACCCCAATCGGCATCCTGAACGGCATCTAACCCAGCCTCTCAGCTCAAATGTTCGGACTCGGCAGACATATGCACACCTTGACAAGACCAGCACAGTCAAACCTTATCACGGTGAGTGCGTTGCATCATCCCATCGTGCCTCATCTGACGTTCCAGGCCGTCCTCATCACCTCATTCGGATACCACTTCGTCCTCATGATCCTTAAAGCGGCATTCCTCCTACAGTATCGCCGTTCCTTCCCGCTCCCCGGCTTCCAACGCCTCTGCGACATCTTTCTCATCTTCCTACTCTGCTGGACCATCGCCGGGGCCATAGCTGGCGGCTCAACCTGCAAGCCGGGCGCAGCCGCAGCGGGCATCGTCGAAGCCAGCGACAAGACTTGCGAAGAGGGCTTCAAGGTCTGGCTGGCCCACGGGGTAATCAACATTATCACCGACGTTCTTATTTACATCATGCCGCTTCCCTTGATCAAAACGCTGCCCCTGTCGAAAGGGCAGAAGATTGCGCTCTTCGCCGTCTTCTCTCTTGGGTTCTTGTACGTTTTCTCCCCCAAGGCACTTCAAGCGGCGCAGCTAACGAGAGAAAAGCACCTGCGTTATATCAGGAATGCGACTATCAACCCTACGAGAATCCATCGGAAACCCAGACTCGAGCTGGGTAATGGCAAACACGGTCTTCTATTCCATGGGCGAGTTGACAGCCGCCATTGTGTGCCTCTGCGTCCCCACCCTGCGGCCATTGCTGTCAGGGTTCAAGAGGCAGAGCTCTAGACAGACGCGACTGGGCAGCGGCTCAGAGTGAGCGCCCGACCAAGCAGACGCACCAAACCTTCCCATGGACCCTGCATCCGTGGTTCCCGAACAACAACATGCAACTCCTTCAACGAACGAGCCTGCAGCCCGATCACCCGTCGTGATGCGACTTTTCGTGTCCGGGCCTATGCGCGTTGACGATGCCGACATACTCGTTCGTCCGATGGTCATTCGCCCACTTCACGACAGCCGAATAATCCTTGCATACATGCGTGGCGAACCGCGCCTGGGAATCCTCGGCGTCCTCAGACAAGTCGCCAACTGTAACGTCGAACTTGCCCTCGATTGTGGTGTCGGCGTGGCACATAATCGCCTGGCGCAGGTAGTCGAAGCAATGTCGCATGTGGGGATGTTGCTCCTTCTGGCCCATGGCGAGGCCGTTGTAGCCGGCCATGACCATGTACTGTCAGGGGTCAGCAAGCGCTGTACAACCAGAATCGGAGGAGACATCTACCAAGCAGTGAAGCTCGTGGAAGACGGCGACAGGATAGGCCGGGTTTCCGGCTGGGTCAGACGATATCTCGGGAAGCTCGTCGAGGCGGTGCTTTGGTGAGAGGAAGCCCTGGCCGACGGGGAGGAGCGCCGACCAGAGCTTTTCGACTTTCTTCACGTCCGCCATGGTCGAGTTGTCCGGGTCCAGCGTGTACTTGTTGGCTTCCAGCTTGATCTCGCGGGGCAAGATCGGGACTGCAGTCTGTCAGCGATTCTCAACAACACGGGCGGCGCGAAATACCCACAGTGCGGGATGTTGCCGGTGGGATCTTGAATCAAGGAAAGACGGCGACCGAGGCTGTCCCGGAGAGACTCGAGGACCACGAAGGAGGCGGCAAAGACGACGAGCAGCCAGACGAGCAGGGCGAGACGCGACGCCCAGTACAGGATGACCGACCAGGCCGACCGACGGGGCGACGGTCTCTGGCGGATGTTGTCGCAAGCATCTTCGAGGGTAGATGACGGCGAGTGCAAGTCCTCGGTGGACTGGCCTGCGTCGGGGTGCTGGTAGTCGAAGCCCATGGTAGCGATGGCGGTGGCCGACGGAGTGACAGGGTGAAGCACTGGTCAGGGAGGGACGGGGACACAGAGTGAGGAGGGGGTTTGCCCCTGTTTATTCAAAACTTTGGACTGTGCAACAGCACATCAAACTACTCACTCGCCACCTGCTTTGTCCAGCCGGTCTTGATGCTGTTTGCTAGGCCGGGCTTGTACCTGCTGTGGTGCGTTGAGGTGACGCCCCGCTTTCCCCTTTTCCGTCCTGAATAGACGCCGCCCGTATTCATCTTGTGGTGGCCGACTCCCTCGGCCAAGGCGACAGCTGAAGCCCCGGCTGCATCGATGAGCCGACCAGTGGTCTGTTGATGGCTGCCGCCACATCTGATGATCCGGAGAGCGTCGGTGCTCTGGGCCGCCCGCGTGTAGGAGGCCACATCCAATTGATACCCAGAGTTGGCTTTTTCAGCCAAGCACACCACGCGCACCGCCTGTCGCGTGGGCAGCACGAGTTTTCTTCATCGGCCTAATATCCGCTGCTGAATAGCAAGTGCATAATCACTTCGTCAGAGATCCTTCCCTCTCATCATGCTCCCACGCTGAAGCCAAACGACCCGTCAAACACGTCGTTCGACATCGGGGGTTCCCGACGCATAGCGAGCAGATCCTCGATAGTCGGCACCTTGTTCGTCGCATAGAACTTGAGGAGATTCTCCATATCCTCATCGCTCAGGTCGCAGAGCTCCTCCCACGCATACGCATTGCTGACCTTGATCATCCAGCCCATGCGCTTGGGGCTCTCGGCCGGAGCCGGAGCAATCTTGCGCAGCCTCTTTCGCAGCTCGCCAACAGCCTCAATGGCGTTTCCGGCATTCTTGGGAAGTTGCTCGGCAATGTACCGACGGATCAGGGCGGCGAGGCGGGGACCCTTGCCGTTGGTGCTGACCATGATCTGCAGCGGCCCGTCGCGGTGCACGCTGCCAAAGTAAAAGTCGCACTCGGGGGGACGTCGGCAATGTTGGCGGGAACGCGGCGCTCCTTGCATAGTTTCCAGATGACGGTGGAGGCTTCCGGGTCGTCGATGGCCGTGAGGACCATGTCGGCATTGTCGAGGTCAGAGGGCTCAAAGACGCGGTCGACATGGGTTACCTCATTCTGCTTGACGCGGTAGCGGACTTCGGGGTTGAGACCTGACGCGGGGCATACGACGGTGATGCGGGCGTCGGCATTGAGGCAGTTGAGGATACGCCCGGCGGCGACCTGGAGGGATAATATTAGCTGGGTGACAGAAGAGGAGAGAAGGTCTCGAAACGCACCTCACCACCTCCAACGACGAGGACGTGCTTGTTCTTGATCTGCCATGCGAGGATCAGGCTGCCGCCGCCCTCGACTTTGGGAAACTTGTTCGACTCGGCCATGGCTGGGGGCGCGCAGGTGTGACGGGGAGAGACGGGAGCATGAACATGAGCATGGTGGGATTGGGGGGAGATGGTGACGCTGGGCCGCGCCGGCTTCGGTGCTGGTAAAAGTCGGCCGTCCAGTCTCAATCAATCCGCGGGCGAAAAGATAAGATACAGAGATGCACCATTCGGCCGACCCCACTGATACCCGCCGCTGTGGTTTCTCCAACCGATGACGCTCGATTAAGGAGGTACTTTCGCGGCGGTGCGCCGCTTGCAGCACGTGCACGTTCCCCCTATCAGTGCGACACTGGAGGCGTTTCCGGGCGGTGGTTGGTGGGGCCGCCCTGCTGCTGGAGGCTCCAGTGTCCAGTCCAACAGCGTGCGCCCGCTACAGCTTCGAACGTCGTGGATTGAGCCCTTCCTTCTTCAACACCACTTGTCTTTCCCGCGACAAACACCTTCGTCCGCCTCGCGATCCGACCGACGCCAACCACCAGGCCAAAAGTTCACCCCCAGATGATCGCGTGATCCCCTGCGACAGCCACTCCCGCTTCGCCATGTCCGGCCGGAAGCTGGGAGGCGGCCGGATCCTGGGCAGCGGCAAGGGCCTCGCGCCGCCCACGCCCGTCGCCGCCCAGCAGAGGGCAGCGAGCCCATTTGCGCCCTCTGATAGTACTCTCTCTATCACATCGTCTGCCTCGCCGCCGCCTATTCCGAGTCCCGCGGCCGCCGCCCTCGACATCCCGTCCCAGGACTTGACCTCCAACATCAGCCTGGGCACCTCAAGGGCCGACCCTTCCGGCTCCAAGCTCACCTGCCCAATATGCGAGGAAGAGATGGTATGTCCCTCTCAAAATTATTGTTCTTTAAAGACATCGCTAACTTCCCCAGATGACCCTCCTCCAGCTCAATAGGTCCCGACCTCTCTTCCTACTCTGTCCCGACCCCGACTGACCCCGCTCCAGGCACATCGACGACATCCACCAAGAACTCCCCGAAGTCGAACAAGATGAAGTCCGCACCTGGTTCGACAAGCAAGTCAACAAGGCCAAGCGCTTCCAGCCCCTCTCCATAATCAACCAGAAGCTCCGCGGCCTTGACGTCTTCGAGTCCAACGCCTCCCTCCCCTCCGCCCCTGCCCCCGGCCACCATCCCGCCAAGACCCTGGCCGAAGACCCCCCGACCCCGACGAGCTCATCACCCGCGCCCACTGGCAGCGCCAGACCATGAACGACCGCTGCACCGATCCCCCCTGCGGCCGCAGCCTCGGCGCCGTCAACGGCAGCATCAACTGCCGCAAGTGCGGCCGCCTCTTCTGCGAGGAACACACAATGTACCAGATGAAGCTGTCCCGCTCCGCCCAGCACGAGCCCGTCCGCGGCTACTGGGCCCGCGTCTGCGAGACGTGCTACAAGTCGCGCGAAGGCTACAACGACCACCACGGCGCATCTACGGACCACACCCGCGTCTTCTCCGAACTGCGCCGCAAGCGCGTAGAGCGCCAGACCCTCGAAATCTCCCGCCTCGAGAAGCGTCTGACAACACTCACCAGGCTCCTCACACACCCACCCGACGACCTCTCCGTCAACGGCAACGGAGGGTTGTCCATCGCCAGCCTTACCGGCCAAAAGAACCAGCGCAAACTCCTAGAACAGTCCGTCATCACCTGGGAAGACGACGCCACCGTGCCAAAATGCCCCTTTTGCCAGCAAGAATTTGCCTGGACCTTCCGCCGCCACCACTGCCGCATTTGCGGCCGCGTCGTCTGCGCCGACCCCCAGACCGCATGCTCCAGCGAAGTCGGCCTCAACGTCGCCGCCGTCGGGCCCGTCGCCGAGAAGAAGGCCTCCCCTGGCCAACACCAACAGCAACACGCCGTCGACGTCCGCATGTGCCGCGACTGCATCCACACCATCTTCTCCAAGCGCGAGTTCGACGCAACGATAGCCGCCAAACCCGCCGACCAGCGCGCCTACGAGACCCTCCGCCAGTTCGAGCGCGGCATCCGCCAGCTCATGCCCATCTTCCAGCGCGCCCTCCTCGCCCTCCAGCCCGAAGGCTCCGACTCGGGGCCCCCGCCCACCCACGCTCAGATCCAGGAAGCCTCCAAAATCCGCAAACGCCTCACCGACGCCTTTACGAAATACGACCTCGCCGCCCGCCGCCTGCGCGACCTCAAGACCGACTCAAAAGCCCAGCTCCGCCTCCAACAATCCATCTACGCCGCCGCAACAGCCTTCCTCCACACGCACATGCTCACCCTCAAATCCGTCCCCCACGTCCTCCGCTCCCGCTCCTCTCAAGCCTCCGCCTCCCAGTCCCGCCTCCTCGCCCTCCAGCACCGCCCCTCCTCCTCCGTCTCCTCCCTCTCGCCCCTGCGCAACGGCGACCCCCCACCCGCCGATGACCAAGACACAGCCAGCCAAGCCGGCAGCGAAGCCAGCACCCAAGTCTCAGCCCTCGAGTCCGAAGAGCGCGACCTGCGCGAGCGCCTCGTCGTCCTCGAGGAACAACGCTTCATGGTCGCGGACATGGTCTCCTCCGCCCGCGGCGCCAAGCGCTCAGAGGAAGTCAGCGCCCTCTCCCGCAACCTCGAGGAGCTGGACGCCGAGATCGCCACCCTCCGCCGCCGCGTCGGCGACGTCGAACAGCGCTGGGAGGGCCTCTACACGAGCGGCACCCCATAGCCCCGGGCGTCCGTCCCCTCTTGAGGCACCATCTCTCCCCCACTTATGTCTTTTCCATCTACTTCTTCCTCCATAGCATTGCAAGGCGCCGGGCGATGGGGTTTTCCGCTTCCCATCTGAGATTTTTACGTAGCATTCGTTCCAGGGCAATTCACACACACTGCATGAACCAAACTCATCGGGAAAGGGATGAAAACGTATTCTTCGTCGACAAATGGGAGCCCCCCAAAGGCTCGAGGTATCAGGCCGTACAAGAATGAAAACGCCGACAAAATAGACGTGACAAAAGCATCGGGACCGCGTGCGTCCTTTCGTCCGGAACTCCAGCAACTCCCCTCCCATCCGGCTACATGCCAGTAGCGGAGGGACCATGGGTACCCAAGCAAATATCCTCCCAGTCCTATACAGTCCCGAGTTGGGACGGAAAAAACCCGTTGGCAGGCGCCTCAGTTGACGACACCCTCGACACCGCCCAGGAACCGCCGCACACGGCCGATCTCGAGCTCGCCCTTTTCGCTCTCCACGGCCCGCAGCAGACCGTCGACGACGGCGTCCACCTCGTCCTCCGGCACACCAGTGCAAATAGCCACAACCCGGCGGTACTTGATCTCGACGTCTCGGCTGCGACCCTTGAGTGCCGCTGCCATCTTGAGTGTGATGTCCCTCCGCGCCGAGACGGCCGCAAGACGCGCCTTGAGGATGGCAGCGCTGGGCAGCAGGCCAATTGCGCCCTCGCCCGTCTCACCCGCTGCTTCCAGGACGGCACCGAGCTCCGTCTCCCATGCGCCCGTGGGTGTCGAGTCTGTCTTGCCCTGACGCTTCTGCTCCTGCACCAGGCGCCTCTGCTCTTCCTCGCGGGCATCTGACAGGTTGGCCACCCTTTGTCTTGCGATTTGCTGCTTGCGGACAGTCTCAGCCAAGGAGTCGACGTTGCGACGAGTCTCGCTCAGTTGTGCGGACACAGATCGCAGCGTCGAGTGAAGTGAGTCAAGCACAGTCTGCTTGGACTTGAGCTCGGCTTGCGCGAGGAGGTGAGGTTCATTGACGAGGTGGGTCAGTGCTATGCGATGTTAGCAGGTGATCAACGGGGAAAAGGGGGTTCTACACTCACATGACAGGATCTCGTCGCTGCTCTCCCGTGATCGCATGCTCTCACCGGGAGCGGCCATTGACTTGTTCGCACCATCTCCGTTCATCGCGTCCGTCGCCGCCTCTTCCTTGCCAATGCCAAAGTCCACCGGCCGAAGACCGGCACGGTTGGCAATGTTGGGGTCGGCGTGGACCTCCAAAAGCTGGGAGATGATGCTGCGGTTTCCGATCCTTGCGGCAATATTGAGAGCCGTATCACCCGAGTGGTCTTGTACGTTAACGACCTCGGTCATGAAACGTCCGATGCCCATCCGCAGCGCAGATTGGGACTGAGAGCTTTGTGGTGCGTCGCCGTTGGTGAGGCTCTGGGCGTTGGCGGCGCTACCTTGCCGAACGACCCACTCCAACAGCGTCTCGAGGTAGTATTTGCTGGCAGCATTGCGACCCTTCACAGCGCTCGTTATGGCGATGTGATGCAGAGCGGTGCGGCCTTTTGAGTCAACAACCTCGATGGTGTGGCCCAGGACGTCGAGGAGCTCGCGGAAGTTGTTAAGATCCATCGAGTTGGTGACGGTGCAGGCGCGCATGAGTGCTGTCTCGCCGGCAGCGTTGACGCGGAAGGCGTTCGCACCCGAGGCGATGAGGCACTTGAGGAGCGACATGCGCGAGAGGGTGGCGGCCCAGTGGAGGGCGGTGTGGCTCTGGGCGTCGATGGGGGTGTCCAGGTCGGCCGGGCTCAGCTTCCGAAGCACATCCTGGGGCGGCTGATCTGCCGAGTCCATGAACAGACCCATGAGGAGGCCGCGCTTCGCATCGCCATCTGGCGAGGCATCATACGCCAGAGGCGGAACAGGACTGTGACCGTCGTGCGGCGTTATGGCGGCGGCGGCGTTAGAGTAGATGAAGGACTCGTTCGGCTCGGTAGGGGAGCCAGGGAATTCCTGGGCGAGGTCGGCAGCATGGTTCGTGGCGTAGCCGCCGAAGCTGTCAGCAGGAGTCATGGTCACCCGCTGGCGCTTCCTCGGGGGCTCGATCTCAGACATTTGCTGTGACTGCTGTGTGGAGAACTGCGACTGGCTGACGGGCTGGCCATAGTCCGAGGCATAGCTCTGCTGCGAGTTGCCTGGGAAGTCGTCCATGTTCTGCATGGACGTCTGGCGACTAAAGCTGGGTGCACGGGTCGGGCCGTTGCGGTTTCTTGGACCAGGGGACTCGAAGCGGGCCTTGCTGATGGCTGCGACGGCGTGCGAGGCGGTGCTGGAGATGTTCTTGAAGAAGGTGCCGCTGAGACCGTTGGCCCTCGCCTCGTTGTTGGCATTGTACATGCGCTTCCTCTGGGCGGCCATGGCCTGCTCCTTGGTGGGTGTGTTGAAGTCGCCGCGGCCAGCGACGCCGCCGTCCTGGCCCATGTCGTAGGTGAGAAGTGGCCGGAGGATCTCCTCGACGCCGTACTGGCGACAGACCTCGACAGCGCGATCAAACTTTATCCAGGTTCCCTGATACTTGCCGTATCCGCCCTGGACCTTCTCGTGCTCGCCAGTCTGGATCTCCTTCTCCAGGATCTTGGTACGCTTTCCCTTCTCGACGCCAGCGACCTTGAGAACCTGGGTTGCGTTGAGCCAGCTGTCGTTACGGCGGCGCATGACGGCAACACCCTGTACTTCCATTTCGTAGACGTCGACGCCGGAGTAGACGGCCTGGCAAGAGGGAGTAAGCAGGTGGCAGGGAGAAAGGGAGAGGGAGGGAGGCGGCATACGGAGTATATTTGGGGTGCGTCATTGAGGGTCCTCTGGCTGTCGTAGGGGCGGTAGCCCGGGGGACCCAGGGCGCTCTGGGATTGTTGGCTCATCTGAAAAGACTGTTGTGAAGATGGTTGCGACATGGCGGCTGTGGAAGGGTTGGTGCTCCGTTCTAGGTGGTGTGAGGTTGTGCCGCCAGAGCGCGCGGAGAATGAGGAGGTGCGCCGATCAAGGCCGAGTTGAGGTGCTGACGCTATGGTGGTAACGATGGTCGACGAAGACATGTGCGGCTAACAATTTGCATGCGCCAGGCGGTCGAGGTCGAGCTGTTGTTGCAGCAGTCGAGGGATTGCCGACCGGGCAGGGTTGTCGTCGCCGTGGTGCGTCGTGTGTCACAAAGAGCGGTCGATGGGAGGTCGGAAGCCTGGGCGTACTCGTACTCCACCGGCGGTTAGAGGGTCGCTCGTATGTCGTCCAGGGGTCAGAGGGAGCTGGAGGTTTTTCTGATCGGGGATTGAGGCTGTCTGGCAGCAGCAGAGGGGTAGAGGCCGAAGACTTGTCGGTGTGGGTTTTCGTGGAGGAGAGGGCCAGAGAGAATCCCGGCAAATCGAGAGAGTGGGCAGGAAGTGAGATTTGGGATGGGGTTGGCCGGTGGAAGGTAGCGAGCGGAGGGTGGAAACTGGAAGGGGCCCGAAATAGGCGCTTTCCCTCTTTGGCGGGGACGGGGGACTGGATGGGCGTGAATGGGGAAGGAGCGAATGGGCAATTGCTCCAGGAAGACCTCAAGAGTTTTGATTTTCGCCAGGCCGGAAAAGATGGGGTTGATTGACGGGAGTAAAAGGCGAGGAGATCAGCTTTGGTTGAAGGGAGATTGCTGCCGTCCTCGGGGTGGCCTGGAGTCTAATGGCAGGGAAAGGCTCCTAAGACCGTGCGGGCAGAGGAACCTGGAATGAATGGATGGATGGATGCAGATGCAAAGGCCGGTTGTACCTCTGATCAGTAGGCGAAAATGTCGTGCAGCTCCAGGTCAAGGGACAACCAACCCGTGCATCCAGTCCGACCTAGATATTGCTGAAGGTCTGTGGTGTCGTCAGATGCTATCCCGACCTGCCTGCGCCTGGTGGAGATCAATTAACGGTGCCGTCGCGAGGACGTGTCTGTTTCGCGAGATTTCGTGTCTGTGCCGACCGTGTCGCGAGGCGAGGCGCGTCGAGTGTGCGTGCGGGAGGAACAAGGCGCACAAAGGGGAAGTGCGTGCATGCCTGGCCCAGGCGAGGCCGCGTGCTGGCTCCACCTTCTGGCGCGTGCATGCAGTGACGCTAAGCCATTTGGGGGAGGGGTAGTGAGATGCATTCGAGAAGCTGCATTGAGTGTCGTTCCTGTCATGGGTCTTGATTAGAAGGTTGGAGGTGTTTCATAAGTCTGGAGTGACTTGTAGATATTGTCAGAAAAATCATGAGCAGTTGGAGCTTGATGTGTCGCCAAGTTGACGACATAAGCTTGCTTGGCCAAATCATGGATCCCAGGCTGGCCTAAACCTGTACAATAACACCAGCTGAGCTCAGCTGGCCAAATCTGCCTTAGACTGGCAGTTTCAGGGTCCTGCTTGCTACAGAATTTCCACTCAACCACAGCACAGCATCCAATGTCAAACTCTCCATCACAACGCAGCATCCGCTCTCCTCGACGACACACCATCCCAATGGCGGCTCATACTACTCAACCTTCATAGTCCAACCTCCCCGCTGCTCCAACATGCAGCCACGTCTCGAGCTCGCCCTGCCAGTCGATCCGAGGCACCTCTACCGACACCTGATCCGAGAAGCCTCCTACCTTCCCGGCATCTGCAGGCCGTTCGTCAACACCCGGATCCGCGCCGGCTTCGTGCGCAGCAAAGAAGCCATCTACCAGGGCCGCCGAAAACAACCTCCTCCCACCGGTCTAGACGATCCCCAGACAAAAGCCATCCATCATGGCCTCCGACAGCTCCGTGGCCTCCGCGCCGTCAACCTAGGCGACACAATGCGCATCGACCGCCTCATGCACCACGTCTTCGGCCGCAGTGGCAAGCGGCGCCGGGAGCTTCTGGTCCCTCTCCTCCGTCCTCCGACCCCACGAGACTCGGCCGAACTGCAGAAGCACCTGGAGCAGCAGAAGGCCGGCCCGCCCGTCGACAGCAACGGCAAGCAGCTGCCGATGCGCCGCCCGGACGGCTGGGATAAGACCAAAGTGCTGAAGCACGTCCAGTCCCAAATAAAGCATCAGAGCACCACTTCACCGTCTGTATGGATGCGCATCGGCAACCAGACGCCCCACAACCCCCAGCGCGAGCTCATCAAGCTGCCGCCCGTCGACCACTTTGGCAAGCCGATCAACGAAAGGCGGGTTCGCAAGGCAATGGAGCGGTGGTGGAAGGCGGCCGCTACCAAGCTTGCGCCGCCGGTCGAGAAGAGCGAGTGGGAGAGGCTCAGGGCTGCGGCGGCCGGGGAACTCCCAGAGCACGACTGGAAATTTGCGCCGCGCCGGCCCATCGCCCGCTCCTTGGAGGCCCCCACGCCGGCAGTCACTTCAGAGTGGGACTGGAAACCGCTGGTGGACAGGTCGGCCTCGTTCATCGGCCGGCCAGTCATCAGACAGCAATGGCGCCTGACGGGCAAGCGGGAGACGGGTCCCTTTGAGCCACATAAGCAGAAGCGCGAAGGCCTGCGAGCCAGGGCGCTGCAGCGGACGTACGATCGCATATGGAACGCGACGCCGTATGTCGAAGAGGACCCGGAGACGCTTGCCACGAAGGCCATCCACTGGGGCAGCATTCGCGGTCTACAAACGCAGCTGCCTGTGGCTACGGCTGCGGACGCGCGCATCTTTGCCGGCGAGGTTGTCAAGACGACGCCGCGGCTGGGTCCGAAGCTCATGAGGTTCAGCAATGCTGTGCCGCAAGGTGGCTCGCAAAAACCCAGACCGCCATCATCCGCCCAGCAAGCATCAAGTAAGGCGGCGCCTGGGAAGTCTAAATTCCCAACATCCCCCGGACAGGCGCAGTCGAAGAAAGGATTGTCGAAGCAGACATCACCTTCCGCAACATCAGCATCACAGGAGCCTCGGCAGAACACCACCCCTAGAGGCTTGACGAAGGACTCACCGACGCATAAGAATCGCACAACCCCCTCACCATAGATACCCAGATGAACATGCTTTTTTGAATTACTTCCTCTCCCCCTAAGGCTCTGCCTCTAGGCCCGCCAGCCTCGGCAGCGCATCGCCATCAACGCGCATAGTCATCCACTCATCCTGCGACTTGGCCCCAATCCCGCGATAGAAGCGAATACTAGGCTCATTCCACTTGAGCACACTCCACTCCAGCCTCGCGCCGCCCATGCGCACCACCTCCCTCGCCAGCTCCTGCAGCAAGCGGCGGCCGTGGCCCGTCCCCCGCGCGGCAGGGCGCACGTACAGGTCCTCTAGATAGATGCCCGGCACCGAGCGCCAGGTGCTGTAGTTGTAGAAGTACAGGGCCATGCCGACGGGGGCGCCGTTGTCGAAGAGGAGGAGGCAGCGCGCGGGGCGCGAGGGGTCGGTGGGTGCGGCGCCGCCGGGGGTGGAGTGGTCTGAGTCGGAGGGGGCGAAGGCAAGAGTGTCCTCGAGGGATTCGACTGTTGTCTCGACGCTGTGGAGCTCCTTTTCGTAGTCGGCGAGTTCTTTGATCATCTCCAGGATGGCGGGGGCGTCTGCGATGTCAGGGCGGCTTTAAGAAGGGTGCGCTCTGGAGACTTACCCTCTTTCCGCGCGTGGCGGACTATGACGGGAGATGCGGACATGATGGTGGTGTTTGTATGAGTATGTGTCTTGAGGTTCTATGTTGGCAACTGATGCACGATGGGACCGGACGCTTTTATGTGCTGGAGATGTTTGGAGCGGTGGGGCCAGCTACATAAAGGGCGTGCGGTCGCCCACCTCTTTGACAAGTCCTCGATGCCTCTGGTAAGTTCCGGTGGGCCAGGACTTTAGTTGGGGCAGCGTGGGGTTTTTGGAGACATTCGATCGATGGCGGGGAAACCCCAAGTCTCATGCTCCTCCATCCTCACCGACGCTCACCGAGGCACACAAATGAAGTGGGATGTTTCATTAATCTACACGGACTGTCGTCCATGGATGAGTGGTATCTTTCCCCATAGTCCAGCTATTACTCCTTTTTGGTTCTGTAGGTCCGGTTCTCATATCTATACATGCATCATCTGCTCAGACGAGAGTCAGGGGATAACCATCCACCCCTGGGACAGGGGATGCTATTGACCACCATCCTGTACCAGCCATCGTTTCTGGTGTCTGTAGCAAAGTTAGCATACGGTCCGAAGCACTTCCTCTCGGCCAAGGACTTACCACATCTCCCCAATTCCAATCGCTCAAAATCTCATCAAACATCTCCATGTCGTCGAGCTCGGGCGTTCCAGCCCCCGGCACCGGTGCGGGCTGCGACGGCGACCCTTCAGCGTCCATAGCCGACAGGATCCCCATACAGTCATCCAAGACAGAACGGACGGCAATCTTAATCCTCTGTTCCATCTCCGCTGCGTCACAACCAGCTTCAAGCCCGTCGATATGCGCGAGGATACCCGCCACACCAACATAGCCCTTCGTGTTCGTCTCTCCAGCCACGATACGCCGACGGCACAGATCCCTCCAACTCTCCACAAGACGGCGCAGATCCGCAGAACCGGTGCTCAACGGGCCACAATGCCCTTTTGGCTCCTCCTCGGCGTGGTGGATCAGCTCCAGGCCAGCGAGCATACCGCACTGAACCATCGTCGTGCGATACTGCCCCGCAGCACCGACGAACAGCCTCGCGACGTCGACTTCCGCAGGGTCTTGGGGCGTGCGGCCCGTGACAAAAGTCGTGGCGGCCAGACGCAGGGACATGTCGACGCAGATCTTGCGGGAGAAGTAATAGACTGGGTTGCGCAGGGCGCGGCTGAGGACGGGCTGGTGCAGGCCGATGAAGAAGCGGTAGGTGGAGAACTCGGCGAAGCGGACGTGGAAGGAGGTGATTGCCCCTGCGGCGCGGAGGGCGGCGAGGCGCCGAGACAGAGCCTGTACGGCTGTGGTCAGGTCGGCGCTGACGCGGAGGGTCTCGGTGTAAGAAGCGCTGGAGCGGATCTCGTTGACGGCTCGGACGACGGCGAGGCGCGCGGGCCAGGTGGCGTGCATGGCGAGAGCGACGGACATTTGGGTGTGTTCCTCGGGGTCCCGGGCGACGGGGTAGGTCGTCTCGGCGTCCTCTCGTAGCTGGGAGTCGTCAAGGTTGGCGGGGGCCTCTGTGTCAAAGTCGTCGGGGGTGATGAGAGGGGGCCCGCCTGAGTCGAGGCTTGTTTGGAGTTGGATCTCGAGGATGGTAGCCCAGAGCCGGCGGCGCATCTCGGCGCGGCAGGGGGTCATGCGGGCTATACACTTGGGATCTTCATGTAGGCCCATGAACATGGCCATTCGCAATAGGCTGCCTGCGCCAACCCATGTGAGGTCCGAGCCGATGTTCGTAATATGCTTGGCGTGATGGAGGAGGATATGCACTTGCAGTCCAAGCATGGTCATCTTGCTCTTCTCACAGGGTGTGACGAGCCAGTACTGCGCCTCGTATACCCACTGGGTAGCCGAGGCACGGAGGGAGAAGGTATCGTCGTGGAAGACGGCGCCAACGGCCATGATAAGCTGGAAGAGCACGACAAAGGCGTCAGACGCCGAGGCAGGGTCAGCCCAGTACCGAGCCAAATCACGGCGGAAGATGGGGACATGGACGACGCGGAAGACGCCCTCAAAGGTGCGCAGGTAGGCTTCGACGAGGGCATCTGCCAGCGCTCGGGGAGGAACAGAGCGGCCGATGGCCAGGTTGGCGAGGACGGGGACACGGCGGGCCTTGACGGAGCGTGCTAGGGTCTTGCAACGCTCCATATCGCGAGCGAGATCGGAGGTGCTGTCTCGCTCGTGGCGGAGGAGGAGGCCGATGGTGGGGAACATGAGGCGGGCGCTGTTCATCCAGTGACTGCGGCCGAAGTAGCGCGTCTTGTTGACGAAGCCGCGGTCGAGATGGTGCTCGGCCTCGCGAGGCTCGTCGCGGCAGAGGGCGGCGCATTCAGGGTCCGGGGCGCGGGGGGTCGATCCGGGCTGTTGGCGGTGGTGGTCATTGTGACGGGGTTGTTGCGGTGGTGGTGGTTTCTGCTGGAGTTGGAGGGCGGTGCTGAGTTGCTGCTCGAGCTGACGGACCCTGTCTGCGAGAGACGCGACGGTGGCGGCGGAAGTGAGAGAGTCTGATGGCGTGAGAATGGGGTCCGAGGCCGTGTGGGAGGTGGAGGAGGTGCTGGTGGCATCTGGGTCGACGAACTGGCCCAGACTCATGGTCTGTGCTGGTTCGGGGCCGGGGTATTGGGACAAGCTCAGGGACCGGGAAGGCTCTGGGCGGAGGGGCAGGGCCGAGTCACGTCTCTGGAGGCCGGAAGAGGCGGTGGTCCGGCCGGGTGATGAGGCGGACGAGATGGACTTGGGGGCCCTCTTGGGCGGCAGGGGCGGCGCGGGGGCGTAGGTGCACACCTGGTTCCGGGACTTCTTGCACGTGGTGCAGGGCAGGTTGCGGTCGCAGCGGACCTTTCGGGAGCGGCATTGCTCGCATGCCAAGGCCGGCCGGCGTCTCTTCTTCTCCGAGACGGGGCCGGGGTGGAGGAAGCTGGAGAGGTCTGGCTCGTCGGACATGGCGGGTTGAGGGAGATGCCCGAGGAGTGGCGGGAAAATAGGGGTCTCGTGACACGTACAGCTCACGGCCGAGACTCGGTATCAATCAGATGTGGAAAAGAAAGGGAGAGATGTCATGGCCCCGTTGTCCATCTTGTCGGGGGTCGGCGAGCGGCTCGGGGGGATGGGTGGTTGAAGAGAGGTCAGCGTCGAGGACGTCGAGGGAAAAGACCGAGTTTGGCTGTGATGTGATTGGCTGAAAAGGCCGAAGTCCGGGGATTTCTGAAATCACCGAAAACACCGACGAACCGCGGCGCCGCGGCAGGAGGTGCAGCGGCATGCGACTGTGGAGATTGCTGCCTGTTTGATTGCGTGGCAGAAGGATCAATGGTGGTCAGATTGAAGTGCCATCGTTAGAATGCCAGGGCTGAAGTGCGAGGTCCGAGGTGTGTATGCCCGGTCGCCGTGACGGATCGCGGTGCGCGGTCGCGGGGCTTGGCGGCCGATTGTCAACCTCCGACTTCAAATCCGGGGGGCCGAGCCGAGCCGGAATCACCAGCTGTCAATCAGATGGCATCTTCTGAAAGCATTGAACGTCTTGGCCGTGGGTCAGGATGACAGTGCCCCCGGAGAATGCTGCCCGCCAGAGGCTGAGATTGCGGAGATGTCATGTTGGCACAATTCAGGCTTCTTGCTTGGCGGTGAGATCATCGCAACGCCAGAAATGACATCAGACGAGCCACAATCGTGGTGCGGGCGGTGTTCAGCCACGACCAGGCCTGTTGCATGGCCCTTTGCCATCGAGATTGGTTCTCGAGAGTTGGACACTTCCATCTTTTGCATCCATGTCTTTCAGACGTCACTTGAACAGATAGATCCTTTATAAATCCGAGATCTCTCGCAACGTTCTGTCTCTGGACCTCCTACTGATCAAACTTCAACTGCAACCACGGTATACCTATCTACCTACCCAATTCACCTCACACACACAATCACAATGGACTCTCAAGGCGCCAAGTCGGTCATCTCCGAGGACATGCAGAACCTCACCCACGGAAAGGAAGACCTCTCCAACCAGATCAGGGGCCACAAGGCCAACATTTCCAACCCGAGTGCGTCCTCGTGCCAACAACGATGTTTGAAGATTGAGACTGACCCCTACAGACACGAGCGAAAAGTCGAAGCAAAACAGCGCCGAGGCTATTGAGTCACTGGGCGGAGAGAAGGACATGCGCAAGGCCACCAGGACTGGCAACCAGTACTAGGGCATTATTTTTTGAATATGATAGCGGATTAATTGACTTGTCATGAACTTCAGATCCCAATCTCACCCACGCCGCTGCAGGCAATGCCACAGCACAAACGGAAGCCGTGCACCCTCCGGGACAGACAAGGTGTGACAACCTACGCTTTCATTCACGGAAACTCGTCCCACTCTTGCACCCCGGTGATGCGGCATGGCGGGCGTAAATGCGACGCCAGGTAGACAGCAGTCTGTCGAGGGCGGCAAGCCGTTGCAGGCCCAAGAGAATCTAGTACAACTTGAAAGCTCCTCCATTCGGTCTCCATTACAACGTTGTGGAAACGATACGCGTCGTTCTTCTCTGCCCACGTCAGACAACGACTTTTGCCCGGCCTCGCTTGAACAACAGATAGAACACCATCGATGACACATTACTCTTAGCGCATCTCATGAATGCCCCCGTGGTGGTGTCCCATCGTATCCGCATCAACCTCGTGAATTTCCCCGGGCACAATCGTCGGCTGACTGATCTCCGTGGTCTCGGGTGAGACCGGTGAGTGCACCTTGCTCATCCTCGTCGTATGTATATCGCTGAAATTGTCGTACGTCGCGCCGCTCACAGGGGTCGTCAAGGGGGACTGCGCCGGTGGCCCCATCCATCCCTCGGCTGGAACTGGAGAGGCGCCCGAAACCGCGTAGTGGTACTGTTGCACAGGCTGAGGCTGGGTACCCCCGGGATTTTGGGCATCATTCTTGCCACCAGCTTGGGCACTCTTTGCCGCGCGTCGGCGTAGCATAAAGAAAATGCCGAACCCGATCAGGGCCAAGACAGCAACACCACCAACAACGCCGCCCACAATGGCGCCAACGTTGGTGCTGGGAGGGGGAGGGGGATCGGGCGTCGGTGAGACAATGTCAACCGATGGTGTTGACGTGGTTGATGTGGTGCTCGACTCCTCCGTCTTGGAAAATGAAGACGAGCTCGACGTCGAGAAAGCGGAGATCGGGTCATCGCTCCATGTCGACGTCGTAAAAACGCGGTCGGTCTGTCCTTCATACGTAAAGTCGATACTCTGTGGTTGGGCCACGCTGGTGGACGCGCATCGGAAATCGGTGACACCTGAGGGAAAGATGTACGTGCGACAAAACGGCGCTGTTTCATTGGTGCTTTCAATATATAAGCAAGTGCTAGATCCTGCCTTCACATCACGGAAACTCACCAGAGCAGGTTGAACTCGTTTGACTGGCAAACGTCGTTGCAGACCAACGTATTGGTGGCCTCGCTGCGCTCCAGGCAAATTAATTTGGCCGAGTAAGATATGTCGTTAGCGACGTCGGCGCATATAATGGCACTGAGGGTCGTAGCCCAAGAGCAGATGCCGCTGTTCTGACAGGTGATCGCGTTCCCGGGGCTGGCGGAGAGGAAACCGCAGGTAGAGTCTGGCGCCTCGGTAACGACTATGGGCGAGGAAGACTTGCTGTTCTGCCGCCGGTCGAAGCCGACCCGGTGGGCAACATGCACAGTCGGGGTGGGCGCGGCATCACGCTGCCGCTCATGGGCCGCGAGCACCAAGGACGCAAAGGCGGGATTGAGCGTCTTGGAAGGGCCCTGGGCAGAGCCCAGAACGGCCGCGAGGCCGAGTGTCAGGACGATTGATCGGGCCAGAGACATTTTGTGGTATCAGACGCGAGAATATCTTGTCCTGGAAAGTTCCTGGGGACGAGAAAAACAGTCGAACGACGAAGAGAAGCCTAAACCCTGCCCCGTCCCTTACAGGATGGTCTCCGAGACGCTTTAAATCGTCCGAGTCAGCCCTCAAAGGGTTCCGGAGACCATCTTGCATCCTCAGCCGGTTTATTAAGCTCGAGCGAGACCATTGGCTGGGTCGTGCCATGATGTAGAGCGTGGCTTGCAAGGGCTGAACAAACCCGCCGCCCATTCCACCACCACGGCTGAAGCACAGCACTTGAGGAATCGGACATAAGTATCAGCCTCACAGCGTACTAATCTGTTGACGGGCTGCGAAGAGGGTCACTCCATCTCGTGGGCTGATTACTGGGTCAAATTGTATTGGGCAAGGGTGGCGTCCCAAGAAGTATTCAGATCGTGAGGTGAGGCAAGGGCGCTGGTGTCTTGCTCGTTGACTTTCAAAACTTCAGCTGCCGTCAGGCAGTAAAATGCAGTGGCTTTCGGAGAAAGGAGGTTATACTTATGCTGTACTGTAGCCATGTTGTGGCAGGCGGAAGTATGCCTGGTGTGGACAAAGGGAAGTAAAAAGCTTATTTTATTGTTTGTTCCAGCCGTGGTCTGAGCCAAGGCCGAGAATGTGTCAACCATTGATAGAAGCTTATTTAGACCGGGAAAGCCGATACTTCAACATTGTTTTCTCTGCCGTGGCTTTTCTTCGTAGAGTTTGATGTAGTCTGCGAAGGTGATGCCCTACTCGAGACATGGGTGCTAGATTGGTCCAGAGCAAGGGAGGGCGACTAAGTTTCTTGGCCACAGCGTGAGCATCAGCTTCATCGGGGGCTTGAGAGCATTTCGGGAGAAGCTGAACTGCTTCCCCACACTCATCATCCTATATCGATAGCGTGACCGAGTCGACGGGCCATGAGGAGAACTTGAGGTTTGGGCTCAAGATCCGTGGCGTCAGCGCGAGGGAAAAGTCCGAGAGTCTTTGCCACTTGATAGGCTCCTGCTCGTCAACGGCAAACGCCCAAAGAACTGTCTTGTACCACCCCGCGCTATAAGTGCTGTAGGCGTAGGCGGTGATTTGAGTTTTGCTCAAGCCTCCGAGGTCCCTCAGGACGAGGCGGCGTTGCTGGGAGGGGGTGCTGGGAGTGTAAAAAGTCACCATCTAGGATATGATGGACTCACGGCCAGTGAAGAGAGGGTTGGGGCTGACGGGGACTTGAGAGGAGATGGGGGCGGAGGACCCGCGTGCTCGATGACGGCACTGGCGAGCGAGGTGCTGTGGCTGGACGCCTGACCCTACTGCAGAAGACGCATGGTGACTGCTTCTGCGCCGCAGTTGGCGAGGCCGTCGCCACGGCTATGGCTGTCGATGAAGGGCTGGACGGCGACGACGACGGGCTGTCTCTAGTAGTCCCGAAGAAGCATCAGGAATGACGTTGACCCTTTGAGTTTGGGGGTTGGAAATAGGGAGCAAACTGAGGACGTACCGGCACGACACTTCTTTCTCTTCTTGACGATGCGAATGAAATAAACGCACATGAAATTAATCAAAGACTGTGGATTAGAGGGTAAGGCTGTTTGCCACACTCCCCAACTCATACTCCTACCTTACTTGTCGACATGCTTCCTCACGAGGCAGCATTAGCTTAGTAAATCGACATCCCGGGAGGGGTCTCGTAGCATCTCTGCGATTTTATCCTTGACCAACCAGAAATTCTATGTCTTTATCTCGCTCTGTCGATGTCAGCATACTACTTCACAGGGTTGTCCCGGTGGTCCTTTGCCCTGCTGTTTCCATCTCGACATGAGTGCCCCCAGACTTCACAGTCACCAAAATCATGCCGAAAGGAGACAGTCAACTTTGCTACACCGCGATAGCCACCTGAAAACAGCACATCAATGCCTCAATACCCCTTTCTCTATACAGCCCAACCCCCGTTTGACCCGTCCCCATCGGGACGTCGTGGCTGTCTCTCCCAGCACCACCCCGGATCGCCGCACCCGGCACGCGACACCCTCGACACGGACCTTAACAACCAAACCAGCCCCCCAAAACTCCGAATTTCTCCATCAGCACCGTTGCGCTGCGCCCAGCCACTCCCGCTCCCCCGAGTCTCAATTAAACGACCACACCTCCTGCCGCCGCCGTTGGTCTGACCATCTCCCCAGGAGGACGGTCCTGATGCAGGCCAGCGCCGGCCTGGGATGTACCCGTTGCCGCCCAGACGCGACAAGCCGGCATGGCTTTGCCGCGGGGCCGTTTGCGGAGAGTTGCTTTCAGCTTCCCTCTACCCTCGGCCTCCCCCCGAGCGTCAGAACGCGCGGCGCCCGCCGTTGGGGAACAAACGGCAGTCAGAGCGCGCTTGGCGTTATATTTAGGCGCGGCATCCCTCGCTGCTTCGCTCCCGTGCGCTCAGCCATCGCCGTGGCAGTGGCCCTGTCACCGACATCCGTGGGCGGTGTTCGACCGAGGCCCGGTGGCGGGAGCGATGGCATCCGTGGTCAGGTTGCATTCGCCCAGCTTTCCAGGGAGCGCCTCTCCCGCCCCTCCCTTCATGCAGAATTGCAGCGCCTGAGATGCGACTGGCGGGCTGCCCGTGGGAAAGGTGAGTGATAGAAACGTCAGAGAGGGGGGCTTTGGGGGAGAACATGATCACCCTCCGGGCGAATCGCGATGCTACGTCAGGGGGCTCGCCAGCGGTTGCGATTGGTCCCCGAGTCGCTGATTGATCGACGGCAGGGTTCACGGCGTGCTGTGCAATCCTGCAGGGAAGCAAGCAGAGCCGGCCGGCCCTCGCAAAGTCGATCCGGATCCCCCCGAACGATACGAGAGCCCCCCTTTCCTCCGACCTGGATGCCATAACCTCGTCCGGGGTGGGCAGGGAAAGACCACCATGAAGCCTGGGAGGCCATTATCTGGCACCGGCCGGGGCACGGCATGAACGCAGCTCGCTCATGCAGGGAGATCTCCCGACGGAAACAAACGAAACCTCGCACTGGTCGTCTGTCTGTCTGTCTGACTGCCATCGCCACCAAGTCTTCCGTGCAGCCATGCGCGCTGTGATGTCCACGGCCTCTGCAGCGGGCACATCCGCTCATTGTTGCAGTAGCACGGCGCCGCTTCAGGTACGCACTCACTAAAGCAAGGCCTCGGACCCAGTTGAGGCCGCCGTGATCCCTCCCCGGCGCCCGCCAAGAGACACCCTAGGGGACCGACCGGTCTAGAAATTGGTGAAGAAAAAAATGTCACCGTGTCACCCAATGTCGCATCTGGACGGCGGCGATAAGATCGAATCGAGAGCATTGCCCATCTGTTCCCCGTGTCGTCTTGCTTTCCCACGCAGCCGGCTCGAGAAAAGTCCCTTCGCACCCCTCGTGGCGGAAGCGTTTCACCACGGCCCTCTCGTTTCGAACTTCCTCACGATGCTCACGACCTCGCACGCGGCAGCCGGTTGGGCGTGCCGAGTCATGGCCGGGCACGGCCGCGCCGAGTATACCACGCCGGATGAGCTGAGCTGAAGCTGAAGGGCGTGCCTTGTGTCCAGGCCACCGCCTGGTCCACGACCAAGCGGTAATGAGAAGTCCACTTGGATTCCTGTGCAGGCCTGCCCATCGTGACAGCGTCACCCCTGCCGATCTGCGAGAATGCACTGCATCCATTCCCCACGGGTGCAGGTTGCCGCGGCGGGAAGGCCAGGGTGCCCCAGGGATCCCCGAAACGGCCCTGAGCGTCAGCCGAGGCCTCTGCCCTCGCCGCCATTCGCCGACCACCAGCGAAACAACAGACGGCCCCTGTAACGGTGTAAAGGCAGGCCCGGGCGTCATAAGCATCAGCAAGAAGGAGCGTCATCATCATCGGTCATGAGTTTTCGGGATCGGCTCGATTGGGCCACGCTTGTGCTGCCAGGAGAGCCTGCCAGGGCTGCGGCTCTTGGGCGATGCGCCGCCGCCCGGCTTGGCGATGCCATCTCCTCCCCCTAAGCCCCGGCGGCATGACGCCCAGCCTGAGGGGCCAGAACTCGAGAACGAGGCAAAGAAAACAAGGGGCCGGGCGGCGAGACGAGTCGGCTGGCGCGGCGGCACGAGTAGTGCCCGCCCGCCGTCGACACCGCTAGACCGCAGGTGTCTTAGGGGAGGCCGGGAGTACTACTGCAGCAAGGAACAGTGCCCGTTGGGGGACAAAAATCAGACTGCTCAGTGCTGAGGCGTTGTTGACCCAGGCGGCCTGAGTAAGAGGGCTCCCGCAGAGGGGGACAGAATAAGCACTGAAACCACACGCGGCAACATGAAGGTTATCGGCGATATGTCTATCCAGAAGCATCTTTTCTCGTCCCCATGCTTCCCGGGGCCCGGCACTGCAAAACATTATCCATCACTGACAAGGCTGTGAGCCTTTAGACGACGGCCCTCTGGATCTGGACCATGACCCCCTCGTCGTCCTGACAGCGTCCGAATGACAATAGACGAACTGTCGCCGGCTCCATCGTGGTCGCGCAGCCGGAGATGTCTCTGCAGTCTCGATCTCTGTCGTCTGTCCGCCTCCGCCTTCCCAATTTTCTCCCGCCTTCTGTCCGAGTCCCTCACGCCTCGCCCTCGTCACTCATCTCGCACGAGCGTTGCGACGTCAGTGCGCCCGCCCGGGACAGGGGGCGTCACCGATCCTCAAACAATCGCTAGACTGGAAGAAACTAAAAGCGGTTCCCCCCCTTTTACTTCTGGGCCTACACGATCTTCGGACGGGGAACAGGGGGCATGTAAGGGCGGTCTTCGTTTGATCACCTGCGACGTCGTCGGCCGGAGGCGGCGCAGCGCGGGCGCGACTTGCGATTGGCTTCGCTCTGGGGAGACCCTCTGGGCTGGGGGCGCAGGTGCCTGCGCTCGATCCTCTCTCGCCCAGAGCCTCATCTGATCCGAGGTCGGCCGAGGGACCACTCTGCCTCTATTCACCAAGACGACGCCCAAAGCCCAAGCCCCCAAGGATGGGTTTCGGTCGCCGCCTCGGCGGAGACGTGGTCAGTGGTCCCCTCGTGATGGTTTCGTTTGAGCCTCATCCCAACGTCGCTGGGCAGTCGAGGCTCACGCCAGACACGGGGCTGCTCGTGGCCGGGCGGTGGACGGACTCTCTCGCCCCTTACTGCCGCCGCCGCTGGTGTTGCTGGTGGCAGGCGGGCTGGCTGACCGGCCAACTCCTCTCAGAGTCCATCACGACCTCCCCTTCTCTATAAGAAGAGTCGTCCCGTCGTCCCAAACACCGTCTTTTCTTCCCTCTCCTCATCATCAGCATTCAACAGCCTCTTCTCTTCTCCTCTTCACTCATCTCTTCCCTTCTTCTCCCCTCTGGCAGGTTTCAGTATTTCCTCTGGTTAGGAGATATTTTTCAGTCTTTCTCGTTTTCTATCCAAACCACGCCTACTTCCATAATCACCTCCTCCACTACCGCAAACATGTCCTCCATCAAGACTCTTCTCGCCGCCACCCTGCTGGCCTCGGCCCAGCTCGTCGCCGGACACGGTGCCATCATCTCCGCTACCGGTGACGCCGGTGGCCAGGGCATGGCTCTTGGCGTCGACACCGCGACCCCCCGTGACGGAACCCGCCGCGACCCCTTCCAGCAGGATTCCACCCGCTTCCGCGGTGCCTCCGCCGAGACCTTCGGCGAGACCGTCGGCGCCGGCGCCAACCAGCTCGAGGCCGGCACCAAGGCCATCATGTCCGAGATGGGTGGCCAGCTTCCTCAGATCACCCCTGGCGGCTCTGTCAACATGATGCTGCACCAGGTCAACGGTGACGGTGGCGGCCCCTACACCTGCGCCATGAACGCCGACGGCACCGGTGCCACCTGGGAGAACATCAACGTTTCCACCACTCCCCCCGGCGAGAACTCCCGCAACCGTGGCGGTGCTCAGACTGATTTCCCCATGGTCGCCGATGTTCCCGCCGACCAGACCTGCACCGGCACCGTCGCCGGACAGGAGAACGTCTGCCTCGTCCGCTGCATGAACGCCGCTCGCGCCGGTCCCTTCGGCGGCGTCGTCCCCGTCCAGATGGCCGGCACTGCCACCCCCGCCCAGGCTCGCCGCCTGCTGGCCCGCGCCATCCTCGACTCCGAGAAGGAGCTCTACTCCATCAAGAGGCGCTCCCTCAAGGCCCGCGCCGAGGCCCTCGAGGACTTCGAGCTCGAGGAGGAGGCCGAGGAGGGCAACTAAGCGTCTTCGCTTCCACCACTCTTAGCTCCCCCCCTCGCAGACAACGGGCGGCACTGCCCTCCCCTTTCCGACTGATGGTCTGGTCTTGACGACTCCATTAGGAGGGAGTGGCAGCCATTAGCCGCCCAAACACCCTCAACCCCCAATCCGACCCCCCTTGGTTTGGCCCAGGCAAAAGATGGAGATGAAATATATGGTACACTTTGGTGGTGGTTGTGGAAGACTGGCATTGGATGGAAGAAGAGTCCGGTAGGGACTTGAAGGCTTTTTTCCCCAGGAGAGATCAGAGTTCGATGGGGAGGTGTCTATCCTTTCTAGAGGGTGGCATCGCGGACGGTCCCGGCGCCCGGCACACCTTGATGATGGGTGTGGGCAAGCCCCTGGCCGGGGCCGCCCAGGACAGAAGTGTACAGTACTGGCCTTACTGCTAATGAGACTTGGCTGCTTGACCCAACTTTTGTTCCTCCTCGCCTTGTGATGTGACTTGTCCGATGTGGGTAACTTTCTCGGGCGGTCTTTGGGCATTTGCCTTTGAGGGTCTACCCTCGACATGGCTCGAGCCTTGTTCTCCTCCGTCCCCCTCGGCTCTCATGCATTGTACGTTCTTTTACGTCTCGAAACGATTTCTTTGTGTATTGCGTCGACTCCTATCGTTGTACGCGAGGATTAAGGGAGAGGCGGGAGACTGGGGCTTGCCTCGGCGACACAAAGGCAGGCCTGGCTGCGCGACGGGTGTCCGGACTGCTCCTTGTCCTCATGAACTCAAAGATGTACCTTGAACTACCAAGGACGAATTCCGACAAAGGGATCAACAGCACGATTTAACACCCAGCAGGCCTGTCTGGGTTTCATGGCAGACAAGCATCTCAACGACTCTGGGCCTGACACCACCGCAACCAGGCCACCCCAACCCGCAACTGAAGGCAACCAGAAGCCATGGCCGCCCCGAATCAAACTCCCGCGAGGGACAAGCTGGACGAGAGCTCCGTTTCGAACAACCTCCAAAGCATCCTGGATCGCATCGATCGGAATTTCGAGGCCAACCCCAGGGCGGAGAGGTACCAACGCACAGAAGGCAATAATGAACCCCTTTTCCACCCCGAAGTGGACAGGGCAGACTACTTCATGGGAATCGTCAACTTCGACCCGACATACTGTCCCAAGGGCCTCTTCCCTAGAGGCATGCCCGAACCAATGCAACTTTTGCACAGTTACATGTACTCCACTGGAAATGAGGACCAGCTCTACCACAAAATCAGGATTGCGCCTACCCCGGGGATCGCAGACGCCTTCAAGAGACACTGGAAAGCCCGGGCCACGACGATCATGGAGCTCTGGAAGTCGGTCGACGAAAAGATGACCATCTTGGAGGGCACGGACGCGAGCATTTTCTCACCGGACAACCTCGCCAAGATGTTTGTTTCTCAACCGTGGGACGACGCTATGGGCAGGCTAGTGGCCGACATCGTGCAGCGTTCTGATCACGAGGGTCCTGTCCGACCGATTCCACACCCGATTCCAATCGACGTACCGCAGTGGGTACTGGCAATGGGCAAGAAGGCGGTCATGCCCAAGGTCAACCGCCCTGATCTTGACTGCTTCTCCGAACTGCACCAATATACCAGATTCTATCATCAAAAAATGCCAAAGGCTTTGGGGCCCATTCACGAAAAATATGCTATCCCCATGACATTCTGGTCTGGCCGCATCCCCATACCGATGTCATTCGAGGATGAGGAAAGATGCAGATGTAGGACCAGAACACTAGAGCAATACATCGACTTCTGGGCACCGATGCTTAACCTGGAGAACCTTTCAAAGCCTGGAAATTTTGTCTCCATGCTGTACAACCGCGCCAAACACCACCCCGCCACTTATGCGAGCCGGGACTTCGAAACGACGTACATCGCACGGGCCGGTCGCATGGATGACATCTTCAACTACCACTACCTCCCGAGTTTCTGGGAGGTGAGCGAGGATGACATCTACATCACCCACGTCGACGCCCCGGCCGACGGCGACACGTTCAACAAGGCCGTTGTGAGCTCCATCCAGGCCAAGAGCCGGCTGTACACCCACCTCGAGATCGGCGCCATCTTGCACACACAGGAGATCCTCTACGAATTCATTGACAGGACTCTTACACACATCGGGACGATGGTACACGAAGCGCGCTCGGCCAGCCTCGTCAACGTGACGGGATCGAGTGCTTCGGCTGAGCGCGTAGACATCGACAAGGTGATCAGAGAATTGAATGAGGATGATCTCCGCAAGGCACAGAAGAGAGACGGGAATGGGGACAACAGGAATGAGCTGGTTCACAGATGGGCGATCAGGCAGTACGCGCCCCCCACCGACACCCTGTTCGACTTTGACGAGTGCGAGATCAACCTGCTGGGCATGAGGGAACAGGCGCGCGACAGGCTCAGGGAGCTGATGACCGACCCGATGGCCTTCTTGAACGAGGCGAAGAACATCATCGACCACCACCCGGGGCAGGTCAAGTCTATTCGCGGGGAGTATGATCAGTCGACTGATTTCGACTTCTCGGAGGAGTCAGGGCGGCAAGTGACGCGCCATTTCGACAAGGACAAGATCAAAACGTACGGCAAAGCCGAGGCCGCCAGGCTCGAGGATGAGCTTCTCAGCAGCGTCCTACACACAATGGTCCTGGCGGCGGTGCGCGAGCTGGAGATCTGGGACCACCTCTACATGGTCGCGCAGAGGCTGGGCGACCACATCAGGACCGAGCACATCGACTTGCACGATCCGGAGACGCCCCTCGAAGGCGAGCTGCGCAAGCTATGGCTGTTGCTCCTCCACTCCCTGAGGGCCAACCACAGACACCTCTACATCGACTTCCAGCACAACAACTCGTACCTCTGTTCCCCGAAGATGAGAATCTTTATCGGACGGCACTCGAAGGTCAAGAAGGAGGCAATGGTAGACGAGCGGATCTTCCGTTGGGAGCAACCGGTACCCATTTTCGTGAACAGCAAGGAAACACGCGACTACCGCGTGAAGGAGCTGAAGAAACACAAGCGGGGGCCGAACGGGGACTGGAAGTCCGACGACTCCATCCTCTACGGCCCCGACGACGAAGTTCTTACCCGGTTCATCATGGCTTTCGATGACGACTACAGTTCGGACACGGATGATAGCAAGATTTCCAGGACATTCTTCTTCAACCTTTTGAAGGGAGAGTTCCTGTCTTGCGCGGGCATGTCCAACCTCTGCGAGCACGTGTCGAGGCTCGACGCGAAACTGGACCCAGAGGACCGCCGGATGACGCCCTACGTCTGGCGCCAGATCCAGGACCTCGTCACCCTGTCCCGCATGGTCGACGACATGGAGAGGACGCGCCGCGTCCTGCCCCCTCAGGCCCAGCGCCTGCGCCAGGAGTTTGAGGAGGACTGGGGCGATCTCAGCGGTCACGTCTTCGGCCCCTCGAAGTATCTCCCGGAGCTGAGCTCGCGCATGTTCATTCCCGAGAGACTGCGGAGCAACTGCAAGCCCCTCAGGGGCCTGCTGTACCCTCTGCTCAAGAGCATCGACAAGGGACTCCCTCACGACGACCAGGGCTGCCTCGTCCCGTACAAGGACGGCTGGGACAGGGAGATGCCGCCGCAGAACCGCCACAAGGAACTCGCCTTTGTATGGAAGCACGCCCTGAGCGGCATCGTTGGCGGCTCCATCGAAGAGGTGTTCGAGGGAAACACCGACGCCAAGGTCAACCGCGGCATTAAAGGGCTGAGGTCGGGCATCAACAAAGGCACCTTTGGCGCAGGTCTCGCCCGGTTCCTCAGCACGTTCGAGACGGGAGGGAAAAGAAAGGACAGGGGAGTTCAAAAGGAGCGCCAGGCTGCCCAGGAGGCCATGGAGAGTGAGGAGGAGATCGCCGCGCTCAAGCAGATCATCTTGAGGCGCAGCGATGCCCTGGAGCGGGCGACGAGGAGGGCGGATGGGGACTGGGCGGCCGATACGGGCGACCCTATGGACGTTGACATGGAGGAAGGGGAAGAGGAGGAGGAGAGGCCCCCCATGACCGCCGAGGAAGCCCTCGCCGCCGATGAAGAGCACCGCCGCCGCGCAGAAGAAGAACAAGCCCGCCAGATAGCGCTACGACCGGTGGAGCGAGTTCGTGGGCGGAAAACCAACTACCGGAGGAACCGGAGGCGGCAGCTGGAGCGACAAGCAGGCGGGCTTCAGAACCTGCTGGCCGCCCCGGCGCCGCCGCCGATCGTCAGGCAGCCTCTGGCCCAACACCACTGGGATTGTTTCCGGGCGTGCTTCGGCCGCAACGACGCGCAGATCACGACAAACTTTATCGCTCTCCGCCAGGCCCTGGGCGCCATCAACTACAGCGTCCGGCCGTCAAACGGAGGGTCCGGCTGGCGCTTCAGCTGGACCCCGGAGAGTAACCTCCCGCCGGCGCCGGGGGCCACTTCCATGGGAGCGCATGAGCCGCATGGAGCGGCACTGAGGCACCTGCGGCAGACAATGTTGAGAATCGGGGCAAGACTGCCGACGATTGGGGTTACGGCGCGGAGGTTGGCTAGGTACTACGAGGGGGCGCCTGATGGTTGGTGATGGGTGTCTGGGTGTTTTGTTTGGGTGTTCCGGCGGAGTTATGGATTCGATGTAATTTCGTGTGTATTGATGAGTGTTTGCCAGCCCGTGAGGTTGTCGAGATCATGGTGTTGAGGGAGGTGAGAAAAAAAAGAAGGCACCAGGGTTACCGGAGCGTGTACCGAATGGCTAACCTCTCCCGTTTCCTTTATCGCCTCGTCAGGCTTAGTAATTTGGCCCTCAAAGCGCCACCCAACCACACCACTCCGCCCCCCGGTACTCACAGCGGGGCTGGAAGGAGCTAAGAGGACATCAGCTGGTGCCAGCTGGAAATCCAGAGCACCATCGACATGGGCCGCGCCGAGGGGTCTCCCACCGACGCGTCGACTTGGAGCTTGACGCGACACCACCACGTGCACCTCAAACGATTTGCAACCATTCGCACTCCCAGCACATCTTCCGCGCACTCTCACACCAACCACGCACCTGCAATCTGAAGGCCGAAACTTCCGAAGATGCCCCCAAAGCGGAAGAGGCCGGCAAACGCACCCGATGCACAGCCTAGACAAGCGCCCTCCCGCTCACCCCCCGCCGACACCGACATGCAAGACGACGTCGAACCACCACCTCAATTCTTCAACGTCTCCTTCACAGCCCACCGAGTGTCCAGCCTCTTCATTGGCCACGAAGCCCTGTCATCAACACGACTTGCGACTATCGCGCAACGGCTACGCGATACCCTTGTCGGCGACGTGGTCCGCGGCGTCCAGGTCGGTCTTGAGAGTGCCGATGCCGGACTCGGTCGCGCAGGGTCACTTGAGAAGGTGACGGTGCGCTGGTTTGATGCAGACGCCATGCTGGGGGACGAAGATTCGACCACGCCGAAGCGCGAGGGCCTCTGCTTCGAGATGCGGTACGAGAACACGCTGTGCACGGCGCTGCTACTTCCCCGGGCAGGCGAGCGGCCGCGGGACAAGAACAACATCATCGACGGCCCTTTCGGCGCAGACGACGCTTTTTCAGTACCGAGCACCTTCGACCCGCCAAGCGCTGACGGACCCGACGACCCGCGTTTCCTCGAGCTGCCCCTCCTCCTGACGAGAATGCCGACACAGCTGCGGTCCTTCGTCCTCGACTTCATCTGCCGGACCTTTGATTGTCGCATCGCCCAGCTGGGCCTCGGCACGCGTAGTCTGACGTCGGCATGGGAACGCTGGGTCGAGGATGCGGGGCTGCCGACTAGAGGACCTCTGGCCAAAGATCTTGTCATAACCATTGGATTCCACCTGCCGTCGTCAGAGGACGAACCCGGCGACGAACCGGCCAAGATGGGCCTGCGGACAATCGACGTCATCATCCCCGCAGACGACGCTGGGCGCTTCCTCCGATCAGATCTGGGAGCCGACAACCGACTCGCGGAGAAGCAGGGCTGGGAAGACGACGACAGGGTGCGGAGCCGGCTATCTGGGGGCGGCGACGAGGAGGGTTGGGCGTGGCTGCGCGGGGAGAATGGGGAGGACGCGGCTGAGCTACCGTTCACGCGAGCGCTTGCGTTTTACCTGGACAAGCACATGACGCTGAACTTGTTCCACCCCAGCGTGAGGATCGTGAGGATCGCTTGCGGCGGGTTTGTCTTGGCGGAGAACAGACTCAAGGTGTTCGCTGTCGCATCGAGCGATGAGGAGCTTGCTGCGACGGGAGCTGTGAAGAGGCTTGTCGCTGGTTTGGCAGAGAGGGCCGGCTGATGGGTGGGATGGATGAATGACTGGATGATGCTATGATTTTGCTTTTGAAAGATACCCCTTTCGACTGGATGTTGTCGAATATGAGTTCAGGTGTTGGCAGGATCGATTGGCCTGCTGGCTGGAAGGACATGCCGCTTTTTCTCCATTCCTGGCTTCTGTCCAAAGCTGAAACGGTTGTGATATGAAGAAGTGGACATATTATACGCGGGCATCGAATTTGTCCAGCACTGGCAGGTCGTGACTCCAGCGTCGGCCTCCTCGAGCTGCCCCGCAATTTAAATTGCTACACCCCCCACCCCCGACTGAATGACTAAGCCGACGATAAGATCTTATCGCGGCGGTCTTCGACTTTTTTCTTCAATGAGCTTGTCTCGCTCACCACCGGCAACAACCACAGCGCTGTAGCCGCTACGACTTCAGACACAATGGCCGACGATGGCATGATTCTCAATTTCGACCTCGGGGAGGCTCCCGTCAAGACCCAGGTCAAGTTCCAGGGCGGAAAGTGGAGGGACCGCCTCAAGGCGCAACGCGACGCCAACAAAGACCCCAACGCAGGACCATCGGAAAGGATCAACAAGCGACGAGACATCGGAGATGACGGCGAACGACCTCCGAAGCGGCCGAGGGCAGAACCTCCCCGGCCCTCATCCTATCAGACCGGAAAGCTGCCGCCGGGCAGCATCAACACGGGTCGGCCTCGCCCGGTCAACGGCCAGGTGACATCCCGGCTCTTCTCGTCCAACCCCGAGGCGCGCACCGTCTTCGACGACCCCGACGACCCCAAGCCCCCCCAGGAGGACGCCGAACCGTCCAACGCGCCGCTGTCAGAGGAGGCGGCCAGCTTCCACGCACTCGGCTGCTCGCGCAAGCTGGCCGAGACGCTGTCGGGCAAGCTCGCGCTTAAGGCGCCTACGGCCATCCAGGCCAAGGTGATCCCTCAGCTGATCAAAGAGGACAGCGACGCGTTCGTCCAGGCCCAGACGGGTTCCGGAAAGACGCTGGCGTACCTATTGCCCATCGTGCAGCGCATCCTCGCCGTCGAGGGCCAGGTGCGGCGCGACTCGGGCGTCTTCGCCATCGTGTTGGCGCCCACGCGCGAGCTTTGCCGGCAGATCGAGTTGGTTCTCGCGAAGCTGCTGCCGCCGTGGCTCGTCAGTACCACCGTCATTGGTGGTGAAAGCAAGCATTCGGAGAAGAGCCGGCTCCGCAAGGGCGTCAACATTCTGATTGCCACACCGGGAAGGCTGACGGATCACCTTCAAAACACCAAGGTGCTCGATGTTGGCACCGTGCGCTGGCTGGTGCTCGATGAAGGCGACAGGCTGATGGAGATGGGTTTCGAGAGCGATCTGCGCGAGATTGTCGGCAAGATCCGCGAGGGCAAGCTGACGAGCTCGACGAAGAATGGCGTGTCCCTGGAGGCGCTGCCGACGCGGAGGGTGACGGTGCTCTGCTCGGCTACGATGAAGATGGACGTGCAGAAGCTGGGAGACATCTCGCTCGAGGACGCCGTGCACCTCGCGGCCGGCGACGATGAGGTCCAGGACGGCGCCGAGCAGCAGCAGGTGGCCTTTTCGGCACCCGCGCAGCTCAAGCAGTCATACAACGTGGTGCCTGCCAAGCTGCGGCTGGTTACGCTCATCGCGCTGCTGCGGTCAACGTTCCTGCGCAAGGGCTCCGTTATGAAGGCCATTGTCTTCATCTCGTGTGCCGACTCGGTCGACTTCCACTACGACCTGCTCAAGAAGCCGCTCGGTCCCGACGACAAGAAGGACTCAACCTCGCATACGGCCAACACAGTCGCCCCCGCCGCCTACATCACCTCCCCCGCCAACCCCGACATCATCCTGCACAGGCTGCACGGCTCGCTAGCGCAGCCGGTCCGAACGGCCACACTCAACGCCTACACCAACTGCAAGGACCCCTGCGTCCTCATCACCACCGATATCTCATCCCGCGGTCTCGATGTCCCCGCTGTCGAACTCGTCATCGAATACGACCCAGCTTTCTGTGCCGCCGACCACCTCCACCGCATCGGTCGAACAGCCCGAGCCGGCCGGCCCGGCAAGGCCGTCCTGTTCCTCCAGCCTGGCACCGAAGAGGGCTACGTCGACATGCTCTCGGCCGGCAACCCGTCTCCGCCGAAGGCAGAGTCGTACGAAGGCATCCTGCACAAGGGCCTCGCTACGCATCTGGTTTTCCCCGTCGACACGGACGCCAAGCCCATCGACGAGGAGAGCCGGAGCTTCTCACAGCGCGCCGAGTCGCTGCAGCTGCACATTGAGCAGCGCCTCCTGATGCCAACGTCGACGGTCCTTCTCGACGCGGCGCGCAAAGCGTTCCGTTCGCATATTCGCGCGTACGCCACGCACGTCAAGGATGAGAGAAAGTACTTTGATATCACGGAGCTGCATCTAGGACATACGGCCAAGAGTTATGGTCTGCGCGAGGCCCCGAGCGGTGTGGGACGTGGTATGCATGATGGAAAGAAGAGCGCGATGAAGTCGGCGGCCAAGGGGCGGCGCAAGAGTGGTGCGGCTGCCGGGGGTGATGGCGGTCGCAAGAGCAGCGCGATGGAGGATATTGACACGGGTGGCGGTGTGGATATGGCGGAGATGGAGAGGAAGATGAAGATGAAGATGAAGAGCGTGATGAACGCGGCGAGCGAGTTCAACATTGGTTGAAGCATGGGGAGGCAGATACAAGGGGCACGGGTCATCTTTCTTGTTCTAGCGATTCGTTCCAGGAGTCTGGGTCAAAAATATGAAGAAGCTGATTTCATCAGGGGTTTGTGTCCCGAAGTGTGATTTGTCTGGGCTTACAGGCTGTTTGCAGAGGGAGCAGTCTTACGATCACCATTATCAAAATCGAAGGGGTTATGACGTCGACGTGTCACGTAGCACACCGTCGGTCGGCCACGACAAACACCGGGCAAAGCCAACTTCCCCTCACAATCCTCATGACAACCTCACCTCTAGGGCCCGCGACGATGGGCTTCCTCAGACACGTGCCCGCTCTCTTCCTCGCGACGGAGCTGTTCATCGCCGCCATCGGGCGCCTGGTCCCAGCGCTGCGCACCTTTCACGGCAAGGTGCGGCGCAAGACACTTCGCACGGCGCCGGAACTGTACCCCGTGGTCCCATTCCGGGACGACATACAAGCACATCTGCGATATGTCGGCACGTGGCTTTTCGTAACCGGGCTTCTGGTTGCCATCCCAGCGACACGGGGAGCAAGGGCGACACTGGGCCTGGTGCTCTTCTGGACGGGAGCCGGGGCGTGGAGTCAGTGGAGGTGTGGCATGGCGTACCGGGTGCCCGTGTTTAACGCGGCACTGGGCGTCTTGGTGTTCTGGCTGGAGCGGAGGCGCTGAGCCGAGCTGAGCTGGACGCGACGCGGGCATGGTCTGTGGGTTGTTGTTGTTTCTTTTTGGTGGAGGCGCGAGTGTGTGACTTGGGATGACATCACCACCCGCGGCTGGCGGGTTCAGTTGTTTGCACGGGAGCATCGACTGACCGCCCTTCTTTCACATTCAAACACCAGGAGGAAAAATCGGAAGGCCCAGAAACACATTCATCAAAGCACATCGACACGTACAAGATGGTGTCGACGCGATCTTCGGACGGAGGACCCAAAGCCAACGGCTCTCAAGCCACGGCGGGTGAGAAGCACGAGCTCGACAAAGAAGGCGGCGCGGCCTCGCCAGATGCGAAGCGAACAAAGACGGAGGATGATGGCAAGGGAGAACGCCAGCTCACCATTGAGGAGTCGATTGCCGGGCCGGGTGACAAAGTGGACGGCAAGCAGCAGGAGGGCAAAGACAAGGAGCCCGACCAGAAAGTCGAGGAGAAGGCCACCGAGATTAACACCGAGGAAAAGGCCCCCAAGGAGGAGACCGCCGAAGACGTCAAAGAAGCCCTCGAGAAGCACGAGGCCAACGGCGCTAGCAAGCCCAACGACACGGCCGAGGAGCCTCACGCAGACCCGGACGTCCCCTCAACCGTCATGGAGAAGGGCATCCTCTACTTCTTCTTCCGCCCCCGCGTCAACACCGAACACCCCGAAGAAGTCAACGACATCGCCCGGTCCTACATCATCTTGCGTCCCATGGCTCCTGATGCCGGCCTAGGCAGCGGTCCCATCGGCGACGCCGGCAACAGCCGCGTCCTCGCCCTGCCCAAGAAGACCCTCCCGCAGTCCGGGCGCGAGCGCTACATGGTCTTTGTCAACCGCACGGGCACGAGCTTCGAGACGCTCAAGAACGAATTCCTCGAGGGAGAGAAGAGGGAGACCAAGACAAAGGGCACCAGTGTTGTGCCTGAGGCTGTCCCTGCTGCGGAGGGCGTTTATATGCTGACCAGCAATGGGCGGGAGAGCCACCTTGCTTACGCTGTGACGAGGCCGAATGAGCTGGGTGAGGTGCAGAGTGACCTGGGGCTGAAGAAGCAGGGGAGCTTTGTGCTGAGCACCAAGAACCCGAAGACGCCTGCGCCGCAGAATACACAGCTGCCTGAGGGGCCGGAGTTTTCCAAGGAGTATGTGTCCTGGCTGTCAGTCATCGGGTGGGAAGTGAGCTGACGTGAGAACAGGATTCAGGACGAGTTCCGCGATCTCCGATGGCAGCCGTCGAAGCCGGCGCACCTCGACACCCTTAACGCGCAGATTCTATTCATTGGTGAGAGCGGCGGTATTGACAAGGCAGTCGAGCCGAGGAAGAAGGACCAGAAGGAGGGCAAGGAGGAGCCGAGGGAGGTGCTCGAGGAGCTTGAAGAGGAGGACCTGGCGAGGATGAAGGGACTGTCTGATTCTGATGCTGTGTTCAGGGATCTGGAGACGCATGCGGGGCAGTACCCTGACATGATGACCACGTTCTGATGGAGGGAGTCATCATCAAAATAGGAAGTTGAGATGCCCACCTTCTGATCGAGGGAGTCATCATCTAAATAGGAAGAAGCTGAGATGCCCACTTGAACGCGTCTCCAGTGCTCATCTCGGTGAATGCGGGGTAATAACTCGGTCAATGGCAGGGAGGGCGGGGCACACCGAGATTAGTCACCCGCGGGGTCGTGAGTCAACAGCGCAAATCAAGGGACAACGGCGGGCAGCAACGGCCAGAGAATCGAGCATACGGAAATTTGACCTCCGGAGCTTCTGTCAGTCCCGTCCGCATAAGACCCACGACGTGTCATTGCCCGCCCGACCGATTTATCTCCGTCGCATTGCTTCTCCAGCCTTCACCGCGCACGACCTCTCCTCCGAACGTCTTCCCGACCAATTGCCCCTCCTCCACGAGCAACCGACAGCATGGCGTCCGCCCCCGAAGCCGCCCCCGTCCAGGAGGTGCCTGCCGCCGAGGCGCCCGCCGCCGCGCCCGCCGATGCCACGACAGGAAAGCAGACGATTGACCCCTGGAGCGTCTCCGGCGCGGTACGTTGCTCCGCCAGAATGCGCCATTGACAACAACAACTGACATTCCCCAGGTCGGCGCAGACGGCAAGGTCCAAGCCATCGACTACACGGTCCGTCTCCCCAGCCCCTTCTCTCCCTTAGCAAAGCTAACCCCTTGCTTGCAGAAACTCGTCGCAGACTTCGGCACAAGACTCATCGACGAAGCCCTCCTCGAGCGCTTCGAGCGCGTCGTCGGCGTCAAGCCCCACCACTACCTTCGCCGCGGCATCGTCTTCTCCCACCGCGACCTCGGCCTCATCCTCGACCGCTACGAGAAGAAGGAGCCCTTCTTCCTCTACACCGGCCGCGGCCCCAGCTCAGACAGCATGCACATTGGTCACGTCGTGCCCTTTACCCTGACAAAGTGGCTCTCGGATGTGCTTGACGCGCCGCTCGTCATCATGCTGACAGACGGTGGGTACGGGAGGAAACTCTTACAAGCGGGATGCTGATATGTGGTAGATGAGAAGTTCCTCTTCAGTGAGAAGCTGAGGTTGGTGGGATTCCTAGAGAAGATTGTGGACGCAAGCTGACTGTCGCAGTATCGAGGACGTCAAGGGCTTCTCAAAGACTAACGTCAAGGACATCCTGGCCGTCGGCTTCAACCCGGACAGGACGTTCGTCTTCTCGGTGAGCTGCCCCGTTTCTGCGACATGGCGTCAGATACTGACCGTCCCAGGACTACGACTACATGGGCGGCGACTTCTACGCCAACGTCACCCGCATCGCGAAGCGCATCACCTACAACACGGCCAAGGCCGTCTTTGGCTTCGACGACAGCGCCAACATTGGAAAGATTCACTTCGCCTCCATCCAGGCCGCCCCGTCCTTTGCAAACTCGTTCCCTCACATCTTCGCGGGTCACCGTGCGTCCCTGCTCCGTCCACCGCTTAGCTGCCAGCCCCTGACTTGCTCGCAGCCTCTCCCCAGAAGATCCCGTGCCTGATCCCCTGCGCCATCGACCAAGGTATGTAACCCAACCTTTCATTCCTGAACCGCCATGCTGACCCGTCAGACCCCTACTTCCGCGTGACCCGTGACGTCGCCGCCGGCCTCAAGTTCGCCAAGCCCTCGCTCATCCACGCCAGGTTCCTCGACAGCCTGAACGGCCCCGGCACGAAGTACGCCCCCTTCAGACCTCACCCACAGTCACCTCAGACTAACCCCCTTAGGATGTCCGCCTCCATCGAGTCCAGCGCCATCTTCCTCAAAGACACCCCCAAGCAGATCCTCAACAAGATGAACCGCTACGCCTTCTCCGGCGGCCAAGAAACAGCCGAACAGCAGCGCGAGCTCGGCGCCAACCCCGACGTCGACGTCGCCTACCAATACCTCCGCTTCTTCCTCGAGGTACCCTTCCCCTCCCCTTTCCTTCCATCGTTCCGCGCTGACACTCCCAGGACGACGTCGAACTCGCCCAAATCGAGCGCGACTACCGCTCCGGCAAGATGATGACAGGCGAAATCAAGAAGCGCTGCGCCGACGAACTCGCAAAGTTCTGCACCGCCTTCCAGGAACGTCGCGCAAACGTCACCGACGAGGATGTCGAGCTCTTCATGTCCCGCCGTCCCCTCAAGTGGAGGGGCTCAGACCAGCTGGCCGCGCTGGCGTCGCGGCCCAAGGATGGTGCTGCTGCTGCCGGCGGTGAGGGCGAGGGTGACGGAAAGCCGACCAAAAGCCAGCTGAAGAAGCTGGAGAAGCAGCGCCAGGCTGCGGAGAAGAAGGCTGCAAAGGCCAGTGAGAAGGAAGCCAAGGCTGCGGCCCCGGCGGCAGATGCCCCCGCTGCGACGGAAGAGGCTGCTCCTCCGGCGGCGGCGTCGACATAGCGCGAGCATGAATACAAGAGGGCGGCGTCAGTTTCGGGTAAGATGTTTCTCGTGAATCGTGTGAAATGCTATTCAATCAAGCAAGCATCAGTTGAGAAGCAACAGCCTGAAGGAATATCCAAGGTATCATGCATTAGGGAATTAAGTATCCAAAGGCCCATGTCCAAACGCCTGCATCCCCCCTCACGTGTAGATACTCTCGGTGAACTGGTTCACCTGCAGTCCCGTCTCAGCCATTTCGGCATCTCGTAGGAAGTCCATGGGCATCCAGACGAGGTGGCCCTTGATCTCGCTAATCTTGCGGCGCGCGTCCTCGGGCGGCATAAACTGGTCGTAGATGTGCCCAGACTTGACGCCCTTAGGGGGCAGGTAGCGATCGTAGTCGTCAAAGTTTTTGACTGTCTCGTGTTAACATGGCAGATACTTCAGGGGTGATGGCAGGGGAACGCACTGTGGTCATCGGGGTCCGCGTGGAAGACGTGGCGGTACAACTCCGTGTTCTTGGTGGCCTGGCTTGTCCACATTTCCCACATATCGTCGCTCAGGGGGTCGGCGACAAACTCCCACGACGGATCGCGGTCCCAGGGGTCGTTGGGCGAGTCCTCGCCGGGCGGCTGGGCGTTGGGGTCGCCGGTTCCGTCGAGGCCCTGCGCGGGCAGCAGGCCAAGATGCTCACGCCAGAGGTAGCGTCGCAGCGAGGCGGCATGCCAACCGGCCTCGTAGGGCTGGCCGTTCATCGTGGTCTGAATCTTCTTGGTGTCCTCCATGACGATGCTCAGCTCCGAGTCGTGCAGACCCAGCTGCGAGCGGTCGTTGAGGTTACTGGAGCCGCAGATGACGATGCGGTCGTCGGCGATGAGAAGCTTGGAGTGGATGTAGAGCTCCTCTTGGATCCAGTTGCGCACCTCCGACTCGAGATTCTCGTCGTCCCAGGGCTCGTCGAGGAGGGAGATTTCGTTGCCCGACATGGCGTGGTGAGCAAGAGACGATGCGGCCTTCATCTCGCCCTCTGGCATTGCCGCTTCGAATCGCGACTTGGCCTGCAGCGCCTCCTCGGCCTCGGGCGTGGCGAGCTTGGGGTCCTGGTCCTGAGCGCTTCCCATGTGATCGTCGCGCTCGCCGCCAACAGGGTCGTTGGTGCCGTGAATGCCGGGCGACATGACAGTCTCGGCCTCGGCACGCTGAACCTGCTGGTATGACACACCAGTCTCCTTCTCCTGCTTCCTGAGTGCTGGGGTGGTGGACAGGCGGTCGTAGGAGCGCAGGTTGAAGAAGAAGATGTACTTGGTGGGGTCAACGTCCTGCTTCCTGATCTGCTCAAAGATGGAGTGCTCGCCGCGGCAGATGGACTTGTATTGGTAATCCATGATGGCACGGGTACCCATGGCGGCGTCCTCACGCAGGTCGCCAGCGAAGCCTGGGACGGCAGGGATGATGACGATGACGCGGAATTTGCGACCCTCCTTGTCGGCGCGGACAATGGCATCAACGATGGACTTTCCAATGGTGTTGTGGATGGGCGACTGCTGGTCACCGGTGGCGGTGATGAAGAACTGGTTCTCGATGTACACGTAGTGCTGGGCCTCCTCGATGACCTTGCGGTAGGCGTTCTGGATGGAGTGGTCTGTCAAGATACCGGAGGACCAGTCATCGCTGGATCTAACGATCTGAGCGTGAACAGTGCCGCGGTTATTGAGGTTCTTGGACTCGAGAGGCGTCAGGGGATGGGTGAGGTACTCGCCGACGGGGTGCTTGGGGCGCTGGACGCCAACGAGGTCCTCGTCGGCATCGAGACGTCCTTGCAATTGCAGCCAGTCGTAGCGGTCGTCGCGCTTGTACTTGTCACGTTTGACAAAGTTCCAGCGCAGAACAAAGTGCTCTGCAATGTCGTAGACGCAGGGGCCGATGAGGCCCATGGCGACGTCGTGCCAGGGCATGCGTCCATAGATGGACTTGCTCAGCTCATTTTGTTTCCAGTCGTCAACTTGCTTGAAGTCCATGACGCGGTTATTGTTAAAGTCCTGGCCGGGCCAAACCTCGTTCTCGACGCCCTCGGGGTGGACGTCGGCGAGGGCGTGGGTGTGGGTGTCGTAGCGGCCGAAGCACAGGTCAAGGCCGCCGATGAAGGCCATGGCGTAGTCAATGATGATGAACTTCTCGTGGTGGGCCCAGTAGAAGGTCATGTCGGCAGCGTTCTCAAAAACGTTGTGGTCGGGATGGCGCATGACCTTGATGTTGCCGTAGCCGGGCGTGCCCTCGGGGCACAGGGCGTGCAGCGCATGCTTTGTGTGCTGCGAGTTACATGTGAGGGCGGCCTCAACCTCGCGATAGACGATGATGTAGATTTTGACGCCGGCCTCAGCGCGGCGCTTGAGGACCTGGTCGAGGCGCCACTCTTGGTTGTGGAAGGGCGGGCGGCGCAGGAAGAGCTCGGGCGACAGCCACCAGTCGGCGATGTAGATTGTCTCGGTGGCCTTTTCCAGGGCCTCAGAGACGGCCCAGAAGTAGTCCCTGCCGTCGACATACCACTTGATGATGTTGCCGTCGCGCTCGGGGAAGAAGGACTCGAAGCGATGGCTTTCGGCAATCTTGGTACGCTTGTCATCGGTGGCCTTTTCGTGCTCCTCGTCGTGTCTGTGGTTGGAGTTGAACTGGGGGGTCCCGAGTCAGCACTGCACGGCACGGCACCACCCGGCGTGGGCGCGCGGGTGAGGGACGCGCAACGCCGAGCGACACAAGACGGGGAGCGGCACTCACGAGGTTGGCGAATTTGCCTATCTGGTGCTTTTTGTGGGTGATGGCGACCTTGGCGTCATGCAGGTGAGTGCCCTCGAGCTTCTCCTCGAGCTCGCGGAAGGGCTTCTTAAGCTTTGACATGAAGCTGCTTTCATCCTTGTGCTCCTTCTTCCGCTCGTCATTGGTGCCGAAGACCATCTTGGCCGGTCACCGCAGGGGGGGATCGCGGGTGAGGAGTCGTGTGAGGTGGTGATTCTAGGTAGCGAGGAGCGAGGAGGTGGCCCGCGTCATATGCTCGGGGAGATTAGATGGCGGAGATGGCGACAGTCGGTGTCGCCGGGTATCATGAACGAACGGTACAGGTAGGTCTGCTATGGATCCAAGAGCAATTGAAGCGATTTCGACGTGAGGCGATGGCGCAGCGACAGCGACAGCGAAGGCGAAGAGGGCGAACGGCACAACGGCACAGTAGGGACGGACCAAGAAGGGCGGAGGCAGAGTCAAGGAAGCTTGTTCGTGACAAGAGGTGGGACGACGAGCATTCGGGGGTCTCGGCGGCTTAAAGAGGAGTCAAGATGCCGGGGGGAGGTGGACAGAAGGCGATGTCATACGGCGCCGAGGGGCAGCCAAGGTGGAAGAAAACAGGGCCGGAGACGACGAGGATGAAGCTTGGCCGAGGTGAGGGGAGACATGGGAGGAGGGACAGGCACGAGGACAGGACTCGGATTCGGAGGAGAGAGGGGCAGGAGAAGACGAAGACTCGGATGGGGCTAAGGGCCACAGGGCCTAGTCGCTGTTGCCCTCGTGCCGCAACAAGTGCCCGCATCGAGCCAGAGGAGAAAAAAAGTGGCCGTGTCAACGTCCGGGGTCGTGGTGTCGCGACCTCGGAAGCTCCCAGACTCAGGCGCATTGGCTCGACAGACGCCCCTGGCCGCGCGTCCCTGCCGCAAGGCACTGCTAGCCCGACTCGGGAGGCAGATCACGGCATGCAATCGATGCAGCCAGGCGCTGGACGAGGGGTCCGGGTTGGGGACGTGCAGAGAAAAAAGCCAGAGGGCTGAAGAACGATGATCATGAATGGCAGCTGCCTCGAACGAGAATTGGAGCTGGGGACCCGGCGCTACACCAAAGTGGGCTGTTTAGCTCCGATCTGGGCGGGCGGCGGCGCATGGTGTGACGTCACGCTCCCGACGACCCCGCGATGGGGAGAAGGAACGAGGAATCAAGCGTGGAGGGAAGGGGCTTGTCGAGGAAGGCTCGGAGGAAGGAGCGATTGGGTAGCCAGCTTGCCGGAGGAGACGAAACTCCAGTCGCCAGACGAGACTCCAAACCCCAGCCTTCATCTTCCTTCGCATATCCCATCCAGCCTGATGAACCCGTCATGGCTCCCCGAACAGCAGCACCGCCCGCACCTCGACGCTCTCACGCGACTCTGCCTCGTCGTGCTCAGCATCTCGAAACGCGCAGTGCGGCGTCCGCCTCGCCAACCCCGCCTCCTCGGCCGAGTCGAAGCACTTGATGAACAACACCTCGTCCGGCCGCTGACCGCCCTTGTAATACCACCGGTGCCGCTCGCTCGGCCGCACCGCCCAAGTTTCAGCGCGCGAACCGTCCGGATACTGAATGGCACCGGCCACGAGGTCCTCATCGTCCACCGTTGCTGCGTCGGCCACGGCTAACGGATCCTTCCGCACCGTCCGAATCGGCCGCCAGATATTGACGATCTGAAAGCGCCGGGGCACGGGCTTCCGCTGCTGCTCAGCCAGGAGGACGTCGGCGGGCAGATGCTTCTCTGCTACGAGGCGCGCGCCGTCGTACGACTGGTCGACGTGGACGCGGTGCAGAGGCCCTCGACTGGCAGCGTTGCCCTCACCGAGCGAGTGCCAGTGTGACGGGCCGCGACGGACACGATGACCGAAGATGAAAACCTCAGACGCGCTCGTCACGTCGCGATAGAGCTGCTCCATCTCGGCATAGTAGTGCTTGCGCAGAGCCGACTCGTCGACGAAGGACGGATCGTGGCTGCTCTGGTGCGGCACCAGCTGGAAGCCATGCTTGTCGAGGGTGTACCGGCCCTCCTCGCCCGTGATATCCGTGACGGTCACGGCGAGGGGAACCGTCGGCCGCTCATTGGTGACCTTGTTGCTGCAAGGGAGTTAGAGGAGCTGCGCACTGCAAACTGCACACCGCAAGTTGGGGCGGGCCTGACTGACCTGCCCACGACGACCGGAGTCGGGGCCGAGCCGTCCCCGGGGTCGCGGTAGTAGTTGAGCTCCGTGGCGACGTGTCTGGCCGCCATTATGTTGATAGAGCCGTCTTACCGTTTCCCTGACTCGACCTTTTGTTCTGTGCTGGTCCAACAGGACGAGGTCTAGAACAAAGGGCAGACGGGTCCAGCCCATTTCCCCTGAGAAGCAGTTGGCCAGCCGTTGTGGTGTGGTAAACGTGCTTCCCGCCGGCCCGCCTCCATCGCGTGGGAGCTGTTGATTGGCCAAGAACACGAAGCTTCCCCTCGCGAACTGCCCCTCATCAAACAGTGTCGACTTGATCAATCGACACTTCTTCTGCCTCCTCGAGACAGCCCAATGCCCGCCAACTTGAACACCCCAGAACAGTGTCCGCACCGTGCACCCAAACGCCATCGACCCCACCTTCTGTTGAGCTTCCCCTCGCCCCTCGAACGGACCTGTCACAGTCTCCCGTCGGCCAGTGTCTCGCCTCCTCTGCACTCGACTCGACTCGACCGGGACCCTTGCAGCAATCCATCCCCGACAACCTCCCCTTCCCCGCGAAGACACATCTCGGCCTCAAAAGCTTGACCGCTCCTCCATCTTCTACAACTTCCATCGACTCTCTCGCTCCATCAATCGTACCAATCTCCCCGACATCCACAACCGAACAACCGCCATCATGTCCGCTCCTCAGATCCCCCCGGTGGCACCATCATCGACACCTTCAAGAAGTCCTTCACCGATGTCCCCGTCGACCCCGCTAGCAAGGCCATCAACACCTCCGACTTCCTCGAGGCCACCGAGTCGCTGGTGACCATCTTCGGTATGGCCGAACTGGCTTCATCTCTGGACCTTCTTTTCTGACCCGCCTAGATGCCCTTGGCTCGGTCGCCTTCTCCCCCGTCAAGTCCGATATGCTCGGCAACGTCAAGGTCTGTCTACTCAACATCCGTACCAGACCACATCCAGAACCCAGCTGACGTTCGTGCCTGGCAGAAAATCCGCGAGCGCTTCCTCGCCGCCCCCACCGAGTCCGAGACCGTCCAGGACCTCGTCCGCAACGAGATCAAGTCCAAGAAGCACGTCGCCGCCGAGGGTCTCCTCTGGCTGACCCGGTGAGCATCATCCCTCTCCTCAAATACATCCAGCAATGCCAGTCCGCTGACCCCATTAGTGGCCTCGACTTCACCGCCCAGGCTCTCGACAAGAACATCTCCAACCCCTCCCAGGAGCTCGCCGACTCGTTCCGCGAGGCCTACAGCGGCACCCTCAAGCCCCACCATGGCTTCCTCATCAAGCCCATCTTCAGCGCCGCCATGGGCGCCACCCCGTACCGCAAGGACTTCTACGCCAAGCTGGGCTCCGACGAGGCCAAGGTCCAGGGCGAGCTCGCCGTCTACCTCAAGTCGCTCAAGGAGATTGTCGTCATCCTGCAGCAGTTCCTCGCCAGCCCCGACGCCAAGTGGTAAGCTCTGGGTGCGGGAGAAGAAGATAGGGGAATCGAAATAGCTGTGGGAGGGGGCATGCGGGGGCAGCAGGAGCAATATTTCAGCGGCGCGCAGAAGGGAGGGGGGCCTGCGAGATGATTTATGCGTATTCCCGCAGATGAGCGATGCGCCGTCATCTCACGCGCCACATTCCACCCACGTCCCGGCCGCAGGCACCGCCGCGGACAAATAAATGATCGAATGACCTCAGCCTCAGAGGGAGGCTCAGACCTCCCCCTCCTCCTCTCTTCTTCACCCTGTGCTTGAACATGCCATCCATGGCCCGCATATGATGCCGGCTCGGCGGCCGGACGAGCGAAATACCGGAGCTATCTCAGTAGTCGCGATGGCCGAGGACCCTGTCATCTCAGCCTGCCTGTCATCGGCCCCCATCGCGATGGTACCTGACGCGGCCTCTGTACCCCGAAAGGCCAGCCTTGGCGCATCACGCCCTCGAGTCCCCTCCAAGAGCATTCGGCAGTGGAAGCCGGCTGGGGTCATCGTCGGCGAAATCCATCGTCAGCGAACAAGGGGCTTTTTCAAAGTAGCAGTGGGCCAGGAACGAGCAGAACCCTGGAGGAGGACGGGCTCACTGTCTGTTCAGGGACGAGTCGACGACAGCTCACAAGGCTCATGCGGACATGTCCCCGCCTCTTCTTACGGTGACACCGTTCCTGGCGTCAGGGCGCGGCGCACAATAGCAGGGGGGCAACCTCTTGGGCTGACTGGTTCCGGCAGCCATCCGTCAATTTCCAGGGGTAGCCCAATCAACCACCACCGTTGACACCACAGGACCTGGACAAAGAGTGTCAACAGCCGTCTCCCCCCAGTTCATGCCGCGCGACTGGCCCGTCCCCCATTTTGCCGCGCTGACCCCCTCTCGGCCGACCAAGGGACGTCGTCGTCCACCGGCGACAGGGTTTCTTGCCCAGGAACATTGAACACGGCCGTGCACCGACAACCTTTTCTCACTGATAACGGGCGGCGCAGGCACCCCCATGCGAGGATCACATCCCCTAACCCGTCGACGTTACCCCCCCGGCGCCTGAGAGGGTCCAATAACCCACCTGGAACCGGACATGATCACCCAAACGGACGGCCCAAGACCCTGGGCGCGACCTCGCCCGCGTCCCTGATTGGAGATTCCCTCGCCCGGGCCCCCTGTCACCGCGTGCCCTATTGAAAAGGGTTCTGGGAGCATCCGTGGACAGGGACCGTTTCCTGACTGCCGCGAGTCAGGCACGGCCGAGTATCAGGGGACAGGGGGCCTCCTTTCGCCGACGACCAACCGTGTGTTGTGCTGGTGGTGGTGAAGCTGCAGGGTTCAGGACGGGATGGGAGGACCACCAAGGACGGCTTTTTCCCCAAGAGAGGCCATCAGCACATGTGATGGATGGATGGGGGCGCATGGAAGGGCTCCGCTGTCCATCGCGCCGCGGAAGTCCCATGCCTCGTTGACCTTCTCTCTTATATCTAGAGACGCAGTTGTTCATCGAACCACTCCATTCCCCTTTATTGATGCTGTAGCGTTCTGCCGTCTCGCCTCCTCACCCTCCTTACCTGCTCACTATCGTGGGCGTTCTCTCGTTTCGAGCCACCATCACCAGTCTAACCGACAGTCACTCTCTATCTCTCTCGCTGCAGTCGAGCCATTTCTGTTTATTGTCTAATACCCTTCTTCGCCATCACAATGGCCCGTTTCAACATGCGCTCGACTCTCGCCGGCCTCCTCCTTGTGGCCGGCAGCGTTGTCAGCGCACACCAGGACTGCCAGTGCTCGCCCGGAAACGAGCGCATCACCTACATCGTCGTCGAAATGCCCGAGCAGCCCGCCGCTGTCATCGCTACCACCACGAGGTCGAGCAGCGCCGCCGCCGTGACGACCTCGGCCCCGGCTCCCGTCTTCTCGACCCTGACGCCTACCGCCTCGGCCACGCGCGTCGTCTCCGTCGGCTACGGCGACGAGGCCCCCAAGCCCGTCTACTCCCCCGTCTCGAGCAACACCAACAGCAACAAGCCCCCCGTCATCAACAAGCCTCACGTCAACAAGCCCGTCCACGAGAGGCCCCCCATCGCCGAGGACTACAAGCCCGAGAACACCACGCACACCTTTACGCCCTGCCCGGCCCCCAACGTCGACCGCAGCGACATCAAGAACCTCGTGCCTGCGCACAATGTCTCGCTCTACTACGCCGCTACGGACGAGAACGAGCAGGGAACTATCAACATGACCCTGGCGTTCAACAACCCCGCCGTCGTGCTTGATGATGTCGAGGACGTCAAGGACGTGAGCTGCGGCGACGACGTGCTGACTGTCAAGTTTGCCACGCTCGAGGCATTTGATGAGGCCGTTGAGGACTGGGACATCAACGAGCCTTTCATCCTCATTACTGGCCACACTGGCGACTGTGCCGTCGAGTTTGAGCGTGGCTTCTTCGTTGTTGACGATGTTGTCTCTGACAAGGCCAAGCTGACTGTTACTGTCACCGCCACCAAGGGCGAGCTGCCCGACATTGCCGGTAAGCTGATCTTTCTCTTGTAACCCTCTTGCTTCTTGTGCTAACTATCTAGGCGCCCTCGAGATGGAGTTCAACTCGCTCCCCGCCGCTACCCTGACGCGCCGTCTAACCCTCGACCCCAAGTACGCCATCACCTTTGCCGAGGGCCTCCCCGAGCGCACCACCATCTTCTCCGACGGCAAGTACATCGAGGTCACCGCCGAGGAGGCCTGGTTCTCTTCGACCCTCACCTTCTCCGGCAAGCTCAAGTACAACTTCTGGGGCTTCAAGCTCGAGCAGCTCTACTTCGACATCGACGCCGAGTTCGACTCGTCCGCCGCCGTCTCCGCCTCCATCACCGCCGCCTTCACCGAGGCCATCAGCTACAAGCCCGACGCCCTGGCCTACTCCCTCGTCGACGTTCCCGGCATCATCTCCCTCGGCCCCGGCATCGCCTTCGGCCTCGCCCTCGACGTCAACGCCACCGCCGCCGTCGGCCTCTACGCCGGCGTCGACATCTCCCTCCCCGCCGGCAACGTCCACGTCGACTTCCTCGACGCCGCCAAGACGGGCACCTCGGGCTGGGAGCCCATCTACAACAGCTACGCCAACATCTCCCAGGCCGCAGACGTCAGCCTCGACGTCGGCGCCGACGTCACCGTCATGCTGCAGTTCAAGCTGCTCGGCGGCCTCGTCGACCTCTCCAGCGGCGTCACCGCCTCCCCCGGCTTCGCCAACACCTTCAAGCTGCGCGGCGAGCAGAACGCCGTCGTCAACGGCACCGTCAAGGCCATCGATGCTGGCATTGATGTGCCGACTGATGCCCTCGAGTGCGCTGACACGAATGGCATTGAGTTCACCTCGGACTTTTTCTTCAGCGTCTCGGCCTTTGCGACAAAGTGGTTCAACAGGGAGCTGTACAACGTGCGTGTCCCGCTTGTCGACTACTGCCTGGCTTTCTAGAGGAGGGAAGCGGATGTGGGCAGAGATTCTTGGTACATAGTTTTGAAATGTCTGTACGTACTCAGAACGTGCGAATGCATGAATGAGACAAAAGTGCCTCTTCTCTCCCCGGCGATCGTGATCCGAGATGTGCCGCCGGCCCGGTGTTCGGAGGATTCGATCCGCGCCGTGGAACCGGTTTGCGACCGGCGCCGAGATCGAGACCCGGACGTGCCGGGGTCAATGACCGCATGCTGACGATCTTCTTGGCGTCTTGACATATGTCAGAGGTTCAAGCAAGCTTCGAGAAGACGCTCATTTGCATTTCGAAGTTCTCATTTCGACTTCATCATTTCCGACTTCTTATCCCGCCACAGTTTCATTAGCTCTATCCTATCACCACAAGACACACCAAGATGGCTTCAGTCGAACGTGTTTTCCAGCTCCAGGGGACGTGCAACAGCTACGACTGGGGCAAGACCGGCAGGAAGTCTCTCGCTGCCACGCTCTGCGAGAATACGCCTGGCACAGACTTCAAGATTGACGATGACAAGCCATACTCGGAGATGTGGTTTGGCGACTATCCCGACTTCCCTGGCCGTGTGCTGGCTACGGGCGAGCTCCTGGCCGACTACCTGAAGAAGGACAAGCAGACCCTCCTGGGCAACAAGGTCATCAATGAGCTGGACGGACAGCTGCCGTTCCTCCCAAAGGTGTGGCACACGTTCATCCCAGCAAAGCCTACCACTAACCTGCTTAGATCCTCTCCATCAGCAAGGCGCTTCCCTTGCAAATCCATCCCAACAAGGACCTCGCAGCCAAGCTGCACAAGGAAGACCCCGAGAACTTCACAGACCCCAACCACAAGCCCGAGATTGCCGTCGCCTTGTCTCGCTTCGAGGTCTTCGCCGGCTGGAAACCGCTGTCCGAGATCACGCCCGCCTTCAACCTTCCCGCCCTGCGCCGCTTCATTCCCGACGGCGTCACCTCCTGGTCTGACGAGACCCTGCGCCAAGTCACGCGCCGCATCCTCTCTGCGCCCGAGGACGAGATCAAGTCTGCCCAGGATGCGCTGGCTGCAGTCTCCCGAGAGGATCTCGACCAGAACGCATACGTTCTCGACCTCCTTCCTCGTCTGCGGGAGCAGTACGGCCCGCGCGATCCAGGCACCATTGTCGCACTTCTGTGCATGAACTTCTTGGTCCTCGAGCCGGGAGAGGCCCTGTTTGTTCCCGCCGACGGCATCCACGCGTACCTCTCGGGCGATATTGTCGAGTGTATGGCGCGGAGCAACAACGTCCTCAATACAGGTTTCTGTCCGGCGGCCGATCGCGATAGTATCGAGCTGTTTGCTCGGGCGTTGACGTTTGCGCCGCACTCGAGGGAGGATGTTGCACTACCGAGGAAGCCGAGTGCGAGGGGGCGGAATGGCAAGACGGATGTGTTCAAGCCGCCGATTAGTGAGTTTGACATGCTCCGTGTTGGGCTTGGTGAAGGCGAGGAGGAGGTCATCGCCGCCGGGGAGGGCCCAGGTGTCGCCATCGTCACATCTGGAGAGGGAAAGTTGGAGGCGGACGGCAAGACCTTTGACGTCAAGGCGGGATACATCTTCTACGCCTCACCGGGGGTGGATGTCAAGTGGACGGCCTCGAAGAACCTGGAGGTGTACATTGCTGTCGTGTAGAATTACGAGGTCTTTCAACCTCTCTCATTATGTACCTCATTAGATCGTCTAGATATTTCCCTTCAGAACGACGTCCCGTCATGAACTCATGCCCCCTCGGCTCAGTTGCCTCTAAACCTCATTCCTCGGCGCATCTTGGGCGACTTCCCATGCTTGTCCCAGTACTCCCTCAGCTTCTCCTCGACAGTCTTGACGTTGTTATACGGCTGCAGACGCGCCATGGTCTCGATCTTGTCCGTGACTGCCTGCGCTTCGTAGTCACCGGTAGCCACAGGAACGGCCCTCCAACGAGCCTCCATGGGATCAGAGAAAGACGTCTCCTCGTAACCCAAATCCTTCAGGCTCGTAACGTTAAAGGCGGCCATCATCTCGCGATCCTCGTGGACCAGGTTATGGCAGTGGAACATGTACTCGCCGTCCCAAGGGGCGTACCAAGCCTCAACGCGCACCGTCTCGTTCGCGTCTAGCCACACGACGTCCTTGAGGCCGGCGGCCTCGTATGGCAGCACGCCGCGGTTCCTGCCGCCGGTGCGCGAGATGACGCGGAAATCGATGAGGTGCACGTGGACGGGATGCGTCCATCCGCCGCTGTTGTTCTCGAGCTCCCAGATCTCAACGGTGCCACGGGGCACGTTGGCGAGCACACGGTTGTTGACGTTGGAGAAGCCGATGCCGTTGATGGTCCAGGTATTGTTGGTGCGGGCGAACTTGAACGAGTGCGCGAGCTCGCCCGACGACTTGGGCAAGTCGAGGGGCGGAGCTAGTGTTTCAGGAACGACAGACTTGTCTTCCTCGTCGCACTTGTCCCCGACGATGAACCGAATCACGTTAACCGTCTCCTTGTAATCGTCATCGCTGCCGACACCCTCGCGGTTGCGCAGCGTCAGGTTTTGGTTTGCAAAGGGGGAGAAGTCGACGATGATATCGTAGCGCTCGGCCATGGACAGGCCTATGTAGGGCGTGGTTACGGGAGCCGGGAAGAGGCCGGCGTCACCAGCAACGGCTTGGAAGGTGACGTTGGCACCGCCGGCGTCACGGAGGTAGAGAATGAAGGAGCGGGAGACGGCAGCGTTGAGGAGACGGAATCGGTACTTGCGAGGCTCGACGTGGAGGTAGGGCCAGGGCTGGCCGTTGACGTGGACGACATCGCCGTACAGGGAGTCATGCTTTACGCCGGGGGACAAGAGTGTGCCGTCCTCGCCGTACTGCTTGGCTTCGAGGAGCAGAGGGATATCGAACTTGCCGTAGCCGGATGGCAGGTTGAGTTTGTCCTCTTCCTTGTCGTGGACGATGTAGATGCCTGCCTGGCCGAAGTAGACGTTGTGGGCGGTCTGCAAGAGGGTTAGCAGGTAGAATCAGGAAGAGAACGGGACACTTAATACGTTATTCATGGCATGATCGTGGTACCAGGAGACGCGAGCACTCTGGCTGTTCGGCCAGTAGTAGTCCTTGTACTCGTTTGTTTTGATAACATCCTCCGCCCATCCATCCCAAGGGCTCCGCTACAAGATGTTAGTAAGGTACGTGCAGCAAGGACCGCCAGATGGGAGACGAACCGAGTAAGAGCCGTGGAGATGGATGGCGCTCTCGTTTTCGGCCTTGTTGGTGAAGCGGACAACCGACTCTTCGCCCTTTTCGACGATGAAAGTCGGACCAGGGGACATGCCGTCGTAGCCCGTCATCTGTGTTGGCTTCTGACCAGGGTAGATGTTCTTTTCAAACGCCTTGATGTCGATCTCGTAGTAGTTGATGGGCTTGTTCGTCACCGGGTTGTTGACTTGTCTGGGTTTGTGATGTCAGTTGCTGCCTTCTCTCTCTCTTCTTCTTCAAGGTGGAGACTCACCTGGTGGCCTTCTTGACCTCTGGGATGGGCAACGGTTGGCTGAAGAGCCAATGGTATGGCTGGCCCTCCCAGTCTTTTGCCGCCGCCTCCTGGACGAGGCCGGCGAGGCCAACATAGGCCAGGCACAGAGACGAGTACAGCATCGTTGCAAGGTCAAAGCCAAGACGGGAAGAGAAGCTTATCTGCCTGCGAGAACAACCACTAGAGGGATGCCGGGGATCAACTCTTTATGTTTTCTCTCCCCAGCCCTGACCCAGTGCCTGGATCTTCGCTGGGTCCGCCGCCCGAGGGCAAGACATGTTGTCCCCACGACATGTTGTCTGAGACCTCGGGAGATTGACATGGCCATCTCGGCAGCCTTATGGCCTCAATACCCGTGCCGGGATTGGGTATCACGATCGTGCGGCATGACGCCCTCAAGCCTCTCGGAGCCGAAATACCAGAGAGTCCGTCGAAACGGGCTAATTCAGACGCCTCCTGCGGCGAGATCAGGAGCTGAGGGTGGACTAGAATGCGTGGACCCCTGAATTCGACGGTCTGGCTCGTTCGTCGAACAGGCAATGTCAACAATGCCCCGCGGCATTCCTGCAGCAGATGCATTCCAGTGGCACATTCGACACCGCACGTGCGTTGACCAGGGCACCCGTAATCCAAGACAGAGCTGGCCTGGCGATCCTTCGGGTGCTGATGTTCAGCTCGCCGTGTTTTCTGTTTTCCTTTTGTTGCTCATGCTTAATTACTGGCGGCGTGTTGCATGGCCGACCGGCACCATCGTGATCTCCCGTCATTCAGGCTCGGGAGGAGAAGTGAAGAGAGAGAGACCGTTTTCGATGTGTATTCCTAATTATATTTCCCGCGCATTTGAAAACAGAAGATATGGGACTCTACTGACTGTATCGCATGCAATCGGGCTTGGCCTTTCGTGCTCGGCGACGGCCACCTTGGCCTCGGCCTCGGCCTGGGCCGCGAGAAAACGTTGACGGGCCAGCTCGGCCCCTCGGCGGAGGTGGGACGCTCGGCCCGCAAGAACGGGTTGTTGGAGCGAAGCTACGAGCAGGTCAACCGACGCAGCAGATCAGCCGACGCAGCAGATCAACCGATGCAGCAGATCAACCGACGCAGCAGATCAACCGACGCAGCAGATCAACCGATGCAGCGGGTCAACCGACCCGCGAGTAAGTCCCTAGGTAGATAGGTACGCTGAACAAATCCCCTGAAGCTGGTGTGGCGGACTGAAGATGCTATGCGATACTCGCGGCCGACATGAAAGCGCGCAGGGTTCGCCCGTCGTCAGGTACTTGGCGAAGTTGCTGCGGAGTGTGGTCATGTCCCACGAGTGCTTGTTCTCAAACCGTCCGAGGTCGCCCGTGGGATCAGTGAAGTAGTCGGCGCCGTCGGCCTCGAGTATCATATGGTTCCAGGGTCTTGTTTCCCAGTTCTTCTTGGATTGGGTTGTATGCGACTTTCGAATCCCCTCAAAGGGGTTGTTGGCCATGGGATACCCATTGGCTCTGGGTGGCCGAATGGGAAGCCGGTCGGGGGACCCCCAAAGGAGCGCCCAAAGAGGGAGATAGGACCCGGCTGCTCGGGGTAGGGGGGAAGGGGAAGGGGGGGCCTCGCCCATGTCGAAGTCCTGGGAGGATGTCAGACCCATTCGTTAGATAACTGGATTTAGACTTACGATGGGCGCATTCTCCTCCTTGGCCTCCTTCTCGGCTCGGTGGCGGGCCTCCCGCTCTGCCGGCCGAACGAACCAAGCGCCAACGGCGTGGCCATGAGGGCCCGCCGGGCTTCAATTATGCAAATGCGACCCCTGGAGAGCTCGCGGCCCGGACCATGGACAGCTTCGTGCAGCTCATGAACAGGCAGCAGCCTGGACAATCCGTACGTTCTTGTCACGATGTATAGGTGTAAACCTACCGTCTCCTAGAGACGGGTCCGTCTTTTGGCCTAGCGGTACAACGCCATAGTTCTCTACCTACAATCTCATCTTCATCCTCTGTCACATTGTTTTGTCTGCCACATTATTATCCTCCGTCACATCATCTATCTTCACATCCATATTAACATAGTTCCTGCCATCTGGAGAGGCCCGTTGATGACGGCACCTCTCAGCCCCTCCAAGCCGCATCTCACCTTCGTCTGAAGTGAGTTCTGGCGAACGGAGAAGCTTGCCCGTGATTTCTCATCTCGGTCCTCTATCATTAACAGGCAATGAGCTTTTCAGGTACGAAAATCACTCTTTAAACATAGCACTACACTCAGTATCAAGAATGTCGTCCAGTCGTTGTTAAGTCGTCATAGCCAATTACCAAGGTACCTCTCACGACGGCGATGGGTCCTCGTGACACTGGGCTCGCACTGCTCTAGCCCCCAGTTCTAGGGATTATGGCTTTTGTGGCTGAGAGCTTCGCAGACGTCTACTCGTACTTGACGAACATGACATCGCCGCATGTGGCGCTGGCGCTCACTTGTGCCTCTCGGGCCGCATCGGGGTAGCTGGTGTCACGGACACGAAGTGACCGCATTGGTCTTTCCAGCTGCGCAGTGTGAGGCTGGTGAACGGGCGTGACACCAAGCACTTCAGATCGTCTACTTCCAGGCCGGGAGTGAACCGGATGCTTATTATGCTGAGTGATGTTCGCGGAGGGGCGCAAGGTCGAACCCAAAGACCCTGGATCTTCAGAACCGGGCAGACTTACTTGCTACCAAGAGAAATGTACTCGGCTAGATCAGTAAGAAAAACCAAAACTCTCTTATAAATTAAAGTGATGTCTTCATACTTCTAACGACAAGTCTGCACTCTTAAAAGGGATGAGAAAATACTAAGCCCGAAACAGCCTGCGTGTCGCCCCCACCCCCGCCAGTGGAGTGCCCGCTCCCGTCGAGTCCCTCTCGGCGCCCGGGTTTCCGGGCCCCGGTCGCCGACCACGTCACGCCGGCGAGCCTCCTCCCCGTCGCCTCAGTCGTCCTGCCATCAGTGACGTTCACCCATCTCCCTCGCGTCCGGGAGACGGATCTCATCTTGCCCGAAGCCCCCGTGTCCCCGGCATCTCTGCCCATCTCAGCTCGGTTGTCTGACACATTATGGACCCCAACGAGGACGTCGACGACGGCTTGGACCACTCCTCGCCGAACCAGCCTCCTCCTATTCGCCCCGCCGTTTGTATCCCCTCCGCCACCCTCCTCCGGATGAGGCTGACATTCTGCAGTGCGACAGCTGTCGTATTCGCAAGGTACATGGCCACACCCCCTTCCCGCACCTGCGTCCGCGTGCCTAGGCCAATTGATTCTCTTGAACCGTTTACTCGCTTGATGCTGACCTGGCTTCCAACAGGTTCGATGTGACAGACAGGACCCCTGTTCTCATTGTGTGGCTGCGAAGATCGACTGCACGGTCATCAACAAGAAGCCGCGAGAAAAGCGAACGAGAATCCTCGTCACTCCGCAGTAGTATGTCATCCCCTGTAGTAATTTCTATGGGTGTCAGCTCACAGACCTGTGTAGTGAGAAGAAGATTGATCGGCTTGACCGCCGACTCGGGGAGGTCCTTGGGCTCATTCAGGAGCTCAAGATCGACCGCCAATTGCGTGGTACCTCGCAGGCGGCCTTTGCGGGATCGCAACCATCAACAACCTCATCTCCGATGCCAAGCTCGTCAATCGCGATCAAGCCGAAGACATCGACGATTCTTGGTGTTGCCGGAGGGTCCTCCTTGGCCGCCCACTCGGCATTCGCCAACGACTTCATGCATCACATCGCCAACAGCGACTCACTCCAGAGCTCCGGGTCCGAGATGAGTGACACCCTTGGGACGCTCTCGAATGTTGTTGCAAGCCTGAGAGAGCAGATGGTCGTCAATGAGATGACGTACCCGCATGCTCGGCCGATACAGCGTCCAAGTCTTGTTGGTTCCGAGCTGCCGCCCATCCAAAAGGCTGTCGAGCTTATCCGAATAGCCAAGAGTACACTTGAACCATCTCGTCTTTCCAGAAATGATATGCTGACATGTCGCAGATCAAAATCTCGTAGGAACCGGGCTCATTTACCAGTTCATCGCGATACGGGACTTCTCAGACATTTGTCTTCAGGTGTACTTCTCGGATGTTTTTTCCGAGACCGACTTCATTATCGTCAATGCTGGTCTTCATTCTCTCTTTGAGGACTACAGTCACCGGGTTTCTGGAGACGAGAGGCTTATTTTCCTCGAGAACGCTCGTCTGTGCCGCTCAAATCTTGAGACTTCTTTGAACAACCTACCATTTCATATGCCAACAACATCAGACACCGTCACAGCTCTCCTATTTGGGGTGAGTCAAGAAGCGGTTGCAAACCGAAAGATGCTGACCGTCACACAGGCATGGCACGCCATCGAGCTTTCAAAGCCATATCTCGCCTGGTCGCTATCTGCCAAGGCCGCGGAGCTGTGTCAGACTCTGGGCTATCATCGCTGGCCTAGTACGGATCGGGGAGAGGATGCCAAGTTCGCGAACTTCTTGTTTTGGACAAACTACTTCGTCGATAAGAGCTTGTCCCTTCGCCTCGGGCGAGCGTCCATGATTCCTGACTGGGACATCACGACTCGAAGACCAAACGCGACAGATCCGCACACAGAACCCGTTTGGGCCTACTTCGCCCTCTGGACCGAGACCGCACGCTGCCAGGGGAACATCTACGAACTATTGTACAGCCCGGAAGCCATTGTCCAGCCTCAGCATGTCCGGCAGTCTCGCACCGAAATTCTCGCCAACAGTATGCAAATACTGGAGCAAGCCACACAGGACACTCATGTAAGTGGCCAAGCCAGTCCGAAGTCTGTACAAGCTCTGATCTCCCCTCCCAGAAAAGATGGATACAGGTCGCGATGGACAATTCCGGCAAAGACCTGATGGACTTCTTTGCCACATCTGACGAGATCCTCCGACTGTCGCTACTGACTCTTATCCACAGAGCTAACCTCCAGCCAGCCGGGTCGCTGACCACGTTCAGTCCCGCCTGCATTGAGGCTGCGAAGGCAACACTCCTCAGGCACCAGGACTGCCTGGCCATCATACAGCGGAGCAAAGAAGACTTCCTCCCCTTATATGTCCACTGGTACGTCACATCGCCTAAAACGCCGACCAAATCTGGACGCTAATGGCATAGGACTCTTCTCTTCGCCCCGTTCGTGCCGTTCATCGTTGTGTTCTGCCGAATTATTGAAACCAAGGACAAGACGGACCTCGCTTGTCTTGGGACCTTTGTTGCGTCGATCCAGCCCGCCGCCGATGCATCCGAGGCCGCAGCTAAACTGCACCGGCTCTTCCAAGTCCTTCACAACGTCGCGAGCCGCTATGTCGCGCTCAAATCCCTTGATTCTGAGCAGCCAGGCGTCAACCAGGAAATGGATATGTTTCTCAACTTTCTGTGTATGCCCCCTCCAGGAGAAGCTGTCGGCGGCGATCAGCACGGGCAAGGGTTCACCCATGACCTCAGCGGGAACATCAATACCAGCATGGCTGGTTCGAGTGTGGGTCATGTCGACGCACAGTCGGAAGGGATAGTGTTGAATCCGATAATGCGGATGGGCCATGGGGTGCAGTTGGAGGAATGGCTGTACAACAACCAGGCGCTGATGGAGTCGTTCCAGACTTTCTCTAATGACTTTCCGGCTGAGGAATAGGTTTTAGCCCGGCAGAACGGCACAAATTCTGATACAAGTATTGTTATGTGTGCGACTTGGTTTCTTGCCGTTTTGAATCATGGTCTCTGCCTGAATCCACAGAAGAGTCCGGTGTACGGACTTTAAGTCCAAGACTATCTTATTAGTAGGGCCCGGCTGTAGAGCCCGGACGTCTGGATAGAGAGCCCGGAAAGTGGCTAAAGCTGTTGGACTGAAGGGCTATACTACAGCTATAGTTAGGTCTATCTTGTTCAACCGTCCATCTAGATCAACCGTCTATCTAGATTAACCGTCTATCTAGATTAACTCTCTATCTAGATTAATCGTCTATCTAGATTAATCGCTCGGTCGTAGTCTATCTTCGCCCCTGATTAACTCGGTTATCTGTAGTAGTTGACTGGCTGTGTCCGAGTCTTTTAATTCAGTAGTCTTGAGGCTGTCGCGACAGCGGTTTTCAGGGGACCTGCCTTTTCCGGGCTCTCTATCCAGACGTTCGGGCTCTACAGCTAGGCCTTATCAGTAGTACATTTCTTCTCCTCATGAGCTACCTACCTGTTCGGAAATATGGCTGAGTGAGACGATTATGGATAATTGAAGAAAAAAGTGTAAATGTCTATCCAAACCTAGGTATCGTCTATGTTACATGCTATTCTGTTCCATGATGCATCGCTGTTTATCCAAGAAAAACTTCCACCTTTGATCACGGACCTCCAATGAGGCCCTTCAGAAGCGCCAGAGGAGGAGCTGTCCACCCTTGACTTCTCGCATAAATCACAAACGCAGCAACGGCAGTAATGCCAAACGCTCCAAGAGCCCACGGCGTCTTTCCGCTGCTGGGCTCCTTGACAGTACCGCTGTGTGGAAGGGTGACGCCATGCCTCACAGGCAACGGCTTTCCTTCAACAACAGGACCCGTCTCGGCGTGCTTGATCGACAGCCACATGATGAGGCGGTCGCCAAACCAAGGCATCACAAAGTGCACGAAGATTCTGGCGGCAATCGTGTCTTTCGTGGAGAGGGCAGATGTGCCACGACCCTGCTTGAGGGCGTTCTCGGCGCGCACGATGCGGTTGGAGTGAACTTCGGCGAAGGCGGTCTCGATGCTCTCGGAAGACATATTCGGGTCTTGCTCGAGCTGCTTCTTGATGGAGTTGAAGAGCACAGCCGAAGTCTCGATGGCGCCATTGCCTCCTTGGGCGGTGTTGGGATGGACCTGGACAAGGTGTTAACATCAAGTCTCATTTCGTCGAAATACTTTTCATACCTTGTGGGCGGCATCACCAATGGTGATGATCCTCTGGAAATGCCATCTCGGGAAGATGTGTTCCTCGATGGAAACGAGGGCGGTGTGCAGGCGGTTCTCGTAGATCTCGCCGAATGTGGTCGTCCGGCACATTTGGTCTGAGGAAAGCGCTCCCGCAAGCTCCGTCTCTTGTTGCTTTGTGAACCTAGGGAGGTCGCTGCCGGACTTCTTGTCCATATCTTGGAATAGGAACCAGTAAAGGCGATCTCCCGGTGCGGAGAGCATCATGTAGTTCCGGCCGTCGAAGAAGGCGTTGATCTGTATGGCGGATTTGGCGAGAGAAGGGGGACGTTTGGAGATGCCGAAGATGCACTTGGAGTCGGCTGAGAGGGCTGCGCAGTGAATGTCAGAGAAGCTTCAAGACGTCAGACGATGGGGACTACACACCTTTGCCCTCATCCGGCTGGAACACGCCGGGTTGCAGCTCCTGGCCGTTGCGCCACATCTCCTTCCTCACGACGCTGTGGACGCCGTCGGCACCGACGACGATATCGCCAGTGTAGGTAGAGCCGTCGTCTGTCTGAACCTCGACACCGTTCTCCTTGGTATCCACGCGCACGACGCGCTTGCAAGCAAGGATCTTGTCTTTGGACTTGATGTTTTCGTGCAGTGCTTGAAGGAGCATTTGACGATCGATGAAGAGCTGGGGGTATCTGGTCCTGAGTTATCGGTGTTAGTTCAGCCATGACAAGGGGCACTCCTTTTCAAGCAAGACATACTTTGCCTCCAGAAGTTCTGAGAAACTCTTAGGCTTGGGCGTATCCAGGATCTTTCCGTTGAATAGCCTCATGCTCGGCAGGTAATAGCAGTCGCCGGCCATTTCGCGAACGCGGTCGTAGCAACCGATCTGGTCGAGGATGCGCAGGCCTCCGGGCAGCAGGCCCATGCTGGCGCCGAGTTGAGGGGCGATTTGCGCGTGCGCTTCGAGAAGGACATAGTCGATGTTGGCCTGCTCGAGCATGTTGGCCAGGCTCAGGCCCGACACGCTGCCGCCGACGATGATGACTTTGAAGGTCATATTTGCAGTGCTGAGATGTGATTTGGAGTGGGAAGCAGGGAAAAGCAGGGAATCCTGGGCGGGCCTCGAAGATGGTATTTACATGTCCAGAAAAACCTAGGGGACTTTTCCAGATGGGACGATCTGTCAAAGCGGGAATCGGTTTCCCGGAGCCCGACATTAGTCCCAGGGGCGAACTCTATCTCCTGCCAAGGCGTCACCATCGGGCTTCGGAGATCCAGCCCGGCACAGCGCGGCTGGTCCGGCGAACTTAAAGCGGCCGCCGCACCGGGCCCCGGAAACCCGGCGCCCGAACTCCCATACCGATGCGTGGAACCCATCACCGCCTCATACCACTTACAGCGATGTTTCTCTGTGCGAGTGACGCAAATTGGACTTCTCGATCGGCTCGCCGGCGAGGGCTAATCGTATCTAGCGTGGGTATGGGGTTTCAAATCCGAGTCAAGGTTTGTGCGGTGGCGGCATGTAAAAGGCCACGACCTCGAGATCTTTGCCTTTGGCGGTGTCTTGGCCGTTTACATTTCTCCTCGACTCGACTCAAACTGCTGTGAACATGGTTGGAGCTTCAAGCAAAGCCGTCAAGGCGGCGGCCCCGAAGCCGGATGTGATTGGAATCGGCGACTTCCCGGGGCAAAACAGTGAGTAACATGGCGCCAAGAAGCTTGGATAGCTTCAAGCTGACCACCCTTTTTAGCACTTGTCTTCGGTGTTGCCCGTATCTTCGCCTCCTTCAATGACACCTTTGTCCACATCACCGATCTCACGTTCGTCCCGCATACAAGCACTACCTACGTCTCAGCAAACATGAGATGCTGTTGTGACTGATGGAGTCTCTGGCTGACTTGGTTCCTCAGGGGTCGTGAGACCATTGCCCGAGTGACTGGCGGTATGAAGGTCAAGTCTGATCGTGACGAGTCTTCTCCTTACGCCGCCATGCTTGCTGCGCAGGACGCTGCTGCTCGATGCAAGGAGCATGGCATCAATGCCCTTCACATCAAAATCCGCGGTACCGGTGGTATGTTCATCCCCCTCAGACCAAGATGATTGTTCAGATATTGACCTTCGAGTTTTGTAGGAACTGGAAGCAAGACCCCTGGTCCCGGTGGACAGGCCGCTCTTCGCGCCCTTGCTCGCGCCGGCATCAAGATCGGCCGTATCGAGGACGTCACTCCTATTTCTTCCGATTCCACTCGCCGCAAGGGTGGTCGCCGTGGTCGCCGTCGTTGAACGCTGTGCCATTACATATCAGAAACACGGACAGCTCGAACAAGAAATCCTGGTGCAGTAAAAGCTACAAGTCTAGATCATGGGATCCGGTCCATCGTTCAGATGGACCTCTCAAACGGCCTCGAATACAACAGAGCCCCATCCCTCAAACCTGCATTCCCATATCCCTGGCTTGTCCATGGGCATGGCTTCCAGGCAGCTCCCTGGCATAATTACTTGTCCAGGGAGGAACTCGACATCGAACTCGGCAAGGCGGTTCACCAGCCACGCCGTCGCGGCAAGAGGGTTGCCGAGAATGTTTCTTGTTGTCCCCGACGTGATGGCCCTGTCGTTGAAGTAAAGAGTGCCCTTTGTGTTTCCCAGATCGAGGTTGGTGATAAGTCGGGGAGTGCCTCCGAGGATGATGGCCCCCGTTGAACCATTGTCCGCAAGTGTGTCCTCCAACGTGATAGTCCAGTTCTTGACCCGAGAGTCGATGATCTCCACCGCTGGGATGGCGTAGTCAATCGCACTCGCCACGTCGGCGACGGTGACGTTGGGTCCGCGCAGGGGCTTCTTGAGGACAAAGGCTGGCTCTAGCTCTACATATGGCTTAATGAAGCTGCTGAGAGCAATCTTGGATCCCTCATAGGCGAAGCTGCTGCCGAGGAGGAAGCCGTAGTCGGGGTGGTCGAGTCCAAAGGCCTGCTGCATAACCTTGGCGATGTTTCCGAGTTTCCAGCCGACATGCCTGTCCCCTCTTTTGACTGCTTCATCCACGGTGATACGCTGGACCTCGAAGGCCCCTGGGACTGTCAGGCCGGGATGTGTCTTGGTCGGCGCATCGATGGGTTCGCCCTTCTCCTTGGCAAGGCGGAGAGCCTCCGCGATCTCCTTCAGACGGAAGACCTCGACACCGAAGTCTGCGTTGTTCTTTGCTGCGCCCATTGTTGGACCAAAAGAGAAGCTGGAAGAAATCTTGGGTGGAAGAGAAACTCGAGTCAAAGCAATGCAAACACGCTTTCAAGGCGCACCACGATCTTGGGTCCCGGCTGTAGTCATCTTATACGGAATTGAATCGCTTTTTTCGGTTATTGTATCATCTTTGACTAGAGATGTCGTGATACCATTGTCGACAGCAAACTGCTTACCTCCGATCCCGGCTTCGGCGATGCCCGGCGACATCACAGCACGGTAGCGACCCCGAGAGGCGAGTGGATATGTCTCGGGGAAGGGTCTGGGGCTCAGTAGCGCGCATGTGCTGCACAGGCTCGGCAAACCCGAGCTGGCACACCACCTGACTCCAGATTCTCGGCATCCTCGGATCCTACCCCATTTCCAAGACGTCGCGGGGAAGAAGACGGGTTCTCTTCCGACTCGCGGGGAAGCGAGTCTGTGTTTGTTAAAGGAAGTCAGGGGGCGGGGCTGCCCAGGGGATGCCCCTTGTTCCGACCCGAACATCCTCGACCCCCTTTCTGATCAACTTCACGGATTCACCGAATTCTATCTCCCAGCAAAAATGCTTGACGTTGTTGTCATCGGTGCCGGATTTAGCGGGCTCCAAGCTGCGTACTCTGCACAGAAGGCAGGCTTGTCTGTCGCTGTCGTCGAGGCCCGAGACCGGGTCGGCGGCAAGAGCCACAGCATTCCCTTGGCCAGCGGCCCAGGCAATGCGGATCTCGGCGCAGCATGGGTGAATCAGCATCTTCAACCGAGAGTCTGGTCGTTCATTGAGCGACTGGGTCTTGCAGGAAATATCGTCAAGCAGAGACTTGGAGAGACAGCAGTCCTGGTCACGGCGGACAACCAGCGCATCGAATTCCCCTATGGCGTCACGCCCGAGGTATGGATTGAATGCCCCCCTGGAGCCTGATCGTGTTTTGATATGTGATTTAGTTTTCTCAAGAAGAGAAGGACAATCTGGTGAAGATCCGGGATCACATCCAGGCTGAATCGCTCAAGCCCGAGGCACCGGGGCGCAAAGACGATGGTGTTTCCCTGGACCAGTATGTTCGCGACTTGGGGGCTGGTCCCAAGACCATCGCCATGATCAATCTCTGGACTCGGGTGATGCATGGCCTTGAGTCGACAGAGGAGTCTGCGGCCTTCTTCATCGACTACTGCCGCACGAACCATGGTCTGCTCGCAATTCGCGCAGATGACGAGACGGGCGGCAATTACATGCGTCTGACGTCCGGTGAGTAGAGCTGGCAGCACTTTTCAAAATTCGGCTGATAGTCTGTCAGGCACGCAATCAATTGCAAAGGGTCTCGCAGATCTTGTCGGATACAAGCACATCCACCTTTCCTCTCCCGTCTTGAGCATCGAAGACAAGAAGACTCATGTCGTCGTCACCACCAGGAACAGCCGAACTTTCAAGGCAAAGAAGCTCATTCTATCCATCCCCAGCACGATGTACCGAGAGCTCCAATTCTCCCCTCCACTTTCTCCCCGGCTGGAAAAAATCACCTCCCACACCAAGCTGGGCCACTACAACAAGGCCCTAGTCTTCTACGACCGCCCATGGTGGCGTGAAGGCGGTTTCAACGGGTTCATGATGAGCTTCAAGGGTCCAGTCTGCGTCGCGCGCGACACCAGCGTCGACAAGGACGGTGTCTACGGGCTGACTTGCTTCCTCAACGGTGCTCCAGGCGAGGCTTGGGCCAAGACATCGCCATCGGAGAGACGTCGGGTCACCGTGCAGCAGCTTGCTGAGATGTTCCGTGGTGGAGAAGAGGCATTCTCGCCCAAGGAGTTTGTCGATCAGATTTGGAAGCATGAGGAGTTCAGTCGCGGAGCGTTGGTGCCGGTGCCGGCCATTGGTCACTACACCGAGTTTGCGGACGTGTACGGGAAGCCGGTGGGAAACCTTCACTTCGCGGGCACAGAGTACTCTCGTCACTGGAAGGGGTACATTGAGGGTGCACTCTCGGCTGGGGAAGTGGCGGCGGAGGAGGTGGTGGATCTCCTAAGGTCGAGGAAGACTTCAGGTATAAGGTCCCATCTTTGAACCACTTGTTCTACAGCTCTCCTAGAACGCTCACAATGTTGGAAAGACAGAAAGGTCTGTATCTTTAGTAAATGAATACTTGATCCATTCGAATTGTCGCCCTTCTAGGTAGTTCGCTGATTAACATTATGGCACCGCTACTTCTCACCCTGTCGAAGATCGGGGGCCTCTGATGTCTCCGGAGGTGCACGAAAGAAGCGAGGATGTTGGCCATTCATTGATAACGGGCCCGGCTGTAGAGCCCGGACGTCTTGGTAGAGATCCCGGAACGTGGGTCCCCCTGAAACTACATTGGGGGGTGTGCCTTCAGTCTTGTTCCAGTCCTCTTGTCGGACGGCGCTGCGGCTGCAGCCTGGCGGCTCCCGGTCTTCTTCCTTCCTACAACTACTCGGCCACGCTCCGATCGGCCACCCACTTACCCTCCAGCAGTTCTCCTCGCAGTCTCCGGGAAACCTCCTCCCAGCCTCTACCTCATCTCACTCTCTTCCCCTTACCGTCTCCAGCCTTGCGGCTCCGGGACACCTTCCTTCATACAACCACCTGGCCACAGTCCGACCGGCCACTCTCCCACTCTCCAAGAGTTCTCCTATCAGTCTCCACGGAATCTCCTCCTGGCCTCTGCCTAATCTGACTCTCTTCTCCCTTGCCGTGCCATCGGCAACATGGCTCCGTTTGAGCCGAACCGGAACGGCTATAGCCCAGAAACCGCTGGCTGCATCAGTCTGGGAACAACATGTGGCACCACCGCAGAAGATCCCCTTGACATCGGTCTCCAGGTTGTGATAGGGGTGGAGCGGCTTGATTGTTACTTCGTTGACGATTCTGAAGTCGTGAATAATACGGAAATCTCCGGGACCCTTGGGTCGAAAGATGGTGTCGGAGAGCTAGGTTGCGTCCCCCTAACATCTGAGATTACTAGCGTCTTCTATTCGGGGAAAAGCTGCCTGTGCGAACTCGCGATCCTTGCGGCCATATTTGCGTTAGTGACGTTCAGGGGGATGTATGTACTGTCGCGATGGCCTTAAAACTGCTGAAGTGAAAGGCAGCCACGGTCAGGTCTATCTAGATTAATTACTCGGTCGTAGTTCATCTAGATCAACTGTCGATCTAGACCAACTGTCCATCCAGATCAACTGTCCATCTAGATCAACTGTCCATCTAGATCAACTACTCGGTCGCAGTTCATCTACGTCCCTGATTGACACGGTTATCAGTAGTAGTTAACTGCAGTAGTTGAACTGGCTGTGTCTGAGTGTTTCTAGCAACATGTTGGACTGGATTTATGATTCAACATGTGTGTCAAGAGCTTCCGGTCAATCATTCCGTGTCGTTAATTTTGTAAATCTACAAGTTCGAAGTATACGCCGTGTCAATGCCCCCGGTCACCAAGGTCTTGTACACCATGTAATCGTCCACGCCGTACTTGCTACCCTCACGCCCTGATCCCGAGTGCTTGATACCTCCGAACCTGTCGAGATTAGCATCCGGAAATCTGACTGGATGTGGTGTTTAACTTACGGTGCTGCGGGATCCGAAATGACGCCCGTATTGAGGGCGACCATACCGAACTCGAGTCTCTCCGAGACCCGGTATGACCGAGCCAGGTTCGTGGTGATGAGGTACGTTGCCAAGCCAACCTCCACACTGTTGGCACGCCTAATGACCTCGTCCTCCGTCTTGAACTTTGTCAGGGCGGCAAGCGGTCCGAAGGTCTCCTCGCTCATGACCTTCATCGAGTCTGTCACGTCGCCCAGGACTGTCAGCTCGAAGAAGTTAGGACCGAGATCGGCCAGACGGTTGCCACCCAGCAGCTTGGTGGCGCCCTTGCTGACTGCGTCCTGGACGTGCTCCTCCGTCTTCGCGACGCTCGTCGTCAGGGGACCATGGGTAACCGAGGCATCCGTTGCACCGTTTCCGACGCGGAACTTTCGGACTTCTTCGACGAGCCTCTTGCTGAATCGGTCGTAGATGCCCTCCTGAACGAAGATGCGGTTGGCGCATACGCATGTCTGACCAGTGACTTTGAACTTGCTGGCGATGGCGCTGCTCACTGCCGTCTCGAGATCTGCGTCATCAAACACGATGAAAGGAGCGTTGCCACCGAGTTCGAGGCTGAGCTTCTTGAGTGTGTTGCTCGACTGCTTCATCAAGATCTTTCCGACACGGGTAGACCCGGTAAAACTGATCTTCTTGACGATGTTGGACTCGCAGAGGGCCAGGCCAAGCTCGGGGGTCCCCTCGAGGGATGTGACAACGTTGAAGACGCCCTTTGGAACGCCAGCGCGCTCCGCCAGGACGGCGAGGACGTTTGATGAGAAGGGCGTGAGACCATCAGACTTGACAACGACGGTGCAGCCAGCTGCCAGCGCCGCGGCGATCTTCCTCGCACCCATGGCCATGGGGAAGTTCCACGGTGTGATGAGGCCGCATACTCCCACAGGCTGCTTCAGGATCTGCGTCCGAAACGACGGGTTGCTGTGGGGAACGACATCGCCGTACAGTCGTGGCGCCTCTTCGGAGAACCACTCGAAGAAGCTGGCGGAAAAGAGGGCCTCGCCCTCGGCGTCGGGCTTGGCCTTGCCGTTCTCGGCGGTGATGATGCGACCGATGTCTTCCTTGTTGGCGACGATCTGCTCAAACCAGGCGCGCAGTACACGGCCGCGCTGTCTTCCCGACTGAGCGCGCCAGGTCTGGAAAGCTTTTGAAGCAGCCTGGATGGCTGTTTCCAAGTCCTCCTTGCTCGACTCGGGACAGCTGCCGATGACCTCGCCGGTTGCTGGGTTTGTGACTTTGAAGGATTTGCCGGACTTCGAGGACACCCACTGGCCGTTAAGGAATGCCTTTTCCACCAGCAGGCTGGGGTCTTTCAGCGATTTCGACAGAGAAGAAGACATGATGTGTGGTGTGAAACTGGGAAGACGTGGGAGAGCGAGGGGTGCGAAGGTAAGGACAAGGTCAGGAAACGGTCTTGGAACTGGGGCGTATGGTGAAACTATTCTCACCCATGATGAACATGCATCACAATGAGGGCTCCTGAAATAGTATGCCGACCTCGTCAGAACCTGCGCCGGAGCCATTGCCCCCCGAAGTCCCCCGCATTCGGCTCTCAAGGGGGGGGCATCGGGTTCTCATCCGAAGTGTGGGGTTGAACGAACATTCCCCGCCAGCGCCAGGAGGAGGGGCGATTCAGGGGTTAGGGGTCAGGGGTCGGAAAACCCGATGGGGCGCGGTATGAATAGGGGCTTCGGCTGAGATCGGGTCTCCACGAACGCGAGTAGATGATCTCGCGGAGCGTCCGGGGTTAACGGCTTGTCGGGTTCGCTCAACAGCTATTCTGTCACATGGCCCTTTCAAGAGTGAACCTCTTACGTTTCGTGACGCTGGTTGTCTCACTCTCCCGCCCTCCTACGGCTGATCCGAGTCTAGACCTGGTGATGGCCTGGCCCGGCCTGGGAGAATTCTGGGGTAGGTGGGATGGAGAAGCGACGATAACCCGGGGCAAGCAATGGCTAGTGGAGGCGGCACGTTGGCTATGGATATAAGAGGATTTATCGTCTTGCCTTCAAGATTGTCCTCCAGACAGACAGGCATTATCACATCTCTTGATTCCGACTCACTTTGAGACCAACTTGAACACATTCATCTATCTTACTCGTCTACTACCATCAGACACAATGTCCGTCCAGGTCGCCCAGCCCCGCGCCGCCCCCGTGGTCGTCGGCTCCTTGACCCAGAGGGCCACCAGGCCCGTGAGCTCTCCTCCCCAGTGGATGATAGACGAGGCCAAGACAGTGGAGCCCGAGTCTTTCAACCCTGAGAAGCACATTGCCTTCCAGAAGCCCGAGTCCATTCTCTCCATGAAGGAGATCGGTCTTGAGGGCTGCGGCGTGTCTATCAACGCCGCCTCCGCTCCCTTCAACCTCTTCAGCCACGATGCCATCCGCCAGATGCGCCGCGAGATCTTCAGCGAGCAGGTCCTCAAGGAGTGCCAGTACTCTTCCACCTTCAACAAGAACATGGTCCGTGGCATGAACCATGAGTAAGTCGCATGAGGTCATCAGAAGCTGGCACAAACACTAACACATGTGCCCTGCAGGCGGGCCCCCTTCACCTACGATGCCTGGAACTCCCCCGAGCTCCTCGCTAAGCTCTCTTCCGTCGCCGGAATCGACGTCGTTCCTCACATCGACTTTGAGATCGCCAACATCAACATCACATGGGACGGTCAGACCAAGACGGTCGTTTCCAACCCCGGCTCTACCCAGGAACCCAACGGCAGCCCCGAGTCAGCCGTCGCCTGGCACTTCGACAGCATGCCCTTCGTCTGCGTCGTCATGCTCTCCGACTGTGCCGATATGGTCGGTGGCGAGACGGCTCTCAAGCTACCCAACGGCGAGATCAAGAAGGTCCGCGGACCTTCGATGGGAACCGCCGTCCTCATGCAGGGTCGCTACATTGAGCACCAGGCTCTCAAGGCCATCGGCGGCAAGGAACGCATCACCATGGTCACTTGCCTCCGCCCCAAGAACCCCCTGACCAAGGACGAGACCGTCCTCACGGGCGTCCGTGGCATCAGCACCCTTCCCGAGCTATACGAGCAGTACACCGAGTACCGACTGCAGATCCTGAAGGAGCGCATGGATGCCAAAATCAAAGAGGAGAAGCACAGGCGCGAGGGCAAGCAGAAGGTCTTCGATGTTGATGAAGTCAGGGCGTTCCTGTCGGAGCAGCGGGACTTTTTGGATTCGATGTTGACTGAGCTCATCTAGTTAGTGTTTCTTGATGAAGTAGCTTTTCGTTTGTTAGCCTTTCTCCGTAATTTGAACACAATTTCTTGACATGATTGCCCCTTGACTGGATACCTACTGTTGGACTCGTAAATCCAGATATCATGCGCACGCTGCTATGATATATCGTCGGCCAATGCGCTATCAACTCCATCGGACCGACCGTCGCCTTTCTGATTCGGTGCGAAACGAAGGATTGAAACGTGTCAAAGACATGATGCTCGTCGAAATCGGGCGTCTGCCTCCAATGCCAAGGGTCAATGCCTCGGGTCAGAACCACCAGCGCAGCAACCCCAGAAACCAGACATCACCGACATGCAGGCAGACACACTGTTTATCGCAAGTCTAAATCCATGATATATTCATTACCAATTCATGATCGAAGCATCAGATAGCAACAGTGTCCGTCTACTGCATGACATGAGGCGCCCCAGCCATGAAGCCCGCGAGGTCCGCCATCGGGAAGTCCGCTCCACCCATCTCGGCCATCTGATCCGCAATAAGATAAAATGCATTCGAAGAGATGCCAATATCGTCCAGGAAAGCGCTATTCTCCATCATGTACTGATGGTGAAGCGCTGTTTCGGGTGAGTACTCGGAAAAGTCTGGTGGAATAGGCGCCACCTCGGTCGGCAAATGCGAACGGGGTGGAGGGACGAAGCCCTCGACTTGGCTCTGACCCGTGCTATCCCGCCCTTGATCGGAGTTTGAGATCTCTGGCACAGGCAGAATCAGCGCCTGCATTCCCTGTTGCTCTGATTTCTGCGTGAAGTCGACGCATAGCTGCTCGAGACGGATGAGGTCCTTCTTCCTTGCTTCGGCGAGGTCGCTGCCTTTGGAGATCATCTCTTCAAGAATGGTCTTTGCGAGGTTCATCTCCGTTGCGTTTTCTTCAGAGCCAGGGAACAATGCTCGTGCCATGGTCAGATGCAGGGCTGCGCCATAAGTGAACTCGAGATCAAAGGGTAGGAAGGAGGCTGCGCCAAGTTAGATCGCTACTCTCTGAACATTTGCCGCAGTCAGAGATCATACCGAGTAGCGTGTCTTCACGAGACAGAATCTGGAGGGTTTTGGCTGCTGACTTGATCCCGGTTGATATCAGGGTGGTTGTCAGGGCGAGGAAGTTCTCGAAATTATCAGGTCCATCAGTACTGCCGTTCAACTTGTCGAGTCTTTCCTTCAGGACGGAGTAGAGAAGAGGCCTCGTGGCTACAATCACACACTGATAGTATGTTGTCAGTTTGATGCCGCAAACCCTCTCATCATCTGTATGATGCTTCAAGAGACTTACTTGATGGTAGAGTAATGTAATGTGCCTTGTACCTTTCGGCATGGTTTCGAGGGAGTTGCCGAACTTGAGCGTAATTATCTGCTCGATCTCTTGTGCATGTCCAGCCAGGGTCTGGAGGATGAATCTCGTCTTCTCCAAGAAGACACTGATAGGACTCCTGTCGCCTCTGTAAAGGGCTGTTCATAAGGCCATTAGCACAGTCTTTGTGCGCAGATTCTCTGCTACTTACTCTGAAGAATCTCCCAGTTGAGCTGTGAAAGCTTTGCCTGGAGTATCAGAACCGTGTCCTCCTCCTTCTCAATCGCCGGCTCGCCTGTAATGCCGGAAAAGTCGCAGTCTGCCGTGGACATGGACAACCCTAGCGACGTGGAAATGTGTCTGTCCATAATCCAAATGGTACACCACAGACTACGGCACCGCTGAACTGTCTCTCGGCCTAGTTCATCCTCTGGCAGTTGTGTGTGGATGCCCTCGAGTTGAGCTATGCGGAGTGCTTGGCCAACCTGTGGGAGTAACGGTCAGTAGTCTCCTCTTCGAAACAAGTAACTCGGGAAAGCAGACGTACATAGAGCAGCGCAGTCTCTCGATGGTTGGTCGAATAAAAGTAGAGACCAACCAAGGCAAGTGTTTCGCATGAAAGCAACGACCCCTTCCAGATGGACGCAGTCGGCGGGAGCAGGGCCATTGCCCGGACAAAGTACCTGGATCCCGGTGCTTCGCCTGGATTCTGTGCTTTGGAAAGAAAAGCGGAACCAAAGGCGAGAACGACCAGGAATTGCACAAACCAGATCCGAGAGGTCGCAGCTTGCGCTCGTGCATCGCCGCGGTAGAAGGTGTGAATCTGCGCCTCGAATGAGCCGTCCTGGAAGAAACGATACTGCTGACCTAGGTGAAACTTGGCCGTGTTGAACAGATACAGGGCGTGATCGATGGACGGCAGCCCGCTGATATCAGGTGGCTCATCCTCGGGGACTTGCTTCCATGTCATTGGGTAGATGACTCCTGTTGCTGATGCCGAGGCCATGTCCGTGGCATCACGCCCAAGCACGCGCATGAGCGTCAGCGTGAGGCGGACTGTGAACGACCAAGTCGACCATGGCGCAAGCCAGACTGTCAGGATGTCAGATAGATGGCTGAAGTTCAAGGTAGATTTCTTACGGACTCCATTTCCTGTTGTTTTTATCGGGATTCTGTATGGTCTTGGATGGGAAGGCAAAGGGATTTGTCCAGACTGTCATGCCAGCACGGCCATCCTGTGGGGGTTGAAATTGCTCCAGAGGCGGATGAACAGCAGAAGATGGACCTTGAAGCATCAGTGCATGGACCTATGCTGCAGACATCTCAACATACCAGCACACTCTTGCTCCTGGTGAGTCTCTGCTGCGGCATGAATACTCGAGTCCGGGGGGCTGATTTGGCTGGACTGTACTGCCGCCGACGCGTCAAGGCTTGCCCTTGTTGGTCGCGCTGGTGTTGGAGGCTGATATCCATCTGGCGGGGAGGATGCAGATACGGTTGATCCTCTTTCCGCGCGCTTTCGCAGGTCTTGAAGATATCTCCTCGATACCACGACGCTGTGCTGGCTGTCGCCGAACTGGCATGCGATGAGGCGTCGCTGGCAGTTGGCACAAGGCTCCTCACCGGAGCATTTGATCTTGCTTTCGCGGCAGGCCACACACCTAGCGGGGTCAGCGGCGAATTACGACCTGCCTTGCAAGGGAGTTTGCTGCCCAGAGTTCGCCAAGCACGGGGTCGGGGCGAAACTCACGCGTTTGCTGTGCGGCGCCCCTTTGTCGGGTTGGAAGATGCTTTCGGCATGGGGCTGGTAATCTCTGGTTCTCGGCACAGCGATCCTGGTCGTCAGGAGGGCCGTCGGAATGGGCATGTCGAGTCGGCAAACCCGATAGATATGAGGGCGACGCGGAGGGGGGACGTACCCCAGGAACGAATGCCCCGGTTCAGCCGCTCGGCCCGCTGAACGAGTCATGATGCGGGGGAAATAGGAAGGCGGGGGAGCTCGGGGAGACGGTCAGACAGTCTAGTCCCTGTCGAGTATATCATTGACACGAATTGCAGTTGTCCGCGAATTGAAGGGGTGGTTCTAGCCTGTGTAGCGGTGCTGCTCTATCATGCCACTTATTTCTCCGAGGATCACCGCCACCAGTCTGTAGGCCTGAGGACATTTGCTGGGACGTATAAATCTCACTCTTGGCATCTGCAGGACACGGCAGTGCTAACGATCCTTCCCCTTGGCATCACCGATTCTGTTCCTTAAACTCACATCTCAGATAACAACAATGTTAGACAAGCAGTCCCAGAGACTGGAGTCCCCCCACGAGGTCCAGGGGACTCCATACCATTCAACTCTCGCCGATCCTGTGCGGCCAAGCTCTTCTTCTGTTCGATTTGCGACATCTTCGACCAACGGCTGACCCGCGACACAGGCACCCCTTGCCATGGGAGGTTTTGCAACAACTCTGCTCAGTGTTTCGCTGGCCATGCTGAACTTTCGGGGAGTGGCTATTCAGACCATGTTTGTTGGCAATCTTTGCTTCGTGGCGTGTATTGGCCTGCTCATCAGCGCTCAATGGTCCATGGTGAAGGGTGACACGTTTTCCTACACCGTGCTCTCGGCATTCGGTGAGTTCTGGTTTTCAAAAATCTCTGGAGGACGATCCTTTGCTAAATGGATGTTATCAGGACTGTTCTATGGTGGTTACGGTGCTCTCATGGTTCCATCTTTGGGCGTTGCCGAGTCGTACGGCGGCTATACACCCCAGTTTTACAACGCATTTGGGTTCTTCATTCTCAGTAAGTGATGCTCTCCCAAGATTTCTGCAAGTTCATGCTGACTATTACAGTCTGGGCGGTTCTTAACATCTTTTTCCTCATTGCATCGATTCGACAGTAAGTTCAGGTGCGGCCCGAAAACTATGTCTGCATGTTGACACCCCATAGCAACATCGTTTACATTCTCATCTTCGTCTCTATTGAGTTCTGCCTTGTCATTGATGGGGCCTCGCAGTTCGTCAAAGCCGATGGCTACGACGCTTCGTACATCACCCTGCAAAAGACAGCCGGCGCATTCGGGTTCATCGCCGGCCTCCTGGGATACTACACCACGGCTCACTGTCTATGCGAAGATGCCCTCGGCTTCTCCGTGCCTATGGGTGACCTGTCCCCCTTTTGGAAAAAGCGAAGAGGGCTAGATTAGATTGGCGATTTGGACACTCGCCGCATATAGCCGTCTCGATTGCACTGAGCCTCTTGGACAACATGAAGCCATTTCAATCCCATTGTATGGCCTTATGGATCTAGATATCCGGCACCCCAAGCTTCGCTTCAATAACATTCTTCCCGGGGAAAAACGGCCATGCACATGTCTACTGTGCAATAATTGCGCCTCGTAGAACTTGACGGCACCCTCATGACATTCCGACCGTTACAGATCCACTTCCCTTGGGGTCAGGATAACAATCCTAGAGGCCCAGATCTGTGTCGACTCGAAAATTGTATGCCAAGGCACGGGGCCTATGCCTTCATGTCCCGTGCGTCGGTTCATCTCCCTCGGCTTCCCCGCTGCTGCAGTCATCAGCGCATGTGCCGACCGACGTGGGAAGAATCAAGAGGTGTCTGGTCTCGCAAAGAGGCATCGATGCACAGAGATAAAGTCTCGGCAATGCCCCGATGATCTTCATGACTCGTCATGGGCGAACGGCGCCAGGACAAGCGTGTGGCAGCCCAGATTCAACCTACCTCTGGGCGTGTGTTTGCCCCTTTTCGGCAGACCCCTTTTAGTCTCGGATGACATCCGATCCCTGCAAATTCCGTCGGCACGCCCCTCGGAGAACCCGACTAGAGCAGGCCCGTACACCCGGAAGCAAGGCAAGGTCAAGCCACGCACTGAGATCTCGCCTTCATGCCTTGATTCAACGCAATGTACCTGAGGCTGAGCTGCTAGAGACAAACTCCCCCAGTCCGGCCACGCCCTGACTTCCCCGGGTTCCCCGCGACGACCAATGACCTCCTGCTCATTACAGCATTATCCCGACGCCGCCGGTTTTAGCCTCCCCCATACTCCCTATCCCATGTTCTTCCCCATGCCTTAACCCCGTGGAGAAGGGCAGCAAGGGGGCCACTCGGCGACATGGGGGCCCTCAGAAGGCGTGACGTCTCAGGAGGTTCCTGAGTCCTGCCAAACCAGTCTCCCGGATTCCTTTAAGAACTCAGGATCATCACGGACTTTTCTGGAATCCACTCTACAACAAGTCGCATCATCCTTCCGTTTTCAGTTCTCCTATCTCTCTTCCAACTTCTTCCACCCTACTCTCTTTGTCAACTTCCCTCCTCAGCGACTTTCGAACCACGGCTCCGACCATGTTCGACAAGGCTGACGGTCCTTCCGCATCTCCCTCGCGGGGATCCGTGGAGAAAGCCAGCAATGCCTCACACGCTGAAGTGGGCGTCACCGGCGACCTCGGCCGCATCACCACGGCCAGCGAGCTCCACCGGGACATGTCCATCCGCACCATCTTCATGCTCGGCCTCGGCGGAGGAATCGGAACCGCGCTCTTCGTCAGCATTGGCGGCGCACTCTACTCGGCTGGCCCCGCCAATCTGCTCCTCGGCTTCATCGTGTACAACCTCTTCGTCCTCGCCAATATCACCAACTCCATGGCCGAAATGACGACCTACATGCCCATCAGCGGTGGTTTCATTCGACTTGCGGGCCACTGGGTCGACGATGCCCTCGGATTCGCGGGGGGCTGGAACTTCTACATCTATCTCGGAGTCATCGTACCCTTTGAAATCACGGCTCTCAGCCTTGTGCTGTCATACTGGAGTCCAAACATTCCAGATGGTGCTATCTGCGCTGGCTCGATTGTGCTCTACGTGTAAGTGCTGCCTACGCCCTCCTACTCTCTGATCAACACTGACTTACAAACTCCAGCTTGATCAACATGTTCGCAGTGCGCGTGTACAGCGCTGCCGAGTTCTGGCTCTGCAGCCTCAAGGTCCTGCTCATGCTCACCCTTATGTCCTTTACCCTCGTGGTCATGTGCGGCGGCAACCCTGAGCGCGATGTCATCGGCTTCCGTCACTGGAATGATCCCGCACCCTTCCTTGAGTTCATGAGCACCGGCACCGCTGGCAGGTTCGAGGGCTTCCTGACCGCTCTGTGGACTGCCTCCTTCACCTGCGTTGGGCCCGAATTCCTCAGCACCGCCGCCGGCGAGGTCAAGCACCCTCGGAGATACCTGAAGACAGCGCACAAGGCACTTTTTGTCCGAATCGCCGTCGTCTTCATCGGTGGTGCACTGACTGTCGGTATCATCGTCTCTCCTCGCGACAAGGTCCTCGTCCAGCTCTACGGACACGGCAGTGGTAGCACAGGCAGCGCCGCCGCTTCTCCCTACATCATCGCCATGGACAACCTCCGCGTCAGTGGACTGCCGCACCTCATTACGGCCCTCTTCGCAACAACCATCTTTGCTGCTGGCAACACGGTACTCTATTCGGCCACCCGGTGCCTCTACGGCCTTGCACTTGAAGGTCGCGCGCCGAAGGTGCTTCGCAAGGTCAACAAGTCTGGAGTGCCCATCTACTGCTTCCTCGTCACCATGATCTTCCCCCTGCTGTCGCTCCTGCAGCTCAGTAGCGGCGCCGCCGAGGTTCTCACCTGGCTCATCAACCTCGCCACCGGCGCGACGCTCATCTATTTCATCACGGCACTCATCACCTACATTCGCTTCCATCGTGCCTGCGAGGTACAGGGCTTCGACCGTGGCAAGCTTCCCTACAAGGGCCTCTTCCAGCCGTATGGCGCCTGGATCGCTCTCATCTTTGAGATTCTCATTCTTTTCTTCTACGGGTACCGATCCGTGGTTCCCTTCAGCGTCAGCGGCTTCATCACCGCCTACTTCATGCCGCTGTTTGTGCCGTGCCTCTTCGTGGGCTGGAAGTTGATCAAAAAGACAAAGTTTGTCAGGGCAGCGGATGTGGATCTGATCTGGGAAGCACCGCTCATTGACGCTTACGAGGCGACATTGGAGGAGGCGCCTGTCGGGTTCTGGCGCGACGTTTGGTCAATGTTTCATGGGCCGAAGAAATCTCAAGAAACTGAGGCGTAGCTTCTCGGGGGATATTTCTTTGCTCCAGCCTCCAACTGAGGATATACAGAATAACAGCAAGTCATACCCGTGGCGGCGCTATGACAACAACGTTGCCACGCCCAACACCGCGCTACGGGTATGTGCCTAAGCTTTCCATCTCGCTCATGTGATCTGAACTATCTATCGTCCTGCGACCGGCACTTTGTAACCTGTTTAACCCCCTGAATCTGCGGCGCTGTGGCGTTCAATGGACAATGTGTCGAGCACAGCGTAGCGTGGCCGATCAGCCGGTACACTCCAAAGTGTAATTAGCAAATGCACTTGCCAAACGTGAAGAACCGGGCCCACAAAGGGAAATTCGAGGAAAGCTACTCAAACTGCCTCAGGTGTGCAGCCTGATAAGAAATTGAGTGTTCGTTGCTTGGAGTGTATAGGGGCAATTCACGATGCTTCTCGAATGGATGTTTTGTCGGCCCTGGTTCACCTCAAGCTACCAGGTCCGGTCAACAACCGACGTGTGCTGATGCTCGCGATCCATGTTGGCAGAAAAATAAAAACGCATGTTCAGATCTATTTATCTACCTAGACGCCTGATCGGACTTCTTACGAGCTCTCGCTGGCAGTTGCTCCAGGAGTCTCCTCGATCCTCAAAACGTACTTGAAAGCAGACGCCTTGCCAGCTTCAAGGTTCTTCATGGCCGTCTCGAGTCCAGCTAGACCTCCATCAACCACAGTATAAGGGTGTCCCGAGAACCAGCCGTCTGCCAGGCCCAGGCTGATGAGGTTGTAGATGCTGGCACCAAACTCAGCATCGCCAACCTTTGCTCCCTCGGGGCTGGGGTTATGGATCGTTCCGCAGTTGGATCCCAGCACCGTGACACCGCCACCGATGACCTCGTCCTCCTTGGGATGAACGCTCATGATCTTGCCGTTCTTGGTGGAGAGGACTTTCAGGAGCGTTGCAACGCTCGCCTCGTCCGAGACGGTGTCGTAAGCGTAGGCGACGGTAAGCTTCTCGGTGGCCTTGCGAAGCTCTGCGTCGACATGTTCGGCTCCAAGACGGTAGTCGATGACGGTGTCGCCCTTGCTGGGGTCAAGAAGGCTTTCCACAAATGGGATTCCCTTTCCGGCGATGGCGATGATGGGGTGGACGTTCGACAGGGTCGCGAACTTGATGGCGAAAGCTCCGACTGCACTGGCGGCGCCGTTGACAATGAGAGGTGTGGGCTCAGTGGCAGGGTCCCATGGGAAGGGAAGCTTGAGCCTGCGGTAGACACCCAGAGCGGCGGTCATGCCGGCAAGCGGGATTGTTGCAGCCTCTGAACATACGTTAGAATGTACCATTTTCAAGGCGAACGGGGACTTCACCTTCAAAAGAAGTGGTGTCGGGAAGGCGGAAAGAGGACTTCGCGGCGGCGACAGAATATTCAGCATACGCTCCGTTTTTTGAGAACATCTGGTGAAAAGCAGCGACTCTGTCGCCAGTGCGGAATCCAGTGACTCCTTCGCCGATGGCCTCGACGAAGCCGGCGATATCATCGCCCTGGTTCGACGGCTCAGCGGCCATGAGCTTGGGCCACTTCCAATCCTTCGGGTTCGTTCCCGAAACGATGGTTCGGATGAGAAGCTGTCCAGGGCCGGGCTTGGGCACGGGGACCTCCCGAATCTCGACGCTGAGATCCTTGGCGATGAAAGCTTCCTTCATTATTGCTGGTGGTGACTGACGCTGATGTTGGTGCTGGCGATGATGCAGGTTGATGCGGATGCTGTTGCTGATGGTGAATACCTTCAACTGCTGAGTTGCTTGCGGTTCCCAAGCCAAGAGGCAGAAATGGATGGTGAAGGTCTTATAAGCAGTTTGGCTGCCAATGCCTCCATCGAAGCCACTGGAGCATTATTGCAAATATGCAGTGCTTCCAAACCCTCACGTTCGATACTGCTGGCTGACAAAACCACTTTACTCAGGTCGAGACAAATCTTCTTTCGCCAAATAATCACCTTCATTCCACGGTACGATTCATGGACGCGACTCGGAGTAATTCCAACGCGGACAAACTCACAAAGCTGCATCCCCTGGCCGCTTATGCGTTCAGCGGACCCGCGATTTGTCTTCCGTCCCATCAGCTAAACTCAACTCGGATGAAGTGCATCGCCCAAGCCGGCCTCCGCACGCCAGGCTTCTACATAATTTGTCTTCAATAACCCCCCCGACAGCCCCCCGTGTTTTCGGTCAGTGCTCCACATGCATTTGTCTTCTCTTCTGTCTCTCACCTATCATCACCTACCGCTGACTACAATGGAGGGAGGAAGGCCGGCCCGCCGTGGGCGTCCTCCACTTGAGGATGAAGCAGAGCTCTCCAGCGGCCCGCAGGTTGGTGGCGTGCGACAACTCCCAGCAACTGATCGACGCTAACGGCTACAGACCCGACAGCAGCGGATGCGCCTTGCACAGCGGGCGTACCGCGCGAGGAGGCAGGAGGCTCAAGAGATTGCGAAGAACCGCAACGAGGAGCTGAACCGCTCTTTGGACAATGCCTTGGCAGCGTATTCACAGTTACATGAGAGAATCCTCGGAAGTCTACAATTAGGAGATTCTACCGGCATTCGGCGACACCTGAACGATGCGGCGGCTCAGATGGCTACCATCGCCTCTGGCGCGAACAAAGCTATTGCTGTGCAGCCCGTTGCAGTGAGCTCCAGTCCAGTTGACTCCCTCGGGCCAGGATCATTCTCATCTTATGTGGATTCGGAGGGCTCCACGTCTTCTTCCTACGGGTATGGGGTGTCAGAGGGGATGGGTCTCTTCCCTGACACGACCTCTACTCCATCAGACCACCTTGGCGAGACAAGCCGCATTCGACAACCCACTTCCAAGCGTCCTACCGCACGGGCTGTAATCAGTCTTCGAACATCGACGCCCAGCCCTGGAGGAGTGCCTCCGAGAATCGCACGAGCCTGCCTCCAGCGCACTGTTTCCATGTTGTCCGGGTACTCGTACGACCAGCCCTTAGCTCCGACATTGACGATCCCTCTTCAGCTGCTCGGGCAAGATGGTCTCATGGCCAACTCCCTGCAGCTTTTGTCGTACTTTCAAGCCTCCGTTGCCGACTTCCATTACCCGGTGGACTCTGCTGCACGAGCACCACGCCTGTTCCGCGCCATGGAAGGGGGCGTGGGGACAGTGCCGAGGGCATCGGCTCCATCAGTGCAACAGATTGCTCCAGGCAAAACACGAACGCTCGTCCAGACGCATTTTTCTCCGCTTCAGGGAGAGTGGATGGAAGCCGTGGACGTTGAAGAGTACCTCGAAGAGCGAGGCATCTCCTTGCGCAACGCCATCAACAGCGAGCCAGACTCGGCATACCCACCACCTTTCCTTGAAAACGAGAAGCGAGATCCTATTTCTGATCTTCCAGGACCTGATGCACAAAGGCGGGAAGTCTCCATTGACCTCGTCACTTCCCGGGTAGATCCCACAGGACGATCGCCTGTTGTAGCCCTGTCTGCCGATTTTAGGGGCCACGAAGCGGGAGACTATTCAATCTTTGAGAGACCACAGACACATCAGACGCACACTACCATTCCCATCCGCTCTGCGACGGATCCGTGGGCCGTCCCATCAGTGTCCCAGTCAGGCGTCGAGGAACCTCGACAGAATGCTCAAGATGTCTCGGAAATCACCGTGGATCTTGACAGGCTAGTCCATCTACTCGCGGACAAGGCCGTTTGTCTAGGTCCAGTGCCGGGAATCAGGAAGGAGGCTGTTGACGAGTCAATTAGAGGGTCCATCATTTCTGCGCAGGGGGTTTAGGTGAGATCTAGCGGGACGTTATCTAAGCTAAAAACAGATACTTCGGGCTTCGGGTGCGTTACAAGATATGAGTCTTTCAATAGATGTGTGAACAAAGAAGAGAATTCCGATCAAACTGTTGGAGACGGACTTGGAGGCAAGGTGCGCTATTTCACACCTCCTCTTGCCGGAGCTGGAGGCTTCACTGCCGGGTACCTTATATCTTGAGCTACGCAACTTCTCACCAGACATTTCCTGCAATCGTCGAAGGCTTCTCGTTGGGCCCAAAGCCTCAACGGGTGTCACTTGATCCCTCGCGCTAGTACAGCAAACTCGTCCAGATGAAAAGTAGTTGGATTTACGATGACACCCATCGTTGAAGGTAGCTAAGGAAGACGAGGATATAGTCTGGAGGCCTACATACTAGATATCCATAGCTGGACAGTCGTCCTCCCCATGATCATCTCCAGTAGCAGAACGGTAGCAGGCAGAAGATGGCTAGAGACAAAATCCATCTCGGCACACCCTCGGCCCCCAGAACAGAGACACAAGGTCCCCTGCTCACTCCTCGTACCAAAGATGAGCCCAGTCAGGCAGGGTGAGCTCAGCCTCGAGCACATCCATACTAGCCAAGACCGCACCAGAAGCAACCTGAACCTGCTGCACAATAGGGTCCCGGACCACCCGAGTGAAAGACTCAGCCTCGGCGTAAATCTCCTCAAAGGTTGGCCTCGCCACGCGGTTGATCGACTCCTTCGCCGCCCGCAGAGAAGCCTGGGGGAAGAGGCGGATACGGGACGTCAGGGTGTTGATGTGGGCTCGCATCTCGGCGCCCGACTCGAATGCTTTGTTGATCCAGCCGATCCGCTCTGCCTCGGAGGCAGTCATATCCCGCGCCGACAGGATGTACTCCATGGCCTGGGCGCGGCCGACAAGCTGGGCGAGGAGGACACCGCCGCCGGCACCGGGGGTAAGGCCGGCGCAGACTTCAGGCTGGCCGAGGAGGGTGTCGACCTTTGAAGCGAAGCGCATGTCCAGCGAGGAGATGAATTCCGCACCTGCGCCTCTGGCCCTGCCCTCGATAGCACCGATGGTGACCTGGGGTAGGGTGGTGATGTTGTAGAGCAGGGTAGCAAAGGTGAAGATGAAGTTGGCTGCGAGGTGTTAGTGCGGATTACATATCTCGATTTCAGGGTTACGAACTGTTAGGGCCGGCGAAGATGGCCGTGTCGAGATGGGCGATGAAGAAGCGAGGGACATCGCTGCTGAAGACGACAACCTTGGTCTCGTTGTCGACGTGGAGTCTCTCGACCAGGTCGGTCATCTCATCTTGGGTGTCCTGGCTCCAGAGGTTGATGAGCGGGGCATCAGGGTTGTGGAAGGTGACGTTCAAGACGCCGCCGCTGAGCGAGGTGCGGAGGGCGCGGTATTCGGGGAGATCAAGGGCGAGGGCGGGCGCGACGATTGATACCAGGGCCAGGGCATTATAGAGGTGAGGGAGCATTATGAGAGAAGATCGGACGAGATAGTTATGGAGTCGATAGATGTGAGGTTGGTGATGGTGCTGTGGCGAGTGGTGAGAAGTTTTCGAGAAATGTCAACGCAGAGAGGGACATCTTATACCTTCTTCTTTCGCTGGCAAGACCACTGCAAGACTGATGCTAAGTGCTCAACTTCCACAGTATTTCCAACTTCTCACGCCCAAAGGCATACCAATTACACATCACAAATACCGCCTTCGTGACCAAGCAAGACAATTTGACCGCGGAGATTGCACACTGCAACCTCATCGCAATTGAAGCTGAACAAGATGGATGGATCTAGAAATTATCATCAAAATACGGGGGCAAGGTCGAAATGGGATTAGGTCATGACCAACAGAGGCTCTCATGATGTGAACTTGAGCGTCGATCGGCAACCCCCGCCACAATAGAACGCGGCAGTGCATCACGAGATGATCAGGGTCTCGGTAGTTGCGATGGCGGGGTCCCGCTGGGAGACCAGGGACTGTACAGGTAAGCAGACGGAGACTCCGGCGTGTAATGTGATTTGTCTGAGCATCTGGAATTGTCAAACTGCCCCTCGATTTGTCTTGAAGCTGTTCCCACCATATTCCACCCCAGCAATGTAGTACCCGCTGCTCCCGGCACCTTATTCTATCCGAGGCTTCCGACAAATCGGGCAAGTCGATCAGGCATCTACTCACTGTTCCTGCTTACGAGTACTTGTCCTCTCGTTGTTGAAATATCCCAAGACACCCGCCTTTTGCTGGCTCGCTTGTTCACTTCTCCTCCCAACTCCCACCAACACTACGATGTCCTCTCCAATCTCAGACCACGATCTCATCCGCAACACCATCGCCCGGTACAGCATCGGCGTCGATCTCAAAGACTGGGACCTGTTCACAAGCGCCTTCACCGAAACCGCCAAGATCACATTCCCAGCCCCCATGGGCACGTTCGAAGGCATCACTACGATCACAGCCACAATCCAAAGCACTGTTTCGAACTTCCATACCTCGCACGCCTTGAGCACCCAACTCATCGAAATCACCGGTGAGAAAACGGCAAAAGCAACGACATACACTGCCACCGAACTCTTCGGGACCGGCGAGAATGAGGGCAAGCACGCCACGAATCGGGGTCTGTACCGGGACAAGCTCGTCAAGATCAGTGTTGATGGACGGGAAGACTGGAGGATCGCGGAGAGGGACGCTGTTGGACAGTGGCCCCTGACGGGTGATTTGTCTCTGTTGGCACCGTAGCCGACTATCAAATATCATTAAGGGCCTGGCTGTAGAGCCCGGACGTCTGGAGAGCCCGGAAAAGATGGGTCCCCTGATAACTGTCGCTGACAGCCCGCCACAAACAAGACTGCTGAATTGAAAGACTCGGACACAGCCAGTCAACTACTACAGATGCCCGTATCAATTAGTGACGTAGATCGACTGCGATCGAGCAATTGATCTAGATGAGCAATTGATCTAGACGAGCAATTGATCCAGACGTCCGGGCTCTACAGCCAGGCCTATCATCAAATGGTAGTCCAAGTCCGTCATCAGACCAACGTCTAGTGTAGGTACAGTAAATTCCACAATCATTATGTATCGATCTATCTACACATGCGTTCTCATGCTCGTCCCAACCTCAAATGTAAATAGGAACATCGCTCAGATCCGGAATGGGCTGCGCGCAGCTCCACTCACGCTCATACGCCTTCTTGGGCATGAACCCGCCGTCCAGACCATGCTTGTAACTCCACAGCGGCGCATTCTCGGTCTTCCACGTCCAGTAGAACCATCCGGATCCCTTCTCAAACGCGTCCATCTGGGCAATGGCCCACGTCTTGATGAAGAGCTTGTAACTATCCGAGTACTGGCTCTCGTCGTTGGAGTACTCGCAGCTGCACTGGTCGTTCTGCGAGGGGCACGACGGCTCGGGGACGCCGGGGAAGGTGCCGAGCCAGCGGGCGCCGTTGTTGACGCCGTTGAGGTGCTCGGTGCAGTCGTTGTGGGCCTGGGACCACTCGCCGACCATGGTGGGACCAAAGTTGGCCATGCTGCGGGACGACTGCTCGGCCAGGTTCTTGCAGCCGAATTCGATGCGGTCGGCGGGCTTGAGGGAGAGGAGGTAGGGGTCGAAGATTGTGTACTGGTGGACGTCGACGACGAGGCCGTCGGCCTTGTACTCGGGGTACTTGCCCTCCCAGTGGGAGAGGCCCTGCATGCCCTCGCTGAAGACGGGGACGCCGTGGACCTTGTTCTTGACGACGATGTCGATGGCCTCGCGGTGCCACTGCTCGAGCTTGACCTGGTCGAGGGCGAGGGCGGGCTCGTTGGCGAGGCCGTAGAAGGCGACGATATTCTTGTAGCGGTCCTGGGCGAAGAACTTGGAGAGGCGGTCGTGGATCTCGAGGGCGCGCTTGGCGTTGGCGGCGCCGTCGGGTCCGTCGATAAAGTTGATCTTGCCGATGCTGCCGCTGTGGTTCCAGCCGTTCTGGCTGCCGGGGAGGCCGTGGAGGTCGAGCTTGACGCGCAGGCCGTACTTGCGGGCCCACTCGATGCCGCGGAGGAGATACCTCCACGAAATACGGGGGACGTACGGGTCGCCCTCAAAGGTCTCGACGGCCCAGTAGGAGAAGGGGATGCGGACGTGGTCAAGGCCAGCCTCCGCAATCTGCTTGAAGTCCTTCTCGGTGATGAAGGTGGCGTAGTGCTTCTCGAAGACGGCGGCGGCCTTGTCGCCGAGGTGCTTGGCCAGGTCGTACTCGGCATTGATGGCGGCCGAGGCGGGGTACTTGAAGAGGGAGGGGGTGATGAAGGGCTCGAGCGAGAGCCAGCCGCCGACGTTGACGCCGCGGAAGGGCCTCTCGCTGTAGCTGCCCCAGGGCTTGTCGAGGGCGGGGACGTTGGGGTTGGCGCGCGCCGAGTCGTCCCAGGTGGCGTTCAGGCCGGTGATGGGGAGGTCGCCGAAGGTGACGTCGGTGTAGGTGCAGTTGAAGTCGGTGAGCTCGAGCCACGAAGACGTATCGGTGAAGGTGCCCCTCGCGTCCTTGGGGATGTCGTCCTTGGATGGGCACTCCGTCTCGGTGGGTGTGCTCGATGTCGACGAGGCAGTGGATGTCGCCGTGCGCGACTTTGTGGTGGCAGAGGCGGTGGCGGCGACCGATTCAACGGCGTCGGCGTCACCATCCGAGTCGGAGCCGGAGACGGCAGTACCACTCGGCGACGCGTTGCCAGAGTCTTCAGCGGAAGAAGAAGTGGCTGATGATGATCCCGAAAGGACTCCTTTGCTAGCCAGAACGCCGAGAGTGACTCCGATGGCGATGAGCACGGCCAGGATCGCGAGGCCAAGCCCTGTGACACACGGGTTAGCGGGTTGCGACAGCAAGACAGGTTCGTGATACCATACACAGGAGCTTCTTCTTCCGCGCCTTGGCAGCGGTGTGATCCCTCTTGACCTCCATCATGGACGTCAGGTTCTCCGAGCTGCTGGCGTATGTGTGCATTGCGCCGCCGCCGCGGGGCTGTTGTGAAGCCATGGGGGGTGGTGTGCGGGCGACAGGGGGAGGGCTGTGGCTATGTATGTCCCGTTTGTTTGTCGCGTTGCCAAGGTGTGATTAATGTATGGTACTGGAATTAGAGAGCCGACAGGGCGAGTCGAATGCTGGAGAGTAACGAGTGACGGATTAGACCATGCTGAAAGAGCGTATATAGTTGGAGTTCTCGACGGCCGACTGGGCAGTGCCTCGGTCACAAAAGGTTGGTTTGCGACTGGGAGGGGAAAGCTCGAGTTCGCAATGGCGAAGGCGAAGGAGTGAAAAAACGGGGGCGGGCGGCGCGGGAGTAATAATACGAAGCCCTGGGCCGCCCAACCCGCATTGTGTTGTTCTTTTTTTAAGATTAGGGGCGGGCACGCACGGCAGGCATGTGTGGACTGGGCGAGCGGATTTCCGCGCGAGGGAACACCGGCAGCACCGTTCGCGCGCCATCTCTTGAGAAGCAGGGCGTGCCAAGGCCCGTCAACCCCCTGATCCCAGCCATCCCTGCAAAAGCCCAGGGCTGTCAGTCAGGTCCAGGGAGCAGATTGGTCCGTGTGCGGGCCGGGGCACGAGAATACGAAAGCTCGACAAATGGGATGCTTGCATTCAGCCAGGCTAAACCGGCTCAACCACCCCGCTAGCGTCTTAGGGACTGGATCGGGAAGCTTATTTGGGTCTTGGCCCGGGGGTGTCTCTGCCTGCCCGCTTGCCTGCCCGCCCGCCCGCACTGCGTGGGAGGCGGGCTGCCTGAAGAGGGGGCGAGACATCGTGTTCTGCCCCTGGAGTCCCAGCCCAAATAGGGATGGGGCCCCTGACCTGATGAAGCAACATGTCAACTCAACTCGCGTCCCGGGCCATCTCTGGCGGTCCACGGATTTGCTGTGAACGCCTGCTCGCCCGTCGCAGGAAGATATCAACGAGGTCAGGCACTGGGTGATCTCCCAAGAGCGCCGCGATGCGACCGGCTGAGACCTGAAATGAGGAATCGCGACATGTGTCGCATTCGACTGCTTGGCGCAATCCGGAGCGAAATCAGCCGGGCGGATCTGCGCCGTCATACGAGTTTGGGGACCATGTTCGAAGTTGTGTTTGGATGGCTTGGCAGGTTTGCCCGCATTGTATTCATGGATGGAAAAGGGTGGTGGTATACAAGTGATCTCGGTTTTCCGCTGCCGGAGAAGCTGTTGCTCGGGAGCATTCCAGTAAGCGAAGACGGCCAGTCAGCCATCACCCGTCGACCATCATGGCCCTGGGCCAATCAAGTAACGACTTCCACGCCGGGTCGATGGCTTGGTCTATCGCCCGCAGGGCCGTCTTGCTCCAGCTCTTCATATACCACGTCGACGTCTCGGTCGAGCCGGCCACGGCGCAATAGTGCGCCAGCAGTATCAGGGCGGCCGCGTCCTGGGCGAGGATGACGGAGATGTACTCGCTCGAGATGTATATCGGCCAGGTCATGGTCACCCGCAGCTCGGGCTTTGACGTCGTGGCATCGCAGCGGTCGATCCACTCGACGAGCGTGTCCGTCTCGCGACACAGCAGGCTCGAGTTAGGGGCGGATGACATGTGCGTCCACAGATGGCCAAGCTGCGCCCGCGTCTCCCGTAGCACGGCCGACGGTGTGGCGGACGGCTGGATCTCGAATATGGGGGCGAACTTGCCGCGCTTGAGGTAGGCCTCGGAGCAGCTGAGGATCTCGTTCATGCCGCGTACGAGAGCGAAAACGTCGACAATGTCGCGGATGACGGGGGTTTTTGCCTGCTCGAGCCAGTCCTTGGATCGGGAAAATGTGGCGAAGGCGCTGATAAGGAGAAGCGACGAGGCGGCGAAGAGGGCCTCGCAGTTGTCGTCGTTGATGCTCCCAATGGACTGGCGGATGCCGGCCAGGGCCTCTGTCTGGTGGCGGAAGGCGTCGAGGGTGTGGCGCTGGTGGTTGTCCGGATGCAGGGAGACGAGGTGGAGGGCGGCGACGGCGAGGATCTGATGCATCACGTAGGGATACTGGATGCCCAGCTTGGGCACCTCGACCTGCCAGACCTGGCGGAGCATGTCTGACCGCGGTAGGGTCATGCAGGTGAGGGCCGTGAAGTGGTGCATCAGCTCGAGATCGTCAATCCACGCCGCGTGCTGGCCAAGGCCGGGCGCTGAGGCGAGCAGCCGCCGGTCAAAGTAAGGGAAGGGGTCTGTCTGCGCAGGCTGCGGCTTGGGCGGGCTGCGGTTCGCCCTCGTCCGCCGGGAGCGCGTCCTCTGCGGCGGGCGAGCGTCGGCAGCCGCATCGTGAGAGCTGATGCTGTCGTCAGGGTCGTCCTCGACCAAGCTGCAGGGCACCGCATGTCTGACGCAGGCGGAACAGGGCTTATTTTCGTCGCACTTTTGCTGGCGTTAGAGAAGTGAACTGCCGGCGATGATGATGACGGTCGGTCGCCGCTTGGGTGGACGGAGAAAATACCTTGACGCGGCGCTTCTTGCACCGCAGGCAGCCGCCTCGGGATTTCTTATAACCCAAGCGGAGCGGCATTGTGTTGATTGATCTGCTCGCTTTCGCTTCCGGTTTCCTGGGGTTGATGGGGGGCTGATGCCGAGATGCAGTGACGGGAGTCGGGAGTGTGTGTGGGCGGGAGCGACAGCCACGAGGTGCTGTGCGCTCAGGCTGGGTGTACGAGTACTGCAGACTGCAGGAGGCGGACTTGGAGCTGAGGGGCTCGGCCGTGTTCAAATGAGAATCTCTCCGTGTTGGAATGGGCTGCACGCAGCCCCGAGGAAACGCGAAACGGCTTGCGTCACATTGATTTATTTGTGTGACTGGCCCGACTGGCGAGGCATTCCGTACGGTGGAAGATGATCTGACTGGGCTGAATCCCGGTCAGTCAGGGTCTGGGTCTGGGTCTGGGTCTGGGTCTGGGTCTGGGTTGGGTGCGAGTCCAGGTCGGGTCTTGAGGGCGAGAACTCACCTCAAGTTCGGGGGAACCGACGGGAGAAAATGGTGCCGGAAGCTGCGGAGCAGAACCGTGCGCCCCGTGCGCTCCCTGTGCACTGCTGCCTGCGGGCCAATCAGGCCATCGTCTGATCCTTCCAGGGCTGAATCCGAAGCGCATCCGTCAGAAAGCCAGGGCACTCTGCCAATTACAGGGCACCGGCAGATCCCGCGACCCACTGGCACGGCATCCGGATGCCCCAAAACGCCCGGTCGCTGTCCACTGGATGCTCCAGGTCTTTCCTCCAGAGTTCTAGAAGGCATCGTCACATCAAGTCGGGCAACTTCATCTGTCCGTGCAACAAAATAAACTGTGGTATTCTTCAAGGCTTGTCTGAAAATCTGCCCTCTTCTTTAAGCATGTCCTTATCGCCCATCTAGTCTTCCGTGCCGGTGCCGGCGCCTCATCTAACAGTCAACCCACTAGCACCGAGCTAACACTTAAGTGCCTGTAGTGTCCCAACCATCACCACGGCCCCGCGTTCCCGGCGCTCCTCCGGGTGGGTCGATGCCCGGCGAGAAATCACTTGCGCTGATCGTGATGGTATCCCATGTACACGGCCTGCGAGCTCTCTGTCGCGCTCTCGAGGCTGGCATGGCGGTCGTGACTGACCGTTCCCTTGGCCTTGTATTCCCTGAACTCCCTGATCGTCACCATGGCGGCCCATGCGGAGAGGATGCTGTGAACATGTCAGTCAGCTTTGAAGTCACCTGGCGAAGTGATGGAAGAGAGCATACCTCATGAAGACTGCCAGAACGACAATGATCCAGCTCAGGATGCAGCTTGTGCCGGAGCAGCGCTGGATGTTGGCCTGGATCATGAGGAAGCACACGGCAGCCCAGAACACGATCTCGAGGGAGTTGAGGATCGCGTTGGCCTTGTAGCTGTGCCACCTCTTGAACTTTTTGATGTGACCGGTCGCGAGTTGGTAGATGATGATGATCAAGGATTTCGCTCCCTGTTGAACAATTTGTTAGTCCCTGGTCCAGAATTCATCGGAATATGTCTTGCACTCACCATGCCCAGGGCGATTGTGTTACCCCGGCTGCCAAAGTTGGGAGCTGGGAATGCCAGCATGCGGACAGCAGCCAGGATCAGGACGACATGGACCACAACGAGCTCCGCAATGTGCACCGCGAGCTTGAAGCGAGGGTTAAAGAAAGACATGGTGTTGTTGTTTGTAGTGGTGGTGGCGGGACGGTGTAACTGTGAGACTCAAGGAGACGATGAAGACTCAGGAAGTCAAGTAGAGGTAGTAGGAAAAGGCGAAGACGTCTGGATGATGGAGATATTCCCAACACGATCTCGACGACAACATTCCCCCTTCTTATAAAACTCCCAATCTTCATCCATTGTTCGGCAGAGCATGCTGAGTAGCGCATGAATCGTGAGGCTCAGTTGCGCAACCATGGGAGATACAAGACCCCTAGTGGCCCCCTCGGTTTCGCAAAGCCCCCCCATTCGTCCACGTCCCCCCTGAAGAGCCTCTCTTCCCGTCACCCCGGGACGACGGGGCCACCAAACGCACCGCATCTTCTCTCAAGTCTCCCATCAACATCCCTGGATCTGCGAAAATCGCATTCGGTTCATCTGTAGCGCGCTTCGCCCCCCCGCTGCGGCATTCTACGTCACCTGCGTTTAGACCCTGGCGGGCGAAAGCTGATCTGCCTTTGCCTTTGATGACCGAGACCGACGATAGCGCGCCCGTTAAGGGGACCCACGTCAGGGGGATCTCGCCCGGGAGGTGCACAGACTTTGGATTTCAAAGGCGGGATGTCCACCTGGCTCTCGGTCAACTCGGTTTCTCTATCTTTAACACGTTTTAAGCATTTCACTAAACCCCACAGCAGGGACGTCATCATCAAAATTCGTTGCATCAAGAACCGGGACAGCCAAGACCGAGTAACAGGTTTGATAAACTAGCTGAGTAACTCGGTACCGGTTGGCTATCTTGCTGCCTCGCCTATAAGCCATTGGAGCGGAGCGGAGCGGAGCTTGCGGACCAGACTCGATCCCCAGACACATTGCCGACGCCGGCATCAGTTGGCGGCAGTCCACAGCGCCGGGCCCGGGTAGGGGTAGCTGGTGTACGAGGTGTACAGGTTGAATATGATTCCGGGCTGCGACCGGGTGTAGAGGCTGGTGCCGGCAACACCGTTGGTCGGCCTGACCGTGCCGCTGCCCGTGACCCGGAGGTTGAGGCACTGCGGGTAGTTCTGGGCGCCGTTGTCGTTGCCGGCGCCGTGCAGGGCGATGATCTCGTGGCGGAGGACGTAGTTGCCGGCCGCCAGGTTGCGGGGGATGGTCGTGGTGGTGGTGAAGTTGTTCTGGATGAGGCTGTCGGTGACCCAGGTCTGGCCGGAGACGATGCTCTTCTGGGCGAACTTGGACCAGCGGAGGTTTGCGGCCGTCTCGCCTGTTAATAGAAGTATTAGCATCTCACCAGCAAAAGAGGAGAAGCAGTGAAATTAGCCTACCGTTGAAAGGCGCGATGTAGTCAATGATTGGTCCCTTGTGCGAGTCGGGCCAGGTGTTCCAGAAGATCTCAATGGTCGTGCCCGCAGGGACGGTGATGAAGTTCTTGCCGGCCGTGGCGCTCTTGTGGCAGGCAATGTCCGAGGTGCCGAAGCGGGCCGGCTCCACGAAGCCGAGGTCCTGGTTCAGCGAGTCCCACCCGGCGGTGACGGGGCCCTGGCCGGCCGGGGAGTAGAACCAGACCGGGTCGGAGCCGGCGGTCCACTGGCCGTTGACCCGCACGCCACGGACGAAGCCGTGGGCCGATGCCAGCGGAAGGCAGGCAGCGAGGCCGAGGAGAGCTGAGGTCAGCTGCATGATTATCTTTCTGGTGGGGAATCGAGTGCTGGAGAAGAGGATGCTGGAGAGAGGCTTCCAAGAGGTGAGGTGAGGCCAGTTCCCAGGCCTTTTATACCTTTTAATTCTCGCATTTTCGTGCTTCTAGACTTCTTGACACGCCATTTTCGGCACTTCTTGTTCCATTGCGCCTTGCCACTTGGTAGATTGAACCCTCAACTCCAGACAGCTTGACTGGAGGGATAACTCCCACATCCAACGTCACCTCACTCACGTCCACCATTCAGACTCACTTTATCCCAAATATGAAGGCTTCGTGATAAATACTAGCAAAGACGACTAGTTTCACCCACCCCAGCATCAATTATCAAATCCCCTTCAATTGGTTGCCGTCGGGGGCGAGGTTCGGACACCGAGCATCCGTTCGCTCAAAGTGTCCGTGCCCGAGCCACTCACGTCCGAGATGGCCCTCGGCGCCTCCATCGCGACTTGTTTCTGTGTAACATCGCATCATCTGGTACTATCGGCGGCCCGGAGCATGTCACGCGGAATAAGCGCCAGAGCATTGGCCTGTCCGCGGGTTTTATATTGCCCTGCAGGCTGCTGAGAGCGGGGCCCCGTGATGGGAAGGTGGTACGAACGCGAGTCTGTCAGCGAGCTCGGCATTTGACATTGCGGGGTGCTTGACATGATTTACGTAGCCGAGGCGGCAGAGACGGGCCGTTGGAATTCATGACTTCGTGGGAAATGGTAAGGCGGAGGCTGCAGATTGGTTACGAACGTTGATCGACGAGGTCAAAGCACCGATGATCCTCCGCAATAGATTGTGCTTCATGACTAGCACTGATGTTGATGCTATGATGCTGCATTTCCTGCATTCATCATTCTGTCTTGTGTAAAAATAGAAGCTGCTAATGAATCCTCACGAGCTTTTTGGAATTCTCACGTCAAGCTCGAGATCCCTCGGCTCGTCCGAGGTCACCTATCCTCAGAAGAAACCCCATCTCTTTCAAGTCACTCATAAGTAGCGCACTGCTATTTACAGAGAGCAGTCCCTGATGAACATCTTCTTACCAACATCCAGCTGTGAGATAAGCTGCGAAGTTGTTATCAACGTCAGCCTTTGCTGATCATCTTGAACGTGGAGGCTCACTGTGTGTCAGTGTCACCTTAGCCTGGATCAACCATGGGCATGTCCAAGTCTAGCTATGAGGCTTCACAAAAGTTCAAGTCAGGTCGAAAACTGCTTGTTGCGGAGCCCGAGCGGCGAGCGAAGGAGCGGGGCATGCTGTGTGATGAAAGGTGCATCTCCAATTCTTCACGACAAAAACGACGTCCTTCCGGCTTGCATGCCGTGATAACCCGATCTTCCCTGGCAGTGCAATAAGCCCCAACGACTCAACTTGCCCGTTCTCTCGCACCGCCACGAATCGTGACTGTGATGTGACGTGATCCCAGCTCCTCCAAGCCAAGCCCAACGAAGCTGGCTTCCCGGCTGACATCTAAGCCCGCCAGAACCGCAAAAGCCTGTGCAACGGCGCGAGTGTCAGCTCGAGCTATTTGACGCCGGAGTCCAGTCCGTCGAGAATGCGATCTCCCATGCGGACTGTTGGGACGGCGACGCCCGACACCCGTCATTCCGATGAGGACGTGGACCGAGACATTGAGACAATCGAGACCGCCTAGCGTTGACAGTGCGCACTAACAGAAGTGAGGAAGTGTACCATTGTCTTCCCAGCATCATGCAGCGCATGAGTAGTACACTTCTGCTCGCAAGTTAGGCCTCATCACCCCAGAGTTAGCCTACCGGACAGTACCTAGCCGGAACTCTATTCACAGCCCGACAGGGCCGGCACCGATCAAGAAGCCCTCCCATGCTGTCGGTGCCCGTCTCGTCGTCTATTTTTCTCCCCCTCATCAGCCTCATCGCATCGAAGTCGACCCGTCCCGCGAAAACGACATGCGTCCATCGTGACAGCCACATCCCGCGACAGGCGATGTCGCACGACGAGAGACATGAGCAACAGGACGACTCCCCTGTTACCGGAAGTACAGCGCTACGGCCTCGACGACTTTGGCAAGTGGGCGGACAGGCGGCAGCAGCTCTTTCTGCTGTGTGCGATTCTTCCGGGCGTGGTGTTGCCGATTGTTGGGCTGCGCTTGTTCACCAGCATTCACATTGTTGGACGATGGCACGTTGATGATAGTACGTCTTCCGGTGAAGGGTCCAAACCTCGTGGCTAACTTGCTGAAGCTCTGATTGTCATAGCGACGGTTTGTGGCGCCAGATTCATGAGACATATCGGGCCGACCTGACTGAAACTGCGACAGGTATTCACACTTGCTCAAAGCATTCTCGGCGTGTTTGGTAGGATATCCCGCGATGAGCCGAAGTTGAAACTGACTGTTTGGTAGATGCAGAGTATGGCGCAGGCGAGCATATCATTCATGTCCCGCTCGAGGACCTTGCCATGATCATGAAGGTAATGCCCGAATCCCCGTTCGCGTATTCATCCTGACCGCGATAGATCAGTACACACGGCGGCGTCATCACCTACAACCTCGCTACCCTCTTCATCAAAGTCTCGATTCTGTTCTTCTACCTGCGCTTTGCCGTCCAACAGAGCTTTCGCTGGGTAGTCTATGCAGTCATCTTCGTCGTCACAGGTTACAGCATCTCGGCAAGCTTTGGGTTCCTATACGGCTGTAACATTCCCGGTAGCCCGGCCTGCCAAAGATTAGCAAAGGTCTTTCTCGCTTCGGCCATACTCAACGTCGTAACGGACATGGTCATATTGCTCCTTCCCATCTGGCTGATCTGGTCTATGAGGCTGCGGATTCAGTACAAGATTGCCGTGGCCTTGATCATGATGGGCGGCGGGTTGTGAGTACACCCCAATGGTCTTGAGACTTGGGGAGACTGACGAGCAACAGTGTTGTGGCAGTCAGCATCATCCGGCTTGTGGCGACACTGGACATCAGCATGCCGACAGACCCTACGTATTCCTTCGGCTTGATCATCATGCGGTCGTGAGTCCACTGCACAACCCCCTTGGAACGACCCCAGGCTAAAACATCCAGGGTTGTCGAGGCATGGGTTGGCCTCGTATGCGCATGCCTCCCTTGCCTGAAAGCCTTCTTCAGCCGCTACTTATCTCACGGCCTGATGCAGAGGTTCTTCGGGCAGAATAACTTTCGGTTTCCGAGCATCGGCCTCATTGCGGTTAACAGTTCTCACTCCCAACGTCAACAGGGCGGAAGCGGTGCGCCCAGCCCCAGCGACGGCAGCAGCCGACGCATGACGAAGAAGACGAGCTCCACGAATCCGTCGGCCCCGACGCCGCCTCCTCCACGACATGGCAGGAACTCATTTGAGGAGTCGGAGAGCCAGAGGGGGTTGGCAGAGACGATACACGAAGAGAACATAGGGCACGCGTGAAGATATCCATGACCACTCATGATATTGTATCATGTATCTGGATATTAGACAAAAGCTTGAAAATACGCGACCTTCATTGCACATATTCCATCAATTCTCGGAGTCGGTTGGCCATGAAGGACCGCGGAGATCTCTCTCAACTGAACCGCCATTGTCTTGGAGAACCGCCCACACGGTCCAGTGGCGCACACCATCTCCGAGTCGACCCAGCCGCTTCCCAGCCGTCCCCCGCGGCGGCCCAGCTGTTAACCTAGATCAAGATAGGCAAAGCGCTCCAGATCCCAGTTTCCGTTAGCAATAATTCAGGTCTTTGGCAAAACTGTACTAGCACTTGGTGTTCTACCTAGCAGTCGTCTGTTCTTCTCACATGGCATGCCTCGGCCTAGCCCTGAACCCCTCACGCCACCAGGACTGGCCGCCTCTACTTATACCGGTACTCCTCTTCCACACGCGTACAAATGATAGCAACATCACGACAACATTACAATGGAGGGGCTCTGGGCTCAAATCGTTGTGAAATACGATCCCTGGGTTGTTGACCTAGTAGGGGGTCTTCTAATCCAGATCCTCTTCTGGTGGATTCCATCCGCAGCCTTCGTCTCCCTGGATGTCCTTTTTCCCAATTTCGCCGAAATACACAAGATCCAGCCGGCACCCAAACAGCCCTCCACCTCGCAAGTTCTTTCCGCAGTCACAGTTGCCCTGAGGAATCAGGTGCTCGTGACAAGCCTCCAAGCCGGGCTCCTCCTACTCTCGACACTGTCACATCAACCCTCAACATTCGTCATAACGGCAACCTTCCCTCCCATCTGGGAGTTCCTCCGAGACTTCGCCATATGCGTCGCCGGCCGAGAGATCCTCTTCTACTACGCCCACCGGCTCCTCCATCTCCCAGTCCTGTACGCCCGCATCCACAAGGTCCACCACAAGTTCACGGCACCAGTATCCTTCGCCTCTCAGTACGCCCATCCCATCGAGCACCTATTCGCCAATACGCTTCCCATCGCTCTCCCGCCCGCACTGCTTCGCACCAACATCCTTACCTGGTGGGCATTCCTGGCCTGGCAGCTCATCGAAACGACAACCGTCCACAGCGGGTATGACTTCCTCGGCGGTGCTGCAAAGCGGCATGATCGCCATCACGAGCGATTTGATGTCCACTTTGGTGGACTTCCGTGGCTTGACAAGCTCCATGGCACCGATGAAGCACCCAAGCCTCGCTCCAAGAGGGCTTAGGAGAGACATTGTGAGGTCACTACGGGAAGGCATGTGGGGAGATTCAATCTATGTTTCTAGCAGAGTACTCTACTGGATCCAAAGCTCAGTCAAGTCGCAGTCTAAACCATGACCCTATTCGGTGGCATGTGAGGGCTATGGCTGGGCGTTGGGCGGAGTCGCCTCCTAGAACGAGGGCGGGAAGCACTCAGGGCCGAGGAGGGTGGAGGTGGAAGTGACGGTCTCCACGGCGGGGATCTGGTTGCAAACAGTCAGTTTCTCCCGATGTAGTAGTGATGGGAGGATGGCATACAGTGGTGGTGATGGTAGCCTGGGTGGTGATGACGGCCGTCTTGGTGCAGAGACAGATGCCCCCGAAGTGGGGGACGTTGGTCTGCCTGCATCCGGCGGGAGGTCCGGCGGCCATGCTAGACAAAGTGAGTAAGAGGGTCTTATGATTCGGCCGGGGCTTTTCTTACACGGAGCCGACGAGGAAGGTGGCGGAGATGAGAGTGGTGAACTGCATCTTGTCTGCTGGTGGTTGGTTTTTGAGCTTGAGTCTTGATGTTGTTGAGTAGTTGAGGTGTCTGTGAGGATCTGTCTGCTTCTTTTCTTCATCATCGTTGTCAACCAAGGTCTTCTTATACCTTTGCCATTGCTCTCCTGCTTCCTCTCTGCTCAGAGTCCTGGCCATCACCGCGCTCATCAGTAATGTGTCTGAGGCTCCTCCTGCACCTTTGAGAATGTCTCCGGCTTCACCTGAAGAGTTGAACCCATCGCTGCCGCGCTCAAAGCGCCAAGAAGTCTTCATGCTCTCTGTTCAGCTCGACTCTAGCAAGCCTCTCCAAGCCACCAAGCGCGCATCGCCTGAGACCCTGGATGCTCGAGGCTCTTTGGGGTCCAATAAGTCGACCTGTTCCCCCGTGTTCCCGACATTCTGGCCTGATGCCAGGTCTCGTGTGCAATTGGGCGCCTGTCGGCGAAGCCGTCAAAGTCTCCGAAGCTTCATTCAGGCGACCTGCAGGCGCTGCCACAACTGGGGTCCCGGCGTGGCTTGAAGCACTTCAACCGCTGATAATCGGTGATTGGATCGCGCTTCGTATCCGTCCAGCGGACCAGGCCGAACCTTGCCCTGACACCAATGACTTCATCAGACCCTTAGGGTTCCGCGGAACCGTCCGTCCACGGGCGATACAGTGTTTCGCGCTCCACACGCCGTTTCTGGTAGGTGATGTGCTTGTGGAATGGGCGAGGACGCCGTCTTCGTAACCCGGTGGAACAGCAACAATTAGCTCCAACATTGCCGGCCTGTCTTGGCCCATGTCACAAAGATCGGGCCAATCTTACTGACAGCTTGCGTATAATAAAGGCGAATGTCAGAGGGTCGATATCCGCCTGGAGGAGCTGTCACAACATCATCCTGCGAACCCATCAAGCATCATGCAACCCAAAACCCTTCTCATCACCCTTGTCGCCGGCACCGCCGCGGCCCCCAGCATCCTTCGTAAACGCTGCTCGCCCATCAGAGACGAGGCGTACCAGAACGGATACCTCCCTCCCGTGCCCTGCTGGCTCACATTCGACCCCGCCTGCCAGCCCTTCATCCCGCAGGGCACCGAAATCGAAGTGGACCACGATACCAGCAGCGCCACCGTCAGAGGCATCTCGGAGTTCTGCGTGGCCACCATAGCAGAAGAACACGCGCGCGAACAAGACGGGAGGAAGACGTACGGCTGGACGGAGAAGATTGGCAACCTGGACACGAGCGAGGAGGGGGTCCTTCGCATCACCGGGATGAGCTGTGCGACAGTGGAGGCGTACCAAGACCTGCGGCACGAAGAGGTCAAGACCATAGACAGCATCTAGCCCCCCCTTTTCATACCGCCGCGTAATTCGGCAGCTTCTTCGAATCCTCCACGCTCTTTTCCCACTCCTCCTCCGTGGCGAGCGCCCTCGCCATGCGGACGACCTCGTCCCACTCGTCCGGGGTGACCTTGGTGACACTGAGTCGGGACTGTTTGAGCAGCTGCATGCTTCCCAGGGGCCCATTGGCGGGCGCGTCTCGTAGCGATTTGAGGGTGACGATGTGGGGGAACTTGTGCTCGAGCTTGACGTGCACGAGGCTCCACTTGCTGCCGTCGTGCGGTGCGCTGGCGTCGTAGTACGGGTTATCGTTGATGCAGGCGTTCCCTGGGGTGGTGTTAGCGGTGGGAGGACATGTCGAGGGTGGGAGCTTACAGTCTGGGGACCATTCGCGGACGATGGACATGATGCCGACCACGCCGGGTTCTTTGCAGTTTGAGTGGTAGAAGAAGGCTTTGTCGCCTTTTCTCATGGCGCGCAGGTTATTCCTGGCTGCATATGAGCGGATGCCTTAACGTTCAATATTAGCTGAATGACCGGGAGGAGGGTGTTGGAGGGAGCCCACCATCCCAGCCTTCGGGCTTGGTCTTGGCTGCCAAGTCATCGATGGAGAACTTGATCTCATAGCCATCCTCGATGCGGACTTCGGGTTCCGATTTGAGAAGCCAGCACATGTTCGCCTCCGAGGCTGGTCTCGGGGATGCTTCTGGGTTCAGGGCGGGCACATCTTGCTCGCGAAGGGCTGCGAGTTCTGATGCTGATTTTGAGGCGACGGCGACCTTCTGTTGCTAGATTAGAGATGAAAACTCATGCGGGGGCAGACATACCTTTGCTTTGGGCTCCTTGGTAGTGGACGCGGGTTTCTGTTTCGCTGCAGGCTCAGGCTTGGACTTTGCGCTGCGCTTCTTCGGTGGCTCAGTGTCGTCGCTTTCCTTGGCTTCTCTTGCGCGCTTCCCGGTCTTTGGGGCCCTGGTTTCAACAGAAGCTTCGGCCGTGTCTGCCGGTGCCGTTTTGGCCTGGCTTCTTGTGACTCGCGCCATGTCCTTTGATCAATTAAGTGTGCAATCGCTTCGCTGACGACGTGACAACGCGTCGAGATGAAGGCGTCGCGTCGTCAGGACGACCGACTGGCAGTCACAGCTGGAACCAGCTGCTGCAAGCTCCCCGCCATTCCCGAGGGCGCGGGCCGTGCACCGCACTCTCCCGCCGCTGTCGGCTTGCCTCGGGATGGAGGGGTAATCAACTCGACTCAACTTCCACCTCCCCGAAACCATCCGCACCATCACCCACGACAAACCCTCACTACCAACGCAATGGCCTCGAATACATCCCCCACCTCCCACGGCTCGCTAGCTAACCTCCTCCCGCCCAGCTGGAAGACCCAAGTCACCGCCTGGCTCGCCGAAGACACCCCAACCTTCGACTACGGCGGCTTCGTCGTCGGCTCCGGCCCCCGCACCGCCACCCTCTGGGGCAAGTCCTCCGGCATCGTCGCCGGCCGCCCCTTCTTCGACGAGGTCTTCACCCAGTGCGGCTGCGCCGTCGAGTGGCACCTGGACGAGGGCGCCGTTCTCGACTTCGGGGCAGACGGCAAGGGCAAGACGCGTGTGGCGACCGTCACGGGTCCGACGAGGGGCATCCTCCTCGGCGAGCGTGTGGCGCTCAACACGTTTGCGCGGTGCTCTGGTATCGCGACGCAGACGAGGGCTATGGTTGATGGGCTGAGGGGGCGGGGTACAAAGGCGTCCTGGCGGGAACGCGCAAGACGACGCCTGGGTTCAGGCTTGTGGAGAAGTACGGCATGCTGGTGGGAGGGGCGGATATGCATAGGATGGATCTGAGTTCCATGATTATGCTCAAGGATAATCATGTTTGGAGTCGGGGGAGCATCACTGATGCTGTGCTGGCGGCCAAGAGCGTCGGAGGCTTTGCGCTGAAGGTCGAGGTGGAGGTGCAGAGCGAGGAGGAGGCCGACGAGGCCATTGCCGCTGGCGCTGATGTTGTCATGCTCGATAACTTCACTGGCGACGGTGTCAAGGTCGCTGCCCAGAGTTTGAAGCAGAGGTGGCAGGGCAAGAAGCAATTCCTCCTCGAGGTCTCTGGGGGTCTGACACCCGACAATGCGGCCTCCTACGTTTGCGATGGTAAGTCTAGTCACCGGTCAACACGGTCTCCTGCTAACCATCCGCGTCCCAGACATCGACATCATCTCGACGAGTTCGATCCACCAGGGCGTTCCGCACGTTGACTTTTCTCTCAAGATTGAGCATTAGCTGCAACACGTAAAGACTCAAAATAATGCCTCCACCCTTAACTGGTCCCTTGGCTTGATTCACGACTGCTGGACAGTGAAGCCCGCCTCAGCAGCGCCAAGATCCGGTCCCGGGCCCTGTCGGTGCGCGACCGCGTCCTGCTGCACCGAGGCATCCGGAACATCGGACCGCTTCTTCTCCTCCCCTCCACAGCATGCAACGATGACAGACGACTTGTCCTTGGCCGCGGGCACATCCAGTGCTGGATTTGAGGTGAAGAAGTCGGCAGGGCGGATGTTCAGATGGTGAATCTCCACAGGCCTATCGGGGTCAGCGACATCTCGTTCATGAGTAGGGATCAGCCAGGACGTACATGACCGGCCAGTCCTCGACTCGCGGGTTGTGCGTCAATCCAAAGACGCTCCAGATGACGGGGCTACTCCGCGTGCCGCCCTTTTCGTTCGTTTCAGCGCCCTCTTGCCCGATGAACCAATCCTCGCGAGCCACCATGTCGTACACACCCCCGACTTCGTCCGTGCTCTGGTTCGTGAACTCACCGGCCGCCCATAGCTCGTCGTCCCGGTAGCCGGTGACCCAGACGTGATGCTGCGCGAACTTGGCCCTCCGCGCGTGGGGGCTGTCTTCGGCAGCCAAAAGCGTCTGGGAGGTAGGGGGTGTCAGCTTGTAGCTCACAGGACGGCCCGAGACGGGGTTCTTCTTCGTCGAGTTCTCGAGTCTGATGGTGCGGTTGAGCTTGGGTTCCGCGTCGATCCAGCAGGCCTTTTCCACCGTGCGCTTCTGGACGGCGTAGAAGTTGCCGTAGGGGTTCGTCTTGGGGTGCGAAGGGACCGGTACGCTTTCCTCCACAGCGATTCTGGTTCCATCGCCGGCATATGAGTCAATAGCAGGGTCAATCCGGACGGCAAAGATGTGTTGATGGTTCTGTGCCAGGACACCAGGGGCGACGACGGCGCCATACTCGGACGTTTTGCCTTCATCAATAGCCACGACGCTCATGATTCCAGTCGCACGGGTCTCCACTGTGATGCCGCCTGCGGTGTCCAGCTTGTAGGCAAAGACGTACTCGTAGTTGGCTAGGGTCACAACGCACTGGACGACCAGCTCTCGCAAGCGGGTGACGACAGCGCGGTTCGTTCGGAAGTTGGTGTGCTTCCAGCCGATGCCGTTATCCTGCTCATGGAGACACACGACGGACTTTGCGAGGTTGGGCTTCCCGGATGGATCGGCGAGCAGAGCGTCAAAGTAGTGGATGGCGCCGAGGCAGTCGCAGCCGAGTTCAAGGTTGTTAGCGACGCGTCCAAAGCCACCATCTCCAAGGTCAAAGGCCTGCTTTCGCTGGAAGGGGGGCCGGGGGTCACCGTAGGGCACAGTCAGCTCACTGTAGCTGATGCGGTACAAGATGGGCCGGTCCTCGTAGCAGAGATCGTGAAGGACGGCACCCTCACGAGGCGTGAAGCCGAGGCGGAAGCGCCACTTTTGCCATTCCACCAAGTTGTCCGGATACACCTTGAACGAGGCGCCCTCTGGCTGGGTGATGTTGATGGGCTTGAGGTCAGTCCGGAGGGGTCGCTCAAGGAGCTCGGGCGCATATTCCGCCCCAGCGGCAGACTGGAAAAGGGGCTTTGGCTGCTCCGTCCTAGCGGCGGGTTCGATTCCATCATCGGCACCGCCTGTGGCGAGACGGTCGATACGGATGATCTCTCGGGTGAAGAAGTCCATCACGGGAATGATGGGGACGGGGTAGGCATAGTGGTTGGACTCGACATTGCCACTGGAGGTGTCGCGGGCGAAGACAAGACCTTGCATGAGGCGAGGCACGTCCTCGTCGTCGTCAGGTCCGCCATATGGCCAGGGGTCAATGGTGATGGCAAAGTTAGGGGGCAGAGCAAACTCGGCCATTGCATCCTTGAACATCTGCGACTCCACGCAGGCATCTTGAAAGACGGCGAATTCTTCTCTGGGAGGGTGTCAGTCATGGTCCAGGAATGTGAGTGTGAGTCTGGCTGTTGGTTCTCACGGCGAGTAGCTGGTCTGCTGCTTCTGATGGGCGGTCTCTCGGGTCACCTCCTCCCCGGTGTCCAAGGTGATGATGGAGGTCGTGTACTTTGATGTCTTGGAGCTGTGCTCGATGACGTCGTACTGAACTATGGCCTGGCGCGGCGGGCGAGGGGTCTCTTCCGTGAGCTTGCCTGCATGCTCCAGTTCGAGAAAAGGGGCGAGCTGTGGCTTGACGGGCTCACGTAGGTAAATGCACCGGAAGAACAGTCGGGTATCGCCTCCGTGAAGCTTGACTACGGCGGCCCGGGCTTTCTCGAACTCGGCCGAGTCGAGCGGAGCAAGGGGATGGACGGACATCTCGGGCGACGTAAGGTCTGGGGTGATCTCGATTTTTTGACAGGTACTGCCGATGTTCCCAACAAGACGATTGTCGAGAAGACCACAGCGATGAGTGGGAGAGATGATCAAGGGGCTCACACTGCACCTGGTGTATGTCTTTGGGGGGCCATGTCAAGGCGGGGTAGCTGTGCATGTGGCCATGTTACTAGTGCGGTAGGTCGTCCCGGCAGGCGTCTTGACGTGACGAGATGCATCTGCTCGGTTCTCGGCATCGGATGGACACAACTGCTATACTAGGAAGGTGTACGCGATGTGCGTCGTGGCCATTGAACAAGGCCGTCGCCAGCTGGTGTCGTGCAGTGAGACTCTTGCTCGCAAGGCGGACTATCTCCCGCGTGTCGACGATTGGGGTTCATCCGGTATCATGTAGAGTGAAGCACCGAGGCGAAGAGTCTGATAGATGGGCTCGGGACGTCCGAAGGTCTTCGTCTCTTCTCTGTGACACTTCGGATAGGGATTTGTCAAGCTGGGACTGGGACGGTGATCGATACCTGGGGAGGGAGAAGGGGATGCTTGAAGATGTTAATTATAGAAGGGAGAGCTTGGCGAAGAATGTTGCCCCGGGGCATAAACCGTTATTGCTCCCGTCATGTCTGTTTTATCTGATGGACCAGGAAGGCAAGGACTCGGAGACAATGACAGGCCACGATTCGACTCTGCATTGGTGACTGAGGGCGAGAAGAAAGCCAGCACGTTATCGGCGGGCAGGACATGCAGGGGTGGATGAAACACGCTAGACCCGAGGGCGGGCCCGGCGTCGATCTGCTCCCACGCAAGCCACACTCAAACAGCGCAATGCTCCTTCTTTCCCACGCTGAAGTTCTGACGGAGCCTCCACGTCTTCAGATTTATTCCCCCTCATGCTTCGTCCAAAGTGAACAATCGCGGCCGGCCCCAAGCTGTCGAGCAGGCAGCAGCTTGAAAAGACATTGTCGCCTCGGCATCACCAACACGACTGAAGTACAACAGGACGGACAACGCACTTGTGCCAGTGTCTGCAAACGGGAGCAGCTTCATAGGCAAGCACAGGACCCCACCACGCCCTGAGTCGTGCCTTCCACCTCGCATCTGCCCCCTGCAGACAGGACCCAGCACGCACCCAGCGCCCCCCGTCCGTACCTACTCAAGACAATTTCCTCGCCAAGGGTTGGAGCTCGCGATTTCGTCTCCTCGTCATCCCCTCTCTCCTTCAACCCGCAATCGCTATTTACGTTCTCTATTTATTTTCCTAGCCATTCTGTCCTTCATTTCGCACCTCGACGGCGCTACTCGCCACCCGGACCGACCGACACCGGCACAGGTTCTGCCGACCAGCCCCGAACCGCAGCTGGACGACGCGCGGCGGCGTCGCGTCCAGTACCTATTCTACCAGCACACCTCGCACCTCACGACTCGATTGCCCAAGACTTCATCGACAGCTACACCTCTTCAGATCTCGCCATGTTGACGCCTCGTCGAGCCCTGGCGGCAGCCGCCTTCTTCATCTTCGTCTTCTACCTAGTCTCAACATCCCACGATGTCTCCCCGACGACAACTAGCGCTCCTGCGAACAGCGCCGCCGATGCGAACAATGCCGCCGCACCAGCCGTCGCCAACACGAAACCTCGAGTCCAGACCCAAAAACCCATGGTCGACATGTCCAAGCTCTCCCTCTACGACAAGCTCGCCTACCAATACCCCTACGACGTGGAGACAAAGTTCCCCGCCTACATCTGGCAGACGTGGAAGATGACGCCGCAGGACGGGAAGTTCCAGTTCAGGGAGCAGGAGGCCTCGTGGACGCAGCTGCACCCCGGCTTCGTTCATGAGGTCATCACCGACGCCGTGGCCGTCGACCTGCTCCGTCTGCTGTACGCCTCGGTCCCCGAGGTTCTCGAGGCGTACGAGGCCCTGCCGCTCCCCGTCCTCAAGGCCGACTTTTTCCGCTACCTGATCCTGCTGGCGAGGGGCGGCATTTACTCCGACATCGACACCTTCGCCATCAGGTCGGCTGTTGAATGGGTTCCCGACCGCATCCCCCGCTCCTCCATTGGCCTCATCGTCGGCATCGAGGCAGACCCTGATAGGCCCGACTGGAAGGACTGGTACAGCCGCCGCATTCAATTCTGCCAGTGGACCATCCAGTCCAAGCCCGGCCACCCCGTCCTCCGTGACATTGTCGTGCGCGTCACTGAGGAGACCCTCAAGAAGAAGCGCGCGGGAGAGTTTGCCTCGACCTTCAAGGACGACAACGTGGTCGAGTTCACCGGCCCGGCCATCTGGACGGACGTCATCATGGACTACCTCAACGACGACCGCTACTTTGACATGGCCAACTCAAAAGGGCCCATCGACTGGCAAAACTTCACCGGCATGGAGAACTCGAAAAAGGTTGGCGACGTCGTCATCCTCCCCATCACCAGCTTCAGCCCCGGCGTGGGCCAGATGGGCGCCAAGGACTACGAGGACCCCATGGCTTTCGTTAAGCACGACTTTGAGGGTCAGTACTGTACGGTTCTCTGCTCTCGGGCACATTGCTAACTTTGGTATAGGCACATGGAAGCCGGAAGAGCTCCGACACATTGGCGAGACGCAACAATGAGCTTGCCTCGCTCGGGCCAGAGAGCAGGCTCGCCTGGCGATGATGATGACACGACAACCCTCTTCTGTTCTTGTATTTCTACCACCGGGCCGTCGCATTTCCATGGAGTTTCCACGGCTTGTGCGCACCGGCGCCGGGCCATTGTCCTTGTGATTTCGAGTAGAGGCGGCAACGCACCCATAGATCTTGATACCTACCACTGTTTAAGCGCTGCATCTCAACTGCAACACACCCCTTGGCGAGCTTCTGTCTAACCCACGTGTCCTGGAGCTATCAACCTGGTCACTCAGACCATGAGCAGTGGCTAAACCCAAGAGGGCAGTAATCAGAGCAGAGATCCCTGCCCGACGACCTTGGCAAGGCGACTGTGTGTGATGCCGTCCGCACTGCCCAACCACCCCGCATCGGATGCGCCAGCAGCTCCGCACTCCCCGCAGCAGCCCCCCAAGCCCCCAAGCCCCTACCTAGGCTAAGCGCTGCCAGCCGGGACAACCGTGTTGGGTCCGGGGAAGCTGGGCCTGCCGAGGACTCCAACCTCGGAACGGTTGTTATCCCTGGATAAAAGGCGGGACAACCAAGGCTGAGTTGTGACGTTCTCAACACATACCACCAGACCTCTGCTCAGTACCAGACATGGCCCTCGCTACTTGCGCAAGGCGTGGCCACTGGCCATCGACGAGACTCGCTCAACGGCTTCTGTCACTCAGTGCCGAGTCACATAATCCCCGTCATCATGCCTCACCCTCATCCCGCCGTCGTCCCGGTCGGGGACTCTCCTCTCTAGCTCACGGCTTGAGCCTCAGCGTCGGCACCGACAGTGTACGTCTCTCCCTCCCACGCAGCCGGGCCTTTACTAACAACCTCCCAGCCTGCGCTTCTTCGCGACACAATCCCGGAACACTTCGCCTCCATCGTCTCCCAGTACGGCGACCGCCCCGCAGTCATCGCCCGTACAGCAACCTCCCCCCGCCTAACCTCCACCCATTTCCCCGACGCGCGAGAGATGACCCTGACCTACGAATCCCTCGACCTCCTCTCCAACCGTCTCGCCTCCAGCCTCCGCTCCCTCGGCGTCAAAAAGGGCGACCGCGTCGCCGTCAGTCTGGGAAACACCATCGAGTTCGCGGCCCTCACCTACGCCGTCTTCAAGCTCGGCGCCGTCCTCGTCCCCCTCAACCCGGGCTTCAACGCGAAGCAGGTCACTGCCGCCCTCGCTCACCTTAGCGTCGAGGTGCTCATCATCGGCGCCGTGACGGATTTATCGTACAAACCCTGCCGGGGGCGGAGCAACGAGGACCTGATTAGGACGCTTGTGCCGAATTTGGAGGGAAGTAAGCTCGAGTCGCCGTTGGTGCCGTCCTTGAAGACCATTATCACCTTTGACAATCTCGCCAGTCATCCGGGGTTGAGGTTCCCCGTGGGAGATTACAGGGCATTGACGCCTTATTCCCTGCTCCTTGATGGCTCGTCAGATCGTATCACGCCTGATGCGCCGTTGTCGCCTGGGGATACGATCAACATTCAGTTTACTTCGGGCACGACGTCGACGCCCAAGGCGGCTATGCTCAGTCACACTTCCATCCTCAACAACGGGGCGCTCATCGCGGGACGCATGGGCCTCGATCCGTCAGACCGCATCGTCGTCCCGCCGCCGCTATTCCACTGCTTCGGCTGCGTCCTGGGGTACATGGCGACGGCCACTACAGGCGCGGCGATCATGTTCCCGTCACCGGCGTTCGATCCCGAGGCGACGCTGCGGATGGTCGCTGACCATGACGCCACGGGACTCTACGGTGTGGCGACCATGTTCCTCGCGGTCCTCGACGCGCTCAAGGCAGGCGTCGTGGAGCCGGAGAGAATGCCCAAGAATCTCCGCAAGGGCATCGCCGCGGGGAGCTCGGTCCCGGAATCTCTCATGCGCAGGCTCTACGACGCTCTGGGTATGCAAGACCTCGTCATCTGCTACGGCATGACCGAGACAAGTCCCGTCAGCTGCATGACAACCCCAACGGACCCCTTTGACAGACGCACTTCCTCCGTGGGGAGGGCAATGCCTCACACGACAGTCAAGATCGTCGACCCCCTCGACAGAACGCGGGTTCTTCCCGTCGGCGAGCGGGGCGAGCTCGCGGCGGCGGGATACCTCGTGATGCAGGGGTACTGGGGCGACGAGGCCAAGACGGCGGAAGTCAAGATTGACGAGCCCGACGGCCGGACGTGGCTGTACTCTGGCGACGAGGCGAGGATGGACGCCGATGGCTACGTCGAGATCACGGGACGGATCAAGGACCTCATCATCCGCGGCGGGGAGAACATTCATCCCCTGGAGATTGAGAATTGTCTGCTGCAGCACCCGCTGGTCGGGGACGCGTCGGTCGTGGGCGTGCCGGACGAGAAGCTGGGCGAGAGCGTGGCTGTTTTCGTCATACCTGCCAAGGGGGCGGGTGATGCCTTGACGGAGGAGGCGGTGAGGGCGTGGGTGAGGGAGCATTTGTCGGGACATTTGGTGCCGAAACATGTCTTTTGGGTGGAGGAGTATCCGAAGACGGCGAGCGGGAAGATTCAGAAGTTTAAGCTTAGGACTATGGCCAAGGAGCGTGTGGTTGGTTCGTCAGGCCAGGCTTAATGAGGATACCTGGCCGAGTTCTCTGATCAAATACTCTCGCCTGCCGCCGTGGGCCTTGTCCGAGGGGATATCCCTTGTAAACGCAAACTGTGATGAACCCAGTGATGGGTCCTCACTAATGGCGTTATTGTCCCTGAACCGACCAGCAAGCTGCTGACAGTATGACCACGGAAGGGAAACGACGCAGCTCGCTCCTCCGGGTGAGTAACGCTGTACAGCCTCATCAAGAAGCGGAAGAAGAACGTTCTCCAAGGCGTCGAGACCCTCTGCCGCTGTGGCAAAGGGGACGCGTGCGCCGTTTTCCTTGCGGCCGTAGAGCTGATTGATGTTTTTCTCGAGGGAGAGGTGGAGGTACTTTAGTGAGGGGAAGACGGGGTGCTGCTGGCCCGAGGGGAGAACGGGGACGATGCCGGCGGGCCAGGCATCTGTGATGCGCCAGCGGAGTTCGAGGGATGTCATCTGCGCGCGGCGGGGGGAGGGGATGAAGGCGCAGGGATCGGTGACGAGTACATCGGAGGAAATGTGGATTGTGTTTGTCGAGTAGAGCACCTCGATGCCTTCGATGTATCTGAGGACGTCAGCCGTAGTTCAAGACGTTAGTAAAGAAGACTCACGCCTGACGACACGCAAGTAACCACCCCATGACACCCAGGAAACATCGTCTCGGCCATGTCCCAGGCCAGTCTCCGCACTCAGTATTACCAAGAATACACCCATCCGACGAAAGGTCCACGGCCTCAGGTGGCATCCTCCCCAACGGGCCCCGACGACCAGGCAAGTTATGGTGACAGACGCAGCCGAACCACCGCCAGGCTTTTGGCTGGGACTTGTCGACTTGTATCCGCCGGAAGCCCTGGGGGTTGTCAAAGTAGGTGTAGCTGCAGTAGATGCGGGCGTGGGGTTCGCTGGGGCCGGTGCTGTCGGATAGGGGCTGGGCGGCGAAGGGGCGGCGGAAGGCGAGGTCCATGTGGAGGGTTTGGGAGCCGAAGGCGTCGAGGAGGATTTGGCGACGGATCTCGAGGGGGAGGAGGGCGAAGAGGCCGAAGGATGAGAGGGGGGGTTGGGAGGGAGGGGTGAGAGGGCGACGGGGCGTGGGGAGGATTGGGGGAGAGGATTCGTTGAGGGAGAGTTCAGGGCCGCGGGAGGCCTTTTTGGGGGTTTTGGATCTGGGGTTTAGGCGGCTGAAGAGGGACATGTTGGCTTGGGTGAGGTGATCTTCAGCTGGAGGTTGTGTGTAAGTTGGATGACGATGGGAGATGGAGATGTCTTGGAGAAGTGTGAAGACCAATGGACAGGGGCTGATGCGGGGTACATGCACATGCACACGCTGATATCAGCCAACGACTGAGAAACGTCTTCAGGGTGGAATATCAAAGGCTGTCTATATGTATATGTTCTACTTCCCCTATGCTACGCCAACAACGGCAGATCAAAGCCCTCCTCAATCTGCAACCCATCAAACCCATCCTCCACCGTCCACGCCCTCCCCTTCTCAGGCGTATACAACGCCTCACACGCCCGTCCAACAACCAACAACCCCGGCGGCCGACTCCCCTCCGCCTCAATCGCCTCAGCAACATACCCCAGCGTCGTCCTGATAACCCTCTGATCCGGACAACTCGCCCGCTCAATAACCGCACACGGCGTCTCCCTCGGCCACAGCCCCCTCCTCCCCTCCGTCTCCCCCTCCAACACAGTCGTCAACTCCCTCACCAGTCCCGTAATCCTATGCAGCGCCATCAAAAACACAACAGTCCGACTCGGCACAAACTCCGGCGGCGTCGGCGCCTTGCCCTTCTTCCCCGTCCCCGTGCATACCAGAACCTGGTCCGCCACATCCCTCTGCGTCACCGGGATCGTAGCAAACAGCGGCGCGCTGAACGCGCTCGTGATGCCAGGGAGTACGACGACGCGATCTCCCAGCCCGTGGGCGCGGAAGAACTCGACTTCCTCGCCGCCGCGGCCGTAGAGGAATGGATCGCCCTGCTTAAGGCGCAGGACGGTCTTGCCCTCGTCCCGGGCGGCCGCGAGGGCCAGGGCGTGGAGCTCCTCCTGCGCGGCGTCGGCGTTGCCGGGGAATTTGCGCGCGATCTGGACGGGCGTGCGGCGCGGGATGAGGTCGAGGATCGGGGCGGGCACGAGCTTGTCGGCTAGGATGAGGTCGGCTGTCTGGATGGCTTTGTAGGTTGCGCGGGTGAGGAGGTCGGGGTCGCCGGGGCCGCTGCCGGCGAGGATGATGCGGCCTTGCTTGGGCGTCGGGGGGGACTTGGGGCCGAGAGCCGGCAGGGAAGGGAGGGCTGATGATGTGTCTGAGGCTTGGCCGGGGTAGGATGTGAGCACGGCGTCGACGTCCTCATCGGTAATGGCGGCGAGACGCTTGAGGGGCCAGTACTCGCACACCTGGCTGAGCCACCTCATGCGCCTGTTCTTGGCTGCGTCGAGGTCCGCGTCGGTGACGAGCTTGTTGAAGGTTGCGGCCTGTTCGGACGAGTCATCCGAGTCGCCCACGGCGTGGGTCAGGCGGTCTTCCTGCTGGATGCGCCGGCGCGTCTCGCCCAGACGTGCGCATGCGGCGCCGAGGTTGCTGGGCAGGGTGGCGGCGATGTCCCGACGGATCCTGGAGGCGAGCTTGCATCCGCGGCCGTTTGTGGTGACGCCGACCTGCAGAGGGCCGTCGGTGTGGGTGGACAGGAGGGAGAAGGTGCAGAGCTGGGGGGCGTCGACGACGTTGACGGGGATGCGATGGCGTTTGCAGAGGGCAGAGATGTGTGTGCCTGCACACAAGTTAGAACATATCTTCCAGGTTGTATGCTTCAGGGCAACTCACTCAGGGGGTCTCTTGGGCCGGATGTGACGAAGACAGCGTCGACAGTCCGGCCAACTTCCTCCCGGCCAAGGGTAAAGAGGTCATCGTCGTGAAAGACCTTCTTGTGCCATGCCACCTCGCCAGCATCTATCCGCCTCGCCAGGCCATAATGAAGTTCCGACGTCTCAGGGGCGATGAGAATCGGTGTCGCACCGGCACCCAGCGACTGGCCGCACCTCGTCGCAGCCAGGGGGTTCGTGCCGATGATGAGATGGACGTTTCCCCTGCAGTTCAGCGCCGCCAGCATCGAGACTGTCGTGTCGTCGCTCATTTTGCTTTCCTTCTGAAAAAATTAACAGAAGTGTCGAGAAAATGGCCACTTTGCCTCTCCGACTGAGAAGCCTTGTGTCGATATATCAGCAAGCGCAGACACCGTGACAGGCCGAGGACTTGAGACTCACACCCCCAGAGATAAGGGCTTGAGGCGAGTTCAAGATCTCCGGTCGCCGGTACCGGCGCGCCCAATCACCGTCGACGTGAAAATCATCCACTGGCCAATTCTGCATCTTCGGGATCACGCCATCGCGGCACTGGGGCTATCGGGCCAATCAGATTGTGTCTTTGTCTGTCTGTGGATTTGTTTCCGGGGGCGTTGCCGGAGATGCGCCGGTCGTTCGGCCTCCCGAGTCCCAACTCTCCCACTCCCGCGGCCTAGACCCTGCCGCATTCTGCCGCAGCCGTCCCTGCATCAAGTCAAGTCGCGTGGGGTGTTGTTCTGTTCTTATTATTCTATGCGTCTGAGAGTGATGTTGTGCATGGTGGCCACCCATTGGATAGCCCCCTTATCGGGCCATTTTCGCCCCTATTCCCAACTCCCATCCGTCCACCTCCATGTCCAGTTTTCCCTCATACTCGTACAGTAGATACAAAGTCCTCCTTGGTGGTGGCACAGTGGTGATACAACGGTGGCGACGCCCTCAATCACCGATCATCCTCCCCCGCCTCAATCTCATCCCGGATGCTCTGCTTCCTCGGCACCCTCCCCTTGGTCCTCCTCTCCCTCACCCCGCCACCACTGTCCGTCGCCTTCCTGACACTTCCCCTCGAGTCCATGTCCACGTTGACGGTGCGCACCTTGTTCTGCGCCTTGGCATCCGCCTGCTGCGCGCGCACCCCGCCATCAGCCTCGGCAACGCTGCGTCCCAGCCTCACCTGCCGCGCCGTCCGCGTCTTCGCGCCCAGCGCCCACAGGTCGCCCCAGACCGCCTTGCGCGCGTCATGGTACGATTGCTTGCCCCGGCTCTTGGGCACCGTCCACCGCTCGATCCGTCCCGCCGGCGTGCACACCTCGAGCTGAACGTGACCCTTGCGCTTCAGCGGCGGCAGGACCTGGCGGGGAAGCGCGGCCATGTTGGGCGCCTCCTCCGAGTCCTCGTAGCCTTCGAACGCGCGCTGCGTCGCCTCTTCTCCGGTCAGGAGGCTCTCGGGATTGGCACCCCGCCGGATTGCCAGGTAGCTGAACCGCACGTCATCGTGGTTGCTGTGCTTGGCCCGGAGAACCTGCTGCAGGAACTTGGGTCGGTAGAAGCGCTGCTGGAACGAGCAGAAGTCCTTGCGCCCCGCGCTCAGTCCAGGCACCGTGTACATCGGGCACGTGTTGTGCGTCGTGCACGGCGCGATGATCATACCCGGCGTCTTCGGTCGGGCGTATCCCGGGTCCTTCGGGTCCGTGATGGTCGGCTGCACCCCCGAGTCGATGGGCGTCTCCATGTACTCCTGGATGAGCTTCTCCCGGACGTCGGCGATGGCCTCGAAACCACGCGGATGTCCCTTCTCTACGAAGATCAGCACACCGCCCGCGGGGGACAGCAGTGACCAGAGCTTGGCCAGCATCGCCTTGCGCCGGAACCCTTCCTTGGTCTGCAGCAGCGCATACGACACCAGCACCACATCGTACGTCTTCTTCGGTAGCGGGTCGCGCGGCGCGTCAATGTGCAGCGCCGCAATATCCGCAGAGTGAATGTAGTCCGGTATCCTGGGGAGGAACGACGTGTCGTGCAGGAACCTCGAGATGCGGTTCCGGAGCGTGTCCGATCCAACAATCACAGACTGCTTGCCGGGCGGGTGCGCGCCCTCGACCTCGCGGTTGTCCCGCATCACACCCCACTCGGCCTGAGTGACGTCCTGCCAGGCTGCAAGGCCGGCACCGCCACCGCCAACGTCTAGGACGCGAGGACCGCCTTCCTTGCGGAGCAGGTCGCGCATCCAGTCGGTCCCGAGCCGCTTGCGCACCTCGACGAGTGCGCTCATGGTGGAGGCATACGCCGGAGGTAGGATGGTGGCCAGGAACACGTCCGCCTGGATTGGTGTCATCCTCGTCTGCCCGGCCTCGAGGCCCACTGCCTGCTGGGGTCCGCTCTTCCGGGACGCCGGGGTCGATGGCGAGTTGGGAAGGCCGCCGCCCCCGAGCGCCGCTTCCGCCGCCTCCCTGATATGTGTGATGGATGTCCTGTCCAGGAGCTCCGCGATGGGTCGTGTGAATGTCGTCTGGGGCAGTAGTAGCGTCCTGGGGTTGGTCGAGAACCGCCCCTTTTGCGTCCATTGGTGCGTCGGTATCCGGGAACGGTCGGCAAGGAGCTCCGCATCGTCACCCACCTCCGAGGGGTCTTCCTCCTCTCCTCTCGCTGCGGCTTGGAGCTGATGCAGAGCTGCCCTTGACAACTGGGCGCGTTCTTCGTAAAGCTGGGCGGCTTCAATCTCCTGCTGAAGAATCTCGTTGTCATGGTTGGCGACTGCTTCCTCGACCGAGTCGGCCGTCTGCTGCTCCAGCTCATCGGCCTCGCGCTGCGCCTCCAGATTCGCGACCTCGAAGTCTCTCTGCAGCTTGATAAGTGCATCGTATTCTCGCTGATTGCGCGCGACGGCCTGGATGTGTGTTGCTTGGTCCTCCGACAGGGTTTGCGACTCGTCCACAGTATCAGTCGAGACTTCTACCGATGAAGACTCTTCGGAGTCGCCAGGTGTCGTCGTCCGTCTAGGACTTAGGTGGATCTCCTCAAACTGGCCGTCCTCTTCCTTCAACACGACGGTGGTTCCTTCCTCTTTTCTGGGCGCCGGTCCTTTGACGCCGCGGAAAGGAATGCCAACATCCTCAGGAGCCGTCTCCCGCAGCGGCGGGCCGTAGAATCGGACGTAGACGCTGTATTCCTCTTCTGTCAGGTACCCCGCGGGGAGGGTGTCTCTGAACCGTTGTCGCGCCTCGTGGACGATCGTCTCGATATCGGCAGGTGATTCTGTCGCGCCAGTTGGTCCGATTTCGACATCGTCGTTTGATCTTTGTTGTTGCGACCGCGCAACAAATGTGCTGAATTGGTGTGTGGAGGGTCTGGCAGGAGCTCGGATTCGCGCTGGAGCGATGGATCTTGATGGTAGGAAAGGGGCGGAAACAAGTCGGGAGGTGCCGATCAATCTCGGCTGAGACTTGGGGAAGCTGCGCCGTAGGCTGCCTGCAGCCAGCATCTTGGACATTTTCGAAGTTTGTTGATAATACAAGGAGTGGCCGACTTGCGAGGGCTCTTGGAGATTTCCTGAACTTTTTTCCCAGGGCCCCCGATGGAACATTTCGACGATGAACGCGAGATCACATGACATCTGCGAAATACGGCAGGATCCATTGGCTGATGGGGGGGGAGGTGGGATTCTAGGTGGGGTCCAGTCGCTGCACCCCACAGACCGGTGCAGCGGTCCACGATGCGCTGGGGCGCTGGCCTGGCTGGGTTCAGGGTCCTCGACTTGACACCACGCAGTCAATCTTAAGGCGAGAACAATGTCCGCCAGTCTATGGCGCGAGGTACGTTGTGAATTTCTTGTGAATTCAAGATCGAGGACTCGAATCCGGACCTCAGGTTGGAATGGCCCTCAGAAAGGAAGACATCTCTGGTCGTCATTATCAAGACTATTCCAGGAAGGACACTGCACATCTGAGAGCATATCGAGCAGTATCAAGTCGCGGACGTTGTAGCAACGATGTTAACAGATATTAGTGGGAGATGAACATGGCGCATATCAAGCAGAGTCCCAGCTAGCACGGCAGACACCTTCAACATCACCACCCACCCCAATTCAAAAACAGCATTCATTGGTATAAAACACAACTCCCCTCCCTGGAGCCCCTCACTCGTCCTTGCCCAGATCCGCCAGCGTCTTGAACTGCGACGGCCTGGCAGCCGCACGCGACTTGCCCCCGGCCGCGCCCGACGCGTTACGTGCCGGTGGCGGTGGGGGCGGGCTCACCACGTTGAATGATGAAAGTCGGGCTTGGGTGTAGGAGTCGATCTACAGAGGTAGGAAACCAATCCGTCAGCAAGACCTTGATCCCTCCCGGGGGCAAGCCGAACAGCAGCCAACGCACAGCGAAGAGCGAGACAAAGTAGATGCCCAGGATGGGGATGATGTGCTTCAGGACGTCCATGAAGCCGAAGCCGAGGCCGGAGCCCGCGCCGCCCCGCGCCGGTGCCGTGGTCTGGCTGCCGACGCCCTCGCCGCCGAGGGTGCGGCCGGGCTTCTGGAAGGCGCTGCCGGCGTTGGCCTTGTCGGGAAGGGCGATGGCCTTCGTGATGGCGGCGGTGAGGGCGGGCGGGTTGGCGCCGCGGATCGTCTCGACGGGCTGGCCGGCGTGGAAGATGATGAACGTCGGCATGGCCGTGACGCCGAGGGCACGCGAGATGGATGACTGCGTATCGACGTTGATCTTGCAGAAGGCGACCTTCTTGGGCCGCGAGTGCTCCTGGGCGAGCTTCTCAAAGTGAGGAGCGATGGCCTTGCACGGGCCGCACCAGTCGGCGTAGACTAGGGGGAGAGCGGGTCAGTCGCGACGTCGGACGACTCGAGGCGGGGGGATGGAGGGGACATACAGTCGGCGATCACGACATTGGTGCTGCTGAGGATGCCCTGCCACTCGGAGGAGGACTGGATGTTTATAGGGCCGCTCATGTTGCAGTGCTGACGGATGTGGATTGAGGGTGAGAGTGAGGATGAGGTGAAGGTGACAGGCCGCGTTCAACTGACGCCTGGGAGCTGGAGGCCAGTTGGTAATAAGGGCGGATAGATGGGAGAGATAAGAAACGCCATCGGCCGGTTGAGGAAGGCGGTGGTGAAGATAAGCGGGTGTTCTGCCGGCAGGCGGGCCGGGGATGCGGAGGGTCCAGAATTGAACTTTTTTGGTTTTTGGCCGGCGCGAGATGGAGATGCTTGACCACCAAACCAATACACCGGCAACCGCAACCATGTCGGCTCAAGATCACCCCGGAAAGGTATGGAGCCCAAGTATGGACCTTCTACTGCATCGGGCATCTCATTGACAACATTCCAGAGGAGGAAACTTGGCCACAATGGCGAGACGGCCCTGACCTCGAAATACTTCGCCGCCATCCCCGGCGGCAGGCCCTGGACTCTCTCCGTCGCTCTCCCTGGCAGTGTGGTCACAGAGTACGTACGAGACTCTGCCGGCATGCTTCTCTCATGCTGACAATCCCCCAGCTTCCGCACTGCCGACCAAAGAATGACCAGCCCCGGCCGCATCGCCCGCGCACTGGCCGTCTTCGGCGTCGATGAGGTCGTCGTCTACGACGACATGGCCGGCGCACCCGCCGCCCCTCCCCCCGAAGATCCCCACGCCGGCAAGAACAAGCGACAACAAGACGGCCGCCGCCAGCAGGGCTTCAACCCAAAGTCCCAGCACTCCCACGACGCCGAGTCCTCCCTCACCGTCGACGTCGACCCCTGCCACTTCCTCACCCACCTCCTCTCCTACCTCGAGGCGCCCCCCTTCATGCGCAAGGCCCTCTTCCCGATCCACCCCAACCTGCGCCTCGCCGGCCTCCTCCCGACCATGGACATGCCCCACCACCCCAACCCCATCGACACCCCCATCGCCTACCGCGAGGGCGTCACCGTCGAGGGCATGCCCCCCTCCGGCAAGGGCACCCTCGTCGACATTGGCACAAAGGGCCACGTCGCCGTCGACGACGAGATCCCCCCCAAGACCCGCGTCACCCTGCACCTCCCCCAGGGCGACCACGGCCCCGCCGAGGCCGTCAACCCCGCCGCCCCCCGCGAGGAGGGCGGCTTCTACTGGGGCTACAACGTCCGCAAGGCGTCCGCCCTGTCCGCCGTTTTCGAAGAGTGCCCGCATGAGGGCGGTTACGACGTGAGCATCGGCACCTCGGACCGGGGCGAGACGGTCGCAAAGGTCTTCCCCGACCAGAGGCGACCGCTCAAGTTCAAGCACATGCTTGTCGTGTTTGGCGGGCCCAAGGGCATCGAGTTTGCCGCGTCCAACGACCCCAAGCTGGCCGCCATGGGCGTCTACGGCTCCGGCACCAGCGAGCTGTTTGACCACTGGCTTAACATTCTGCCGGGACAGGGCAGCCGTGTTGTGAGGACGGACGAGGCCATGTACATTGGTCTCTCGGGTCTGCGCAGGCTGTGGGACTCGAACTAGATGTGCCAGCGCAGTAGGGGTGCGTGGCTATAGCATGCAAAGAAAGATACCCAAGTTGAAAACGGACGAGCGACGTGAGTGCAACTTTGCCATTGCATTTAGAGGATACATATCCAAACATAAGAAATCCGCCCCATAACGGAATACATCTACTCGTCGTGCCTGTACACGCCAATGCCGGCAGTGAACCCGGCAATGTTATCGTCATACGACGCGATATCCTCACCCAGCCTGGTAACCATAGCCCTTGTCCCCACAATGTTGAGGTTATACACCTCAATATTGGTACTGTTCGCCTCTCCGTGCTTCGTGTCCTGGATATCAAAGATGCGCTGCTGGCACCGGGCACCCGCACCCTTCTGGCAACAGTCGGTGCTGTAATTGTTGAAGAAGCTGTACAGCCCAGCACCGTAGATCTGAATATTGTGCGAGTTTGTGATACGCAGACCCCACGCCATCGCACAGGGAGCAATGGCCTTGGGATCCGCATGCCTGCAGTCCTTTTCGAAATCCGGGTCATGGTACCGCGGGACGACGGGGAAGGGCACCGTCGCGGGCGGGTTGGGCTGGAAGTACGGCGACTCGGTCTGGATCTGGCCCATGTAGATGTTCTTGGTGTCGTGCATCAGGTACTGGTACAGGACGTGGTGCTCGCTGCTTGACGCGGAGAACCAGAGCCTGCCGGACTTGCTCTCGACGAGGACGCCGCGGCCGGCGAAGACGTTGATCTGGCGGTACTCTGGGTCCTCGAGGTCGTGGTCGGCCACCCAGACCCAGCAGTTCTCCATGAGGAGGCCGGCGGCATGTTTGGTGATGTGCATGCTCATCCAGGAGGCGATGCACTCCTTGATGACGACGCCTTCCTTCTCGGGCGTCTTGGGGCACTGCGAGAGCTGGTGCTCTGTGCCGGCGAAGCCGCCTACGCGGATGTGCACGTCCCACATGCCGGAGGGCTTCATCTGTTCCGTCGAGTGGAGGTTGAACTCGAGGATCTTGGCGCCGGGAGCGTATCCGCGAGTAGCCAGAATCATATCGGACCATTCAATGCAGCCCTCATCGCCGGGCCTGCCGACCTGAACGACCGGATGAGGCTTGGTGATGTCGCCGTACCTCGGGCCACCACCGATGATGTTCGACGCCAAGGCCTCACCGACGATGCGAGCGCCAGGAGGGATGTGAACAGTATCAGTGACATAGTACGCGCCAGCATCGACAAAGGCGATCAGGTCGTTGTCCGTCGTATACCTGAACAGCTGGTTGAGAGCCTCCGTATCATCCGTCTTGCCGTCTCCCCTGGCGCCAAAGGACCTAGCCGACACGAAACTCTCGGCCGGCTCGTCCTCATACAGCGGCTTGGAGCGCTCATAGTACTTCCTCCCATCTGCATCGAGCAGCTTCCGCGGCGGCTTGGGGAACAGCGACGGCTCGCTGCCGACATAGTCCAAGGGGCCGAACGGAGCGTAGACATGGCCCATCGCGAACCCAGTGTGGGCGAACGCCACCTCCGCGCCTCCGGGGATGATGACACCCTGGGGGCCGGTGAGAACCTCGCCAACATGGAAGAAGTCGACGTTGTACATGACCAGGGTCCCAGCGGCCGGGGGGACAGACACGCCGGGCACGCGAATGGTGGTGATGGCTGTGCGGACGTTCTTGAACTTGCTGTCCAGCAGGGTGACGGAGGCGGTGTTGTTGTCGGCGATCTGGATGCCAATGTCGCAGTCTTCGATGTGGATGCTCTTGTACGTCCAGCCCCAGTCCCAGAGCTGATGGATGGCGACTTGGGCGTTGTAGAACCTGAGGTTCCGCGCCGTGTACTGCTGGTTACCGAGGTCCGCGGCGTACTTTCCGCCGTAGAAGGTGAGGTCGTTTAGTAGGCCTCCTGAGCCTTCTTCGATGAAAAGGCCGCGGCTACAGACGAACGAGGTGAGTTCAGGTTCGTGGATAGGCAAGCATAGTGAGCACAGTTTGACTTACTGGTTGCTTTTCGGTCCCTCGGCAAGCACAAATACGCAGTTGGTGATGGACGTTGCCTGTGAAGATGGCCAGTGTATTCCAAGGGCCGCCTTGTCCTCAGGGATGGCAGTTGTATCAAAGACAAAGTTGGCAATCTGCCTGAAGAAGACATTCGTAGCACCCCAAGCGAGCCCCTTGGGCCCGTACGGGTTTCCGTCGATCAGGCCAAGGTTGTTTTCCAGGTCAAAGTTGGACGTGGCCTTGATGACGGGTTTATCCGTGGGGTCACCAATGAGCATGGTGTAGTAAAAGTCGATGATGGAGCTGCTGATAAGGTATGTTCTGCACCGCATCAACATCTGGACCAGCAAAGCAAGAAGTCTCACTCACCCGGATGGGAAGTACACCGTCGCCGGGGCAGTGGTCGACTGGTTACACACTTGCGGCGCGCAGCGGACACCGTAGCTGATGGCGGCGTTGATGGCGGCCGTGTCATCGTGAAGACCGTCGCCGACGGCACCAAAGTCCCTGACGTTGCGGAAGACCTGGTAGTGCGGGTCTTTATGGTAAGGCGACAGGCCCTGGTGGACGACATCTTCCATCCAGTACGCCTTGGCGATACCGGCGGCTGCCAGGAGCCAGCTCGAAGAGAGGCGCATCTCTCCGCTTGTAGCACGACCCAAGGTCGCTGAACGAATGGATAAGATGAAGGTAACGTAAGAGAAGAAGAAGTGTGTTGTGCACACAGAACGAGCGTGGTCGATACCTACCTCGAACAGCTACAAGTTAGAAGAAGCACAGGGACGTTCCCCAAAGGAATGACATCGATCGGCGGCCACGATCGGTGAGGTTGGATAAGGGGGGGCTACGAGAAGAAGTCATCGCGGGAGCGACGGCATGAACATAAGTAGAGGCTTTCCCCCCACCCCCCAAGACATGCCTGTAAACAGTGAGGTCAACAGACGCGTCCGTTGGAAGCAAGGGGGCATTCCCTTCGGCTTGGCGGGGGAGCGCCTCGGCCGAGCTAGCCACGGACTCGGGAGAGATACGCTCATGAGCGTGGACGATCTGGAATGACACTGAGACAGTTCAGCTTCGCGCGGGCTCGCGGCTGGCTGGGCAGGCAGAAGCAACGTGGCTCAGGGGTTCTTGGATGCTGATCTCCTCGGCTGTCAACGAACTTATCATGACCAGCACGTCGGGATTGTCGAAGCAATGCGTTCTGTCGATGACGACCCGGCTTGATGTAGCGACGGCCCTGAAGGTTCAATAATATAACGTCAAGGCGACATGTGGCGCAACCCTGAAGAAAGCCCAGCGGGCGGTGTGGACGCCGGAATGCAACCAACATGTTTACACGTGAACTCCTGGCACGACAGTCTTGGCTGCGGCGTTTCCCAAAGGCCCAATGTTGAACAGCCCAGGAGGAAAACGCCAATGGATTTTCCGGAATACATGCCTACCCGAATCAGGTGCTAGTAAGAGTCATGATGAATGCCCAGTCCCCCGCAACGCCAATGTCCCCTTTCTCCCAATTTGTACAAAAACGTCCCCCCTCCCTTCAGGAGGGATCATTTCCACGCACCTTGGCGCGCGGCCTTAGATGCTGACGGGGGTGTCGAGCGCGACCGCCTGGCCCAGGTCCTTCGTCGACATGGCCCTCTCGCCGGCCCTCTTGCGGAGGACGTTCTCGATAAAGGCCTCGCCGGCCTTGTAGCTGCTCCTGACGAGAGGACCGCTGGCGCAGTACAGGAAGCCCATGTCGAGGGCGCGCTGCCGCCACGTGTCAAACTCGTCGGGGGTGACGTACCGCTCGACCTTGAGGTGGCGCTTCGTGGGACGCATGTACTGGCCAAAGGTGACGACGTCGACGTTGGCGTTGCGGAGTTCTGGGGGTGTCAGTTGTATGGCCAGGCCAAAAAGTAAGAAGGGAAAAACTGACCCTTGAGAGCATCCATGACCTCCTGCTCCTGCTCGCCCAGACCAAGCATCATGCTCGTCTTGGTGATAAGATCCGGGTTCGCCTCCTTGGCCGCAGCCAACACCTTCAGACTCTGCCTGAAAGTAGCGCGGCGATCACGCACATACGGCGTCAGGCCCTCGACCGTCTCGACATTGTGAGCATACACATCAAGCCCGCTGTTGGCCACAATCTTGACCATGTCCGTGTCGCCCCTGAAGTCGCCCGTCAGGGCCTCGACGAGGATACTAGACTTCTTCGCCTTGATCTTGCGAATCGTCTCGGCAAAGTGCTTCGCGCCACCATCAATGAGATCATCGCGGTCAACGCTCGTCAGGACGACGTAGCCCAGCCCCCAGCGTGCAAGCGCCTCGGCCGTGTGCTCGGGCTCGTGCGGGTCAAGCGGCGGCGGCGTCCTGGACGTCTTGACACTGCAGAAGCGGCAACCTCGCGTGCACGTGTCGCCCATGAGCATGATGGTAGCCGTGGCCTTGCTCTTGTCCGAGCCTCCCCAGCACTCGCCAATATTGGGACACCGGGCCTCCTCGCAGACGGTGTGGAGGTTGAGGCCGCGGAGGTCCTTCTTGATGGCGGCGAAGTTCTTGTTTCCCGCTGGTATCGGCGTCTTAAGCCACTCGGGCAGCCTCGTGACGGTCTTCTTCTTGCCGGTCGGGGTGGTGACCTCGACGGTCCGGATCTCGTAGGCTTCCGAGGGGGTGAGGGTGGGCGCGGGACCGCCGACGAACTCGGAAAAGGGTGCGACGACGGTGTCCTTGAAGTAGGTCTTTGGCCGCGCCTGCGATGTCTGTGCAGTCGAGTCGGAGGAGCGGGCGATGGAGGGCGTAGGAGGGACGGTGGCGAGGGTGCGTGTGATCTGTGTCGGGGCGAGGCGGCGCAGCGGCGCATGCGCGCACCGAAGAGCCTGGTGAGCCATGTGAGGAGGCATTTTGAGGGAGGTTTGGTCGGTGATGGAGGTGGACGGGCGGCGGTTGGAAGTCCCGGTGCTTTGGGATGAGGAAGCTCGGTCGAGCGTAGGGTAATTTGATACGAAAATTGATGACCATTGCACCAGATCGGATTGAGTCGGCATACGGTACAGGGGGCAAGGCATTGTTGAGCCAATCATGGCCGGTGGCGGGTAGAAGCTGCGGGTTTAACGCGGAAGGGCCACCACTGGCACCGGACGACGGCCGATGGACCCTTGACTCAGACGGATCACTCCCGAGCTTCACTTCACCTGCGGGACAGCATAACGACACAGGAACAAGACGAGCAGATGACTGGAAAGGCAACGATTTGATTCAAAAGGCATGCAGATGCGCCAAGTTACGCAGAAGAGCTAACCAAGTCTGCCACAACCTCCATATCAGATGACATGACGGCCAAGCAGCCGGCGTCGCCTCTGCGCAGTAATCACCCTTTTCCTGCGGAAAGCAGGAACCACAACTAATGGGTATCTATAAATTGGCCCCCCGAGGGGTTTCTGAAGCGTTGACCTGCCCGCCATCGCCGCCGTCCATCAACAGCACGCATGCTGCCATCGTTCCCGGTCCGAGGCCGGGGAAGGATGAGGACGACTCGACTGGCAAATTTGGGGGGGAGACTTGAGCCGGCAAGGGGGCCCGAGGGGGGAGAGAGAAGTCAACAACTAGTGATGCCGAAGGGTAAAGGGCAATCCCGTGCCAGGCGGGGGGATCCTCGGCCGGGGAAACGGAGCGCAAATGAAGAGGCGTCCAAATCCCGCGCCGCGTGACCAGCGCCAGACGTGCGCCTGGCGAAAAAGGCAAGATGTCGCATCGAAGAATCCGATGTGACGTGCAGAAAAGGTGAGAAGTGGATGTTCGCATCGTAGAGTTCGTGGGTGAGGGTAATGGGGTGTAAGTGAAAAAGAATGTGTCGCGCCTCCGGGATGCGCCGTCGCTCCTCCGCCGCCGTGTCCAATTCGCATAATGTCGTGCCCTTGAAAAAAACAAATTCATCTCTCGCTCATCGTCTTGCCTCTTAAAAGGTCTAGAGGAGGGCCGCGACCACGGCGCCGACAACGGCGGCAACGGCCAGGTTGGAGGAACCAAGCGACATGGCGGCGTTCTCGTTGCTGGCAGCAGCAGAGCTCTCCGAGGCGTCATCGCTGGTGGGGGTGGCACTGCCAGAGAGCTCGGTGCTGGAGGGGACGAAGGAGCTGGAGGCCGTGATGGCAGTGGTGTTGAGGACGGTGGCGGTATGCGTCTCGATCATCTTAAGTTGGATCGTTTGCGTCAGAGTAACAGTTGACGTGGTCGTCGAGGTGGTCTCGGTCTCGCTCGACTGGGCCAGGGCCAGGAGCGGCAGGGCCAGCATGCTGAAGAAGGAGGTAGTCTTCATCGTGTCGTTGAAGTCGTGATGTTCGTTGTGTGTTGTTGTTTTGAAGGAGAGATTCCAGCTGGTGTGATTTTCTCCAGTCTCACTTGGTATGATGCGAGGAGTGAGTTTCCCCTGAATGGAAGCCGCTCTTGCGGGAAGGTGCTAGGATATGCGAGTAGATCTTGTCCGACGTTGTTGACGTGGCGGCGTGCGCTGTGAGAACGAGAGCGTTGAAAGTGTGGCGGGACGCGGGGTGTTTGTGTCGTCTTGAAAGTGCAGGGTGTAAGTGAGTTGGCTGTGCAAGACTGCAGGCATCCGATGCGCGTGTGTTGTTGTCGTGTGGTTGCTGTGTGCGATGAAGTAGATGGTTTGGCGCTTGAGTACAAGGTTCTCGGGTGCGATGGGCGGCTATGTATGTATATACGTTTGCGCGAGGGGTGCGATGTGCGTTCAAGTTGTGCTTGTGTTTGCGCGGTGTTGTTTCGAGTGACTGGATGCGCTCGTCAAGGGGCCTTGAGGGGACTTTGCCAACGAAGTCCGTGGGTTCAGGTGAAGAAAAAAAGACTCGCGGTCTGTGTGTATGTTTGACGATGGCAGGAGGGCGCTCGAGGACGGGGTGGGACGGGGGTGATAAAGCAAGCGGTCGTCAGGCCTTGCCGGCACCCACATCAGTCCCCCCAGATGGGATCGATGGCCTGGAGAGGGGGGTGACGGCCTGGTGGACGAGGGGGCAACCGGGAAATGAGAGCACCTTCCCCTGCTCGCTCTGGCCCCTCTGTGGATGGATGGGGGTGTGGGGAGGGGTGTGTTAACAGGAAATCGCGCCTGGCTGGGCTGGCTTGACGTGAGGGAGTTGTGCTGGCGGTGATGACGCTGAGGGGTGCCTCAGGTAGCTGCCCGAGTCTCAGTATCCCGAAATGCAGTACTTTTGGCCCATTTCTGATAGCCGGATATTGCGGAGACCTCCTGCCTGTCGGCGCGACAACGTCAGTCTCCAGGGCGAGACACCCAACCGGGAACTCTGCAAGGTACCCGGCTTCCCTCACACCCATATCTTACTGCGCACACCCCCAGGCAGCAAGGCCTTCGCCACCACGTCCAGCCGAAATGCTGTACAATTTGAGACGACGCCGCCGCCACAGCACCGGCGGGGGGGCCCCAGGGCCCGTGGAAAAACCACTCTACGTTTCGCGCGCTGGTTACATTACCCTGGCCCTGCTCGGCGCGTGCCCACCAATTGCCTGGCGACCGCAATCCTGTGACCATGATGCCATGGCCGGGGCCGCGATGACCATCCTGTTTGGGAGTCCGAGGCCGACGATGCTCAGGCGCGTTGTTTCCAGACGTTTGTTCACAAGACAAGGACTGGACTTGCCGCGGGTCGAGGCCGTCAAACTCACATTCCTCTCCCTTGTGCCGCGCATCGCCACTTCCGTCAGTTCCTTTTTTTTTTTGCCCCCTCTCAGTCGAACCGAGACCGCAACGGCCCGAGACATTTCGGCGGGAGGGGCTTCACTCGAATCAGGTCTCGCCACCTTTTTTCTCGCGCAGGTTCCCGTCCATTGTGTGCAACCCAAGTCAGCGCCTCCGAGGACGAGTCATGCTTTTCGGCCGGGGGCCAAGTTCGCCAATTTCACAACTTTTGCCGCGAAGGGAGGGGCGGTACAAGTGTATAATTTCTGCTCGAAAACGCCTCACCTCCCGCTGATTGGCGCCTCGGACAATCCTGCCCAGGCACAATCTTATGGGCCGCCCAGCCCAGGGGAGGGGGTGTGCCTTAAGAGCCTGGCCGCCAGCGCAGCACCGGTTCCTGGCGCTATGCCCGACCAGGGATGTGCGAGACCGTCCACCGGTCCGAGCTAAAATTTGATCGTTCTGCGCCGTCTCTAATCCTCGGGGAGATCTGGTTTGCCCACTGCGGAGGAGGGGCCTTCCCTCGTGGAAGTGCCGGCCGATGCAAGGCGGAAATGCTCGCTGCGTCCTCGCTGCAACCGAGTCAAAAGTCAAAAGTACTTGCATCAAAAAAAATCTGTCTCTAGTTCAGTCGCCACGTGCATCGAAGTTGAGGGACGGCAAAGGCCCGAGTTCGTCCGAGTTTGCTTCCCTCTGCCATCCCTTCCAAGACCCCCCTCCTTCGTCGCATCTTCCCATCAGAACTGGGACGCTGAAACTGTGCGTGCGGCAGGTCGACCCCGGCCCTCTGTTCGTTGCCCGGACCACCGCTGGAGACTTGAGGTGAACCTGGTCCGGGCAGCGAACAGCGGCCAGGACGGCATTGTCGGCCAGGCAAAGGGGACGCGTCCAGATGGCAGCAGTGCCGCGTGCGTTGGGAATCACGCATTGCCGTCGGTCATATCATGGTCGGGTGGATCGAGCACGGCGCGAGGCGTCGACCGAGCGAGCACGCGATCATTTCGCGCCCGTCAAGTGTCGGGCCCTCCCAAGTGCTGTAGATCAGCCACGTGAAGGGACAGGCATTGCCTTCCGAGTCAGTACGACATGGCATCAGTGCTAGCCAAGTAGGTAAGAAGGAGAAGCCCGTGGAAGAGAAGCGGCAAGGAAAGCCGGCAGAAGAAGCACAGCAGGTTCTGTTGCGCATGAAGTGTCAAGGGGCGGGAAGTCCATTTCTTCTCTCGACACACTGAAGGCTTGTGACCGACTGATGAGCGCCGAACTCAAGACCTGCACCTTTCGAAGAGTTTCAAACGGTGTTGTGTCGCGATTTGATCGATCGTTGTCAAGCAGTAGGTCTCGTAAGAAAGAATGTGCGTGGTGTCCAGCTCGACAGGAACGAAAATGACGGCAGCGGGTGATTTGGTGCGAGGCAATTCGCTGCGCGTCGATTGGAGGCTATCCGGCGACTCACCGTGATCCACTTTCGGTCAAGGACCCCGCCATCGCGTGAACGTCCGGTCGACACCCGGCCCAAATCAACAAACCACACCGACAACGACAACAAGCACCAACACCCAAACGGACCTGCTTCACGCCCACCCTCAACATGGCCGGCCCCTCATCCTACGACGACTGCGTCGCATCACTCTCCCACTCCCTCTCCTTCCTCACCTCCTCCGTCCAAACCCTCGAACGCGCCACCACCGACCTCCCCCGCCTCTCCACCACCCTCCGCACAACAAGACACTTCGAGCTCATCCCCCAACCATCCCTCGCCGCCGCCGAGGCCTCCCTCCGCGACGAGATCGGCCCCTACATCTCCCTCGTCCTCGACCGCGCCGAGACACAAGTGGAGCGCCAGGAGCGGCGCATCGAGACCCTCAAGGCGCGGAGCGAGCTGCTCGCGGGCCGCATGGCAGCCGGTGATATCGACAGCGTCCGGGGCGGGGGCAGGCCTGCTTCGAGCTCTCGCGGGGATAGGGGCCAGGTGCGCACTGATGGCGAGCATGGGCTGAGAGTGCGGGCTCTGAGGACGAGGAAGGAGGGGTTGAAGTATAGTGTTGAGAGGTTGGAGTTGGAGCTGGAGCAGAAGGAGAAGGAGCTCAGGAGGAGGCTGGGCAAGTCATGAGCGGCATATGGACCTGCGGTAGCAGTCAAAGACAGACGCGAGTTGGTTTCTTTGCTCTGTAAAGGTCAGGCAAAGCTCTTGCGTTGACTTTACTCTGGAAGCTGACTTGGATCAGAGCAGGCAGAGCGATGATGGCCATGGAGAAACAGCATGCCAGGCAGCGGGAGCCGAGTCGATCATCGATCGACATCTTCGGCTGGCATCGCGAGATGGGCAGCCAGCTCCAGTGTCAACAAGTACCACGCCCTCGACAAATTCTCGTCATCATAGATGGACTCTTTCTTGCTCGTCACAAGATTCGGGTCTATCAATGTCGGCTTGGACCTAGACTTCAAGCTGACCCCGGGCATCGCTTGGGCCACTAATACTCATCATCAACTGCACAGTGGCCACTGGAGCATGCGACACCCGAGGCAGCCCATCAGGTCTCCCAGGAGCTCTCCTCTAAGAGAGGCACAGGGAATGTGTCGTAATGCGACGGGAGTTATCCCTGATCCGAGGCTAGACGTCCAGGACATGATCGCCAGACACGAGAGCATGTAACCAGCCAGTGAAGTGAAGAAATCAGAATAAGACCGACGTGCGGCCACAGTGGTAATATAAGACACCTCGCAGCAGGCATCGAGTCTCCTATGTCGAGTCACCGCCGCGAACCCAAATATACTCCGGTCAAAACGCAGAAAAGACAAAGTCGAAAGGCATCCCACAAAGTGCAAAGTGGCCCGTTGTCCCTGCTCAATCATATCCGCGGGCGTGGTTCCCTTCCCCGCTCGCAAAGCCAGGTTGTCGTCGTCGTCAACTCATAACAAGATCAGGTAGTTGCTGGGCGCGATGCCGGTGTCGCCGTTCTCCTTGCGCGCCTGCCACCACCGGCCGCTCACGTCGCTGACCTCGAGAATCTCATGCTTGCTGAACGAGATCTCGTTGTGGTCTTCGGGGTTGGCCTCGTAGCTGTAGATGGCCTTGGCGCGGTACGGGTACTCGGTCGGCGGGACGACTTCCTGGTCCTGGCCAGGAGGCTTCGCCATCGTGGGCGCGGGGTTGAGGGTCGGGGGACCCGCCGAGTTGCGCGCCTGCTGGACCTGAGAAAGGCCGGGGGATGGGTTCTCGAAGCCGTTGAGCTGTGCTGATGTGTACATCTGAGGCGGCTGCACAGATGTCGACGTCTCGGGACGACCGCCGCCGTAGTTCATGGTGTGCCTGGCGCCCGCGGACTCCTTCTGAAGAGCGAAAGAGTCGACATAGGCGCGAGGGCCGGCAGATGGCGCGGCGCCAAAGTAGACTATCCATACGCACTACAACACTGTGTCAGTTTGAGGGTTTTTATCCGAGATGTGCTGCCGACTCACCATAACTATGGCCATCAGGATAAAGCCTGCGGCCGCGGCCTGCCATGCCGCGCTAGGCACGAAGACGGTGGTGTGAATGACGATGGAAAGAATGGCCAGAGAGACAGCCTGATACGCCGTCGCCGCAACATGATATGTTTGGATCGTGTCCGATGCGACGATGACGAACACGCCGCCGATTATCAGAAGGTTTAGAATGATGGCCCACCAGGCCAGAGAGGGAAAGACGTTCTCTCGGCTGACGGGGCCGACAGGGCCTTGCACCTTTGCCGCGATCGAGGCGATGAAGGTAAGGAACCAGGCAGCCTGTGGTGATGACAATTAGCGAATGGATGTGATATTATGGAAGTCGGAAATACTAACTCCTGCGATAGAGAGGGTCGCGAGGGCGAAGGGGTCTCCCAGGACGTTGCCGACCTGAATGCCCCTCCGGCCGCCGTAATGTGCTCTCGAGTGTTCCATTTTCTGCAGGGAAGGCGATTGAAAAGAGCCGTAAGGCGGCATATGGATTCGGCCGCGGGAGCCTGACAGCGCAAGCGGACGTGTGCGGCTCAGTGTAGGAGGTTGGTGGAGGCCGCCGGGTGCGAGAACATGTAGCCGTACGCAATGCTATGCGCCGGGCGACTGACTGGGTTGGCGTGTGATGAAGACGCGAATTGATTGCGATGCGCCTGATGAAAAGAAGGGCAGGCAGGCTGGCTCGTATCCGAAGTCGACCCGTGCGCGTGGCAGTCGTCGGCGACGTGCGGCTACCTGCTGGGGTTGGGCTTGGGGAGGGGGGCCGGAAAATGAGGCCTCTGGGGCAAGTCGAATGCAGGCGAGAGGAAGGATTGCGCAGCAGTACAGCCTCCTATTTGCGAGCCTGGCGAACCGGAAACGTCGGGGTCGGTTGGGAAAGGGAAGAAGGAAATCGCGAGTTGTTCGAGCGGCGATGATTCGGCCAGGTAGCACAGGTCGGCGACGAGAGGAATCAATCCAGCGTAGAGAATCAAATGGACAAAAAGAGGGCGGATGGCGTGGCCCGGAGAATTGCAGAGGGCTGGATCGAAAAAAGGGTGGTTAAGGAGAGGGAAAGGGAGCGCGGATGGGCTGTGTGCAGGGTTTGGGTCTGGGCTGGCAGACGCAGGATGGATGGACGAGGATGGATTAAGGGGAAGCTGTGGAGGCGGTGTTGCTTGTCGCTCGCGGGGCGGGACGCAGGAGGGAGGGAGGCGCACTGCATCGGGTGAGTGGACGAGAGGACGGGACGGGAGAGTCGGGTTCCAGGTTGCGCTTGGAATGCGTCCAAGGCCGGCTGCTGGGGGCCAGACGAGCCAAAAGCCGCCAGGGGGCAGGGCGGCTCGTCTGAAGGGTCTAGCGCTGCGTCACCCGGGAGTGGCACAGTGTGCAGCCACGTGTGTCCTGTGGGCTCAGGTACCGATTTGCTAGGGCAGGCAGGGCTGCCCACTCCAGCCCCCACCGCAGGAGTTGCTGACGCTGGTGGCGCAAGCTGACAGGTCGAATTGAAGGCTGGGTACGGAAAAGGACTAGACGCGACGATTTTGGCACTGTGTACTTGGATAGAGACTCTTTGAAGATGCCTTCTTCCTTTTGAAGTAACAGAAACACCACTGCCTCGATCGACTAGAGAGAACCAGAGGGCAAGAAGGATCTGCTTGCGAAGGCCCCGATGATTGCCTTTCTAGTCCTGCACATGAATCCCTACAAGCATACAGCGAACCATGGCAGCCCTATCCAGTTTGCTCGAAGCTTCAGGGTTCATTCACAGGGAGAGATAAGTAGCGATGAGCGGACATCCACACTGACGGCGTGTCGCACCACCACGCGACCGTCGCGCGGCCCCAGGTTTATTCCTTCGCAGGATCAAGAGTCTCCGATTATTGAGCTGCGTACTGCACTGCATGTGGATGTACCTCTTGAAAACTTTGATAGCCGGGTTTCCAGACAATGCCGACCGGAGAGCAATCAAGCCCGACCCTTGAGGGGGTCCACATGAGTGACGCGTCTATCAAATGACTCTCGCCGTTGAAGAGCGAGACCACCTCGGGTTCGAAGGAGTGGAACACGCGCAGCAACCCGAGTAGCAGAAGGCTGAACAACTCGTCGATGAGTGGCTGTCTTGGCGCAGTGGTGATGCAACCTGGTCTATCAGTACAGTGTCTGGTACTGATCAGAGCAGACCACATTTCATCATTGCCAGCCAGCACCCTTGAAAGAGGGCTCTGCGAAGCCCAAGCACCTCTGCGGCACCGAGACACATGTCAAACTTTCGGAAGTTGTTGCGGACGCAACCTTCTTCCCCAGATCCCGTGCCTGAAACACGGAACCGGAGTCCCGACGGTGATGTGAACAGACGGCCTTCCTTTGCGCGACTGGTATGATCGGCGCAGTCCGTGCAAACATTGTGCCGATTTAGCCTGGTGCTAGATCGCGATGCTTGCTCCGAAGAGGCTGTTTAGAGGCCCGAGGGGAGGGGGGCGTTTCCTGCCTGCTTGCCAGCAACTGCCCAGTGTCCGCGGGGTACCCGTGCACAAACCCATGGCCCGTTTGTGTTTGAAGCCTTGCTGATGATGTGGGCTGACAAGGTACGGACCGAGTCGTCGCGCCAGTCCGCACGCACGATTTCGTGTCCTCCGCTCGCAGCCGTGCCTGGGTATGAAAAGCTGCCGCATCCCCAGAGCATCGAGTGTCCGGTGTCGTAGCCATCATATCTTGGTCAGAGATGTCTGACGCCATGCGCAGGTGTGCTGACTTTGCGGTTCACCATATTCAACCCTGAGCCCACCGAAGGCCTTGGAAGGGGCTGTAGTGCTTATAATCAAGCTTTATCGTCGCCCATGGACACCTTTCGGTCAATAGACCTCCTCTGCCGCATGGTCTCTCGCAGCCTTCCGTGTCTGCCTCTCGATCTTGGTCAGACGGCCTTCGACATCGGCCACAAAGCGGGAGGTGCCCAGAACCCCATCTTCATACCACGCTTGTATGACAGCTTCGCTTCGGGCTCGCAGCTCAGCAGCCTCAGCCTTTTGTGCCGTCTGCGTGGCAGCAATACCTCGGAGGCGGGGAATCAGGGCGGCGAGGGCGGCGCTCTGCGAGGGATCGGGTATGGGACAGTCAGAGACCGAGGTCAGAGACGAGGCAGTGGCTGGATATGAGGACGCTGAGGCGATGACGGTCGCGCGAATGGCTTCGGGAGAGAGGTCGATCGGTGGTTCTGATGGGGAGTTGGAGTTGAATAGGCTTGGGTTCATTCTGTCTAGTTGGGGGTCAGTCTCCGGCTCAGAAGCATGGAACTTGAGACTGCCATACAGAGCTTTATCAGTTCGGCGTAAACCTTGACCTGGCCGAGGAGGTTGTGGAAACGGCGTTCGAGGGCCTCGACATTCTCGGTAGCAGGAGTGTCGAGACGAGCGGATGGCGAAGCGACAGGGGCGCCGAACAGAAGGTGCTCGATGCGGGACAAGCGTGCTTCGAGGAGCTTGACGGTCGAAGAGAAAGGACTGTCCACGTGGGAAGCCATCGTATCAAAGTGTTTGCGCAAAAACCTGAGTGATGTTGCTGGGCAGTGTGTTGTTTGTTTGTCTGGCGGTCAACGTAGGCGTAGGCGTGTAAGGTCACGGCTGGACCTGCTCCCGAAGGTGGCTGAAGCTGTCACTCGGGTATCCCGAAAAGTGGCTAGCGTTTGGCTTCAGCCACCATTCCCTGCCAAGTGCCAAGGATGACCTCGTGTCCCATCACTGGCCACACCCAGAAGCCGGCTGCGCACCTTGTGATGTTTCCAAGGTGTAACACAACCATTCCGTCTTCTGGCGTGACCAATCTTCAGGAGCAACCGTGAGCGAACCCATTCGCCACGAGGAGTCTTTTCGATCACGACGTGGGGAGCCGCTTGGTTCTGAACCTCGCTCCAGGTTTGGCGGGCGGCTCTATTCTGGGAGAGTCCAGGTCGACCTAGCTACATCATCTAGCGGCAACGAGCACGTCAGCCTGTCCGCAGTGCCCGCAAAGGGAGCCACCCGTTACCGGCATTACCATCGAACATCGTCTCGCGCCACCTCAGCTCCAGCCGACAAGCATCCTTCTTTGCTTCCCGACTCTCCCTTTTTGAGCGCTGGCATCTCGACACCTCTGTCGCTACTGCCAGACCCCTCCACCAGCGACACAGCGACGAAGCGACGCAACCTCCCGGAAGCAGGCTAAATGACGAGCTACGAGACAATCTCGAATGGAAACCTTTCCTCTGGCAGTGAAAGAAACGACGAAATGACAAGGTGAGGCCATTGATCGATCCCCGGGCGGTTAGCGAACCCGTTGACTGACGAGTGTCTTCCCCGCAGGTCACGTCGGAAAGCACGAGAGGGCGGCGGGCAAGCCTCCATGCTCAGCAGCATCATCAACCTGCTCAACACCATTGTCGGCGCCGGAACGCTAGCCATGCCCTCGGTGCTGTCGCACATGGGAATATTCTTGGGGACCCTGATGATCGTGTGGTCCGGCTTCACGGCAGCCTTTGGCCTGTACCTGCAGGGGCGATGCGCTCGGTACCTCGACCGCGGCAGCTCCTCGTTCTTCGCCATCTCCAAGCTCACATATCCAAACGCCGCCGTGTTCTTCGACGCCGCGATAGCCATCAAGTGCTTCGGCGTCGGCGTCTCCTACCTGATCATCATCGGCGACCTGATGCCCAAGGTCATCCTCGGCTTCAACGACACCATCACCGCGGATCGCCCGTACCTGGCCGACAGGAACTTCTGGATAACGGCATTCATGCTCCTCGTCATCCCGCTCAGCTTTCTGCGACGACTCGACTCGTTGAAATACACCAGCATCGTTGCGCTGGTGTCGATTGGCTATCTTGTCATCTTGGTGGTCTATCACTTCGGGGTCGAGCCGCTCAAGGACAAGAGCAGCCTCCGCATTATTCAGCCTCAGAGCACTGTGGCAGTTCTGAGTACTCTGCCCGTGGTGGTGTTTGCATACACATGCCATCAAAATGTAAGGCTGTCGGTGACGACTCGGATAGGCATTAGCTAACCACTGCACAGATGTTCTCCATCCTGAACGAGATCAAGGACGCCTCGCCGGCCAGGTTTGTAGCCCCATAGAACCATCCAGTCCCCGTGCGCATCACTGACGCGGCGTGTTCAGCATTGTTGGTGTGGTTGGCTCCAGCATCGGCTCCGCTAGCAGCGTCTACGTTTTGGTCGCTATCACTGGGTATCTCACGTTCGGCAACGACGTGAACGGCAACATCGTCTCCATGTGTAGGTTCAGACACACCCGATTTCCAGAAGCTCACATGCTAACATTGGCCAGACGCGCCGTCCCTTGCCACTCTGATCGGACAACTGGGCATCGTCATCCTCGTCACGTTCTCGATTCCTCTGCAAGTTCACCCGTGCCGAGCATCCATTGATGCTGTTCTGAAGTGGCGCCCGAACGCAAACCAGTCGAATAGCAGTACACGCTCCAGCTCACCAAATGGCGGCCGGCCACTTCTCGGCCCGGCAGGTTCCTCGGCGCGTCCGGATCCTGCCATCAAGCCAATGAGCGACCTCCGTTTCGCCGTCCTCACATCAGTCATTCTTGTGCTAGGATACCTGGTGGCTCTCTCCGTAACCAGCCTGGAGAGAGTTCTCGCCTATGTGGGCAGCATTGGGTCGACCAGCATCAGCTTCATCCTCCCCGGCCTCTTCTACTACAAGATCAGCGACCCGGAGAGCATACACCACCAGCGTCTCCTGAAAGAGGATGACGATGCGGGCGACGCGATAGACGCAGATGACGATATTGAGGACAGCGCAGCTCTGGCAACTAGCATTCAGAGCCTAGGAAGCGTGGCCAGCGTCGCCCTGGACCCTCGCAAGTGGCGGAAGAAGTGGAGATGGGACCTCGAGCACATCGAGCACGATGCTCTGAGAAAGGGCGCCCTTCTCCTCTCGATATATGGCTTGTGCGTCATGGTCATCTGCCTGGCCATGAACATTGTCTTCCACGCCTCCGGATGAGATAGCGTATACAACATAAAGATCGGGTGGTGCTCTAAGGAAGCGATCCGATGTACATAGACGCAGCGGGACAGCGGCAGCGACAGCGGCAGCATTTTGGACATACAGCCCGGCACTGGCAGACACCGGGGGGCCTGGGTCACGAACTCGGGGGCATTGGCGGCGTTTTCGGTCCTCTTCCCTCCTTTGCGTTACCGGCAATCGGTGAACGACATGCTTTTTTAGATGGAATAAATCGGTTTTTGATATTGTACATCTACGATCCCGGCCGTGATTTGTATATCGGTGACTTCCCATGTCGCTGGTAAGGGCAGTCGGCATGCCCACTGACGCCTGGCGATTTCGGCGTCTCGGCTCCCCAAGAATCGGCATGGCCAGAAGCGATCAGTCTATCATCGATACAACAGGCCGCAGCCTTTCCGGCCCGCCTTCGTCTATCGTACATCGGGTGCTTTTGAAAACTTCGTGCAAGTCGGATCATCTACGCCTTTTGCGTCACAGGGTTCGCCGGGTTCGCATTTTCCCGGGCTCGCAGCGATGCGGCAGCCGTCGCCTTTGTCTTGATACCGTCGGGTCCGTACTTCGGTTCGAGGAGGCCGACCTGTTGCTTCTCGTCAGCTATATCCTTCGTCGCGTGTGCCGACAGTGCTCACCATGGACAGCAACCTCCACACAGGATCGCTGGGCTGCACTCCCACGCCGATCCAGTATTTCGCCCGCAGGATGTCGATCTGGATGTCCTTGTGCGGTTTCCGGTCCTCGTCGTAGGGGTCTAGCTTGGGGATGGGGTCGTATGTGCCCAGGACCTCGAGGGGCTTGCTGTTGCGTGCTGTCCTGTTGTCCGGGGGTCAGCGGTTGGGAAAGATGCCGAAGAGGATGGGGGCGTACCTCGCGTGCGACACGACAATGTTGTAGAAGGGGGCGTTTCGGCGCCCGAACCGGGCGAGGCGCATTCGGAGGACCATGGTTGGGGATGGTGATGGGGGGTCTCCGTGATATCTGGGTATCGCGAGTTTGGCGTCTGGAAGTCGGACGGCGTTCAATGCACGGCGAAACTTTTGGACGGAAGAAAGCTGGGCCGATGCCGCCGTGTCGGGCGCGCACCTGGGCTTGGCGCGCCCTGGCACTGCACTGAAGTGGCACGGGGCCGTCAGGTCAATTCAGGGGATTAATACACTGGGGTCAGCGTGGCAGCCACACAGGACGTGCCCATCAGCCACAGTCGGACGACCTCTTACCTCACTCAGGCTTGAAGTGATGTCAATAACCCACCACACCAACACCAAACTGACGACTTGGACAAACGTCAACTTGCCACCTGCAACTCGTCTCTCCTTCCCCTCGCGCCCCTCTACGTAATAATCCAAAGCTGTTCTGTTTCTCATAATCTCCCCAAACCCCTCTGTCAACATGGCTCTCAGGGTTTGTTTCTCCAGCTCGGACGACATGTGTGCATGGTGATTTGAAGGTCCGATGCTAACAAATGACATGTCACAGACTCTTGGTGCACAGGCAGCTGCCGCGCTGGACAAGGAGCTCATGAGCTCTGGCGCCTTCTCCATCGATCAGCTCATGGAGCTCGCCGGGCTGTCTGTTTCGCAAGCTGGTGAGTGTGGTCTTTCCCCCTGGATTGGCGCCTCCTTAACACGGCACAGTGTATCTGGTCCACCCTCCCAACCGAGGTCGCAAAGTGTTCGTGGCCTGCGGTCCCGGCAACAACGGTGCGGCCCTTCAACCCTCGTCGGATGACATCCTTATCTGACCGCTCCCCAGGCGGTGATGGCCTCGTTGCCGCCCGACACCTATTCCACTACGGCTACGAGCCTGTCATCTACTATCCCAAGAGGAGCAAGAATGAACTCTATCAGGTAAGCGCTCTCTATTGCGTGCTGATATGCTGTGTGCTTCATGAAGTCCTCCACCTCCAACACCGCTTTGTTACCCCTGACTTTGGTGTGGGTGGCCAGGTCGCGAGACCCTCCACCTTTTTTGGCGCCACGCATCTCCCTCGTAATGAAAAAAGGGAGACTGGCGCGGCGTGTATATTCCCGGCCTCCCATTGACATGAAATTCCCATTTTTCCTTTTCGCCTCATCTATGGTCGTGTTTCGCATGTATCATATTGGCGTTATCTGACGTTTTTATCGCAGCGTCTGGCGAAGCAGCTCGAGGACTTGAAGGTCCCCTTTGTCGACGAGTTTGAACCCGCGATGGGGTCTTCGGATCATATCGTTGACGCCATCTTCGGTCAGCCCTGATGTCCCTGGACTCAGTAAACCGCGGCTCTGCTGACTTGGAGCGCAGGTTTCAGCTTCAATGGCGAGGTTCGGGAGCCGTTCCCTGCTGTGATCCGAGCTCTCGAGCAGACAAAGGTTCCGGTGACGTCTGTCGATGCGCCGTCGTCGTGGAACATCGAGGACGGTCCGCCCAAGTCTGGCGTCGGCAGCAAGTTCAGCCCTGGAACGCTGGTCAGCTTGACAGCACCTAAACCCCTTGTGAAGTTCTTCCATGGACGACACTTCATCGGAGGCCGGTGCGTTAGCATACCATAAACTTTGCCGAGTCCGGTAGCGTAGTCCCGGAGGATGACTGACAGCCCCCTGACACAGGTTCGTCTCGCCAACCGTCGCCGAAAAGTACAATCTCGACACTATCCCCTACAAGGGCATCGACCAGGTCGTCGAGGTCGACAAGAACGGACAGAGGCTGTGAAGGCTGAGGCAATTGGTCCTAACTGTCCGTGGGTTTGTGGCGTGCGTTAAATGACCTGGCATCCGCCGCTTCGGCTATTCGGGCAGACGGGGCTGTGGCATCGGCCCTCGAGCATCTCGATCAGCCGCAGCTCGACGCCGTTGGGGCAAGTGAGCAACGGGGGGTGAAAGTGTCGACAGAAGGCGACATAGACGAGGAAGAGCCTTCGGCAGACTGGGCACTCAGACTTGTGCTCCACGCACATGAAAGCCGGAGAAGAAGTGCTTAGCGGATGGTGTCCCCCGCGATGGCACCGGAGATGGTGTAAGGGGCTTTGGCGTTGTCGTGGACTGCTGGTGGTGAGGAGTGGTCTCCGAAAGACGACATGGACGGGTTGTGATCGCTTGGCTGGGAGCTGTGCCTTTGGAACGGGCTCTGGGGTGAGGACAGGTGCCGTTATTATGTGCTGGCGAGAAGAGAGAAGAAATCAACGGCTCCCGGGGACCAGGAGGAGGGGGATGCAAGACCAGGAGCCCGTCTGGAGATGCTGTGGCTTGAGCGGGTGTCGGGTGTGGCTGCTTCTCGTGAGGAACATGGGTCGAAGTCGTTGGAGGTCCAATGGTTGTGGTCGGTTCGCTCCGTTGTCAAGTCGCCACACGGGTGGGTGGTCCACGTTCCACGTCTGCTCCGGAGCTTTTCAACGTCGTCAAGGGGCTGGGGCGGCCTTATGTTGCAGGTCTCGGCCGGAGCAGAAGTGTGGCGAAAGGGGGTGACCGGGTGAGTAGGGAGAGAAGATTCTCGTCTCGTCGGTGGTTCCCCCCCGGCGGCAGCACTGCAGTGGGCTGACAGGAACTCGCGTGCCAGGGGCCCTGAATGGGGGAGCAAAGGAGGACACATCAAATCGGCGGCCCTGGCGTTCGGGCTTGAGGACCGCGCCGGGAGAGGGCCAGACCAAGCGGACGGGCTTAGAGGCAGCTCTTCACAGGAGGGGGGCATTTTTGACCTCTGCCCGCGCAATTGTTTCGTGCGCAAGACCTATGTACACCCGAGTTCCCAAGTCACAGTCACAGTCACTGCTCATGTGAGATACATTTGTTCCTGGGCTGGGGGAGGGGGACATGGAGGGGGGAGAGGGGGGTCAACTTTGCCAATTCGTCGTCTCACAGAAGGCCTCTTGCTTGTAAAGTGAGGGCCCCAAGGGCCCGACCCGGAGCAAAAGCTCCTGGCCGCCCCTCCTGGCAGGACCAGCCCAGCGCTTGCCAGGGGTTCCTCCCAAAATCTCCCGCCCGGGCGGCTCCACTGCGCTTTGGGGGGCCGCGCACCGGCAGGGGGCAGGGGGGCACGGCCCATCGGTGTTTACTTAGATCCACTCGCAGCAGTGTGGACGACGGTCGACGGATGCACGTCCGTTGCCCGCCGTCCGGCTATTTGCTGAGGGACATCGCCATGTTCGCCTTGTTCGCCTTGTTTGAAGTTGTGCTCATTTGGTCCAACTTCCTTCTCAAAGCGCTCGGTAAGCACGATGGAAAACGACTGCCGGTATGGAGCGTACTAACGAAGCTCGCGACGGGATTCGGCCTTCCACGGATCTGTCGACATGTCCGAGAAGCGGCTTATCGATCTCAGACGCCAGCCAGCGCCGTCGAATCGACACAAGAACCATCTCTGCCTCGGCTTGGGTGTCAGTCGAAGGAAGCGACTCGATGGACAGACACGTCAAGTCAAACCAACACAGCGGCCCGAGCAACAAACTATCGGCAACACCGGACGACTCGGACGCCAGAGACTGACCGCCTGCTCTGGCCACAGCTCGCGCGGGGTCCTGCGGCGGCTTTGCTTCGCTGGACGTCTCCCGCGATCCCGCCGCCGATGGTCGTGACAGCAAATGGCCTCGGGATCGCGGAATCCCCTCGACTCGACTCGTACGAATACGTCCGCCTGACATGACCTTCCCGGCCCGACCCACCCCTTGCCCCCCCCGTTTAGCTTTCCCCCCTTGGACCCTTGATCTCTCTCGTCGCGGGATGGCTGCATGTGGTATGGGGCTCGGCGTGTGCTCCGGGCCCTGACTCTCTTCTTCCCCGCTCAGCGCCTCACTCGACGAGTCGACGGCGAGTCAATGGCGAATCGCGACGGGCACCATGGTGGTATCGCGCTGTCATGCCCGACAAGCTTTGCAAGGACCCGTTTGGGTATTGACACTTCACAGCACATCACATTCGTCTGGCTGGCTCAAGTGGCAACCCCGCGGTTCCGGCTCTGGCCCCCATGTCGCGATATGCACGAGATGCGTGCATCGGCTGATGACTTGCAATCCGACTTCTCGGCTTTGCCACCCCTCTACCTCGTACAATCAATCGACCTGTTGCCCTGCCCGAAACCGAGATTTTCTTTTGCCCATTTTTACACCCCAAAGTTACATCAGTAACGGGGTAAACAGATCGGCAGTGTTCGTCGGCAAGCTCCGCCCGTTACAGAAATGACCGGTGAACCCCTGCTGCCGACGAAGGACAATCCTTTTTCGGGCAGCAATGGTCACCCGGGACGAGCCTTAAACAACGGCAATCAACTGTCATGACGTCAGGCTGATGCATTGTTCGGTGCTTCAGTGTAGGTGATCAACGGCTGAAGTCGTACGGGCATCAGTCTGGATGGTTGTGGAACGTGGGGTGACGCGTTGCGGCGATTTCGAGAACCATCCACGATGTCTGCTCGTGGCTGTGCCGGTGTCGAATTTGGGCTTCAATGACGTCATCGTGCATGTTCATGTTGGACCCCCGACGAACCCCCAGTATCACATGACATGGTGATCCCACGGACGTGGAATCTTCTCGTTGGACTTGGTTGACTTTGGGATTGCGTGTAGCTGTATCATGGAGGCTTCCAACACTCAATGCCCGGGTTGAAAAGAGTATTGATGTACTGGGTACATGACCGCACAGCCATTGCGGCCCGGTCATCATATCAGTGTCGTAAGTCATACCTCGCTCAATGCGACTGCTGAAATTCCAGATCGGACCCTTGTTACGGCACTTCTACGTTGTCACGCAAGGAAGGCTTGCCCATGGATAGCCAGAAGAGCACCAAGCCTAGGCAGACGACTATCTTCTTTTAGCTATCCCCTGAGCCTGATGTACGGCGAGATGACCGCCAGCTACCGCCTCAATTGGACTTCCCCTTCGTCCTCGCAACAACCAGACAGGCCTTGACCGCCTTTGACTTTCCAAACCACCCAAACAACCTCCCCGCAAGCTTGTATCCCCCCAGCGAGATACCATACTGACCCAGAGCCCGCTCCTGATCATTGAGGAACCCAACCACCCCCGGGAACACATGCTCCGAGATATCCCGCACCTCCGTGCACCGCCCGTCATACCCGCACTCGACCAGCTGCTCCCTGTACTGCTCTTCCGTCAAGAACGTAAACAGCGGACATCCCATCATGACGCCAATAGCCCTCAAAATGCACGTGTTCCAAAAGGACGCCTTTTCGTTGAGGATGAGATCAAAAGCCATAAAGTTGGCGTCGAGCTTCCGCGCCGCGTGCTCCAGCACAGGTCGTCGGGAGGGCTTAAAGTGGTACAGGCAGTCCAGAGCGAGAAGCCAGCGCTCGGTGAACTTTTCATCCGCGAGGGAGCTCACGGCAGCTTCCGTCCGTTCTGACCAGGACCCTGGGGTCGCAGCGTTGGCGCAGAAGAGGTTGAATGACTCGCCTTCAAAGTGGTTGGAGCGGGAGACTTCGGTGTAGATCTTGCGGGATGCGGCGTGGACTTGGGACTGGTTCAGGCTGAGGCCGACGTAGCGGAAGTCGGACCAGGTGCTGAGATTGAGGAGGCGGGTGAGTTCCCAGGTCTGTTCGCCGCAGCCGAAGCCGATATCGAGCACGCCGAAGGCCTGGCGGGCGTTGTCTCTTCCGCTGGCTTGCGGGCCGAGGAGGCCGGCTAGGGTGAGGAGTTCTCGCAGGAGGGAGGCGCATGCTTCTTCGAAGACCTGGACTGGCTTGCCGTCGGGGGTTGTCCTAGACGCAAGGTCAGGTCTATCCGGGTCAAGAAGCGAGAGTCTGCATGGGTATGCTCACCAGTACCCCAGATTCATCCACATGGTAGCCAGGGGCATCTTGACGTTGAGTTTCCAGTGACCGAGGCCGTAGACATCGCTTGTCCGCATGAAAGCGAATGTTCCGAGCATGATGAGAACGGTAGCCGTGAGAAGCCCTCCGATGAAGGCGGCGGCCAATTCTCCGCCGGAGAATGAGGCGGCCATCTTGCCAATGCGCTGTTGGTATCGAGGGGACCTTGGTGTTTGTAAGACAAACGTTGGAGGTGAGGGATGAAGTCCCGCAGGTCTCAGATTGGCGCCGTCCGGGGTCTTAGGTCAGCTAATTTAGCGACCCGTCAGCGCCAGAGCCGAATTGTCGGCATCCACTCCGAGCCCGACTTGGACACGCAGTTCATCACTGCCACGATTATAAACGTCAAAGGTGAAAATGGACCTCGTTATTGCTAACCCCCTAGATCCTCAATTATCTACTGCGCTCATCTAAACGCTCCAAATGTTCACACGCCATAATGCTGCTCCCCCGCCTACCGAGCCTCCCAGGGAATATCGACGCCGTAATCTCGAGCAATCTGCATGGCAGAAACAACACATCCCTCCAACAAGACCATGCCATCCCAACACCACGCGCCGGTGAGCCATACCCCGTCCTCTCCGCTCACCCACACCGATACCTGGCCGTCGCTCTTCTTCGTCGGCCCCGCCCTCCCCATGATCCTCTCCACCAGGGCCCTGCTCTGCGTCGTGCGAAGCGTCCGGGTGAACCTCGCCGTCTGCAGGGAACCCTTCGCGTCGCCCTCCTCCAGCGGGCAGGTGCTCACGACGACCCCGCTCGGCATGGCGTGGGCAGCTTCCGACCGCGAGGCCTTGTCGGCGAAAAGCGTCCTGAGGGTGATGGTCTGGGCGCGCGAGGCGTCGCGGCCGTGGTGCATGCATGATGCCAGGGTGTCAGGAGAGTCGACTACCGAGAAGTCATCGGAGCGATGGCCCTGGGACCGGGGCCGGTGGACGGAGCTCTCGACTTGGAGGGTCGGGATTTTGCCGATAGTGTGCGCCAGGGGTTTGAAGATTTTGCCTGCCACATCGGGGGAGACGGCCAGAACCGCGCGGTCGAAGCGCTCCTCCTTGACGTTGCCGGCCCCTGAGGGAGAGTAAGAAGTCCAGCGGACCTCGACGGAATTTCCGGCGGGCGAAACCTCCAACACCCTTGCCTGCAGCCGTACATCCTCGAGTCCCGCGGCCAGCCTCGACTGCACCTGGCTCACCCCGCCACACACGGCGTAGTGCTTCTGCCCATGCGAGAGTTTCTTGTAGTTGACAAGATCACTCGCCGGGAACGCCAGGAACTGCTCATGCGTGCACGTCGACACGCTGCTCATCAGTGGCAGAAGATAATGCGAGACATATCGCCGCGGCAACCACAGTCTCTCCAGGTACTCAGCAACCGACTCGCCCCCCGAAACGGGGTCACTCCGCGTCGGGACGAAGAAACAGGCGATGGAGAACCAGAACTGGCAGATGATGAGGTACAGGATCTCAAAGACGTGGGCGACGACGCCCCTCGTGCCGGGCCATGGCGGGGGCATCTGGTGGAGATTCGAGGCGTGGACAAAATACGTCCCCGGTGCTGAGCCGACGCCTGCGCCTCCTGCTGCTGGCTGCGAACTGGCGCTGGCGCTGAGGGCCTTGGCGAAGACGAACATGAAGCGGATGGGGTGCATGGGCACCTGGAGGTACTCGTACATGCGATTGAGGTTTGCGTAGTAACCTCCCGCGCTGGCTCTCATGGGGAGGTCGACGCGCTCGACCTGGCCGGTGCGCTCATTCTTGACAGCCACGGATGCGCCGTCGAAGGCGAGTGTGTCGGCCTGGGAGGTGTCAGTGGTGTTTCTCGGGGGATTTGGAGGTGACGGACCTGCTCGAAGAGGGTGACGGCATATCTCTGCCGTTGATCCTGCTGGAGGAGAAAAGCGGTGGTGAGGCCGGCGAGACCGGTGCCGACGATGGCGACCTTGATGGGACGCTGGCCGTCGTCGAGCGGCTCACTCGGTGGTGGCATTTGTTGTCTCATTTTGTCTCTGTGATGATGACGTTGCTTTTCTGGATGAAAGGTGTTGATCTTCTGCCCTCCGCAAAATGGCGACAGTTGGTTCCGTTTCCTCGATCAGGGGTCTGAGCACCTCGGCATGGGTTAGGTGAAACGAGCGGAAATGATGCCGCGTGGGAAAAGCGTGTCAAGTCGAGGAAGGAAGGACGGGAGGCTCTGACGCCGTGATGACGGGTGGCAATCACTCCTTCTCTTTGCGCGTACCATCACACCGAGGCTCATGCTCAGGCGAATTGCCAGAGAAATTTTGTAAGCTCATCTCATCTGGGGCAGGCCGGCCTGGGCGCATGTGCGCAGTGGGCCAATGCGAACCAACGTCACGTTGCGCACGCGGTGCAGTTGATCCCGGGTGAAGCCAAGACCCCGTTCGCCGGGGGGCCGCTTGATCGGGATTAGGCCTCTCGGCCGTTGAAGAAGGCCCCCCGAAAAGAGACAAGTGCCCGCCCGGGCGCCCACGTTTCAGGGGTTTCCGGGGGTCAAGGTTGCGCCGACCGACTCTGCCAGTGAGGAACTTAAAACTTTAACCCCTGGACAGTCTTCTGGAATGTCTTGAATTTGCCTGGGAAGCTGGAGACGTCTATCAAGCCGCTGAGGAGTCTAGCACATACGTGACATCACCATCGACACACGGCTTACTATGAGCCGAAGTCCAGATTTGTGAATTTGTCAACATCGCCACCTTTCCTCAATATCCGAGGCTTCCAGATATCGGCCACATGGTTAGCCCGTCCCCGACTAGCATTGGGGCTCTTCACATGCACGATCGAATTCACCAGTGGCTTGGGACCTGCATTACGATTCTGTACTTGCAAGACTTAATTCCAACTCGCTACATTACAATCCTTCAACTATTATACATGAACCGCCAAATATCTAGCCCATCCTGTAGGTGGCATCCTTCCTGAAGTACTGGCTAATATCATTGTCATGACCACAACCCACGCACTTGTGCATCACCTTCGCACCGCTGTGTCCAGGGCCGAAGTGATCGGGACCCATGCCGAAGGCGCCCTGGCCAGAGGTGTTGTTGCCGCCGACGTGGCTGGAGGTGTTGCCAACATGGCCGGCCTGATGACCGCCCAGAGCATTGCGTCCATCGCGGTCAGAATCGACGCGCGGGTCGAGCTTGTTCGCCACATTGCTGTCATGGGGCCCATCGGTGCGCGAAGCTCCGTACCCAGTTCCTGACGTGCCATAAGCGCCAGTGCCAGTATGCGTGTTCAGGCCGGATCGATCAGACTCGAAGCGAGGATCAGTCCTGTTGCCCAGGGTGGAGGAGTGACCGGTCTGACCGGCGTTGGGGCCAGTCTGGTAGGGGTCGAGCATGCTGCTCTGGGGAACACCACCGCCGGCCTGGTACTGATCCGAAGGGGTCAGGCCCATGTTGCGGCTGTCCGCATCAGCCCGCTGGTGCAAATCGTCTCCGCGGCCAGCGGCAACACCAGCCCCGGCCAGACCGGCTCCGGTGAGACCAGCGCCGGCGCCGGATCCCCTCGTGTCACGGCCCAGATCTCTGTCGCGGATACGGCTGTCGTACCCATCGTCGGTGGCCAGGTTCGAGCCGCCCCGGATGCCGGAGGGGTTGTTCTGGTAGCCGACGGCGTTGAGGGTGTGCTTGTTCTGGTTGTCCATGCGGGAGGAGTCAAAGTCGGGGCTGCCAGCGCCGGCGACTGTGTTGTAGGTACCTCCCGAGGCGGCGGGGGCGCGGTTCAGGTTGTCGTGCCTGTCGGTGCCAATGTGCGATGAAGTTTCAGGGTGCTCGTTGGGGCGCAGGGGCAGATCTTTGCGGTGAAGAGCGTCGGTGGTTTTGGTGTGAGAATCGCCCTGGCCCATGGAGCCCCAGTAGGGAGCGTCTTGCCTGTTGCCGGTGGTGGTGGCGCCGTGCTTGTCATCCAGACGGTTGTCACGGCTGTCGCCGAAGTGAACGCCAGAGTCAGTGGGGTGGTGGTGGCCAACGCCGCTGCTGAGAGGGTTGTGGTGCGAGCCGGACTGGTAGTCGCGTCCGGTGCCAGTGGTGGTGGTGTTGGTTGTTGTGCCAGTGGTGGTGCCGGCGAACCTGTTGTCGATCTGCGAAGCAAAATCGTCCGTAGGGAAGCTGCCGGGAGGGTTGTGGGTTCCGGAGACACCATGAGTACCTGAGGTACCATGTGTTCCGGTGAGGCCATGCGTTTTCGTAGTGTTGGAGTCCGACAGGCCGTGAGTGCCTGAGGAGCCATGGGTTCCCGAAAGACCATGAGTGCCGGAAACACCATCACGGTGTGATCCGGTCAGGTCATGGGTTCCAGAGGCGGTGTTGCTTCCTGAGAGGCCATGTGTGCCAGAGGTAGGGTTGGTGCCCGAAAGACCATGCGTTCCGGAAGTACCGTCACGGTGTGTTCCGGTCAGACCATGGGTTCCAGAGGCAGTGTTGCTTCCGGTCAGACCATGGGAGGTGGTGTTGCTTCCCGAGAGCCCATGAGTTCCCGAGGCGCCATGCGTGCCAGTTGTCGAGGCACCATGGGTACCCGTGGTACCGTGTGTGCCAGAGACGCCGTGTGTTCCTGTGGTGCCATGCGTAGTAGAAGCACCATGTGTTCCCGTGGGATGGGTTCCTGAAGTGGTGTGGCTTCCCGTGGGGTGAGTGCTGGAGTTGGTCTGAGTGTTGCCATAGGCATCATCCTCCTTGTCGCCGTGGAGGGCGTCTTTGATCTTGTCCCTGAGACCCATATTGATTAATTATGAAGGTTGTGGTTTGTGTGGTTGTGATCTGGTTTGAAGAATGTGCCTTTTCGATGAAGGCAAGATTGTTTTCAAGCTTGGGGTATTCAGGTTGTAGAAGTGTGTTGTTGGTCAAGATGAAGAAACCATACATCGACCTGGCACCAAGCTTCTCATATACTTCCACTCACTCCTAGCCAGAACCAAAATCCGGTTGCATCCAAACCCTTCGTGACATGACGGCATCGCCTTCACCCACAAGTCGATTGATTCCAACGTCCTCCAAATGCATCCCTATGAGCTCATGTGGAGTGACACTTGTGGACCAAGCCTCTGCCATATTCAGGGTCTGCTAGATCGCCCCTCGTTGCAGCTTGCGCGGATGACGGCTCATGACGTTGGGTTTCGCAAGCCTCCAAGAGCCGCATCGGCAGTCTGTATCCGTGGCTGGAGAGGGGATGGTGAAAGCAAGGCAGGAGGCGCAAAAAGAGGGGGGTTCCCCACACCGGGGGAGGGCGGCGGATGCATCTTGGGTTGGCGTGCGTCACAATCGAGACCCTCCCAAGCTAGATCGACATCGGACCGGACATTCTGGACCGATCTTGTTGTTACCTGCATTTTATCTCTGCCTTCATTCCGTCTGGTTGAAGCTCACGTCGCCTTCATTTGTCTGGGTGAGGCCTCACGTCGAGTTCGCGATGCTCGTTGGCACTATTAAGGAAGCAATAGATCGCGGAATGGAACACGAAATATTGAAGCAATGAACACGAACAGATCAATCACAAATAGCTAGTAAATCGCAACCCATAAATCACGAAATTTTGGATCAATTGCAAGTCTTCAGCATCCATCCATTTCATAGCATTTCCCTCAAACGCCTTCTCAAAAACCAAACCGTGAACCATCGTCAGATGTGTAGTCCCCTCTCTCACGCCGTCTCTCCCTGTGCCTCCTCCTCGAACAACACGAGAACAGTGCCCGCCTTGCAAATGTCCTATCACACAAGTCAGCCAGATCCATCTCCCACGTGGACACCAAGAACTTACCCCCTCCTTGTGCGCTAACTTCTTGATAACACCATCCTGCGGCGACCGGATGACCGTCTCCATCTTCATCGACTCGATGCTGCAGACAGGTTAGCATACCATCTCCCCCAAGGGACGGGTGCAACTCACACAACAAGGGGATCCCCCTTCTTCACCTCCTGCCCCTCCACAGCCTCATTCTTCAACACCTTGCACGGCATCGGCGCCACAACCGAAGCAGTCACCTCCTTCAGCCCCAGCGCCTTCTCAAACCACCCCGGCGGCAGCAGCGCCAGCTCCGTCCTCACCCCGTGCTGGAACACCACCACCTTGGAGTCCTGTCCCTCGTTGACGCCAGGCGTCGTCCTCACCACCGTCGACTCGATCCTCTCCCCCGGGAACAGACTCGTCACCCTGCTCGTAGACGCATTCGTCGGCACCGCCGTAGACGCCACCCTCTCCACCACAGTCGGCACGTCCTGTCCCTTCCTCGTCACCGAGGCCGAGTACATCCCGTCCGCCCTCTGCGAGACGAGAACCTTGACCACCTCTCCCTCCTGGTCCGAGTACGTATCCAGAATCTTGAACGCGTACTCCCTCTCCGTCAGCGTGCTCTCCAGACCGAAGCCCAGAGCCCCGCCGTGAGGAGCGACGCCCTTGGCCGTCTGCGCGGCCAGAGACGCCAGCGCAGCCTGCACAAACACCTCGTCGGCGATGCGCCGAGGCGCAAACAGCTCCCCCTTCCACTTCTCGATGAAGCCCGTCTCGACATCGCCCTCCACAAACGCAGGTGACACGCACATGCGCTTCAGGAACTCAATGTTCGTGCTGAGTCCCACAACCTCGTAGTCCCGTAGCGCCAGGCCCAGCCTGCGAATCGCCGTCTCCCTGTCGGGACCCCGAACGATGAGCTTGGCGATCATGCCGTCGTACGCCTCGGAGACGGTATCGCCCTGCACGAAGCCCGCGTCGATGCGCACGTCGTCGGTCGTCTTCGGCGTGCTGAGGTATACCAGCTTGCCCGAGTCCGGCATGAAGCCCTTCTCAGGGTTCTCGGCGTAGATGCGCGCCTCAATAGCCGCGCCCCTCTGCCTGATGGCCTCGTGAATCTCCTCCTGCGTCATCGGCAGCTTCTCCCCCGCAGCAATGTTGAGCTGCCACTCCACCAGGTCCGTCCCCGTCACCATCTCGCTGACGGGATGCTCCACCTGCAGACGGGTGTTCATCTCCATAAAGTAGAACTCATTCGTATCCTTGTCGAGAATAAACTCAACCGTGCCGGCGCCGACATAATCGACCGCCAGGGCTGCCTTGCGCGCCTTATCCCAGAGATCCTGCCTCGTCTCCTCGTCCAGGTTCGGCGCGGGCGACTCCTCCAGGATCTTCTGGTGCCGCCTCTGCACGCTGCAGTCGCGCTCGCCCAGCGCCACCGCGTTGCCGTACTTGTCCGCAAAGACCTGCACCTCGACGTGCCGCGGTCGCACAATGTACTTCTCCACCAGCATGACCTCGCCGCCCTCGCCAAAGGACGCCCTGGCCTCGGCCCGCGCGCTGCGCAGCTGGGCAAGGAACTCATCTTCCGTCATGACGATGCGCATGCCCTTTCCGCCGCCGCCCTTGACGCTCTTGAGGAGCACGGGGAACCTGACCTCCTTTGCGTGCTGGAGGAGCTCCGCCTCGCCCTGGTCGGCGCCGTGGTAGCCGGGGACGCAGGGGACGCCCGCGGCGTTCATGATCTCCTTGCTCCGCGCCTTGTCGCCCATGTCGTTCATGGCCTTGGAGGGGGGGCCGACAAAGACGATACCCTCCCTCTCGCACTTGTCCGCGAACGCCGCATTTTCGGAGAGGAACCCGTAGCCCGGGTGGAGGGCCTGGATGCCGTGGGCCTTGGCGAGGGAGATGATGCGGTCGCCGTCGAGGTAGGCCTTGGCGTGGCCGAGGGACAGCGAGTGCGGGGCACAGGCGGCGTGTTGGGAGGAAGCGTCGGGGTCGGTGTAGATTGTCGTCGTGCGGATGCCGAGCTTCTTCGCCGTGTCGTTGATCCGCAGGGCGATCTCGCCGCGGTTCGCGATCAGCAGTGATGTGATGGGAGTGACTTGAGGGGAGGGTGTCGTTGAGGATGTCGCTGTGGAGAGGAGCCGAGGGAGAGGCCGGAGGAGCTGTCGCCTTGCTTTCATGGTCCGCATCTTGGCTGTGAATGAAGTATGAGGGTTTAGGGGAATTGGGAAGTAAGGTGACCCGGGGAGGATGTGTCGATTGGAATGAATGGGAGTTTAAAAACCGTTCCCTCTCGGCTTTCCAACCAGACCCGAGCTTCTTGAGACTCGGGAGTCCTGGAGAGATGCAGGAAGCCGCCGACGGTAGCCGACAGCTCACTTTGCCGAGGCGACGGGCTTCAGTCGGTGCACCGCCCAGCTTGAACCGCCCAGCTGGAGCCAGATGTGCGGGGCTGTCCACCGGATACCCCGGATTGCCGCCCGGGGTCGTCCGTGCACGTGCTTGGCTGGGCTTCCCCCTCCTACGTCACCCCGATCGAGACCAAAGCTGCCCCTCATTAGTCATCCCTCTGAGCTGAGATCGTGAGCATCATTTGGCTGCTGTTCCGTAACCAAACCCCAATCTATCATCCACAATCAACACCTCCCTCCCAGTCGCAGCCATGGACTCTGTACCCCTGAACTACGAGGCGTCCGCCGGCGATACCCACAAGCAGACGACGTCTACCCTCCCCCCGGAAGTCGTTCAATGCGTCGAGAACGCCCGATTCGTACGTATCCAAGACCCCTCGCTGATGCTTCGGAGTGCTTGGCTGATATGAAGCTTCCCAGCTGCATCTCGCAACATGTACCGACAACGTCCCCCACGTCTCTCTCATGAACTACACATATCTCCCCTCATCACCCTTCTCCCAACTCCCCGCCATCGTCATGACGACAAACCCCGCCTCCAAGAAGATGAACAACCTCATCTCCAACCCCAACGTCTCCCTCCTCGTCCACGACTGTAAGCCTCACTATCCAGTCGATTACCCTCAATCCCACACTGACACTCCTAGGGTCCTCGCATCGCCCACCGACCTCCGCCCGCCGCATGTCCGGCGGCTCCCCCCCTCCCGTCCACCGATCCTCCCTCGCCTCCCTCCTCCTGAACCTCAACACCGCCGCCGTCTCCAGCATAAGCGCCACCATCAACGGCACCGCCCGACTGGTCGAGCGAGGCTCGGAGGAGGAGCGCTTCTTCCGCGAGCAGCACATGGAGAACAACACCTTCGACAGCGGTGCCGCCGACTCTAGCGTGGCAGAGAACCTGTTCGGCTCCGCCGGCGGAGCGCCTAGCGTGCAGGCCGAGGATGGCGGGAGGGGCTGCTTCATCGAGGGCGAGGAGGTCAGGGTCATCGTCGTGGATATTCGCGACGTGCGCATCAGTGACTGGAAAGGTAACGTGAGGGATTGGGTCATCACAGGGGCAGGCACGGATCAAACTGCTGCTATCAATGGTGGCCCCTGAGGAGCCATACTTTTGGCATTCGGCCATAAGCTACGCCGAGACTGCTACTGCAACATAGCTATATGTACTATTTGGTGACGCGTCACCATGCGGCCGACATCCTCGAGTTTGCCTTCATACAGATGAGGAGATTGGCTCGATCCCGTCCAGGCCTAGGCCATCCTAGTCTATGTATCCCATGGTACCACCTGCAGACAAAGGAGAAAGGTGGCCAATATCAAAACATGAGTCGCATACACGCAAGCCGAGTGAGATGTTTTTCCAAGTTGCGCGCTGGTAGTGAAACTGCAGTAGGATAAGGAAAGCTTTTGAGTGGATTTTTATCCCAGCTGCGCCCACTCGACGACCTCGAGAGCGCACATGACCAGAATGAGGGTGGAAGGGAGGATCCTGGAAGCGTAGGTCAGTAACGATACTCAGCAGTGAGAGAAATGTAAGAACATACCAGATGACATAGCTCTGGAAGAGAATCTTGGACATGACGCCCTCGTACACCTCGTTGATCTGGCAAATCTGGGCCAGCTGGAGAGCGCTCGGAGCTCCGGTGAGCAGGAAGCAGACAATGACGAAGATGGGGTCGTCAAGGATGCTGATGGGCACGTATTTGGCGAACAGAGCCAGGATGGGAGCCATGATCAGCGTAGGAAGGACCATGCGGCAGAGCAGCGACGCAATAAGAAGCTTCTGACCAATGAGGTCCTCCTCAGGGTCGCGCAGCTTGTCGCTCTTCTGCGTGTTGCGAGCGAGGTTGGCGCCAAGAACGACCAGGATAAGAGGCACGGCAACGTTGCCGCTGGACTGAACGGCGTTGGTCACGCTGTTCTTGACGAAAGAGCCCTCCTCGAAGAAGAGACGCTGAAGGGCAGGGACCGAGGCCACGATGACGGCGATGAGCATGGCCCACAGAGGTGGGTTCATGAACTCCCAGAGGAAGGTGCCGAACTTGCTGGCGAACCGGCCCAGGGCACTGAGAGTGACCTGGATAGGGCGGGGCAGAGCAGCGAAAGACTTGGAGCCGGCAGACTTCACAGACCGCTTGACAGCAAGAGCCTTGCTCGAGACGGCGCTCCTAGCACGAGCAGGGAAGCCGCTCACACCCTCAGGTGTCTCGGACTCATCGGTGTTACGGATCCGGGGGAACGAGAGCATCGAGTCGGCGCTCATGTCAGCGTGGTTGCCGTTGGCGGGGGTGGGCGCAACAGTCTTGATGTGCTTCTGCGGGGCGTAGTCCTCGTCGTCGGAATCGTCGTGGTGCAGGGAAACGCGCGACCGGTTGACAACAGGGGTCTGGCCGTTGGGCTCATACTGGCTCAGGTCGCTACTAGAAGCCGAGCGAGAGTTGGCCGCCGTGTCGCCATCGATACTGGGGATCAGGGGGTCCGTCTCGTTGACTCCGTTCGTTTCGTCTTCGTCGGTGTACCGTCCCTCCTCGATCGTGCCCTGCTGGTACTCAGGATACTTATCCTTGGGAGCCAGGAGCACGTGGTAGCCCCAGCTCCAGCGCACGAGCTGTCCAAGCTGCTGGAAGATGAGAAGGTACAGAATACCGCGGGCACCGACCTCATCGTCGTTGTCACCGGGGATGCGATCCCAGTGCAGACCCTTGAGCGTCTGCGACAGGGACAGGACGAGTGAGATGGGCAGCGAGTTTGAGTTGCCGAAGACACCCATGGCCGTCACAAAGTTGGACGCCCGGGTGTTGAAGCGGAAGAGCTTCGCGACGACGACGGACACGGTCCATGATACGAGTGTCTGGACGATGAAAATAACGGGGATAACGGCGAGCTCCACGAGTTTATCTGCGTTCAACTGGGAGGCAAGCTTGGTGAAGACTGTCGCGGTCGCCTGGTTAGCAGGAGAATTAAGGGCGTCGCATGGGTTTCCATTACGTACTCAGGCAGGGGGTGAATAGCATGACATTCAAGTTCGCGAGGAACTTCTGCTTGTCCGCATCGAAATGGCCGAGCCGGGCAACAATGTAGCCCGGCAGACTGACGCAAACGACCTCTAGGACGGCAGAGAAGACGAGAATGACGAGGTTTCCCAGCGAAGGATGCGAATCGTGCGGCGCAGGCTGCTGGAACTCGAGGAGAGGGAAATCGTATGCATTTTGGGCGGTGCTGAGAAGACGGAAAGACGTCGGGTTGGAGAAGTATTCTTGCGCCATTACGGATCAACCTTCAAGGCGTTGGGAGCGACCGACTCGTTCGCGTGATTTTTTGTCGCGCGTTCGCCGTCGGGCACTGGAGAGGGAATTGAGACACCCAGAAGAGAGAAAAAGCAACGGGGCTCAATCCAAGTCGGGGGTGGTGGTGTTGTCGTCGGAGGTCGTCGGAGGAAGTTCAAAAGAGCCTCGTTGTTTCCGGAGATATCGGTCCACCTGGCCGTCCCTTCCTTGTTGTTTCGACAGGTGTGGTGGCTGGCTACAGCGGTCGTTTGGTGGGTGTTTGGCGATGTTTCTGGGCGACCGAGGGGAGGTCGGAGTTTAATTGCAGAGTCAAAGGTCTTTGTCCAAGAGAAAAGCGAGGAGAAAAAGCAGAAGCTGAGGGAAGCGCCGAGTCAAAGTTGCACAACGGGAGGGAAACCGGCGGACGCGACGGCGACGGTGTGGCAGTGCCAAGGCAGTCGAGGCAGTTCAAAAGGGTTGTGACGGCGCAGCCATCATTTCAGCGGCAGTGACGACAGGGGGATCCAGAACCGATAAGCTCCCCCCAGTCCGTCGCGGAAGTCGCCCGAATTATCGCCATCGGGGCGGCGGTCCAAGCCCAAGCAGCGCCAACCACCACAACTCGAACCTGCCTAGCTAGAGGGCACGAGGTGGCGGAAATGCTAGGCACAGCCCGTCGCACACGCACACACATAATACTAGTACAACGCACACAGCTCGCCATGGATGATGGGAGGCCTGGGTGAAGAGAGCGAGCATTGGTTGACGGGAGCTCACGCTGGACTTGCGACCACATCTGAAGACCTGGACGTGGCACCGTCCCAGGGGAGACATGCTCCGAAGCCCCTGGTCGCGGGTGCCCATGCAACCCAACGCACCGGGCCCTCCCTCCAACCGCCAATCGAAGGCATCGAAGTCGGAGACAAGCTGTGGCCATCGACCCAATCAGATGCCAAGACTCGAGCACGATGACGGAATCGGCGCCAAGGATTTCTCTGGTCCTGCAGCCACCGCCGCAGTGGGTTGGCGTCTGGGTGTGGCTGTTTTGTACCGCGCTGGGCTTTGCTGCCCAGGCGATACCCAGTCGGTACCTGCAGAACATGTCGATCTCCGTCTCCGGAACGGGGCAATCATGGGGAACCTGGAAGTATGCCCAAATGACGATGCTCGCGATGCTGTTAGCTGGATGCCTCCCTCTTGGTCTACACTACGGAAGATAGCTTCCAATGTGATTTATCTGGTGACTATTTCGATGTGTTAGACACTGCATGCATTGAGACATGAGAGAGGGTTGATGAAGCGGCATGGCAACACTTCGGCGCCTGCCATGTTTTGGAGCTAAAGCCCCTGGATGGAGTTTTGGCTGGTGAAGAATTGCCAGAGGCCACCCTGACTTTGCTTCAGAAGTGCAATAGTTTTCCGGCTATCACTCTAGCTCTGCGGTTATATTCATCTTTCTGCTCTGCTTGATGTTCTCTTTCCAATGGATAGATTTACCGCATGGGTAGTGGTATTCTCATCAAGTCTGGTTGGCCGGCCTCCTGATATACATGTTTCACACCAGGTTGCCCTCAGATCACAGCACTTATAGAGGCTCTCTACAGAGATAGAACATAACCATGCGGTCCATCACTGAGAAGATTCCTGTAGTTCAAGGGCCTCTTCTTTCAGCCCGTGGCTTACTGTATGGATCCCCGGCGGCCGCCTGTCACCAAGAGACAAGCCACCTCAACCAGGGAAGCCCAGGGCCACAGGAGACCTCACTGTGTATGATCAGGCTTCCCAGTTGAGAGACCCCACCTCGCCGAGCCTCATTTTATCAGATGGTGCAAGTGCAGCATCGTGACAGGGCGCGTGGGGCCTCAAACTGGTAGATGCCCTTGTTGTTGTTGCTGCGAGGCACCGACGACTAAGCGGTTTTCTCGAGGGCCTGCCTGCACACAACCTCCCAGAAAACCCGAATGGTTCCATTCTCACTTTCCTTGAGGCGTGCGTGGAAATCTCACGATCCAGCTGGCCTCCCTCTTACGCCGCAACAACAGTTGAAAGCAACAACCATCACAAAGCCTAACCGGCAGTACGAAAGAAGCATTCTGGTAAGACGGAACCTCAAAGAAATGCTGCCTTCCTATCCGGATTGATTATTAACCGGAACAGGTCTCAAGCAGCTACCATTATTGTCGTTGAGAAAACGCATTGCAACCATGGCGTTTGCGTGGTACTACGAGACCGCCAAGGAGACTGTCTCCCTGGCGTCCAACTACATCACCACCGCCTACACTCACGTTGTGACTACCGCCAGCCACCTGGCCAAGAAGATTGCAGATGAGCAGCTGAAGAAGAAGGAGCCTATCGAGATCGAGGTCCCCATCGGCAGCCAGATCAGCGAGCTCGCCCAGAACAGCGTCCCCGATCCCACTGGCTATGTCAGCATGAACATGATCAACCGCCACGCCAGCCTCCTCGACGAGGACGACGCGGATGAGTGGGATGATGCCTACCTCCGCCCTGATGTTGTCACTCAGGACAAGGCCTATGTGGTCATCTACGGCTACCTGGTTGAGAATGGAGACTGGGTCTACCTGCTAGGCTCGGACCGCCAGTAGTGTGTCACGCCACTGCTGCGACCCGCGTTGCTCGGAACAAGCCGAGGGACGACATCGACGGAGGATGAACATTGGGCCAAGGGCATTGGACCCAGGAGCGAGGACGAAGGATCATGAGCGAACATGGTTGACACGAGGCTGAGCATCAAGGTTCATGTCAAGGTTGTGAAAATCAGGGTCCATGGTGTCGCAATCGCGCAGGAGATACTTCGGTATGCGATAGGGATAGGCAGAGAGATCATCGCCAATTGACCCCAAGTCGCACCCAGGCTGTCATCGGTCGTTATCACCAGGTCGATCAGCGTTGCAACGCTCCGGGGACAAACGAGAGCAGGGGTTGCGTGATCGACACATTGTGAAACGGCTGACGTTGACAGCCCGTTTGCCCATCAAGTCAAAAGGCCCGTCAAGCTGGATCCGAATTGTAGATTGCGCGAAGTGTCTGACTTGAATATGATGTAGTGAGCACCCTCAAACGCAGATCTCTCGCCCACACGACATCAATCGGGCGTCACATGCCGGATGCTGCCAGACAGAGCGTGGGGCCCGGGGAACGTCAACTTGAAGCAAGGGTGGTTGTTTCCCGACTTGAAACAGGGCCTGCCCTGCCCCCAGACTGGCCCTGCGTGATGACAGACGTGTGGGAAAGAAGACGCGACGACTCGGAGCATTCGACCCGGACGGTGATCGGCAATCAGACCTTCTGACTGCTCACTTCCACGGCGTACCTGTTGATCTGCTTGCATGAAATTAAATGCAGCTGGTGGCTGTTGAACGTCCCCGTCTCGGATGCACTTGATGTTGCGCCTTGGATTTTGAGCAACAATTGATACTCCAGGCGGGAATGATCGTCTTGTTGATGATGCCATGCAGCGCCTGAACCAGAACCGACGTGTTGAAATGCCAGACGACCTACCTAAGCCTCGTCTAGCTACCTCTTCGCAGCAATGCACCTGCACCCCAGCGGCCGTTGACCCCAACTGAAGGTGTGGCCAGTGGACATTTTAGGGTGGTGACTCTGGTGAGGTGCCTTGAATTCCGCCCCTCTCCGCGTCCCGTCCACACGTCAGCGTCATGATCAGTTCCCCCCCATCATGTAACCAACCCCACCTGCCCGCATGCCGCCTGGGGAGCAGTGACGTTTTTTTTCTCTCCCACCGGCCCCAAATTCGAAAGCCACCGACGGGATTCGGCTCACCCACGAGGATTCTTGACCGTGCATGGGCAGAATACCAAGAAAATGATGGTCACAGTGCAGTGCATTGCCATAATTAGGTACGAGCTTGGAGCCCCGCATGCGTGTCGAATGGGTCCTTCGGAAGTTGCGCCTCGACTCGGATTGAGCCCGGATTTCTGTTCCATTTGATCTGTATGTAATCCCCGCGTCTAGGTAAGGCAAGTAAGTACCTTCGTGCCCGTGCCTGGCCGGGAAGGAACCTGGCCCAAAACCCAACTGGCAGTGACCCCCCATTTCGTTTTTGTAGCACGTCGCCCGCTGTTACCCCTCCACCGAACCGCCCTCCCCTCCCCTCCCTCTCCACACAACTTGCACCTGGCCCATCACGACCTTGTCCTGAGCCAACCGAACATTTCTCCAGTCTCTCTTTTCCCCTTACCTTAAGAACTGCCACCTCTACTAGCAGCGACGCCAAAAAAAGTCCGACATCAACATCGCGCCCTCTAGCACCTTCCGCTCAGCAGAAGCACACACCCCGCCCGCCTCGGCCAATTCTTTCGCCACCTCTGGAGTCCCCGACGCTGAGAGATTTCGAAGCAAAAGTCTCGCTCGTGAAAAGGCCCGGTCTAGACCTCGGCCGACGCTTACCCAGCTACTGTCGTCCCACTGCGCCGCCCGTCCCGTCTCGTCTCGCTTGGGAGAGAGACGCATCAACCGACCACTGCACGCCTGGCTGCGTGCGCACTGCGCTGAGGTGCTTCTTCCTATCGAACCCAACTAGCGGCCGCCCTTCGTCGATTGAGGCTCCTCCACACGTGCGTCCAGATCGTGCTTTCGGCGCCAGCACCTCCATCTCTCCGATCCGCGCCGACCTCAAATCCCGCCCTCACACCGCCGCCGACCACTTTCACCCCTCTTAACGTGTCGACATATTCTATCGCCAACCGCATCGTCGTCGGGTAGAGCCGTTCGCATTCATCCTTGTCCCTGCCGTCGACCGACTCCTTATCCTCGTCGCCGCCGCGTGACCAAACGCGACCGACACCATGGCCGACAGCCCCGATTCTATCCCCGCCACTCCCGACGAGCTTGTCGATGTCCGGGATTTCCAAGACAGCCCCGCGTCCCCGGGCTCCGCGAGCTCATCAGAAGCGAGCACCCCTCTCGAGGCACCTGGCGATGCGCAGCCCGATCTGCTGCCGAAGAGGATGCCGTCGCTGCGGACCGTCTCCGAGCCGAAGAACATGACCCCCTCGTCGACACCACTGGGTATCCTCAGCAATGCACGTCGGCCCCCACCTTCCGCCGCCTCCATGATGGGCTCACAAACGAACGACATCATGGCCAGGGCCCGTGCCCTTCATGCCCAGAGGATGAACAAGCCCGTGACACCCAACGTACCACCCAACTCCATGACTGGCTCGCCAAGCCAGCAGCCGTCCCCCGGTATGGGTCTGCCGGGCGGCGTGCCCGGAGGCCTCAAGCTTCCCGGCGGTTTGCCCGGAGGTCTCGGCCGCCCCTCCCCCGGAGGCATGCCACGGTCTGCGCCAGTCATCCAGACGAAGCCAAACATGAGGAGAAAACCCATGATGAAGCTCTCCGACATGGGCGGCGGCCCTCAGCCCTCAGACGGTGCGCCTGACCAGCCATCAGGTGGCCCGGCCGCGTCTAATGGAGGAGGCCACGGCTCCAAGATGGACGACTTCAAAAAGTACATCGACTCGGAGAAGGGATGGATCACATTTGAGGGCGCTGCCACCATCACACGCCATGGCGTCAACTTTGCCAACGGCCAGACATTCAGCATATCTCTTGACGAGGTCGAGGTTATGGATGAACTGGGCAAGGGTAACTACGGCACCGTCTTCAAGGTCAGGCATTCGAAACCGAGGGCGCCGCGGTTCGGGCCCGGCCTCACGGGTTTCAAGAGCGCTCCGAACATGGCAAAATCCACGTCAGACCTGTCTCCCGTGCGAGGCACTGCCGACGACGAAGCTGGCGAACTGGCGGCTGAAAAGGCTGGCGGCACCGGTGTCGTCATGGCCATGAAAGAGATCCGCCTGGAGCTGGAGGAGGCAAAGTTCACCACCATTCTCCGGGAGCTCGTAATCCTGCACAAGTGCGTGTCGCCGCACATCATCGACTTTTACGGCGCCTTCTTCCAAGAAGGTGCCGTCTACATGTGCATCGAGTACATGGACGGCGGCTCCATCGACAAGCTCTACGCCGGTGGCATCCCTGAGAACGTCCTGTGCAAGATCACGTATTCCACCGTCATGGGCCTCAAGACTCTCAAGGACGACCACAACATTATCCACCGCGACGTCAAGCCCACCAACATCCTCATCAACAGCCGGGGCCAGATCAAGATTTGCGATTTCGGAGTAAGCGGAAACCTTGTGGCGAGTATCGCCAAGACAAACATTGGCTGCCAGAGCTACATGGCGCCAGAACGCATCTCCGGAGGCGGAATGGCCGCCGGCGCTGACGGCACCTACAGCGTCCAGAGCGACATTTGGAGTCTGGGCCTTACCATCATTGAGTGCGCCATGGGTCACTACCCGTACCCCCCCGAGATCTCGTCGACCATCTTCAGCCAGCTCAGCGCCATCGTTGAGGGCGAGCCTCCCGGCCTTCCCGACCACTACTCGAGCACGGCGAAGGACTTTGTCCGGCGATGCCTGAACAAGGTGCCCAAGGAGCGGCCGACGTATGCCATGCTCCTGCAGCACCCCTGGCTCAAGACGATGACCCAGCCCCCAACCATCACCGAGGAAGCCGAGGAGGGCGAAGAGGCCGACGCCGTGGCCGACGCCGTTGGCAAGATGAACCTTTCTTCTGGCACCGAAGACGAAGAGGTTGCAGCCTGGGTTCAGTCAGTCCTTGCACAGAAGAAGTCAGGCTCCTACGGGGCTGTCACGCAAAAGCCGGCACTGCACGCGGCACCGCTCGTGGCCAGCCCAGTTGGTAGCCCGCTGACGGCTCCCGCCGTCTAAAAGCAGCAGCGCAGTAGCTGGTTGCCTGGCAAGACAACACGCCAAATCCATTTCCATTCTACAGATATACCACCCGGCCGGAGCAGGCCTTCGTTGAGGGGGTCGCATGGTCATGCGACCCTCTCCCGTCGGTTGTCACATTCAAATGTATCTCTTTTGTTAGCATTGCATAGATCGGCACACACACAAGTCTGTCCATAACCCACGTACACGTTCTGGGGGCTAAGCGAGGGATGAAGAAAGAATCAAGGCGTTCGGATGTGCGTTGGGTGCATTGAGTCGGGAGAGCACGCGCTGCCTGGCCTTCGACATACCTGCAGAAGATACTTTTGCGAGAGCAATATGAGCCATGTGGTGACAATTAGGTGCTGTCTCTACTGACGGAGTGATGGTGATTGAAAGTCGGAGCCCCCTGTAATGAGGCGACGAACAAGGCGCCTCGGCAAAGTAACATGATGATATTTGATGCTTGATATTAGGTTGTAGAGTTCTGCTACTAATCAAAAGTGCCGCCAGGGCGCAGAGATGTGATGCGCCCTCTCCTTCAACTCCAAGTGAACGCGTGACATAGAATCCAAGTACAGTCATGACAGTCAGGGCCGAGCCTCCCCCGGGCAGATAAGACGACGCCTTCTACGTAGCGTACAAATTAACCACAAGTGGTGGATCCTCCGGGACGAGGAGGCAGTTGATCGCTCAAGCAGGCCGAGAAGTTGCTTTACGAGTAATCGTCCTTGACGCGGCGGCTGCCGACGTCGTAGGACCTGCGGGAGCGGGTGCTCTTGCGACGGCGCCAGCTGCGTCCGCCGCCGCCGCCTCCGGACCTGTCGCTGCGGATGCCGAGGCCGAAGAGGACGGTGGCGATGAGCAGGGCCGCCCAGGCGCCCCAGCCGAAGCCAAAGGCGTATCGGCCGACGCTGGCATCTCGGCCGGCGGCCAGGAAGGCGTCGCGGGCCTTGACGAAGGTGGCGCTGCTGACGTTAGCGGGGGGACGGACGTTGGGGAGGTTGTCAGTAAGGAAAGCTTGTACGCACGTCATGAGGGACACGGCAATGGTGAGGAAGAACAGGCCGGTGGCGGCGACGAGGGCGGCAATGGCGGAGCCGAGACGGCCGCAGCAGGCGAGGAAGGAGGCGAACCAGGCCATGGCGACGAAGAAGAGGGAGATCATGTAAAAGACCCAGCCGAAGCGCCACATGTAAAAGTAGAACTTGCTCGTGGTGTCGCGGCCGTGAGGGCCGGCGAGGCCGTCAGGCACGCCCGAGGCGCCGCCGGACCAGGCGTAGCCAAAGGGCGGAGCGGGCCAGGGCCCGGCGCAGTTGAGGTTGTTCTCGTCGCACATGTAGAAGTAGGTCCAGCGGGTGATGTCCTTTGCGCCGGTGATGCCCGAGGTGTCGGCCTGGAGGAAGTAGGTGTTTTTGAAGGGGGTGACGTTGGAGACGCCGGAGAGGATGATGAAGAAGAGGAGGACGAGGGCGCCCGAGGTGAAGAGGAGGCCGAGGCCGCCGAGGGGCAGTTTGGAGCCGACCATTTTGGGTGGTTGAGAGGTGTTGCTGGGTTACTATGCGCGGCGTCAGTCGCAAGATTCGGGCGCTGAGGAGGTGAAGCGAGCTTGATGGCGGGCACTCACGTGAATTGCGACGGTGAGGTGTCGATGCGTCCGCACCATTGAACAGTGTTACACGAGCGCAGGGAGAACAAGGAGTCGAAAGGGATCCAGGTGGGAGAAGGGGGAGGTTTAGGGAGGTGTTGTTCCCGAGGGAAGTGTCGCCGGAAGGATGGAGAGACGGGAAGGGAAGCCTGAGGTGATCCGGCGATGACGAGGAGAAACAACAATTCAGCTTCTGCGCTAGAAATTTAGCGTCGGGGGCGGTCGTCACCACGGGAAAACAGCTTCTTCCAGAGTCGAAGCGCACGAAAAGTCTGGTGATCCCAGGACCGAACTGCCGATTTAGTGGCGCGCTGTTTCTCGGGGTGAGGGAGGGGGTGAGGGTGAGAACTTGAAGATGCGGCAGGCGGCCGGCCGGCAGGGAAACCTTTTGCGCTGTGCTACTCAGGTTCTCTGGGGTGCTTGGGTGCTTGCGCATGTCGCGCAGGATCGTCGCGGTTGGGTCGAGCTGGAAACCCCGGAGACCACCCCATCGCACGTCCCGCCCATGACGACACAACCGCACCAGGCGACTGCCGGGGCGCCCCACGCTGACCATGACCCGGAGCTGTGATTTGTTCAAAGATGCAGAACAGCGAAGCTTGGTAGTGGCCCCGCCGGATCAGGACAGCGACCAGCACCAGCACCGCCTGGAGCAACGCCGAGTCGCGCTGGCAAAAGCACCACTGGTCTGGCTAGCACGGTGGAGAGTCGTCCGTGACCGTCGGAGTGAGGCTTTCCCAAGTGCAACGTCATCGCCAAGACCGATGAGAGTCGGGGTCCATCCTGTCCATCCTCGCGGCCGAGGCTGCACCGCTGCAGGCTGCGCCTCCTCCACGTGTCTGAGTCCAATCCAAGGCCTGAGATATGTTTGGTCCGGTTTTGGTCCCTGCGAATCAGGGTCTTTTCCATTCGCAGCCAGGATCTGTACCTGGTTGCTTCCTGTCGGTCTCGTGCCCATCGACAGAGACCCTCCAATGGACTGTGGTTTCTGGGTTGAGGAACCCTGGCTGAGACCCCTCTTGACAAGGTTGGCTGGGTTGGATCTGATTGTGCCAGCGATCTCACCGCTGGACGGGCCACTCTTATGGGTACGGTGACTGGCAAAAGATCCTCTCTCATCCCGCCCAAAGCCCGGTACGAGGGGCTGGCCGTCGGCGACTTTGTCCACCTCAAGGACCGACCTCGGGGAAGGCACCGACGACACGCCGTGCAGCCGTGCAGCGCGTTTTGGACCAGGGCATGGGCTGTGTGGTCTCATCGACGCTGGGTCTACATCCTCAAGGGCACCGCGACTATCTCCGCAGGCAGCACGCCACTCAGCCGTACTGGCCGGCCGCCGCATACATAGTAGACTTCAAGAGCGAGGTCAAGACGGCGATGCCCGAGGCACCCTTTCCGAACGCCCACCGCCTCCATCGGCTTGGAGGCGCCAGCCCCGGCCGACGTCAACACAGGTCACGATGTCCGAGCCGGAGCTGTGGCCGGAGCCGGCTCCGCGCCTCGCGCCGTGCTTAATCCACTTGATCATGGAGAAGACCGACAGCAATGCGTGATCCCAACACTCTGCTGCCATTGAGATGCGTTCCTCGCTTGGGCGCTTTGGTTGCCTGCTATCCGAAAAGGTTCACCTCAACTCTTCAACGTGGTCCAAGCAACCAACGGACAAACGGCCGGGGTCTGAACAATTTAGCCGGACGTCTGCCTACCTGCCTGCCTGCCTCCACCTGTTGGGTATCAATAAAAACCGCTCCATCATACCTCCTGCAACTCCCCCTCAGGTCCCCAAGCATCTTGCTTCGCCTCCATCACAATGTCGACCGGCGACTCCGACATGGACACGTCGGAAGACGTCCAGGGTACACCCGCTACCCTTCCTACGAAGAGTATTCCCGAGGTCAAGGGGTACTACATGGCATGAATAGCAGCCGAGCCTTCCATCGCCTCATCATCCGGCTCGAGGGTCCCTTATCTATATCTGTCTCCGTTATGAACGAGGAAGAAGATCCCGACGCACCCTGTGAGCCTTATTACGACGAGGCTACCAGTACGTGGCACCCAATTTCCCAGGAGCAGCTTTGCGACCCGCCCATATCATCTGTCAAGACTATGTTTGGCTGCCTTGAGCAATGGGAACAGGCCTGGCTCTGGGTCTTCGACGACGATGACCTCCTTGTGCCCCCTGGCGACGGCGTCGACACGATATGGGGTCCGCCGCGGGAGGGAGAGGAGCCTGATGACGAGGAGACCAGCTTGACTCTTCTATACCACGAGGGCGAGCACCGTCCCCCAGTGTACAAGCCTCTGCTCGTCACGGCCCGGGACAAGCCATATCTTACCGTCCATGACTTCGTATCCGCCATTCACTCTTACCTTTTGCCCCGACGTCAGGAAATCCTGGGGTCTCTGATCGTGTCTGAGCTTATGGATCCACCCCTGCCAGCAGACACGAAACTCATCGTTTGTGGTTGCATCGACTCGCTGAGTATTTACACCGAGGAGAGTTGGATCGTCAGTCAACGGAGCAATATCATCATGAGGGCCAACATGCCTGCACCTGGCTTTACCGCGGTATACCCACCCGACAACTTATGGGCTTGAAGGTCGCGAGTTCTCGAGCTTCACGTGGCAGGACCAATGCCAGTCCGAGCCCGGCCAGAAGCAGGGAGATGCAGATGGCGGCCGAGAGGCACGTACTGGGGCAATGTGCAGCGACGAGGTAGAAAAAGACTAGACCCGACTATGATTAGAAAAAATGTACTGGCTTTTCCTCCACGTCTGCTGAGGCCGTCTACCCCGAGAGCTTGCAAGCGAGGCCGGTCAACATGCGGTCATGAGGCAGCTCAAGACAGCTTCATCGTAGCCCACCCAGCTTGGATAGACAAGCTTGCCGGGAAAGCTAGTATCAGCTCAGGGGTAGGTGCAACAGGTGGCCGAAAACAGGTCAGTCGAATACTCTCTTCATGATCAGGTGTCGGAATCGTATCTGGCTTCCGAATGTGCAGCCGTACAGCCTTGGGAGCATGATGGTCAGGAACCAACTCACAAGTCCCAGCGTTGGACCCCGAGCCGCTGAAATAAGATCTTACATCTTCAATCGTTCAGGATCATTGGACGAACAGTTAAAACGAAAGGTCCCCAATATTTGTTTCGTCCAAGAAATGCAACCATCCACGCCGATCCATCCAGGCCCGTGCCCACCCGCCAGCGGCTCTACCCGCCCGCCTATCACTCCCACCACTAGCGATCCTCTAAACCCAACCTCGACCTCCCCCATCGCAAACCACCATCTCCCATCCAACTCTCGCCTCAATGCGGCCCCGCGCCCTCCTCACCACTCCCCGACGCATCCTCAACTTGAAGCCATCCCACCGACCGCGATGCCTCTCCCATCTCGCCCTCGACACTAACCCCCCCACGACCCTAACCCACATCCACCTCGCCGCGGACACTCCCACCACCCACCCCTCCTACGCCAACGCCTCCCTCCTCCAATCCGGCCTCCGCCAACTCTTCCTCTCCCACAAATCCTCCCCAGCCACAACCCCCCTCCCTCCCCCTTCGTCCTCTCCTTCACCCCCCGACCGACATACACCCTCGGCCGCCGCCAATCCTCCCTCACCACCTCCCAAGACTCCCGCCTCCGCCGCCCCCTCCATCTCGACAACACCTCCCACACGCCCACAGTCATCGAAACCGACCGCGGCGGCCTAACAACCTACCACGGCCCCGGCCAGATCGTCCTCTGGCCCATCCTCGACATCCACAGCCGTCACCACACCCAATTCACAGTCCGCTCCTACGCGCGCCTCCTCGAGACAACGACACAAGCCGTCCTCTCCCGCCTCGAGATACCTACATACCTCTCCACAGCCGACCCAGGCATCTGGGTAACGCCAGGCGCACCGGAACGCAAGATCGCCGCCCTGGGCGTCCATCTGCGACGACACATCACCGGCCTCGGCGTAGCGTTAAATATCGACGTCGCCGTCAGCGGCGACGAGACGACGAACCCATGGTCGCGCTTCGTGCCCTGCGGGCTTGAGGGCAAGGCCGTCACGAGTATACGCCAGGAGCTGGGAGGAACGGCATGGGAGGACCTGGTGAGACAGCATAAAGATGCTGCTCGACTTCGCCAACATATCGCGGAAAGCTGGGTTGAGGAGCTGAGCCGCCAGATCGGCACTGATGCTGTTCGACACAAGTCCGTCCGGGAAAGCGATCTGATTCCAAACCTCGCTCCTTGACAGCGGTCCAAGGATGTACGAGTAAGTAGAAGTCCAGGCCAGATGTCCTAGACCTGGCCGGCGTGTACAGTCGATGCTGGCATCCCATGCAGTCGTGACGCTGCCCATGCCATGTACTCTAGTAACTCTCGATCACGAATAATGGAGATACCCTCATTCTCACGTATTCACATGTCATTGCGTACCCAGCCTGCCTACTGGGCCGTTACCCAAAACACCAAAGAAACACCGGTTTCCATAGGAAAAGCCTAGAGAAACTTTTGTGCGCGCCCAAACAAATGCGGCTACATGCACCGCCGCGCTGGCATGCATCCAAACGTCGATTACTGACAACCCTCCCGCTGAAGGGGCGAAAAAAACAAATGTCCGAAACACCTATACGCGATGTCGCATGATCCCCGCAATACCAAAACCACAAACCAACTCCATGAGGAAGAAGAAATTACTCGCACACTTCAAGCGGGCCGAGGAGAAATACATCGCCGAGCCCGCTCGCGAAAACGACCTTACTGCTCCGACTTTGTTTTGGACTTCTTCTTGACCACGCCGCTGGCGACCCTCTCGTGGGCCTCGTCTTCCGGTGCCCACTCCTCCGGGTGGAAGTGGGGGTTGTTGTAATGGGCCTTGTTGAAGTGACTGTTCTTAAACATTGTCGTCGTGAAGCTCGGCTCGGGGAAGGCGCCGCCCTGGGAGAGGAGGGACGAGTCGGCGGTGGGGTTCTTCAGATGGAAGCACTGGGAGCTGAAGCGCAGCTGGTAGTCGACCGGCTGGTTCGGCTTGGCGGGAGCTCCCGCGACAGGCAGCTGCGGCTGGGACGGTGAGGGAGCTTGGGTGGGGCCGGGCGCCAGGGCCTGCGGTTGCGACGGCGGCGGCGGCGGCGGCGGAATGTTCTGCTGCATTGACGTGTCGGAAAAAGGGGACTGCATCCAGGATTGGGCCGGCGAGGTGTATGTGTTGTGCATGGGGGACGCGGGCGAGGATGTGGTCATGGATGTGAGGGCGGATGGCGGGCCGCCAAAGCCGGGGAGCATGGCAAGTGGGCTGTAGTCGAGCGTCGCAAAGCTATGCAGGGAAGGGGGGTGGCTTGTGATTTGATGATGGTGAGAAAAAGACGCGGCGCGGTTCACCTGCAGATTGAGGGCCACCGGCTGGGGCGTAGGCATGATGGACTCCCGGGGGCTCTTGTAGAGGATGTCGTAATGATCGGGGCGGAAGAGCAGGTAGATGATGGGTCCGAGGTTCATGGGGTCCTGGCCGTTTGTCTCGTCGGGGAAGCGGTAGGTGTTGACTTCCGAGCCCGGGGTCCGATCGAGATAGGCAATTTCTAGGACGACGCCGATGGGCTTGAGGAGGATGCTGCTGAGGAGCATAATGCTGAGGTGGTCGATCTCCTTGTCGGGCACCTCGATGTTGAGATGGGCCCAGGTCGCCACGTCGCCGCCAGTGTCGAGAAAAGGCTCGTACTGGGTAAAGTTGCCCTTGAGCCAGGAACCGGCCAGGAGTCGCAGGTGGTACACGATGGCGTTGGAGCACTCCCTGTCGTTGAAGCGCTGCATGAGGAGCGTCATGGCCGCGTTGGTGTCTGGGACGCACGCCGCGAGGTCCTTGAGCAGGTTGATGGTCTCATAAACCATATCCTCGAAGAGCTCGAGATCATAGCCGCCGTATGTGGAAAGGTAGTTGTTGAGGCTCGTCATGCGGGCAACTTCGAGCTGGAGCTTCTCAGGGTCGCCGGACAGGATGAGCTGCTCGAAGTAGCTGAATCCGATCGCTAGAGGGGGGCGCAACACAGTCAGCACGGCTTGAGGGGCGCGATGATGATGAAGTGCGAGGGTGGAGAAACAAGCTCACCTCTCCATCCGCAGTTTCCATCTCCCTGAACGGGGCGGAAGTGCGAGTACGTTTGCGGCAGATTCTACACAGCGCGTTAGAGTCGTTTTTCGGGAGGTGGTGTTTTTGCGTGTTGATGGGCCGGCACGTACAATGGTCTTCTCGACATAGAACTGGTCAGCCTTGGCATACTCCTCGGTGATGACATCGCTGGAGACCCTCTCCCCGATGACGGGGCCCTAGTAGTAGCGCGTCAGCAAGCATTCCGTCAAGGGAATTGTGAGTATACGGGTGATGTGGCAGGGGCGGGTTGATTTGGTGGTGTGGGATATCGCTGACGATCCGGGACCGGGTCGGTCGGGACGGATCGCCCTCGGGTCAGGGGATGCAGGGCGGCGGCGCGCAAGTGCGAGGGTAGGTAACGGTGACGGTGCGCCGATCAGATGGACAAGATGGGATGGCGGGCCTACCTCGAGCTGGGGCTGGTAGGTCTCTGCAGCGCGCTGCTGGGCGACGAGGTCGTCCTGGAAGACGGGTTCGGATGCGGCGTCGCCAGTCATGTCTGCGGTGTGAGGGAGGTTCGAAGGGGTGGATGCTGCCGGGGTCACGATGCTGGAGTGGCCGCCGGAGGTGTACGGGTGGGCAGAAGAGGGGTCGCCGGCGGCCTGGACGATGTTCGGGTTGGAAGAGGCGGAGGCGGATGAGGAGGCGGACCCTGCAGGGCTGGGAATGTTGAATGTCTGGTTTGCGGCGGCGGCAGCGGCAGCGTTCGCTTTATGGTGATGTTCAAGTTGGTGTGTGTAGTTGGTGCGCGAGGAAGAGCCGGGCTGAACAAAGTGCGAGAGCGGCGGGTTTGTAGTGTGAGTGTGATTGTGAGTGTGGGTGAGGTGTGAGCGGGAGCGCGACGGCGGGGAAGGTTGGTGATTGGGGGATGCGGCGGCAGGATGGTGCGAACCTGAGCGAGAGTGGGCGTGGGCGTTGTTGGCGTGGTGGGCGTGGGTGTGGCCAGCGTGGGTGCTGCCACCTGCACTGACGGTGGTGTGGGCAGAGGCAGAGTGGGCAGGGGCAGCATGGGTACGGGGATGATGGGCACGGGCGCGGGAGTGCGAGTGTGAGTGCGCCAGTGCGGAGGGGGGAACCTGGCGGCCATGACCGTGGCCGGGGGGCATGGCAGGGGCAGCTCCTGCCTGACGGAGCATCAGGAGGTGCTGGGGCTCCAGCTCCTGCTGTTGCTGCTGCTGTTGCTGGGTGCGGCGCGGGATGCGATGGGCAAGAGAGATGGGCGATGGCGAAGCATACAGCAGGTGCTGCTGCCCCTGCTGCTCCTGCCGCTGTTCCTGCCGTAGCTGGGCAGCCGTAGCCCTGCCGTGGTGGGACTCCTTGGACGACAGTCCGGCAGCCGCCCCGTCAAACTTGAAGTCGGTTTGGTCAAGGGGTCGTTTTCCACCAGCGTCCAAAGATCCCATCACTCTCGAGTTCAAACCGTTGTTGTTCAACACCGACCCGTTGGAGGCGCCGCCATGACCGTTGACCGTTGAACTTCCTCGTGCCACCGGCATTACCCCCGCAACGACTTCAGTACCCAGACCCGGACCATGGCCGGCCGACGACGGCGACGGCGCGAACCCGTAGCCGGACACTACCAGGTGGTCGTCGCCGCTGCCGCCGCCGTCGGGGGAGAAGCCTAGCGGGAGAAGGCCGTAGCTCGGTTGGGACGACGATCCCGGTGTCGACGCCGCGCCCGCGACCCCGTAAAACGACGTTGCGAACGGCGTCGATTGAGGCTGGAACATGCTGTTGTTCCTCGCCCTTGTTGTTTCTGGTAGGTGGGTTGATGTGATGCCCGCTGAGCCTGGGCAGTGTGGCCTGCCTGGTGCTGCTGTGGTGCTTTTCTTCGGCCTCTGTCTCTGCGGCGGGCAGTTTCCCGATCGGGCTTCGGAGGTCGACGCTGTGCCGTGCACTACCAGTACCAGGTACACCTAGCCGGGGAGTAGTATGGTACTGGGGATGGGATAGGAGGCAGGTCGTTCGTTTGTTATGTGTGTGCTGCTTGCTGATGAGTCTTCAGTCTGCAGTTGTCAAGACAGGTGACAGGGCGTGTTGTCGGAAGAAGTCGTCGGTTCGGTCCTTGTCAGCGGGCCAAGACGGACAAGCCTGCAAGGCGTGAGAAGTTTCCTTTCCACTTTCCCGAGCTTGACGCCCGGTTTGCGGACCACTGCTTCTGGCACTGGCACTGGCAGCGGGCGGGCAACCTCCTGGTGCCCCGTCCCGTCCGTGTCTGTCTGGCGGTAGCCGGGGCTGTCTGTCCTACAAGCACTACTACACGCTTGGTTCCACAGGAAAATACCCCTCTGGCCAAGGCGATACGGCCGCGGACTGCCGTGCTGGGCCGACGTTGAGAGGAAGGGAAAAGGGGGCGCCGACTGCCCTGCTCTCCGTGTGTTGACTTTGACGGGGCGGCGGCTTGGCCGGTGTGTGTCGAGGTGGTCCCCGGAGTGGCGATGATGGTGGACGAGATCGGCGCGCGGCACTGCAACTGGCAGGAAGGGTGTGGTGAGGATGACGGGCCAATCCGGGAAGAATCTGGTTGGGCGATGGCGAGATGGAGAGAGAGCACGAGAGGACACTGTGAAGAGCTGCACGAAGGACGCGAGGGGATGCCACTGGTGATGAGGAGGAGGCGTCGGAGGAGGGGGTGGTGGTTAAACGAGCGTTTCCAGGTGGGGGATGTCGCCTAGGTAGGATGATGCAGATGTCCTCGGGGCCTTGATGTTGAGAGATTGGGGAGGGGGGGAGGGGGAATACAAGTTAAGGGTACAGGTGATGTCTGTGGTGTGGTGCAGTGGTCGAATTATGGTCGACCTGGGGGAAGACACCACGATATGATGCGGGACTGGGATCCTCTCCCGTCTTGAATCTCTGTCTGGCCTTCCCTTCCCGTAGTACCGTCGTAGCTGATAGAAGCAGAGGAGGCATCTTTCCCTCTCGCACACACACAGTGACGGTGGAGCTTGCTGCCCCGACGGCTACAGCTCCCGTCCCTCCAGTCCAGTCCAGCTGCAACTGAACTGAACTGATCCCGGTCCAACGACCGGGCTGTTTCCAGCGGAGCGACCTGGCCCCCTTCCCGTCCTACTCCTCCCCTCCCCCCCTTGGAACCTGGCCTGACCTGACCTGACCTGACCTGGCCTGCGCCGTACCGCAAGTGAAATATGTACGTACGGCTAAGCGAGGATAACAACACCTCTGTGGTGTCCCCTCCTGGAGCCAGGGGGTGGTGGCCCTGCGTTGTGGTGAGAGGATCCCGGACGAGACGATGCTCGCCCTCATGCTGTCTGTGTACACAGCATATCTCTACCTTATGCACCGGCACAACGACCATGGATGTGTGCAGCGCGGACACAAAGGCGGGAGCTGCCCAGAATAGTCGCCCTGCCGCTTGGCCTGGCCTTCCGGCCGGCTTCCCTTCCTCGGTCAACCGTGCGAGACTTAATTACTGCCTGGCTGCGTTCAACGTAATGCCTATCACCACTGCGGCTGACAATCGTTGTTCGTCATCAGCCAGATGTTTGGTGCTGGCCGGGCTATTTTGTACAAGTCTGCCCTCAGGAGGGGGACGTGTTCCCTGAAGGCGCCCTGTGAGTTTGCAGGGGTGCACAGAAAGCGGCAGGCAAAAAGGCCGGGGAACGCCATTCCTCTTTGCTCCCCTCGGCGCCTCGACAATTGGCGGCAGCTCACCGGGGGTCTCCTCTGTCCAGAGGCTAGCAGTCGGAGGCTTGCAGGGTTGGCACAAGCAGCCGTCGGGGGATCGGCACATGCCCATTCCTCAACGGCTCCGGGGGCTTCTGTGGACTTTTCGAGATGTCAACTCGAGCCCCCAAGAGCCCGAACCCGCTGTTGCTATCCACTACAAGGCCGGGATGGAACGCTTGGCCCACGGCCCCTCTCTCAATATCAGTCCACCGTTGGCGGTCTTGACACACGGTTTTGGCGGTGCTTGGCAGTCGACAACATGACGAGACGGCGTGAAATGCAAAGTATGCGAGGAGTAGCCCCGTGCCGTAGCTGTCGCTTGCAGGTCTTGCAGATACAAAGTGCAAGCGTACTTCGTCATGGCGTGGAGGAGTTTCTGCAGCTGCAGCCCCTGGTTTGATCGAGGTTTCCCCCTTCCCGCCAGTCAACCTCAAAGCCAAGGCCGCATCGGCGATGTCCTTTCCCTCGGGCCCCTGGGCACAGTACTTGTACTTGTACTAAAGTCCCGGCCGTCATCACATCACGTCGAGTCGATTCCCTCGGGCTGCCGCCATCAAGCCACCTCGCGTCTTCCAGAGCGAGCCAGAAGGGACAGATGACCATGGGTAAGGGGATCGTAAATTAAAAAGGGACCCCGCTAGTACCGAGGCGTCGACGGTGTGGGGTACACACCCACGGGACACGGGGGCAGAAGCACGGCGGCGGCGGCGGCGGCGGTCTTGGAGATGCCACAAGAACGGGTACTCACTCACAATCAGTGGGATAGGTTAGGTACTATATGTACATGCAGCTTCGTTGGCACCTCCACGGCTTCCTGCCGGTTGGTAGCCAACCAATGCAGGAGGGTTACCGGGGGGAGGATGAGGGGGTGATGTATTGTCGAGAGTGCCGGCCTTGTCCAGGCCCCAGCCCATCGACGAGGGGGAAAGGGGAGATGGGCAGGAAAAACAGGGAAGCAAGCACAGGTGTGTTGATCGTCGACCATGTCATGGGCGAACCCTTGACAGCGTCACATTCCTCGGGCATGCAACTTTCGGCAATGGCCCTACGCACTGCTGCGCATGCACCGTGGGAGGGGAGGGGAAGCCGGTCTGAGGGGGGCGGGAGGGGGCCTGGGCACAACACACCGGGGGGAGGGGACGTGATGGCGCGCGCCCTGTCCTATCCAGAGTGACAAGGCGGCAAGAAGACAGTGGAAGCCCGCCACCGAGGAGACCACGGTGGTTCTTGGCTGCTGGGTATCAGGTCGTCTGCCGTTTGCCGACGCAGGTTCATGTTGGTTTGGTCCCTGTCCAGTCTGGTCGAACCCTGGGACTTTGAGGGCTGGCTCTAACTACAGTTGGCAGTTGGTAAACGGTGAGTATAGGCCGGCCCAAGCTCAATCTGGGGTGACATGGATCATTTTACTCGAAATGCAATTTAGCAGTCTGAAAAATGGACCACAGCAGGCCAGGGAGGGAGGTTTGACTGGGGGGTGGGTTGGAGATGCTTCCTCCGAAGTCCGAACCACGTTTGATGCGGGATGCGTCCTGCCAGCGGCACAGTAAACCGTCCCGGGTGCTGATTGGCCATGGTCGAGGCAATTCTTGCCTGGCGACTGGGGAAGCTGAAGTTGAAGGGGGTGCCAGCGCGGAACTGGACGAGCTGACCTGGAGGCTGGCCACAGTGACACTGCCGGACATGCCTGGCCATAGCGCTGGATGCCACCTTCGAAAGAAGAAGCTTCTTGACGTCGTTGTCGTCGACAACTATCGAGTATCGAGATTGTTCAACTTAGCTCCTGCAAGCTGAGGAATCACAGCATGCCACTGGATTATCTGCCCACCACCAACAACATTCTGCTCGGAGTCCGGCGCCGCCCCTGTCCCCCTCTCTTGAGTCAATCTCAACATCCATCGCACTTTAAAAAACATCAACCTCACCCCCAAGACCGCCTCCTAGAAATATCCAGCCTTTCAGGAAATGTTAGGAGAGAAACCCATGAGTGTGGCCTCAAAGTCTTGGCGGTCGTTCCGCTCCGCAGCACTGTTGCCCTCTGCATTCCGCCCTCTGTCCAGAATGGGACCTGACAAGCGAGCGACTCGATGAGAACAAAAAAGAATACAGAGGGGGGCCCAATTTAGTACTCGAAGCACCCCCTGGCTCGCACGCCCCAATCATGGAAGCTCCCCAGGCCCCCGGATGGCTCGCATTTTACCTTACCTTGCTGCTGGTCCATCGGGAGCTTATCAAAATAGCATATTCGATTGAAGAGGGTGCGCAGAATGTGTGATCGCACCGTCGACGTTGACTGAGGCACCGCTACCTAGGATCTCACCTCCCAGCCGCCAATGCGCACCGTCGAGAGAGGTTGTCGGATCCGAGATCACATCACTTGAGATCTCAAGCCAAGTCCCCCCCATGTACCGGACAGCAGAGGGCTTTGGGATTGATTCCGAACCAGCCTGCTTGCCTGCCAGACGCCCTGCCACGGCAGTGCAGGGCGTAGCAGTCCAAGTCTTCGGCCCAGACGGAACACCGCCGATTCAGGGCCGCCGTCCACTGAGCCCAAGCCAGCCAGCCAGCCCAGCTACGAAGAACGACCGAGAAAAACCACGCCCACGCCGCCCAGGGCCCGTCGACCCGGGCCTGCTCCCGCATCTGGGCCGATTTGCCCTGGGCGTCCCTTCCGGAAACTCATCCTGCCCTGCACGGGAGATGATTATCGACGCGCGGTGCCAGCAAAACACTCCGACTGGCGAAAGGGCTTCTCTCCCGTTCTGCGAACACATCCACCCATCCACCCTTCCAAGAGCAGAGCCACTCAGCCTTGCTTTTAGTGCTCCGACGGGATGTCCAGGGGCACCATTCCGTCATGGTGCTAGCTAGGCACCCCGTGGCCCGTGGCCCGCTGAAGGTCTCGCCGCTGCAGGGGCAAAACCTCCAGGAGTGGAAGCTGAGCTCCGTCCGAATGTCCAGCTCTTCCGGCCCGCCGGCATCGACGCCGGGCTTCGACGAGGATCAGGCCCCTGGGTTTTTGACCGACTCTGACTTACAGTACATCCTCACTACCACGTAGCGCCGTACATGCATCGGACTGATGATGCTTGGCTAAGGGTTCCGCAGCCCGATCAGCCGCCGCCGTCACCACGAGTGCGAGCGAACTGCCGCCGCGGCTATGGGTCCCTGATGCAGAACGAAGTGTCCCAGGGCCCTAGGCTCACAGCTCGTGGTTCGGCATCCGGCAAGCCGTTCCTCCCAGCCACAGTGCCAGGAAGGGTGCACTCCTCTACAAGTACACTCCCAGACATCCTCACCACCATCATGATGCCACGCCGATAAACGCCATCGATGAGGCTCGTTTAGCCTCCTGTGCCGCCTGTGTGAGTGTGTGCACAGACGACTGAACCAGGCCGTGCAATAAGCGGCAGACTACGGTGCGTGCTTTGTCTGAGGGATGGCCTGAGGAGGCCCGGCGGCACACGGCACTGTCATCTTCAATCAATCTAAACCCCTTCGTCAAGCTCTCACCAATCCTGACGCCTTTATCCCGAGTCCCCCAACACCGCACTGACACTGCCCGCCCATATGCTTAACAGCTCCCGCTATAGGTGCCCGGCGACTGGTTTCCCGCGACCCGTATTCTCCGGGACACGTGTAACTTTGTGCCTGCTGCTAACATCTCTCCCGTCTCTTTCTGTCTCTCTCACTCTCAGTCAGTCCGGCTTGGAGATCCGACCCATGGGCCCTGGACACATCATCGCACGTCAGAACGGCTCATTCCGTGGACGGGCCCCCCCTTTCTGCAGCAACGCTGGCGGCTCGTCGGCGTGTTGTCGCGATTTAGCCCGCGCTTTTTCTTCCGAAGTGTGTGTGTCTGGTGTCTTGGCCTGCACATCAGACACCAGGCGGCAGGCCCCGCCCCTCTCGGTCAAGTTCAATTCACCTCACGGGAAGAAGCAGCTGTGTACCCGTCCCACCGAATTCTCCTGCATGCAGACGCTTTTTTCTCCCCTACTGAACTTTTCTTCTTCTTCTGCTGTTCTTCTGCCCTCCACTACCGGCCGGATGGCAAGGTTAACAGCTCACCCATGCCTGCCGAGCGCCGGGAGGCAAGCCAGGCCAAGCCCCGTTGCAATCCTACACCGGTCTGGATTCCCGAGATCACTCAGCCGGATTGCATAGCAGGGGTCCCCTTAGGCCTTAGCTGGACTGCGATGCGTGGCTTGCCAACCTTAAGCAAGGGAATACGCAGCTCCCCAACCCCCTGGTCTCCAGGACAGCGACGGGAAGACGGGTTTCGTCCCACGAACTGCGACGGTGACATGGCTGCCGCCGCCGGCCCTTCTCTCTCTCACAGCCATCGTCGTAGGCAAAGCAACCCGCAGCCGCCGGGCTAGTTTCATCGGACGGGAGACACGCTCTCCCATCCATCCCCTGGGCGGCTGGCCCTGCGGGCATGTGCCGAGCTATTGACGGCTTCCTGCAGCACCAAAAGGTGGGCCGGCTTGACGGCAAAGGCCTGGGCAAGTTGCAACTTGAATGTAACGCTCCGGGGCCATCGGGACCCCTCCGAGTGTCTCCATACCGGTGAATGCTCATCCTCGCCACTAGAACAGAAAGGACAACCACCATCCGGGATCTACGTGATCTTACCCGTACAACCTGGCTTACGTCCCGCGATGATGTTGTCGGAGCTTGGCGACCACTCTTCCCACTTGCCCCGTACGGCTACCCCGTGAAGATCCCCGAGCATATGCCCTTCTCGTCCTGGCATGTGGGAGCCGCCCCTCCCCTCACCGGGAGGTTGGTTCCTGGCAGGCAAAAAAACGAGGACAGATTCGTCTGGAAATGTCCGGCGGCATACCCGTCAACGGCAGACACAATGGCACGACAGATGGCCGGCCCCGTACGCCGGAGTTGACTTGTCGCAGACCACCAGTGAACACGGGATCAGTCGGTCTCCTAGCACAACACGACACAACACAAAGCCAGTTCATCCTGACATCTCAGATGTCACCTCCGACAAAATGTCTCATCTCGTGCTACCTGCCTGTTGCAACCCTTGGTCTCCATCGCGGATAGTCTTTGCCCGTTCTGCAGCAGCCCCGAGTCTAGTCTCGCCATCCCGTCCCTGAGCACTGTCACCGTCAAGAGGCACAGTCGGGCCGCTGTCCAGTACGGGCTACTTGGCCAGACATGGCTTATGTAGACTTTGCATTTGGATGTGGTATCGCGCTGCATCACGACTCTACATGCTGCATCTCTGCGAGCGTACCGGTTGCGATTGACAGGTCTGCCCTTGCTCCCATCGGCGACCCTGCCTAGACGCGAGGAAAAGAGATGTTCACCGCTGTCGTTGTCGCTTGCCAGGACCGTCCAAATCATTCATCTATGTCGTGAACTGCGCTTGCGCCGGCAATGACCGGCTTCTCGGGAATCAGGCTCCGCCAGCCATGCGTCTTCCTCCGCATCCTCACCATCAAGCTGCCCCTGCCGGCTCTTGAGGCTTCACGGACCACGTCGCCTTATTCTTCGTCCCACAGTCTTCTCCAGGTAACTCTACCACTGGGAGTGCGGCGCGCCTCTGCCGCGCTTGACGCCTCTGCCGAATCCTGACCGACCCGACCGGCCCATCTGCTGGCCGAGCATCTCCAGGCCTTGGTCCTCTGAGCTCATTTCCATATTGGCGCGGAATCCAGCGCCCTCCTTAAACACCGATTGGAATATGCCCGTCACGGCGTCGGTGAGCTGGGACATTGCATGAATCCGCGCGGCATCTGCATCCTGCAGAATCTCGAATGTGCCTTGTTGCTGGTTGATCTGGCCTCTGATCTTGCCGTCGACGATCAGGAAGCCGAGAATGTCGATAACTTCGGCTTCGGAGATGCGCAGCTGCTTGCCGATCCATTCAAGCTTCATACGGGTGTATGGAGCAATCAGCTTGACGACGCCCTTCGTGCGCATATTGCGCGTCACCTCATCGATGTTCTCGGCGATGAAGGGGTCGTCGAGGATGTCCTGGTTCTTCTGGAGAACCGTCTGGTAGCCGTGCACGTCGTCCCTCTGGTAGCAGTCAACCAGTTCCGTCATCGCCGTGATGCGCCCATCGTTCTTATAGGGCTTTGTCTCCTGCGAGTCGAAAGGGTTGATGTTGGACTTCATGAGCATGGTCGTCAGAAGCAGATACTTGAGCACCTGGATCCGCTGGAGTGAGCCGGCCTCGTCGTAGTTGCGGAACGACTCGAAAAAGTCGCTCTGAGCTTCCGTCCAATTCTCCTCGCTCATGTGCATCTTGCCGCCGCACTCCCTGATGATGCCCATGATCTTCGGGTGAGGCACGGCGGACTTGACTTTGAGCACCCGCTGGTACAGCCGCTTCAGCTGCTTGTTATTCTTGGTCTCGGCGTACATCTGAATCTCCAGAGCATAGATCTCCAGCGAGTATGTGCCCTTGCTCGGGTCATCAGACCCATCCTCTCGCTGGCACGGCTTGTGAAGCTCGCGGACTTTCCTCACCAAGCTGGGGTAGTCTTTGCGGTCGAGCAGCAACTTCGCCAGCTTGATATTGGTCTTCAGCCATAGCCGCTCGTTGTTCGTGCTCTGGAAGTTTTGCAGCGTGATGGAGTAGAAGTCCTCCACACACTTGACTGATTCGGGGGACTCGGATCCCTTCTCGACAAAGTCCAGCAGGTTGTTGATGGACTTTTCAGAGTAGTTCCTCGTGACAGCCGACTTGGCGTATGTGAGAAGCTCTTCGTAATGTTCGGCCGCCTATATCTTGGTCAGAAAAATCCAGCGACCACCCAGGCTGGGCGACGACGGGAGATGCGCACCTTGCTGTAGCGACCCAGCTTGAACTCCAGCTTGATCGCTTGCTTCAGGCCCTTGAATCCCCATTCGCCCTTTTCGCCTTCTAGCGCCGGAATGCCGAGAAACTCTTCAATTGCCTCCTCAGGCTCGGAGACTTTCTGTTGCTTAGCATTGTAGTACTTGTTCTCGATATCGACATCGCCAGTCTCCTCGTCGTCGTCTTCCTCGTACTCAAAGTCGTACCTGGACTACTGTCAGCAGCAAGATCGGGGGTTTATTGGAAATAAGCCGTACTGCTCATCGTCCGACTCTTGCATAAAGTCATCGTCCGACATTGTGGCCACAGGTAGTCGAGCCGCAGTCGCGGCTGCCCAGGATGGGTTCGGTTCTGTGTGGTCAGGATGCTAGATGCGGATGCTGAATAGAACACGACGGGTTGCTCTGGAAGGCAGTATATGTGGAAAGCAGCGCTTAGTGAAGGTCTGCTGACAGGTTGGACTTGGAATCGCGGTTGGTTGTGGCGGGAGATCAAGTTGTGATCAAGGACGGAGCTGTCGTAGGAGCTGTGTAGGTGCTGTGAACACCCATGGAGCTTCGGAAGGCGGGGGGCAACGCAAACCGATCGCGCGCCTGGCCCCACCTGCCCACCTTTGGCGGATTCGGAGAGCAGCGCACGGGCCTTGGGCGTTATCGATACGGGTACTTCTCTGTCTTGCTGCCTTGTTACCCGCCACCAGCGACGCAACTTCTTCAACATCAACTTTTTTGGCCAACACAATCCTTCGAAACCACAACCATGGGCGGCGATCTCAACTTGAAGAAGAGTTTTCATCCTGGACTCCTGCGCAACCAGGCAAAAGTCTGGGAAGAAGAGAAGAGAGCACTCGACGAGCGCAAGAAGACTGCGCAGCGCATCAGCGAACTCAAGGAGGAGCGCGCCCGAGAAGAGACGCAGAGGCAACTCGAAGCCGCCGGACACAGCAAGCGCATCGATCGCGTCGACTTCCTCTACAATGGCCCGACCGACGGGCAGACCGGAACCACGGAGGAGCTGGAGGGCTACCTCCTGGGCAAGCGGCGCATCGACAACTTGCTCAAGGGCTCCGATCACAAGAAACTGGAGAAGCAGGCTTCTCAGGAGAGCTTCATGGCGTTGCAGACCGCAAATACCGCCCGCGACACCGCCGCAAAGATTCGGGAGGACCCGTTGCTGGCCATTAAGCGACAAGAACAGGCAGCATACGAAGCCATGATGAACGATCCCATCAAGCGGCGCCAACTCCTCGCATCCATGGGAGTGGAGGACGACAGCAAGAAGGAGAAGTCGAAGAGGCGTGAGGACAGACACAAAAGGAGACACCGCCGGGATCGCGATGATTCGGATGACGAAAGGCATCATCGACGACGGAGACGTTCGAGCTCGCGCTCAGCAAGCCCCGACCGTCGGCGCGACTACGACAGAGACCGCACTACCAGGCGGCGCGACGATTCGCGGAGACGGCGGACACCCGACCGGGACCACGACGCAGATCGAAGCAGGGACCGCCGGTCAAGATCACCCCGACGCCGGGCTCCGGATGATCGTGGATCAGCGCGGCGGCGAGACAGCAGGGAAGACCGCGACTACAGGCGGAGGGAATACAGCGGGGATTCGAGACGGAACCGCAGCGACCCAGAAGAGGGTGCACGCCGCCACAAAGACCGTTACCGCGAGAGGCCCCCGCGCCCAGTCGAACACAGTCGCCGCCCAGAACCTTGCGACGACAAGGACGCGGAAGAGGAGAAGGCAAGAAAGCTTGCCGCCATGCAGTCGGCTGCATCAGAACTCGACACCGTCCGGGAACAACGACTAGCAGCACTGGAGGAGCAGGAAAAGGCGGCCCGGGATGCGGACAACCTGGCTCGGGAGCGCGCAGCAAAGTATGGCGGCGATCGCGAATTCAGCAACGGACTCCATCGCAAGGCAGGAGCGCTTGGTCTGGCAGAGCGCATCGGGCGCGGCCGGCAGGGTTACCAGCGGGACGAGGACTGAGCCAGGCATCTACTCGAGGGGTCGAAATTGCGAGTTGTTGGGCTGGTTTTAAGTTTGACTCCTCGGGGGTCTGCTTAAGTCCCGACAGCCTCCCTGTGGTAGATGGACCACTGAACTTTGGAGCGTTACTTCAGCATCTAGGTAGACATTGAGCATGGCAAGCGTAACTTCTGTAGACTCCGAATGTTGTCTCTGGCCCGTTTCTTCTTTTGCAGGGCGGTCATGCGCCACTGCTGAATATTGCCCTGCCGGGCTGAGCTGGCTGGACTCCAGTGACAACTCAACCCCCAGTGAATGGTGGGGAGAATCGATAGCGCAGCTGGGCGCTAGCAGATGCTAAGTTGCAAAATGAACCAATCACCAGGCCATGGCCGTTTTCAATGCAGAAGCGGGGCCGGTTCCACACCCGTCAAACGCCTATTGCAGAAGAACCTGGGGCGCCCGGAAGGAAAGCTGCTGAGGGAAATGCCTTGTGTGAATCACGGGGCGGCTTCTGACCTCATCTCGGGCAATTTCCCTGCTCGCAATCCCGCGCCATTCTACCCATCCATTCCCAGATCAACTCTGTTTTCGACCTTCAATTGCGATCGATCCGTGACAAAACGCGCCCAGCACGACGGCAACCTTTGAGGGCTTCGCATCCCCAACGCAGTTCCGATTTCTCCTCCGACCTGATCTTCGCCGATCACTCGCGATATTCTCTCCCGAGAGACCCCCCGGACCGATCCCTCGACGACGCTACCCGTATCCCCGTGGCGCAGCCCCCCTCGCTGTTGCGCAACATCGTGAACGACCAGGACACCTCGCAGTCCGCCCCGACCGCATCGACGCTCGCTTTTCCCTCGCTCGACGACACGCACGATATTGAAGTCCTTCTCAGGAGACTGTTGCGACATCCATATTCGATAGAATCACCTCGAACTTCAACCTAAGGACCCCGCGGCACATTCAAGATGCCCTCGCTCTGTGGTGGCTCTAAGACAGCCCAGCGCAAGCTCGTCCTTCTGTGAGCCTGTCTGTGCGCGCTCGAGGTTCATCGGAGGACTGACTCTAGTTACAGGGGCGACGGCGCATGCGGCAAGACGTCGCTGTTGAACGTGTTCACGAGGGGGTTCGTTGCCAAGTCTCCCTGGAATTTGCAGGCATCAACATGCTGAACACGATGCAGATACTTCCCTACGGTCTACGAGCCGACGGTATTTGAAAACTACGTCCATGGTGAGTCACCGTCTCGCGTATGAGCCATGCGTAAACAAAGACTAAGAAATGGCAGACATCTTCGTCGACAACGTTCACATCGAACTGTCCCTCTGGGATACCGCTGGACAGGAGGAATTCGATCGTCTCCGCAGCTTGTCATATGGTTCGATCCTCCGACTGATCTCGCCCTAATTACTCTCCGCTAACCTGACCCAGACGACACGGATCTGATTATGCTGTGCTACAGCGTTGACAGCAAAGACTCCCTCGAGAACGTGGAGAGCAAATGGGTCGGCGAGATCGCAGACAACTGCCCAGGAGTCAAGCTCGTCCTGGTCGCGCTCAAGTGCGATCTCCGCGAGAACGTTGAGGACGAAAACCTGGGCCCCGACGACCAGCCCGCCGCGCCGCAACCGGGCGAGAAGCGCACGCAACTCATCAACTACGACCAAGGCCTCGAGGTCGCTCGCCGCATCCAGGCCTCGAGGTATCTCGAGTGCTCGGCCATGAAGAACCGCGGCGTCAACGAGGCCTTCACCGAGGCCGCCCGCGTCGCCTTGGGGGTGAAGAAGGACCGGGACGAGTCGAAATGCTCCGTCATGTGATGGGCATGATTCGTTCGATCAGCACTATGCTTCCTGCGACTCCCAAAAGTCTCTCGATATGCTTTTCTACTCGGCAGGCTATTCTAAACGGGCCCCTGGCGTTTTGGAGGAATCCTCGACTTTTCACTCGACACACCTTTCCTTCCTTTTGTCCCATTTAGGCAGTGCCACCCTACGCCTCGCACGAAGCCTGGGTTCTCGGGATTCGTCTCCAGGAACACGCCTCTCCCCTAGTTTAGTCCTTTTTTACCCCTTTGACGACTGGCCACGACCCTCTTTCTCAACAGCGGCTCCGGTCATCATACCCCTTTTTCCTACACCGGCCAGCCCACCAGAGCTCAGCACCTCTGTACATAATAAGTATGCCCACTTTCTAATCGTTAAGTTTTTTCTGCTTTTCTTTGCCCCGGGTTTCCTTCTCGTATATACAGACGGCATCAGGGACGGGCGCGTGAGGGGGGCCGGACAGGCAGATAGATGCGCGGGACGAGGCGGGAGATGCCTTGACCCCATGTAGCGGTGGCGGTGGAGATAAAATCATGCCTAGGTAGATGAGAGGAGTAATCTATGGCAATTGGTTTGAAGATTGCAAGGCTGTGATGATGCCGACAGCCTCGTTCCTCACACTTGATACAATGGCGCCTGCGTCCTCTACGCTGTGGATGAGGCCAACGTTGGCCCCGGCATAGGTCGCCAGCCTTCCATCGGGACCCCATCCTCCACCTTCGGCGGCCGCTGCAGCATCGTGACGTTTCTGTAGCTCCTCAAATGGAACGCCGGCCTGATGATCGACCCAGCTCTGGTTGACGATCGTCCTGGGACTGAACTGCTCGGGCCAGCCAAAGGTGCCGCGGAGGTGGTTGTACAGCTGCGTCCGCGTCGTCGAGGTGGCGCCGTCGCTCGCCCGGACAATCTCATCCTGGTACCCTTTGCTGATTTGAGCCTCTGTCGCAGCCAGGAAACGTGTGCCCATGACAACGCCCGCGGCTCCCAGGGCGAGTGCAGCCGTGACTCCCCTCCCATCCGCGACACCACCCGCGGCGAAGAGGGGGATTCCCGAGCCGAGCTTGCCCAGGGCATCGTGGACTTCAGGAAGCAGCGTCATCAGACCCATGCCGTCCGTCGCGCGGCCGTGGCCACCGGCCTCAGCTCCCTGGATCACCAGGACATCCGGCGGGGACGCACTGCGGGCAGCTTCAACAGCCTCGCGAATCGTGCCCACCTGGATCCAGACCTGCGTCTGTCCCGACGACTCTCGAATCCGAACAGTCCACTCATCCAGCTCCCTCTGCCCATTTCGCGGGGCAAAAAGCCAAGCAGCACAGGGCTTGTACTTCTGCACGGCGGAGACGGCGACCTCGATGTCGCCGTTCCAGGTCTGGAAGCCGACGCCGACCGGAAGGAGGTCTCCGAGACTGGAACGCCCAGAGGATGCGAGCGACTTTTCGACCGTCTCGAGCTCGCGGAGGGTGTCGGCGCCCTTTGCGCCGGGGCCGATGAAGCCCAGGCCTCCGGCTTCCGAGACGGCGATGGCGAGCCGGGCGCCTGACATGACCCGCATCGGGGCCCCGACGATGAAGGGGGATTTGACCCATGGGTAGGCCCGGGAGAGGAGCGTCTTGATCTCGGCGGTTTTGTTCATTGTGGTGTGTATGATGACTTGTCGATAACGGACAGTGGCTTAGAGTAGAAAGGAACTTGGTGTGGGAGTGGTGGTTTGGCTTACTTCCTCACTACCAATACGTGCCCGTCCGTGTCTCCGATGCAGATCGGAGCGTATCATGCTATCCTCGGCACAAACAACTGCACACCAAGCTGAGACATAGGATTACGCCCTGGAAATAAGAACTTCTCCGCGCACAACGTCTGCCGGTGTTGGCGACTACACCAATCTCGTCGCTTGGCATGCGTTCGCGCTGACACCAGTCTCTCACATATGAATGAACTGGCCATTTCAACTTACACTACTTCGCAGTAATTTATGAGAGTCAAAGAATCGCTTCGTTAAACATAACATCTAGCCGCTGATATCGTTGCTGCCAAATCCTACACCTAGCGTTCGATGGCAATCCACCAACCGCTTCGTCCAACAAACAAGCCCTGCTCGTTTCTATCCAGGGTTCATAATGGTACAAACGTTCGCAAGACATGAAGATGGTAACGTAGATCAAGACCAGCTCAGCCGAAGCCTGCAGTCGACAAGATTAGCGCTCAACATGATGGTGGGTTGTCTGAAAGAACAAGAGTCAGAAAGATTAGGCCAACGTACGTCCCAGCGCCTTGCCGCGCTTCGAGAACTCCCGTGCCTGCGTCTCCTTAATCTTCGCCCGACGAGCGTCCTCCCTCGCTTCGGCCTCAAGCCTCAGGATATCCTCCCGCGCTGAGGCAGCGCTCTCCCGCGCGGCGACGAGGGCGCGGGCGGCATCCTGCTCTGCGGCCTCGGCGCCCATCAGCCTGTCCCTGGCGTGAACGATGCTGGGGTCCAGGTCCGCCTCGTCCTGGCGCTGGTTGCCCCTGCCGCGCTTGGAGAGGAAGCCGCGCTTGACGCTGCCGTCTCGGGTGGAGCGGTGGTCGGGGGTGGTGTGGAAGCTGCCGGAGGAGGCGGAGGAGTGGGAGGTCATGCTGCGGCGGTCATCGAGACCGCGGGAGGCGGGGGATGGGGAGCGGTTGCGGCGGCCGAAGAGGCCGTGGCCGTGCTTCCGGCTGCTGTCGTGGTCGACGGGCTGGTCGATGGGGTAGGGCTGTTGTTGTTGCTGGACGGGCGGCTGTGTGGTGTATTCGGGCTCGCGGTGGCGGCTGAAGAGGCCGTGCTTGCGGCCGTGGTCGGGCTCGACGGGCTGCTCGACGGGGTAGTGCTGCTGTTGTTGGACAGGAGGTTGTTGTGTGTACTCCGGTTCACGGTCCTTGCGGCTGAAGAGACCCTTGCGACGGGGCTCTTCGACTGGTGGCGGTGGAGGAGTAGGCTCCCGAGGGGGAGGTGATGGCTGGCGGCGTCCCGAGAAGAAGGGCATGATTGTGGATGTGGATGTTTGGTTGGAAGTGGTGAATAGGGTGCAATAATTTGCGGGTATCAAGTGATGAAGATGAAATTCTAGTGAGTTGAGAGGGGAGATGGAAGGCCATATATCTGGTCGGTCACACCAGGGAGCTGAGGTCAGGGTGAGAGGCAGAGGCACTGGTGGTCACATTAGACCCCTGGACAGTGGTGTCATCATCCCTCCTCCGGGGACGAGAGCCCTGCATTCTTGGCCAATTTGGCGACGTCCATCGCCAATGACAAGTCCCCAACATGCGGCAAGCCGCGATGTGATGGCAGTTTGCTCCGCGGGGAGAGACACGATGACGCTGCGCAAACAAGTTTTGGGCGGCGATCGTCACGATGGAGGGTGGTGTCGTGAAGCTGGGGTCACAGTGTGTGGGTGGTGGTTTGACGTCACCCTGGAGCGGCATGCCAATCAGCGGCGTCGCAGAGGTCTGAACCCTGCAAGGGTCCTGTGAGCGACGCATCCAGGGTCCTGCGTTTCGAGGGTTCGATTTGCAATGTGATGCCATTGTACATGTTCGAGTGTGATGTTTGGAATCCTGCTGTGGCTGAGGGTTGCATTGTAGGATGATGCGATCGGCTGACCCTGGGTGGTGAACAGATGGGTAATTATTCCACGTCTTCAACTCTAATCTATCTCTAAATCCCCGTTTAGAAGCCCCCCTCTAATGATGGAAAACATGAAATCCCGTAGGATGTGACAGGTGCTCGCTTTTTCGGCCGTTTCGAGTGGTGTTGTGCGTTCCTGGCAGCGCCGGAGGCGAAGCTACTGGTGCAGGTGTGGGTTTACTGTCCGCCCATGGGCTTGACCTCCTTGCTCCTCCACATGGTCCACGACACGGCCAGCATGAACTTGATGGAGCCGGCAATCCAAAGAACGGCAGTCATACCGCCGGCGCTGCGCTGAAGCCAGCCACCCGAGATGCCTCCAAAGAGCAGCAAGAGAACGGCGAGCACGCGGCGGTTGCGCTTGGCGTTGTCCTTGAGAGGCGCGAGGATGTTCGGGTCCGAGAGAAGATCGCAGTAGACGCTGGTGAGGACGCAGGTGGGCACCTCGCCGAATCCTAGCATGCGGCTCGACGAGATCTGGCCGCCAAACTGCCATGCCAGCAGCGCCACGGGGATCAACACGATCTGGCTTCCCGTCAGGGACGTATCGCCCTCGCCTCCGAAGCCGGGGACCGAAGCCTGGGCAAAGTCCGCGACGACCCTGCTCTGAGCCAGGGCTGCAGCGACGAAGATGGCGGCCGACTGGACGAGGAAGGAGAGAGCCAGAGTGGCCTTGCGCTTGGGGTGGAAGCGGCGCGTGTTGGAGAAGCAGAAGCAGCCGAAGCCGAAGGAGACGATGGACACGACGGATCGCAGCCAGAGCCACTTCTCGTGAGCGGGGAGGCCGGCGGCGCCGAGGGCGAGGAAGACTGTGTTTCCTGTCTGCATGCTGACGAAGACATTGGCGGCGTTGACGGTGACGCTGTCGCAGAGGCCTGAGACGTAGCAGCAGGCCATGAGCGGGAGGTCGGTGTAGTCGACGTGCACATCGTCGCGCAGCCAGTCGCCCCAGGACTGCTTGGTCGCGGTGCTGGCTGCGGACGAGGCGGGAATCTGTTGTTGTTGCTGCTGCTGCTCCTGCTTCTCGGCAGGGACGGCTTGCGGCGTGGTGGGACGAGGTGTGTCGTTGTTGGTGTCAGTGTCTGATGCCGATCCACAGTTGGGAGCGCCCCGAGGCACCCGCAGGCCGGTTTCAACGTCCATGTCTAATGATTGACGCTGCAAAATCTCTCGATACAGAGGAAGTGTGTACAAGTCAAAAAGGTGAGGCACGAGGAGAGAATTTTCACTCACGACTCACACACGACGCGAGGCTTTGGGCACAGAGCTGAGGTCGCGACGGGGTCCAAAGTGGTTCTGGCCTCTTACGCAATCGCCTTTTGGGCGCCGTGGTTGGCTCGACGGGCTCCATCATTTGCCCAGACCAGGTGCCGCCGGCGCCCGGCATCGGCCAAGGGAGACTGTGTGCCGTCTTGGCGGAGGCCGGCTATCGAGGGAGTCATCTTTGGTGGCGGACAAAACGCCGACATCGCCAGCTCAGGGCGTGGTGTTGAGGTCGGTAGTGACAAAAGTTTGTCAGGCACGTTGACATCAGAACCTTGAAGGGCGGTCGATCCCGATGCTGCCAATCAGCAGTGCAGGTGTGACTTGCGAATGGTCGGACCCGATGCAATGGAGATCTTGGGCGACACAGCCCGGAAAATTGGGTAAAAAAGGTTGGGGTAACGAGGAAGTTCAAGAGGAAGCAGTGCATTCCCTGATGGGCAGCCAAAACAAAACTACTATAAGGCCAATCTCGCGCTCAATTATTGCGCACGCCTGCGGTCTTCTTGGCAGTTTGAAGCAGAAGCAGGCGCTTTACTCAGATCCAAGCTTGGCCATCTCTTCTCAACTTGAAGAGGATGCGCCTGTGCTGGGCCGCTGTCGTCTCATCGGTGCCGTTTCTCCCATCTGTGCCGCTCTGCCACCCAGTCTGCCAGTGTTATGAGACGGCACGCATGACTCGCCGCAGGCCTGCCATTCCTGCCCTCACTTCGTTTCAACAGCGGCAATGCTGGCGCCTCGGCACACGTTCAAAGAAGAAGAAGATCACCTCGAGTAGACTCGGCGTTTCTGGGCGCGGACAATTGCCGTCATGATGCTTGGATCTCAAGGCAGGCCAAGCGACAAGAAAGAAAGAGATCATGTCCGATGGCGGGGCCTCCCATTTCATTCCAGCGCCCGCCTGCTAGCGCTGGCCCCTCCTGTCGCCCGCTGCCCCTGTGCAGTGACAGTCTGGCAGTGTTCACTGGCTCAGGGAGTCCCCCGCCACACATTGCCGGGCAGCACCTTCCCCGGTTGGACGACCCTGGAACGGCGTCTAGGCCCCTTTTGGAATGGTGCGGTAGCACCCCTCGGCCTCTGATGCAGGAACGGGGCTCCCGTGCGCGTTGGCGAACATTGGCAACCCCTGAATCACCCGCCTCTCTCCACTGGCACCGACGGGACGGGGACTCCAGCTTCCTTCCATCCATGTCAACCCATCGCCGTCCGAGTCGCTCGTCCCTCTTTTTCCATCTGAATCCCAAGCGCGCAACACCCACGACCAACCCCACGGTTTCGCCCCCAAAGGTTTTCCATCGCGCTGCGCCGCTGGAAAAACGTCCGTTCCTTCTGCTCGAGCATCTGATCTGCTTTTGTATCGCATCGCTCCCTCGACAGATCGATACTCCAGCCCACGCCCACACGGCAACCTCCTCCTCCTCCTCGACCACCTTCCCGGCGGCGGTCATCCACACATTCCTTACATCGACCACGAGGCAATTGTTTGTCTTGCCCGTCCTCCCGTCTCAACGACATCTTGTTGCGATCAGTCGCTCCTTCCGCGCGCATTCCACGGCTTCCCAGCCCTTCGTTTCTCTCGATAAGATACTTGACGTATCTTGATTCTATCAATCTGTTTGCCTCTGCTAGTCAGGGCCATCTTCACTCGACAACCAACGCCTCCTCCTCGACCTCGACCTCACTTTGGCATCACCTGCCTCGCACCTCCCCATCAAACACTCACCATGTGGTCCTCTCTCGCGGTGCCGGCCATCGCGCTCGTCGCCTCGTTCGCCCACCATGCCGCCGCTCAGGTTCACTCCGACTGCAACCCCATGAACGGCACCGTGTGCCCTCCCAACCCGGCCCTGGGCACCGACTTCATGTTCAACTTCAACTCGACGCCCTCCAAGGACGCCTGGGAGACTCACGTCGGACCCGTCGACTACGACCCCGAGAACGGTGCCACCTTCACCATCCGGAAGCAGGGCGACTCCCCCACAATTCGCTCAAAGTTCTACTTCTTCGGAGGCCGCACCGAGATCATCCTCAAGGCCGCCCACGGAGCCGGCATCGTCAGCTCCGTCATGCTTCTCAGCGACACCCTCGACGAGGTAGACTGGGAGTGGGTCGGCGTTAACAGCAGCTACGCCCTCAGCAACTACTTTGGCAAGGGCAAGGAGATCTTCACCGAGGGCGCCGAGCACCCCGTCCCTGGAGCCGGCGCCATTGACGAATTCCACAACTACACCACCGTCTGGACAGAGACCCGTCTCGAGTGGTTTGTCGACGGCCAGCGCGTCCGCGTCCTTGACAAGGCCAACGCTCTCGAGGGCGGCAAGCTCTTCCCCCAGACCCCCATGAGGCTCTACCTCGGCATCTGGGCCGGCGGCGACCCCCGCATGCCCGAGGGCACCAGGGCATGGGCTGGCGGCGACACCGACTATGCAGCAGGCCCCTACTCCATGCACGTCAAGCAGGTTCACGTCACCGACTTCAGCACCGGCAAGGAGTACGCCTACGGTGACGACTCGGGAATGTGGGAGAGCATCAAGATTGTTGAGTAAGTGGCTGCCCCTGCCCCACCCTTCCAACCGCTATACTGATATAGACTTTAAGGGAGGGCAAGAACTCGACCATCATGGAGGCTCTCTACGCCGAGCCCGAGAAGTCGCTCGGCGAAAAGTTCAACGAGCTCCCCGATGGAGCCAAGTGGGCCATCTACGCCGGCGGCGCCTTTGTCGGTGCTGCTCTGATCGCGGCTCTGATTCTCTACATCATCCGCCAGCGCCGCCGCGGCCATGAGGAGGCTCACGCCGCAGAGAAGAAGGCTGAGATTGAGCGCCTCGAGGACGAGACTTTCAAGAAATCTGGCCGCAACCCCGACGAGTTCGCCGGCATCACCGGAGCTGACTACAACCCCTCGGCCGCGAAGCAGGAGTACTTCCAGCAAAGCTACGATGCCCCCCCACCGCGAACTCACAAGCCAACGATGCGGCGTTTGGATTTGCCGGTGCCGCTGCTGGCGCTGCTGCGGGAGCTGGCGCCTACGGTGCGATGCGCTCTCAGCACAACCAGTCCCCGGCCAACAGCTACAACAACAACATGCGCTCGCAGTCCCCCGCCCCCACCTACAGCAGCATGCAGTCCCCGGCGGCCCAGCGTCTCGTCAACGACCACGACGGCATGCGATCGCCCTCCAGCCCGGGACCCCCTCCCGGAGCCTACGGTGCCAACCGCTCTCCTTCCAGCCCTGGCCCGCCTCCTGGTGCCTTCGGCGCCAACCGTTCGGCCTCCAGCCCCGTCTCCTCGAACAACGGCTACAACAGCCTCCGGTCTCCTGCCAGTCCCGCGCCATCGGTCGGTGGCTACGGTGCTGTGCCCCTGCGCTCTCCCTCGAGCCCTGTCCACTCGGCGGGCGGCTACGGAGCGAGGTCCCCGTCCAGCCCTGCTCCTCCTTCGAACGGTTACGGCGGGGTTCGCTCCCCGGCGAGCCCAGGTCCCTCCGGCTTCGGCTACAACATGCGCTCTTTGCCCTCCAGCCCTGCTCCGCCAAACAGGGGCCCTCAGCCTTATGGTGACATGAATGGCAACATGGGAAACAACAGCTACTACCGGTAGCAGACGGCTCGTATCGCGTGTTTAGGGTTGGTTTCTTCTCATGACTGCTTTTAGTGCGCTTTCTGCCTTCACGTTTCACATATATCCCTTTCATTTTCTGCTCCGCGCCCTGCAACACGGCCGCCCCGTCGTTTCCCAGCCGTCATGTCCATAGATTTGCGATATTTACGAGTCTTGCTGAGGGGTGCTGCGCGCCATTGGCCATCGTCATTTCACTACCTGCTCCCGCTATTCGTCTGGTGATTATGAACGTCACGTGTCTATCTTGTTCCTCAAGGGTTGCATCACTTGCACTTCATGACATGTCACTCAAGCTCAATCGACCGCATCAAGTAAAGGGGCACAGTCTCATTCCAGGAACACACCAATCCCTGATACAGGTAGAAAATCTACCTGTTTATATCGCAGCTCTACTTTTCGCCTCTGTAACCCCCTTCACCTTCGACATATTCGCCACACCGACCCTTTGAGAACAACCGCACACACGAACTGCGCGGCGCTACCTGAAGAGTCCAGATCGGTTTCATGGCATGTCGGGCCGCGCTGCTGCTGCGGACTTTACTCCTCGTCGTGGTGCTCCTCATCCTGGTGCTTCTCCTCGCGGGAGACGGACTTGGTCAGGCAGCTCTCGGTGGCGCTCTCGGCCTCGCAGCAGAAGACGTAGTTCTTGCCGTTGTCCTGGCAGAGGTGGTTCTCCTTGCTGTAGTGGACAATCTGGTGGGCGCTCTTGGCGCAGTAGGCGACGCCGGTCTTGCAGACGGGCTTCTTGAGGGGGGGGAAGGCGCAGGTCTTGCCAGTCCATTTCTGTTCAGTGTTAACATGATACCCGAGTAGCACGACGGGGTTGGGGGCAGGCTGAAGGCGCACCTTGTTGCGGGGGCACTCGCACTCGGCGGTCTCGTAGTTGTAAAAACGGGGCTTGCCGCAAGAGTGGCGCTTCTCCTCGGCCTCGCTGACGGAGTGGGAGTTGGTGGTGGTGGTCTCGTAGTTCTTGTTGATCTCGAGGTTGAACTTGGAGGAGACGGTGGTCCTCTTGGCGCAGATGACCTTGCTGTGCTTGTCGTCCCAGCAGTAGGGGTTCTTGGGGTCTGTCACGCGTCAGCCGGCTTTGGCTTCAGTTTCTCAGGGGGCCTGGGCACATACTGTACTCGACGTACTCGCCCTCGTTGCGGACGCAGAAGGGCTTCTCGCCGCCGTAGCACTTCTTGGCCTTGATCTCCTTGACCTCCTTGATGCGGCAGCGCTGGATCGAGGCGTCGTAGTACTCGCCCTTGTCGCACTTGCAGACCTCCTTGACGGAGTCCCACTCCATGTCGCCGTGGCAGTCGCGCCACTCACCGGGAGCGGCGATGGCCAGGGCGGCGAAGGCGCCGACGAGAAGGGTCTTGATCTGCATCTTGATGGTGATGACGGTGGTGGGTAGGTGTGGGAGATGGAAGCTTTCGGCTGGTTGGATGGTTTTTCTGCTGGAGAAGATGTCGAGAGAATGGGAGGGGATGATGCCATCTTATAGACTTCTGGCTTCTCGTGATGTCCTCCTCGGAGGACAGTGGCGTCTGCTGCTGTGGTCTGGAGAGGGGGATAGGGGACGCCTCGTGGGGCATTGGCTTTCCGTCTCCCGGCTCCAGACAACGCCAGGGAACGCCTCAGCGGTACCCGCGCTTCATTTCCAGGGGGAGCCGTGGGGATTCTGGAGGCTCGTATTGGGTAATGGGAGGGCATGTGTTGTTTGGGTTGGTGGTCGGCGTTAAAGATCGACGATGATGGCGAAATGGGCGTGTCGGGACCATGATGAAGCGCATGGCGAAACTCTTCAATACTGCCTTGACTGGCAGAAAGAGGCATTCATCAATATCTTCAAAACAACAGGTCAAGCCATCTGATCAATCGAGGAAATATTGGTGGTTTGGCAGCAGAAACTCTGCATCACGTGAATGTTTTGATCGGCATTGGTTTTGCGGCGCGCCTGGCGGCTTTCGGGAGAGAAATACGATGCTCCGAGTGAGACGTGGCTGCAGCTTTTCAGCATAACATTCGTGTAATCTGTTGAGGTTGACAGAAAGAGAGGGGACTGTGAAGCTTGGGAGAGGTGTCGAACTCCTACAACGCGGTCGACAACGACCAAAACCAACGTCGTTCCGAAGGAGACCACGATGACGGCACGGGGTGTTCAATCTTCCGATTCGCAAGTGACGTGCTACTCAATCACCGGTATGCTTGCTTCCGACTCCTCACCATCCCACATCCCCAGCTCGTCGTCGTCGCCGCCGGCGTTGGTAAACTCCTGAAACAAAGCCATCTCCTCGAACCGGTGGGCCAAACTCTCAACCTTTGCCTCTACAGGATCCGTCATGGCCAGGTCGAGGTCAACCATAAAGGTGGCCCGGATGTCCCCCGACGCCCCGCTCAGCCCCCTCTCCTGGAGCTGCTGGAGGATCTGGCGCGCCTCCCGCGTGGAGAGGTCGCCGTTCCTGAGCGTCATAGACAGCAGTCCGCGCCCGATGGCTTCGGCGAGCCGATACGACCTCCGCAGGCTCTCGTACCCGTAGATACAGAGGAGAAAAAAAAAGCGCCACTCCGGGTCCTGCTTGTCCTGCAGCACGGCGTTGGCGACGTAGATGAGGGCCGTGTGCCAGAGCATGGTGTAGGCCGAGGAGGTGTAGTTTGAGCGGTAGATGATGATGAGCCGCTTGAGCTGGTCCACGGACGCCTTGTAGGCGGCGTCGGGCGAGCTCTGGCTGGAGGAAAACGTCTTGAGGCGGCGTTGTTTCCGACGATGGTGCCGCACAAAGGGGCGGAAGATGTCGAGGATGGCCGCGTGAAACCAGATGCTACAGATTTCAGCCATTAGGCGTTGCCCGTGAGGAATATTGGGGAGCGTTGGTTTTACGTACTGGAATATGACGACATGGTGAGGGCTCTCGCTGCTCTGCACGAGGGACGACGGGAGGGTCTCGGCCCAGGCGAGCAGCTCGCGGTACTTGCGCTCGGCGAATTCGAGGCCGACGTGATGATCCGGCGGGAGCCCGGCTGAGACGTTCTTGTAGTACTCGGTAGTGACGCCGTGCATGATGAGCCAGAAGCGACAGAGCGTCGGGAACGTTTCACCCATGTAGTGCGCCCTGTCTGGCTGCGAGCTCTGTCCCAGGGACGTGTCGCTTTCGGTCTGTGGCTGGGACTCGTCGCGACGATCTACTCCGGGCAAGGGGAGCGTTGGGGGATAGTCTGGATACTCGAGACCTGGCTGCTGGTAGAACAGCGACATCAAGCTACAGGAGCAACATGTAAGTCATCTGCGAAGCGATGGAAGTAAGAAGGCACTGACATGATCCAGTTGAAAGCGCCCCATGCGGCGTATGAAGCCGGACCGGATAATTCGTCGGTCACCCACTTGAGCTTCTCAGTAGCATCCGAGTTTGGGAGCCCGAGGAGGCCTAGTCGTGTACCCATCCTGTTCATGCTGGCGACGTATTTCAGAACAAAGTGATCCTTGCCGTGGCCAAGATACGCTAGGCTGAGCAACTGCGACGCCGCTATGTTCAGGAAGCAATCGTTGTGCTTCTCCCCAGCCCAGAGGTCCTCGGCCTCCTTTTCGAATAGGGCCGTGTACTGGCTCGCGGCAAGATCGACTGCAGTGTACATGGACTTCAAGTGAAGACCGTCAGTGAGGCGCTCGCTCCCTAGCAGGGCTAAAGAATTCGAGGGAAACTCACGCAGCCCCAATACATAATGGCAGCAAACAGAAGGCGGTTGCAAAAGCGGCTGCCCTTCTGTATCAGGTCGGTGACGAAGAGGTCGGGGTCAAATGTTCCTAGTAGAGGGTGGTCGGTCTCGAGATACAACGATATCATGCGGCCGGCTAGATCTGCGGATATGTCGATGGTGGTCCAGAAACCAACGTCTAGATCCTCTAGGCGCGAGTCGCATAGAGCTGGGTTCGGCATGCTCGATTGGGAGGGGGGGCCCTTGGGAGCTATGTCTTCGGATTGCTTCCTCGGAGAGCTTCCCGAGGAATAAGTACCCGTCGACCTGGGTACTGGATCGAAATGGGGGGCTTGATTCGTGAAGAGCGTCCTATATTGCTGTCAGCTTCTGCAGAGTGTGGCCTCGGCACTGAAAAATGTCCCACCTCTGATCGAACGACCGCGTTCGCCTCAGCGAAAAGGGGTGGAGAAGACTCGAGCTCTCCAAGGCGGCACCGTTTGGCGGCCGCCACGCCGGGTAGGACACGGGGTTCCTGGACATGAGCTCGAAACTAAAGTCGTTAAAGGGGTTCAAGGACGGGGAGGGCGACACGGCGGAATCGACCGAGTCGTTGCGCGCGTGGATCAGTGACATGACAGCTTCCGGGTCGCCGTTGGCGCGAAGCAGGCGCAAGATGTCAAGAGCCTGACTCTCCGAAGCCGACTTGAGCATGTCCAGGACCTGCATGGAGGCCGTCACCGTCGCGGGGTCCCCTTGGCTCTCCTTGTCGGCATAGGAGCATGAGGCGGATCTCTTGACGCAGGCCGTGCAGGCCGGTCGCTTGCCGTCGCACTACTCAGTAGGGGATCAGCTTGACTGTCGGGCTCTGTGAGGTATCGCGCGTCGCATGATGAGGAGGACATGACGTACGCGGGCCTTCCTCCGACGACACTCATTGCAGGCCAGCTGCGTGCCGACGCGCTTCCTCTTGACATTGTCCCTTTCGGGATCGGCGGAGGAGGACGACGTGGTGGGCGTCGAGGAGGAGTCGGAGGTTCCGTTTGGCAGCGGGAGGAGCTCTCGATATCTCTTGGACATGGGATTGATTGATATTAGGTGGCGAGTTGTCGGGGTTTTTCTGGATGGATGCCAGGGGTGGTGGTGCGGGGTGGTAGGCAGGATCGAGAAGGACCGGATGAATCGATGAGAGAGATGAGCACTTTCTTCAGGGTCTGGTACTATGAGCGAGAGGGAGGGTGCAGCCGACGAGAGAGAGAGAGTGGGCTATCAGATCAGTCAAGTGTGGTATGTGTGAGGGGAGTGGGCAGAGGCGGCACTCCGACACGGCTCATCGCGTCCATCCATTTCTACGGCTGGGCCAGGAGCTTGAAAAGAGACAGAGAATGGAAGCTGGCAGAACGGGCGAGGTACCCCGGGTCGAAAGTGGCGCGGGAAACTTGGGGACTGGGAAGTGAAGGATTGGTGCCGCTTTGAGCTGCGCGCCTAGTATTGGGTGCGTACGTCACGAAGCTTTTGTGGTTCGGGATCATCTCCGAAACGTCATAGGGCCATGCTATTGGTCGACGCCGGCGTGCCCGTTGCAAGCTTATCTGTGGTGGTGTGTAGTGTGTATGCGGGGGAGGGGAGGGGAGGGGGAGCTGTTGATGGTATTCATTGATTGTGCCATGTGGGTGAAATAATCTAGCCGATGACTCGGCGTCTATTGACATCAGATTTCGGTGTCTACTGACATCAGATTTGCTCGCCTTAAATGTTCTTCTCTCCACTTTTCCATCTCCCCAACAAGACCGACGTGTTCCGCCGCACGACCACCTCACGACCACCTCACGAACTCTCGGCCTGCTTGAGGAGGCCCTCGAGGTTGATGCTCTTGGGCCGCTCGATGGGCAGGCCCAGGGCGCGGTCCCAGATCAGCTGGGCCAGCGGGCCGAGACCACGGGACACGCCGAACGTGGCCGTGTAGTAGAGGGTCTCGTGGAAGCCGTAGTGGTGGAAGAGGACGCCGGAGCTCGAGTCGACGTTGGGATAGGGGTTCTTGGTCTTGCCGTGCTTCTTGAGCACTTCGGGCGCCACCTCGCTGTTCAGCTTGACCAGCTGGAAGACGGGGTCCTTGGCGATCTCGGGACGGGACGAGGCGTAGTCCATCAGCGCCTCGAAGCGGGGGTCGGGCTTGCGCAGCACGGCGTGGCCGTAGCCGGGAACAACCCTGCCCGAGTTGAGGGTGCTCCAGAGGTAGTCGGTCACCTCCTTCTCGCCGTACGAGGCGGGGATGGCCTCCTTCATCTGGAGGATCCACCGGAGGACTTCTTGGGCGGCGAGGCTGAGACAAGGTTAGTGGACGGGCCTCATGGTGGATGGGCGTGACGAAAGGAAAACTCACCCGTGGAGAGGACCGGCGAGACCCTGAAGGCCAGCGCTGTAGCTCAGGAAGGGGTCGCTGAGAGCGCTGCCAACCAGGTGGGTGGCGTGGGCCGAGACGTTACCGCCCTCGTGGTCACCGTGGAGGGCGAGGTAGAGACGCAGGAGGTCCTGGAAGTTCTCATTCTCCTTGCCTCCCTTGCCGAGCATAGCAGCAAAGTTGTACGACCAATCCTCGCCAAGGTCAACCTCGGCGGGCAGGGCGCCACCACCACGGTAGGAGTTCTGGTAGATCTTGGCGGCGATCGTGGGCAGCTTGGCCAGCAGCGAGATGGAATCGTCAAAGGTAGGCTCCCAGTAGTCGGCCTTGTTGAGGCCCTGCTCGTAGGCCTTGGCGAACTTTGAGGTGTAGTTGAGGGCGGACACGGCCATGGCGAACTGGGTCATGGGGTGCAGGTCCTTGGGGAAGTCGTCGAGCATCTTGTTGACAAAGGCGGGCAGCTGGGCCTGCTCGGCCAGCTCGCGCGAGAACTGGCGCACCTGGTTGACCGAGGGGACCTGGCCAGTCAGGAGGAGCCAGAACATGGCCTCGGGCAGCATCTCGGTGCCGGACTTGCCCTTGGGCAGCTCCTTCTGGCAGTCCTTGATGGTGCGGCCGTGGAAGCGGATGCCCTCGTTGGCGTCGAGTACGGAGCCCTCCCAGACCATGGCCTTGAGGCCGCGCATGCCGCCCAGCGTGTTCTCGATCTTGACCTCGCCGATGACCTTTGACGAGTGGGCCTTGACCTTCTTGAGGAGCTCGCGCTTGGCGGGGATGGCCGCCTTGAGCGTGGTCTTGAGGTCGGGCTCGGACGAGGAGGAGTACTGGCGGCTACCGACGGCGGCGCGCGCAGCGGGCTGTGGGTGTCAGTGGGCACCAAACAATGGTAGGAGTTTGCCAAAGAGTCCTGCTTACCCTGAGGACGCCCAGCGCCCTGGTGGTGGTGCGACCGTTGATCGACATGGTCGGTCTGTCCAAGAGGTGTCGAGAGGAGATTCGGAGGGAAGAGACAGGGGAGGAGCGGTCTGGCGGGATGATCGGAGCTTTTAGGTAGGTAGGTGAGGAAGGTACCGAGGTACAATGCGGGGGATGGTCTCGTCACTGAAGTCGAGGATGTTCAAGTTCACGATAAGAGGAGGGAGACAGGAAAGTCGAGGGAGAGGGGAGGTTCACCAGACGAGACGACTTGAGGAAAAAAAGAGACACTGCGGGCTCCTTCTTGCCGGCACCATGATTTAAGCCGAGCTTCACGAGCGCCCACCGAGCTGGACCAGAGGAACGCACCTCAGCAGCCACTGGGCCCTGGTGCAGTGTACTGTGTGCTGCTGCTCCCTTCCCCGAGCCAGTGTGAGACCCGCCCGTCCAGATGAGGGGGATTGCCTCAAAGCCGGGGGCCCGGAGCGCGGGGGAGCGCGCCAGGTGGGGTGAGACGTGCGCCAAGACTGACTTCACAGGCCTAAGACCGGGGGGGAAACACTGTGAAGCGCTGCCCGCGGCCACGAAATACCGAGGCAAGCCGCCCTGATATGGGGCCCATTGACCACAAGCCCCGGCAACGGACGAGCGGTGGTCGCAATTGGCCAATGAAGCATCCCCCGATGACCGCCCCCTCACATCGACTTGCCGCTTAACCAAGGCTCTTGATTCTCTCCAAGCCCATCAGATACTTCAAGTTGGTATGCAGTGCTGACACATCTCGGGCCGTCCGTTCTGGTAACCACTTCACCATCGCCGCCGTTCCTCGCTCGCCTGATCGGACGCCGAAGCTTCTGGCCGGCCGCGACGTTATTTCCGCCACACCATCCGAGGTCGACCTCTACCTTTTCGGCTTAAAGATTCAGGCACACGCCTTCCCGCGTACACCGTATCGAACCTCAGACCAGCAGTAAAACATCCCTCTGGTCGCTCACAGGTCCTCGAAATACCTACCCGACACTACACCATGATGCGCCGGATCGCTACCCGGGCCCCTCGAAGGGTCCCCCTCCTCCAGCCTCGCACCACCACATCCCTCGCTGCGCCCCTGCGGTGCCTCTCTACGACCGCCAGGATGGCCCAGATCCCCTCGAACCCTTTCGCCGCCCACCCCGCCGATGCCTTCCAGCTCCTCCCCGAGGCAGTCAAGGCCGGAGAGGCCGAGGATGCCCTGTACGAGGCCCAGCTCAAGGAAGTCGAGGCGTGGTGGGCGTCTCCCCGCTACGACGGCATCAAGAGGCCCTACTCGGCCGCCGACGTCGTCTCCAAGCGCGGCACCCAGCAGCTGACACCGCCGAGCTCCCTGATGGCGAGGAAGCTCTTCAACCTCATCAAGGAGCGCGAGGCCGAGGGCAAGCCTATCCACACGAGTACGAACTCCCTGGCCCACCCTGTAGCTTGTTGACCACCTGATACTGATACCGCCCTCAGTGGGAGCTATCGACCCCGTGCAGATGACCCAGCAGGCCGCCCACCAGGAGGTCCTCTACATCTCCGGCTGGGCGTGCTCCTCTCTCCTGACCTCCACAAACGAGGTCTCCCCCGACTTTGGCGACTACCCCTACAACACCGTCCCCAACCAGGTTCAGCGTCTCTCCAAGGCCCAGTCCATGCACGATCGCAAGCAGTGGGATGCCCGGAGGAAGCTCACCGCCGAGAAGCGCAAAGACACCCCGTACATTGACTACCTGCGGCCCATCATCGCCGACGGCGATACCGGTCACGGCGGTCTCTCCGCCGTGCTCAAGCTCGCCAAGCTCTTCGCCGAGAACGGTGCCGCCGCCGTCCACTTCGAGGACCAGCTCCACGGTGGCAAGAAGTGCGGTCACCTTGCCGGCAAGGTCCTGGTGCCCACCGGCGAGCACATCAACCGCCTGAACGCCGCCCGCTTCCAGTGGGATGTCATGGGCTCCGAGAACCTCGTCATCGCCCGCACCGACTCGGAGAGCGGAAAGCTCATCAGCAGCGCCATCGACGTCCGGGACCACGAGTTCATCCTCGGCGTCTCCGACCCCAGCATCGAGCCCCTCGCCGAGACCATCCAGGCCATGGAGGCAAAGGGCGCAAAGGGCGCCGAGATTGACTCGTTCGAGGCCAACTGGGTCAAGGGCACCAAGCTCATCACCTTTGACGAGGCCGCCGTCGCTCACATGCAGCGCGAGGGCGTCTCCCAGGACAAGATTGACGCCTACCTCGACGCCGTGCGCAAGGACCGCGACATGGGCATCTCGCAGCGCCGCAAGCTCGCCGACCAGCACACCTCCACCCCCGTCTACTTCTCTTGGGACGTCCCCCGCACGCGCGAGGGCTTCTACCATTTCCGCGCCGGCATGGAGGCCGCCACCAAGCGCGCCATCGCCTTTGGCCCCTACGCCGACCTCCTCTGGGTCGAGACGGGCGACCCCAACGTCCAGGTCGCCACCAAGCTCGGCCGCGCCGTCCGCGAGGTCCTGCCCGGCAAGGGCCTCGTGTACAACCTCTCGCCTAGCTTCAACTGGATGGCCCACGGCTTCACCGACGAGACCCTCAAGAGCTTCATCTGGGACATCGCCAAGGAGGGCTTCGTGCTGCAGCTCATCTCCCTCGCCGGCCTGCACTCCAACGCCACCATCACCCACGAGCTGGCGAGCCAGTTCAAGGACGACGGCATGCTGGCGTATGTCAATCTTGTTCAGAGGCGTGAGAAGGAGTCGGGCTGCGACGTCCTCACGCACCAGAAGTGGAGCGGTGCGAACTACATTGACGGCATCCTGGGGGCTATCCAGAGCGGCAGCTCCAGCAGCAAGAGCATGGGTGACGGTAACACCGAGGGGCAGTTCCACTAGCCGGCTGGGTTGTGAGTGACGGAGTCATGGCATTTGGGCGGCGTTTGTTCTTGTGTACATTTCTATCCATCGTTTGGGTATTAGAGAGCGATTTGGTGATAGAAGAGTTCAAGCAGATTTGAACATGCTACTCTCGGCCTTCTCTCAGTACATACACTTACACATCTCGTGACGGGCTACCTCCGCGGTCGAGGTGATCCAGAGCGGCTGCGGCTTCGTCTCCTACTGTCGCGATGGCGGTCGTCGTCGCGCCGCCTGCGGTAACGATCCTCATCCTCGTCTCCCTTTTCTCGCCTTGACGAGCGCTCGTGCCGCCTCTCCCGTCTGCGTTCGTCCTCGCTGTCGGCTTTGCGGTCCTTGCCATCCCGGGACCTATCTCGTCGCCGCTCGTCCCGGTGTCGATGCGAGTCTCGGGTTCGAGAGTCATCACGCCGCCTCTCCTTCCGCGAGTCTTGTTCCAAGTCTCGGTTAGAGGACGCCCCGTCTCGGTCTCGGCGGGAACGATATCTCTTATCCCTGACGTCCGCGTCTGCGTCCCTCATGTCCTCGTCGCTATCGTGCCGTCTTGATCGATGTGAGCGGTGTCTATGCGAATGCCCGTGTCTTTCCTTCTCCTTCTTCCTCTTTGCGGCCTTTTCGTATCGCCGGATGGCATCCTCGACCTCCTTCTTCTTCTCGTCGATCAGGAAAGACTTCATTGGGTCGTCTTCGTCGTGGTCCCTTATGATGAGCGCCAGCTCCCTCTCCTCGGGCAACGTTGGTCTCCTGTCTTCGGCATCTTCGTCGTCTTCTTCGTCCTCGTCTGTCTGGTCCTCCGTCCCGCGCTCGCGCTTGGTGATCGTCTCCCAGTCGACCTTGCCTTCATCGGGGTCCTCGTCGTCGTGGAATTTGTATCGTGCGTGGTCTACTCGGACTAGGCGGCTGCCGATAGTGGCACCTCCTAGGTTGTCTACTGCGAGGTCGGTGCTGCGCTGATCTTCGTACTTTAACCAGCCAAAGCCCTTTGACTTTCCGGTTTCCTTGTCGCGGACGAGCTTTAGCCAGACGGGCTCGCCATATTGGGAGAATATTGTGATGACATCGCCTTCTGACATGTCGTATGGAAGGCCACCAAAGTTGATGAAGGCTGTGTCGCGGTAGTCGGTATGCCAGGAGGCTTCTGGGGAGCTGTCGCAAATTGGTTAGGTTTCCCACTGCAGACGCTGGGGGATGGGAGCAAGGTACTTACATGCCATTTTCGATCTCTTTCTGGTTCAGAGCCTGGATGGCCCTGATCTGGTTCATATTGGGCTTCCTGGAGAGTGTCCCGAGCTGGCTGGTCTGGCGGGCGCGCGCTGTCGCGTCGACGTGGACGAAAGTGGGAGGCTGCGAACTTGAAGAAGTTCAACTTGAAGCTTGGATCCACTCGGCCGGCAGCTCTCTGCGTCATGCGCGCTCGCGCACTGTGTCTCTGAAGACCCCAACGTTCGGACTGCTCCAGGCCAGGCACAAGCACGCAGTGCACGGCCCAGGGGCTCAGTACCTGGAATCGGAGGCAGGAAAAACAGCCTGGCCGCTCCCCAAATTGATGGAACCCAAATGGACCAGGGGTCCTGACCGAGGAGTTCAGTGTCCAATGTCCACCTCCCCATGAGCAAACGACCTCCGATCTCATGTCAATGCACGCACCCAAGAAAACACTCCACGCTGTCTGAACCGTACTTGCCCTGCGTGATTCTCGACATTGTCCCGCGCACCCTCGCCGCTCAGCATCGCCAATCTCCTTGAGCACCTCGCGTCTCCTCAAGCTCCGAACGCGTCTCCCCAAACGCCAACGCTCGCCACCCAGCACTCTTCCCATGACGGGAACGGGACGGCCGTAAACATGACTGCCAGCGCGAACAGGGTCTCGACATACACATCGGCCTCTGGAGCGTCCGAAGGACGAAATGCCGAGAAGAAGGACCTCTGGAGCTCCCTGTTGGACTCTGTCGCCAGCGGCAAACGGCTCCCAGAGAAGAACCTCATCGTACTAGGGGGCAACTCGGACTCTCAGAGAGACTTCCTGGAGTCGCTTTCCAACGGCAGCGAGAAGCGCAGCCTTGACCGACAGAGCTCCAAGCCCCCGCCCGTCGCAAACAGCTTCGCTCTTGGATACACCTACTACGATGTGCTAGACGCTGACCAGGAAGGTTGGTCTGGCCCCGCCGAATATTGCGATACGCCCAAGGAGAAGCTGGCTAACTCGACGCCGCAGACACGCTCGCGCGCATCTCCCTCTACATGCTGTCGAACCCATCCGAATCGTTCCCCAAACTCCTCCAACCTCTCGTCACCCCTGAATCCATACCGAACACACTGGTCGTCATACTGCTGGACTGGGCCACGCCACATCTCTGGATGCGACAGCTGAGGAAATGGATCCTGTTCATGAGGACTGTGCTGCAGGAAACCGACCGCGAGTGCAGAGCCGTCATGGAGGAGGTCATGGTCGGTTGGCGAGACAGGGGGCGTGGGGGCGGATCCACCAACCTCGACGGTACCGGCACAGCTACAGCGAGCGATGGTGATGTCGCTCTGCCACTAGGTCCGGGCGAGTGGGAGGATGCCCTTGGCTTGCCTCTTTGTGTGGTGTGCCAGAACGTGAGACTGCCCAGCCCAACATTGGCCGAGCCGCCCTACTGACAAGCATCAGGCCGAGAAGATGGAGTTGCTGGAGAAGTCGCAAGGTTGGAAAGAAGCAGACTTTGACCAGGTTCTGCAGTACATTCGCACATCACTCCTGAGGCGTACGCACAGCCAGCTCCTCGACACCCCCTAGAGCCAGATACTGACAAACCGCAGACGGATCATCACTCATCTACACGACCCCCAACATACCTTCACCGCTACCGAGCCTCGTCCACTCCTGCCTTGGAATCACATCACTTCTCAAGCGGCAACCGCTGAAGCACAACGTCATCGACAGGGACAAGATTCTCGTCCCGCCCAACTGGGACTCGTGGGGAAAGATCCGCGTTTTGCGCGACGGTTTTGACGTCGAGGCAAGCTCTCTCGGCTGGTCACACGACATCCAGGGCGATCTTTCATCGCCAGCAATGACGACGGAAGGGCTGAATGTCATGGCCAAGGCCCGGGCAAGCGGCTCCTACGAAGGCGAGGCCTGGACATCGGCCGTCGCCCCCTACGAAGACTGGATCAGGAACATCACCGCAACCGCGGATGCCCTGTCTCTGGGCGGACAGGGCACGACATCCCTCTCTCAAGTCGAGACGGACTCCCAGGACACACAGGCCTTCTTGGCAGAAAGTCTCTCCAAGCTGGAAGCCTTCAAGGCCAAGGCCGAGCAAAAGTCGGACGCTTCGAAGGCTGGCCAGAGGGCAATCCGGCGGACAGATGACTCGGAGATCAGCTCTTCCGCAAGACAGGCTGCGGACGCTCAGGTCAGCGAACATATCGGACCAGTGCAGTTCAACATGGGCGGAATCCAGGTCGACGCCGACGACATGGTGCAGCGTTTGAAGGATAGGCAAGCCTACACCGCTACACCTGATCAGCCGGCGTCACCGGCGGAGAAGACAGGTGAGGCCCCTGAAGTCATGGACACGGACAACCTGCAAGCCTTCTTCAGCGGCCTCATGAACCGCAAAGGCGGCGGCTCCAGCAACTCTCGCACTGCCGCCTCTTGAGCAGAGTTCTCGCATCAGAGCTGCGACGCTCTCAACACTTCACACCCCAGTGTCTCAGCCTGAGATACCGGGGTAGTTCCCGCTTCGTTGTACACAACCACCAATCGGTTCTTCTGGCGATGCCTTTGGCCGCTGAAACTTCGACGTCGACTTAGGGTGATTTGGCTACGCCCGAGCAGGATGAAGGGATCAGGCTGGGCACATGGCCGTCAGAACCACCATGATTGCAGGACGGACAGTTTGGTCGGTTGGTACTGTTTGTAGATAAGATACCCCTCCCAATTAAATGAGAGAGACAGCAATGCACGAGCATTTAGTCAACATGTTGCGCGTGCGTGCAGGTAAACCATGAAACCATGAAGCGTGACCTTCCGCATAGTACAACGCCGCTTCGCCCTGTCCCTGATGCATCCTTCCCGGCCGTGTGAACCATACCCATCAGTCATTCATGATCATTCATCGTGCACCGCCCAGGCAATGTTTCCAGCCGTCGCGGATGCATTCTCTCCTCCCATCCGGCGCTCCTTCGACCTTCCGGATCACGAACTTCTCCCACTTGGAGTCACGCCCCGCTCCAACGACAACTAGGCAGCTATCGTCTACCCAGCCGATGACACCCTGCTGTGCCTTGCTCGTGCCTGTACTTGGATCTTCCCGTGACTCGAACATGGCGCTGGCAAACGAGTATGTGTCGGAAAACACCCTGGGCATGAAGGGTACCTTTCCCAGGAAGCCCCATTTGCTCTTGCCGTCATCCTGACTGGTTGAGGCCAAGTCGTCGTCCATGCCAGAAGCTCCCTGCGACGAGGGTCGGGGCTGGTTGCCCTGGGGGACGTCGAAGATGTGCAGTGTCGACTTATCGGAAGTGCACGCCAGCATGGTCCCGGACGGGTTGAAGGCCAGATGGTAGATGGTCGAAGAGTCCACGCCCCGGCGGAGCTCCGCCAGCCTGGCGCGGGTCTTGGTCGACCATATCCTGATGAGCGTCCCCTTGTCGCTCGCCGTGGCCAGCATGTCCCCGTCTCTGCTGATCTGTATCACCCGCAGAGGCGAGTTGTGGGCGGGAATGATGTTGACCGTCTTGGTCGCCCGGTCGACCAGCTGGACGTGTCCCGGGGTGTTGCCAGGCAAGGCCAGGAGGCGGTCCGACATGACGCAGATGCCTAGAGGGTTGCTCGCTGTCTCGTAGTGTGTGATGAACTCTGGCTTCTTGGCAAAGGTGTACAGACGGACGCTGTCCCGCAGCACGACGACGACGTGCCTCTGACCGAGGAGGGAGCCTAGGAGGACCCCGCGGACAGGCTGGAGAAGGCTGATGTCCATGCCTCTCTTGTCGGTTGAGTCGTCCCATGCGACGACCTTGGTCTGCGCGAAGTGGGAGTGGCTGACCCGCGAAACAAGGGCGAGGAAGTTGGTTTGTTCGAGCATCTCGACTATGTTTATGGGACCATGAAGATCTGGGGGAGGGTCAGTGCTGCAGATGATAAGAGGGGTAAGACGACATACTCTTCATCGACCATAGCGCACAAGTGTTGGTTTCATAGACTGTGCGGTCAGCGGCTGGCCCGGGAGAAGGGGGTTGTGAGCCTTACCGGCATAGCCTGAGTTCAGACCCAGGGTGAAGTGGGACGCGGTGTTGTTAAACGACACCGAGAGAACCTCTGTGGGCACTGTCGTTTCTATGGGTGGTCTGGTGTCCATTGTGAGGTTTAGGGAAGGGCCGGCAGCCCGGCGTGTGATGGATGGCGAGGCAGCGTTTGCTCTACCAGTTGCTCATGTACATCGTCTAGGCTTCGGGCTTGATCGATATGATGTGCTGCTGTTATGCAAGGTTGTGGACAGATGCCAGTTTCTATGTTTCCTCCGATGAGCGTGTGAGCGGGTTGCCTGGGACTGATGGTGGATGAGGTTGCTGGCTGGAAGGATGATGTGGCTCTGGACCAACGCCCGCGGTGAAGTACCTCTAGGCAATAGGTACCTGGGTAATGTTGGGAGCTCGCACTTGAGACTGGGTGGCTTCTTCACGTGTGGGGAGAAAGCAGAGGGTGGCGCAGCTCGTCGTCGGAATGTTTCTCAGGGGCCAGCCTGGCTAGGTATGGGTGCACCTCAGTTTGATGCCATGACCGACACCCGCAGGGCGAGATGACGCTTGCAGCAGCTGTACGGCGTTCAGCATAGCTTCCAGCGATACAGCTCCAGGAACGCAAGACGTGGAGCTCTTGACTGGCGATGACATGGGTTTGTGGGTCGTCGAAAGTACCGACGCTGGCAAGGCACACTGTACTGGGGTAAGAGGTATAGTGGTCTCGCCGCTCTAGATGACGACGTCGGCGAGTCGCTACATCCGCCGAGAATTTGTTAGTGTTGATAAGGAGTCCACGTATAGCGGCAGGTCTCAGACGAGGTATCCGCCACAGCCGCTAGTGCGAAGACGTTTGTATTCTCAAGCCCAGAACCAAACCACGATCAAATGCCTTGGTGATATCCTCGCACATAGGTACTATCTCATGGACTGGAGTCGACATTTCAGTTCTTGTCTGGCATCTTCATCTTCATGTTCCGTGCCGTCGCCTCAGGGGACATGTTTCCCCGGTCCGGTGGTACCCCGCCCCACCGTCTGAACACGCCTTTCCACGTTGGACCTAGCGCCCAGATGCTGGACGGGAGAAGGAGCAACGGCCACACTGCACTGACCACAGGGATTACCGGGGTCCCGTCCTCCACGGCAGGCGCTGTCCTCCGTTCGCTCGGCCTCCCTCAACCCCCTGAATTGGTCTCCCGCACCGCTGTCCGGATTGGCTGGGTGTCACCTGCCGCTACATTTTGTGTGAAATTGCATTTTCGACGCTCGCCCGTCAACACTCCTCTCCCGCTCCCCTTTAGCCTCCCCGGATCTCACCACCTGCCGCAACTTCACCAATCCAGGCGACATCCCGACAACCTCGCTCGCCCGTCATCAGGTTGATTCCCACAGACTCGGCACTCTAGGCCAACTCCCCCTCGCCCAAGGCTTACAGACGTACGTCCTTCGCTCGTCAGGTTGCTTGCTTCTTGACCCCTTTTCCCTGTCGCCTCCAGCCCGACCGCCCACCTCGACGGTCCCTACCTGCTGCACCGCTGCATCATCCGACCTCCATTTCAAGATCCCTCAACCCATCCCCACAGAGCATCACCATCCGCCGCCATGTTCACCGCCGTATGTTTCTGCCGTCGTCTTTTGCGCGCGCGACTTGATACTGCTGCCCCCCCTCCTCTCCTTGCTTCCAACGCCTGCCGCTTGCCCCAGCAGCTGTCCATAGCTCCGTCGCGTCACCTCGCCACCGCCTACGGCCTCGATTACTGACCTACGAAGCAGAAGATGATGCGCAGGAAGAAGAACGTCAAGAAGGGCATCCAGTTCTGCCTGATGGTCTGCGGTGCCTCTGGTACTGGTGCGTTCATCCCTCCCACTCCTTGCCGCGTCGTAGCCATTGACTGACACGTTGGGATCCTCAGGCCGGACCACCTTCGTCAACACTCTCTGCGGAAAGAGCGTCCTGAACCACAAGGAGTCGGACGATGCCAACAGCGCTCACAACGAGGAGGGCGTTAAGATCAGGCCCATCACCGTCGGTTCGTACAACCCAGCCGCTGTCACGCCCATCGCAATCATCTATTAACGGCCTCGCAGAGCTGGAGCTTGATGAGGAGGGCACCCGCATCTCCCTGACGATTGTCGACACTCCCGGCTTCGGCGATAGCATCGACAACGAGGCCAGGTACGGGCATCGCCCACTCCATCTGCAGACACATCAGCTGACCATTGCGATACCAGCTTCTCGGAGATCGTCGGCTACCTCGAGAGGCAATATGATGACATTCTCGCGGAGGAGTCGCGGATCAAGCGTAACCCCAGGTTCCGCGACAACCGTGTGCACGCCATGCTGTACTTCATCACGCCTACCGGTCACGGGTATGTCTTGCCGATCATCCACGCAGCTCTTCGTGCACTAACGACATACCAGTCTTCGCGAGCTCGACATTGAGCTGATGAAGCGCCTGGCTCCTCGCGTCAACGTCATCCCCGTCATTGGTCGTGCCGATTCCCTGACCCCTCACGAGCTCGCCGAGTCCAAGAAGCTGGTCATGGAGGATATCGAGCACTACAGGATCCCCGTCTACAACTTCCCCTACGACATTGAGGAAGATGACGAGGACACCGTCGAGGAGAACGCAGAGCTCCGGGGACTGATGCCCTTCGCGATCGTCGGCTCCGAGGACGTCGTCGAGATCGGCGGCCGCAAGGTCCGCGCTCGCCAGTACCCCTGGGGTGTCGTCGAGGTCGATAACCCCCGCCATTCCGACTTCCTTGCCATCCGCTCTGCGCTGCTGCACAGCCATCTTGCTGATCTGAAGGAGATCACCCACGACTTCCTGTACGAGAACTACCGTACCGAGAAGCTCAGCAAGTCCGTCGAGGGCGGCGCTGGAGTGTATGTTTCTCAACCCGATCTCTGGCTCCCATTGCTTCCACTGACATGGTCACAGCGACTCTTCGATGAACCCCGAGGACCTCGCCTCCCAGTCTGTCCGCCTCAAGGAGGAGCAGCTCCGCCGGGAAGAGGAGAAGCTGCGCGAGATCGAGATCAAGGTCCAGCGCGAGATCAACGAGAAGCGCCAGGAGCTCCTCGCTCGCGAGTCCCAGCTCCGCGAGATCGAGGCTCGCATGCAGCGCGAGGCCAGCGCCCAGGCCGGCCCAGGACAGGACGCCGAGGCCAACGGCAACCACGACAACTAGTCGGACCCTTTACCGCCACTGCCATATGTGCAGAGGAGCTTCGGCGAGCCCTCACATGGGTCGTTTTCTTATGCCGGCGTTGGTTTCGTATGCTACTGCTGCTTCTGTTTAAAGAGAAAGAGCCAAGATATTCCCCTGCTCATGCGAGTTACTTTACTTCTCTTGATATGAGGATACCAAAACGCGCGACAAAGCAGGTGGTGTTCATGACCGCCACGATGTTTGACAAGAGTCCGCTCGACCACGCCTACGCTGGCGTGTGTTGCTGAGAGATTTCAAGACCAGAGACGTCACACGGGCAGTACGGGACTTCTGGGTGCAGTACGGCCCATCAAGGAGGTGCTGGCAGAGACGTCGCAGGCCCGGCATTTGTGTCACCTATGGTGGCCGGCCATGTCGCTGTGGCCTTGGTCAATGCTGTGCAGTTGATCAGGCGATCAGCGTTGCCATTGCTCGATGTCGAGTCCTTCTTGAAGCGAGTACCTTGCTTTGCTTCCCCTCATACTATTGTTTTCTAATACACACATCTGCCATGACTCCAGGTTGCTATGCAACACTAATTCATCGTCTGTACCGTGAGGTGATGTCCACAAGCCTGGGATTTATGGTGTTAATTGTCACTGCCGTGGGATTCCATGATCAGTTCACGTGGGAGCTTCTAGCTTCATGACAACGAGCGTGGCAGCTGACTTGTCGAGATGAGCGTAAGGTCATATCTTCAGTGCACAAGAGCAAAGCGTATTGAGAGTGCGATTAACTAAGTCATACCAACGCCCGCGATCTCGTTTCAACGAAAAACTCCTAGCAAAATGCCGCCAAACCATCCCTCTCATCACCCTAGTTGTTCTGCTGGCTGTTGAGGATGCGCAGAATAGCAAGGAACAGGTTCAGGATGTCGAGGTACAGGCTGATGGCGGCAGCGATCTCCTCCTCGACGTGGTGCTTGCGTAGAACAAGCTGAGTGTCCACCAGGATGTAGGCGCTGAAGATGAGGGCAGCGAGGCCACCATAGACGAGCTCGGCGGTGGAGCTGTAGGGGAAGAACATGGCCATGAAGCCGAAGAGGAGGAGGCCCCAGAGAGCGCCGAACAGGTAGGGCATCCATGAGGTGAAGTCGTACTTTGTCTGGCAGGCAAATGCGGTGAGGAAGACGAAGATCCCGGCAGTGAGGACGACGGCGTTGAGGACGATGCCGGCCTTGTAGAAGGAGACGATGACGGAGATGGTGTAGGCTTCTGTAAGGGTGAAGGCGGACAGGAAGAGGAGGTTCGTCGGGTAGGACTTGCGCTTCCAGTAGGTGAGGAGCATGAAGCCGAGAGATGCGAAGAGCTGTCAGGGGTGTTAGCATGAGGAAGTAGATTGATAAGTAGAGGAGGGACGTACGGAAATCCAGACAACGCCGGGGTGGGACTGGATCCAGTTCTTGTAACCCTCGCTCCAGAAGCTGAGTGCCGAGACGGCACCGGTGACGATGAGCTGGACGGTCAGAATGGCGTAGACCTTGCGGATAAATTGATTTCGGATATCGATGGTAGCCTCGGCGACAGAGCCGCCAAACTGTCGAAGGCGCGTTAGTACTAGGACTCGCAGGGCGCATTGATGGACTTGGGGGACGTACCTTGAAGTCGTCGGGGAGGTCATCGTCCTGGCTGGCGCGAGGAGCACCTCCGCCGAAGAGTCGTGCCTCGTCGTCGTGGATGGCGTTGCTGCTCTCGGCCTGGTATGCGGGAGGGGCCTGGGGGTAGAGGCCGTGCTCCTCGTCGGGGTCCTGGGTAGGGGCCGGCGCGTACTTGGTGTTCGCGGCCATCTTGAAGATGCTGTGGTGTCGCGTAAGGGTGTGGAATCGAATGCCTCGGATTTTCGAGGAGAATCAGATTGATTCCGGGACGTCGGGATATTGTAGACTCGAGGAGGTCGCAAGAGTTGGGCGAGGAAGTAGGTGAGGTTGACGTCGGATGATGCGGCGAAGTCAAGTCATCACGGGAATGAGGCAATGAAGGGTCAGGTGGAGGGGGGCGAGTGTCATTGTGGCGCAGTTCAGAAGAGCACGGACAGGCAGCAGCCATTCCGCTGGTGGCTAGTGCGTTCTACGCCACTTGCGTATCCGCCCGGGTAGTGGCCCGAGCTCCGAAAGCTTCGGTGTGCTGGCTCGAAAATCGAGATGTCAAAAGCACGCAACCTGCCTCGCCCCTTTTCCGAAAAACACTAACCTCCTTAATCTTCACTCGAATTTGAACAACTGCACTTGCCCTGGGCGCTTCTCTGACTGCATTGGTCTCGTCCTCGAGCCAAGTAAGTTCACCAGAACTCGACTTCTCAACCAAACATTGCCTTTGGTGAGAAGGGGTCACATCGAGAGCCGGCTTGAATAATAAACAAGCCGCAGTTCGTCGGCTTCGTTTCCTCTTTCATCACAGCTTCAGTACCTCCCCCGGAGCCTCGGCCGAATCCTATCCACTGGGCCGTGCACGCCCCTCCTGGTCGTGGCCGCGGGCAAAAAGCTGGGATGTCAGGTGCCAATGTTGCCCGTGTCCGAGGGGGGCTGGCCCGGGGGTTGCCAGTTTGATGTGACAGCAGGCACCAAGACAAATTCAGGAGAAGCCAGGTCTATAGGTGCAGTACTTGTACTTTGCCCGGGACTACGCTTTGCGCTTCCGATGAGGGGAGGTGCCATCTACAGCAGTTGCTCGTCGTCGCGTACAGAGGTGGGGGAAACTCGGCGGCGGCCTCTCCTGCCCTTTTTCGCGTTTGCTGTGCCCAGCCGTATCCGTGTTAGTCGGCTTCTGGGTGCTGGACCCCTATCTCAGCCTTGCCACCACCTACCCCTTTATTTGAGAGCCAAGCCAGTTTGCCCAGTTTGCGAGAGGTTTCCGCGACCGTGACAGGAAGGAAGCGCCGCTCATCAGTGACTTGCCATTCGTGTTCGCAATGTCACGTCGTCGGCCCCTCCTTCGCAATCCGATAACTAGGAGGGTGAACCCGCGCGGCAGGAGCGATGGACGCGCAATAAGGTCTTAGGACTTGAGTTTAGGGTGCTGAGGGGAGGACCCTCACCGCCCTTCGTTCCTCCAGTCCTGCTGCGGGAGTACGAGAGAGTGCATGGTCGATCAGATTTCCCCTTATTATTAGGTACTTAAACGCGCCCCCCCTGGACCCCCTCCCCCTCCCCCCCTGTGCCCCTGTGAGGTGCCTCTGCAGTGGGGTCCCCGCCCTTGCCCCTGGCCGCTGGCGAACCAGGCTGCTCCAATTCAAATTTGTGGCATCAAAACGGGGCATCCAGATGTCGGTACGTACCGGGTCCGCGGGCACCCGAACCTTTCCCAGCAATCCGAGCAGCAAGGTGCCAAAGTCGGATCGTTCGCGATGAAAGCGCAGCGGGACCTTCCCCCTAAGCTTGTACCTGTACCTGTGCCCCTGGCTGCCATCTTTCCCAGCTAAGATTGAAAAAGTCACCCACCAAAAGTCGTCAAGCCCAGACCAGGACCCAGCCCAGCTCCGGCACACACCCCAAGACCTCCTGTCTGGCCAGCACCTCCGTCCAGTCGACCCAGGGTCCCACGTCCTGGTGGGGAGTCTGCTTTTCGACTTGACCTGTCGTCTTCCTAGTAGTGAAGGTTACCTCTTGCTGCTGCTCCTCCTCCTACTCCTCTTCTCCCCTTCCCTCGTTCTGATCGGCCAACGTCTACACTCTCCCTACCCGTCCGATCTTCTTCGTCTTCTTCTTCTTCGCGCGCCGGACCTCCACGGTTCCCCCGAACCAGAACCAGAGTGTTTGATATCCATACAAAAAGGGGACCACAACGCGCCAGCGATCTTCGTCCGACCTGTCCCCTCGCTCGTTGCCTGCCGCGAACGTCCTCCTCGTCGACAGCCACAAGAAGCAGTTGTCGATTTTTACTTTGCTGCACCAGTCGCCAGCTCATCGAGCGCCGCACACCGCCTCGACTCTCGATCGACCGACCCCGAGAAAAAGGCCACCACTCCTGTCCCCGGCGCTACTACAGCAATCGGACGACCACAGACCCTGCGAACAACAACCCCTCCAAAAACCAGACCACTTTCACCTCGCCCTCGCCTACAATGGGCGACGCCGGCAACCAGGTGAAGTCGCAGACGAGCGGCACCATGGGTGCCAATGGCGTTTCTCGCCAAAAGCCCAACAACATGAACGGGCCCCTCTACATGCAGAGCGCCCGCGCCAGCAACGTCGTTCTCGTCCGGCGCTCGAGACGGAAAGAGGACAGCGGCCTGAAGCAGTTTGGCCAGTGGATGATCGAAAACCAGATTGGTACGTTATGCCTCGGGTCTGATGGTGGCTTCCGCCCGCCATCTTTCCCGCTTGTCTCGCCCTGTGGCCTGTTCCCCTCAACCTCCCTTGTGGTCTTGAGACAGAAAAGCCTCCCACGTTCCACGGCATGGCTGTCAGACAATGGGCGGGGGAGCGCTCAGGCTGATTCGCAAACCTCGCGCGTCTTTCTGAACTTGTGGCTGACAATCGCGTTCCTTAGGTCTTGCCTTCAACCTGATCGCCCTTCTCTTCCTGGCGCATCACTTCATCCCCAAGGCGGAGCCGTTCACGACCAAGTTCTTCACCCTGGCATACTACAACGCGGAGACGGGCAAGTACGGCCACGGCGTTGACGATGGCTACCTCCTGGCCTTTTTCGTCCTCTTCTTCACTGGCGTTCGCGCCTCGACTATGGAATACGGCCTGGCGCCTTTTGCCAAGTCCCTGGGTATTCGCAAGACCAAGCCCCTCACCCGCTTCAGCGAGCAGGGTTGGATGGTTGTCTACTACACCGTGTCCTGGGTCCTGGGTCTGGTGAGTTGAGCCGGCATTGAAACGATGGGAGCCTTTCGAGCGCTGACTTCCTTGCAGTACATCTACTTCAAGTCTGACTACTTCTTCGACCTCCGTGGCATCTGGACCCACTGGCCCTCCCGCGAGGTTGACGGCCTGATGAAGTTCTACATCCTTGCGCAGTCCGGCATCTGGGTCCAGCAGATCGTGGTCCTCAACATTGAGGAGCGCCGCAAGGATCACTGGCAGATGCTTGCCCACCACTTCATCACCTGCGGCCTCCTCTTCTCCTGCTACACCTACGGCCACACCCCCGTCGGCCACGTTATCCTGGTTGTCATGGATGTCACAGACATCTTCCTCTCGGTGAGCGACTGCATTCAGCACTAGGCTACTCCGGTCGCTAACATCTTGTTCTAGCTCGCCAAGTGCCTGAAGTACGCTGGCTTCACCACCATCTGCGATGTGACTTTCGGCGTCTTCATGCTTTCCTGGGTCGTCTTCCGCCACATCTTCTACAACCTGGTCTGCTGGTCCATCTACAAGTACACCCCTGAGATCATGCCCACCGGCTGCTTCAGGGGCGCCAACAACAGCCTCGAGGGCCCTCTCCCAACGCCATCTGGCTACCGCTACCTGCTCGAGCCCTTCTTTGACTCGGAGGGACTCGTGTGCTACAACGAGACGGTCAAGTGGGCATTCCTTACGCCCCTCCTCATCCTCCAGGGTCTTACCATCGCTTGGTTCGTCCTGGTCATCCGCGTTGCTGTCAAGGTTCTCAGCGGCGCCAACGCCGAGGAGGTCCGCAGCGATGACGAGGGTGATGAGGAAGAGGAGGAGTACATCTACGAGGAGCCTCTCGAGACCGAGGTCGGTGTCGATGAGATTGACCTCAAGAGCTGGGAGCGCCGCACCGGCGTCAAGAGGGGGTCCAGCGCGACGTCCGGAGTTAGTCTCCCCGGCCACAGCGATCGGAAGGAGCTCCTCGGCCGCATCGGCTGCGAGAAGCAGGTGGAGTAGTAGGCAGGCTTTCCCCTCACCTGCCTCGACGTACATGGCTTGTACTGTTGTAACCAATGACGAGAAGAGGGGGACTGATACCCGTGAGAAGAGAATGACTGTCAACGAAGTGTCTATAGAGCGAGCTGGGAGCTATGGCCGATGCAGGAGCGCCCCGGCAGGGAACGATCGGGAGCATGGCGCGGACGATGCTCCGTGCTGTGTGGTCTTTTTCCTGTCTACGTTTCGGCTGGGCGGCTGCGAGGCGAGCTCACCGCATGATGCGGGCCCCACACTATAGAGGGCGGCATGGCGCATGTTTTATCCATTATAAAAGAATCATACTTGGCGTTCTTGGACTGGCAACTTGGGAGACATTTCAGGCTGGTGACCAGTGTGAGCACGAGTAGGGGCGTACAGGGATACCCACGAGCACTTGATCTAAGCGTCAAGTCAGCTCAGAGCTCAGAGTGTTGCTCGGCACTTGGCAAAATGATGCAGCTGAAGCCTCGAGGTTGCCCTGATAGTTCCGTCTGAGGGAATTTAACCTCGACAACGAGAGACCATACCATGACTCGACATGTCTGGAATTTCGGGGAGTTTCTTCATCCTTGCCCACAACATGTCAAGGTGGTCCAGCTTGGACAAGTGATGCCTTAAGTAGGTGCTGGACTACTTGTGTGGGTTTGTAGCCGCCCCAGACTTTACATCCAGGATAGAGGTGCTTCATGCTTCCATGCAACTCTGATGTTCCTAGTCCCAAAGTGCTGACCGGGCTGACACACTGGCAGGCCTCGAGATTGTTGCGGTTCTTGTCCGCACTCTAGGCTGCGCGATTGATACAAACAGTGGTTTGAAAACAGTCCATGTCTCCTAAACTTGAAGGTGATCTGAGGCTGACAGCAGTATCATGTCCTAAGAATGTCACAGTGAACCAACGTAGTAAGTGGAAGCTGAATAGGTCGCAACTCGTACATACGAAGACGATCACAGATGACAGTGTCTTAAGAGCAGTTTAATGGTAAGATGGCCAGGCCATGGTTCAGATTCAGTCTACCGTGTCCCTAGTCTATTCGTGGTACGAGCCAAGCCAGAAAAATAAAAGACACCGTCCCATATGCGCGCGCAGTGTGTACCCCGAGTGACGTCCGTATGTGCTTCGCTTCGCTGATTAGTCAAGAGAACATGCTCAGAAGAGAGCGAAGAAACCGGCGGTCAGGGCCAGGGTCGCGTAGGTGGCGATGGTGAAGGCCTGGACGGCGGCGCCGGCGGACGGCTCGTCGACGGGGCTGCTCTCGGAGGCGGGAGCCTCGGAGGCGTTGGACGAGTCCGAGTCGGCGGTGCCGCTGGGAGCCTCGGACTCGACGGCGTTACCGGAGCCCGAGCCGGAGCCAGAGCCGGAGCCAGAGGTGGAGGTGGCGGTGGGGACGGCCGAGGAGACGGAGGAGGTCTGCTTGTCGGTCTCAAAGGTGGTGGGGCAGGTCAGGTCGAACAGGGGCTTGGTGGACAGGTCCTTTGTTATGGCGAACTGCATCTTGTTGTCGGGGTTGGAGTCGCGGAGGATGTACCAGAAGGTCGAGGTCTTGCCGAACAGCTGACGGCAACCGACCTCGTCCCAGAAGTACTTGGCGTTCTCGACGCTCGCGACACCCTCGTCCCAGTCGGGACCCGACGAGGGCCAGCCGGTCTCGGTGACCCAGACGGGCTTGCCGTCGGCGACGGCAAGGGTGTTCTCGTAGGAGCGGTCGAACAGGTTGGGGGCGTTCTTGATGGTGTTGCCCTTGTCGTTTTCGTAGTAGGGGAACGAGTTGACGCCGATCCAGTCAACGGCGTTCTTCACAGCGTCGTTGCTGCTGTTGGTCCAGGAGTCCCAGGTGTCGACGTGGCTGTGCGGGAAGTTAGCAAAGAAAAGCAGATTTTTTGGTTGGTGGGTACATACCCGACGGGGGTGCTGGCAAGGCCGGTGCCCTTGAACTCGGTCTTGAAGTCGTTGATGAAGCCAAGGATGGCCTCGGGGGTGTTGCCGACTCCGGACTTGTTGATGACACCAGTCACGGATGTGCGGTAGAGGTCCTCGCTGCCGATGGAGATACCAATGACGAGGTCGGTCAGGTCCTTGCCGTGCTTGGTGACGGCCTTCTTCAGGGCGGTAAGCTCCTTGTCGATGTTGTCGGTGCCCGAGGCCCAGACACCGAGGAGGAGCTTGGTCTTGGTCTCGATGGCGGCCTCGAAGGCCTCGATCGGGTCATCCTGGGCGTAGGCCTGGATGTTGGTGTAGAGGCGGACTGCCGTGAAGTCACCGGGGGCGTTCTCGAGCGACTTGGCGGCCTTGAACTCCTCAACGAAGTCCTTCTTGAACTTGGCGGAACGGTCGGTAAACGTGGAGCCAGAGTTGAAGCCAAGGTAGTTCTCGGCAGCGGCGGTGGCGGCAAGGGCGCCGGCGGCGAGGATGGAGGAAGTGCGCATGGTGGCGAGTGTGGTTTGTTGTGCAAGTGGTGGAATAGGGATCAATCAGGAGAGAACGGAAGAAAGGTGTCGAGGTAGCGAATTAATAATAGGAAAGTAGCGAGTGTGTATGTTGCCTCCGCGAAGGAATGTGCAACAGGTGATCAACGACAGGAAAGAATGACCAAAGTGAATGGATTGTCGAGGTTCAGGTGGAGTGGTGGTGATTCAGGAGGAATGAGGAACGACGCGAGAACTTGGGCTGGTGTTTGTCACGGGCCCGAGCTTATGTCATCCGAGGATTTGGACGGGAGGTTTCCAAGTTCTGCGGGGGGGGGATGGATATGCAGCAATCGGGAAATTAGGGGAGTGCAGGTGTCCCAATGCGCGCTGTGCGTCCTCGTATCCTGCCGTTGTGCCAGGGTTCCAGGGGCTGCCACTCACGGCCCGGGTCCAGCCCGCAGCCCGCCCATTCCGAATAGCCGCTACCGTCTTGGCGTAGCGTTTTTGGGGACTATTTTGGGGGCGATTGGACACCGTGGGTCCGCGAAGTGCGTAATCCCCCCTTTCTTGGCCTGTTGATCGACGGAGGCCCGCTGCTTCAAGAAGAGGTTGCCCCTGACTTTGAGGCTGTGAACAGCCGGAGATTTGCTGCAATGGACCTGCAATCAAGCCTGAGGCTTCCGACGGCACTGACATCACCAGCGAGGCACTCTGATGGAGTAGCTTGACTTGCTGGATCAGAAGGGCTGAAGGGGCTGAATGCTTGAGTGCTTCCATTTTGTCCGCGATGTACTGGCGGTCTATCTGTTCAGGTCTCCGGCCACTGTTCCATGAAGGGGACGACGAATAGGACTGCCAAGAACTCGTGGGCTCATAACGTATTGCAATGCATATTCGTAAGGCTTAGACTTCTTGGCGGCAAGAACGTTTTCACGGCCTCGCAATATGGAATAGAAAGATATTTGTCGGGTTCTCAACTTCTCTCCGACTAGGCGAGGCGCTAAAACATCTTTCTCGGATACAGTAACCCCGGCATGCTCCAACCATGATTCGTGGGAGCAATAGAGGAGGCTCGACATCATCTGTAAACCCTCCGAGTTGCGAATCCTGAACGACAGTCAAGTTTCTTCGCTGTAGGGAAAAGGGTTGACACTTCCAGTACAAGCCTCCAACAAAACTTGAATAGATTGGGCCGGAGCGTCTTCCAACTACCTCGCAATCAATGACATGTCCAACCTATTTGTTCATGACTCGCCACGTTGCGCACTTTCACGAATGGTATATCGACACATAATACAAGCGTCGGGGCTCCTGCTTTCAACGAAACATTTTTATCCATGCGAACGATCTCGGTTTCATCCTGTAGTCTGGCTCTCCGAATACTTGGCTGTCGACCCTCATTGGATCATACCACATGGGCATCCCTACCCACCTATCAAGTTCGAGCATCTTGGTTGCTGTTCCGTGAGAAGCTACCAACATGGGACACATTGCAAAGCATCAGGTGAAATACCACCAACTACCTCCATCTTCATGGATGTCAAGAGTCTCTCCTCTTGCCAAAGAGTGGGGTTATGGGACCTCCCTTCTCTCCAGCAGCGATGTCGTTCGGCAGTGGCCCGAAGTGCCGCAAGACCGACACCCAATCATTGCCTTGTTTCGGTCAGTTACTCATGGCAAGAGTAGTCTCTCAAGTTGTCTGTTGACTCCTTATTATAGAAAACAGCACAATACAGTTGTCCTTCCATTTCGTTTTCCGGAAATCATGTATAAGATACGAGGATGGTTGTAATGTCTTCGAGAACGAGTCACAACAACATGCCTGAACTGCGCCTCGCGGGCACTTTGGTGTTGACCGCCAAGACATTTCGGAGCAAACATGAAGTCGGCGCCGGAGGCCGTGGCCGGCTCGGTGTGGTCCTTCGGAATCAGGGTCCAATAAGAGGTTACAGCGAACGGACAGCAGAGCCGCTTGGCGTAATCGTCATCTCTCCAACCTGGCGTCTCTCGACAGCCCCAAAGTAGCAGCGCCCTGCAGCTCGCAATGACATGCAAGGCCTCTCATACGCCCAGGTGGGGGACAAGCAGAGATTGGCACTCGAGCAGCCTTGGAAGGGGAGCGGAAAAGAATGGGTCGGTCAAGCACATGATCCATCGATTCTTTCTGGGACAGGCTTCGGATTTGCTGTCTTGAGTTCAATGTTTCTTTTCGTCTCGGCCGGGTCAAGCCCTCCGTCGCGAACTTGAACATGTTTGGGGACGAATGACGACGAACTCGATTCACGGCCTGTACAGCCCATGCCCTTTGAGTGACAGTGCTCCCTAACAGACCCCGCGGCATTCGGGGTACAGTCTCCGTGACCCTTGCCCAAGAACCCACGCTTAAGCGACCCTCCCCTGCAAGCCAGCCGCTAGTGCCAAGGTAGGGAACAAGGGGTGCTGGCACTGCATCAAGTACCGCTACCTTACCTCAGCTGGCGAACGCTGGTGGGACCCCAGGTTCCCCCGTCACTTTTTTTTGGGCAGTTCCCCTCCACACCAGGCTGACTGACGTCTGCGCTTCACCCCTCCTCGACTTGACTCGCGAGAACCCGAGTCGTGCACTGCAACAACCAAACTTGACCACCACCACAACCACCGCAACGTCCTCAAAACCCCCAGCCTCTCCGCTTGGACCTGTACAAACACACACACCGGCTGCTTCCTCCCACAGACCCGACGACTGCTCGCCGCCCATCCCGTCCTACGTAGCGCACTCTGCTGGCACCCTTGCGTCACGTCACGATGGTTGCTTCCGAGCTGACCCAGGCCGCCGCAAAGTCCGAGCTCGCGGACACCGGAGTCGGTTCCGCCATACCGCCGCAACAACGAGAACAGCAGGCTGTTCTCTCGCAGTCTTCTACTTCGACGCTGCGAAACCGCGCCGACCAGAGCATCAGCCCTTACGTTCAGAGCCACGCGACCAGCCCCGTCGCCTGGCAGATCCTTGACGATGAGGCTGTGGCCCTCGCCAAGAAGGAGAACAAGCTCATCTTCCTCAATGTTGGCTTCAAAGCGTGCCACTGTGAGTGGCGTCTCGCCCTACTTGTCGTTCATACGACTGTCCCCCGGGATTGCGCTGACAAGACCGTTGCCGTGTCGCAGATTGCAGGCTTACCTCCCATGAATCCTTCTCGAGCCCAGAATGCGCCGCGCTACTGAACGAGGCCTTCATCCCTGTCATCGTCGACCGCGAGGAACGCCCCGATCTCGACACCATCTACATGAACTATGTCCAGGCCGTCAACGGCGCCGGCGGCTGGCCGCTCAACATCTTCCTCACACCCGAGCTGGAGCCCGTCTTTGGCGGCACCTACTGGCCAGGCCCGGGCACCCACTCAAAGACCGGCCCCGAGGAGGAGGACATGGTTGACTTCCTCACGGTCCTTGAGAAGCTCAAGAAGGTGTGGCAGGAGCAGGAGTCCCGCTGTCGACAGGAAGCCAGAGAGGTGCTGCTGAAACTGCGAGAGTTCGCTGCTGAGGGCACTCTCGGCACCCGCAGCACTGTCCAGATGAGCAGGATCGGCCTGTCGTCATCCTCGACCGCCACCGTCGCCTCTGCTGTCTCTACCGAGCACATTGGCGACCACCCCAAGGCGGCAGATGTGTCGAGCGAGCTGGATCTTGACCAGTTGGAGGAGGCCTACAGCCACATCGCCGGCACTTTCGACCCCGTCTATGGCGGCTTTGGTCTTGCCCCCAAGTTCCCTGTTCCCGCCAAGCTCTCCTTCCTGCTACGACTGCCGCACTACCTGACCCCGGTTCAGGACGTCGTCGGTCCCACCGAGTGCGCGCATGCCACCGAAATGGCCCTCTTCACACTGCGCAAGATCCGCGACGGCAGTCTCAGGGACCATGTCGGTGGCCACGGTTTCGCGCGGTACTCCATCACACCCGACTGGAGCATCCCGCACTTTGAGAAGTTGGCCGCCGATAACGCGCTCCTCCTGGGTCTCTATTTGGATGCCTGGATGATCAGCAACGGCGACAAGGGCGGCGACTTTTACGAAGTTGTCCTGGAACTGGCTGACTACTTCGCTGACTCTCCCATGCGCCTGCCCCATGGCGGCTTCGCATCGAGCGAGGCCGCCGACTCGTACTTCCGACGCGGCGATAGGCACATGCGCGAGGGAGCCTATCACCTCTGGACACGAAAGGATTTTGACACAGTCATCGGCGATGACCGGGAGGCCACCATTGCCGCCGCCTACTGGAACGTTCTTGAGCACGGCAACGTTGAGCCCGACCAGGATCCCAATGACGAGTTCATGAACCAGAACATCTTCCGGGTGCTGAAGCCCATGGCCGAGATTGGCCGCCAGTTTGGCGTCTCTGCTGACGAGGTCGACCGTATCGTAGCATCAGCGAGGCAAAAGCTCAAGGCACACAGGGAGAGGGAGCGCGTCCGCCCTGAGCTTGATGACAAGGTCATCGCCGGCTGGAACGGTCTGGTGATTGGTGCTCTTGCCCGGACAGGTGCTGCCCTGACGAGCATCGAGCCGGAGAAGAGTGCAAACTACTTCAGGGCTGCCACGCAGGCCGCAGAGTTCGTTCACTCGAACCTCTGGGATGCCGAGAACAAGGTGCTCTACAGGGCGTTCCGTGGCGTGCGCGGCCCTACCCAGGCATTCGCCGAGGATTACACCTATCTCATCGAGGGCTTGATCGATCTCTACGAGTCGACCGGCCAGGGCAGTTGCCTTGCCTTTGCTGACGAGCTGCAGCGTATGTCATGAACCAGCCCCTTTGAGGAACATGCGGTATACTGACAGCCCCACAGAAACCCAGGTGGCGCTCTTCTACGACTCCTCGTCGCCATCTGCGTCAACATCGCCGAACCCGCTACCCGCGCATGCGGCCTGTGGAGGCTTCTACACCACCGCCTCGAGCTCACATGTCATCCTGCGCCTGAAGGACGGCATGGATACGGCGCTTCCCGCTACCAATGCCATGGCTGTCAGCAATCTGTTCCGTCTCGGCGCTGCGCTGAACAACGAAACATACGTAGCCATGGGCCGGGAGACCATCAACGCCTTCGAGGCCGAGATCCTCCAGTACCCCTGGCTGTTCCCAGGTCTCCTGTCAGGCGTTGTCAGCGCCAGGCTGGGCGGCAAGACTTGGCTCATTGTCAAGGATCCCAGCGGCAACGACGGCGAAATTCCCCGCAAGCTTCTCGCAAAGCTCTACGGCGAGGCGAGGGGTGGCCTGAGGACGCTCGTCATCGTGTCTGGAGAAGACGACCTGGTGGCTCAGCGCAACCCGGCCATCGCCGAACTCGTCCGAACCGGCGGCCCAGGGGCCTACATCCGTGACAACGGCGATTTCCGGCCTTGCACCAAGTCGGATGTCGAGTACTGATCGACATGCACGTAGTCAAGGTCTGTGAAGCCCGCGCCCTCGCCATCATCAACCAGACATGCCTGGCTGTCTGAGACCAGATGAGCTCATTTGCCACGGACGTCAAGTGCACCACATACAGATATCAGGGCATGTTTCAGTGATGATGGTGCTTGAGAATGACACACTCTGTTTACAGAATGTTGCGGAGTACTTGTTTTGGCGGTAGACTTGAATCCTGAATAGCCAGGCTTTTGACTTACAACAAAATAGATCAATGCTCACGCTGCTTCCGACTGTATCTGACCCCGGTGAGGCCGAAGGTTGCAGCACTTGATGCAGGGCTTCTACTGAGGGTAACTGGTTCCGCGGCAGAGCCTCATCTCGATGAAGCCTTGTTTGACTCGCCTGTAAAACTTGCATTGAATAGACAATCTTCAGTGGTCCAAATGCAGGCACCCAACTGGTACTTCCGCTAGGTTGTCTACACGCCAAAGACAACCTGATTGTCTGGAGGCACTGCCTTCAGCGGCTTGCATGGAGGCATGCCGCTTTATACGCTCGCTGGCTTTGAGACATGCCTTGACGATGGTGCCAATCAACCGCCCTTTCATGGGCAGACGATGGTCAAGACATGTCCTCAGAAGCAGGCATACTATGATTTCCGCGTGAGCCTAGACAAGCAATCGGCGTTGGTTGAAAGAGGAAGTAGGACCATCCAAAGGGGCGACGCAGCAATACAACTTGCAGGCAGAGAAAAGCAGGCAGCCGACTTTTATATGACATCCATGAACGACCGGAACTCTAACACCTGGTTACCCTCTCCATCTGACCGTCGCCCAGCACATCTATCTCCCAATCTCATCTTCGCAACCTTACTGTTGACACTACGTACACCCTCTTCACCAGCACATCATCTTTTCCCCCAACTCTAGCCGCAGACATGGACTTCAAAGACGTATCCGGCCGTCGCTGGGTACTCGAAGACATCGAGTTCTGGCAGAACGTCCTGGAGAAAGCATCCCGACACAAGGGCGAATTGGTCTCCAAGTATCATCCTCCAGACCAGCTCATCTCAAGGCACTTGGAGTCTCTTGAGCTGAGCAAGCATGCGAGCGATCTCGATGACGATAGCTCTTCCAGCGAATCCGACAGCGACAGCTCCTCCAGCGAACCCGATAGTAACAACTCCTCCTGCGAACCCGACAGGGACGTCTTGGTGCTTCTGCCCCCTTACCTTCCGTGTGAGCGACGAATCACGGATCTTGAGCCAATTTTCATCAAGGATATGAGACTAGAGACTCACCACCGCGGTCGCAGGGTACTCGTCAGGGTTCTCACTCCGGGTATGCGTACTACGGGCCTCATGACCGTTGTGGAGGATGAGCAGGGCACAGCGTTGACTCTTCATGCTCGCCACCAGCCGACAAATGTGCCACCCGAAGAGTTCATGCGGCCCGATGACGTGTTCCTTCTCAAGGAACCCTACTTGGTCATGGAGCCCGTTGAGAAGGAGCTTGAGAACTGGGACTATCGTCTCCGTGTTGATCATCTTTCCGACATCGTCAAGCTGACAAGCGTCGATGACATGATTCCTGAGAAATGGAGGCGCACTGCCGAGGCCACCCTCGAAACCCTTCAAGCCCAGGGAGATGAAGCTGCGCATAAGGAGAATTGGGCAGAGGCCCTTCGCCTGTGAGTATTTTGCTCTGTTGTGCTGACGTTTCGAACTTTTCCCCTCTGAAGCCCCGATAATAATCCTTGGCCATTAGCCACACATCTGCCATCGAAGCTGCCGAGAAGCACTCGGAAGACTGGAGGCTTGCCCATCTGGACCGTTCAAAGGCCAACTATCGGATGTTTCGTCCCGAACACGCCCGCGAAGACGCCAAGCACGGCAGCAGAATCTCCCCGCCTCCTTGGGAGTGTCACTGGGTCGAAGCGCTCGCTCTCTACGAGCTTGGAGACTTTGTCCAGTCTCTCGAATGCATTGAGAAGATTTCGGTATCCTGTTCCTTCTATGCGACCATCGAAAAGACCCTTGAGCGTGTCAAGGTCCGACTGCGTGAGCAGTAAGAGGGTGTGTACGACTTCACCGAGATGTACAGGCAGACGAAACGGACGCCTCCATTCATTGACTGCGCCACCTACTCTGCGCCGGTTGAGATGCGTCCATCGCCCGGACAAGGACGAGGCAGCGGCCTGTTCACCAAAGAGGCTGTTTCTGTTGGGCAGCTCCTCCTGTGTGAGAAGGCGCTCGGCTACACCTACGTCGACCCGAGAAAATGCAGATCCGCCGATACACTTCTCAACATGACCACCAAGAAGGCTTACCAGGGAGGTCAGGCAGACCTCCTTCAGGCGTTGGTCCAGAAGCTGTATCATGGTCCTCGAAAGATGAGGGAGGCATTTGGCGACCTGTACCGCGGGGATTTCAAGGGTTCAGCTGTGGTGGAGGTTGATGGCACTCCCATCGTCGACTCGTACGTTCTCCCCAAAAACCACTCTCTTCCCAGAAATCGGATAGCTGACGGCAGAATCAAGGTTCCTGGTCGGTAACATCATGGTCCTCAATTGCTCTAATTCGTGGCGAACCTCTGTTGACGCTCGCGCGGAATCGAACAAAAAAGACATGAGCCACCTCGACGACAGCGATGAAGACGAAGTGGAAAGTGACGCGAGGAGCTGTGGTCTCTGGCTACTCGCGTCGCGCCTGAACCATTCCTGCATCAGCAACTGCAGCAACTCCTTCATCGGAGACATGCAGATCATCCGTGCCACCAGAAACCTCGAGGCCGGCTCCGAGCTCTTCCTCGAGCACCGACAGCCAAAGTGTGATGACACTTACAGCGAAGTGCAGGCAGAGCTCCGTTCGTGTTGGGGCTTCACGTGTTCCTGCGAGCTCTGCCAAAGCTTGAAGGAGACATCCGAGGAAACCCACGCCCATCGCGACATGTTGTCTTCAAAGCTGGGCGATCTCATACGCAAAATCGACGAAAACTACCTGGTCGACGCAACGGGTATAATCAAGGAGATTGAGGCGACGTACAGGCCAGGAGAAATTGCGCTGGAAGCTTTCAGCGGTTGCTACCACGTCGGCGAGGACATGGTCGACCGAGAGAACAAGCCGGTAGACTGCATTAAGCTTGTGGTTCAGGGCCTGGGGGCTCTCGGCTTTGACATTGAGGCAGTTTTACCCGATGAGAACAGGAAGGCGTCGCTCAAGGTGAAGCGCTGGGGGTATATGCATTTCGAGACGCCCTGGGCCTTCTGGCTGCTCTTCAAGGCCTACAAAGAGGTGGGTCCTAAGGCTTGCGATGCTGCGAGACGATATGCCGGGTTGTCCTACCGCGCGATGTTTGGAGCGGAGGAGAGAATTCTTGAAGAGTTCCCGGAGTTCAAGTAGGCTGGTGGTTGGTTGGTGATCTGGAGAGGAACCTGGCGTTTTCTGGCGGACCTTTGAATTTGGACATCTTGAGACACGAATAGATGTCGGCAATGGCGAGTGCTGAATCAACTGCATAACAAGGCGACCTGGTGGTGATGTCGACTGATCATACGGAAATCAACCAGAGGTTCTTCTCTCCTCAAGCAACGCCAATGATTCGAGGCTGCGAACGTGCACTTCACTAGAAGCTTCAATGCCGCAGGAAAGCCTCGGTCACCACGCCGGCAAGCTGAGTCCCATAGATTTTCAGATGACGAGCATCGGTACACCTGTCTCGACGATATCCTCGTCAAAGGCCTGGGAGAATCGGGGTGCATGGCTGATGGCGTTGCTTCTCACACTTGCACAACATCTGAGGTCGATACAGACATCGTGGGGGTTCCGTCGTTGCATCTCCGTGTACAGACATCCGGTGCCGGCCTGGAGGGCTCGTGTAAATAATACAAAGATCTGGTAGAAAAGTCAAAAAGACCCCCTCCGGACATCCTGCTATGCAGGAATCCGAAGGGGTAGAAAACCGCCCCCCTAATTTCGGAGGGCGGTTTTGCTTGCAGCGGGAATCGAACCCGCGCCGTGGCCTCTGCGCCAGTGGCCTAGATGCGATTTGTTTGTGCGATTGTCAAAGAAACCGTCAAAGAAACCGACTAGGCCACCGGCGACTTCCGATGGGAAGGATGGCGAGTCGGGGAATTATAAGGCATGGTGGGTGACGAGATGGTGGCAGGTGCGGAAAGTGCGTGAGTGTGCTGATGCTGATGCGGAAGGTGGGTGAGTTCACCAGCGCTGGTGGGGTCGATGCCAGTGAGGCAGGTGAGTCTATGAAGTCAGCCAACAAATGCGCCAGATGAAAATGAGAAATTCCTAGGGGCAGCAGAAATCAATGTGTGTGATTAATAGTTTCGAGTATGATGAGTTGGGAAGAAACAATAACCCCTTGGCCTGATATCCAAAATCTTGATCAGGGCACCTACGCAGGCTTGACGAGACGATTACAACAATATAAAAGCAAAAGATCAAACAGAAGTCGGCTTCCTCGCTGTTACGAAAGTCCTATAAATGGTCAGCCTGGTCACACGACAGCAACATCTCAACCTACGTTTTCCCAAATGTCCGTTTCCCAACCCTCTTGTTCTCAAGCAAAACCCTCCGGATCAAGTCCCGGGTATCTTCCTCCTTCCAGCCGCACGAGGAGAACACCCTCAACGCGTAGTTCTCCAGACCTAGGAGCGTGTCAGCTGCCGCAAGGCATTCGAGATAAGCCTCCACGTACCATACTCGATCAGCAAGGCGAGCTGCGCCCCCTTGTGCCGCATCCTCTCGTCGACGCCGGCCGGGGCAAACGGCACGAGGTCGGACATCTCAACAGCCCTCTCGAAGCCAACTTCCTCCAGCAAGGCGCGAACGCTGGTGATAGGATCAAAGTCGACGCCCACCTTCTCCGCCATCCAAGCAAAATTGGCCACGAGCTCCTGACACGCCTCGAGGCCATCAGCCTCATCCTTGGTATCGCCGTCAAGTTCGCTGTTCTCAAAGAGGAACCATCGGTTCCGTACTTCAGAGACCTCGATCTGCCCGCCGGGCCGGAGATGCTCAAACGCCTGCTGGAAAAGGCGCTTCAGGTCCCTGACGCCACCACCCACGATGTTGCGGACGTGGACAAAGTCGAGGTTCAGGCTTGACTCGTCGCCGCCCCCGTCGATGGCGCCCCAGGGCTCGTTGGCGTCGGCGACCTCGAAGACGACATTGGGAGGCACCACGGTCGGGAGCAGCGTGGAGGACACGTCGATACCCCTGATGCGGGCGGTGGGATAGCGCTCGCCCATCTCGGTGGCCCAGATGCCCGTGCCGGCGCCGATGTCGAGGATGGACATGGGGTGGTCGAGGGTATCCGGGTCCGGCAAGGTGGTGAAGGTGAGCTTCCCGTCGAGACAGAGTCCGAAGAGGCCGTGCTGGATCTCGAGGCGGGCGCGTTCCGACTCGTCGTTGGGGACGAAGATGTCGCCGCTGCCGTGGTAGGTGTGGCCGTTGCAGCGGATCAGGTTGCCCTCGCCATCGCCGCTGGAGACGGACGAGTAGCCGTCGTCGGCGTCGTTGCTGTCAACGTGTAGCTCCGTGTCCACGACACTCTTCTTCCGACCGCCGACGCGGCATCGGTCCTTCACGTGGCTGCTCCGCCGTTGAGCGGCCCCGGGGCGGCACACGTGGGCCGCGACTTCGCGCGGACCTTGACCCTGGTCGTTGCTCCTGGCATCATTGTTCGGCTGTGCCGAGGCATCAAGGCCGCCTGCCGCGTTGGAGCACATCCCCATCAAGAGCTGCAATTCGAAGCAATGGAAGCGCAGATGGGGTCTCGCCGATCGACTGGCGCACCAGAGTACTAGACCAGTGGATCGGCCGTTCCTCGTCCGTGGGAGAAGCCAGAAGTCATGATTGCTCACACGCCAGCCACCAACAGGCGGATGTTTCTCTGCAGGGCGGGTAGCACTGAGACGGCCAAGAGTGGCTTATGTAAGCCACGGGCCAGAATGCACGCCTGAGTACAAACAGTGTCGGTCCGAGTTGCTTTCTGAGACTTATCCTGTCGTGTTGAACGTGTGCAGTGGTGCATCTAAGGCCCCTACTCCCTGTGGTCAGCATCCTGCCCATGAGGGTAAGCAGGTAGGCTTGCCGGCTGTGGCTGTGGCTGACGACCCTAAATCCATGAGCAGATGGAAAGTTCTCAGCCAGGAAAAGACCAGCATTTCAGCCGCAAGCACCCGACAGAAGAGACACGACGATTACGATCATGTACCGTAGGCAGATGGTTTCAAAAGTAAATGGGATATAAAAACTGGGTATCATGTCCAGCACATGCTGATCAAGACGCCTGCCACAGGTGTACAACATGCCAGGCCTTTCGAGCACCTTACACCGTCTCGATGTACCTCCTCACCTCCCTAATGGCAATGTCAGCTGATGATGAGAAAGAATGGTGGGCGGGAGACTTACCAATCGGTGACGGCCTCGTCCCAGATGCGAATCTCGTGCTCTCTGGTGCCGCCAAAGTGGTCCACAAACTCGTCGCCAAAGACCTCGCGCGCGATACTTTCCTTACGCGTAAACCTGTCGTTGGCCTCTTTCAGGCTCTTGGCCAGCCGCGCGCCCTTGTCGGCGGCACCGCCAATGTCCTGTCCCTTGCCTAGCGGGGGCACCGGAATGGCCAGCTTCTTCTCGACACCCCGCCAGCCGAGCGCGAGAACGGCAGCCAGGACGTAGTAAGGGTTCGTGTCCGCACCGGGCACTCGGATCTCGAATCTCGTCGCGCCCGGCTTCGAGGTGGGGGGCGCGATCAAGCGGATGGATGCGGCACGGTGTTCCAGGCCCCACGACACGGTCACGGGTGCCCAGAAGTTCTCGACCAGTCGCTTGTAGGAGTTGATGGTCGGTGCTACGAGGGGCATCACATCAGGCAGGCCTTCGAGGACACCGGCGAGGAAGTGCCGGCCGAGGTCGGACAGGTTCGCAATGTCGGGCCACTCTGCATTCTCGTCGGGCGTCTCGCGCGCGAACAGGTTCTTGCCAGACTTGTCGACGATGGAGACGTGCATGTGACCGCTGTTTCCTGGGAGGCCCTGCTTCGGCTTGGCCATGAAGCAGGGGGTGATGCCGTAGCCGGTGGCCACGGACTTGACGACGTACTTGAACAGACTGGCACGATCGGCCATGTCCCTGATCTCGCCAAACTCGAGAGCGGCCTCGAAAACACCAGGGCCACTCTCGGTATGCCAGCCTTCGATGTCGCAGTTGAACTTGGCGCACGACTCGAAAACATCGTAGAAGTACTCCTTGTTGTGTACAGTCCGGGTCAGGCTGTACCCGAACATGCCCTCGGTCAGGGAGGGGAGGTTCTGGGGAGGGTTCTCCTGCAGGTAACCTGCGGTGGAGGTCGCGGCCTCGGAGGTTTTGGAGGGGGCCTTGAACTGGTAGAACTCGTATTCGGCTGTTGCAAGACGGGGTGATGAGCATCATGAAGAGAAAGGGAGGGTAGGGGCAACGGGCGACACCACGAAGTGCCCTGATCTGCTTACCGCCTGCCATGGCTCCCATGCCTTTCTTTTCCAGTTTTGCCATGGCGGTCTTCAGGAGACCGCGAGGACAGGCGCAAATGGGCTCGTGGGTGTCGGGGTCCAGGAAGCTGACGAGGAAGAAGGGCACGTCGCCCTCCCAGGGGATGCGACGGAAGCTGGAGAGGTCTGGGACGGCGAGAAGGTCGCGGTAGCCATTCCCGGCGTTGCTGACTCCAAGTTCGCGCGCGTACGTCTGGTCGTGCATGTCCCAACCAAAGATGACAGAGCAGAAGCCGAAGCCCGCCTCGGCAACGGACAGGAACTTCTTCTTGGAGACAAGCTTGCCGCGCAGCTGGCCGTCGACGTCGATTCCGGCGAGCTTGACCTTGTTGTCGTTCTTGAGGAGCTCCGGCAGAGCCTCGATGGTGACTTGAGGCGCCATGGCGAAGAGGAGTTTCGGGTGCGACGGTGCGATAAGCGACGGATGAGCTGAGAGGGCGGGGAGTCCTTTGGATGTTCAGGGCGTTCGAGCTGGGCGAAGGGGGAGCTTGGGTTCAAGGATGTTGAGCTTCTGCGCCTGGTTGAATAGAAGCGCGATATTCAAAGCAAAGCTGGAGGTAGAGAAAACAGGTGTAAGCTGGAGCTTGGAGGTGAGGGAGAAGACGGGGAACTTGAAGTGCCAAGTTTCAAGGCGGCCGAGGCCGATGTCATCACAGGGAATTGGGGTTGACCGGGAACTGGAAGTCGCCCCCAGGCGGGCGGCCCGGTACCTTGGGGCGATAAGATAGCAGACGCGCCCACTGGCAGCTGCAGGCCACGGCCCCGGTGCCACTAACACTGAAGCTGCCCCCTGAGCTTGTGGGGTTGTAGCCAATCAAAGGGAGCGAAACCGCGGCTGACGTCGCCCACAGCGCGGGGCACAAGTTGCTCCGGGCAGCCGCTCCATATCGTGTTCCGGCACCTCCAGCTCTCAAAGTCCATTCCCCGGTGCGGTGCCGCCCTGTAGCTCTCAACGAAACATTAGCCCTTTGCGAAAGCAACCTCACCGGGCTCTGTTCTCCTTTGGTTCGCCTGTACCGCGGAGAGACACCATGCGCGGCAGCAGAAACCAGGATGGAGCGGCATCGTTACCGCAATCGTCCTGTCAGGTGAGCACTCCCGCGGCACGCGTTTCAAGGAGGGGTCGCAGTCCAGTCTGGAGCGCAGCTCCACCGAGGGACAGATAAGGTCGGGACGCTGAGCCGACCCCGCAGACCGCGGCTAGGTTGTTGACCACCAACTTGACCATACCTCACCTGCAGCCTTCACCTCAACCGATCGACACCAGGCCAATGGATATACCCGCGCTGATAAGGTGGGGGGAGCTCCCTTAGAATCTACCAGCATCCAGATGGTGTGCTGCCTCACTTTCCCATATCCTCGGGGCTACCGAGCCAAGATGACTTCGGACAGCTGAGCTGGCCGATGGGACCCAGAGATGCCGTGTTTCCTTGACTCATCGTTCTCCATCATATGGAGACAAACAGCGATTCGTGCGCGCGGCTCCTGTTTGTCTTAGGTCATCGACTCGGAGGTTTGTCGGGGTTGCTTGCCACGCCTCTTTTGCCGCGCTGGTACCTGCCCGTGCCGGCGTGCCTTATCGTGACTTTTGGACCCTGCAGCTGACCGTGACCCGACCCGACCTGACCGCCCCTCGTCCTCTGACAAAACAATCTACCCCTCCCCCGCCATTTCTTGCGCCTTTCAACACCAGAACCTCCACGTAGCATCATCTCTTCTCAACTGAACAGCACTTGATTCCCTTCGCCGCTCTCTTCCTCCTGATACACTGCTCCCCCGAATCGACCAACAGACCAAACAAACATGACCTCCACAACTCAGGGCTCCGGCCGCCTCGCCGGCAAGAACGCCATCGTCACCGGTGCCGCCGGGTAAGCCACCGCCCCTGAAGCTCACCCCGACACCCATTCGACACAGGTAGCTGATCTCCTATCCCGCAACCCAGTGGCATCGGTCTCGAGACCACCATCCTCTTCGCCCGCGAGGGCGCCCGCGTCGTCATGGCCGACATCTCCGCCCCCGCCCTCGAGAAGGCCAAGGCCAAGGTCCTCGCCCTGACCCCCTCCGCCCAGGTCGACACCCAGGTCTGCGACGTCTCCAAGGAGGCCCAGGTCCAGGCCCTCGTCGAGTCACTCGACTCCGCCGGCGGCGTTGACGTCATGTTCAACAACGCCGGCATCATGCACGCCCGCGACGACGACGCCGTCGCCACCCCCGAGGACATCTGGGACCTCACCCAGAACATCAACGTCAAGGGCGTCTGGTACGGCTCCAAGCACGCCGTCCTCTCCCTCCGCCGCCACAAGAAAACAAAGGGCTCCATCATCAACACCGCCTCCGTCGTCGCCCTCGTCGGCTCCGCCACCCCCCAGCTCGCCTACACCGCCTCCAAGGGCGCCGTCCTCGCCCTGACCCGCGAGCTCGCCATCGTCCACGCCCGCGAGGGCTTCCGCTTCAACTCCCTCTGCCCCGCCCCCCTCAACACCCCTCTCCTGCAGGACTGGCTCGGCGACGACCAGCCCAAGCGCCTGCGTCGCGAGATCCACTTCCCCACCGGCCGCTTCGGCGAGGCCGTCGAGCAGGCCCAGGCCGTCCTCTTCCTCGCCTCCGACGAGGCCAGCTTCGTCAACGGCCACGACATGGTTGTCGACGGCGGCATGACCAAGGCCTACGTCACCCCCGAGGGCCCTGCCACCACCCCTCCCGTCAACGCCGCCAGCCAGGTTCAGCTGTAGACCGCTTGCGGTGCGAGACCTTGGGGTTCGATGACTTGACGACACGTGAACATCTTCTGCTGGCGTTGCGGGGGGTGTTGAATATGCTTTGAGCAATTTAGAAATGAGACCGGACTGCTCCGGTGTGAGCATGACATAGATCAATACAGGGTTTTCATATGCATGGACTCGTCCCATAAGCACATTGGTTGATGCTGTTTGGATCTGCTTCTTGGGTTACGAAACATCGAAGCTTCTTGCTCCTCCCGCTTTGCTGTGAGACGTGGCTTGCTTGAGCATCAATGTTGCCGACTTGCGACCTTGAACGGTAGGCGGCCTACGAAGCATGTGCCTTTGATATCACTGATTTAAGGTGTCACTTCAACCATCTTCCATAATGTAAGCCATTCGTTGCTGGGTATCCTAATGTGATCAGCAGGCAGCGGACAACTGTTGTCGATATCGTACACATCTTGCCCTGGTGATGGGGCAAGCTTCCGGTCATCGCGCAATGGCAAGCGCCTGTTGGTCAAACCAAACCCTCATCATATATGTACCTTCCTCTTTGTTTCATCTCCGTGATGAAGGAATGTCTGATTAGACTCTTGACAAGATAGATCGGTGACCCCCTCGAGGTCGACCAAGCCGGCTTCAACACTGTCAAAGCGGAATTCGACGAATCCCCGCGGCGCTTCGAGCGGGCCAGAGGCATCAACGAACTGTTGTTACCCAATGAGTGGCGGTCGATCAATTTGGACTACCAAAGTCAACGGTCGTGTTAAAGTCAGCGATGTTGTAGTCAGCCCTCTCTGTTGATTCGCAGTCGACTTTCTCTCCGCCTATTGATCCTGGTACTGGGTCATCCCTGTGAGCACTCAGGGGTCGAATAGCCAGCCCAGACTGACCTGATCCTTTCCCTTCGCATTGCTTCTGGCTCCATGTCATCTCACACTTGTTCACATTTCCTGTGCTCTTTCGTTTTTAACTGCTGTGTTCCGTTCCACACCCCAAGAGGCTAGGTATCAGATGGGTGACTCAAGGATTATCTGTTGCCTCGGCTTCAGCCAGGTAAGCAGTCATTGTGCACGCCAACGGCCATGTTCTCCAAATCAAGTACAGTTCCCATATTGACTCGTTGGCTGATGCGTGCTAACAACGTGCCGTTGGCAGAAAGATGGAGCTTCTGGTTGAAGTTGCAGCTCCATGCCTTATCTCCCGACATCATGGCATGTGGTTAGGTAGATGAAGGCGGCGTGTACTTCCAACCAAACTGAGGTTTTCAGCAACATCTTGGTTTGTATTTTCCTATAAGTCTTCAACGACGCTTGATTGACCAGCACACATGGATGGTTGGAGGACCACCATGGGCATGTGTTGAGAGAGGTTAACCGGCGATCTTCTACCACCTCGTATAAGAGGAGTCTTTTCGGCCCGTGATGAAAGCAGGACCACTACCCCCATGGCGATGGACCATTTAAGAGACTCCGTAGCTGTCAGGACATTGTACCTGACTGACGCATTGCGTACCCCCCAAACTAGAGGCTCAAGGATCCATGAAGCGGTGGCAACAGACATCATCACCATAATGCTACATGTCCGAGCGCCGTCCTCACGGCATGTCGTCTTTCGAGTAGCAGCTGGTCAGGCTGAATATGGATTCCGGGACATTGAAGTTGCTTCCGCCGCCCCACGAGCATGCAGCCAATTTGAGTGATGCGCGGGTACCCGCCTGTGTGCGACGGTGTGTGGCCTGCAGGTATCATCCGAGCAGGGGTTTTCGGCCTGTCAAGTACGGAATGTGGGCTGAATGCGAGATGGGCAGCCTGGAGCTCCAACTGGGCAATATTCTCGGCGGTCTGTCCGGGCAGGACCGGCGGATTGCGCCCGGGGAGGAGGACGAAAAAGTCTTTCCATTCCACGGGACCGGAGTTGATTTCTTCCACGGGAGACGGCCAAGGGACCGGTTTGAGCAGACGCCGGATCAGCTCACGGCCCAACGACGGGCTTTTCCAGGGGTGACATGCAGCGGCTGTCACACGCCGAGGGGGACGAGCTGCAGGTCTGGCCCTTCAGGGCGAGGCCCCATCTGCAGACAGACGGGCCCGGGGTTCTGCGGCAGGGCCGTCGATGAAGCCCGCAAAACTCCAGACGTATGAGGCAGCCAAGGCAGCCAAGCCATGCCATTGAAATTCTCAGTGAGCCGCTGGCCGCATCCAGGTCGACAAAGAAAAAACATCGACCCAGCAGAACAGGTGAGGTCCGGGGGCGGTACGCTAGAAACGCCCCTAAAAGAGGGAGCCCCAGCGTGTGGCGTACAAAAGATCCGAGCCAGCCAATCCGCGAGAGGACCCCGGTCTGCCGGACAGAGCCCATCGAGAAGGGATGGACGGGTAGTTGGGAAGGCCCCTGGTCGATGGTGCCAGGTGCGCCGAGGAAAGAAGAACAAGAAGAAGACCGACAGGAGTCCCGGCACCCCAATACCAAGCTTCAGCCCGAGGTAAGGCTACCCGACGAGGCCCGCACCCTTCCCGCTTGCACCTGCATGTCCCACTCCTGGCCTGTTTACAGCTGCTTGGGGCCCAAAGCAGGTCACCCAGCAGTCTGGGTAGACCCACGATGGGCAGGTTCTGCCGTGCTCGCCTGGACTTGGCCTTGTGCTTGACTTGGATCGGAGGGATGCGGACTGGCGGGGCCTGCGTCAGGGAATGGAAAGGGAGGGTCAAGAGGCGTGGCCGAGATTGTCACGCCCACGGGCTGCTCCACGTCAAGCCCACAGTCCCGCTGCGATCAGATGAGATGGAAAGAGCCAGTGAGGATTGTGGATAGAATCGTCAACCTCACTTGACTTTGAGGGATTGCAATTCCATCTTGGCAACAGGGGACCACGATGCAGCTGCCCACAAGGATGCAGGGAGGCCAAATTCGAGGTCAAGTCGAGTCTTCAAGAAGCGATTGAGGGGTCGACGACGAGCAAGCACATGCCAGCGCAAGGCGTGCTGATATGCGTGTCGAGTGGTGTGCTTCCAGCACAACCTGCAGCCAGCAGCTCCAACGGCCCCAAACGGCCCCAGGAGAAGCCGTCCTGCCGCGTGACGATCAGCACCCACTTGGCACCGAGTGTGTGCTCCTCCTGGCTCCTGTCCGGGTCGTCACGTACAAGTAGTGCATCGGTACAGTCGCCACGCGGCCAGAGCCCTGTTCCGTGGCACCATGATCATCGGCGCGCGAGCGCGATGGGGGGTCGTCCGTCAAGTAGCAGGCAAGCCACAAAAGCCACCAAAAAGAAGGGTCCCGTTGGTCTCCTATTGTTCCGGGGAGGTCAACCCATGCGAGACGCGCAATGTCCGGCGGACGTTGTTGCCAAATGCATCGCGTAAAGTGCAGTAGACGCGCGGGAAACCGGCATGGGCAGGGTCGCATGGTTGCAATGCAGCATGGCCCGAGTTTGACTGCAATAGATGGGTGGATGGGGCGCGATGGTTGCAATATTGTCAGGTCAGGTACTCGTAGTAGGCCGGCCCAGAAGCTTGCTCGGCGCAGGGGAACTGAATGGCCATGTGTGATGAGAGCGAGGGGTCGTCGTAGGCCTGCCGGGTTCGATGCGTACCCAGGTACCCTGCTGCCTTCTGCCAGTCCCGTCACCCCATTGCTGACGGCAGGCCATCAAGGCCAGGGAGTGCCGCAGATCATACCGAGCTGGTCGAGAGCTTCGAGATGCAGACGGGTGGTCTGACTGACCACCACACAAGTTCATGAAATCCCATCCCAGACTGACAGGATTGAGCTGCGCATGTGCTCGCACAATCTTGCCCCCAGAAAGATGCGGTCATGCCCTTGTCTGCAACAAAAGCCACAGGCGCTCGTGAGACTTGGCAGACACCAGGTGTGGTGTGGTCGGTCCACAGAGCGAGCTCGGCGGGTTTGGGACGATTTGTATGTGATGTCTGCTCGCATCTCCGAGGTGCTCGCTCGGACAGGTTGAGCGAGAGAAGCTTTGTCTGGCGCCGTTGCCGCGCAGCGGAGATGTGCCCGGCGAAGAGGGAGGAGGAGTGATGCTGCTTAATTGCGCATTACGTTCTTGACCACGTACGTGGGTGTCTGGTGTGCCAACGGGCGTGGGATGCTAGCCCATTGCAGGCCGGTAATAGTTGCAAAGCAGTGAAAAAGAACTTCGGGTCCCCCCCTGGCTGCCGCGGGTTTGGCTGGATGTGGCGCCGAACCCTTGGCCGCCTCCCCCCATGATGGCGTCCAGATGCCGGCATCGGGGGGGCGTCGAGCCATCCATCTCAACCAAAGGTTCCTTCAGCGGCGCTCGGTGCGAGCTCGTACCCTCCATCCCACGCGGCACAGAAACAACCTGGTCGGCCCCTAGTCTGTCGCGGCACTGTCATCGGTGCTCAGTCGTTGTCGTGCCCGGCGGTTGGGTTGAAAAATGCGGCATCTCCCGTCGACAGAACAGCACTGTGACCTGCCACTGACTGGTTGGCACACCACCCGCGCCGGGCTACCTGCAGGGTACTTACTCGACCATTTCACACACTTAGCCGACAAACATCGCCCGGCGCTGCGCGATGATGCTCTGGCTGCTTTCTAGACGAGCTTCTCCAAAAATGAGACACAGAAACACGACTAATAAAAGTGCTCCGCTCAGAAAGTTGTCTCGCCGTCCAGGGTCCCCCATGGTACAAGCGACCAGCGCGCGCCAGAGCTCCATTCTGGAAAGGACGTTGCTCTCAGCTTCGTCCCTTCCGAGTCTCAGGCCTCCAGGGCCCCTCCTCTCTCTCCACTTATCCGTTGGCGCCAGTGAGTGACTTCCCATCATCACATCGTGACTGCCTTTTCGTGGTCGGTCCAGCCTGGTCTGGGAGGCAAGGGCGGAACTGGAAGGAAGGGACGCTGGAAGGACACCACCGAGGGAAGGCACACCTGGTCCTGGCCCCAAGCCTGGCCAACGGCACCACCGCTTGGGCCAGGCGATCCCTGCCCTGTGCTGGCTAGCACCCGTGCCACTAGCTCCTGCCCCACACACACCTCCGAGCCCAAACCAACCGCCATTGGCCATGGTCCGGCGGATGGATCTTATCTGATCATCTGGCTAATTAACCAGGGCCAGGCGAAATCGGACTGATGGGGTCTTTCTCACCCCTCGGGTCACTCTTTCGCCAAGGGACCCGGCAGACGACGACGGCCGGGTGGGGGCGCCGTATCCTTGGTCTTGACAAGATTTTTTTCTCCCCTCCACGGTCCCCTTGCCCTTTGGCCGTACGCGGTGCGCTTTGCGCCGACCTGGACCGTAGGTCGGATCCCATGTGGCAAGCTTCGGCCGCCGCGTCCGCGACGCTCCGGCTCGGTTCCCTGCGAGTACCACCTCACATCAGCACGGCGCAACACCCCGGGACCCCGTCCCCTTCCACCCCCCTCCCGTCGCCCTCGATGGTGTATAAGTATGGAGGGCCCCGGCCATCTGCGGCTTGTCGATCTCCTCGTGTCGGCTCTCCATCCCGCTCTCAATCCTCCCCTCTGGACAATCTGCTCGGCTCTTGACCAGCATCATCGGGTCCCCTCTCAACACCACTTTGTTCCCACCTGAGTGAAAGCCCTGCCAGCTCGACGGCCCAGCCTCTGCAATGGCCACCGCCGCCCCCCAGGTTCCCATCGTGCCCGCCGAGGTCAAGGCGGAGAACCAGATCTCCCCCGTCGACGCCGAGAAGAACGCCGTCAACAATGACGCCCAGGAGACCAACAAGGACGAGAAGAACTACGACACGGATGGCTCGGAGAACTTCCAGGCCGGTGTCAACCGCATGCGTGCCATCACCACCGTGTGGTCGAAGCAGGCTCTCGTCTGCATGTTCGTTCTGTAAGTCAATGAGCCCCAAGCGCGCTAGGAGGGCACTCGCTGACCGTGTTCCCTCTCCCGCAGCTTCTACGTCGTCATGCTCGTTGACGCCCTCGTCGTCTCCGTTCACTACGCGCTCAACCCCTACGTCACCTCCTCCTTTGGCAAGCACGGTATCATTGCCGTTGTCGGTATCATCTCTACCCTCATCAGCGGCACCTGCAGCTTGACCATCGCTAAGATCATCGACATCTGGGGTCGTGTCTTCGGCTTCCTCCTCATGCTCCTCATGGTTGTCGTCGCCCTCATTATGAAGGCCACCGCGAAGAACATTGAGACCTACATGGGCGGCTACACCCTCTTCTGGACTGGTCACATTGGCATGCAGTATGTCATCGATGTCATGCTTTCCGACATGACCACTCTGAGGAACCGCATGATCGCGTTCACCATGATGGGCACCCCTCTCATCTGCAGCACCTTTGCCGGTCCTGAGATCGCCAGCTACTTCCTTCCCGATGCCAACGGTCTCGGCGGTATCGGTTACCCCTGGGCTTTCGGTGCTTTCGCCATCATCATCTTCGGCGTCAGCATCCCCGTCCCCATCGTCCTGCTCATCCAGGAGCACAGGGCCAAGAGGGCTGGTCTCATCGAGAAGGTCAACTCTGGTCGCACCATCTTCGAGTCCATCAAGTTCTACGTCATCCAGCTTGACATTCTCGGCATCCTACTTGTGACCGCAGGCTTCGTACTCTTCTTGCTGCCCTTCAACATTGCCGCTTACGCTCCCAACGGCTGGAAGACTCCCTACATTATCGCCATGATCGTCGTCGGCATCGTCTGTGGTGGTCTGTTCTACGCCTGGGAGAAGTACTTTGCCCCCGTCAAGTTCATCCCCTGGCAGTACCTCAAGGAGCCTACCATTGTCGGTTCCTGCCTGCTCTACGGCACCATGTTCATGTCTACCTTCGCCTGGAACGGTTACTTCTCCTCCTACCTCCAGGTCGTCCACAGGATGCCCGTCACCACCGCCAACTACACCGTCAACGCCTTCTCCCTGACCGCCGCCATCATTAGCCCTCTCGTCGCTCTCGTCGTCAGGTACACCGGCAACGTCAAGTGGGTCGCCATGGCCGGCACCCCCGCCATGATTCTCGGCACCGCTCTGCTGATCCCCTACCGCCAGCCCAACGCTCCCACCTCTGTGCTGGTCATCACTCAGATCCTCATGGGCCTGGGCACCGGTATCTACTCCTCGTGCGCCCAGCTCGCCGTCACTGTCCCCGTCACCCACCAGCAGATTGCCGCCGTCCTCGCCATCTGGGGCATGTTCGGCAGCGTCGGCTCCTCTATCGGCTTCGCCATCTCCGGAGGCATCTGGAACAACGTTCTTCCCGGCCAGCTTCTCGAGAGGCTGCCCGAGGAGAGCAAGCACAGGGCTGCTGAGATCTTCGGCGATATTCTTGTGCAGATGTCTTTCCTGGACGGCACTCCCGAGCGTGACGCCGTCGTCGGCGCCTACGCCCACACCCAGAGGCTCATGGTCATCACCGGTGTCGCCCTGATGCCCATCGTCCTTCTTTCCGTCGTTGTCTGGAGGAACGTCAACGTCAAGAAGCTGGAGGAGGAGGAGGGTATCCAGACCAAGGGCAACGTCTTCTAAGCGCCCTTCGTTTGGACCCTCTTTCTCAATCGCCGCAGCCCTCGTTCAGCTTGCTGGATCTGGCTGTACGTGGCTTGCCAAGATACCCATTTCAAGTAGCTACGATGGACATAATAATAAGCCCTCTGAAGCAACTGATGACCTGTCCAGTGACCCGCTAGCTGTAGCAGAGAGTCTCGTGATGCAGGTGTGGTAGTACAAGTAATTCGGTCTGAAACGCTCAAAACGAAGAATCTGTGTATATTGCACGAGGTCAAGTACACCGACTTGACCACGGACTGACATCAAGCTGAGAGCACAAGCTGGCTTGTCGGCTTTCGCTGGCTGGAAGTCGGCAATTACCGTTCGGTACACTAGGGAGAGGGACCTCAGCAGATCATGGGACAATTCGAAAGCCATAACGTGCAGTTGACCTCAGCCCAGAGGTGCTTGAAGAACCAGTTCTCATCTCGGCGCTACTACTGGCATACGCCAGGAGACTGTGGAGAAGTGCTGCGTTCTTGCTGATGTGGCGGTGAGGAGGCTGGCGAATTTCGGCGCAACGCCTATGATATTGAGTCGAAGAGAACACTGGACGAAACAGTCGCAACCGCGGCGTTTGGATGAAAAGCGTCAGCGAGACCTCGGGGTCTACGTTGTCAATGAGAAGAGGTCAAGCCGAGAAGAAGGCGAGACTGCTCGCCGAACTGAACAGGCCGGCAAAACCCCGGCGCTGTGTGCGGACCGGTGATGTATCAGCAAAAGTGGGTCGCCTGCAGGCTGGGCTGGTAGGCACGAAGCTCACGCAAGCAACACAAGCCGATCGAGCTCCAGATCGCCTCCAAACAACTCCCGCCGCAACCCACCACGTCCCCCTCCAAACCACAACTCTCCGAATCCATCCACGACCAAACCGTGCCGCCCGTTCCAGACGCATACCTCCTCCCTACAGTAAAGCCAGACATTCCACAACATGTCGGAGGGACTCCTCAAGCCCGAGAAGGACTTCTCGAAGGAGGCCGACCAGCAGATTCCCGATGCCGAGAAGCTCGCAGAGGTTCGCACATTCGCCCACGCCGTCGTCGCAATCATCCCTAATAATACATACAGTCGGACCTCACCTCCGCCGTCGAGAAGCTCTCTCTTCTGGAGAAGCAGACCCGCCAGGTACGTCGACCCTTGCGTCACCGTCGCGCCAAACGCTTCCCCGCTGACACCCCTCCAAGGCTTCAGACCTCGCATCCACATCCCGCGTCCTCATCGCAATAGTCACAATCGCCAAAAATGCCAAGAACTGGTCGCTGCTCAATGAGCAGGTGCTCATCCTCTCCAAGAAGCACAGCCAGCTCAAGCAGGCCATCACCAAGATGGTCCAGACTGTCGTTGGCTTCCTCGACGACACCCCCGACCTGGATACCAAGCTGTCGCTGATTGAGACCCTGCGGACCGTCACCGAGGGCAAGATCTTCGTCGAGGTTGAGAGGGCGCGCGTCACCAAGGTGCTCTCGGACATCAAGAAGGAGCAGGGCGACCTGAAGGCCGCCACGGACATCCTGTGCGAGCTCCAGGTCGAAACATTCGGTTCCATGGACAGGAGAGAGAAGACCGAGTTCATCCTCGCGCAGGTCGCCCTGTGCATCGAGGTCGGAGACTGGAACCAGGCCGGCATCCTCAGCAGGAAGATCAGCACCAAGTACCTCTCCCGGAAACCCAAGAAGACGGCTGAGCAGCTGGAGAAGGAGGAGAAGGAGCGCGAGAAGAAGAGGGCTCGCGGCGAGGAGGTGCCGGAAGAGAAGGTCGACGACACAACGGATCTGAAGCTGCGCTACTACGAGCAGCAGATCATCCTCGCCAAGCATGACGACAAGTACCTCGATGTCTGCAAGCACTACAGACAGGTTCTCGATACCGAGGCTGTCGAGGAAGACCCCGCCAAGCTACACCCCGTACGTTCCACCATCCCCTCTCTCCATGACGTGCCCTTCACTGACCCCATCTCAGGTTCTGCAGAGGATCATCTACTTCGTCATTCTGGCGCCGCACGACAATGAGCAGCACGATCTCCTCCACAGGATCTCCCGCGACACAAGGAACGCCCAGGTCTCGTCCGATGCCGAACTCCTGAAGCTCTTCACCGTCCACGAGCTCATGCGCTGGCCCGAGGTCGCCAGAAGGTTCGGCCCTCACCTCTGCGAAACCGACGTTTTTGACGCCGCCGCGGGCCAGTCAGGCGATGAGAAGGCGCACCAGAGGTGGCAGGACCTGCGCAAGCGTGTCATCGAGCACAACGTGCGCGTCGTGGCCAAGTACTACACGCGTGTCCAGATGGGCCGTCTGACGCAGCTCCTCGACCTGACCGACGAGGAGACGGAGAAGTACATCAGCGACCTCGTGACCTCCAAGACAGTCTACGCGAAGATCGACAGGCCGGCACGTATCGTGAGCTTTGCCAAGCCCAGGGACGCCGACGACACCCTGAACGAGTGGAGCGGCAACATGAAGAGCCTACTGGGCCTTCTGGAGCGCATCGACCACCTGATCACCAAGGAGGAGATGATGGCCCGTATCCAGCCGACATCCAAGTCTGGCAAGGGCAAGGCCGCCAAGGCCACTTAGGAACGTGTGTCGGGTCCCGTGGGCTTGAGTGAGGGGGAGGCGACGGCAAGCTGGCGGCTGCGACGAGGAGGCGTCCACGCGGGGAATGCGTGTGAGCCGCGCTCTCGGCCGCCGATGCGCGGGGAGATGGACGGCCCGCCGAGATAGAGCGAGGCTTGCCAGTGTAGAACATGAATGCACTCCGGGAAAATACGGAGACTGTATGAATCACGCGTGTGCTGCAGTCGCTACAAGTTGAATGTGATATCATTGGGTTCTCTCTGTCGACCGAAGCTTTGAATCCAAGACGGGGGAAGGTCGCCGATGCAGTCATTCCATGGAGGTGTGCCGTTGCTTTGTGCAGGCACTTTGCTGCTTAATCGACATATGGACGTATGGCCCTCTTCAATATGCTAATCAAAAGTGGTATCTGGACGCATGCCGTCATCTTCTCCTTCCCATCATGGATCATGCTCCTGATGTTTCCATCGCTTGCCTCTTCTTCAGTGAAGGCTGAACGCCAGGCCATCGGTCCCTCCAGCAAACCATTCATGCTTCAATTCTGCGGCAGGTCAGGAACATGATAGGTTCGAGAACGAAATCCTTGCCAAAAGAAGCTGCCTTAAGACGACTGGCTTCTCCCCGGGCATCTCGTAGAACCTCGTCGGTCGAACGGCACTTCAGTGGTGCGCGCTCCTCAGGTTAAGCAACGTGACCGCCACCACCGGCACCGATGCCCTTCATGACGATTCATCCATGTCCTCTCCCATGACTGCAGCAAGATTTCTCCTCGCTTGTGCCAGGTTGTTGTTGAGCGCGACAAGCTTCGAGAACAAGCTCAGCAAGCTCGGGTCGGCTGTCTCGACCTTGACCTTTTCGCGGACAAAGACGTCCTCAGTCCCGCCCATCTGCTGGCCCGCCTGCGCCTGGGCGTGGAAGCCCATGCTGGCTTCCCGAAGGGAGCTGCTCGCGCGCCGGGGGACGACGATGTCGCGCTTGTGGATGTGCTTCCCGGCGCCGTCGGTGAAGCAGCTGTATCTAAAGTGGAATGTGCGGTCCATCTCGTCGTGCTCGAGGCGGCGGAAGGTGCCGAGGGCGAGGGCCATCTTCATGCCGAGGTGGACGGGGGCGTCGGCCAGCTCGAGGGCGCGGAGGTGGAGGACCAGGGTGGCGTCGGAGAGGCCGAGGTGGAAGGAGAGGTGGGGTTGGAGACTTGGGGAGAAGTGGACTGGTGGTGCGGATTCGGTCTGCCAGGCTGGGTCGGGGTTGGGGTCGGTGCTGGAGTGGCCTTTGAGGAGGGCGATGGAGGCGGTGATTGTCGTAGACAAGGCGCGCAGGTGGTCGGATATTGTATGGGGGTTGGCCGGGGTATCGGTCGAGAGGCAGATGGAGAGGAGGCCGAGGGATTCCGAGAGGTATGTGTTGAGAGATTCTAGGGCGGGTAGATGTATGGGGTGGCTGGGGTCGAGTGTGATGGTTTGCGCCGGGAGCATCTTGAGCTGGAGGTTTATTGTCTGGAGTATAAGTGTTAAAGTGGGATGTGTGATGCGATGGGAGGAGAACATACGCCCTTCACGATGCGTGTTCCAACGCGTGTGATGTGTCCCTTGACTTTTTCGGCCCTCGGCGTCGTCAAGACCAGTGTGCTACCCGGATCAACAGGCGCAAGGAGGGCATAGCAGTCTTCGAGGCCGTGCTTGAGGTCCTTCATGAAGGTGCGGGTCTCCTCGAGCATCCATTCTAGCTCGCGCGCCTGGGGACGGGGACAAGATATAATTAGCACGATTGACTCGACGGAGGTTGTGGAGAGGCGGCGAGGGTCTCTCGGGTCTTCTTGGGCAAGGGAGCGGATCTGGGTCATGTTGAGGGAGACGAAAGATGGAGGGAGCTGCTGATGGAGGGGTATGCCGCGAGAAGGTGACGGTGCGACGTACCAGGGCCTCCCGCTTTTTGACCTCAAACTCCTGGGGGGAGATATGTGGCCAGATTTCGACAGACATGATGCCTGGGTACTGCTGGGAGCGCGATTGGGGTGGTGGCTTTGTCGGGTGCACAGGCAGCCATGCTGGCCGTGGAAGAGGATTGTCGCGACTTTCCAGGCGGAAGTTTGGAGGTTGCACCGTCGGCCTGAGCTTGCTCGCAGCAGGAGCGTCACCGTAGCTCCACGCCGGTCCACCGGTGCTGCCCAGCGGGGCTTAGCGGGCCCCACAGCTCGCTGTGCCGTGCCTGCAGTCTTGGCTCACCATTCAAACTTCAGCAGACCTTCAGTGAGAAGACCAGAGAAGAAGACGTCTCATCACATTCAACTCCCAGGTCGTGTGGTCGTCTGCAGACTTGTTCTCCGACCTCTGTTCTCACGCGGCTGGCCTGCCAGGCATCAAAGAGACTTATCTAACTTGGTCGCTTCCGACAGCCGGACATCAAGGGGACAACATTGAGAAGCGCACCGACAAGCGCAAGAAGAATCTGACCTGTCCTCTGGACAGACCCAAACCGGCTGCCTGTCATGGCTCCAACTCTGTCCAACGGCGGTGATGCCTCCACAAAGCACCCAAATCCCAAAAAGCCACCTTTTTTCGATCAAGGTACCTCGCCCCGACAGCCCAATGACATTCCGGGTCTGCCATCTGACAGATTCCAGGCTACAGAGTCAAGAAGAGGCCCCTGTCACGGCCGCAGCAGCCCGCCTCGTCGAACCAGCAACTGATCTACGTCTCCAAGCGCACACCCTTCATGTCTGTCGTGAAGCGCGTCCGGAAGATGCTGGACAAGTCGCTGCAGGGCCACGCACCAGCCACTCGAGGCATGAGTCTCCCCCAGCGTGTGGCGCTGCTGAGCAAGGAGGATGGCACAAAGGGCGGAGGTAGTGGGAGCCATTGCCAGGTTACCGTCATGGGAACTGGCGCAGCCATCGAGAAGACACTCAGCGTGGCTAGCTGGTTCATGGCGCAGGGAGACTGTGAGGTCAATGTCAGGACCAAGTCGGTCGGCGCTGTGGACGACTTTGTGCCGGCAGATGGGGCTGACGATGGCTTTGAGGACGAGAGCAGAGTGCGGATGCTGAGCTGTCTGGAGGTTTTGGTGAGGCTGAAGTGAGCCTTGGGCGATGTTGGACACGGGGCTAGGTGAGTTGGCCGCATCAGCTTGCTGAGCATCCAAGTCTGACTAATCTAGGGTTCGGTCTTGTTTCTTCTACACATATTTATGATACCCCAACAATGGACGAATACATTTGAATAGCCAAGGATGTTTGCTCTTGAGTGACGGACAACCGACATAGCTGTTACCCAGAGGCGGAGAGGCGGCGAGATATGAGCTGCTGTCCACGCCGACTGTACAGGCTGGGCTCGAAGGCATCGATCCATCGGCAACATTTCTGCCTGCCTGCCGGCTGGTCGGTGACACCCCCGTCCCCGGATCATGTCATTTCGATGCAACCTCGAGATCCATCTTGCCTTGATTCGGACGCTGATATATCGCCGACTCTCGCGCCATGGGCGATGCAATGACGACATTCAGACAAGCTGGGGCAACACCACCTGCTGCAACCAACGACATGGCTCGTTTCTGCAACAATGGGGATTCAATATGCGCACGCGATCGATCAGAAACTCGGCTCGGGGATAACATCGGACCATGATGTCTGCCTGCAATCGCTATAAATGAGGGGTTGCACGAAAGGGGTCAGATCACAGAACCAAGACATTCACAGCCGATTCTCTCGAGATACTTGAACAGATGCCTTCCGCCGTACCTCAGCTTTATCGATACTCCCACGTCCCCGAGACCCAGGAGAACCTCGACTGGGCCGAGTGTAGGTCGCTCTCAACACGCAAGGTCAAGTCTCGACGATACAAGTCACTGACCCCAAGCAGTGGCGACGGTTGATCTTTCCAAATATGGAACCCCAGAAGGCAACGCGGAGCTTGCCCAAACCCTCATCAACGCCTCGCGGTCCAAGGGCTTCTTCTACGTGACGAATTTTGGCATCCCGCAGGCCGAGGTAGACAAGCAGCTGGCACTGGGCCAGAGGTTCTATGAGCTGCCTCTCGAGGAGAAACTCAAGTACGAGATGGCGAGTATAACGGCTATCGTCCTGCTGGGCGAAGGCTGCTCAGCGGCGGCATCAAGGATAAGACGGAGGTGTGGAACATGGCCAGTGAGTCCACCACTCTTTCTGCAATTGATCTAGGAGTATTGCGCGCGAGTCCTAACCATATCGACCCGTAGCAAGAGATGGCACCATCTCCCAGCCGCTCCCCGACCTTCTAGTGCAGCGGAGGACAGAGATCGAAGCCTTCGCCAAAGACCTCCACGACAAGGTGCTCACGCCTCTCAACCACCTCATCGCCATTGCCCTGGAGCTGCCGGAAGACTATCTGGTCAAACTGCACCGATGGGAAACGGACGACGAGTCACACCTGCGGTACATGAAGTACACACGCTTCCAGGGCGACGAGCTCGAGAAGCTCGAGAAAGTGAACGACGAGGTCTGGGTTAGGGGCCATACGGACCTAGGGTCTCTGACGCTGCTGTTCCGCCAGCCCGTGGCGGCGCTGCAGATCCAGGATCCGGAGACGAGAGCCTGGAAGTGGGCGAAACCGATCGATGGTAGTCTAACTGTCAACACTTGCGACGCTCTGAGCTTCCTGACGGGCGGTTACATCAAGTCGACGATCCACAGGGTGAAAACGATCTCTTGTCCTTATGGATGGCTACGTCCTAAAATCATCGAGCTAACGAGTGATCAGGTCGCAGTACCTCCCAAGGATCAGCGGCATGTCGACCGGCTGGGCTTGCTGTACTTTGCCCGCCCACAGAACGACCTTGTTCTTCGCACGATTGACTCGCCACTGCTCCGGCGCGAGGGGTATACGCAGAACGAGTTCGAGGCGGGTGGCCATCGGATCCCGACCATGGGCGAGTTTACCAGGCTCAAGCAGACGTGGCAGCAGCAGAAGGGCAAGTCATGGCAGGACTCGGAGGGGCAGGAGATCCTGCCTGGGTTCACGGGCAAGTCTTTTGCATGAGGGGCCTGTAGCGCTTGTTTAGGAGCCAGAAGATGTGTAATGTATTGATGAAGTCTCCAGTGCCAAGACTAAAAATATGTGGTCGTTGGGGACGAGGTGCTTCGTGGTCTGCCAGGCAGTGCCCACAAGATATCGAGGGGTTTGCCTGATCGCAGCGACGACATCACGATATGGGTCTTGGGTCCGCATCTGCGGCAGAGATGTTAAGCGCAGTGTCCATACTGGCTATCCACCTGTTCCTGGAAGGTACCCGATCTTGACAAAGAAAAACAAAGCCACGTCCTCGCCCGACGCCAAATGATCCCAGCTATTCACACAATGCTATGCATGGTCCCTCAGACAGGGCCGGCGAACCTACTTCCATGGTCTGGCTCATGCGACGGGCGACCAGGGCATGGGGACCATGATCCTCGACTTCATCTCCTGAATCAGGGGCACCGTCTTGTGGACCGTCTCGCTCCAGCCCTCAATGTGCCAGCTCTGCTCGCGGCGGATCTTCCTCTCCTCCAGGTTGGCAAACTGCCACAGGTGGTGGACGGTGTTGAGGTCGCCAATCTGAACGAACCAGGCGCCGACGCCCTCCATGACCTCGCGGCGGGCCTTGAGGCCGCGCCTCCAGTGAGTCTCCCACTCGAGGAGGTTTCCGGGGTGCAGGGTGTAGGATCGGAGCTCGAAGATGCCGCCGAGCTTGCGCGGGGGAGTGGTCGGCCAGAAGGAGAACTCTTGCATCAGCGAGACCTTTCGCGAGTGGATCATGCTGCGGAGCTTGCGGTCAAAGTCGGCAAACTCGGGCAGGCCGGCGATGTTGTGGATGGAGTCGTGGTAGCCCTGGTATCTCTGGTATTCCCAAATGTGGACTGTTCCGGGATGTCAGAGGACCGGCGGAGAGTCGTTATCTCAGGGATCGGTACTTACCGAAAGTGTTGGTATCTCCAACCTCTGTCCTCCAGCTTCCGACCAGGTGGACCTTATTCTCCGGCATGGAGGCCATCTTGGGATACCAGCTGCTGATGAGTTCGACGTACTCCTCGAGCTTGTCGAGCTTGACCTCGTGGAAGGAGATTGTGTGGACGTATTTGCCACGGGCGAGGACCTGGCTGAAGCTGGCCTCGAGTTGGGCGTCGAGCTCGCGGCCCTCCTTTGTGCCGTAGATGAGGTTGGTCAGGGGCCCTGCCTTGCGGGGGGGCTGCTCGACCTCTGCCTTTTTATCTGTGGCGAGTGAGCCCAGCTTCCGAGCATCCTCGGGCGACTCGGCGGGGGAGGGGGAAGGGGATTGCTTCTGGGCCAACGCACTTGCTTCTCGCTTCTTCTGCTCCTCGACCAGGTGCTCCCGGAACTCGCGCTGCCTCTTGTTGAATGCCTCGACGGATTGGCTGGTGGCGCTGATGTCGGACATGCCGGGGGTCCTGCCGAGCTGGGTGGTAGTGGTGGTGAAGGTGCGCAGGGCTGTCCGCGATACGGCCGCGCCGGTGGCGGCCTTGACCAGTCGCTGGCTCAGCATTGTGAAGGATGGCGAGAGGGTGATTGTTTTGTGGTGTTGTTGTTGAAGAGAGGGCGAGACAGAACCACGGGGACGGCCGACCAAGATTGTAAGTCTTCTAGGCGGGCGTCGGCGGCGTTGGTGGGAAAGAGGACAGGTTCGGCAATGGAGGTCAATGTGCCGCCTGAAGTCGAAGCGGGCGGTTGGACGGGAGAGGCAGCAGGGAGGTGTTTCCGGGAGAGCAAGAGGAGAGGAGAGCAGGGGACCTGGTCTGTGGGCGATCCGGTTGGAGGCGTCACAGAGTCGCGGAGAAGAAGAAGGAGAGGCAAGCTCGCTGGGTGGTCAGAACTGCCGCGTTGGGAGGGTTGCCTCGACGGGTAATTGGATGAAAGGGAATGAGCTCGGGCGTGTGCAGGTGCAGGAGGGCGAACGGGGAGAGAGGTATTGGAATCACCCCGCACTTCGGACGGAGGTCAGTGTGGTGTCTTGGTGTTGGTGTGTGTGTGTGTGCAGAGGAAGGTTGGAGAAGACAACCGCGAAGAGCTACGGGAATGCTGCTTTGTACCCAGGTACTCTGACTATGACGGGAGGGTAGGCAGGTGACCTGCTCGAGAGGGGGAATCTGCCCACTTCCCTCGTACCCTCAGCTCAGCTCAGCCCGTCCCTCCGTCCACCAGGCCGCAGGCGTCACACATGCGTCTGGGGAAGCTTGCGAGGGGGAGCTATAGTGGGTATTTACAGGGAGGCGGGACGCTGAACGGGCGGATGGGGCCTGCTGGGGCCACTCAGCGACCGTTCGCTGGAGCGGCAACGGGGAAGCAACCGTGTCTGCCGACAGGTCTGGACGTGCGGAGAAGTGAGAGGACTCGGGGAGGATGATGTCACGCCGCCTGCACGGACAAACGGGGTCCGTCCAACGAATGGGCGGCGGTGGAGACGGTTGACGGAAGGGTCACGTGGACCAGAGAATACGGTACTCCGCTTCCACCTCTTGGCTCCGGCACACCGCTAGATCCAGACTGCCATTCGATTCCTGCCTCAGGCGACGACCGGCAATGGAACGGGTCAACCACGAAAAAGGCTCGTCTTGATGCTCACATAGCTTCGCCTGGAACCTCCGAATCATCCACCCCCAGCCTACAACCCACCCAGTCTCCCCTCGCATAACCCTTCGCGACCGTCAACATGTCTTGGTTCGGTGCCACCCCCCTCAAGAAGTTCCCTGCGCCCGTCCGTACGTCAATTGCTCCCCTCCCGACCGCGCATCCCTGGTCCGTCCACCGCTAACCATGATGACAGTGAGGCCCATGGCTCCCTTCTACGCCGCTGGTACGCATGCTCCCCGATACCCTTTCCGATGACGAGACGAACGATCGAACGAACGAAGCGACGCACATGAGGAGGAGCGGGAACGGAGACAGCACGACTGACACGCAGCGCAGGCCTCATCATCGCCTACGGCATCAACTCGGCCCAGAACGCCATGATGGACTGTGCGTGACACCCCTCGCCGACAGGCACCCAGACGACGCATATACTGACCGCCTCAAACAGCCGCCGAGTTCAAGCACGACCCCCGCAACCCCAACGCCAAGAAGGCGCACTAAGCTTTGCGATCTGCGATGATGGTGGAAGAGGAAGCGATGATATGATTCCCACGGAACGATCACGGGAGCCCCGGCATGGCGAGGCGACGCCGGAGGACGACTTGCCGCAGCGGAAGGCTAATGGGCGGAGGGGCAATGTATCATAGACGCGAGGGTGCTCTGAATTGAGACGTTCGCTGCAATGCCATGTTTCCTTTGTATGGACGCAACCGGCGGTGTTGATACAGGTCCAGTGTACTCGGAGCATACCTCGAGACGATAGTGTCTCAAAGGTGCGGTCGGCTGTACTGGGGCCGTTGTCGACATGCGACTCCAGCATTTGAGGTCAACATCGCCATCCAGACCATGGTGACCGGTCCAAGAAGCGATATCACCCGAGTCACGTGACTGCGTTTGGCAGGCTAGCCAAACAAGGCTTCAACACCAGCATTTGACATGGCATGGAGTCCAAAGATGATCTCCAAAGTAGCCTGTGGAAAATGCTGTTCTGCTGACGATTGGGACACCCCACCTCGGCGTGGTGAGTCTTCGGCGTCAGGCGGGCCCAGTTTGTTCGGCGAGGCCAGCATGACAAATCCGACATCTTCATCCCCAGACTTTTGACCATCTTCTCAACATCAACACCTCGCCTCATCGACTCATGCGCGTCCCAATTTCTGTCGCTACGACACTGCGGTCTCTCACTTTTCATACTAGGCCTTACACGTCCCGAGCTTTTATTTCTGCCCAGTCCCGTATCGTTAGAAGTACCCCGCCACCTAGACAGTTCACCTCCGACAGCACCATGACGGCCGACTCAGAGACCAAGGCCAATGCGCCTGCCGCGAGGACGCCGAAGCCCAAGGTTGTCAAGAAGGATCTGAATATTCTGATGCTTCACGGTCAGACCAATTTCCCTCTACTTCGCCATCACTCGACTCTGACAAGTCACAGGCTTCACACAATCCGGAACCCTCTTCCGCTCAAAGACGCGTGCCCTCGAGAAGCTGCTCGCCAAGGCCCTCACACCCCTGAATATCAACGCTGTCTGCCACTACCCCACGGCCCCCATCAGGCTGGATGCCAAGGAGATCCCAGGGTACACGCCACCCGAGGGCGACGCCGCAGATGAGGGCGAGACGGACTCATGGGCCTGGTTCCGCAAGCGCGACGACCCCCAGGTTCCCGGCGGCATCACGTATCTGGGCCTTGACTCGGGCATGGAGACCGTCGCCGAGGCCATCCGCGGCATCGAGGGTGGCATCGATGGCGTCATCGGCTTCAGCCAGGGCGGCGCCATGACAGCGCTCGTGGCATCGGTGCTCGAGACACCACACCGCGAGGTCCCGGAGGCATCGGCATCCTGGGCGACGGCGCTGCGGGAGGCCAACGGCGGCAGGAGCCTCAAGTTTGCGGGCATCTACTCTGGCTTCTTCGCCACGGACGTGGCCCTGGCTTGGACGTATGAGCCCAAGATCCATATCCCGTCGGTGCACTTCATCGGCAGCCTCGACACGGTGGTGGAAGAGTCGCGGAGCCAGGCGCTCGTGGACCGGTTCGAGGACCCTGTCATCGTGGTGCACCCTGGTGGACACTACGTGCCCATCTCCAAGGAGTGGGCGATGGCCCTGGCTGGCTTCGTACAGAGGCAAGTCAAGGAGTAAGAAGGGCTTCGAGGGTGGAGGTGTGCTTTAGACAGATAGACAGCGCAAGACTTGAAATTCGTTCAGGGGATTGACGAGACGGTGCATGGTTTCTTGGTTAACAGCCAGGTCAGGGGAGGAACGGCAAACCCCGTGACAGCACCTCTCCCTCAGAAGACAACGGGGATATTTCCTATGCGAGCAAAGAAAAAGGCACCAACCTACTGGTAGGAGCAGGCACATACGCTGATGAATCCCATCATCCACGGGCCCACTGGAACTGGGGCAGCTGAACCCCCGATCCTGTCATCCTGTCAATATCCTAGCGGCCTGGACCGTGTCCGGTGTCCCCTCCTGGCTATCCTCGGGGATACCAAGACCTCGTGGCGTGCCACAATTACGGGCCATGGACAGTCGCAGCATAGTGCGACTGCTCACCGAGCCCGCGTGCGCGCGTGGGAACCATCCTCGTGGCTGTTGGATCACCCCTTGAAGGAGGCTCTCATAGTATGCGTAGCCCCTGAACCAGCTTGCCAGCTAGGGGTGCTCTCCCCTGTCTGCCCCCAAAGGTCCCCCCTCCCACGGTCTGGGGGCCGGGGTCGGGGTCTTGGCGACATGCTTGGCCCACGCCCACGTGCTCGAAGCTCTGGACGACGTCCATCGCAAGACACATCAACCCCCTTCGATAACCGTTCCAGCGATGCGCCTCCCCTCCACATGGCGCAAGGCCGCAGATCTCCGCTTGGCTATTGCCCGCCTCCCACCAGCTGTCGCTGCGTCCCCTCTGTCGTGCGTCGGTAAAGCCTGTCCCTGTCATGCATGGCTGTTCTATCGATTCCATCATGCCAGGGCGTGTTCACTCGCCCATTGCGGCCTCGGCGCCGAAGCACGGGTTCGATCTGGAGGGTTGAAGTTTTTGGGGGACCTTGTCGAGGACGGCAGAGCTCTGACTATCTATCCCCGAAGACACACACTTTGATCATCTCTCAACCAGCACATACCCTACCCTACCCCGTACCACCTGCTCCCCCGCGACGATCCCTCCAACTCGTCAACTATTCCTCCGCTGGCATATGTCGCTTTGACCCTGGATCTGCCCAGAAAGCTTCGCGCAGAAACCCCGCCGTCAAGCTACCCGTCGGACAGGCTGAAGCCTAAGACCACGCGACACCCCTCGCGACCGCGCGCACACACACCCCACAAGGCCAAGGACTTCGCACAGCTGGCCCTGCCCGGCGACGGCCACGACTCGCGATGGCAGTCGACGTAGAGGAGCTCATCATCAGCCCCTTCAAAGAGGTGGTGGAGAGGGGCAACGAAGCCCTCACCAACGCCGAGGATGCGCAGGAGAACGACCCCGAGCTGGCTAAGCAGATGCAAAAGTCGGCCCAGGCCGTCGTGAGAGAAGGCGAACGAGCACTCAAGAGAATCCAGCCCCTCTGGGACAGTCATGTCGACAGGTATGGCGACGACTTTAAGGAGTCAATAAGGGACAACGGTGGGTTGCCTTGCTCATGTTCAACATTCACATCGTCCCAATGACTGACAAGTCTTTGACTCCAGATGAGATGTCGGAGAAACGCCGTGCCCTCGAGGATATGCTCTACGACTTTGAAGACTTCATCGAAGACTCGACCTTTGACCCTGAAAAGTTCACTGAGCTACAAGCCGCCACGAAGTCCCTTGCCCTCAACACACTCGACATCATCAAAAGGCTCAAGATCGACAGGCCCTCGACCGCGACGCAAACTCCGGCCACGAGCGCAACCACCTCTCCCGCCACACATACTTTTCCACCACTGCCTCCCCTCCCGCCCATGCGCAGCGGCACTCAGTCCTCGAGGACATCACGATCTGGCGCACGAGCTCCGGCTCCTGAGTCACCCGCCGACAGCATCCCGAGCCTCTCCCAGTTCCCCCAACCGCCTACGATCCCAGCCGCCGGCGGTGCTCTGCCGAGCGATCAGCACTACGTCCTCAACGGCGGAGCCGCGGGGGTGAGGAGCTCGACAGGCAGTCGCAACAACCGCATGTCGGATCTGCAGCGGGCGGCCAGCTCCAGGGCCTCATCAGTCTATTCGGCCGACGGCCAACCTCTGCAGCCGAGACGGGTTGAGACGTGGACATCCAACGGGATACAAAGGCAGCAGCAGCAACAGCTTGATATGCCTCGGCAGCTACACCGACAGGCCTCGATGGAGTCACAACTTCTACTCTCCCCTCAAAGTAGGATCGCCAATGGCTTCCCCATGGAGCGACGCTCATCCAACTCCTCAGTCCTCGGCGACGAAATTGAAAGGATACGCCTCGTGGGAGAGTCCGAGAAGCCTATTTCTCCTCAGAAGACAGCATCTCCTCCACCGACGAACGGCATCATGCCGCGTACATCGGCATGGGTGAGCGAGCAGAGCGATGTGCCCCAGCAGCAACGCCCGAGACCAAGACAGAGGGGCGAGTCGATTCCAGAAAATACTGCCGTGCTCGGCACCGCCTCCCGCATAACGATCGCGCCCCTGGCCGCCCAGGGCAAAGGCAACACCAACGGCTTCACGGCGGCTCAGCAGCAACCAAGGCAACAGCATCACGAGTATCAGCCCTACACCCACAATAGCCCAGGCCCGACCTTCCTCGCCGACCACCCCACCAGTCCCGCGACAACAAACCGCACCTCGCTCTTCTCTGACGTAACCACGGCATCAACAACAGCCTCAGGCTACAGCCCAGGACACTTCATGAGCAGCGAGATCCGCACCTCATCGCTGGGAGCCTTTGGCTTCGAGAAGGAGGCGGGAGGTCTGGTGACGCTGCCCCCTGTAGGAGAGCTCGACGATGGCCTGATGCTCGCCAACGAGGCGGCCCGGTCTGAGACGAGCGGGACACAGGTGCGGCTGTCATCGGCCGCCGCGCGGGAAGCCGAGTGCATGATAGGCGCGAAGAGTACCTTCCATCAGCTCAAGGGGTTCTGCGACGGTGCCGAGGCCTTCAGGAAGAGTGCCCACACCCAGGGCTTGCGGCAAGCCTCTGCATATGTGAGTGATCCCCTGGCTCACACCTAGGTTACCCTCTCTTACCAGCATCACAGGGCGAGAGCGTCGTCGTCGGCCGTTGCACGAGTTGCGAATACTACAACATCTACAGCGAGGTATCGCTCGATCTCGCAAAAGATGGTGGGTTCCCCTTTCCCCTACCCCTTTAAACAACCCCCTCCTGACAGCCCAGCCCGTGCAAACTTCAGCAAGTCCAACGTCCTCTACCGCATCCGCTTCGTCTTCAAATCACACATCGTCGTCAAGAACCTATCCGACGTACGCTTCGCCTGCCTCTTCTGCACCCATGTGGGCCACACGGTCCGCGAAGGCGACGCGACCGTCTTCCAAACCCTCGAGGCACTCATGCGTCACCTCTCCCGCCATCCCCAGCCGCTGCCCGAAGTCCCCGGCCTCACCGTGCTGTACGGCCGGGTTCCTCCAGGCGACGACCTTGAGGAGGACTACGACCTGCACTTCCCTGACCCACCGGCGCCGAGCCCCGTGCCGGACAGGGCGTTCAGCACGCTGCCGTCAGCAACCGCCATCAAAGGCCACGTACGGAAGGCAGGCGAGAAGGCCCTTGTCGACCCAGACGGCAGTGAGGACGTGCTACGGTTCTTGGCAGGGGCGCGCATCGTCGGCGTCGAGTTCCCCCATAAGTGGGGAGGCAAGTGGTGCATCGGCTGGCACGATGGCATCCGCAGCAGCTTCCCAGCCAAGCTCGTCGAGCTCGAAGCCCCGCAACAGAGCGAGATCTCGCTTCAGAGCTCCAGCGCCGTGTCCGTCACGGCAAAGTGGAAATGGGCGCCCAAGGATGCTGGTCGTGCCAATTGGCTGGCCTTCGACCGGGGGGACACTATTCGGAACGTTGGCTGGTTGTACCAGGACCACTGGTGCTGGACTGGTGTCAATGGCAAGGGCAAATTTGGCGTCTTTCCCTCGTCTCATGTTGACCACATGTCTATCAAGGAGACGCACGAGGTCAAGAGGCCGACGACGTCCAAGGGTGGGCTCTTTGGCCTGCGGCGGAAGAGCATCAGCACCGAGTCGTCGTACTCGTAGTGGACTTTTGTCTTGGCTGTTGTCAGACAAAGGGCCACAGGGGTGTTCACATTTGTTGTACTCGATGGAGACTATTTCTCAGCATCAGACAATGGATTGTTAGGTGTCCGGTTCATATAGAAGCGTCTGTTGCTGTTGGTCTGATACATTGAAATTCGACCCGGTTACTCACTCCAGGTTATGTAACATATGATCTTCCACCTCCCATGCCTCCGCCAGCTGCGTATCTCACTCGATCGTCTCACCTGTAATCCACAACTCCTTCTCCCTCTGGGTCATATCCTTCCAGTGCTTCCCGTGACGCTCCTTTTCTGCTTGGATCTTCTTGCGCCAGGCCCTGACCAGCTTCGGGTACCCAATGTTCCTGTCCCAGGGCCTGTCTTTGGGGATGTGAGCCAAGATTTTAGTCAGCTCTGCGTCCTCAGTGGTAAATCGCTCCCCAAGATGTGTGGGACGTGAAGGCTCGGCTCCGTTGATGGCGGCAGCGACAGCCCCGGCGATCACGGCTACCTTATCCTTAATCACGGCGCCCTTCGGAGCCGTGGGAGAGGCGGTGGAAGAGGCGGATGAGAGCTCTGCAGACGTTGTGGTCGGCTCGGCAGTGGTCGAGGGCACTACAACTGTGGTAGTCTCTGCTGTGGTAGACTCCGCAGTGGTCTCCTTTTCCTCTTCCGAATCGACAACCTCTGTGGTGGGCCCAGGTGCATCGGTGGTAGTCACAGCCTGCTCGGTGACGGCCTCAACCTCGTCGACAACCTCCGTGGCCGACGTGGAAACAGGCTTGTCCGACTCGGTAGAAGCCTCCGCAGTGGAGGTTTCCTCAACGCTGGAGCTGGTGCTCTCGACCGTAGACTCAGGGGCAACAGTGGTGGATGTAGCCTCCTCGACCGGAGCATCGGCTCCCTCCGTAGCCTCGGCAGTAGGCTCGGGGGAAGATTCGGTGGTGGACGTGGAGACGACCGTGGTGGAAGTGATTTCTTCAGAAGTCTCGGCCTGGAGCTCCTCAATCTCATCGTCGGCCTCCGCAGTCGACGTGGGAGTAGCTTCGGTTGTGGAGGACTTCTTGGCGCCAAAAACGCGGCGGGTAGGCTTGACGACAACCTCGGTTGTAGTGGGCGCAGCCTCCTTCTCCTCCTTCCCATTAACAGACTTGGTCGTAGCCTCAGAGGGAGCAGCGGTCTTACGACCAGGACGAGGCCTCCACTTGGTGCGAGTGCGAGTCAGGATGGGAGTAGCCTCCTCTTCGTGCTCGTAGTCGGTCTGAATATCGTCCTCGACATTGTACTTGCCTGCCACGGTGTCCGTGGGAGTTGCTTCGGCCTCCTCGGGAACCCAGGTGACGTGCTGCTCGTGGTACACGCTCTGGTGGTGGTGCTGCCAGCCGTCCCCGTCGTCGTAGCTCAGCTGCGTGGAGAAGCTGGTGAAGAAGGTCTTGGGCTTGCGGCCGTCTTGGGTAGGGAAGCCTTCGTACACCTCGCGAAGCAGGTTCTCGGGCTTCAGGAAGTCGAGATCGATCAGAGAACCATCCAGTGGCTTGTCGGTGGGTTCTTCCTTGTCAACAGGGCCATCCTCGTCAGTGGATTCCTCCTCCTCGGCGGGATCTTCCTCTTCGTCCTCTTCGCCGATGTCCCTCTTGTCGAGATCTCCCCCGCATTGTCGGTTGGCAGAGAGGGGACGGCTTTTGTCCTTGCGATTGCAGCCGACGTCTTTGGCATCCTTCACATCGGTGGTCTTGCTCTCCACGAGTTTGGGAGCCAGGAGAATTTCCTTCCAGTCTTCTCCCAAGACAATCTTGGTACCGGCGTCACGGTGTTTGCGAAAAGCGGCATCAGCGGCAGCCCGGGCAGCGAAGTCAAACCGGGCAGCGAAGTCGGGTTCCTGGCTTTTCTTGCTGGTCTGCTTATTTTGGTTGTCGTAAGCGTACTTTTTCTCGATTTCGCGCCAGTCTTTCCCCAAGATCAGCTTCAGAGCAGGATCCATGTTGTTGGGATCGGGACCCCGTGCCCTCAGGGCGTTGACTCTGTCGTTGTGAGGGCCGGCGGCGGCATCGTCCGTGGGCTGGGCATTGCCGAACAAGGCAAGCCCCTGAAGGAGGAGGATCTGGCGTATCTGCATCGTGCTTGTGGGCAACACGGGCCTCGATGAGGAAGAGTCCCGCAGAAATTCACAGGAAGGAAGTCGATGATTTTATGGAAGACATGGCTTGCGGGGAATGTTGGGAGAAGTTTCCCAGTGGTGAGGTCCAGGCTTCGTTCCAAGGTTGCACTGCGAACCTTCGAGATTCCTTTGATGTCAAAGTTCGATGGAGGCTTCATTAAGGTTATCGGTATGGCCACCGAGGGCGGCGCCTCACCGCCACCACGCCCAGTGGCTGCCAGGGCCACAAAAAGGTGACAAGTGTTGTTCATTGTGGAAACGAGGTTGGCAGGAAGCTACATCGTCAGTATACCTGCACGAGAAGGGCGAGCTGACGCGCTGCATCAAAACGGGTATCTTCGTTCCTCTCTATCCAGGGACACATGAGACCCCCAAGTCCTCAGCCCACCCTATATGCACTGCCAGATAGTCAGCCATCGCCTCGCAAGACATCACAAGTAAGGACATACTCAATGACAAGCTCCCTACCCTTCCACGCGCCGGCGCCAATCCACATACCCAGATTCACAGCCTTCGCGTATCTGTGGTCCTCTGACGTGATGTTGATGACCATACGACAGCTACCGCCCACTGTTGAAGGCGTTCCTCTACTATAGAGCTCCAGCCTGATGGCGCCACCAAATTAGCCACAGAGCGGAGAAGAGAAAGAGATGCGATCTAGGCGTCAAGAGGCACTCGGAGCAAAGAGACGCGTACTCACATGGCGGGCGGCTCATCGTTGGTCCTCAGCTTGAACGAGGCGCCGACGCCCTCCTGGCCCAGATCATGACCGCCGGCCTGTATTGTGTCGATCAGCAAAATGCTCAAGATGATGAGGATTTAACGCACAACCACAGTTCCTGCTCCGAAACTAGCCGTCCAGGAGCCTCCCGAGATACCTCCCGCCTTCCATCTGCCAGTCTCGGCCAGCGGGATCGATTCAAAGATGACGCCGATCCGAAAGTCAAAGTCCAGGCTTGGCCGTGGCAGTGTGACTGAGGGACAGGGCATGTCGACGTCGATCCTCCCGTTCCGAGCTGTAGAGTCGCGCCTCTGAGGCTCCGGAGACGATGAAGGGCTGGAGAAACCCTCGTGCTGCCGCGCATGATTCCTCGAGGGTAGATGTGTGAAGCATGCGTCAGGGAAGATCCAGGTCGCATCCCAGTCCGAGTTGGCCAGGCCATCGGAATCACCACTCCAGAACGACTCTCCCTGCGCATTCGCCGTGCCTGGCAAGTCGATGATTTGACGAATGTCCATTTGTGCGTTCGTCTTAGGTCTCCGTGTTTCTGCAGAGGTGCAGGCGGATGCGTGATGTGTCGTGCTCGACAGCGAGTCAACCTGTAGTCTCATCATCGGTCGGCGGGATGATATCCCGCGGGAGCCGCTGTCATCTTATTATTACCCCCCAGCTCACCGGGGAGATAGAAAGCCACCGTTCCACTGGCACTTCTTTCACACTCACCAACCGCCAACGGCAGATGCACAACACCAACAGAACAGACCGGGGGGCGAAGACGTCCCCAAAGTCCCCAACCTCCCCCGGAGCCAATTGGGCACAGGCCATGTGCATGGCGTCCAGGCTGATTGATGCCTCCTCGTCAGTGGTCGTCCAAGCGAGTCTGCGCGGGATGTGCATCATGCAGTCCGCCGCCGCCGCCCAGCGTCGGCTAGATAATCCCCCCGTGTCCCACCCGACAGCCCGGGCCGCCCCTGCCCATGGTCCGCCCTCCCCTAGGCTCCGACTCCCCTTCGGCTCTACAACAGGCCGACTGTCCACACTCGTCACGAAATCGGCACTCACAAGAGGTAATCACGGCATGTGAAGGGACAGAAATTGGCAGCAGATGAAAGCAGTCTTCTCCTATACTCCCTAAGTAGCCTCCCAGAACGATCTGCGCGTTGGGGATTTACTCCATGTCCGTGAAATGCGTAAAATCGACTTGCGACCTCATGGCTTTCTCGGTGCTTCGTAACAGCTCGAACTCCCCCCGCCTCTCGACTGCAAGTCCAGCTCGGGAGAAGTCTCTCTGCGCACCTGTCATCACGCAAGAGGCCGTGTGTTGTCGGAAAATCAAACCTGCCGTTCAATGGCGGGCAAAAACGCAATGGTTGAAAGGAGACCCCTTGCCTCCAGGCCCCAGCCGGCGCCGGGACGGGGAGAGAGGGGGCCCGGAAAGGCAGTTGCATGAGACCCGCCGGTGATAACATACAGGGGGACGAAGTGAATATAAAGCAATGTCTCAAGCGACATTTCGACCAAGTGTCCCCGGCCTAAAAAGCAGCATGCTACCCAGTGACTGTCTCGCAAAGAATTCCCAAATGTGCATCATCATACTTTGAGAGACGGCATGGATCGCATATGCAGAGACGGGGACGACTCGTCAAGCGGGCTCTGCCCCTTAAGCCGAGACGGTGCCGGCGCTGCCAGGGGGCAGGACGTTCTCGGCGAAGGCGCCGCCCATGTTGCCTATTGAACGAGATCAGTGTTGGATTGAGGAAAAGTATCGTCGGGGAAACTTACCGGCAGGGAAGTAGTTGCAGACCGAGTACCACATGCCGAGGCTGGGGTTCAGGGTGCCGGGCTCGCAGAAGTGCACGGCGCAGCCGACCTGCTTGGTGTCGACCCAGACGACCTGGGAGAAGTGACCCCAAGCCATGAAGTTGCTCATGTCGGGCTCGCCACCGTAGAAGTTGGGCGAGTAGAGGTTGAGCTCGCCGTTGTACCACATGTTGCTGATGGCCTGGGAAACGGCCTTGGAGGCACCGAGACCATCGCCGTTGCTGGCACCCCACATGGCAAGGTTCTGGCCGTAGCCACCGCCGCCGGGGGTCCTGTTGGGTGGTGTCAGATTCAAATGAAGTGTGATGGAGCGATGAGTGGGAGGAACTTACAGATCGTGCTCGAAGACACACTTGGCGGCGCTCTCAGCGGCGTAACCGGCGTACTTGGAGCCCCACTCAAGGGCGGGAGCGGAGTGGTTCTGACGGTGGATGTTGTGGTGGTAGAGAGCGGCAGACTCCATGCTGTCGTCAGAGGGGGCGGCAACCTCGGCGGGCTTCTCCTCCTCGACGGCGACAGGAGCGGGGGCAGGGGACTCGACGACGACGGGCTCAGGCTCCGGGGCGGGAGTGGGCTCGACAACGACGGGGGCGGCCTCGACAACAGGCGCGGGGATGGGCTCGGGAGCCGGGTCGGGGATGATGGTGGAGAAGACAGGAGCGGGCTGGGCGGGCTCCTCGAAGAACTCGGCAGGGGTCTCGACAGGAGGCTCCTGGCCAGCGGTGACAGTGACGGTCACCCACTTGACCTCGAGGACGGTCTCCATGGCGCGCTTGTCGAGGGCGGCAGCGAAGGCCATGACGGCGCCAGAGGCGGCAAGAATGACGGAGGACTTCATTGTGATTGAGTGGTTGGTGTGAAAGAGGGTTCTGGATGCTTGTTAGTCTCGCCAGGAGATTTGAGAGTTGAGATGATCTTGAGCGCGGAAACGGCAAGAGGGCGAAAATGATGATGGCCAGTGAATGAACAGATGTAATGATGAGAGAAACAGTGACAAATGGGTATCAAGAGATGTGTAGTAGCAGCGCTATGAGTGAGGTGTAATGAGACGGACGAAGAGAAAGAAGAGAACGGGACAGGCGCAGGAAGTTGAGGCCGCGGGACGTGGTAATATATCTGGACGGCGGGGAGCCCGTGGCCGTTGGAATGCAGGTAGCGCGTCGACGTTTCGAAAGGCCCCTCTGCCGGGTGCGGTCTCGAACCCTGCGTGCCAGGCCGAGGCGGTCGTCACCCGCACGCAGAGGTCGGGACAAAGGCATTGTGAGGGAGCTGGGCATTCCAGTTGTTCCCGCACGCAGCCGTTGTCGAACCGTTGCATTTCGCACCCGAGAATTCGTCCAGAGAGGGGCGCCATGTGGTCTAGGCGACTGTCCCCACGCGCCCACCCGTTCCAAAAATTGACAAAGGAAGTGACGAATGCAAGTGTGCTGAAGCGGGAACATGGGGCCAAGGGAGGAAGGGAAATGCTGTGCTCAAGTCTGAGCAGCACAGCTCGACTGGTTGCAGCCTGGCTTACCTTGATGGCGTCTTTGTGACTGTACTCGGAAGTGGACTCGAGTGTTCGTGGGGTGGATCGAAGATATAAGTTATATCCTCGTTGCTGTCAAAGCCGGTAGTGATGATTTGCAGTGATGCTTGTCGTAATGGTTCCGTCGAGGACCTTTGTCGTATTTGTGTGTACGTCGGTGGTGTGTGGTTGGACGAGGGAAGCCGCAAGTCTTGCTTGTGGACCAGGCGAAACAGGGAGTCAGAGAAGGAGTGACAAGAACAAGAGCTGAAGGCTGCCGGGCGTCTTTGAGGTTAAGAAGAGGGCGAAGGAGTGTGCCGTCGTCGGATCGTGGACGTGGTGGTTTTGGCGGTTGAGCGGGTTGTTGCGTCGGGTTGGGTTGAGGGAGTGGTGGGGTGTGGATGTGGGTGGGCGACCGAGGCCTTGAGGAAGGAGTGTGGGTTGGAAGAAACGAAGTTGTGCGGTTTTTGCAAAGGAATGTAATGGGTCGGAAACCGGTTCGCTCCTCAAGAGGTGGTGAAGCAGAAGGAGAGAATCCAGAACAGAGGACGAAGTGAGACGGGCGGCGGGCTAAAAAGGACTGGCTGAGCGGGTGCAGGTGCACCTCCTGTGGGGGGCCTGGAACACGACGACCTCGGGACCAGGGTGTGCGGCCGACTCGACAACCAAGTGGGAAACGACGGGGATGGGGGAAAGTGGTGATGGTGAGGCTAGGATCGTTGGAGCCGGCGCCGCAGGGTCGTATTTCGCAGGGGGTGACAGGGCAGGGAAGGAAGGGGAGGGCAGGGTAGGGGTTCGCTCGTCTGCTGGCGGCCTGGGGCTGGGGGGCGTGTCGCTTGAGCGCGGTTGTGGAGAGTCAGTGCCAGCGGAGTGGGCAGGAACTTGGGAAGGCGCCCTGGCCCACGGGTGCGCGCTCCTTCCTCAAGTTGCCCCGTTCGCCCTTCACAGTGTTCGTTCGCTCTTTCCCTCGGTGCCAGGTGGGGCTTCATCGCAAGGAAAGTGCAGGTGCACTGGGAGGAAGGAGGCCCGGAGCAGTGACGTTGCCTTGCGAGATTTGCCTGCGATCGTGGTGCTCATCTCGTGATCCATGCAACGTGGTTTGTTATGACCAGACGACGACATGTGTTCATCCCAAGTCAGATTATCTCAATCACGATGACTCGGCTCCCATTTCCAACTGGCACGGAAGCCTCTCTGACGTAGGGATAGTCGGAAGGTGTGTTTGTGCATATACCTGCCTCCGCTACAGAGTCACAATTCTCCTCGTCGCTGTCTGTCTGCCGTCCTCTTGATCTGGGGGAAAAGGGGGAAGGGGGCGTGTAGCGGAGGCATTAAGGTGTGGAGTGGATCCATCGGTACCCGCTGCATGCCCAGGAACGCGCCAGGTACCACGGAGCATTCAGCCAATCAACACCGACAATTCAGAGATCCGGGGGTTCGGAGGCGTCGGCCTAACACCCGCCTGGCCTAACGTCTGCATCCCGTTCTTCATCGTTGGGTGAAGCAATCTTGCCATTGAAATTGCTTCTGTACACACGGCACATCTCGTGGCCTAGTCACGACCTTCCAACCCGAGCGCTGACGGCCTGCTGACTAGAGTGCCAGGGCCATGTGGTCTTGCGCAGTGTCACCGGTTGACGATGAAGAAAAGGGGCAAGCCTCTACGAATATCCACGAGCTGAAGAGAGGGGGGCTGACGGCTTGCTGCCGCTATTGGCAATCCGCGTGCGATCAGAGACACGTCCACCCCGTACGTGCCATTGCCGAAGCGCATGCTCGGATCGGTGGAGTGGATGCCACTGCACGGAGACAGAAACATGAGGGGCACCGATGGACTGATGGACGACACTGTGGACTGGAGTGCATGGTGGTCTCGAATGGATCGAGTCTGGAAGCCTGCCCACTTCGGGGTGTGCGAGCGCTCCCGTCACAAGTCGCCCGACGGATGGCCCAGCGATCGCGTGCAAACACCTTCATATTCTCCGCATTACGGGCACGCCGCACGGGTGCCAGTAGGTGCAGCCATTACTTGTGAGTATGCAGTGCGGGATGGGCGGTCGGCTTGTTTGCACCTCTGAGCACTTACACACGCACTGGACATGTTTAAACGCCTGCCTTGATGTCAGGTCGAGGGCAAAAGGGGCTTGCATCTGTGCTGTTCGACACCAACTTGAACCGACTGCACTCTCTCAGCTGGACGCCCGGTTGAGGCGGCCATAGCCACACGCCCCAGATCAATCATCTAGCCAATCAAAAACCATGAAGCTTCATGCGGGCGGCCACTTCTGGCCCCTCCTCCAGACAACCCGGGCGGGTTCCTTGCAGCAAGCAGCGAACATCAGTGCGTGATTTGCGCCCAGGGTCCGCACCTTCCCTCCGTTCTCCCAGGTCTCCCGCCTTGCCCGCCTGCCATTGCTGGCAGGCCCCCTCATTGGCACGCCCCGTGGCGTCTCGTCAAACGCCGCTAGCGGGGGGTCCGTCACTGTTTCTGAAACACCTCTAATCTCGGCAGGCCCCGCCCAAGGACACCGTCGACGACGCTGCCGGTTCATCCAGTCTTTTCTACCACTCCATCCTTCCATCGTCGTCCCGTCTCTCCAGACCATCTTTGATTGCTTGTTTATTAAGCCCGCTGTTATTACACCTGGATTCAACGGTCATTTCTTGTTGTCTCCCCAGTCCCCCAGTCTTGCTACCACCCCGGACCGGCACAACTTATAACAAGATGAATCTCACCCTTGTGAGCGGGACATCGAATCTTGCTGGCAGTCCACGTCTTGCGTGCCGTCGTTTCACATAGGGATGGCCCCGGGCCGTCGTCCACCTTGCCTTGCTTGACCTGGCCCTGTCAGGCAGGCGTCAGTGAGAACAGCCAGCGGCTTGCCTCCTGTCACCCGTGGCCGCCGCACGGTGGGAGGCACAGAAACAGCCACACGTGCCCACCCGCCTCTCGCCCCTGAGCGACTTGGCCGGGCCACAGACACGCTCGGTTGATACGCCGACAGCTGCCTTTTCCCGTGCGAGACCCGACAATTGACCAGCTCCCTGAGCTCAACGCAAGCGCCGCCCCCGGCCTGGGCATGGGGCATCCAGGGCCCTGGAAGGTTGGCAGTCTCAGCAGAGTCTCATCCATCCCGATTCTACTTGAGCATCGGCCGTGACCCCTTCGGCAGGCGGCGTCGGATCCCTGAAGCCATCATTTGGTCCGAAACGACCGAGCGTGCATCGGGACTCCAGCTTGGCGGGAGGCTACCAGCAGCGGGTGGAGGACGGTGGACTTCCGCGAAGGCTGCAAGCCTGCAGCGCAGTGGTGCAAGCAGGCCCGGCCCCTTGCAAGCTCGCTTTTCGTGCAACATTGCGGCGTCCGCCCACGTCCTCGACTTTGTGGGTTGATGGATCAGCGAGATCCTCGGGGATGGGGCCGGCAGTTGCCCCCAATCTTGGTACATTGCATCGCACGACACGCCCTATGATCACTCGCCTCCGCCATGTCGTCGGTTCGAGGCACCATTCTCGCAGATGTCAGCCGAAGAAGATGCTCACCTGGCGCTCGGGCTGAACACCCGACTGAGACCACTAGCTCACGAGCCGGCTTTCCTAGAATCTTCGGAGAGGCTTCAGGCCACGCTGCGGCGCTGCCAAGGCCGGTTCGCCTCCCAATCTGCCACTGACTCGCTCCTTTGACCAGCTTCCCAATGGTGGCTGCACTTTGACAAACACACATCGGGGTTTGCGACTTTCTGGCGGCGAGCCCTCGTGCTCAAGACATGGATTGCTGATATTAAGTTGAGGATCGTCGGTGACCACTCCTTGGCAGCGGCGCAGCCGCCACAAACTAGACTGCGTCTGGACCGAGGGCCGTGGAGTCGCCAATCTTCCTTCGCATCGCTGATCATCCCACTGCAACGCAGTGGAAGGCCTCTGGAAGTTTCTCCTCGCCCTCCTCCGCGGCAAGTTGTGGCGGGCATGAGTCGTAACGTCTACCCGTCCTTGCCGTCCCAGCTCCACGGCCGACAAGCGTGGCCCCGGCTGCCCAAATGCTGTCAAACGTCATGGGATGGTTGCGAAACATGGAGGGACCCTGGACCTGGGTGCATATCAGTCATCTCAGCCTGCATCTCCGCGAAATGAACCACCTTGCGCCGTCCCGGCTGGCAAACTACCGCAATCGCTCTCATCATATCACGGCCCGATGCGTTGTTTTCTGCTGTGGCCCACACGCTCATCTGCGAACCTATGTCGTCGGCATTGCGATTCGCGCAAATGTTCTGATGAAAAAGGCTGAGGTGGGAAACCATGGCCAATGCGCCGACAGCCGCGGGCATCCGCACCGGCCGCATCATGCTTCTGCTGCAGCAAGGGGCGACTGGCTGACGTCTCTGGGAGACAAAACATATTTCCTCCTCTAGGCCATACAATGGCCGACCGGCCCCGAAACGCTCGGCCAGACGTTGCGAGGAAAAGCAATGCATGTCGACTGCAGTTGGCGCCCGCCGAACTTCCCCGCCTTTCGGAGCCATGTCTCGCCCGCAGCGCATCAAGCCACGAAGGACGGGCATGCCTGTGTTGTTCCCATCAACAGCAAACTCAACGATGTTAGCTGCTACCTCTGTTTCAACCAGGACACAACGCTCTCCTGCCGGCATCTGATCCAGACTGCTACTGCTCCATCCCGCGAGAGCACCACAGACCCTGTACTCCTCCCCCATGTCATCAACCTCAAACCAAGTTTTTCTTCTGCTGGTGTCGCACCGGGCGAGAGAACGTTATGCGGACGGGCCCCTCTGCATCAAGTGCACACTCGTCTCGGTCTCGCCCGTTCCATTGGCCGCCCTGAGCCGCGGGCATCTCTGCAGCCCGTGGCAAACGACTGACGGTCGTGATCAACGCTGACACGACAGTGGCGATCTCATCACTCGGAATGTGACAACCCCATATTGTGATGGCTGGGCGATGGATGTCCCAGGATCGAGTTCATGCTGGCCATCCAGATGAGACACAGCAAATGGATGGCCTCGCCGGCTCGATCCATACCCTCCATCGCTGCCTCGTAAACCCGATCACATGGCACAGGATTAACAGCCCGTGGCTCGTGGACTCCTGACTCAACTTCCGACGTCGTCGGGATCTGAATGTCTTCCCGGGGCGAAGCAAAATCCGTCATTGTACGCGTCTTCCGAGCCGCCATGTGCCGTTCTTGTCATACGATGCCGAGTCCCGACTGCCGGCACATCGGCTCTGGAGGGCTTCGCGGCCCCGGGCCGGCCAGGGAAGTAGGTGGCGGAACCAGTGTCATTGAGGGGCTTTGCGCCATGCAGTTTGCTGACTGCCGCAGCGGCACGCTGCTCTAGTCGTGTCAAGCAGACAGTCGGGCTTTTTCTTGCATCGAGGCAGCAAAAGCCAGCCGATGTCGTACGGAGCCAGGGTTGTCAGGCGGTCGGCTAGACCTCTCTCTTCTGCCCACTATCATGTCAACGCCGGCTCTGAAGACAGGCGTCGGGCTTTGTGGTCAATGGTGAAAGTCGGCCCAGCATGTATCATTCCTCGAGCATCCCGCAGTGCGCTGGATTCTGTGACTTGTGTCTCAAGCCTCTGCCTTGTTCTGGCACGTTTACTCGGCCATGCCGGCCGGTATGGCGCATGGTGAGCCTAGCCTACGTGGCCCGGAGCTCTTAGAGTAGACCGAGGGTACAACGTGAGCATTGCATGTGCTGACGTTCAAGATCCTCTGCGTTAAGCTGCTGTCAACCCCGAGCGACAATAGTGACACTGCCCCTCACTTGTGACTCCCGCGATCCCATCACATAGCGGTTCAAAGTGACATTGTGTCAAGCCCCCCGACATTCTAGAAACCCGTTCGATCTTGCCAATCATGTTTGGGTACCGGTCATCGGATTGTAACCACAGACGGGAGGATATCGATCGCGAATAGCCTCCACCCCTCACTTCTCGTGCCATGTGGGATGCAGTCATCCTACACCCAGGAAACAGCATCCGAACCCGGAAGAGAAGCTGACTTTTGAAGCACTGGAACTTATGGCGTCGGAGGAGCGAGAGTTGCTTCTGGCTCATTCGCTCCAGAGACAGAGTTACGTTGGTCACGGTGCTCACCTTATACTTCCTATAGATCGCAGGCAACTCAGAAGTCACAAGTAATGATCGATTATAGTCAAGCCCTCCATGTGTCACGACGTCGAGACCGGCCATGAGTCACAAGGTCGAACAAACTCGCCTTCGGAGACTTCCCAAGATCCAGATTGTGGAAGTTGGGACAAGCTCCGTCCCCTTCAGCATCCAGCATTCCGGACTCATGATTCGACGAGAAAGCGTACACCTTGAGTATTCTCTCCAACCTTGTGATGATGGTCCACAGCATTCCGTGTCCAGAAGGACTTGGGAAACGTGAGCATTCCCCTGCCGGCGTTACCTCCCAGTGATAGCCTCGGCTTGTGACCGCGCCCACGTGCTATGACGTCGCCACTTGCGCAAGCTGTGTCGACGAATGTGGCACACAATCATGCTGTATCTGATGTCTAGACCGCCCGGTGTCGAAGGGTGAGCCACGGGGACAAACATCGGATGTACGGCGTCTCTGACATGGCGGATATCACGATGAACCAGACCCTTCTCGATTGTTGATGACATATGTACACAGCTCTATTCGCCGCTCTGACATCGCACGGCGTCTCGGCCGCCCCCGAGCAAGCTCCTTCGCCTCTGTCCGTACCAGATCACATCCGTCTGCCCCCGCGCTGGAGGCATCATGGCTTCACATTCATGCCTTCCCGGCATCAGCCTGCTTCGAAGGGGGGATCCAGGGCTGGGATGAGTTGGGGTTGGTGCGGTGGTGGGAGGCAATGTTCTGTTGCCTGAGCTCCACGGGGACGTAGCCGGGGTGCTGGTCGGGGATGTGCTTCTCGAGTTTCTGTTTGATGTCAAGTCAGCCGTGTACGCTCCGAAGGGATTGATGCCAGGGACGCGTCATGTCGTCAATCCAGCGCCGGATTTCACGTACCAGGTTCTCAAAGACACACTTGTTCAGCTTCCACTCGGCCGGTCGGCACTGGTAGAACTGCTGGTTGTTGTTCTCGAGGCAGTTCCAGTGGGCGCGGAACGACTCGAGGCAGTGGGTGTTGATGTCCTTCAGGCTGCGATTCGGTCAGCACGACAGTTTCAAACACATGTCCATCACCCAGAGCCTCTCCTCTGAACCTGTTCACGTACACGCTCTGGGCACACCGCGTCACCCTCCTGCCCTCCTTCAGGCAGTCGAACTCGCCCCTGCCGTTGGAGTCGGTCTTGCACTTCATGTAGTCATCGTTGTAGTCGCGGCACCGGGCGCCGATGAAGAAGGAAGCGGAGAGAAGAGGCGCCGAGCTAGCACCGATCTCCTGAACCTTGGGGATCGAATCCGGGAGAGGGGTGGTGTCGTAGTGGAACTCCTGGGAGAAGCTATGGGCGCATCAGTGTCGATTCCTCAATTGGGGGTCGCCCGATGGCCCAGGGAGGCCAATCCGGACGTCAGCGCGTGATCAGGGGACGAAGTACATACCGAGGCTGTCGGTTGGCGGACATGATCGCGGCGTTTGTTGGATGCTGGACCTGATGTTGAGAGCTGGGACAGTCGTCGGAGTTGCTGGTTGCGATTTGAAGTTCCAAGTTGAATCAGCGGACATTGATTGGCCTGTCGGCTGTTCAGTGGAGACAAGGCTGGGCTGGCTCGGAAGGAGGGTCGGTGAGGTCTCGGTGAGGGGGCAGCTCCCAAACATTCTTTTCGCGTCGTCCCGTCTTTTAGGCAAAGCTCCCAAGGCCTTGTTCTCCCATTCGTCCACGCGTCACGCCGACACTTTCTTTGCACGCTACAGAGCTGTCTTCCCGATTCCAGAGTCATCTGTATCGATCGATCAATTGTTTGTCTGGCCATGCACTGATAGCTTCGACTGCATTGCTTTCCCGCGCGGCGCATCGGGCGCATGTCAACACGGTCAACGCTGCCCTCCTTCAGCTATCGCCACCTCGGAATCGCCCTTGATCGCACTCATTATCACTCCAATCTGCAGCCATGAGTCTCTTCGGAAAACCAGCAACCCAGGGCGGCGGCTTGTTCGGCGGAAGCACGTTCGGCCAGCCGCAGCAAGCTGCCTCTCAACCCAGCTTGTTTGGACAGTCTACGCAGACCGGTGGCACGGGGCTGTTCGGCCAGCAACAACAGCAACAGCAACAGCAACAGCAGCCAGCACAACAGTCCACATGGGGACTGTCAAAGCCTGCCGGCACCAGCCTGTTTGGCGCATCGCAAGCGCAATCACAACAGCAGCAGCAACAGCAGGGGCTGCAACAATCACAGCAGCAGCAACAACAACAGATGCCCACTCTGGCCCAGTCACAAGCACAACTCTCAAGCTCCCTGTGGCAGCCGAACAACGACTCGCTACGTATGTCTAGACTTCCCTTCTCTTTCAAGAGTATTGACCACTAACGACTTACTCACAGAAAGCCAACGACCTCCGATGGAGAGGCTCGCCGCGACCTTCCAGAAGTGGGATCCGACGAACCCAAACTGCGCCTTCCGCCACTACTTCTACAACAAGGTTGACGAAGCCTCCGTTCCATTCTACCAGCCCGGCCCCAACGAAGACCCCAAGGAGTGGGAGGAGGCGCTGCAGAACAAGCCCGGACAAGGGTTCATCCCCGTCCTAGGCTCCGGCTTTTCGAGCGTCGCGGAGCGCCTCAAGACACAGAAGCGAGTGGTTGCCGAGCACAACAACCGCCTGCACCAGATCAACGCCAGCCTGGACGCAATCCTGTCGCGACACGATCTCGAGACAAGCGTGCGGGCGCTCGCTGCGCGGAGGAGACACGTCGCCCTGCGGGAGCGGTGCCTCGCGCTGGCTGCCAAGGTGCAGGTGCTGCGGAACCGGGGCTACGCCCTAAGTGGTGACGAAGACGATCTCCGGGCGAAGCTCGCGGAGCTGGACAGAAGCGTGCAGGACCCGGCGCTGAGCGCCCGGGAGGAGGAGCTCTGGAGCCGGCTGATCGTGCTCAGGGGCTACGCGGACCAGCTGATGAAGGAGGCCAACAAGCCGGCCCTGGCCAACGGAGAAGGTCTCAGCGAGGACACAGAGCACAAGGTCAAGAAGGTATGTCGATGTCCTGGTCTGATCGTGCCAGCCGCATTCGCTAATCGCCTCATCACAGGTCTTGGAGGATTACGAGAAGCAGATCCAGCATCTCAAGAAGGAGGTTGATTCCATCACGAAAGACTTTGCGCAGTGGGAGAAGGAGAGGGACGCCCGGTAGAAGGACAGTTAGAGGCCGGCGAATTTGCCCGTTTGTCGAGCGAAGACAATACGGACACCTGTATGATTTTTGGCCATGACCAAGTACTAGAGACCAGGCGCACTTGGGCTGGACAATGGAATGCCCATGAAACAAGTTTGCAAGGCCCCTCGAGTTGTAGAGTGATGATTCGCGTGTGGTCATTCAGGATTCGCATTACTTTCTCCGGCTTCCCATCCGGCAATATAGTACAGGGTATTGTACAACGATACAACGGTGCTGAGGCCTAGCTGCCGTGCCACCCTGGCAGGCATTGCACCGTGCCGCCGGTCATTGTCGGTCCGACGGCGCCGCAGTGACGCGGCACTGCTTTCTCGGTCTTGGTCGCCGTGTTGATTTACAGCACCTTGTAGATGGCGTCAATGGCGAAGGGGGCTGTGACCGAATCGTTAGTCCTTGGATCTGGCAGGGGCCGTCTTTGGTGGCTCTCGACGTACAGAGGTAGAGCAGGACAGCGGTCGCGATGCTCGACTGGATGGTGAAGTTGGCGGCGTACTCCATCTCCTTGATCTCGGCCTCGGTGAGCTGAGGGGGGGCGACTGCAAGAGTGTCAGCGTGTCCGGGTAGCTTCTCGGCGGGTTCACGTACATCCTCCGAACATGTTGACGGTATTTGATGAAGGGGAGAGAGGGAATGGGTTGTCGGTTGTGGAGGTGGCTGTCGCGTTTGGCCGATGATGTCGTCGCAAAAATTTGGGAGAGCTCTCTTCAGAGGTGCAGGGACGGTTTTTGATTACATAATCGACAACCCCTAGTACTCAACGTCGGGTCGACACTCAGGAGCAGCCAAGATCCAGACTTCGCTTTGCACACTCCGAATCGGATTGACGGAACAAAGGAACCCAGGCCTTAATTTGACGAGGTGTCAAAGAGGAACCGACAAAATCTCGAGAAAGCCCCTTTGGATGCACAGCCTTCGGGGAGAATAGCCACCAAGGTGAGAGTCGAGAACAATGGCCGCAGACAAGGGCCAGGACACGGCCGAGGCTGGCACCAAGGGGGCAGAGAGCCTGGCTTCGAGTGCTTTGTTCGGTACTCGAACTGGATGCAGTCCTGCGGTCACGCCGCTCTCGACCATCAGTTCCAATGCACTGACCGGGTATTCTGGTATTGGTCGGGGCCAGCAACACCTTTTTCACGTCACCTAACCAGCTGGCCTTGCCCAGGTATTGTAACTGAATTCATATTTAGGTGGAGTCGCTCTTCCTCGTAGCTGTTCTGATCGTCCGTTCCATTGCAAGTACTCGCATCGTTCCAGCTCTATCATTCCAGCACCACGTATCCATTACGCCCTCGGGTATAGAGGAAGAAGACATGGACCGCGTCCAGTTCATGTTTTCTAGGCGCAAACGCCATTATGCAACCGACCTGTTCGCCCAAAATCCAGACGTCATCGACCATGTCAATGCGCATTCACGACGCTCGCCTCCGAGTCCGCGTGGAGAGGAAGCCCGGATTAAATCATGGGTCCGCATTACCATGCAAGAACCCAACCAAAACGACACGTTTCCCCAGTTTGAAAGGCTTCCTCCAGAAATTCGGGACCTTATCTGGGACTTTGCGATCCTCCAGCTTCACCGCTCCTTCGTTTTGGCCGGAACGCTTTTCGATCGTCAGGAAAGGGATCTGAACTATGCGGCACACATCCGGGACGTCGAGCGCCGGAGAGGTTGGCAGCGCCAGTTGGCCGATCCAGCTCTGGCGCGGACATGCCGCGCTGCCAGATCAAGATTCTTGAATGCTTCAGTCAACAAGCCCGAGTATTGGACCTATCTCTCGAAAGTCAGAGGAGTTTTCCTCCCGCACGACAGCGTCTTTGTCACTGGCCCCGACGGGCCTTTGGCATTCCTGAAGTCGACACCCCAGCACCAGTATCCGCCTTACGCGTGTCGGATACCCAACCTTCCGGAGATCATGCTGCCTTGGCAAGGACTCCTGATTGCCCCCAGACCGGCGGATGCCTCGCCCAGCAGAAAAAACACGCGAGCAAGTCTCCAGATGTGGGCGACGGAATTGAGGGAATTTCGAAGGAATCCCATTGTGACTCCCAACTTGAAGGCTATTCAAGTCGATTTCTGGGGCAATGAGATTGAGATCGTGTTACGACACTGCCCGATTTTCGGCTGCCAATGCCACGAGGATGGGATTCCACCTGACCAGGCGATACCGGCGCGTTTGCAGAAGGCCGACCTTGTCTCTGTCGTGGACCTATTTGACAACGCCCGCATCGATGAGCTATTATCTCTGGGTCAATATCGCGAGAGGTATAAGGTAGATGGGGGCCAGTCCTTCTCACCATTCCAGTGGCTGCAATGGAGATGGAAGAACCGCGGCAGGGACGAAGTTCTGCTTCAATGGGTAGCACTCCTGGCATCGAGGGCTGGCAAGTTGAGGCCGACAAATTTCCCAGATCTGGACGATCCCGATTCCTGGGTCACCTGGGAGGGCGTCAACAAGAAAAACCAGTGGGTGAAGGGGGTCATGAGGACGATGCCGGAGCTCAAGCCTGTCGTTAGGGTGAGGCTGAACACGCGGCACTTTTCCAAGAACTGTGCTCATTACGAAAGCTACTTCTGATGCTGTCATTTCTGCTTCGACAGGGAAGACTCCACTATGGGCGTGTCTGTCTTTGGGTGTTCAGGTGTAAGGCAGAAGGAATTGGTGGGAGGAATATCTGAGGAGCCCCTGTTGGAAATTGGTGTGTATTGATACATGAAGTTCACACAAAAAGTTGTACAATACGAAATGCTACATCCATTCACCGTCGGTGAGACATAGAATAAGCTCCGCGGCCAAATGCTGGGTGATGTGAGCTTGTCGTTCATGACCAGGTACCGGCCTCGTGGTTGGGTCGGGTTGAAGAGGGAGGTTTCCGATCAGCTGAGCGGCAGACGCTGGCAGGTGCCGCGACACGCGATACGCCACCTGGACCCGCCTTCAGCACTGTCAACCAATCGGTCGAGTCCCGCTGCCGGGAGGTCTGCCGACAAGGCGCGCCTCAAGTCGGGCGGGACTAAGCCGAGATCGGGCGCGGCAAAGGAAAAGTTCGGGCTTATCAGCATCCTTCGTACTGATAAGGCAGGTCGGCTTGTCATTCATTTTGGCCCGTTGTGAGCCGAGTCCCTTCCCAAAGTCAGTCCCTTCCCCTGGCACGCGTGCTTGTCTTGTTGGTTCTCACCGACACATCTCGCTTCGTTCACATCTTGGTTGTCAACAGGGCTCAAGAGTCATCCTTCGAGCAGCTTGCGGTTGTGCCATTGAGCTTCTCTCGAGCCCAATCCGTCCGAGGACACAGCGAGTCCTGTCCCGTGGGTCCCCGAATTCCACTTTCTCTCGGTGGCGAGAGCCGACGTCGTGCGATTCTGACGGGAATTCAGGCGGGCTGCCCAGCACTTCCACCACTTGCACTTGTTGCTTGTGTGACTGCGTCTGAGGATCCTCTCTCTTCCTCCGGCTGTCACGCTTTCAACTTCATCTCATTTCCAACACAGACTGGTCGACAAAATGGCTTCCACCAGGATGTCCCTCCCCCGCCACCTTCGGCTGCCATTGGCATCGCCGAGGGTACACGCCCTTGGTGCCAGTCGCACAGTCTCCTCGGCGGCGCTGGCCTCCAGGAGGACGCTGGCCCCTTCCGGAGCCCGCTGCTTCAGCGTGTCATCTCTGCGATCCCAGCCTCCTGTCAAGAACCCCACCAAGGATCACTCCCTGGCTCCCCTTGATGAGCTGCAGACCTTCATCCCTCGCCACATCGGCCCAGATTCTACGGACGCGCAGGCCATGCTCAAGGCTCTGAGTCCCGAGGTCAAGTCAATGGACGAGTTCATCTCCCAGGTCATCCCTGCCGACATCCTATCGGAACGCGCCAGCTTCATGCCCAGCGGCGAAAAGCCGCTGCTCGAGAGCGATGTGGCCGCCAGGGCCCGCAGCCTCAAGAGCCGCGAGACCTACACGGCCCCCTTCATCGGTGCCGGATACTACCCCGCCTACACACCCCAGGTCATCCAGACCAATGTGCTGGAGAACCCCGCCTGGTACACCAGCTACACCCCTTACCAGCCCGAGATCAGCCAGGGCCGCCTCGAGTCGCTGCTCAACTACCAGACCATGGTCGCCGACCTGACGGGACTGCCCATCTCCAACGCCAGTTTGCTGGACGAGGGCACCGCCGCCGCCGAGGCCATGACCCTCTCGATGAACGCCCTTCCGACGTCGCGTGCCAAGCGCCCCGGCAAGACCTACGTTGTGTCACACCTTGTGCACCCCCAGACCCTATCGGTCCTCAAGGGCCGCAGTCACGGCTTCGGCATCAAGATTGAGGTTCTTGACATCCAGTCCGCGGAAGCTCGCCAGCGCATCGAGACCCTGGGTGACGACCTCGTCGGCGTCATGGTTCAGTACCCCGACACCAGGGGCCACGTCGAGGACTTCCGCGCCCTGTCTGAGCTTGTCCACTCCAAGAAGGCCCTGCTCAGCGTCGCCACTGACCTTCTCGCCCTGACCCTGCTGACGCCCCCCGGCGAGTGGGGCGCGGATATCGCCTTCGGTACCGCCCAGCGCTTCGGTATTCCCCTGGGCTTCGGTGGCCCCCATGCCGCCTTCTTCTCCGTTGGCGAGGCCCACAAGAGGAGGATGCCCGGCCGCCTGGTCGGTGTCTCCAAGGACCGCATCGGTCAGAAGGCCATGCGTCTGGCCCTCCAGACCCGCGAGCAGCACATCAGGCGCGAGAAGGCCACGAGCAACGTGTGCACCGCCCAGGCTCTCCTGGCCAACATGAGCGCCCTGTATGCCATCTACCACGGTCCCCAGGGCCTCAAAGAGATTGCGTCCAAGGTCGTCTCGCGCGCGCGGGGCGTCCAGGAGCTCGCCCAGCAGTTCGGCCTCGAGGTCGAGCAGCCCAGCAACAGCCCCAGCGGCCAGGTGCTGTTCGACACTGTTGTCATCAAGGCTGGCGAGAAGGTCGCCCAGAACATTGTTGACAAGGGCGAGCAGCTCGGTCTGCACTTCCGCGAGCTCGGCAACGGCGACATCGGCATCAGCATCGGCGAGGCCACCGACCTCGAGGCCTTCCAGCGCCTGGCGGCCACCTTTGCCGCCGCCGTCGGCCAGGATGCCACGGCCGCCAAGGATCTGGCGTCCGACATCTACACCCGCGACGCATCCGGCGTCCAGGCCAGCCTGCCTGAGCACTTCAGGCGCCAGTCCGACTTCCTCACGCACCCCGTCTTTAATACGCACCGCAGCGAGACGGAGATCCTCCGCTACATCTACCACCTCCAGTCCAAGGATTTGTCGCTGGTCCACTCCATGATCCCCCTGGGCTCGTGCACGATGAAGCTCAACGGCGCCACCGAGATGTCCCTCATCTCCAAGGACACCTTTGCCACCCCCCACCCGTACACCAACCCTAAGCATGTGCCGGCGTACCTCGAGTTCATCAAGGAGCTGGAGGACCAGCTCTCGGGCATCACGGCCATGGATGCGACGACCCTTCAGCCCAACTCGGGAGCTCAGGGCGAGTTTGCCGGCCTCCGTGTGATCCGCAGGTTCCACGAGCAGCAGCCCGGCGCCAAGCGCGACATCTGCCTGATCCCCAAGTCGGCCCACGGCACCAACCCGGCGTCGGCGGCCATGGCGGGCATGCGCGTCGTGCCCATCGAGTGCGACACCAAGACTGGCAACCTGGACATGGAGGACCTCAAGGCCAAGTGCAAGAAGCACGAGAAGGAGCTGGGCGCCATCATGATCACATACCCGTCGACGTACGGCGTGTTCGAGCCCAACATCAAGCAGGTCTGCGACACGATCCACGAGCACGGCGGCCAGGTATACATGGACGGCGCCAACATGAACGCCCAGATCGGCCTCTGCTCGCCCGGCGAGATCGGCGCCGATGTGTGCCACCTGAACCTTCACAAGACCTTCTGCATCCCCCACGGTGGTGGCGGCCCCGGCGTCGGCCCCATCTGCGTCAAGAGCCACCTCGCGCCCTACCTGCCGTCGCTTCACCCCGACGAGAAGGAGCCCATGATCAGCAGTGCGCCCTACGGCAGCGCCGGCATTCTCCCGATCCCCTGGGCGTACAACGCGCTCATGGGCAACGAGGGCCTGCGCATGGCCACCAAGATGGCCATCCTCAACGCCAACTACATCCTCGCCCGTCTCAAGTCCCACTACAGCATCCTGTACACCAACGACGCCGGACGGTGCGCGCACGAGTTCATCCTCGACGTGCGCGGCTTCTCCAAGACGGCAGGAGTCGAGGCCATTGATATTGCCAAGCGCCTCCAGGACTACGGCTTCCACGCGCCGACCATGTCGTGGCCCGTGGCCAACACGCTCATGATTGAGCCGACGGAGAGTGAGAGCAAGGAGGAGCTGGACCGTTTCATCGACGCGCTCATCTCGATCCGCGCCGAGATCAAGGACATCGAGGAGGGCAAGCAGCCGCGCACCGGCAACGTGCTCAAGAACGCGCCGCACCCGCAGGCCGATGTCATCCTGGGCGATGACGGCAAGTGGGAGCGCCCCTACACCCGCGAGAAGGCGGCGTACCCGCTGCCGTACCTGCGCGAGAAGAAGTTCTGGCCCAGTGTTGCGAGGGTGGACGACGGTATGTTATGATCATTTGGCATAGATGGACATTCGCTAACACGTTCCTGCAGCTTTCGGAGACCAGAACCTCTTCTGCACGTGCCCCCCTGTCGCTGATACCACGGGCGAGGCTTAAGTGCCGGCAGTAAATCTTTCAGGCTACAAGCCGATGTAACATCCCTGCAGCGACACCCCACGCAGGGCGTACACATTCATCATGACTACGGCATATTTATGGACCAAGAGGCCATGCTCGAGGCAATTCAACATTCGAACGGCGTCTGGGTGTTCTTTGGAGGAGGGTAGTGCAGGGTTTTGCTTTTTACATTTTGGTGGTCATATTAGACAAGAGACATCATGAGCAGAGGGTTTGGAAGCGTTTTATGCCACACCGGGCGGGCACGAGGTTATTTAACATTTGACGACGATTCCGTCAGCGGGAGAGGACTTAACGTCCCTCTCGAAAAGAAGCAAGCGGTATGAATTGAAAATTACAGCATTATCACATTCAGTCTGATTGGCTTGATGAACGTCAATGTGAATGCCCCTGTGTTGACCGAGCCCACCGAGGCTCACCGAGACCGCGCGGGACAGCGGGGTCCTGGCGCTTCAGTGCGCGGTGCAGCACAATTAGTGAGCTACCCCGCCACCCCGCCATCCGGTCAAAAAATTCAGGAAAGCGGCGGCGCAACGAAGAAGATCTGCTTATCAAGCACCCGCTCGACAGCCAACTTCCACACGGCGTCAGCATAAGAACGAACAGAAGCCAGGCTCGTTCTGCAGTTCCGACAGACACATCCATCCTCCTCCCTACCCAGAGAAAAACACCCCACCGAAAAACAGCCATGTCCGATCGCCGCCCCGAAGAGAACGACGTCCCTGATGAGGGCCCCGACGTCCTCGACGCCGACGAGGTCGGCGAGGAGATCGCTTCCGACGACGAGGGCGACGTGCCCATGGACTCGGACAACGAGGAGATTCAACTCCAGAACGACTCCATCGCCTACTTTGACGGCCACGCCGACTCGGTCTTCGCCATCGCCCAGCACCCCATCCACCCCTCCCTCGTCGTCACGGGCGGCTCCGAGGGCGACGCCGACGACGCCCCCGGCAAGGGCTACATCATCGACACCAGCGCCGCCGCCGAGCGCCCCGTCCTCCCCGCCAGCTTCAGCGGCGCCGACGAGCGTCCCACCACCGAGCTGAGCCCTCTCTTCCCCATCGACGGCCACACCGACTCGATCAACTCCCTCGCCTTCACCCTGCCCCGCGGCGAGTTCCTCGTCAGCGGCGGCCTCGACGGCAAGCTGCGCGTCTACTCGGCCGACGTCTCGCCCCCCAACGCAACCTTCAAGTTCCTCGCAGAGGCCCAGGAGGTCCCCGAGGTCAACTGGATCGCTCCCTGCCCGAGCCCCGACTACCCCAACACCATCGCCATCGGCGCTTCAGACAACTCCGTCTGGGTCTACACCATCGACCCCGCCGCCGACCCCCAGAACCCTCTCCAGCTCGTCAACACATACTGGCTGCATATGGGCGCCTGTACCGCTGGCGCCTGGACCCCCGATGGTGCCCTGCTCGCCACCGTCGCCGAGGACTCGTCCCTCTACGTCTGGGACGTCTGGGGTCTCGCCGCCTCCAAGGGCGCTGTTGACTCCAACGGCCAGACCGTCGTCGCCCTCACCAGCGAGGACCAGCGCTTCGAGGTTGTCGGTGGCCTCTACTCTCTCGCCGTCGAGCCCAACGGCACCTTCCTCGCCGCAGGTGGTGCCGGCGGCCAGGTCAGGATCGTCTCTCTGCCCCGCCTGTCCGCTTCAGCTCAGGATAGCTCCTCAAAGGCCGGCAAGTCAAAGTCGGCCAAGGGCGCCGCGTCGCAGCAGGTCGTCGCCGGTGGTCAGATCCTCGCCAGCCTTCAGATGCAGTCCGACAGCATCGAGACGCTGTCCTTCGGTTCGCCTACCGGCGGCCTGCCAAACCAGCAGACCACCCTGCTGGCCGCCGGTAGCGTCGACGGCGGCATCACCGTCTACGATGCCACGCGCCGCTTCGCCGTGCGCCGCAGCATCGCCGCAGCCCACGAGGAGCACAGTGTCGTCAAGGTCGAGTTCGTCCCCGGCACATGGCTGCTGACGAGCTGCGGCATGGACGGTGTCGTCCGCCGGTGGGACCTCCGCGGTGCCGGTTCTGCTCAGGGCGCCGGGCCCTCGAGTACCGGCCTGCTCAAGGAGTGGAAGGGTCACCGCGGTGACGGTGAGGGCGGTGGCGTGCTGGGTTTCGTGCAAGGGTCAACAGGCGAGAGGGTCATCACAGCCGGTGATGACGGCCTTGTGCTCGTCTTCGAGGCATGAGCGTACTCCGCTCGCGCTGGAGAAGAGGGGGACTGTACGATGCCATGACCATAGATAAAAGGGGTGAAGAGCCTGATGATATCCGAACTCTTGATTTTGATTTTTGCACACTGAACAATTTGAACCTGCCTAGCCGGGATATCATTAAACTATAGTGACTACAGATTCCACTCGCTTATTCTCTTGAACTCGTGCAAGGCCGTCAACCCAAAAAGTTCTTCAAGTTGCCACCAATGTTCTTCAGATCCAGCAGGAACGTGTCGTGGCCAAACATGCTCATCTCCTCGCTCAGCTCGTAATGAGCCACGTTACGGTTGCCCGCCAGCTTGAGCGCCTCGGCAATCTCGCGCTGCTGCCATGCCGGGAACAGGATATCGCTGACAACGCCCATAACCAGAGCTGGTGTGTCCCGGAGGACAGTCAGGCCCTGGATCAAGTCCTCTGGTGGCCGCGATGACACCTCAACTGACGAGTTCTGCGCATCGGTTTGCGACTCAGGCTGCTCCTCATACGGCTTATCGGGAAGCGTGAGGCTGCACGACAGGTCTGCGGCCGCCTGCTCCACGCCGGCCTCAAGCTGCTCCGCCCGCTCGGCGCGACGGGCCTGAGCGGCGAGCTGGTTCTCGCGACCCAGGTCGAACAGATCCATGGCCTTGCTCACATACAGCAAGCTGTTCGCATCGTACGTGAGACAAAACTTCTCGCCGGCATGGTCGAGGTAGGTCTCGATCAGGAAGTCTGGGCATAGCGCTGGCGGCTTGCCAGGGTCAGCCCGCCGCCTGCCGAACCGCTGCTCCCACTCGGGGCCGGACCGGTAGGTGACGGTGGCAATCTCGCGTGCCAGTTTCATGCCGGCGTGCGGCAGGGTCTTGCCGTAGTAGAAGCCGCGCTGCCAATTGGGGTCCATCATGAGCACCTGCCTCTGTGTGTGGCGCATTGCGATGCTGTAGGGGTGGCTCCTGGCACAGCCGCTGATGGAGGCGATCCTGCCGACCCGGTTGGGGAACAGGACACCGGCCGCCAGAGACTGCATGCCGCCCATACTGGAGCCGACGCTCGCGTACAGCTTGTCCACGCCGAGGTGGTCCAGCAGGCGGAACTGGGCACGTACCATGTCCTCCATGGTCAGGATGGGGAACCTCGTCGCGTATCGTTGCCCGTCTGCCGGGTCGACGCTGCCTGGACCTGTCGAGCCATAGCAGCCTCCGATGACGTTTGTGCAGATGACGTGGTATTTGTCGGTGTCGACGGCGCCGCCTGGCCCGATGAACTTCTCCCACCAGCCCGGCGCCGGGTTGGCCTCGGTCGAATGTGCGTGTGACGAGGCCGACAGGCCGGTGTGGAGAAGGATGACGTTCGACTTGTCGGCGTTCATCTCTCCCCAGGACTCGTAGGCGATGTCGAATTCGGGCAGGACGCCACCCCAGTCGAGAAGCAGCGGTTGGTCGCAGTGGAAGGTCTGTGTTGCGCCAGCGGTGTAAGAGGGCTCGGGGCCACTCGACTCGAAGCTGGCCTTGAGTTTGGCAGAGCGCTGCTCGAGGGCATCTAGACACGGGAAGGACATGGCCGGGTTGGATGCCTCGGTGGCAGCGGCGGCCTTCGCAGGCTTCGAGTGGAAAGATCGGGTTCCATTGCTGGGAGCTGTGGTTGCGCGTGCGGCAGAGCAGAGGGATGTCGAGGCCGGCGCATGACGACGAGGGGTCGAGGCCTTCGCCGAGCGAAGAGCCGCTGAGCTAAGTCTCTGCAGCTTCATGGTGACAGATGAGGATACAACCAGTGCCAACCTTCTGCTCGGAGGGAGGAATTGGGTATATAGCCCATGGCGATAGTTTGTCAGCCCCTCGGCCGATCGCCCTGGCAAGTGGATATGTCGAAGCTCCGAAAGCTCTCCGGAGCTGGATGGCGAAATTCCACGTGACCGCTCTTAGATAAGAAGGCTTATAGGCGCCGATAAGAAGCACGGGATGACGTAAGGCGGGGCCTCACATGCACGGCGGGGTCAAGCTTTCTGACAGTGACGGAGGCCTGCAGATCACCCTGGCCTTTAAACTGCCGCCTATCGTGTCTCAAGATGACGCGTGGGCAGTCAAGGCAGTGTACACCTACCTACTTACAGGACGCAACTTAGAACACTCACAGCATTTGCCTCCTACACAAACCATACAAACCTACTCCTACTCACTGTGTCTACAACTTCCTTATCAGTTGCCCACGATGGCTTTTATTCCCATTCTCCTCGTCGGCATCGCCGGCGGAGCTCTCTACATGAACGGAAGCAGAAGACCTGAAAGTCCCAACATGCCTCAAACCAATACCAGCACGCCCCAAACCAACATGCCAGAAACCAGCAAAATCACATCTCCATTTGCCAAGACAAACCCATTTGCCCAGGCAAATGGCCAGTCGCCCGCCCCAGGCTGGTTCTCCCAACCCAAGCAAGAAGCTTTCCTGCCTGGCCCCGTCGATGTCCTCGTCGTCAAGGCCATGCTGGCCAAGGGCCTCTCCCTTCCGCCAGAGATTCTCGACATGATTATCGACCATGCCGAATACTGGCCTTGCACTGAGACCTCGATCGAGTTCAGCTCCGCCAACCGCCCGCGCATCAACGGCGGCGGGCACGGTAGCAGCTCTGAAAATACACTCCTGATCCGCTCGCCTCCCATCGGTTTCACCCAGGCGGACATCCAAGACAGGGAGGCCTGGAGAAACGCGCCGCCTTCCGAGTCTCCTTCCAGCGAGCCAATCTCCCCCGAACACTTCAAGACACATCTCAGAGCCATTCCCACACTCGAGCGTCCCGTCCGGAAAGTCGTCTTCAAGCTGCGATCGAGGGATCAGGCGTGGGGCGGTAGTCGCGAACATCAGCAAACCTACCAGGGGTCTTGGACTTGGTTCGAAGCGGGACTGGAAAGATTCGAGACACCCAACGGCGAGGACGAGCCAGAGATCACGAGGCCTTTCGACACAGCTTCTCTACGGCCAGTGTATCCCACGGGGGAAGCAGTCACCAAGCCTAACGGCCAGCGCGAGATCAAGTACCCCCTTAACCCGGACGAAATGCACACTATCCAGCGGAACAGGACCGCCGGACGCCAGATGGTTGATTATGAGGTGGTCTGGAGATGGACAGATGATATCTCGCCCGAGTCTCTGGAGGCCGAGCGTCTCGAGGAGATGGGACGAGGCAAGGCATCTGGGTCCGGTGAGTTTGTGCGCAACCTGAGGCTTGGCGATGTGGTCAGCATCTGGGGCAAGGCGAGGTTCCTTGGATGGGCCAACAACGTCGAGAGAGCGAGTGTCCAGGTGTACTGGGCTCTGTAGCTTCTTTTCTGCATTTGCACGATGAAACGGCAGCATAGCACACGGCAGTTTGATTTCAGCAGAGCGGGCGGGGTTGTCTTTTCTCGGCGTTCATCACGATAAGAACCTAATCAAGTTATGAATGACTTCATTTGAATTAGTAGGTGATACCCATGTGATTTTCGTGTGTAAAGGGACGATGAGGATGATGGGCAGAGGAAGTGGTGATTCGGTGATGTTTGACGTCACCCTTGTTAATTGGCCCGCCCCCAGGCCTCGGCCCACGACTTCACCCTTCCATCATCACAGTCCAACGGAACACCCTCTGTCCATGCCATTCCACAGGATGAGGTGGGCAGCCTGTGCAGAATTACGACCAGTCATTCAAACAACCATCAAATACTCAGCAAACGCGAATTGCCGCCCGACGACAAAGGCATTCTCACCACGCAGCATGTCTTCCCAACCACCCAATGCGTCGTACATGATGTACCAGGAGATCCCCGTCAAGCTCCCCGACGGCCTTTCGGAAGACCAGGTCCTCGGCTTCAAGCCCTTCACCGTACGTGCTCCAATTGATGTCGTGGCCCCCGCTGATCATTTCAGTCTTGGATCACAACCCTGAAGAAGTCGCTCGTATTGCAAAAGAGCAACCCCAAGCACCCCTTCCATCCCTCGCCATACAAGATTTACGCGGTCAACATCCAGTCATACGACATGTTCGGCCCTCGCCTGGGCTTTCTGAAGGCCTTTGCCTCGGTAACCAATCCGGAAGGCGAGCGTCTCCCAGCCTCGGTCTTCCTCCGCGGACCCAGTGTCGCCGTCCTCGTTCTCCTGGTGCCCGAAGACGCCGCGCTAGAGTCAGACGAGCGCTACGCCGTTTTGACCGTCCAGCCTCGCGTCCCTGCCGGCAGCTTGGCATTCGTGGAACTGCCGGCCGGCATGGTCGACGATGCGGGGAGCTTCGCCGGCGCAGCGGCCAAGGAGATGCAGGAGGAGCTCGGGCTGGAGATCCGCGAAGACGAGCTCACCTGCCTGAGCGAACTGGCCAACCCACAAAGCGAAACGGCCGAAGCAGACGAGGAGGATCTGCCCAAGGCCATGTATCCCTCGGCAGGAGGCTGCGACGAGCATGTCACAATCTGCGTGCATGAGCGGCGGGTGCCGAGGGCACAGCTCAAGGAATGGAGTGGCAAGCTGACGGGGTTGAGGGACCACGGGGAGAAGATCACGTTGAAGATCGTGCCGATGCGGGATCTCTGGAAGGAGGGCGCTCGCGACGCCAAATGCCTCGCCGCTGTAGCGCTGTGGGAGGGTCTCAAGAGGGAGGGCAAGCTGTGAGCAAGATTACGAAGCGTGTATTCTATTTCTACTGGTTCAGCAAATCACAGCTTCCACTGCTTGGCCAGCTCGATGCCCTCGGCCAGTGTTCCGACGCGAGCATCGATGGCGCAGCCCTCTGCCTCCAGCTTCTTGCACTCGTCCCACAGGCTCGTCAGGGGCGTGGTGAAGACCTCGATGAACTCGCCCTCCTCCAGCTGCGGCACGGGGTTCTGGTTCTCCGGGAGGGACATATCGACAGTGACGTGAACCATTTTTAGGTTGGTATTGCAGAAGCCAGGGTCTGGAAGATTAGACAAAAGAAAAGCTTAGAAAGAGTGGTGGACTCACCGTTGAACATGGTAGGTGTCGTCTCGCTGACAACGCCCACATAGCCAGTTTCCTCCCTCAGCTCCCGCACGGCAGCCTCCTCGGCCGTCTCGCCCTCGTCCACTAGGCCGGCGGGGACCTCGATGGTGATCTTGTCAATGGGAGGTCGGTACTGCTTCTGCAGCACAATTTCCGGGCCGGTTGTCGAGCCGGGCCTTTCCAAGATAGCCACAATTCCGACGCCATCGATCTCGCCGTTCTTTGGCTGGGTGCGGCGCTCGGCTGACTCCCATGTCCGTGACTTGCCATCAGCATCTTGATACGTGAGCTTGACGAGCTTGACCCATGCCGCCTCGCTGTCGGGCTGTTTATCGTTAGAACTGAAGCGGGTTGCTGCTCTAAACTCGACTCACTAGAGGCCCTGACGATAGAACCTTGGCGTTGCTAGACGACATGACCACGAGTGTTTGGTTTTGATGACGGGGAGCTGAAGGTTGACAAGATTGATGTCAGGCACGAACTGTCATGAAGCCCAGTCACGTGGTTTCAATCCACCCGGTGTCACGGCGATTGTGGAAGAGACGAAGCAATTGGAACCTCGAAAACAACAAAAACTCCGGCAATCATGTCGTGACAAAACCCGACTTGCGATGGACGCTGTAGATGTCCGCCTGGACGCAAGAGCTGCCGCCGAGCCATGGTTCCGACAGTGCGGCACTGTGCACACAGTGTGACGACTTTCGCGACAAGGCGGACACGCCCGAGCGGGGGTTTTCAGTGATGCAATCAACAGACTGACGACTCACTCACCGAAGCACCGTGACTCTCAACGACCAGGGCCTGCGCATATCATCTCACCACAGTCGCTACATTTGGAGCCGCATCAGCTCGTCAAGCACGGCAGCCGTTGACTGGAGCATCCAGGCTGCAGTCATTTACCCAGCGGGAACCTCAAGGCAGCACCTCTCGAAGACCGACCTAAAATCTTGGACCGACTTAATTTTTGAACTGCACAGCACCAGACCTTCGCTGCTGAGCAGCAGCATCGCTTCACCAATCCTGCCGCCCTCTGCTGTCGCCCCGTCGCCACGATAGGTCGTCGACGCCGCAACCGCCACGACAAGGGCCCCAAACCCCGCCCGCGCGCTGGCAAGATGGGCAATGAAGAATCCAGGATGGGGAGGTTCGACGGCCCTCCTCTCAGACTCTCGAGCCGCAGCCTGGAAGCCGTCGCCGAGTACATCAACGAGGGCAAGGCCAAGCGCATCGCTGTTATGACGGGCGCTGGCATTTCTACCGCCGCAGGAAGTACGCGCCACGACCTGACATGGCTTCACGTTATCGAAACCCATGCTGACCCGTCTGCCAGTTCCCGACTTCCGCTCGCCAGGTACAGGCCTCTATGCCAACCTCGCCCGTCTCAATCTGCCATACGCCGAGGCCGTCTTCGACATTGACTTCTTCCGCAAACGCCCCGAGCCCTTCTACTACCTCGCCAAGGAATTGTACCCGGGAAAATTCCACCCCACCATCTCGCACGCCTTCATCGCCTTGCTCGCTCGGAAGGACCTTCTCCATATGCTCTTCACCCAGAACATCGACTGCCTGGAGCGCCGAGCCGGTGTGCCCGACGAACTCATCGTCGAGGCCCACGGCAGCTTCGCCACCCAGCGCTGTATAGAGTGCAAGACGCCTTTCCCTGACGACCAGATGAAGGACCATGTCGAGGGCGAGATCGTGCCCCGCTGCGAGGAGAAGGGCTGCGATGGCCTCGTCAAGCCAGACATTGTCTTCTTCGGCGAGGCTCTTCCCTCACGGTTCCGCGACAAGTCGCCCCTGGCAGCCTCAGCTGAGATGATTATCGTCATGGGCACGAGCCTGACCGTGTACCCCTTTGCCGGCCTGCCCGAGTACACCATGGAGGGCGTGCCGAGGGTGCTCTTCAACAACGAGGCTGTCGGCAAGATCGGTGACCGGTCCGACGACGTGATCGAGATTGGCGCCTGCGACGACAGCGTGCGGAAGCTTGCGGCGCTGCTGGGTTGGGAAGACGAGCTGGAGGCGCTTTGGCGCGAGGTTGTCGGCGACAAGGAGGCCGAGAGGCAACTGTCGCAGGCGAAGACGGGTCATCAGGATGTCGATGAAGAGGTGCGGAAACTGACGGAGGAGGTTGAGGCTGCCTTGACACTGGGGCCGAGCGACGAAAAGGAGGAACCCAAGACTTCGGACGGGGAAGCCTCTGAGCCCAAGGATCCTGGCGCAAAAGCTGAGGAACCTGCCAAGGCGATCTCAGTTCCAAAGGCTCCAGTGGCAGCGCCGGCTGCCGTGCCCAGCACAACAACCGAAGAGGATGCGACGCCAGTTGCGAAAGCAGAGGCGCCATCGCAGCCGACTGCAACATCAAAAGATAAAGCCCACCTGCCACTGTCGAAGAGTCCAGCAACAGAACAGCCGCAAGATCCCGCAGACGGAAAACCCATCGAAGCAGTCACAACACCGAAGCTGGCATGAAGTTGAAAGTTTGTTTGTTCCTTATTATGACCCAATCCCCTGCCGAACGGGGACCCGCCTCGTCGGCCTATATATCACCTCATGAATTCTTACAAGCAGTCTTTGAAGGATCTGCCAGAGCATTTTGTCTCTGTGTCGTAAAAGTCGTGTGTATCATGCGCCAACCCAGGCTTTTCACCATGGTTGGAGGGTATTGTCCGATCAGGCGTCGCCGGCCCTGCCTTCTCTTGCGACTCTCTGGCTGGGGCTCTGACCGTCGCGCATCTCGATGTTGGTCCAGGAGACGTTGGACTCGTGGGTGTGGTCGGTCTCCTCGTCGCTGTCCATGTCGCTGAAGACGGAGCCGCGGCGGGAAAGGCCATCCTCCTTCATTGCTTTGCCGCGTCCATGGTTCTGGGAAGGGGTTAGCGACGACTGGGTACTGAGCGGGTGTCAGGGTGTACGAACGTTGCAGGGACCGCAGCGGTTGCCGAATGCCGTTGTGAAGTTGCGGCACTGGACGAAAGTCTGCTGTTGTTAGCACAGGTCGCCGGTTTGAGGCTAGATGGGAGTGACATACGTAGAAGTTGGAGCAGTAGACGGGCGTCATCTTGAGTATCTGTGTGATGTTTGTAGACAGGTGGTGGATGTTAAGAATGATGAGATGGGCGAAGATGTTGAAGCTGATGCACATTATTTCCTTCTTCTTGAGCAGGACATTCCAGGACCTCTTATACCCAGGGAGGAATCTGCACATCAGGAACAGGCCCCATAACGACAGCCACATGGCACGTCCAACCTCCGACCGATCCCCAGCCCTTGCTGAAGATGTCCGAGATCCGAAGCTGCATGCGTTGCGGCGGACCGGTAGATTGTCTCGCACACATGCGATGCGGGCACAGGTTGGCCGTGAAATCTCGGCGCCACCAACAAACGGGCGAGCGTTAGCCTCGAGATTGTAAGTTTCATCCTGGGGCGCCTCTCTCGGCAGCCCCGTCTCCTGTCCCTGCCGACATGCCGCTATCGAGGGTAAAACGGGCGCTGCGCGATAAGGGCGACGCCGCAACCGTGAAGGCTGACGGCTATGCCGGGCTGTCATCGCCGCGCCAGGGATGGGACGAGGGGCTATCCGCATAGCAGAGTTGGGCCCGAGGGCCGGATGTCGGTTCGCGCGGCGACGGACGCCGGGCCTAGTCCTTGGTCTATGGAGCATGTCTCACCGAGGATTGCTGAAGACGGCCAGGGGTTGGGAGGGAATGTGTCAAGCTGACAACCATGATGCTCTTGGCAGGATGCGAACGGAAGGCGATCTTCAGGGCGGAGCGGTTGGTGAGCACAGCAAAGGCACACTACGAGGAGGAAAAGGGGAAATCGGAAAACTTTATGGACGGATGGTCCTTTGGCAACGTCGATCAAGAGGGCCAGGAGTGGAGTCTCTGATCGTGAAAACAGAAGCCACGAGGCACTGAGATCTGACTCGGGGGAGAATGTTGTTCCAGGATGAGACTCGTGGTAGGTGGAATGCTGAGTACACTGAGAGAACATGATGCCTCCCTCATCTGGGAATCCGCACATACGACCATACTCATGGGAAACCTCGGTATCGTCCGCCATAACATTCCTCGTGAACCGAGATGAATGGCCCAGCATGATGCGTCATTACACTAGGCAAATACATGCTGGTATGCATAATTGAGTCACCAAGTTTACCCCCAAAAGCCTTCGCAACGATAATTTAATTTGCCATCTATGATGTACATTAAGTCAGAGGAGTTTAGTTCGATAATTTGACCCCTTCCCTTGCGCCGCGACTCTAGCTCCTGTAATTGAGGATGAAAGGAGTCGTCTTCACAACCTGCCAGTCCTCCGTCTTGTTGCTCGTAGAATCCTCAAAGACGCGCAGAGCGCTCACCATCAGCCGATACCGTCCAGCCGGCACAACCTTCCCGTTCGCCAAGTAGCCCGTTGCCCAGACCTGGGCGGGGTTGATGAAGGACGACTTTACGTTCCGGAACGGCGATGCCCAAACTTCGCCAAACGTCTTCTCCCCAAGCCACGTCTCCCGCGGCCCGTGACAAGGCGAAGGGGGCGTGCCGATGGTGCCGTTTGTAAAGTTGCCGGTCGAAGGAAGTAGATCGACGCGGATCATGCGAGTGCGGAGACGGGGGATGATTTCGAGGTAAGGGTAGTCACGGTTGAAGAAGTCAAGTTCCGGGGGCTCCTCGCCAGCAATAGGCTGCGGGATAGTGAAGACCTGGTTGGGGCGCCAGTTGAAGAATTCGTCTGGCACACGATCCGGGATGACGACACCGTCGCGCATGGAGCCGGCGTTTCCAACATAGGAGATGGAAAGGTTGTCGCCGTTGGTGCCGTTGAGGGTGATGTAGCCGCTGTAGATGGGCCACCTCTTCGCGTCGAGGCCACGTGGTGGCTGACAGCGAACCGTCACAGTGGCTTCGCCGCCGGCAGAGACCTTGAGGTTGTATGAAGAGAAGGAGAGTGATGCGGACGCATCGGTAGATTCAAAAGGACTCAGCGCGAGATGATCATCACTGCCCATGGCATAGGTCGTGAGGGAAGTTGTGTAGCCGAGGCTGTACGTGGCATCCTCGTTGCCGGTGTTCTTGAGGGAGAATGTCGTCTCGCTGACGTGGTTGTCGCTGTCGTTGAAGGAGATGCCCGTCGTGCTTAGGAGACCCTTGGCCTTGATGGCGTCGAGGACCTGAATGATGCCGTTGCCTGCCTGCGTGGGCGGGTGCAGGCCGCCCAGATCGCCAAAGATAGAATCGGCCAGAGGAACCTGTCTCGCAGTGCTAGCGAGAAGGTTGTGGATGGTTGTCGGATCACGGGTGCCGCGGGCCTCCATGAGCAGGGCAGCGGCGCCGGCGACGAGTGGTGTTGACATGGACGTTCCGCTCGCGATGCTGACTTCTCCGCCCGGCCAGGTGGACAGGATCATGTGGCCCGGAGCTCCGAAGGAGGGAGCGCTTCTCATGTCCCAGTTGGGGCCCCAGGAGCTGAAGTAAGAGACGTCGCCACCGCTGATTTCGTTGTCCGACCACTCGGCTCTGAGTTGTGCGTCCAACGTGACGGTGACGTTGTCGCTGCTGGCAATGGCCTCTCGTAGGAGCTTCGGGCTAGATCCGTGCATCCATCCAAGATTGATGTCCATGGCAAGAATGGGAACGCGGTTGAAGACTTCGTCGTCCTTTTCATCCATCCAGTACATGATGTTTCTGCCGCCGCGTTCGTAGATGTAGCGTTGTTGGTCCTGCCGCCACAAGCAGGGTCCCTCCTGAGCGGCCTCGACCAGGACGAGATATTCTGACAGATCCGGCACGCTGGCGGGGAGGAGCTCGCAGCCCGTGACATGGCCCGAGCCATTGCTGGTGATGAACCTGTTGAGATCAATGACAGGCAGCGTGAGTTGTTGGGCGCCAGCAAAGTTGAAATAGGCAGGGATCCAGTCGATCGCCTCAGTCTCGCCTTCTGCAGTCGTAAACTCGCCGGTCCCGGTGAGGACTGGCTCGGTGAGAGGATCAAACGACGAGACGGAACTGACGAGTTCGCCGTCGCTTGGTGTTCCCGGCTCAAACATCTCGAATTGGCCGCTATTCCCGACGGCCACGAAGACAGGCACGCCAGCCTCGACGATGCGAGTCGCCGTGATGGACCAGAGGTCCTCTGGGAATCCGCCAGTGTCTCCGAGCGACATGCTGAGGATGTCATTGCCATCGTCAAAAGCACGCAGCATGCCGTCGACAATAGTCTCATCGGTACCCCAACCCCAGCAGTCCAGAACACGGTATGCGGACAGCTTGGCGTCTGGGGCGACGCCCTTGAAGCCGAGGCTGTTGGGCAGAGCGCTGATGATACCGGCGACATGAGTGCCGTGGCCCTGACAATCCATGGGATCATCATCGCCCTCGAGCTCCAGATCGTCGTCAATGATGACATCGACACCGACCGTGTCAAAGCCTGACTCAACGATGCATCCAGGGCCAAAGCAACCGCCGAGAAGCGGGTGGCTATAATCGATACCGGTGTCCAGAACGGCAATCTTGACACCCTTGCCGGTAAAGCCGGCCTGGTGGACGAGATCAACCTGGGTCATTAGATGGGGTACATAGACTACTTGACCGCCACGATGGTTGTCAGGCTGGTCTGTCGGCAGACCGATGAGCGGGCCCTTGTCGTCTGGAGGGAGCTGGACCTTTCGAACAGGCCATACCTGCTTGACGGCGGCGGCCTCGAGAATAGTGTCGATGGTCAGGGCGGCATTGTAATCTGCGGCGGCGTTGACGACGTTGAAAGAGAGGCCTTTGAAGAGACTGGAGTCGATAACACGGCGTGTTTGAATAGAAATGCCGAGAGCGTCGAGTTGGCCGGTGACGTCGGCGGCAGACGAGCCGTCGTTGAGCTCAATGGTGTAAACGCCGTTGATGATGGCCGGCTCGGTTCCGTTGCCAGGCGTATCCGATAGGTCTCTTCTGCCAAATGTGTGGCGACGCGGCTGGTTGTAGCCGCGAGAGGCTCGAGAGATTGAAGAGGCCGATACAGCCTGCAACAAGGCCGCGAGGCCGAGCACTTGGCGTAGGAGCACCATGCCAACAAGATGAAAGGTTGGAAGAGGTGTCGAGACCGTTGACTGGGCGCTGGAATAGGGCTCTTTTGCCGTTGCTGGTGTAGAGTCCAGTCGTCTTCTCGTACCTAGGTGGAGCGGATTGGCTCTCCTTTTGAAGTCGGCTTCATCGTGAGACCATTCTGCAGGTGTTCATTCTGACCGACACTGATCGAGGAGTCCGAGCCTCGGGCGTAGATGGACAGGGGATGGCGATGGCTCCAGTTTAGGCTGCGCCTTGGGGAGTTACGGAGCGCAGATGGCCCAGATCTATTCGGTAGCAAGCCGGGCGAATATCTTGCATATGTCGGGCAATGTGCGATGCGATACCCCTGTCGATGGTGGCGCTGCAGAATTGGCAGGATCTTTGGAGAGCAGGGGGGCCACGCCCGACTTATGCTGCGATTGTCTGGGCTTTCTGTTGTCGACGCATGAAGCAACGATGGGTCGGTCCGGGCAGCCGGCTGTCCACAACAAAGTCTATAACAGAAGTTCTCTTGTCATTTGGGTATAGAGGCCTCCTAGACGTCGGGTGTAAACACGCCAAGCTTTCAAGTTCATCAGGGCGGACCCGTGGGGACATCCACAGCTGAAGACTTACCTCTCACAGAACCAAATGCCACTTTTCAGCCAGCATCTTCTGTCCGAAAGCATTGTGTTCCGCGGTCTCCACGACTTCAAACCCAGCCCGCTGGTAGAGGCGCCTGGCTCCCTCGAGGACGCTCTGTGTCCAAAGCGAAATGGACGTGTACCCCGCTTCTCTTGCAAAGTCGATGCACGTCTGGATCAAGTGCGTCGCGATTCCCATGCCACGGGCTTGCTCTCTCACGAGTAGCAGCCGTATCCTGGCGATCTTCTCGTCGTCTGGATCTTGGATGAGCAAGATGCATCCGAGAAACTCGCTCCCTTTTTCGGCGATCCAGCAACGCTCTTTCTGGGGTTTGAAGTTGTCAATGAAGTCGGCAGTTGTCCGTGCAGCGATGGACTCGCACGAAATGCCCCATTCGTATGGTTTGGACGTGTAGACGATCCCGTGGTAGTGAGTAATTAATCCCATGTCGCCGGGGCGATGAGTTCGCAATTCGAACGCGAGGTCCTGGCGATGGTCTGTCATGGTTGTGGTGTAGCTGGCTGGTCGTGGCTGGGTCTTGGTTTTGATGAAGCTGACAGAGGATGGATGATGGGTGAGGTGCAGACTAACGGCCCTGCTCGCTCTAGACATCTGGACCGAGCCGCCCGGTGCAGGGGTTCTCATTGGTGTGATAACCGACGACAGGGGCTTTCGCAGTGGGCTGTGAACTCCAGATGTACGAGTACCTGTTTCAACGACGGCCTAAGACGAATGTACCTCGATGCAACAGGTGCTGACGCCATCTTGAACCTCGTGCAGTCTCGTAAGAACATCTCATCGGATACAGTGCGCTGTGGTGCGGACGGAACGACCTCTCGCTTCAGAATAATACACGCGTGGAAGAAAATGACGGATGGAGTTGCATCTCAAAAGCGGCCTCCTAACTTGAATGCCGTCGGTCTTACGTGAGACACGCAGTTTACTGATAAAGTTGCACTCCTAGTACGCGTATTCAGCAGGACGGAACCCGCAACAGACGCATAGTAGGCCAAAGTATAAGTACGACGTCGACCATAACCATCGTGGATGCCAATGTAAGGTCGTAAGCCAGTCGATTCAACCAGCCCTACGCCGTTTACCTTACTAGTAGATCGACCTCGGTAGCTTCCCTCGCGTCCCATCCCGCGACTCAACTTCAACTACCTACACGGTACACCCGCCGTTTGACCTCTTAAGCATCCCGCCTCGCTCCAAGATGGCCGGATTGCTTAGAGAGGCGTACAGCCAGTTCAAAGACCTCCCCGTCTCGGACACCCCACAGACGGGCCGTACCGTCATCATCACTGGCGCCAACGTTGGCCTTGGCCTCGAAGCCGCCCGTCACTTCGCCCGCCTCCAAGCCGACCGCGTCATCGTCGCCTGCCGCGACAAAACCAAGGGCGACGCCGCCGTCAAGTCCATCCGGGCCTCGCATCCTGACAGCCTGACGAAGCTCGATGTCTGGCAGGTCGACGTGGGTGATTTTACGAGTGTCAAGGCCTTTGCGGAGCGGGTTGAGAAGGAGCTGGACCGTGTTGATGTCCTCTTGAGCAATGCCGGCATCGCGACGTCTGTGTACAGTGAGATGAGTGACGGGTGGGAGTCAACACTTGCGGTGAATGTCATTGGCACCTTTTTGCTCGTCATTTTGATGATGCCGAAGATGAGGGAAACGGCCAAGAGGCACAAGACGATGCCGCATCTGACTGTGACTGCTAGCGGGGCAGGGCATCTGGTGAGTACATGTAGCATATTGGGCTGCGCTGCGGTCAAGCATAGGTACCCGGGCACTGACAACCGGAAACTCTAGGCCTTCTTTAATGAGCGCAAAGAGGAAAAAATCTTCGAAGCTCTTAATGCAAACCGCAACCTCTTCGATAGGTACAGCGTGTCCAAGCTTCTGGAAATCATCGCCGTCAAGCAACTTGCCGTAGCGACACGGACTTCGGGCCAGCCCGACGACAAGAAGATCATCATCAACGCTATCCACCCGGGACTTTGCCAGACGGAGCTCTACCGGTCTATTCCCTTCCCTCTCAATTACCCGATGAAGTTGGGCATGCGTTTATTTGGACGTACCTCGGAGATGGGTTCGAGATGTCTTCTGGCCGGCGCGCTCGCGGGCGACGAGTCACATGGGCAGTATATGGAGAACTGCGTCGTCGCCAACTGCGCGCCCATCATGAATGGCGAGGAAGGCGAGGCGATGCAAGTTAAGGTCTGGGGGGAGCTTATCAACATCTTAGAGGGGGTCCAGCCTGGGATTACAAAGTTGATCTGAGTGTTACAGATGATGAACTCGAACTCGCAACACAGTATTATATCTTCAGGAGAACCACGCATCGCGTCAACATCAGCTCAAATCGGACCTATTCCAAGACCAGCAACCTTCACAAATCTTCCCGGCGTCGCTGCCTCCGCCCCCCAGACACTCCGAACTGTCACCCCTAGGCCGCAGTGCACGTCTTAGCCCCCTTGCTCGTCTTGGTGACCCAGCTCGTAGTCGTCACGTTGATCTGCGATGTCTTCGTCTTGGTCACCGTCGCGCGGTTGGTGATGGTGGCAGAAGGCTTGACCGTAGAGCGCACCGTCGTCAAGACCGTGGCCGTGGAGACGGGAAGCACCACAGTCACCGTCTTTGCCGAGTTTTCCTGACGAGTCACGGTGTTTGTTTGCTGTGGGAGCACGCTTGTGGCAACCCGAGTCTGCGTCTCGACGACGTTCTGGGTGCTAGCGGCCAGCTTCGTGGTGGATTTGACGACGACGGTTGTTGTGGCCTGAACGACGACAGAAACCGTTGCGGGCTTGAGCGTTGTGGTCTTGCCGGCTGAGACAACAGCCGTGGCAGTGGTGGTTGACGTCTTTCCAGCCAGGATGGTCGTCGAGGGACGAGTCTGCACAGACACGGTCGTCTCCACGACAGTCGTAGGCTTCAGAGTGACTGGCTTGCCTTCCGTCTTCGTGGTGAGGATCTCAGTCGCGGAGGTGCTGCCGGGGATGGTGACGGTTGAGGTCTTCACAAAGGTGCTGAAGGTGGAAACAACAGTGACAGTGACTGTCTTGTCGCCAACAGCGCGAGCCTCGAGATACAGGGCGTCGAGGCCGATGTCGCTGACTTCGAACTCCTCAAGCGACCTCTTGGTCGGACCGTTGGTGGGGATGCACTTGATCGTCGTCGTCTTCTTGGCAACACGGGTCGTGGTAACGAAGACTGTGGCGGTGGTTGTGAGGGCCTTTGCCGTAATGGTAGTTGCCGTGCCGTCGCCAATGGTCTGGGTTTCCGTCTTGCGAACTGTGACAGCCTTGGGAGTGGTTGTCTTGGTGGAAAGCTGCGTGGTGCGGATGACTTGTGTGGTGGTTGCGACCTTGGGAGTGCTGGTGGTCCAGCGAGTGGTGATGGTCGTGGAGGTGACCGTCCGAGCCTGCGCTTGCTGGGTGATGATCTCGGTGCGGGTTGAGGTGGCCACCGATGTGGACGTGGTGACAACGGGAGCCGGAGTGACGGTCGTGCCGACGTTGACGGTTGTTGTCGTCTTTTGAGTAACTGTCGTGTCGGGCTCCTGAACAGTGGCCACTTCAACAGTTGTTGACTTGATGACGGACGTCCTTGTGGCAGGGGGCGGTGTGATGGTCGTGGCGGCGTTGATCGTCAGTGTGCTCTTGAGAGTCACAACAACATCAAGCCCTTGAACGGAGGTGACCTGGGTCTGCTTGAGTGTCGAGATCTGGGTGGTGAACACAGTCGTGGTCGAGATCGGGGCACTGCTGGAAGATGTCGACAAGGTGGAAGTGCTGGCCGTCGTCGCCGTGGATGTGGTGGTGGGCAGGACAACAGCGCCAGCCTTGAACGGCATAGCCGACACCAGGGTCATGTTGATCCAGGAGGTAGCTGCAAAGAAGTTTGCCAGCTCAAACTGGGCGGCGGTCTCAGCAGTAAGCTTGGTAGCGAATGAAGCGCGTGACGAGGTGCCAGAGCCAGGGCCATCGTTGGCATACTCTCCAAATACAACCTCGGCAGTGCGAGGGTCGGCCTTGGTCCATTGATCCCAGCCAGCGGCCTTGATGGATGAGTCGAGGTAGCTGTCCAGGAAGGCGACACGAGCCCACAAGTTCCACGGCCTGCCGAGAGAGACGGAGGAGTATTTGGCTCCCTTGGCAGGAGTGACGGTGCACTGATCGAACACGAAGCCCGCGGCGGTAGTGTTGGTGGCGCGCTTGCTGGCGGTGAGGGCAATACCGTCGCGGTTGGGAGCGATGGTGCTGTTGAGGAAGTAGCCGGCACCGCTACCCCAGATCATGTCGATGTTGCCCTCAATGTACGAGTTTGAAGCAAAGAAGAATCCGTTGATGAGCAGGCTGTCCTGGTTTCCGTACACCTGACAACCGTAGAGTGAGGCATACTTGCTGCTCTTGACACCAAAGCCAAGTGATGCGAAGCTGGCAAGGGGGTTAGTCGTAAGATTGAAAGCTGGGCGAAGGAAAGACTCACTTAGCAGTAGTGCCAAAAGTGTTGGAAAAGTTGATGTTCACAGCCTGCAGGTAGTTGCCCGTCGCGTAGACGGTGGCCGAGTCGGAGTTGGAGGCATCAGCCTGCGTGTCGATGCCCTTGTTGAAGTCAATTGTGACTTGGTTTTGCGTGTAGTCACCCGAGGCAGAGCTGTAGCCAATAAGAATGGTAGTGCCGGCCTTGGCCAGAACCAGCTGCTCATTGTACGTGCCTGGGTAGATGAAAACGGTGCCAACGATCTTGTTCGAAGCGGGAAGGGCATTGAGCGCAGCCTGGATGGTGGTGTATGTCGTCTGGCCCTCGATGGGAGTTTTGGACACGATCAATGCACCCGCAGGAGGCTTGGTGCCGTCATAGACGATGGGAGTGGACGGAACGACCGGGACGACGGCGGGCTGAGGGGTCTCGATCTGGTCCCAGTAGGTCATGTCAATCCAGTCGGTGCTCGTCATGACCTTGCTGAGGGGGTACTCGTCACTCGTCAGCAGAGTGCAGTTCTGGAAGCCCTGGCGAGCAACAGCGTTGTTCTCCCAGTTGCCCGGACCGACATTGTTGTACTCGGCAAAAGTGATGAAGTCGGTGCGAGGATCAGTGGTCGACCAGATCTTCCAGCCAGCGGGCTGGATGACGTCGCTGAGGTAGCTGTTCTTGACGACCACGAGAGCGTACTTGGAGTACGGGCGGCCGAGGTAGACGAGACCCTTGAGGTCAACAGTGGCGGTGGGTGCCTCCGTGAACAGGCACTGGTCAAAGATGTAACCGCCTGAGGCCGTCAGGCTGGAGCGGCTGTGCGCCGTGATGGCAGACTTGGCTCGCTTGGCGGCGATGGTGCAGCCCTTGAAGTAGGCCTTGGAGTATCCCCAGATGAAGTCGATGGCTCCGTCGATGTAGCAGCTCTCGTAGTACTGCATACCAGCCGTGGCGCCGGTGAGGAGGGTGTCCTGCCAGCCCACGAACGAGCAGCCGTAGAAGCCGATCTTGTCACCGTAGACGCTGGCGGCAAGAGTGACATAGCTGGGGATGGCGCCGTCCAAGTTGTCCGTGTTGACCAGGTTGACGTTGTACCACGAGATCTTGGAGCTGGCCGTGGCAATCGTTGCCGTCTCCGCGTTGGAATGCCCAACGGGGGCTGGGCTGACGGAGAGACCGCGGGCCTGAGTGATAGTGACCTGGTTGTTCTTGTATCCCTTGCCAGGGGCGTCGCTGGTGTATCCAATAATCATGACGGGGCCGGGTCGGTTGATGGAAGGGACCTGCTCGTTGTACGTTCCAGGGTAGATGAAGATGACTTGGTTGCTCGAGTCGGAGGGGAGGCTGGCGAGGGCGGCGGTGAGGCTGGTGAAGGCACCGGAAATGCTTCCATCAGCTGCCACGAGAACAGCGCCAGCCGGAGGCACAGTACCGCTGCTGGGATGCGTCAGAACTGGGGTGGTGGGCACGATAGGAGGGTCAGGGGCCGTCGCCGGTCCAGTCAAGCTGTAGCTGGGCGTGTACGCATACGCCTTTGGATCGATCCAGCTCGTGCTGCCAATGAAGTTCTCAAGGGAGTACTGCGCGGCCTGGGCCTCGGTGAGCTTGGTGGCAAACGCAGCACGAGAGTCGCTCCAATTTCCAGGTCCAACATTGTTGTACTCTCCAAACAGGACGTTCGCCGTCTGGGGATTGCTGTTCTGCCAGACACTCCAGCCCGCGGGGGAGATGTGCTTGTCCAGGAAGGAGTTCAGGTACACGGTGACGGCATACTGGGACCAAGGGCGACCCAGGAAGGTGTTGCCAAAGTCGGAGCCGAAGCTCGACGTGTACGTGATGACGGACTTGTCAAAGACGAAACCTCCCGCCCATCCGGCGTTGGGCCTGTTCTGGGCACTGATGTACGTCCTGGGGGTGTTGGAAGCCACGTAGCATTGGTGGAAGAAGGCCTTGCTGTAGCCCCAGATGAAGTCGACGCTGCCCTCGATGTACGAGTTGCTGAACACCTGCACGCCCTGGTTGACCAAGAGAGTGTCCTGGAAACCGACAAAGGCGCAACCATACGCAGCCATGTTGGCGCCGAAAAAGTCACCGGCAAGAGCGGCCGTACTCGACTGCTGAGGGTAGGTGTTGGTGAAATTGATGTTGTACAGAGCGAGGCCATCGCCGTTGGTGTTCTTCCAGTTCATCACGGGTGTCTCCTCATTCCGGCCCAGGCTGGTCGAAACGCCGCGGCTGAAGTTGATGAGAACAGAGTTCTTGGTGAAATCGTTCTCAAATGTGGTTTCGCCACGCAGAATGACCTTGCCGCGACGTGTGATGCTGACTTGTTCCTCGTAGGTTCCTGCCTTGATGAAGATGATGTATTCCTTGCCATCGGCAGGCAGGGCCGCAACGGCGGAGGAGACAGTGCCGAATTCGCCGGTGGCAGGAGACGGAGCCACGGTGAAGGTGTTGGAGGACGCAGAGGAGGTGGAGGAGGCAGCGGCAGTTGAGTCAGACTGGGTGGCAGAAGTGGTCACCGTGGCAGCCGCCGAAGTCGTCGTGGAAACGGACACGGCATACACCGAGTCGGGCCAATTTTGCTGGGGAGCAATGCCAGCAGAGTCCAACCAGCTGTCATCGGCAAGAACCTTCTTCACCGTGTAAGCCGAGGTATCGGAGAGCATCTTGACAGACGACAGGCGACCGGTGGTGCTGGCTCCCGGTCCTGTATTGTTCGACTCGGCAAAGGTGCCAGTGAAGGTAGCGGCGTTGTTGACCTTCCAGCCAGCCGTGTAGATGTGGTTGTCGAGGTAAGAGTTGAGGAAGGCGACCTGGGCGTTGGTGCTGTAGTCTCTGCCGAGGTACACGCTCTGCTGGGAAACAGTCTTGTCGGAAGGCACGACAGCACAGCCGTCAAAGATCAGCTGAGACCCTCCAAAGGAGCTCTGGTATCTCTGAGCGGCGATCGCTGTGCCGACAGCAGTACCTGTGGACACGATGACCGAGTTGTGGAAGTATCCGGCACCGATGCCCCAGATGAAGTCGGTGGTGCCCTCAATGCGGCCGCCGGTGAAGAAGACGTTGCCGTAGTCGAGATACAGCGAGCCCTGGGAAGACTTGACATTGCAGCTGTAGAAAGCCACCTTGGTGCCCTTGGCATAGGCAGCTAGGGCGATGTAGTTCGTCTGAGCTGGGTAGCTGTTCTCAAAATTGATGTTGTAGAACGAGACCAGCTTGGCTTCGTACTTGTTGGCAGAGAACGTGGCGGTTCCGGCAGAGCCGCCGGCGCTGGAAAGCACGGCCGATACGTTCTGGATGGTGACCTTGTTGGACGACGAGGACAGTGCGTTGTCAGTCTCGCCTCGGATGACAGTGGCGCCTGTTCGCACAAGAGACACCTTCTCGTTGTAGGTGCCAGCGAGGATGTAGATGTACTGGCTGGTCGCATCGGCGGGCAGGGCGGCTATGGCTGCGGCAATGCTGTTGTGGGTGGCGCACGAAGAGCCAGCTGGGCCAACAATGAGAGCCGTGGAGGGAACCGCCGAGGGAAGGCATGCCGGGCCGCTCGAGGTAGCAGCAGCACTGGAGGTTGTCGTCACGATAGCAACACTAGAAGCCGTTTCGCTGGTTGATGCAGACAATGAGGCGTCAGAGCTCGTGGCAGCGCTGGTAGTAGTGCTGAGTGAAGCTGTGCTCTGGACATCAGTCGAAGTAGCAGTGCTGGACTCGTAAGTCGAGGAGATTGCACTGTTTGCGCTGACAGTGCTCGCATCGGAACTGACGGAGCTTGCACTGCTTGTGCCGGCAGTGCTGTCGGAAGCCGAGGAACTCGTGCTGAAGGTGCTAGCGATGCTGGCAGTGCTAGAGGCAACCGAAGTGGTGGAGGCGATCGAGGTGGTGGGCGCCTGTGAGGATGTCGACGTGGACGTGGAGATGGAAGGTGCCGAGACCCTCTTGATCAAAGCAAGAACAGAGGGATCAATCCAGTCGACATTGGAGACAGCAACAGTAGGGAACACTTTGCTGAAGAAGACGGAGATATCGTACGAGGCCAAGGCAGCAATATCGGTGACGAGTGAGACGTAGGGGCTGCGAGTGGCGACCTTGTTCGAGTAGCTCCCCGGGCCGGAGGTGCCAGACTCGATGTAGGTGTTGCGGGCGTCTTGCGTCTTGGCGTCGACGTAGGCGCCGGTACCTGCGATGAAGCCGGCAAGGGACGTGTCGCGGTAGACAACGACCGAGCCCACATCGTTGGCAGCGGCCAAGTAGACGTTGGTGTTGGTCTTTCCCGACTTTTGAATGACCTGGCAGGTATCGATGACGACGGTGGAGTTGTACTGCTTGCCAGTCGAGTCGAGGGCGCCCTTGTTGTAGACCAGGAGGGCATTGTTGTTGGTGGCGGTGATGGTGGATTTGTAGACGTAGAGACTTCCGAAGGAGTAGAAGACCTTGTCGGTGGCCTCGATGTAGGAATCGGAAATGAGAGCCGCAGCCTGGCTGCCCGTGAAGCCGACTTGGCTGGCGGCAGTGAACTGACAAGAGTAGAAGGCGTTGCGCGAGCCACGGAGGAAGATGATGCCGGCGGCCGAAGTGGCGTTGGAGTTGACAAAGTTGAGGTTCTTCCAAGTGACTCCCTTGGAGGTGCTGGTACCAAAGGAAACAGGAGCTGCGGTCCCCCCTCCGTTGGTGATGGTGACAAGGTTGTCGGAGTAGCTGCTGCTGCCAGAAGCCACCGTCTCGCCAACGATGGTCACTGTAGCCGTGGCTATGATGGAAATGGTCTCGGTGTATGTGCCAGCCTTGACAGTGACCGTGGGGACATTGTTGGCCTGGGCAAAGGCAATGGCCGAGTTGATGTTGGCATACTGGCCGGTCCCATCAGATGCAACGGTGACAGCTGGTGAAGTGTTAGCAGGCAAGACCGTGGTGGTGTTACCGGCGGTGCTGGTGAGATCGGTCTGGGAAAGAGTGGAAGAGGTCGAAGAAGTAGACGACGAGATAGAACTTGAAACGAGTGACGTGGTGGGAGTAGGGAACGACAGAGTGGGTGCATCGCAAGCCGCATCAGCAATGACAGTGATGGTGATAGTTTGCGAACCTTCTTGGGCGGCACTCCATCCGCAGAGGCCCAGGAGCAGCAAGTGAGTGAACTTGGCCATCGTGATGACGGAGGCAGGTCGGGCCACAGGAGAGGTCGGTGACAGAGGAAGACGGACGACGCAGAAGAGACCAGACAGCTTGGCAGAGATGGAGGGGTTTCCGGCATATCAACCCAACCGTCGACTCCGAGTCCGCTTCCCCAGGACCGTCCCGTTGGATCTTGCCTATCCACATGACGCCTCTGGCCCGCGGTCTCCAGGCCGATGCTATCGTGCTTTCACGTTAGCTGCATGGCAGATGCGAGCTGAACTGCTGACGTGCCCCTGACCCCTGGAAAAGAGGCCATAGGCCCGACCTAGACTGAGGTAGCAGCAACGGGCTTCTCCGTGAACCACGCTGCCGGCTTCACGATCTCCGTTCTGGCGGCGTTGCCCATCGCAGGGAGCCACAAAGTCATTGTGCCTGGTCCGATGTCCAGAGGGGCTAGGTCCGAGAAGGCATGGGTCGCGATTAGAAACCCACCCGTTCAGCGCTCACTAGAATCAATAGCTCGAATGCCCTCATCGTGTGCAAGGGGTAGTAGGCGCGCGGCGGTTGGCGTGGCTGTTGATAAGAGGAGTCGGGTAGACAGGGGGGAAGACAGCGGAAGCGAGTCGAGACAAGCTTTTCCACGTGGTATCCCCTGTGGTGGAAATAGCGCCGGACATCATGGCCCAGCATGGCATCGCGCTGTCAGAGCTGAAAAGCTGGGTATCGCGGCATCTCGCCTCGGGTAGGCCTAGATTGTTGGTCTATCGTCTTTTTTGGTTATTCTCCACCTGTGAGAGGCTCGCATCTGGCTGTCATTCGTGAGTGCCGTGCCGAAGGGGCGAAGGGAACTGACCGCCGGAGCCGAGTCATTACCCGTCGGCACAGCAGCTGAAAAAATCCCAGTGAGAAAGACCAGGGCTTGGGGAGATGTTCGTCTGGTGATGAGCCACGACAGGAAAGCTCCGATCTGTCGCGTGGTTTTCTCGGAGCTGATGATGACAGGCGAGCCCTGTCCCTGTCCTCGGTTGTTTCGGGTTACAATTGCGACATGCAATCAATTTGATCTACGCAGTGTGCAGATCAGCAGAAGCGGCCTTTCCACTCTGGGGGAAGCAGCCTGTTCTTGCCTGCCTGGGAAGGGGTCCGAAGGACTACCTGGGAAACTCGGGCAACTGCTCACATCTGTGCAGACCATTTGACGAGGCTAGGCGGCTTCACAGCGGGCGTACCTCCCCTTGCAGCGTGGGAGAGCAAGAGGTCATGATTGTCTGCTTTGCGTGGACTCAATGACCCGAACTGACTGGCCCTGTTACTGTCGAAATTGAGCTGCTAGGCCAAGTTGATCTTTCCGTCTGCTAGGGGCATCTGAGATTTTGTAAAGAAAGACCAGAGCAGCCATCACAGGTCGACGGGTGGCGCACTGTACAGGTACCACACATTGGCGGCACCAGGACAGTTCGAATTGAGCTGAATAGCACAGTACAGAAACTCAGATGGTCCGAGCTTGGTTTGATGGACGAAAGTCGCACACCGGCTCATGTGTGTCGCACCTCAAGCCTTATCAATTAGACACTTCGCTGAACAGGGAACCGCGAAATGAATGAGTTCATAACAACAAATCAAGAGGTCCATAGACACGTAGAGTCCTACAACACAGGAGGTCGATCGACACAGCTGGTCAGTCGTTGCAGCAGGTCAATCGTTGCAATGAGCCAGCGCTGACTAAGCAAGATATGCGATTCTCACGAGCCGGTGTGCGACTTTCGTTGAACCTGGACCGAAATCTCCACAACTTCATGAGCATCACCCATCACGTCAGGCCACCAGCTCCTTGCCTTCCTGGACCGACCGAACCACCATATTCCAAGCCCAACAATCGTCAAACTCCCCAGGCGTCATTCCACGACGCAAACACCTCAGCCGCAGCAATGGCTTTCTCTCGCAAGCGCTTCGTCTCCGCCGCCGACGCCGACACATTCGCGGCAAAGTATCGAACCATGCTGGCCAAGCGGCCCTTCCTGCTCTTCGGCCTGCCCTTCCTCTCCATCATCGTCGCCGGTTCCTTCGTCCTGACGCCCGCCACCGCCATCCGCTACGAGAAGCACGACCGCAAGGTGCGGCAGGTGACACGCGAGGAGGAGCTGGGCCTGCATCGCGGCGCGCGGCGGGCCGTCGACATGAAGGAGGAATACTACGTGCGTCGTCTGGTTCTCGGAATGCAGATGGTTTGGACGATATACTGACGGGACTGCAGCGTCTTGCGGCCAAGGACATCGACAACTGGGAGCAGAAGCGCGTCCAGCGGCTCAAGGGCGAGACCGATGGCATCCTCGAGTAAACGACTTGGTGCGAGAAAAAACATCGATTCGAGGCGATTGGAGTCGCGGAAGGAGCTCGCAATACCAGGTCCAGGCTACTACTGCATTGCCGGGGCCACGAGGGGGCGTTCACTCCGCACCAGATACCACACCATCAACAGCGCCGCCGTACGGCAACGGCATCAAGAAGGCGAGGCAACTCGCAGGCAGAGCAAGCACCGCTATGGAGTCCCGAGGCTCATGGTCTTATTCTCGGTCATGGTACACTTGTATCAGGTACTCCCGATCATGCCGTTCGGTCTGGTAACGGCGGCTCTTCTTCTTTACGAGGGAAAGATGTCAAGGCCAAACAACAGGATTGGGAGTCCTCAATCTGACAGATACAGTTTGTACCGAGGATAAGACCATGAGCTTCTGCGCTCATCGCGGCGCTCTGCCTTTCACTGTACAAGTCAGTACCATCCAGCTCGAGCTTCAACACATCACTGACCAAGCCCAGTCATCGTAACAACCACCAGGGGACAAGGCTCTCCGTAGAGATGAGAGACGACAGCCATTCCACCAAGAACAGGCCTGGCTGCGTCATGTTTCCACAACTTTTGTCAATTAGCTGCACATCAGCCAGTCTCAAGATACCCAGTCGAGTTCTAGACACGGACATATCCTTCAGACGAACGTACCACCAAAAGTTCATGATACTCGAGTCAAGACGAATACCCTCATCGGTGCACTGCAAATCTCCCGTCAACCCTCCGAAGTGATGGCCCAAGCGACTCTTTCTCCCCGGCAGCTTCCGACGCGAAAACCGCCGCCGCCTTCTCCCGCGATCCCGACCGATCGTGAACACTACCGATGGCCGCAGCCGAAGCCGGCACGGGGACATGGCAAGATGCCCATCGGGGTCCTGCAGCGGCAGGGCGTCACAGAAATTTCCCGTCTTTACCCCGTTCGGTGAGGCCGCCGAATGCCCAGGCCTCAAAAACTCTGCAGAATCGACTGTTCCCGGATCCGAAGGCACGCATATCCTATCACCACGCGTTGGCTCGGAGCCGTTGTATCAGAAACCCTCCGCCATCGCCATCCCGGGATCTGATGCCCGGGGCTCATGCGACGACACACACGCCCAAGACACCCCCGGGGCTCTCGGCCCATGACGATACCTGCATGTGTGCGTGTTGGGGGTCACCGACGTCCGAGGTGGTGGGAGAAAAACTCTACCGCTCCGGTCTGGCCGATCTCGAGGGCGCCCCTTGCGTCCAGCCGGCGGTGGAATGCCGGTCCTTCTCGGGGCCGGCCCCCGAGGCTGATGAATTCTGTCCCCCCCTTTCGCTCTTCGCCGGAGTCCAGAGTCCGTGTGGTCGGCCAGTTCCCCGACGCCAGGTGCCCCGGCTGTTGAGGCGGGATGGGATCTCGGCCTCTGTCAGCATCGCGAGGGCGTGTTGACACCGGCGAGACGGCTGGGTTCGATTTACCTTTCCCTCACCTTCCTCGCAAGGCGTCCCCTGCTTTAGGAAGCCGCCGAGGGTCCAGGCGTAACAACAACGGCGCGGGTGTTTCGAACCCCGCTGGTCGTCACCCAAGCGCCGCCCTCGCCGTTGGGGTAAGGGTGCCAGGTGCCTCAGGTGGTCTTGGCGGGCCGACGGCGCGCTGGGAGTGTTTTGTTTCTGCGGGCGGGACGGGCGCGGGAACCCGAGGGTGTGGGATGACGGCTGCTGCGTTCTGGGGGAGAAAGGGGGGGCGTACGGGCCGTACTGCAGTAGCCTCGCGGCGGGCTCTGTATGCGTCCCGAAGACGCGGCGGCCGACCGGCCGTGGGGCCGGCGGGCAGAACGATGAGGACAGATAGGACCGATCGGACCCAGAGGCAGTTGCGACAGTTTGCATTCCGGACGAGTGGTGCCTGGATCAGGGGCATCGCGGGTGATTCAGGCACCAGGGGACTTTTGTCTCACCGCGGCCCTGAACGGCGCGCATTCCAGCGATGGAAACACCGGCATCGATCGAGTGTGCAGCGGGAGGGCGAGCGATGTCACGATGAGCTGCCGGCGTCTTGATGCCGAGTATGCGTATGCCGTCATCAGCTGGCGGACGGACACTATCGTCATGCGCGTCGGCGCCCCGGTGTGATCATGGCGGTTGGCCACGGCGCCCCCTACTTCGGTGGTGCAACGCGTACCGAGCGCACAGGCACTCATGCCCGGGTACCGTCGAGCTGGGGGCACAACGAGGCCATCGCCAACGACAAGAGCCAGGATCTAGCTTCCGGCGACGGGATGCACGAGGGGTGGGTTCTGACAGGGCTGCTTGCTAGGTAGCTGCCTGCTGCTTCGAGAGAGTCAATCATCAGATTGTTGGCAGGCTGAACACAGATTTGGTGAACGATACTGACACGCGCATGTGCTCGCCGCAGTCCGACTGGCCAGCCATCATCAGTCGGTCAGTTTGGACATTAAGGTTGCGTCTGTTCGACGAGGCTCAACGCCTGGTGCCTGTTGTTAGGGTTTGTCCTCATCTTCCATGGTTTGCGGAATGAAACATAACATGACAAGGCTGCCATTTCGGCATCAAATGGTTGGGCGATTGGGCGAACATGAGGGAAGGAGAGGGTTCGGTGGGTCAAGAAGACTGAAATCTCAAGCCAAGTCTGATGGTTTGAAGCTGGGTATGGCAGATGGATGTGGAAGTGATAGCGAAGCAGACGAAGAAGCTTCGGAGGCCCAAAAGCGTCTGTCTTCTTGCAACTCAATGGGACTATCTCCAGTTAGCGGTTTGGGCAGCAACACACACCTCTCGCAGCCTTCAAACTGTGCTTCAAACTACAAGCTTGCAGATCCCTCATCCATGCTACCCGAAGCACCGGGTCGACATGTGTGTCAGTCGGGATCCAGGCCAGGAACCATCCCCGTTGGCAGTAACCTGGCATTGTCCCGCCATAACCCCACGTCCTACCTGGACCTGAAGGTCGACTTGGGATGGTGCTACGTCATACGAAAAAATCCTCCCATGTTGCAAAACGACACCATCAAGGCCTAACCCGCAGACGCGACCACGGGCCAGGCGGCACTCAAACCTGATGGCACGATCTCGATGGCAGGCACGGCGCCGTTGACACTCCAGGAGCCAAGCGGGTGTTCCTGTAAAATACGGGCTTGTCTCGGGCCCTTCAAGAAAAAAAAAGCTGGAGAAACAAATCTGAGAGGGTGTCATCGACGGCGCCAGAGCGACAGGTCCAGGAGCAGCGCTTCCATCAACTGCCCTTGTGAGGATAGCGGCCGCTCAGTGACACACGGTCCGGTGGTTGTGGTTGGTTGCTGGCCGTATGTGGCAGCTGACGGAGAGAAAAAGGTTGAACCCATGAACTCGTCCCAAGAACAATGGGTTCCCGTGGGTGTGGTAGCAGACTTCCACTGTCATCCGGAGGTGTCGCTCCAGGCAAGGGAGCGTGTAGCCTCGAGCCAGGAACAAGAAGTAGCTGAAAGGAAACTAATCGCCCCGTTAAACCACCAGAGCCAGCGGATCACGAAGTATCAGGCAGTGCCGTCTAAAACACCGACGCGTAGTCGGTCTGTCGACAGGGCATCGTGGTGGTTGCTGTCATCACGATTTCGAAAAGGATCGCGATCGTGGCGGTTCGGCCGCTCAAAACGTCCCGAGTGAGGGCATCGCCACGTCCTCTTCCTCCTGCATCCTCCCCCCCGCCCAGCCGCCGGCTGCTTCGGAATGCAGGGAGGGACCCAGCGCGGGAAGCGCTGACCACCCGAAGCCCGGGCCCGAAGGAGTAAAGGGAGGGATGGGGGATCGCAGGCGCAGCAGCAGGCCACAGCCCTGCTGGTAAAGAAACAGCAAAGAGACGGAAAGCTGCTATTCTCAGACTCTGCCTTGCTGACGACGGGATGACTCCTTGGCCGGGGTGCTTTGCCCGAGGCGTGCCGATCGTACATGTCATCCTGCTGATCTCAGGGGCCAATGATAGGCGGCAGCGCGCCCAAGGCTGTGAAGGATTGGCACGCCGCGGTTTCACGCCGCGGTCTCACGAGCGGGCAGGCTGCCAGGTGACTGAGGAAAAAATATCCTTGGTCCTTGGACACACCAAGAAAAATTCGTGTCGATGATGGTGGTGGTTATGCCCCCCCAGTGTGGCCCCGCTGTCTGCAGATCGGATCTTCAGGGAGGTTTCTGACCGAGACGGGGAGGGGTGCGAAGGCAGACGCAGGCACCCGACACCGAAGAATGCCATGTACCGTGACACTTCTGTCGATGGCTTTTACTTCCTTCTGCTGTTCCCGCCCTGGCAGTAGAGGGCTGCTCGGCGGCAGAATGCTCGTCCGGTAGATGGGACGAGAGTGACACCCCAGCTGTTTTCCCTAGCTCTCTAGATCGCCGACACCGCCCGAAGGCTTGCGAGCATGGGATCACGGTGCCTGCTTGCGCCTACCACCACCATCGTGATGACTCCGCGTGCAGGCTCTGCGTGTCTTGGCATCGAGGCCGTCGAAACAACGGTCCTGGCCGCAGTCACCACACGACTGTGAAGATTTTGCATCGCCTCGACGGCGAGAACCGATTGATGGTGTGCCCGAGTACAGTACTTTGCCGTCTCCTGTGATCGCCCAGCGTCTCAGTGCCACACCGCGAGCTGCTCGCACGCCTTGGCACCATGAATGCGGGCGGCCGACCAAGATTGGCACTGGTGATGTGCCTGGTTGCAGATTTCAGGTTTCTTCTCCGCAACCCTGGCGCCGATATGCGAACATGCCCGCTTGCATGCCGTGCGATACCGTGTGGTGTGGTCCGAAGGTGGGCGGGAGGCAAAAACCTGCCCCTGAACCGGGCGCCAACGGCCATCACGGGGCCGCTGTCAGTGGAGGGGGACAGAGACCTGTTGAGGCCAGTGAGGGGGCGATGGTGATCACTGCTGTCGGTTCGACAGCGAGGGAGGCGCCGCGGAATGGGCCCTGCAGCCGCCGTAATGAAGAGCAGCAGCACGACTCAGAGGCGGGCACGGCGGGCAAGGTAAGTTGGGCAATGATCTGAGGTTGATGCAGTTCGTGGCGCGCGATGGACAACAACACCCATCCCATCGACGTCAAACTCTGTCCTCCCCGACAGCCCGCGGATGCCGGCGGCGGACAATCGACGAACCGCCGCATGTGCGTCGCCGCACTCCTCGCCGCGACTTTGAGGGGATGGATGAACGCCTCCCGGCGGACTCCCACGTTACAGTCCAGGTCGGTCGAGGCCGAGGGCGTGGGGTCCACGGTGGCAGGCGGAACGAAACGAGACGGCAGCTGAACCTTCTTTGCAGACGGGACTCCCCATCCGGCAGGACCTTGAGGCCAGGCTCTCGAATTCTTCTTTCTCTCACAGTGAGCCCAGCCTTGGCCGTCCGCCTTGAACCTGCGCTCTAGGGGCACGGCCGCACGGATGTGCATGGGAAAAAGTTTAAGTGCTCGCAGCTTCGCAAGGCTCGGCCCAACGAGGCATAGCGCCAGGGCCGTGGTCGGGTGTTTGCTCGTGGGCGAGACAGGGACAGCAGCGGGCGAGCAAGAGAGCAGTGCAGTGCAGTGCAGTGCAACAGAGACAGGCCGAAGACGAGACAAGACAGCTCAAACAAGACAGGTAGGCAGGAAAGATAGACGGCAGACATGCCTGATCGTCTTGCGTTCGTTCCTCTGACAGAAACCGTGATGGCCGATCTTTCAGGGGTTTTAGCGAGGGGGGCGTGAGGGACGAGGACGAGGAGGAGATGAACCGCTCTTCGCTCCTTGATGCACAAAATGCCAGTCCGAGGGCGATCGCCCTCAAACCCTGTCGTGACAGGTCGCCCTCGATTGGGCCGGCTTGCGAGCGAGAGCAAACCCCACGCATTTGCAGGGCTCATGCATCGGTGATCGTCTGCGGGATGGGCTTGGACGGGCACGCTCGCCGATGCATCTCTCCATCCCAGGCCACCGGGGTTGGGAGTCGCCGAGGTGGTGGCTTGCTGCCATTGGATTTTAGGTGCTTTTGCCTGCAGCTGACGACCGTGAGAGCGAAAGCAAAGTCCGGCAAGCCCTCGCACATCTCAAAAGGCCGACCCTTGCTAGTAGCGCTGTCTGCTCTCCCCGGCTAACCCGAGCCGGCGATCGGGGTAGGCGGACAGGGCAGGGCGCTTGTCGGCCGGCCGGTGTGCGGAGGAAGGGGGGCGCCACGGGAGGAGCGGCCACCGCCACGGGGTCCCTGGTCTGGCGGGCGGGTGGCCTGACCTTCGTCCTGACTTTGTCTTGAGTTGCCCTGACCCAGCACGGCGGGCTGCTTGCGGTGCCTGGAAGCGTTGCTAGCAGCGCCGGAACCGGGGCTGGCCGGGGCCACCTGCAATTGAGTTCACGGACGTGGCGCACCTCCAGCCCGTCAGGGATCGATCGGTCGTCACCGTCCCCTCTGCTGCCCATCTGGCGGACCGTTCGATCCGCTAGATCCGTCGATGGTGTCCTGCGGCTGGACGATGGCTGGGCTGTCAGGCTGGCTGGGATGCTGGGGTAAAAGATAGGCGATCATGGGCGGCATGGGGGCAACTTGGCAAGAAACGCACGCCGGGGTCTGTCAGTTCGGAATGTGCAGTGCCCGTGATTGTCTACGCCACAGATGCGGGGGTTGATGTCGATGACCTCTGGATCAGCAGGATCGGCTGCGCCGCTGTCTCGCCCAGAGTGGTGATGATGGCGTCTGCGGAGCCTGTAAGACGGGGCGCCGCAGCCCTGCCGTCGAGTACTGGCACGCGCGGACGGCCCTGAAAGGCTTGTTGGCTTGTAAGTCAGCAACTGGCGGATGACTCTGGTACCTGGGCGCCAGGGGAAGTCTCGTGGCAGCATGTCACTGTCAGACTTTACGGCCGGGTTCTGACGGAGGACGTGGCGCATTCCAGGCCGCGTGGAGGGGCCGTCGCGCCATGTCTTTGACGCCAGGAATGGGGGCGTTGCGAGCCAGGAACCAGCCCGCTGAAGTAGCACGCATACGATGTGTGGATGTACTGTACTTTGTTTTGCAAGTAAAACGGACACACGTTGTCGTGTGGTGATGCGGTGGTGCAGTGATGCGGCTCACGCATGTGCTTGCGTGGACGCCGCGAGGTTGTTGCGTTGCGTTGCGTTGCGTTGCGTCTGTTGCGTGGCACAGCGCCGGCCTCCTGTCAAAGTCCCGATGTTCCCGAGTCCGTGATGCTTCCCAACAAACCACTTGGCACCGCCGTGTGGTCCCTGAAACAGCACCGTCGTGCGAGTTGGAGCCTCAGAGGATGATCTGTATGACCTCTTGGCTCCGGCGGATTCCAAGCATCCCCTGTCTGTTGCCAAGATGCATATCCGTGATGCATGGACTCGAGCGAAGAGTTTTTACGGTCTCGTCGACAAATCGTGATGGCGTCCCTCGTTGATCAGACGGGAGGCCGATTCAGATGACGTACGGAACGCTCAATAGCTCGGGTCATCAAGAGAGTTCGTTACGAATACCGTACCGTGCTCACTTGCTACCGAGCCACGGCCGAGTCCATGCGCGGCGTGGTGGACACGTCCCGGGACGTGCTGCCGGGCACTGCCGTCAGGCTCGCCCCTGCTCTCGTCGCCGTTGCCGTTCCGTTCCGGGGCGCGGCCAGGAGGTGTCCTGGGGTCCTGGCGTTTCTTTGGCGCCTCTGCGGGCGAAAGCGAAGCGCTCAGACTCTCGGGCCGGCCGGCCAACGACGATGGCTTGCGAGCATCGAGTGAAGTCAAAGATGAAAAGGGACGTGACCGTGTCTGGCCCTCGGGCTCTCTGACACCTGGCCATCGAGCTCGCTGACACTTGGCCGGCCCAGAACAAACATCTGGCCCGGGCTCGTCGCAGTGATGCCGCAACGGACGGCCGTGGTGTTTTGCTGGCTTGGACGCCGACCTGGCGAGACGAAGAAACATCGTGCAGCAGAAAAATTCTGGGCGGGCCTGAAGCAGACAGACACACGCGAGGCTGGAGCCAGACCAGGCCAAGCCAGGCCGAGCTGGACCAGGGCAAACCTTCGAGGTGACGGACGCCGGAGGACGGCGACTGGTTGGCCGGCCGCCCAACACACCGAGGAGTCCTAGTGCGTCTCCAAGTCGCCGATGGGAGAAGCCAGCGGCCAACCACGAGCCTCAATTCGCATGTATCGCCGGTCATCGTGGTCCTGGAGCAGGTGGTGTCGGGGCTGCCTACCAAGCTAGCACTCGCCCACTGCAGACGGTGTTGGTCTGGTCTGGTTCCTGCGGGTTTGACACATTCCGGCTGCCCAGCATCCTGGGACCGGCGTTGAGAACGGTCGGGCGCGAGAGCGAGGCGAGGCAACAGTGTAAGAGCTGCTGTGAGGTGGTGGTGGTGGTGGAGAGGGCGAAAGCGAGGGCGAGAGACCGAACCGTCCGACCACGGTAAGCGCACACACGCACCACGCACCACCGGGCGGACGCTGCTCGCCGGTGCTTCCTATTCCTGGCCCTCGGCATCGTCATTTAGACTTTTGGCGGGGGGCACGGCCACCCCGGGCTCCTCGTACAAGACAGACGTGCGAGGAAAAGCAGTGGGGGAGCATGTCGATACGGGCAGACCTGAGGCGAGCGGGAGCGGGCGGTGCGGTGCGATACGACGTGATGCTCGGCGAGATTCATTCCTGGTAACTGGCCGTTTCCAGGGAGAGATGGCGGAGACGAGGCGATCTGAGTGCGGTGAGGTGAAGCTGGAATGTGATCACGGAGCCAGCGGGTCCCCGGTATGTCTTGATTGTGTCTTGGGCAACTGCATTCCTGAACGCGTAGGCTCGGCATCGTAGTGGATCTGGAATGGAAGCGGTCAGTTCAGTCTCACTCACGGGTCTCCAGTGTGTCTTCACGCCGCCGTTCGCGTTGGGTTCAGTCGGCGACTTTGGTTCTCTGGTGGGTTGGGTTGGATTCGGCATCGTGGGATGCTTGGCAGGCACTGAACCCGGCATGTACTGTACCTGCTGACCATGACCTGCCCGCTGGCTGCTGCTGCACCTGCACCTGCACCTGCACCACACGCTCCTGCACGCTGCAAGGCACCGCCGGTCGCTCCTGCTCTCCAGCGCAGAAATCGCACGTCCCCACGGTGAGTGCTCACCCAAACGGAAGGAGTGAGGCCCACTCCCCCCTGCTCGCTCGCTGAGTCCTAACCTGGAAGTCCTGGCCTGATCCTTGCCCGCACCCCTCGGCCACCCCCCTCTTGCCGTCCCACCCCCCTTGCCCCCTCCTCACGCCCCCCTCCACGTCGCCCCTTCCCCCCCTGGAACCTGGTCACCGCCGTCAACTCGCTCCTCCCTGGTCCGCGTCCGGTCTTTTGGTGTGGCGTTTCGCAGGCTAGTCCTCTTGGGGCTCGCGATCACCAGGGACGTGCCAGGCAAGCCGGGCTCTCTGGGCTGCGCAACCTGGCTCTTGGCTGGCCGCTGCACCAAGCTGTGAGGTAACGTCCCCCGCCGTGGGGCCCGGCCTCCGTCACTCACCTCAGCCCAGGCAGAAGAACTTGTTTCCCGGACTTGGTATATAGAAACTCGCATCCGCCCATCCTGGGACCTGCCTGCATTCATGACTCCGGTGAATCACCAAGAATCCTCGACTTCAACTCGCTGGCCGGATAGAGGTTCATTCTCTCCTGCACATACCAACTACACATACCAGGCACACACATACCAGCCTGTTCACCCGTCTTCACCAACACCACCAACCACTTACACCGCAGCCGGTGGCATCTCGCCCACCACCATACCACCACACACAATGCTCTGCCGACGCAAGAGCAGCGAAGAGACAACACAGCAACAGAAGATCAGGGATACCAGGCGGCCAACAATGATTCACCTGCGGAAACCCAGCCTCTCCGACTCGGTCTCCAGCGCAGAGTCGACCTCTACTCTCCGCTCCGCCCAGTCCTCCCCCGGCAGGCGGACACCCACTCTCGACTTCGATCCCCTCAGCATGCACCCGACCTACTCCCCGCCGCCACCACCAGCCCGCCTCAGCGAGCGGCCCTTCATCCTCTCCCACGACTCGCACGACAGCGGTGTCGACACGGATGAGGTTCTCGAGCACTACTTCCGCGCCCAGGACGACTGCAAGACCGATTCCATGCTCTCGCCGCCCACAGACTCGCCCACTCCCATGGCACATCCTCAGCCTCGCTCTGCTGATGAGGGTGGTGACTACTTCCTCTACAAGCTGCGCCTCGTTGAGCTGCAGGAGCAGCAGAGGCAGGCCGCCATCGAGGCCATGACCTCCACCACTACTACTACCACTTCCAGCGCTGCCTGCCAGTCCCGCTGGTCCATGTCGACTGTCGATGTTGAGGAGTCTGCCTTTGACTCGGACTCGGATGACGACGAGACCGACGGCACTGACGACACCGACGACACCGACGCCTACGAGTACGACGAGGAGCCCGTCCTTGAGATGGCCGTTCGCGCCGAGAGGCCCGCGAGGCACGCTGCAAGCTGGCAGAACTTCAGCTACAAGCGCGACTTGGCTCCCGCCTCCCCTCGCCGCCCTCCCATGAAGACCATGGACTCGGTTGAGGACTTCATCAAGCGTGGGGGCTGGAAGCGCCGCGGCATCATCTTCCAGGCCGACGACACCCGCGCCGAGAGCAGCATGTTCTAAGCTCTCAACCATCACCACATCACCACTTCCTTCTCTCATATCTACTACACCCCTCTCTTACACTTACATCATCTCACCGGAACCGGAGCGACTTGATTTCACACACATATCTTACGGAACATAACGGCCTATCTTACGCATACCCCACCAGCCTGGAGTTTTCCTTATTTCTTTTATGTCATGACCGGGATCGGGAACAATACCCCCTCTGCCTTTTACGGAGTTTTCTCAAGGGTGGCTTTGGGGAGAGCAACCACCTGCCCTGGATTGGGCGGCACCAAAATGGGACGTGGGCAACTGTACTACACCACGGGGGTTTGGACATGAGATGTCGCGCGGGGGCCGTACCACGAGTACGTGGCCCACCGTCGCACTCTACTTTTCTTGTAATTAGTTTTACCCTCCTCTCGATACCCCTTACGAGGGAGCGAGACGAGAGGTGACACACCGCTCTCGACGGGCGGTGTCGAATACCAATCTTGGGCCAGGTTGACCTGGCCCTCTTCTCACACAATCATCTCATGTTCCCATCGTGTCGACCCCGCATCATCATCGTGAGGCACGCCTAAGATACGTGGTACCTGGAGCTAGCAGGCGACGGCGAGCCCCACGGCGATCATGGCGAGACAAGATGCTCTTTACCGCCTGTTCGTCTTGGAGTCTCGAAGGGCCTCCCCTCATGCCAAGGGCCGCCCTACTGCACGCACCGCACCGCACCGTCGATGGCGTGGTGGGCCGACTTGTATTATGTTTCGCGGGGTTGGACGAGACGAGACACACCGCACGAGAGATAGGGCGCTGCGACAGAGACACACGACTGAGACTACTGCACGCGTGCAGTGGGCTCAGGTTGACTTGCAGCAGCAGCAGCAGCACTCGCACGATAGCCGCGAAGGATTGACTGATTCGCAGCGATGGCATCCCATCACCCCGCTCGACGACGCCCGACTTACCCCGCCCATCTGGTGTTCCAGCGTCGTTGTGATGGGCCCTGTAACGAAGCCAACAATTGTAAACCCCGCCGAGGCTCCCTCAGCCGCAACTTCGACAACTCACCGCCTCCCACGGCTCGGCCGAGACCGAGAGACGGTGGTTTCTCCCCATCCCCCTGGTGCGCGAGGCTGGCTGGGCTGGGCATTTACTGACTAGTAGCAGCACATCACATCTCGCATCGTCAGGCACCAGGGGCAGCAGCAGCAGCATCAGTCAGTCAGTCAATCAATCACCTCACGCCCCTCCCCCCTGGACGCAAGACGTTCGGCACTACTGCAAGGCACCGCCCATCTGACCAGCGCCCCGATGGGTGAAGACGAAAGGGCAAAAAGAAACGACGAGCATCGCTCAGCTGACCAAATATCGACAAAGTCACCCCCCTGTCGGTCCCGGCGGAGCGGAGCTGGGCGTGATTGGGATTTTCCTGGGGTGCGTGAGGAAAAGGAACCACGAGCTGGACTCAAGATGGATATTTTCAGCGGTGGGGAGGGCAGGGCGGTCAAATCTCACGAACGGACATTCACGATGCGCCGCTCACGATGTTTCTTCGCCGGAGCTCGTCGGTCCCGACGCCTTTCATGGGGGGTCCCCTGATCGCTGACATGGAGATGATGCCCGCGATCCCTGGGCGACCGGGGATTCAAGGTTTTGTTCATCGGGACCTTGGTGGCCGCCCCCTGTCAGTCGGAGACCGCGACAGCCGAGGAGATGGATTGCCAGATGCGCAATTCACAGGCCGCCCAATTTCCCCATCATCTGTCTTCCCTGCCCTGCTAAGTAACTCGCAGTGCCGCCCTCTTTCCAAATGCTGCACTCCCACATCCACCTCCAGTTTAAAGGTGCCACCCCTGCCATGGGTCCTCATCAGCCGAGCATGCCCCCCCCTCGCCCCTCGCCGGCCATGTCCGGGCTTGGCGAATGCAGGCCTGGTTTTCAGCGTGCCATTGAAGGTCGCTGGCCTGACTGATACCTGGTTACGAGCTGTCGGAGCGGAGCTGGCAAACGACCCGATCGGGGATATCCAGGCGAGCGGCGCCGAGGGGCTGCGCAGGGAAGACTGCGTGGCCTTTTTGGCGATGAGCCTCATGAGAGGACGTAACTTTGCGACGATTATTCGTAAGCCGTCTCGGAATGAGCCGACACAAGTTGCTAGGCTGCCGGCGGAGGACGGGCGATTACTTGTCCTCGTGGTCTCCACGGCGTGATTTGTCGGGCACATTTGAAATAACATTACCAACTTTTTACGAAGTGTGACTGTCATGACTCTTGGGTTTGCCCGACGGCTCCCAACGACATCGTGACAAGGCTGGAGGTGCGTTCCGAGGTGTGCCTTGGTCGGCAACGCAGCAACCGGGCGGCCAAGAATGCTGCAAGGCACAGGCACAGAAGATTGCCAGTGAGGTGCGGCTGGCGGGCTGGCTACAGGCACACTGCAGGGGCCCTTGGCGGAGACTTCCACTCCTGCATGGATCTGTACGAGGTGCACCACGTGGACCTGGGGCAGCGTCCTCATGACGACACGACACCATCACCCTGCGGAGCCGAGCCTTGAGGTGTGTGATATTGCCTCCCTAGCACCTTAGACTCCTTAGTAGAGTGTCTTGGTGCTTTGCTGGTGGTTGCCCGATGGAAGTCGGCGACCGTGACCTTTCTCCCACACCCGCGGGTCAAACCTGAGCTCAAAAGTCTTGCCAGCCCGAGTGTTCCCTGCCAGTGTGTCACGGCCCTTGGGCTGGGCTGGGGTTCGGTGGCTTGCGAACGTCAGCCCAAACTGAACAGATCCAAACGGGACGAGGGCTTGCGATGTCAACGTCGCCAAACCGTCCGACCTGGCGCCGCATCTCGTCTCCAAGGCCGAAGGGGCGTGAAGCGTCGAAGAGAAACCGTAACCCTCCCCTCCCCTCCCCGCCGTTGCGGAAGCGAAGAAGCTCCACGTCCCCAAGCTTCAGCTTCGGACGAACTTTGAACTTCGACCGTTCGACAGCCGGCCCACGCAACGGCCGAATAGTTCCGTCGCACGGGCCCCTCGCTCCTTGGCTCTGGGAGGGCGAATGCCATCCATTGGTCACCCAGCGAGCTGGGCGCAGCTATCGCGATGAATTCCTCCCCCCTCTTCCCACTTGCGCTACTGCAAGGCACGCCGCCAATCCAGAGTCCTCACCGCTTCCCTCCCCCTCTCTTCACGGCCCCGTGACGATGACATTTTCATAGCGTACCTTGCGTACCTGGACTTGATGTGGGCAGCTGGGCAGGGGTGGCGCAGATGCGTTCAGAGAGGCATCCGTGCGGTGAACACTCTACGCGCACCCACGGCTGTCGCGGCGGCCGAAGCCTCGTACTCGCTGGCACAGACCGAGTTGCTGGGTTTCCTTCACGATACGGGTACGGGGGCTATTTCGAGACATGTCCCCAGTTCGTCCCATGCTCGCACGTCGACCCTCGCCTGAACGACTCACACCTGCTGGACCTGTACCTGAACACACCCGTCTGCCTCAGCTTCTAGCTCATCCTCCTCCACGGGTCATCCACGCACCACCGTGACCACAGGCGCCTCGCTTCAAGTTCACGAGCCCACCTGGTGGATGAACTCAACTGAACTTGCGGGCCTCACTGCAGACGCCTCGGCAGGCCACTTTCCGCATCCGGCGCCCCCGTCCGTGCAGGGCCTCCCTTTTCGGGCCCGGTGCCTGACCGCGCCGGTGCAGAACCTGAAGAGCGTGCAGACGACGTGCAGCAGACGCCGCAAATCAAGGTTCGCCCGCAGATGCGGCAGATGCGGCTCCCCAATCGTGCTCGGCCACCGTTCGTCGCACAGCGCTGCCTGTCAGATCCAGCACTCGACGCCCGATCCGAACTTCACATGGCCTGATGCCACAACTTGGTAGTACGACGCTGCTGCATCGTGCCACCCAGTCCGTAGTGTAGTGACAAGTCCGACAGCCAAGAACATGGTCGGCCTTGACATCGCGCCGAGAACTCATTCACATGTCCCCTCGGTTCCGGGAGCGAAGGGGCGAAGGGGCGAATTTACCTCCCAGGTCCATCCCGACACGCCGATCCTCAATGCGAAGAGAAAAAAGACCCTGAAAAGAAGGAAAACCCTTTAAATTACACGCGACACGCCCTCTGCGAGCCGTTACAGCGCCGCCCCGCCGAAAACCCAATAACGCCGTGGAGCAGTGCAAATCCTCGACCAGGCCTCCTTGAACGGCGTTGCGGTATGATATCATGGCATCCTTGGCCACGGGCCGACCAGATGCCCCTAGTTGGTCAGCAACCCGCCTTGCCCGAAGCGGAACGTTTCTTGAGCCACGACTTCGCGAATATCACCAGGGCTGGTATAATGCATGGAACAGCTGTCGTCCCAAGTCTTTAGCATGAGGCCCCGGGCGGCTTAATGATATTAAATCTATGCTGGTATGTTAGCAGAACGGTTGTTTTAAGCCTGTACCACGGGCCATCGCGTAAATCATACATCATCATGCCGCATCGTTGTTCTCTTGCATGAAGCTGCCGAAGTTTATCACGGAGCCAATGGGAGCTATGCCACGAGCTTCAAAGCTGGTAAGTTACAGCAAGTTGCGACGTGGCGAAGGCTAAGGGACAACGCCGTCATCAGCGAGGATACCTTCACGGAGGTGTGTGCACCAAGCAGCACCCAGAAACCTCTGGAGGGGTGGCATGATCAACCCGAGATCTGACATCAAGATGTCAGAACACACATCTGTCATGTCAGACATCCTTCCCCAGGCGGCCAAACATCGTGAAATAGACACAACTTAGTAGTATGACACGAATAGCCCATCCGCTCTCCGGGGTTGACTCCTATCACTTGTCAAATACGCTTTAGCTGAGGGCATGGGGCTGTCCCTGCCAAAGTCTTGGAAACTTCATAGTCAGATATCATAGAGTCTACTTCGGCCTCTCCGAGCATGATGTCGGAAGATGGGGTACGTGAAGACCCCTCTCGGCCAGAGCCCAGACTATCACACTCGACCGTCCACCGGGCATTCCAAGTTGTGAACCCAGCCGGGACGTCTGTTAACATTTGAAATGCCGATTTGGTCTCCATGTGATGCCACAGACACCAAAAACTGATACACCTTTTCTGTGAACTCAATCAGAAGCACATTCAAGTTGCGCAACACCTCAAGTATTCCGTGCTCGGTCGGCGACCCATATCTGTGGCCGCTCAATGTCGACTTTCTGACTGCAATTCAACATTGGTGATGGACGGAAAACAGATAAATGAGAAGTTCAAGTGCTTGCCTCAAGGACAATCACTCGAGATGTCTATTTCTCTGGGCCTCGTTTACTTAGCCTGGCCTTTCTTTCCACTCCAGCTCCTGGATGATCAGCGAGATCAAGCTGGCCCTCAAGCCAGTTCTCTGACCATCCGGTGGCCAAGCTCTTGGGACTCCTGCTAGCGATGAGCTTCTTTTGCGACAAGTCTTGCATCATGGCAAGCCTCATACTGCAATCGTCACGTCCCGGAGCACGTCAACGGAAGCCTGATGTGTGTCGGAACCCTTTCACAAGTCAACATTCAATGTTCGAGCCATCGATGGACCTAAAACGACGGGGATGTAGAGCGAAGCCCTCGATCTGATGCCAGACGTCCGAACGAATGCCTGGTACGTAGTACGGTCCAAGTACGATGCCATCTGGGACATCCTTGGAACCAGAACAGGGTTGACTTCGAGAGCCAGGCTCTCTCTGGCTGAGTTGGGGAGTGGCATGCAGCCTGACAAATCTATATCTGCAACGCAAGCCAGAAGGTCATTCCTCTACAATTTCGAGATGGTCAATACTCCATGGCTCGCCCGAGTCCACGCTGAGACCCTTGGCTTGTTTGACACCCATCGTGGAAACAGACGCTCAACTGATCCCCAAGCTGCACCGGTCACAGTCACGAGGGCACCGATCTCTTGAACGACTGCTGGTGCCACCAGAGACGCCACGTCTATGACGAGGACCATAGTAGACTGCGAATCATGGTCAAACGTGTCAGCATGTCAAGATTCCACCCAACTATTTGCTCAAGATAGCATGCTACGGGTCCCAAGCACTGACATTGCCGTCAATACCGGGTTGCATATGCCGAGAGTCGCAAGAATTTGCGACAATGGCGCCAGGAGAGCTCGAGGGAGACAACCGAGCAAACAGAGTCGTCTCTGAAGTTCAGACTGTCCTTACATCCGTTGACGAGGTATCTCATCACAGCGCCGGAGCCTCAACACAGGTCGTTGGCTACACACAACAGAGTCGACGGAGAAGAAAATGGCAAAAAATGATCGTCACATCCTCTGTCGAGGAGGGTCAGGAATTGAGCCCGACGTGGGGGTCGAACCCACAACCTTGAGATGTGATCTCTGTTAAGAGTCTCACGCTCTACCGATTGAGCTAGCCGGGCGTCCGGCTGATTGTTGAAATGGGGAGTGAATTCTGCGTTTAAGAAGAGTTTGTTGGGATGTGGGCGAATGGTGGGCCGGTGGGCGGGTAAGGGTTGATGCCGTCGCGGGTCTTGACGTGGTGGGCGCAAGGTGTATGGATGGCGGAGGCGTTGTGGAGTTTTGCGCCGTCGGGGTGACCTTGTCGGGACTGGGGGCGGCGGCAGGGCGTTCATCTGAGGCAGACTGAAGAATTGACAGCGAATGGCGTGTTGATTCGAGTAAATTGGGTATTTACGTACCTGAGATGTTTGTTTTATTTGCGAATGAAGGCCGTGTACTGCGACGAGCCTCTTGAAGCCATCTATACGTGGGCAGAATTCAGGATATCAAGCCGCCGTCCTGAATCATCCATTCGGGCTCAAGAGAGCTGGTCTGTCGCCTCATGGTTCCCCTCCTCCAGAAACCAGGGAAGGTCCTCGACAGTCCTTGGTCACCACATCACGGCGTCACGGCTGCGCTGTTGATCGAAGCTCCCTCTATTACTCACGCCGGCGGCGGCTTCACATAGCCCTTTGACACTCGCCATTTCTGCCAGAAATCGGCAATCTCAGCGTCCAGACGGCGCTCGGGCATCTCCAGAGCCCAGTCGGTCATGGCCGACTCCGCCTTCTCCAGCCAAGGGGTCATGGCTTCCTCGCGGTCGCCGCGGCCAGCAAAGTGCACGAGGAAGTCGCCGCGGCGGGCGTGCAGCTCCTCGGCCTTTTGCGCGAGCGAATCCGCGCGCAGGGGGCTGAAGTCTTCGAAAGGTCGCGGGTAGGCGTTGAACCACCACTGTGGTGTCCAGACGACGTTATCCTTGAACTGCGCCTCCTTGATGAGGATTTCCATAGCGCTCTGCTCGGTGAAGGGCAGGTCGACGCCGGGGCGGTAGTAGCGCAGGGCGAGAATGCCGGTGAAGAGGTCGATGGCCCAACGGTTGACGCGTAGCAGGAAGATGCCGTTGTTGAGGCCGTTCCAGTCCTGCGTCGCGAGGAGATGGATGCTGTCAACGGGGTTCCAGGGGCGGAAGTAGTCGCTGCCGTCTGGGTCTGTCGTCGTGGTGCCGTTGGGGCCGAGCCAGAGGTTGCGCGTGGCGCCGGGGGCTGGCAGGAAGCTGAGCGGCGAGCGGCAGGCGTCGAGGAGGACGGTGTCGCGATCAGCCCAGAAGATCCATTCGAGGCGCTTGTCCTCGGGTTTGGACATCTCGACGAGCAGCAGTTCGAGGATAAAGGCGGGCTTGTTCCACAAGTCGTCGACAATCTTCGCGCGCAAGACATGCAGCGGCGTCTGCTGCACCGCGCTCTGCAGCACGTGGCTCCCGAGGGCGCGCTGATAGATGGGCTGGGGATCGCCGAACTGCGCCGTCAACGTTGCGAGGCGCGCCGGCGGGTCCATGAGCCCAGCCCCATTTTCGCGGCAGAAGACCGTATTGTTCTCCCAGTCGTACAGCGAGTAGTTTCGGAGGGCTGGGAAGCAGTCGTCGCCGCCGTAGCAGCGCACGTCGGGCACGCTCTTGGGGAATGTCTGGTGGAAGCCCAGGATGAGCCGGCCGGGCGTTGACTGGTGGTAGGCCCAGTAGATCTGAGCCAGCACGAAGAGAGGGATGGCCGCGAAGACAGCCTTGAAGACGACCTGCCTGGTCGGCGACATGGCTGGGGTCGCGAACGCCGCGACGTGCGAGGGGTGCTTGAGGAGCATGCTGGGGACGGTTCGCGTCACGTCGTTGTCGTCGTATGATGCTCCATGGTCTGGGGAGAGGTCCAAAGAGAGAAAAGACTTCCTCGGGGTAGAGGACGGAAGAGGATGGGGCGGGACTCATATACCACCGCAGGCTACGGTAGAGTGTGCCCGTCGAAGGGCTGAGGCGCATGCCTGCATCTGCTGGTCTACCGGTCGGTCCAGCCCTCGTCCTACCTGGGCCGCGCGACGAGCTATCAATTTGCCCTCTCACTACCGTACCAACAGCGTGCGCCGGCGGGGAGGTTCTGGCAGGGGATGGACGCCCGGGAGGGTAGGGGTCCAAAGCTTGTGTACCGCTAACCCGCGGTCTGTGGGCACGGTCCAGAGATGGCCTAGGCCCCCTTTTTCTGTTCAAGTACGAGAGGCGCCAACGGAGTCGAGGGCTCCTTCGGGGTCCGGAAGTCCACCCATCGATGGTGTGTGCTTGCTGTCTGCTGTGCTGGTGCTGACTTTCCCGCGTTGCGAATGCGGGTGGCCTGGTCACATCATGCAGCGAGGCCCGGCCGACGTCGGATGATTGGGCAGTTGACCATGATGGTGGGCTGGTCTGCGGGGGGACGATAAATTGCAGGCGTGGGTGAGATTGATGTCGCCGGGAGAATTATCTGTCTTCGACCGTCTCTCTCGTATCCTCGCCAGGGTGTTGCGAGCAGTGCAGGCCGACGCAGCGAGTTCGTTCGAGCCTGGACCCTGTCAATTTGTCGAGCGCGCTGCCTGCTGCTTGCCGTCTCGACCGAAGCGGTGCCAAATTCGACTCGACTCGCGAGAATGCCGACGCCGACGTTGAAGCCCCGAGGGTGGTTTGACGGAGTTGCGCTCGGCGGGAGCTGGTGGGTTCATGGCACGGAGGCCAGGGTCCGCTTGGGTTGGGAGGGAAGAGGAGATGCAGCGACAAGTCGGAGGAAGCCTTGCGGACGTGAGCCAGGCGGCTAGCTGAAGAGGTGCAGCTGGAGATGCAGGGTGGTGGTGGCTGCAAGGGATGCGGCCGCCCGAGCTGCGAAGGCGAGGGAGGGAGTTGTTGCCTCGGACTTTCGAGTCGCACAAAGGAATTGAGACAGCCTGAGTAGTAAAAGCACCGGACGAGGACGCTTGAAGTTGAAGTTGAATGGTCACAGGCACATGTCTCACCACGTTCCCGACTTCATCAGGTACCACTCGGCACTACTACCCAATGTTAGTCAGCAAGCAAATACGTAGCTTCGAGGTCAAGCAAGAACTGCTCGCGATGCGTCCAGTGGCAGAACTTGATGGATCAAAGAGGGGCACGCCTGAGCCCGCCCCCACCACATGACATGGCGCACACCATCAATCGATCGTGCATCAGCTTCCGAGTGCCGTTTGTTTCCTCCGAATCAAACCGAAGCGCTCGCCTCAAACACCCAGAGCCTAAGACACCGCTGTGGTACAAGACCGCTCCCGTGTAACTTGGACGCCTCCCGAACCCGCAATGGCATCCAAGGTCATCATCGTCACCGGCGCGAGCCGCGGCCTCGGCCTTGCCATCACCAAGCATCTTCTGGGAAACCCGTCTCACAGTGTCGTCCTGGCCGCCAGGTCCGGAGAACAGCTCGAGACCCTGAAGACCTCTCACCCCAAGCAGGTTGCCTACCTCGCGGCCGACCTGGGCAAGCAAGAGGTGAGTGCAAAGACCAGTGTCCGCAACACAGAACCTAGCCTGACTGCTGCATGAAAGACGGCCACGGAGCTTGCGGAACTCGCCGTAAAGACGTTCGGCCGCATCGATGGCCTCGTCATCAACCACGGCGTGCTCGACCCCATGTCGCGACTTGAGAATGCGTCCATCGACGAGTGGAAGGAGAATTACAACATCAATGTTTTCAGCGGACTGGCTCTGGTGGGACTCGTCTCAATTTGCTTCTATTTTTCTGACACTGACTGACACCGTTCAGATCAAGTCTGCGCTCCCCGAACTCAAAAAATCCAAGGGCAGCGTCGTCTGGGTATCCTCCGGCGCTGCAACCGGCGCCTACACGGCCTGGGGAGCATACGGCTCCGGCAAGGCAGCCGCCAACCACATCATCGCCCACTTGGGTGTTGAGGAGCCGGACATCACGAGCATTGCCGTCGCCCCGGGCCGTGTCGACACGGACATGCAGAAGCTCATCCGCGACAGCGGCAAGGACTCGATGGCCGAGAAGGACCACGCTTCCTTCGTTGCCGCGCACGCCGACGGACAGCTTGTCCAGCCTGAACAACCGGGCACCGTCATTGCCAACTTTGTCGCACAACCCGAGACGAGCCTCAGCGGCAAGTTCCTCAAGTACGTCTGCCCCGCCTGGGACACTGGCGTGTCCTCTCACTGACGACTTGCAGCTGGAAGGGCCCCGAGCTGGCGGGATACCGTGGAGATTGAGCCTAGAAGTCTTTTGCCACTTGTTAGCCAGTGTTCCAATGAAGAAATGCTAGACAGAAATAGACAAGAAGCTATTGCGATCAGTCGAAAGATGAAAAGTCTCATACGTAATCTACATATTTTGTGTGTTCAGGATTAGCATGGAATATGTTTTCTTCATCATTGCAATGTTGTGTCTGTGCGGCGCGCGCGAAGAAAGAAAATGTTCTTGTGTTACCTTTTCAGGGCGGGGAGCCTGGGTTCAACCGTGAGGCCAATTGCCCAGGCTCCAGCCTCGACCGAGACAAGTGGTGCGACGACCCAGACTGTGGAAAGCTGGGTCAGCCCAATCCCCCGAGCAACTATGCAGCATGGTGCGTTGTTGAAGGCATCATTCAGTGCGAATTGTCTCCGTCTTGTGGTGTCGGTATTTGATAGTACTTGCATTGGCATCATAGAAGCCTGCAGGTGCGAGCGCAGCGTCGAGGAAATACTCACGGTACCTGGAAGCAATGTCAGCAACAGACTCGGACGAAGAGACCGATGGTAGAAGCTGGGCATGTGTGGCTTTTCAGTACGTCCTGTTTGGCTTGGACAAAAAAGGTCAATCAGCATAGAGGCGAACCTCTAAGACTGGGGCGACAACAGACTCATCATAGTCACGATGGTGGTGGAGGGGAATGGGCGGTGGGAGGGGAAGATGTGCGCTTACCAGTCCAGCACCAGCCGCAGCAGAATAAGGCGCTTCCATTCCAGGAGGCCATCGCTGCGGCTGTGCGACCGCGAACTGCATCGCGGCCGAGAAATGGAGAAAGGGTAGAAGAGAGAGGTCGAGGTCGGTTGTTGGTGAGGAATGAAGAAGGGTTCGAGAAGAAAATGCAAGATCTGGATTTTTTTAAAAGGTTGCTGAAGCTGCAGTGGCCCGTGCGCATACCGCGGCGAGGTGGGTCCGCCCCACCGACGCGCTGCGGTTTGGACACAGGACGGTGCAGGCGCTCTGCAGACTTGGGATTTTACTTAAGCCAGCCTCATTCCGCGCTCCGGCGCGCGGGCGCACCTGCTTTCATCGAGTCGGACAGGCAGACAAGCACATCAAATACACTGAACCAAACACCGACGACACGACTCCGACGACGATCCCCTCACGAAGAGAAGCCTGCGCCGTATATACTATCCATCTCGAACAACACGTTTCCACATTCTAGGACGTCCTCATCTCGCTCGCATCTCGCCCGCATACGGTGCAGCAGTTCCGTATCAGCCACTTGGAGTGTCACTCACTCACCTCCCCCTCGACTACGCCACCGCTCGAACCCGCCGCATCGCGAGAGCCTCACCACCCACCATGTCGGACCACGAGTTTGGAGGTTGGTGCCTTGCGTGTTTCCAGAGTTTTCCATTTTTCTTTTGCTTGTGTCCCAGATACTTGAGTTTGCCCTTTATTCACTCGATGGCTTCCATCTTTTTTCTGCCCTGCAGAGTGAATGGTTGGCTGGCTGGTTCTTTCCTGCGGACAACGACTTGGCGATCCGCAAAGAAGACGGGAAGTCTCCCACTCGCGATGTCTGTTTTAGGCTGCGAGTCTCCGCTGTTTTCCATATCTGGGCAGACCTCCCATCCGCGCATCAAGCCCTCTACCCAAACAACTGCAGCCTCCCGAACCTGTACTCTCCGCAGCAAACGGATATCTGCCCATCTCCCCCTTGCTCCAGCTCCCCATCGCTCACCATGCCGAAGAGCAAGACTGAGAAGTTCTGGGATGCCATGGACGGCATTGGTCCGTCAAATGTTGCGATCTTATGAGTCCCGAAGCTGACTTGTCATCATAGCAAACGACGACCTCTCTCTGCCAAAAGGTGAGTTATATCCTAAGCTTGTCGTCTTGACCACCATCTGACCCCAACAGCAACTGTTCAGAAGATCGTCACCGAGATCCTCCCACCCGCCGCAGGCGTTGCCTTCTCAAAGGAGGCCCGCGACCTGTTGATCGAGTGCTGCGTTGAATTCATCACCCTCATCTCCTCCGAGGCCAACGAGATCTCCGAAAAGGAGGCCAAGAAGACCATTGCTTGCGATCACATCACAAAGGCTCTCGAGCAGCTCGGCTTCTCCGACTACGTCGCGGCTGTCGTCGAAGCCGCGCAAGAGCACAAGGAGGTGCAAAAGGTAGGACTCACTTCCGGGGGGCGGTACCGTCTTTGGACATGACTGACACATCACAGGGACGCGAGAAGAAGGCAAACAAGTTTGCCAACAGCGCCATATCGATGGAGGAACTCGAGAGGCTTCAGCAGGAGGCATTTGCCGACGCGGCCAACCGCCACGCCTGAGCTGGCCTTGTTGCTGCTTGACGATGAAATGCTCTGTCGGTTTGGGATTCGGGTCTGGCGTTATTAGCGAATTATGGGCGGACATGACACGACAGGAGTCGTGATTGGACTCGCATACAACTCTGCACCCTTGCCCTCTTCTGATGATCGTTGTGTGATGTGACCAAGCCACTCATGATTGTCTTCATATAACTCAAAATACATGCCGGTTCGTGTATACCTCGGCAGCCTATACAAATCGTAATTCAACACCCCAAACGCCACAGGCCAGGTCGTATAGTATAGTAGCAGATCTTCCCCTTTCCTCCTTTATCCAGGCCCTCAGTACAGTCGCCGCTGGTAGTACACCGGCTGATCGTCGTAGGACAGCCGTTTGATCTCCTCCTTGATCAGTCGCCTCCGCTCCGCCCTGCTGATGGGCTTCTGGTCCTCCGCCTCCGGGTCTGGGTGTAGCTGGTTCTTGTCCGAGAGCTTCTTCACGTTCTTCTCCCGCTCCGGAGCGTCCATCGCATCAGCCTCGAGCATCTTCTGACGCAACTCTTTCTCCAGCTCCAGCCTCGGGCCGATCTGCAGCTCGTCTTGCTTGACGCCTCCCAGGATCATCTTCTGCGCGTCCCGTCCCTCAGGCTTGACCTCCAATATCAGAGGCTCTTTCGCGCCAACCTCGGCGCCAGCCTGGGAGTTCACCACAACAATTGTGCCATCTTCGAGCTCGGTCGTCGCCGACCGGAAGCGATCGGGAAGGTGTGGTTTCGGCGAGGGGTAGAGTTCGGCCTGTTTGATCGCGTTGCGCAGCTGTGTGACTGTCCGCTGCTGGATGACATAGCCGCTGAGAAAGAGCGCGGTGCTGCAAGAGAGAACTGCAGTTGTTAGCTTGTTCGAGGACGGCATGCGCTACCATTCCACAAGTTGGAATGCGGGCGCGCTTGGCGGCCTTACTGATTATGCCGGTGATGATCCCCGAAACCTGCGACGAGGTCAAGAGCATGGCGGCGAGCGTGGCGAACGGGATGTATTTCGAACGGTATCTCTTTCAAATAGATGGGCTGTACAGCGACGGATTTGATGAATGAATTCAATGACGATTCTGGTCCTGTCGAGCAAGGCTGTGGAGGGGAGCGGTTGGTGGCATGAATGATGCATGTTGACTTTGTTGGCCGAGCAACAATCGATAAGTCCACCCAAAAATGTCACCCCGGCTTTTCGATGCGACTTGCAGCCAACCTGAAACCCCACCGACTGACCATCAACATCACCACGTCCCGATCCCGCATCCCGATCCGAATCCTGCTGCCTCCGCTGCCGCCGCCATGGGCAAGCCCGATCCCTCCATCATCCAGGCAGATGAGCGCCGCTTTCTGGACGAGCGCGGCTCCGGCGCCGCGCTCGCGCCCAACGGCGAAAACCCGGCCAAGATCATGGAAAAGGCCGTCGTCGATCGCATCGTCGACTCGTTCTACTGGAAGGAACAATGTTTCGCCCTCAACGAGGCCTCCCTCGTCGATCGCGTCGTCGAGCACGTCACATTCATTGGAGGAACATATGGCAATGCGCAGAAGCCTACACCCTTCATCTGTCTCGCCCTCAAGCTTCTCCAGTTGGCGCCGTCGCCAGCCGTTATCGACGAGTACTTGTCCTATGGCGGCGAAAGGTTCAAGTACCTCCGCGCCTTGGGCCTTCTGTACGTTCGCATGACGCAGAAGCCCGTCGACGTCTACCGCACGCTCGAGCCGTTCCTCGTCGACCGCCGAAAGCTGCGCCGCAAGGCCCGCTCCGGCACAAGCCTGACCTTCATCGACGAGTTCGTCGACGAGCTCCTCACACAAACAAGGGTTTGCGGTACGAGCTTCAGGGAGCTGCCGAGGCGGACGGATTTGGTCGACCTGGGTGAGCTGGAGGAGCGAGAGAGCCCTCTGGGAGATATCGACGAGCTGCTGGACGCCGAGGAGGAGGAAGAGCAAAAACGGAGGGAGAGTGGAGATGTTTCCGAGGTAGAAGCAAGCGAGGACAGAATGGAGGTTGATGCGCCAAGGAGAGACCAGCAGAGGAGTCGGTCGAGGAGTCAATCCAGAAGTCGGTCCAGAAGTCGATCCTCAAGCCGGTCTCGCAGCCCGCCCCGGCGCGACGAAAGGTCAAGAAGTCGCCACAGGACACCATGAGCGCATGATGAAGAAGTCGGTTGAAAACAAACCAGATATACCCCCAAGGTACGCCAGTAAACTGTGGGTATCATTTTCCTCTCTAACGTACATATCATACAGAGACATCATCCAATCCTCTCCCTCCACACTACGTCTCAGCCTCCAGGAGATCGGCCAGCTGCTGTGCTGTGCTTAGCAGCGCCTGATCGTCCCAGTACTGTCCGATCAGCTGCAAGCCGGCCACTGCACGGCTCTCGTCCGCATCGGACGCGAGCTTCTGGACCTTCGTCGGGATGCTAATGGCAGGCAGTCCCGCCAAACTGGCCGGGACGGTGAAGACGTCGTTTGTGTACTCCTGCACGGGCGTCTGGGAGCTGACCGTGTCGAGGCGTGGCGCAAACGTCGGGGCCGTCGGGCAGAGGAGGAAGTCAACCTGCTTCGGGCCAAGCTTGTTCTCCAGAAGCACATCGTCGGACATCTCGCTAAGGTCGAACTGCTGCGCGTCGTAGAGCGGGTTGGCGACCCTGAAGACGCGATCAAAGTCGCGCTGCACGAGCCTGCGCACCATTTGCGCCTGAATAAAGTAATTGTCCATCGCCTCGGAGCTCAGACTGTATGACCCGAGAAGGATGCGCCGCTGGACCTCTTCGCCGAAACCCTCGCCCCTCGTCTTGGAGTAGAGCACTTCACCCGCCGCGTCGCTCTCGTCACCGCGCACGCCGTAGCGCACACCGTCGTACTTGGCGAGGTTGGACGACGCCTCTGCCGGTGCGATAATGTAGTAAGCCGAAAGTGCATGTTTCGTCGAAGGCAGGGACACGGGAACGCATTCGTAGCCGGCCTTAGAGAGTGCCACCATGGCCTGGGTCCAGGCAACGCGGATCCGCGGGTCCAGCTCCTCGATGTTGTACTCCTGAGGGATGCCGATTCTGAAGGGTCGCTCCCGCGGTATCTCCTGGTGGTCGAAACGAAACTTCTCCGACAACGACGTTGGGTCTCTTGGGTCGTGCTTGAGGTGGAGGCCGTGATCGAAGATGACGTCTCGCAGATGCTCGACCTTGGTAGCCAATAGCCCGACGGTGTCGAGAGAGTTGGCGTAGGGGACGACGCCGAACCTCGACAGCATCCCGTATGAGGGCTTGTAGCCGACGACGCCGCAGTAGGCCGCGGGCAGGCGGATGGAGCCGCCTGTGTCTGTACCGAGGGCGATCTCGGCGTCGCCGACTTTGACGGCCACGGCGCTGCCGCCAGAGCTGCCGCCGGCCGAGGTATCCGTCTCCGACAGCGGGTTCTTGACGGGCCCGCTGGCTGAGTGCACAGAGTGCGAGCCCATTCCGAACTCGTCCATGTTGGTCTTGCCCACCACAGTGCCGCCGCACTCGCGCAGCTGGCGCACAATGGTGGCCTCAAACGGGCTCGGGTGGTTCGAGAGAACGGCGGAGCCACATGTTGTCGGAAAGTCTTTCGTCGCGATGTTGTCCTTGACTGCCAACCGAAACGCGGTCAGGTCGCCGGCCGGCGGGCGCGGCACAGCCTCGGGCTTCGCTGGCTTGTGTTAGCTCAGGCGGCATGTTGGAGCAGATGGAGCAGCTTGCCTCGGGTGATGAAGTGGTTGTGGTCGTGGAGACATCTGGCTTGGCTCAATGAGGCTCGCCAGTGTCTTGCCGTGGCCGCCGCCACCGGCCGCGCAGAGACTCGTCGCAGCGTGACATGAGAGGACATGTGGCTCGACTGGGGTAGTTGTCAATGGGGTAGAAAGCTGACCAGAGGTTTGAGCTCCCGTGCAGACGAAGGCATCACACTGCATCATGCACGCCGCCCCACCATTGGCTGGATTACTAATCAATACCTCGTTTTGACGTCTCTCAGTGAATCTTCGACTGTGAAGCAAACCGGGTTACCAAACGGCAGAAGTCGAAGCATCACAGTCGTCCCGACTCGACTTTCTTGCACATACGACCATAGCCACGAGAGAACACGGGATCCCGTCCGCTCTCCCATAGTTAAACTCGTGAGCGCCGGATTAGTAGTTGGGTCGGTGACGACCAGCGAATCCCCGGTGTTGTATGTTTTTTCCTCGCGGAATGTCGGGTGGGAGAGCTTTACCATTCTGCAGACTTCAGAAATTCCAACATGTATATTAGAGTAGAAAAATCCTAGATACTTCTTTTACCACGGATGGTCTGGCGGTTCATGAAAACAGAGCCTGAAAGAGGTCATCAATCTGCCGCGGTAATTTCCTGGACCAGAGCAGAAAGCCGTGACGACTCCAGATCCCCTAGGCCGCCCCGCCCGCGCATAAGACTCGCAGGCCAATGGCTGTGTATGGCCTGCTGCCGGCCTCTCTGGGCTTCCTCATCATCGTCCGGGATGCTGGCGATGCCCTTCATCAAGGACGCCTCCTCCGGTTGCATATTGCTCTTGATGACCCGGAACAGCGTCTGGCCTAGATGATGGCTCTTACCCTGGTCTATGAAGCCCTTGGTAACAAGGAAAAGCGTGGAACGTATGGCCTCCCGCTCAGCTTGCGACGTTTCTCCTTTGAGTCTGTCTAGGCACATGAAAGCCATGATGGCCAAAGGCTGGATGAGAATCGAAAAGAGGGCGTCGAAGCCGTGGCGTAGGTAGTAGACGCGGAGAAGCGTTTCCATATTCTTGACGGAGTTTTGCACAACGGTAAGAGGGAGGGGATCGGCGGATGATTGCTGGACCAGAGGTTGGTAGAGCGTCATCTTGGCATGGTGGAACTCGTTGCTGAAGGAGATCAGTTTAGGGCAAGCATGGGGAATATGGCCAAGCACTCGGTTACTCACTGGAGTTGGAAATGGGACGGATGGACAATCCATCTGGGTCTCAAGCACTCTGGGAGCTGGTCGTACCATGCGTCCAGCAGGTGAGCATAGTACCCCGCCAGCTCCCGAGTCACCACAGTCCCTGGCTCGAAGTACGCCTTGGCAGCGCTGGCCATGATGATGCGCAAGCGACAACGCTCCCGGAACATGTGAGCAAAAAAGACTCGCGACAAGGTCTGAGCCAGAGGGTACTTGACCCAAACCTCGCCATACCAATTGGTCTCTTCTGTTGGGTCAGGCGTGGGAGCTGCCGGTAAACTCTTGATGTGCGGTGGGTGCATGAAGTGGAACGCCGCGAGTCTGGGTGTTTGTCAAGTCAGTAAAGTGTCAGCTATTAGACATGCTATGCCGGAATTGAAGCTTACGCATCTAGCGAGTAAAGAACCCAGGCCGTGAAGGCCCAGCCAGTCCTCTCTCGCTTGGACAACCTCGGGGGCGGACCCTCCAGCAGGCGCATTTCATGGGCAAGACGAATGCCATGGTGCAAGTACTTCTTCCCGATGGTGTCGAGGCCGCACATGCTGTGTATGGTGGAGTTGACGAGCAGCGATGAACAGAAAGTGGTGCGACTTGCGGCCATGTCTTCTAGGAAGATGTCCTTCTGGAAGGGTGTGTTGAAGAGATATTCGATTCTGAAGAAGGTGGCCAGGAGCTGCCGCATCAGGGTATCATCGGTGCACACAGACGTCCATTGTGAAGGTTTCACCGAGGAGAGTCGCGGCTCGACAACCTCTGCGGCGTGGACGGGCTTTAGATAGGGGCTCTGGTAGTCGGCAGTGCCAAATTTCTGTAACAGGACGGACACGTCTCTTCCCATACTTGCGGCGGTCTGCGCGCGAGGAAGCAGGGACGCCGACTCGAAGAGCATGGACTCAAGGTAGGGGTTGTCCGAGAGTAAGGAGGCAGGCATTTCGGCGATGTACGGGAATTCGAAGCGAAGGCGGGCTTCGGGGATGACGGCAAGCTGGACGAGGAGGTCACCTGTCTCGACGTGGCTCAGGATGGCATCGACGCTGACGCCGGACCGGAGTCGGCCCAGGATGTCCTGCACCTCGTGTAGTGGCCGGGTCTGCAGGAGCTGGACGAGCTCGGCGTACTTTGTGCTCTCGCTCCGGGCCTCTGCGTATTTCCTCTTGCGCGCCTGGGCATGAGTCTCGGCTCCATCCGTCTCGTAGAGACAGTCGAGCTTGCGACGCCGGCAGAGACTGCAAGCCGGACGTTCGCCAGAGCACTTCAGGTTTGATGTTGTCAGCTAGCCATACCCACGTAGGAGAGAAGAGCTCTAGATCTGGAACGGCACGCACCTTGGCCTTGCGGCTACGACACGTGTTGCACGCTGCATTGATGGTGATCCGACGAGGGACAGCACCGCCGTTGGAGCCGGGCGGCGGAGTTGGCGGCGGTGGCAGCCTGCGGTCCTGAGCAAGTACTGGCACGGGCAGCAGAGGGCGAAGTGGGCAGTGGGCGTCGGCCGGGTCAGACATGGCTGTTCACCGCCGAAGCAAGTATGAGGGCAAGGCAGGTGTGGTGTGGCGGGATGAGGGGAAGCTGATGAGGACGGGGCGCGGAGTTCTTGGAGGACTCGTGCTAGAAAAGGACGCTTGTGTACAGACTTGAACGCCCTTGGTGATCACATTTGGCACCTTGCCATGCAGTGATCAGCGGGGGGAACGGTCTTGTATTTGTATACCACCATGTTTCCTCGTCCCCTTGTCGAGCTGTGCCAAGATGACATTGGATTCGTCGTCTCAGACGGCAGGCTGCCGAACAATAAGTAGGGGTCTCGATGCCTCGATCCCTCAACAAGCCGGGATATGCCTCGTATCGTCGCGTTGATGGCCCAGTCACTCGAGGCCAGATGCTCCGGGAAAAGGAACGTCCCCTTGCCCAGCGCGTTCCCACACCCCGGCGCCCCCCTCGTCAGCCCGTTCACAACCTGAGTCAAACGTCCCCGAACCCTCACCTCACCAAGCCGGAGGTTGCTCCGCGTCCGCCCTCTCTTCCTCTTGAGCTTGACCGCTTGAGCACTCAGACCGAATACGCCCATGATGCGTGCCGTTCCGTCGCCCGTCGCGGGCCAAAGGGCAGCCAGTTGGAAGAAACCCGGTGGGTGGTAGAGCTGCAGCGAGCCGAGGGCAACCATCACACTCACGCTCACGTTGTTGGACATGAAGCTGTGGACCGGTGGCGTACCAGGGTCTCCGACCCACATGGCGCGACTGGTGAAGCGGAGCGATCGCCGTCTCCCGCAATTGGCTGGATCTGGCCGCAATCTGGCACGGGGCCTGCATGAGGTGGGGCCGGCAAGGTCGCCTGAGCTGCTAGAGAGATACTCTGTCTTGGCTGCGATCTCGGTGGCCGGACAAGTGTCTCGATATCTGAGTCCCTGACGTAGCGCGCTCCTTGCCCCAGGGAGCTATGGCACCTTGGTGGCCGGCCACCGGACAACGGAGGCAGGCACCACCAGGGTGACACTCGACCAGCTGCCTGCCGAGTCCGCGTGTCTACCTTATCTGTTCCACCTTCACCTCCGCGGCTCGCGACAGCTCTGTACCATCCCTCTGCAGCGCCGACTCGGACAATGCATCTCACGACATCGATACTCCCTCCCCTGCTCTGGCAGGTAGCCCGCGCCTCGCAGCCTGGCGCTGCGGAGCCCGTTGCTGCCCCGATCCGCGACTTGACCTGGGGCAAGCTCAACTTCCTGCATACGACCGACACGCACGGCTGGCTCGGCGGTCACCTCCTCGAACCCCAGTACTCGGCCGACTGGGGCGACTATGTCTCCTTTGCCGAACACATGCGCCGCAAGGCCGATGAAAAGGGCGTCGACCTGCTCGTCATCGACACGGGCGATCGCGTCGAAGGCAACGGCCTGTACGACGCCTCGAGTCCCACGGGCCTCTTTACCTACGATATCTTTGCCGAGCAGAAGGTCGACCTCATCTGCACCGGCAACCACGAGCTGTACAAGGCGGAGACGACAGACCGCGAGCACAGCATCACCGTGCCAAAATTCCGTGATAACTACATCGCCTCGAATCTCGACTACTACGACTCCAAGACGGGCGTCTTGGTACCCCAGGCCCAGAGATATCGCAAGTTCAGGACCAAGAACCAGGGCCTTGAGATCATCTCCTTTGGCTTCCTCTTCGACTTCACCATGAATGCGAATAACAGCCGCGTCCAGCCTGTCACTGAGACCCTCAAGGAGGAGTGGTTCCTCAAGGTCCTCCGCGAGGAAGATCCGGACGTCTTCGTCATCATCGGTCACGTCGGCCTACGCATGCCCGAGTTTAGGGCCATCTTTGATACCATTCGCAAGGCCAGGTGGTTCACGCCGATTCTCTTCTTTGGCGGACACGCCCACGTTCGCGACGCACGGAAGTTCGATGCCAAGTCGTACGCTCTTGCCAGCGGTCGCTACGGCGAGACCATCGGCTGGGCATCTGTTGACGGCATAAAGAAGAGGAGAGGCGAGACCAAGGATGAGGTTTCGGTCGAGGCATCCATCTCGTACTCGCGAAAGTACATCGACACCAACCTGTTTGGCTACTACCATCACACTGGCCTGAACGAGTCGACCTTTGATACAGCCGGCGGGAAGAGGGTGCGCAACATGATTGCACGTGCCAGGAAGAGCCTTGATTTGGACAACGCCTTTGGCTGTGCGCCCCGGGACCTCTGGATGAGCAGGGCTGAGTATCCCGGCAACGCGAGCATCTACTCCTGGCTCGAAGAGGAGGTGCTACCGGACACCATCGTTCGCAAGGACAGGGCTGACAAGGCCCGCCTTGCCATCGCCAACACGGGTACCATCCGATTCGACATCTTCAAGGGCCCGTTCACCAAGGACAGCACGTACACGGTGCTGCCGTTCACCAGCAAGTTCAGATTCGTTCCGGATGTCCCGTACAAGGTTGCCAAGAAGGTCATCCAGCTTCTCAACCACGGCGGTCCTATTTTCGACACCACGATGACGGACGCTCGCTTCATGAACGTCCCAGAGGCACTGGCACTGAAGGACCTGTCGTCGCCCGGCAACGATGACGTGCTTGAGGCAGTGCTCGATTCGTCCGCCGGCGACAAAGCCGACCAGCGCCCTCTCGGCGGCGAGGATGAGTCTAGCAGACCACGTCTCATCGGCGGCTACACCACCAAGGATGACCTCGGCACGGATGGCGATGATACGGAGCATTCGAAGCTCACATTCTACCAGGTGCCGAACTGTGTCCAGGCCGAGATCAACTTCCCCGAGGACAGCGAGCCGGAGACGGTCGACCTCATCTTCCTCGACTTCATCCAGCAATGGGTGCTGCTGTCCCTCAAGTTTAGCGGCGGCGACTATGGCGACTCGGACGTGCAGCAGTGGGACGACGAGACGCTGACCTACAAGCTGGGGAAGTGGATCTCTGAGAACTGGAAAGGGGACTGCTGATGGAAGCAGTGGGCTCGGGCTCGGGCGTGGGCTGCGGGGTCCTTGGGCATTTTAACGGCACAGGATATGGGTTTGTTTCTCGTGAGTTTTCAGCCGGAGTTGGGACACGGCACATGTGGAGTTGCATTGTACCACGACCTTAAATATGGAGTCTTTTGGCACGCATGCATGCACACAAGCACGGTACTGGTTAAACTAACGTAATGGGCAGTCAAATGGGATGGCATAGCGAATTGCTTCCGTCTCGCCTATGAGACAGCTGCTTCGAGACTGTCGCTTGTCGTCCTCAGAGCGTGATTCTCCCCGAAGCCGGTGGATCACCAAGCGTGGAGGGCAGCATGCCCCTTAATCGGAGGCCCAGCATAGTGGCAGGAACGCTGAAGCCGTGAACAATCTGCGTGCAACACTCCGAGTCAGCCCACAACGCAACAGCATAGATCGTTGAAGATTGCTTACCACGCTGAAAGCAACCAGGAACCACACGATGACGAGCATCAGCTCCTGCAATCGCCCTAGAGAACCGAGAGTGTCGCCGTGATCCTTCTTGAGCTGGCTGAGATATTCAAGCCCGATGCAGAGGTAGAAGACGGCGGACACGCCGATGGGGCCAAAGTAGCCGACGAAAAGGGCCTGCCCCCGGCCCTCGATTTGGTGGATGCCGCGATACGAGGCCATAACCACCGGCAGCCTGCGGAACAGCAAGACGCCCAGACCGATGAGCAAGAGGCGCCAGGGGGCGATGACGTCCCCAGACCAGAAGGTGGACCAGGGACACCGGGCGCCGAGCCACATGAAGATGACAAGGTTGAGGAGCCCGTCGACGGCGTGCTGGAACTTGTCATCAATGGTCTCAAGGCGGAACCAGTCGTCCCAGGTGAGAGCATTGCCGGCGACGAAACAGGCGAGGACATCGTCAATGCCGAGCATGCCGCAGGCGCCGAGGACGAAGAGCGCTAAGGCCACAGAGTAGACAAGCAGGCTCTCGCGATCCATGAGGCGGTGCTTGTCGGCCCAGCGGAGGACCAGACGCGCTATGTGGCCGGCAAACCAGCCCAGCAGGACGCTGGCGCCAACCACCCACAGGCAGGTATAGCTCAAGTAGGAGGCTAGGGTTTGAACAAGGCCGCGGGTGCTGTCACCGGCAGCGGCGTGTCTCGTCAGTGTGAGGGCGAGAAAGAGGAAGAGATAGCCGAGGCCGTCGTTGCCGCCCGACTCGGCGATGATGAGGTCCCGCAGCGCCTGCGGAGTGTTCTCCTCGGCGAAGCGGCCCTCCAAGATGGCTGCGGACAGGATCGGATCGGTAGGCGCGACGCAGGCGGCGACGGCGGCAGCATGGGCGAAGGAGAGTTCATCGTATCCGACCAGGAGCCAGATGATGAGTGATGTAGACAGCCACATGGCCACGAGCCCGGGGCCGAGCAAGATGGATAAGGACTTCCATTCGACTCTCAGGTAGCGGCTCGGTAGCGACACGCCGGCAAAGAGAAGCTGTATCCCGAGGACCACACGGGTCAAGTCGAGCGTGTATGCCGTGACGGGGTCGACGCTGCCGTCATGGACAAAGTGGACCGGTTCAACGAAGCCCGTGAGGAAAGCAAGGCTGCTTCCGGCGAGAAAGGAGAGGGCTTGTAGGGAGAAATGAGGTTAGCAGGGCTACAGTCGGACGGGGGGGGGGGGGGGATACTCACTGGCATATGAAAGGTAGTACCGGTCCTTGACGATGGATGAGACTGCGCCGGAGATGAGGAGCCAGCCGCCAATGCCCGTGATGGCGAGATCAAACGGCGACGGGGTCGGGAGTGAGAGCATCATCGACAATGCCGCCGTCTGTATACCTGTAGTTTCTCTACGGCCGCATCAACAACCGTTTTGTGTTGATGATGACATGGAAGGGAGAGAACGCCATCCCCATGGGATGCCAAAAGCGTGTGCTTGTGATTGCTGGCCACGTGAACCTTGCAGTACCCTCAACTGACTGGCGGTGTGCTTCGGCTGTTGACCGAAACTAAATGTACCCCGACATACCTACACATGGGAGGGTGACTCCGGCATGTCAAAGCAACCGTCAGATGGCGCGCGAGATCTTAGTCGAGAAAGCCAGAGGCCTCCTTCTGCGGGTGTTTGGAAAATGGGACTGACCCGGGAACTTTTCATGAGGGCGCAAATGGGAAAATTGCCGCATCTCGAAGACCTTGCTCCTTAAATGATGGATCCTCTGGCCCGTGTGAGAGACGACTTTGGGGATACAACGCCAGCCTCGTTGCGGTTCGGCCCGTCGCTGTGCCCCTGAGCGCCAAGAATAAAGTCGCGCATCTGTACCTCCAATGTACTGTGCAGTATGTACTCCTCGGCCATAGCCTCACCGAATCTGGTGATCGCCCGTCACGCAGCCAGATTCACGACTCGGACGTGATTTCGTGGGCGCTATCCCCGGCCAATGTCAATATTTTCTTGTTCCTCATTTCCGCTATTTTACGTTTTGGGAGAATCCCAGAAAAGGTCATCGCCTGCTCTCGGGGGCTGTGAGACGTTCAAACAGATGCTTCCTCGTGCTGTACAGGATTTTGTCTGCCAACCCCCTACTGCTACTAAACATCCCTATAATTCGCTTTCCCTCTTCGTTTCCCCATCTCCCTCCATTCTTCTCCTCGCCCAGACGACCGACATATCGGTCACGATGGCTCTCCGCACCAGGGCATCATCATGGCTTCCCCGTCTCAACTTCATCCGGATACACTACGCATGGGTCATTTTCTGTGCCTTGGTGGCTTTCCCCGTTCTCATGCCGCAAGGAAACCTTGCTGCCATTGATGCGTTCTTCTTCGGCGCCAGTGGATCAACAGAGTCCGGCCTCAACACGTAAGTGACAGAGCATTTGCTTCCACCGAGGCACGGTGCCGGCAACTAACAAGTCGTGACGAGGGCAGGGTCGACGTCAAGGACCTTCCGACATACCAACAAGTTTACATCTACGTCATCCCCATCATCACCAATTTGCTTTTCATCAACGCTATGGTGGTTCCCGTCAGGCTGTTCTGGTTCCACCGCCGCCTGAAAGAAGCCGGTGCGTCTTCGGGCACCTCCAACTTTTGTCTGCATGGCTCAACTGACTGGATATCTTGCGCAGCAACTATTCGAGCCAGGGATGCCGAGGCCAGAGCCGGACTGGCAAGTGATACGAAACCGGCCGGACTCGAGGCAAGGCCAGGTTCTAAGAAATTGGACCAGAAGCAGGGTGATGGTGGTGATGGTTCTACTACGGAAGCCAAAAAACTCCCTGCCATCACTTGGGACGATGCCAAGCTGGCCACCGATCACGAGACTAGGCCTCGGGCCCGCGGCAGGCTCGAGGATGACGCCGAGATCAGACCAGTGCAACGCGGTCCCGTCCTGCAGGCCGCCAGGTCCATCGAAAAGGCCGCATCTTCGGCCTTTGTGCTTGGTGATGGCCGATGCCTCGACCGCAGCCGGAGCCGGAGCATGTCTCGTCGGCGCGAACTCCATACCGAGCTTCCCTAGATATCTCGCTCTGCCACGATCGGCAGGAACTCGACCTTCCATAACCTGACCGAGGCCGACCGCGAGTTACTCGGAGGCATTGAGTATCGTGCTCTCAAGATGCTCCTCTACTTCGTCTTCGGTATGCCTGCCTACCTACCTTTGGGTATGGAGCCCTCATGGTGGCACCTCTGCTAACTAGCAATCTAGGGTACCTCATTATGCTGCATCTCATCGGTGTCATCTGTCTCCTCCCATGAATTCATTCAGCCCCTGCCAAGTACACAGACTGGCTGGAGGAATGCGGTATCGGCAAGACCTGGTGGTAAGCCATCGCCACCTACCATTCGGTTCAAAGTAAAGAAACGTGGCTGACTGTCTCCTCGCGGACAGGGCGTTCTACTCTTCCCAGACCATGGTCAACAACCTGGGCTTCACCTTGACGCCCGACTCGATGGCCACGTTCAAGGATGCCACATGGCCGATGCTGGTCCTAACCTTCCTGGCCTTTGCCGGTAATACCTGCTACCCGGTGCTGCTTCGTCTGTCCATCTGGATCGCGTATAAGCTGGCGCCCAAGGATTCCAAGGCCAAGGAGACTCTGCACTTCCTGCTTGAGCACCCGAGGCGCTGCTACACGCTTCTTTTCCCCAGTCGCCCGACCTGGATTCTCTTTGGTATCGTTTTCGCCCTCAACTTCATCGACGTCGTGTTGATCATCTCCCTGGACCTGGAGAGCCCTGCGGTCAACGACCTCCCCATGGGGCCCCGGATCCTGTCCGCCCTCTTCCAGGCAGCTTCGTCCCGGCATACCGGTACTGCGACCCTGAACCTGGCCGCTGTGAACCCGGCGGTCCAGTTCAGCCTCCTGACCATGATGTATATCGCCATCTTCCCCATCGCCATCAGCATCCGTGCCTCCAATACCTATCAGGATGGCGCCCTGGGTGTCTGGGAGCACGAGGAGAGCCCGGACGAGAAGGATGGCGTCAGCTACGTCATGACCCACGTCCGGAACCAGCTCAGCTTCGACCTCTGGTACATTTTCTTCGGGACGTTTCTCGTCTGCATCGCAGAGTCCAAACGCATCATGGATCCGGAGATCCCCGTAAGTTGTCTCTCCCAGCGGTGCTGTCTGAAGCGTATTCGCTTTGGGTAAAATGCTCACATGATGGTGCCTTGGCTAGTCATTATCAATCTTCCCGGTTCTCTTTGAGGTGGTCTCCGCGTAGTATGCCTCTTGTCCCTCCCCCTTACTTTACGGGTTGTTGGCTAACGACAAGTGTAGCGGCAATGTGGGCCTGTCCCTCGGTGGCCCAACGGGCTTCGTGTCGATGGTCGGCCACTACGGCATCTTCGCAAAGCTCGTCATATGCGCCATGATGATCCGAGGTCGCCATCGCGGTCTTCCCTACGCCCTCGACCGCGCCGACAAAATGCCCGATGTGCTGGCCGAGGTCGATACCAACGATGATGAGGAGGCCAGGGCAGCTGAGAAGCGCATCGATCCAACGGACTGACCACCTCCCCAGGCCCAATGAATCTCCTACGCATCGTGAACTAACCCGTGCCTATATTCTTCGCCCTCTCCTTCGATATCTGCTGCCTAGATACATGCCTGTCTTTCCACCTGGGGGTGCCGAATCACCACGGAGTAATCTATGGTACACTGGATTAGCAAGTATCCCACCACGACACGAGCTGACATGATCGCTGATTTTGCACCACTAGGAAAACGGGCGGGTAGTGCCGCCGAAAGGGGGACCATCACGGGTACATGGCCTCGTCGAAGATGCCTCGGTCGTACTTGTAGTTCCCGCGTCGGTTGAAGCACCCACGCCGTCAATTGATTCATAAGGTAGCCACCATTGATTTGTAGCTATCCACGGTGATTTTGTGATATTTGACGATGTAGTGGCATCTCCATGTGGGCTGAGGTACATAGTATCTGCTCAGGCACGGGCGGCTCACCGCTGGGCAGTTCGAATATAGGCATCGGGCCATGTTCCGGTTACCGTCACATCCACCGCGACCTGAGGCCGGGCCTGAGGCGTACGAGTAGGTGTGCCGTGTGCCCCAGTCACAACCCTGTTCAGGGGGCATCTTAGCGGGATTTAGCCTGAGGGCGACCCAAGGCGCTGGGCCACCGACGCGAAGATGGGAAGCACCGGACGCGCTCCAGACTGGCGACCAAGATGAAAAGTGCCTCTGTTGGCGTGTTCCGCCAGCGCGGTCGGTGGGACGAAGGTGGTCAAAAGCGACCAGGCTCCCGCGTCCGGCTCATTCCAGCGACCCAATTTGCTCTGAGCGACTAATATTGGAATTGGGAGGAGAGTAATATGCCGGTCTTCAAGCAATCGATAAAAGGCACGCCTTGTGATCGAGCTCCCCCACACAGGCAGCCGGGGGGCATGGGCGACGTCACGGCTGCTTCGCGAGCCCGGCCGGATCGTGGAAAAGAGAAGAGCAACGAGCGGGCACTGACGTCGACACCGTTGCGCGTGGCCCCAGCTCTGATTGAGATGGACAGCTCACGGTGGGATATCGTCGCTGTCGATGTTTCAAGGTCTCCCGTCTGCGGAGGGAAGCAACAAACACGCCAGGACCAGGACCCCGAGGGTCGGGAGAAGGCCCCACGACCCAGGGGGCTAGCGCGCTGACCCGGGCTTGCCAGGCCGTTTCTAGCGCGGCGTGCCAGCGCATGTCCTAAACTGGAAATGGGCAAAGACCAGGGGCACAGGAGCGGGCTAGGGGCGCCGGTGCACGACAGGGGCCATCTTAGACTTGATGTGATGGAGGGCGGGCAGGAGCAGGAGCAGCAGCGAGCGACAACGGCACCACCACCACCACCACCACCACCACCACCCGCAGCAACGGCGCACCCCTTTCCCCTGTCGAGCACGCGTCGAAAAGTTCTGGGCGTGTTGCTGCCGCATACCGAGTGTGCGCTTTGGGCATGCCCCTTTCCATATTGTGGGGGCACATGTCCTTTTGGATTCGCAGTAACCACTGCGTTCGAGTTGTCGGCAGAGCCGAGTTCTACGACGGGCAGGTCTCCACGAATATGGGATCATCAACCTCGCTGTATCATGCGTGCCCATGACCATAAGGCGAAACAGATACTGGGTACCTGGCCTCGTGGCACCTGGGTAGCCAGGGTCAGAAGCCGAGGGTGCCCTTCTCAGGCTTTCTGCCTTCACGGGCTTCACCACCCATGCACCAAGACCCCCAAGACCCCAAAGCGTCGTGCCCCTGCCTGCAGCCCCTCTCCCGACGCGACCTGACCGCGGGGCCACGAAATTAAATGGATGCGGTGGGTGATGCGACGGGGGTATTTGCGCGGCGCGCACGACCGACTCAAGACTGCAGCAGGCGGAAGCAGAAGCAGAAGCAGAAGACGTGGAAGGAACAACGGGCGGGCGCTCTCATCTCCACTTGAAGACCTTCCGTCGGCGGGCCGCCCAAGTTCAGGTTGAGTTGGGAAAGCACGACCGAGGGTGAGGGATGATGCGTGCTCCTCCTCCCTTCCACGTCCCGAGAAACAAAACATCCTTATCTTTACTCACTCGCTTTTCTGCAGTGTTCAGTGTTTCCTCGGGCCATCTTTTGTTCCATTCTCTTGTCCCGTCGCCCTTGGTCACGGCACTCGCTCTCTCCTTGCCTGCCGCTAGACGCCCGCTCGCCTTTTCTTTCACAGTCGCATTCCGACGACTCATTCAACCCCCCTGGACCCCGGCGCGGAGCTTCGCGACACCACAGCACACCACACCACCACTCCCACTCACGATCCCAGCGATCTTTGCTTTTCCCTCGGCCGCCACCGTTGATCTGCCACGACACTCTCTCGGGAGGACAGACAGCTGGAAACAAACAAACATCTCCTTCTCCCCCTCCTTTTTGGATCCGATACGAGCATCCATCTCCACTGAAGCAGCCGGTCCGTTTCTTGTTTCCCCACGCAGAAAAGCGGGAAGAGCGACGTGGACCCGCGATCGTCCGCCAGAAACACGCACCTCAGCGCAGCGCAACTCAGCACAGGACAGCGCCAGTCCTGGCATTCGCCTCCATCCCTCACATTCTTTCCACAAAGGGCGGGGGCCAACGCAGGCAAAGACATGGCCGTCGCAGCTTGAGACCTTGGGATCGTGTCACATTCTCCCTTCATTCCCATCGACCCCATTGCGTGTGCGGCGCGCTCTCTACATCGTTGTCTCGTCTCGTCTCGCCTGTCTCCCTCACTCCCTATCCGACTATACTACCCTTCTTGTCTCGGACCTTCCTATCTGTCAAACGTCTGGGAAGCTGGTCACCGTGACATACAACGTCTTCGGCGGTCCTTTCTTTGCCCACGCCACACGCACGCACGCTCGCTCGCTCCTCTGTTCTCTCAAAACACTCCAACGGCGCATCCAAAGCCTGGTGTCGCCTACGATCCCACAGACGGCCAATTGCGCCAAACATTACTCTCTTTTTCTAATCAGACATCCTACGGGTGTCCGGCATCACCACCATGGTGTCATTCTTCGGGTTGAAGCTGGGAAGCGACAGGAAGAAGTATGCCATCACCTCCCTCCCGCCCTGCCACACCACTCGCTAACACAATGCGCGCAACCAGGAAAGGCGACAAACCCGCGGCCAAGAAGGACCCGAAAACGATCGATCGCAATGCCCTCGGAAACGGCCAGTACTTCGGCACCACCCTCAACAAGGACCTCCTCGATCCCTCCAACATCCCGCGCCCCGGCACATCCGCCTCGAATCGGTCTCTCCAGCGCCCGAGGTTACCATATGCCCGGGGCACCGGCTCCAGCAGCATGGTCGACCTGTCCGGGCCCGGCGCGTCGTTCCACGCCTCAAAACCGAGCTCTGGGAGCATCAACCTCAAGCCCATGGGCGGCTCTGAAGCCAACATGTACATGCGGTGGCAGAACAGCAGCGCGACCAGCCTGCTCCCGCCGCCCAAGAGGGCTGGCAGTACAACTCCCTCTGGACCCGACGGCCGCCCCGGAACCGCAGGCTCGACGCGGTCCAAGACTTGGGTGAACCCCCTGGATGTTCACTTCAGCCGTGACCCTGCATCCACGACACCCTCGAGACCCACGACGGCAAAGCCTGTCGTCGCCTCGACAGCGCCCCAGATTCCCAAGAGCCCGCTGGGCAACTTCAAATTCGACATACCCTCCTTCGACACTGGATCTGGCAAGAAGCTTGAGGCCGAGCCCAAGCAGGATCTGAAACCCACCCCGCTGCAGCAAGTGAGGTCACGGTCACCACCGAGCCCAAAGTCTTACCCGTCGCCGCCGCACTCAGTCAAGGAGCTTGAGCCGCCTCTGATGCGCATCGACACCGGCCTGAGGCCCCCGAGCAGGCAGCGCGACGCGTCTGCCGGCCAAGACCCGCGCAACCAGTCCAGGTTCGCTCAGGCCGCCGCACCAGCATCCCTCCCCTCGCCCGCAACATCGGCGCCACGGTCGAGCGAGGAGGAGAAAGAGAAGATATGGTCAGGCCCGGTGATTCAGAACGTCAAGGCCAAGCGCGACACTCTCACCGTCAAGGCGCCGAGGAGACAGAGCTTCACCATGGACGTCGACCAGGAGGCCAAGCCCGACATCGCTTCGCGACCCGAGCCGCCGAGGAGGCCGGGCACCGCGGGCAACGGCAGCCCACCACCACGGAGCACGAGGAGACCGCGCCCACCTCCGACCGAGCAGGCGGAAGTATCGGCACCGCCGCCTCGTCAGACACAGTCGCCGCCCATGGAAAATGGAAATCATGGGCAGTGGAACCAGAGGGGACCCTCCCCGTTTGAGGAGCGGGAGAACCGTTTCCAGGCTCCCCGGCCACACGACAACGGTACTCGCCAACTGCGCGAGGGCAGCCCCTACAGGAGGGGTCCAGCACGGCAGATGGAGGGTGGCCTGGGCGGCGATGCCAGGGCCGCGCCACAGCCCACGGTACAGAGCTACCAGAACGGCCGCGAGAGGGAGCCGCAGCAGTGGCCGGAGCGTGGACGGAGTATGGGCGCGCCTCACTCGCGAGGCCCACCTCCGCGGCACGAGGACTTCCCTCCGCCGAACAGGCCCATGCCGGCGCTCCCCGCCGGGGCGCCGCGCCCTCCGCCCCAGGGCCAGTACCGCAGTCAATCGAGGCCGCCACGGGAGGACGAGGTAGACCAGCGCCAGCAACGGCCTCGGCAGGAGTCGGCCAGTCAAGCCGCACACCTAGAGCCGAGCCCGATGCCTAACACGGCACCGGCCTGGGAGCAGCCGCCGCATCCCGCCGCCGACCCTAACCACCCTTCCAAGGGCCCGCAGGACTTCAACTCGCGGCCGGGCTTCGGCCAGTCATCGGCCAAGCGCCGCCCGCCGCCGCCGCGTCTCCATCCAGCACCTCCCCCGCTCCGGCTGCGCCGCGAGGTCCTCGACTCGCCCGTCATCGAAGGGGCCTCGTCCTCGCGCGCTGCCGAGTGGAATTCGGTCACCGGTGGCGGCCCGCCCAGCAACCCCGTCACCAGCGCAAAGTTCAACACGCCCCGACAGGCCCCTAGCCCGCCTTCTACGGCCACTACTCTCCACCATCCCCCTTCCTCTCCGCCCTCGCACCAGCAGCTCCATCCTCCGCCGCAGATCGTCGACAGTGCCTCGGCCCTTGACGCGCCTCCCCGATCCGCGCCGGCCTTCGTCGCCAACCTCACGCCCGACATGTCCTCGAATCCCAACTGGCCCCTCGTCGACTCGGGCCCCCTTAGCGCAAACTTCACCCTGCAGAGCCCCGATGGCATCGTCGGCTCTCTCGGCGGCGGGAGCAAGCCCGCCTCGCCCGCGGGCATGCCTCTTGCCAGTCCGGCCTTCGGCACTTCCTTCAACCTAGGCGGAAACAGCCCCGTGGGACCGAGTCACTGGACTCCTCAGCGGCCGACTCACGACCGCGCCCGACCTGATCACGGTCTGCGTGCGCCCACGGGCATCGCAGACGAGTTCCGCGTCAAGTTCATCTAGGCGGAAAAGAAGTATCTCTTCGCACCTGCCAGCATTCCTTTCCACCTATTTTTCCTAGGCCGGGTCTAGCCGTTCATTTATTACCATATATCCGTGCATCGCACGCACACCCCCAACGGAGGATGACACCTTTTTCTATTCTTAATTTCTCACACACATCCTACAACTTTCCTCTATCCTTCACTTGCACATATACATTCCATATACATCCACCGGGCTCCAGGCGATGGACGGGGACGATCTATGTTGAGACGGACATGCCGGGACGAAATTTCGGAACCGAGACGGGTTGTCTGTTCGCGCGTACAGTATATAGAGATACCAGACGGTTTCATGTTTCCTAGCTGCGCCCTCGGGGGCGACGTGGTTAGTCAGTTCAAGTCAATAGACAAAGTCTTGTCAGATGCGGCGTCGCTGTGATAATTCGGGCGATCGGAGTGGTCAATGCCTGCTTTTTGATAAGCTTCCTAGAAATGGGTGTAGCAATGGGGATGGAGATTCCCGCCAATCGTGCCTCCGTGATGAAGAGGCAAGGTGGGTGTGGCAAACAATCCAGATTGTGTGGAAGTGGAAGTCCGGACGTGGCGACTACCCCGGAAGATGGGCAAGCTGTCGCCCAACCGAGGCGCCCGCGATGTCACCTTGAGCGTAGGGCGGCCTCGTCGATAAGCGCGGCTCTGCCTTGCCGTCCACCTGCCACGTTTGGCCGCAGAGACGCCCCTGCCAGAGGTCCCGTGGTGTGCTGGCCGGCGCTGCTGTGCCGGGAAGGTGTGGCGGCTTCTGGAAGCCCAGCGCCTCTTGTCTCCGAACAGATGCATGGGAGGGTGATCGACCTTGGCGGCGATCGACTTGGCGGCTTGGGACGGGTTATCCAAGCCTGTCCCGTGGCGGCGAATCCGGGGCAGGGCTGGAGTTGTGATCGATGGGCCCCTTATCTTCTGCTCGGTGGCGTGTCGATGTTCTGGTCGAATCGAATGGTGCTGACGTGGTGGGCACATGGATCTGATCGAAAAGTCGACAGGACTCCAGCAGTCGTGTTCGAAACACAGGGCTTCGGCTGCTCGAAGGGGGAACAATTTTCGAAGCTCTCGTAAGCCCACCAGACTGGAAAGAGCTGCGTTCTGTTCGATAAGACGAGGAAAAAGGCACGCTGGAAAGTGGGAGCATGACGATTTCCAAGTTGATCCTCATGCGAGGCCCGCCCAACTTCCGCCAGCCCGTCAACCGAACCCCATGCCTCCACCCCCGTATCGTGGCATGTGAAAGATCCATCCCCGTCAGCCACAAGTCACACCATCACCGGTTCACCGGTCGCCACTCAGGGGAGACGACGACGCCCAAGACTCCAGAAGAGGGGCGGCATCTCGGCCCCGGGTCTCGATAAGTCTGGGCCGTGTCGGGCGTGCTGTAAAGCCCGACCTCAAAGGCCGAAGCGCTCCGGGGCCGTGAGGGATCGCGTGGTGCTCCGCGGCATCCCCCGCTAGCTCGGTTATGGAGGAGGTTGATGTTACCTAACGGTGACGAGAGCGGTTGACGAGCTTCAAAGGCCGGGTGGCACGACAAAGATAAAACTGGCGAAGAGTTGTAGGAATGGCTGATGAAATGGCTGGTAAGAGGGTCCTATCTCCGAGGTCCCGTGTCGCGTGCTCAAACTTGTCAGCTCGTGATGAGCTGCATTTGGGAGGTCGTGAAGTTGACTTTCGCGGCGGCAAACCTCAAACACGAAGGACATGCGATGCGCCATCAGAAGTATGCCGTACTGCCGCGCAGCCTTTGCCAACTGCCAAAACCGGACAGGTCTGTTGGAGGGACGAACCAGCGGGAGGCGTCGTGCCTGCCGGGGGCCCGGAGCCGCCCGTCATGCCATCTCGGCCGAACAGACGAATCCAGCCAAAGACTGCCGAGATAGCCGTCTGCCGCAGTCCACCGCTCCCAAGGGCGAGAGGCCACTGGCCAGCAAGATGCCTGTCGGTTGGTCGTTGAACGCCCGCACGGCGGATGCAACGTCGCCGAAGAAGTAAGCTTTTTGGCGTTGGGCCTAGGGCGCAAGAACCGACAGGGGCTCAGCGGGCGGGCTGCTGCCCGTTGGTGGACCGGCAGCTCGTGGGCGGCCCGATTCTTGGCACTTTGGTCCCCTTGAACGACCTCTGTCCATTCTAGCCTGGCACTAGAACCGGAGCATCTCTCGTGGGCCCGGCTCGGACGGCACGCTGGTACGACTCGGGGGCGCACATCGGCAGCGAATCGTGGCGCTCGATTTCGATTTTCTCCTCCACGATGAACAAGTCGAGAGCTGGCCGTTGACAAATATGCTGCGTGGCGACGCCTGCCGAGCAGCCGTGCCGAGGGTGTTCCTGGCGGCTCTGCTCCAAAGTCCATGTGGTCCCTCGCCCCTGGCCTCTTTGAGTAAGTCGACCGCACGCGACATGGAGTTCCTCTGAAGAGGGCCCGTATTCGATATGAGGAGGACTTTGGGGAGAGAGCAAGATTATGGTTATCGCCCCTCGAGGTCGCCGACCCGGTACCACGTCGCCGTGCCACCCCCTCGTCCGTTCGCTTGCTTGTCCCGCCAACCCCCGGCGCGCGTGCCGCAGGTTGAGATGGTGGTCGGGAGTGCCGTTGCAGCCGGATAGCACGTCGCTCGTTTCCCGCAAAGGAAGGTGCGAAGCTGGAGATGCGGAGGCCATACCGACGAGGTGGTGCGGAAACCCGCAGGCCTGGCATTTCTGGAACAGGTGGCGACGCCGTTGCAGGGCATCTCGGGCTTTTGGGGACCGGTGGTTCGTGCGATCAACTCGTGTCGTTCGGCTCCATCGCGCGCCATTTCCTTATCTGGTCTCAAGGATGAGCGGGCGGGTTCGGTTGGTGAGAGGTCAGTCGCGGCCCTGACGAGATGGTATTACTCGTGCGCCTGAGAGATTGTACAGCACTCGTAGGGCCGGCCGGCCATGTCGAGCACGGGGTTCGCCGAGGAAGGGATGTCCCCAGTCTCGCGTGGTCGACAGACAGCCAGCCCACCCCGCAAAGGACCCTCAGTCGCGACCATGTTGGTGCGTGTCGGTGCGCATGGGGGAGTGATAGCCGGTCTGCATCTCTCTGGAGATAAATACTCGGCGGCATCCCCTCCCTCGGTGTGACCTCTTGTCCTGAAGGTTCAGTCGATCTCAATACACTCGGCGCCGTCCTTGAGTGTTTCGCCCAACCAGCCAACCACCCAAGACTGGATCACGACATCCACTACCAGTCATGTCTGCCGAAAAGGACTTGGTGATGCCGGCCTCCGCAGTGACGCCGACCTCTGCGGTCGACGCCATCGGCGAGAAGCACCAGGCTGTCGATGTTGCTTCCCTGAAGGAGAGCAGCGATGAAGAGCCCAAGGGAGAGGAGGACCTCTACCGGCCCCTCAAGATGGATAACATCCCAGAGGGCAACCCCCTGACCATCCGCGCCGTCGTCGTGGGCTGCATCCTCGGCTCGCTCGTCAACGCCTCCAACGTGTATCTGGGTGAGTGGCATGCTTTCGATGTCGGTAGAAACGATCATGCTGACCCCTATCCAAGGTCTCAAGACAGGCTTCACGTTCCTCGCCAACATGTTCGGCGCCCTGTTCGGATACGGTGTCCTCAAGCTCATGTCGCAGACCAACATCCCCATCATCGGCGGCACCTTCGGTCCCCAGGAGAACAGCGTCGTCCAGGCCGCGGCCACTGGTGCCGGTGGTTTCGCCGGTATCTTCGTTGCTGGTATTCCCGCCATGGTATGACTCCTGCAGGCTCCCGTAGCTCCTGACACAGCCCAAAGAAGTATTTACTGACTCGGCATGTCGTAGTACCGTCTCGGACTCATGGGCGACTCGCCCGTTGACGACATTGGCAGGATCTTCACCCTGACCATCTCCTGCGCCTTCTTCGGCATCTTCTTCGTCACGCCGCTCCGCAAGTTCTTCGTCATTCGCGTGGCCAGGGAGCTGCGCCTCATGTTCCCGACGTCGACGGCCGCGGCCCTCACCATCCGCTCGATGCACGCCGGCCTCACGGGCGCCAAGGATGCCGCCAGCAAGCTCAAGGCTGTGACCAGCGCCTTCGCGGCGACCATCATCCACCGCGTCGTGTCGTACTACGCCATCGGCATCCTGTACGACTGGCACTTCTTCACCTGGATCCACATCTGGTCGGGATACACGTCGTGGGCGCTCAACATTGAGTCGTGGGGCTGGTACTTTGAGTGGACGACGGCCTTCATCGGTTCGGGCATGCTCATCGGTCTCAACTCGGCGCTCTCCATGTTCGGCGGCGCGGTGCTCGCTTGGGGCCTGATCGGACCCCTTCTGGTGCACTACGGCGAGTGCATCGGCCACGACCAGTCCGACGGCGACCCGAAGTGGGCGGGACTGACGGGCTTCTACTCCCTGGCCAACATTGGCGACGGCCCCCCATCGCCCAGGTACTGGCTGCTCTGGCCCGGTGTCATGATCATGGTGTGCGCCTCCATGGCTGAGCTGCTGGTGCACTGGCGCATCATCTCGTACGGTCTCAAGGCTGTGTGGACTTCTTCTGTCGTGTCGATCCACGAGCTGGCCGAGAAGAGGGGCAAGCGCATCGAGTTCTTCGCCAAGCGGGCCGAGAAGTACAGCAACCAGGAGGAGGACCCCGACATGGTGCAGGACCCGGCGGCGCCCGAGGACCAGGTCAAGACGTGGATGTGGACGTCGGGCCTGGTTGCGTCGATTGTGCTGGCCATTGTCATCATGAAGGTGCAGTGGGAGATCCACGTCGGCCTGACCATCCTGGCGCTGCTGCTGGCCTTCCTCTTCTCCTTCCTCGCCATCCAGATCGGAGCCGTGACGGACCAGACCCCGCTGACGGCGGCTTCCAAGGCGTCGCAGCTGGTCATCGGTGGTGCCACGACGGGCATGGGCTACTCGGTGCAGCACGCGCAGCGCATCAACCTGGTGGCGGGTGGTCTCGCCTCGGGCGCGGCCGATGTGTCGACGGCGCTGACGGCTGACTTCCGTACCGGTTTCCTCCTGGGCACGCCTCCCATCAAGCAGTTCATCGCGCAGGCGATCGGCACGTTCGTGTCGGTGTGGCTGGCGCCGGGCCTGTTCGTCCTCTTCACCACGGCGTACCCCTGCATCATCAACCCGGATATCGACGGCGGACACTGCGCGTTCGGCGCGCCTTCGGTCGGCGCGTGGGCGGCTGTCGCTCAGGTGGTGACGGAGCCCAACGTGAGCATCCCGCTGTCGTCTGGCATCTTCTCCATCGTCATGGGCGTTGTGTCGATCCTGCAGGTCTTCTTCCGCCACTACTACCTGGTGGGCGAGCGTGAAAAGTACCGCGACTTCCTTCCCAACTGGGGCGCCATCGCTCTGTCGTTCGTCATTCCGGGACCCGTGTTCGTCAACGCGGCGATGTTGGGCGCTCTCATCGCGGCTGTCTGGCGTCGTTGGAAGCCCGAGAGCTTCGAGGTGTACGGCTATGCCATCGCGGCGGGCATGATCGCGGGCGAGGGTATGGGTGGTGTTGTCGGCGCCATCCTGCAGCTGGCTGGCGTTTCTGGCGATATCAAGGGCACCAACCTTGGCTGCCCCATGAGCTCGTGCTAAGCGGGTTGAAGGTCGAGTGGTTGTCAGGGTTCGATAGAAGAGCCGGTTTAATAGTGTCGGAGAGATGATTCTTTCCAGATGCAAGGGGGAGAGGGGAGGGAAGATTTACCGTAGGCAGCAGTAATCATACGCAGGGCGTGAGTAAGCTTCACCCACACCTCACGGGCACATCGCATCCGCATGCCGGTTATCCACAATGCAGTGCACCATCGCTCCTTCCCCAGCCGGCAGTGACAAGCAGCACCTGCCTGTCGGGCCCGAGTAATGCATGCCTAGGTAGGTAGGTACCTGAACCTGCCTTGACACAGACGCATATCTCGAGCAAGCATCCAATGCGAAGGAACTTGAAGTCTTCCCGCTGCACCGAGGTCTTAAAATCTCCACTTTCTGTGCAGTCTCACCGATGACTCCTCCGGCGACGCGACACCTTCCATCCCCAGCTTCATGTCCACATGTAGGTAAGCACTCCAGCTGGCGGTGTTCTTTTTGCATTCCAAAATTCACCTTGACAGACAAATTGACCAAGACGATGTTTCAGAAGCTTTCCTGCCCGTATGCAACCTCCCGATCACCCTTCCTGGTCCGACGTCGAGAACCTGGTGGAGTCGACATTTGAGCTTCGACAGTTGGGTGTCAAAGTCCTGCCTCGTCTGAGCGTTCGGACGACTTGAAGCACACATCAGCCGAAGCAGCAGCAGCATGTCCCCTGCTTGTTGCCAAGACGGAGTCAAGGTCGATGAAATATCAGATAAACACACCAAGCACTGTCATCGTCGCCTGCTCCTGGCAGACTGCGGAAGAAAGCTCACCCGACGAGTGGCCATCTGAATATGCAAAAGCACACATCGCCTTCGGGCAACCCTCCCCGCCAAGACTACACAAGAAGCTCCGAGCCAAAGAGAAGACGAGATGGAGGCAGGACACCACCGGCAGGCAGCTGAAGACGCCATCCCCCCCCCCACGGGCGACGGGCAAGACGGGATGCCAGATGGAGATCGCTCGCTAGTAACCGCCGCATGCGCCGTCTGGCCGTCTCCCATCCAACTGGTTCCAAGCCATCCCCAAAAGCACTCCTTTCGCCTCCTTCGCGCGGCGCCCCCCGCCCGCCGACCGCCGCTAGAGGGCTTGCCGAGAGACTGCTGAAGGCCCCGAATGGACGCGCTGAACCCAGATCGACACCTCAGGCGGGGCGCCGGCCACACCTTAATCGACGCACCGAGCCAGCACCACTCCGGCGGGAGTACAAGGGCAAAAAGGCTGCCAAGCTGCACCACCTCAGCTGGTAATCCGTCCACTGGCAGCCCGTCGCGCAGGGATCCCCTGGTGGCAACCCCCGTCCACGTGCAATTTTTTCCTCACCCTCGCCCGTTTCTTCTGCTCTGGTGGGGGCCCTCGACTCGACCGGGGCCATGGGTCACCGACTCCCTACGAGTACAAGTATCACCACCACCAGCGCGACCACGCGCTTCTGCATCTCATCATCGTCGTGAACGGTAGAAACTCTCCCAGTCCACCCAGACAGGACCACTCTAGCTTCACACGCCCGAGCCGCATCAGCCATTCCCATCGAGGCATCGCCCGCCTCGATCCCTTCAACTCTCTTCCGCACCCTCTCCCTTCGGCCCATGTCCAGCTCGGCCGCCCGCTACTCCTCCTACTACTCCAAGGCGCAGAAACACATGTGCCTTGCCTTTTGGCGGTAAAACTTACAGCAGGCGACTTCCAAGTCTTTGCGCTTGCTTTCTTCGTAAGAAAGACTATCTTCCAACCATCTTAGAGTGCTGCTGCTGCTGCTCTCGCTGCTGCTCCTTCGCACTTCTCAGCGACCGTGTCGAGACACATATCAGCCCTTGACATCCCATCGCTTGAGCTCCTGTCCGTACTCCCACGACAGAACCACCCGCTTCCTGCCCACAATGTCCACCTCCCAGGAACAGCCCTCCGTGGCCGCCGGCGCTGGTGCCGCACCGATCCCCTCCAAGGACGGCGGCGAAGCCCCTCTCGTCAGCGAACTCCCCTCGTCCGACCGAGAGAGCGAGCTTGTCCAGCAAGGCCTCGCTGACATCGAGGCTTCGCGCGGCGCTTGGTGGTCCTACCTCGCCACCCGCGACTTCTGGACTGTCCTTGTCCTCGGCCAGGTCCTCGCCCTCTGCATCACCTCGACAAACACCTTCTCCCAGCTCATCGCCGGCCGTGGCACCAGCATCCCCGCCTTCCAGAACGTCTTCAACTACATCCTCCTCTTCCTCATCTGGTGGCCCATCACAATCTACCGCACCGGCCTGCGCCCCTGGCTTCGCATCGTTGTCCGCGACGGCTGGAAGTACTTCATCCTCTCCTTCCTCGACGTCCAGGGCAACTACTTCACCGTCCTCGCCTACTTCTACACCAACATCCTCTCCGCCCAGCTCATAAACTTCTGGGCCATCGTTGTTGTCGTCGTCCTCTCCTTCTTCTTCCTCAAGGTCCGCTACCGCCCCTTCCAGATTGTCGGCATCCTCGTCTGCTGCGGCGGCATGGGCATCCTCATCGGCTCAGACTTTATTCGCAACTCCAACAACTATGAGCCCCTCGACAAGCTCAAGGGCGACCTCTTCGCCCTCCTCGGCGCCACCTGCTATGGCGTCACAAACACCTTTGAGGAGTTCCTCGTCTCCAAGCGCCCCGTTCACGAGGTCCTCTCCTTCATGGCCCTCTTCGGCATGTGCATCCTCGGCGTCCAGGCCGCAATCTTCGACCGCGCCGCTTTCCAGGAGGCCAACTTTGACGGTCCCGTCATCGGCTACATCATCGGCTTCACCCTCTGCCTCTCCCTCTTCTACTCCCTCGTGCCCCTCGTCCTGCGCCTCGCCTCGGCCGCCTTCTACAACATCTCCCTCCTCACCGGAAACTTCTGGGGCGTCATCATCGGCATCCACGTCTTCAAGCTCGCCGTCCACTTCCTCTACCCCGTTGCCTTCGTGCTCATCGTCCTTGGCCTCATCATCTACTTCCTCGCCGGCAGCATGCTCGGTGACTCCAAGAAGCCCTGGCTCGGCGAAAACCAAGAGCAGGGCGTCGCCGGCTACGGCACCGCCAAGCGCAAGGCCATCGACCAGGCCCTCAAGATACGCGCCGATCCCGAGGCCGCTGGTGTCCGGGCCTAGAGGCTGCCGTTCGTCAAAAGCTCGCGGTTCGTTTCTCCCTTGGTGCATGCCGCGTTGGTTTGCACCTCTCTGAGGACACGCTGTGTCTGCAGCAGATAGCATCTCAACAGAGTCACCCTTTACCATGTTCTCCCACCCTTGTCCCTCCGGTGCATCACCCATAACGCTACCCGCACGATGATTTTGAGCTTCAATGTATGCATAATCGTCTATACCATACCCGTCGGTGCTGTGCTGTGGTATCGCCCTCTATTTCCTCCCTCGGCAGAAGGGCCGGAAGCAACCCCCAAACAATACCAACAAGCCAGCTTCGCCAGACCTCGAAATGCAGCTGCGTATGCGCCTCTCGCTGCAATCTGCTGTGTCTGTCCAGCGGAGCGTTGAATCAAGAAACAACTTCTCGACAGACTGAGCCGTCCGAACCCCACACAAAATGGCACAATCATGCCCTGTCCGTCGAGATGAATTCATGCTAAACTCCGAATTCTTTTTGCTGTTCTGCTGCCCATGTCTATAGTGTTCGCTTGGCCGGCCGCTCTCCTCTCTTCTTCCCGGGATGAGAGGAGGGGCCGGTCCGGTTCATGTCGTGGCAGGCCGCCCGTCCTTGCTGCTGGCTGCCTCTGCCCGCTTGGGATATCTCGACGCGCCTGGCTGGTGAATATGCATGCCCCCATCGCTCTACTCATTAACCATATCCCGTGTAATCCTACATCCCTCCTACCGACATCCGCCGTTCATCATTGAGCGCCATCAAAGATCCGCTCAGTTCCGTGTGCGCTTGCTGCCGCCATGTCGAGATCCTAAACAAGGTCTGTCCAAGCGTACCACGTCCCACCACTTCGTCGGGGTCCCGCTTCGAGCCCCATCGTAGCTATCCAAGCCGGACGCCCCCCGGTCAGGGTCCCTTCAGCCGCCTTTGCGGTCGGCCTCATGCTGGGGAGGCTGCTCGCTGGAGCCGGTACCGGTGTTGCGGGCCTCGCTGCCCTTCTTGCGGCCCTTGGTGGCCTTTTGCCAACCTCCATCGCTGCTGTGGCTCTCGCTCTTGGCACCTCGCACGTGTCCGTTCTCGCGAGCACCGTTCAGCTTGAGTGCCTGGGTCAGTTGAGACGCCGTGGCCCGCGCCGGGGGTTGTACCGGCTGCACCGGCTGCGGCTGCTTGGCCTCCGGCGCTGGGACCGCCTTGGCCTCCTCAGCCAGGTTGGACGGACGCTTGACCTTGTTCGGCAGCTGGTGATCCCCCTTTCGAATGGTCGTCGGAGACGGAGACCGCGTCTCGTTGATCGGTGACAGGTGCTGCGCGTCAACGGACTGGCCATGTCCATTGATACGTGAGCTACCGGTGGCAAGATCGAGGGGTGCTATGCCCCCGTTCTGTCCAGGGCGGCTCGTGCCCTTGGGGCGGTTGCCTGCCGGGGGAAACCTATAATCCTGTTGGGAAAGCACCTGAGATGTCAGGTGTTGACTCATCAGGATGCGTTCGCGAAAGGATGCCTCCTCGCTGTGGTATGCCAAAGGCGCCTGCCCCTGCAGAGGGCCGGATGATGACGACGGGATTGATGGCACATTCGAGCTGCCGTTGACGATGACCGGCCCCGTTCGTTGTTCGGGAACGGGGGGCTGAGGCGTGATCTCGCTTGTCGCCGATGACTGTGAATCGACGGAGCCGACATGATGGGAGCTAAACCCGTACCCTTGAATTTGCAGAGGGTTGTCCTGAGATGTTCTTGAGGCGTCGTCCGTGGCGACGGGCATAGTGGGCTGAGAGTGCGTGGAGCTTGTCCTCAGAGATGAGCCAGTACCGTTGACGACAAGAGGCCTGGCGGCCGACCTGGCGCCGTTTGCGCTGCCGGGTAAGGATGATGAAGACAGCGTGTTCGTCGAGGTGCCCACGGAGAACGCGCGACCGTGGCCCAGGGGAGAGGGCGACCTAGAAGCCCTCCTCATGCGGCGGTCTAGCAGCGTCTGCGGCAGCTGCTCCGTCGAGAGCCTCCGTCGGCCCTGCACGGCATCCTGCGCAATGTCTCCAAATGCAATGCCATTAGGAAGGGCCTGGGGAGCCCTGCGGTTGGGACTCGCGGCCTCGGTGACATAGTAGCCGATGTAAGGGCCGGTCCCTTCATCGGATGCTGGTGGCGAATCGCTCATAGGGCGCGAGGCGTCGACATTTCTCTCGTCGGCAATGAAGTTGGGGACAGGGCCACCGTTGACCTGGTGGCTTGCAGGGGCGATGCCCGTTGCCTGAGGCGCGGAGCCCGAGTACTGCTGCCCCTGGGCGTTGGACACGGAGCGCGAAGCGGGTTGAGACTGCGATCTAAGCGAGCTCCCTGCGGCCGATGCGCCGGCTTCGGTCGATAATGGCGACCTTTGCATACTCCTGCGGTACTCTGACTGCGAGTTGCCGTTTGGTGCTGCAGTCGCCGGCGACGAGGGGTAGGCGTAACCGTTGGGGGCGTAGAACGCCTGGTAGGGAAAGCCGTACATCGCATACCACTCGTGGCCCACCAGGGGTGCGCTGAGCGGCGGTGCGAGATCGATCGAGTTTGTCCTAGAGCGCTCGGTCGAACTGCCTTGCTGCTGCTGCTGCTGTTGCTGTTGTGACGACTGTGCCTGCGCAGTCTGCGTAGATACTTGCGCTCGTTGCTGCTGGGCGTACTGAGCCGCCATGTGGGCTTGCATCTGCTGATAGACCTGGGCTTGAGTGTAGAGCTGGGAGAAGTCAGCAGGGACGATCCTTGAACGGTTAGTAAGAGGACGACTCTGATCTTACCATGGTTGGGTACTGCTGCTGCTGCTGTTGCTGCTGCTGTTGTTGCTGCTGCTGCTGTTGCGCCGCGTACCATGCCAGCTCATGCGGCGTCATCGTGACGGCAGGCATGTACATCGTGTTGGTATCATATGCGACACTGGATGACGCACGCCTGCTGGAATTGCCGTTGCGGTGGTTGTTGGTGTTGCGACCACCGCGGTAGTTGTTACGTCCGCCGCGTCCCGTGTTTGCGCCGGACGAGCTCCTGATCATGACCGGGCGAGGGGCGTTCACCGGCCGGATGAATGTAGGCGTCTCCTCCTTGGGGAACACAAACTGCTCGCAGCATTCTTCCAGGTTCGCCTCGGCGATGGCGTCAAATGCTCTCCGAAGCTCCATGTGAAGTCCGCGGAACGAGTACTCGTCGGCCGTGTTGCCCAAATTCCTGCCGGTGTTGAAGGGCTCTTCCACGCACAAGTTATGCGCCCACTTCTTCTCAATCTTGCTCAACTTTCTGCCCTGGCGGACGGAGAGGACATGCTTCTCGTAGTCGAACTCGTGTGCGAAGTAGCGAAAGAACTGGAACAAAAGCTCGCCGAGAGTCGACTTGTTCTTGTCACCAAATCCCCGCAGCTTGTCGAGGTCGTCGGCAAAGGCGCTGTCAGGTTGGCCTGCCCGTTTTGGCAGCCGTTGATGCAGGGCGGGGACGATGGGCGTGTCGCGAAGCTGAAGGAAGGCAATGATCATGCAAATCCAGGTGTAGGAGCTGAGGGTACTTCCGAAAGCTGGGAGCGACAGTGTCAGCTAGGTGCGGATGACGGAAAGGGTTGCGGGAAGGAGTTACCAGCATCGTTCAGCACCCGCCTTCTCGTCCAGTACTTGATGATCATGGCGAGCGGCCTGACACGGGGGTCGATCTCGATGTACGTCCGAACCATTCTGGTGTTTTCGAGGGCCTGCGTGTTGTTGACGTTCATGTCGCATGCCAAGCCCAGCTCAGGATCCCAGATCTTGACGATAGGCACCTTGGCGGCAGATATGCAGACGACCTTCTTCATGCCCTCTGTGGTTGGCGGGTCAGCGGGTGCCTGAGCAGTCGGCAGGACTAGCAACTTACTCTTGTGCAACAGGTCGGCAATGACACAGACTCCCTCAAGCTCCTTCCACGGGGTCGTGATGCAAATGTCCACTGCGAGTCATGTCAGCTTGTGGAACTCGTGGCAAAGTATTGGTGTGCGGTCAGCACTGGGAATCACCCACCATCAGAGTCGTCGGAGCACAAGAGATTTCCTGACGAGCCGAACAGGTGCACGCGGATATCGTGACCGGGCCACTCGTCGTTGAAGATCTTCTCGAGCTTGGCGCACAGCTTCTTGCGGTTCTCCTCGACCCTCTCCGTCGGTAGCAATCTGGCGTACAGCTCTTGCATGTCGGCAGTCAACTTATTCTCGTGCTCCTCGGACAGCTTGGCCTTTACACTGGAGGGATCGACCTTTTCCAGGCCTCCGCTGCCGATATTGTATGGCATCCGTCTTCTAAACCGATTCTGGGCTGTCTCGAAGGGGCATCCCTGCAGTGGCCGCAGCGAGGGCAGTGCGCTGTTGGTCTCGGAGTAGGCAGATCGCGGGGAGTGGTTGGCGTTATGCGTCGGAGAGGGCTCCCTCGACTCGTACGAGAAGTTCCTAGCATGTTGTTGCGGCGTCGAGGGAACGGAGCTCGAGTGTGGTTGAGGTGAATGTTTGGGACCTACCCGCGGTCGCGGCGGCAGAGTGGTTGTGGTTGTGGTTGTCGTCGTGCTTGATGACGAGGCGGCAGTCGACGTTGATGCTGCTGCTGGCTCCGACTGCTGAGTCTGCCGTTGGGATTTTTGATGAGGCATGGTGTGCGGTTGGCTCTCTTTGGCGGGTGCTATGACCGCTCTGTCGCACTTCTCCTTGTTGTGAGCACCTTTATTCCCATGGCCCTTCTCTGCACCTTTGGACTGAGGCTGGTTCTCCTTGTTGGACACCTTGGAGGAGGCTCTGGAGCGGGAGGGCGTGGGGTGGTTGGCGGAGGGGGTCGCCACGGTGCCGACGGAGGAGGGAGACTGGTGTGCCTGTTGTAGGCCGCCTCCCCTGCCTGGCGAGACCAGGTTGGTGTAGTGGAGGAGCTGGGCCTGGTAGAGCGAGGCCTGGTGGGGGAGGAAGAGCGGCCAGATGTCGAGCTGATGCGGAGCGGCGTGGGAGGTCTGGCCGTTGGAGTAGTCGGAAGCCGAGTGCGGCGTGGCGCTGCTCTGGGCTGCCCAAGGCGAAGCCTGGTGTGCGGAGGACGCGGCAGGCGTCGTGGTGCCAGACACGGGCGGGGTGTCTACAGACTGTGCCCAGGGGCTCGTCGGGTAGTAACTATGTGAATCTTCCGTGGCGGTCGCCTGGCTTGCCATGTAGCGATCCTGGCTCAGGGGCCGGGATCCACGCCAAAGGCTGGATAGTGGTCGGACAAGGAGATACGCGACGAGGCAGACAGCGAGTTGTGTATGTCGGTGTCGATCGGGCGACTTTTGGAAAGGCCTCTAGACGTCAGGGGGGGAGGACGGCAATAGTCGTGGCGGCTGTTGAGCCTCCGTTATGCAGGAAGAGGCGCGATGGTCCAAGAGCCAAAGCGAGCGAGAAAGAGACGAAGAGAGGGGGGTGGCGGAGAGAGAAGCCGGGTGAAGACGAGACAAACGGGGGTATCGCTTAGAAGAAATGTCGAAAAGACTGCGCAGAGGCGGCAGGAAGTAAAGCCGTCTTTGTGTGTGTGTGTGTGTGTGTACAGGCAAGAACGATCGTGTATGTGTGTGTGCAGTCGAGAGAGGTGTATGGATATGTTTGATCGGTCGTTCGAGTCCAGCAGCGTCAGGGACCAGGCGTCCTGTGGCGACGTCGAGACGAGACGAGGGGAGGAAAGGCGAGGCGAGACGAGATGTGTAGAATGGAAGTCGGAAAGATGCAGAAAGAAAGAGGGGCGGCGCTGGTACCGTCGGGTGCCCTTTGGTCGTGCTGTGCTGCGCTATGCTGGGCGCTGGATCTCTGTCTGTCCGTCTGCCTCCTCTTGGGGGGTGATTGAATTTGGGGCGGGCAAGTCTCGGTTCTGGTGGCGGCTCGCTCGCGGGCGGATGCTTGCTCTGCCGGCAGTTCGACGCAATGGAAGCGATAGATCGCTTGCCGAGTTGGACTGGCACACACAAGCAAGCAAATGCCGGTTCTGTTCAGTCGGTGGTCGGGGAGGCGAGCGAGGGTGTCGGGGGAAGGGTGAGGGTGGTTGCTCGTTGCTGGGAGCGAGCGCTGTGGTGACGGAAGAGAGATGGAAGCAAGGTGAATCGAGTGTGTGGTCAAGTCCCGTCAGGCGTTGGCCAGCACAGTGCAGCCAGTAGGGGTTCAGACGGGTGGTAGGCAGTGTCAGGCAGGCGGGCGGGCACTCTAGGTCTGCAGGCAGAAGGAGGTTGGACCGTGCTTGCACTCTGTCTGGTCTGTGGTTGGAAATGCCGCTGCTGTGCTTCCCAGGCTTGCAAAATGGCTAAGGAGAAACGAGGCAGGCCACGGGACTAGGCAGGGCAAGGCGCGCCACGCTCGGGAACAACAGCACGGCGGGACCGTGGAGGTGCACTTTGGGTGTGTGAGGTGAGGGTGTGTGTGTGTGTTGTGCGTGTCTGGTGCGGTTGGGTGGGTGTGGTGGGCTGGCCCGGAGGAGATCACGCTGAATGACAAGGCATTGCCATTCACAGGCGGGGCTGTAATAGGGGACGACACTGGACGTTTGGCCGTGAGGGAGACAGGTGGGGAACGGAATCGTTAGATCGGGGGAGGCCAGATCCAATTTGGCCCCAGAAAGGGCAGTCGGCAGCATCGGTGATTGGACGCGGGGGGCACAGAGGGGGGTTTCTGCCAGGGGCTCCGTCACGGTGTTTGGCTGGCCGGGGTCGCGGTACCTTGGGTTCCATGGCCCATGACTGACAGACGGTATTGCCCTGGGAGCCTGGGTCCGGGGCCCTGGCTTAAGGGGTCTCGTACCTGAGGGAATGTGGGAAATGGGAACATGGGCGATCAGGGACTTGATCCATTTCCTGGTTCATTTGCTTCTGTTTGGTGGTCGCGGCATATCAGAAAATCCATGGGCATTATGGGCGCAAAAGACCGCAAAGGCAGTGGGCATGTTCCGAGTACAAGAACAAAAAGACCGGCCGACGAGCCAAAGTAGGCAAGTGGATGGGAACATTTTTGGCAAGCACTCTCCCGATCTTTGCTCTGAGGGGGCCTTGAGAGGGACAGCCCTCAATTCGATTCGATGGAAAACCAATAACCCGAGGGGTCAGGTCAGGATGGTTTAATGAGGAAACACGGGGCGCGCGACAGCACAGCGACGTGGCCAATCTATCTGTACCCCATCACACGCTGCACTGCACCATACTTTTAATTAGCAGACTACTTGAATACGCGTCGGTCACGGAGAAGACTCCTGGCTGTCGAGACTGAGCGTGTCCGTTCAACCTGGATATTGAGCAAACTCAGCGACACGCGAAATGGCAACATCAAGAGTGAGGACTGTGACAGCAAGTATCTGCTGACTTGTTTCTGACGCGTGATTTTGCCCGCGGCTTTCGTAGCTAGACATCGTACCAGCAGCCCCCGACACGACACGTCGGACATTAAAGGTTCGGCTCCCGGCGTTTTCATGATATGACCCCCGAGCAGGGGCGGCCAGCGGCAGCACTCCGTCCGACCACGGGGGGCTTTCAGAAGCAACGGCCTTCCCAAAGCCGAGTGACATGTCATGGATGTTCAGGACGGTGGGAGGGACTGGAGATGGGCCCAACTGAATACATGTACCGGTTTGCCCGTCCCTGAGCTGAAACTGACAGGGCCATACTGGTTGCACCTACAGTAGAGCAGGAGCAGGAGCATTGGCAGGAGCATTGGCAGTGGCGATGGGCAATTGCCTCCTCTTGCGAGGCTGACATGTCCGTCTAGGTGCTTGCCTGCCTGTCTGCCTTCTCTAGGTCTTTCCCTCATCTTGCGCTGTGTCAAGTGTTCCTTCCTCCACCAGTTCTACGAATGAGGGAGGCACGGCAACAGCCATTGCCCCAGGCAAGAGCTACTCCTACCTGCCCAATCAATATTTGACCCTCCAATCTCTTTTCATTTTTCTGCGCGGCGACTCGACTTCCATGACTCGACGACAAGACAAGTCGCCCACTGGCACTGACCCGACTTTTCCAATTCCCATCACCAAGACCCTACAGTAATTACTGCCTGTACAGCTCGCTTGCTTCAAGGCCTCGGTCGGGTGTCCCCGGTCGGCCCCTTCCATCGCCTCATCCTCCGTTCCGGGGCCACGTTGGCACCTACCCTCTTGGACACGCCCGTGCCCTCCAGCTCCAGCCTATCTCTGATGCTCACATCTCCATCGTTGTCCCGAGCGGCCTCGCCTCCATCACTTCCATTCATCGAGTCCAGCCTCGTTCGACCGGGCTAGCTGCTCCTGCACAACGTCGACCCGGCGGCGCCCTCCTCCGCTCGACCCTGGCCGCTCTGCTCGGCGCCCCATCCGTTCCGCGACCTACGTCAGTGACCTCCCTCGATCGGAGGGGCGAATCGGGCGCCGGCGTCGAGTCACGATCAGATGGCATGCTGCCCCGGCTCCGTGCGTCTGTTTGGGGCCCTCGGGAGCTCTGGAACTCCTGCGCTTGTCTCTCCGGGGGTCCAGACGCCGCCAACGCTCCAATCACCGTGCGAACCACTCATCATTGGCTTCCCCCTTGCTTCCTGGACCGCTTCACTGCCCTTTGAGACTCGTGTCTGGTACCGTGACCTTTGCCAGGCCGGGGGGCCGATGCACTCAGCGGAGAAGCACCACAGTTCGCAGCCGGCATCGACATCCCAACCGCGGGTTGGGCCTCCCCCGGGGAGCCCGTGACATTGGCACCGGAGCGTGGGAACCCCCTCCCTCCCTTGACGTCCAGGAACTGGTTCCATGATGCCACAAAGGGTCGCACAGCGTCGACAAGAGGGGCACAATGTCCGCCGAGGATCGTCCCTCCGCCTCGGTATGGCAGACTCCTCGTAGCTTCATCTCACCGGCCAGGTCGAGGCCGTTCTTGGGACCCACCGAACAAGTGCCATGGAGTACACACAGCCTTGGCAGAAGCTAATCTTTGCCTGCGGTCATTGGTTCGGACAGGATGCGGTGATGCCAGGCGGATCGGTGTCGGTCGACGGGCTGACCTCGAGACGGTGCTGCCCAGCCTATTGCTGTAACACAAACTCCCCGAGGACGCCGTTGTCAGACTCGCTCGGCACGTTGCGACGCTGGGCTGACCCCGAGCAACACGAAGTCATCCTTTGCTGGACTCGGGAACACAGGCAGTGACCTATCAGGGCGCTGTCAGTGGCCGCTTTGGTATACGAGCAGAACACTTCGGGCACTACAGTCTGAGGCTGTCGTTCGGACCACCGTATATTTCTGGCAGCGGACATGCACGGACGCCGGTCGCCGAAATGACGTATACTTTCGGCAAGATCAAGACCAGCTTTTCAGAGACAAGTGGACAACCTTGTGAGATGCACTGCGGATGTTCAGGATACCGCCAGCTGGCGAGCCAAGCGTCTTCCCGCTCTCCCGCAGTCAGGACTGGATTCGTCTGCTGTGCCCCTGCTCCAGGTTTCCTTTTCCGTCGTTCGGCGTCATCGGAGAATATTCGCAGCTGACGGCTAATCAATGCCAGGCTACGACGGAGCAGCTGAACCTTTTCCCCGGGCGCCCATCGCTCACCCGATTCTTCCTTCCCCAGAGACAGGCATCTATTTTGGGACGAGGCGCGTTATCCCCCGTCGTACAGGTCGTTCGGGGCTCGATGAGGATGCGGAGCAACAGTCCAAGTATAATCTGCGCCGCTCTTTTCGGCATGGTGTCTGGAGCTGAGTGAGCGGGCGTGGCCGGTCCTGTTCTTGTCGACGACTTGGTCCCCCGTTGTGCCCACGAGGCCTAGGTGCCACGGAGCCGTTTCGTCCGAGGAGCCGCCCCCGTCTGGCCTACCGGAGCCGGGAGACAGGCAGTCCAATCCAACTGAAATCGGCGCACGGCACGGATCGCGCCTCTGGGTGAGTGCTCGCGTGGCTCCTGGCCCTGAGCGCCGGTTGAGCCGTTGCGCCTGCGCGGCCCGAATCGCCGCACGGCGCGCGGGGTCATGGCCGGCAGCAGAGAGAGAGACGCAGGGAACCGCAGTTGTCCAGGTCTGGACGTCGCTGTTGGAAGTGTCTCGGTCTACACCGTTGGTGCCAACAAGCGACAGGTAACCGTTTCTGGCGTTGGTGGTAGAGCTGCGCTGCTCATAGCCACAATGCCGCCACCGTTGGGCCCTGTCCGTCCCTGGAGATGTTTCCGATTTGTGTCTACCCGCCAGTCAGACAAAGGAAATAAAGTCATGCGACGCCCGAGCAACGGCAACACCAAAAACAAAACAAAAGTTGACCGGTCCAACTGTATGTACAACAATAAGTCAGTCGGCAAAAGATGAAATCCTGCGTGAACAGGGAATCGAACCCTGGGCTCCCCGATGGCAACGGAGAATTTTACCACTAAACCATTCACGCTTGTTGGATGCTGAAAGTGGAGAAGTTTTGATTCATGACTCTCCAAAATCAAGGGACGGAGTTCAGAGCTAGCCAGGGCCAAGCAACTCGACACCCCCACGAGACTCTGGCCAATCGGGACCAGACCAGACGTCCAGGGGCAACGACGCAGAGATCTCAGGGCTGCCATAGCTCCTTCCTCGTGCACAGGGGTGACAGTGGCCGGTGGTTTAGGACTCGACAAACGTGCGACGGCCCCTGTGTCAAGCCCCGGGACGTTTCAGGGGGGGCCGAGCCCCTCGACCGGGCTTCCTTCGACCCTTCGCTTCAAGTTCTACCTGGGGCAGGCCCCCAAGGCTTCCAGGGTCTTCCAGACGCCAAGTGGCAGCAGTCAGTGGCTCGCTTGATCTCCCTCTGTTTCCGCGTGTCTCGTCCTGGCGGCGATCCTGAGCGAACAAACCCGTCTTGACATTGCCACCCAGCAAGGCGATCCTGGTCACCGCAGGACAGCCGTCTGTGCCGTTGAGATCCCCTCGCACCACCACCGCACGCAGAGCACACCCACGACGACCATGTTCTCGGGTCTTGCGACGAAAATCGCCCTCAAGAAGGCAGGGCTGCCCAGCGACTCGCTCAACTTCAACTGGGGAGGTGGCGGCGGTCAGGATGAGCTGAAGAAACCGACCAGAAGCAACACCGGGCGCGGCGCGCAGGACTTTGACGACGATGGCAGCGACAACTCGTGGCCGGCATGGATGAGCGTCAAGCCGACGATGCCAATGGCAGTGCAGGCATGGCTATCACCGCCGCCACCACCGGTCCCCGTCGCCAAGGACTGCCCCAACATTGGGGAGATGGCGCCGATAGACCGCGACCGCAAGCTGCGCCTTGGGGGAGGACGGGCGACACTGGTGGTGTTCCTGCGCTGCGTGGGATGTGCCTGTAGGTCCCTTCCTCATCGCCCTCTTCCTCCATGTCTCTAACCATGACCAGTCGCACAGAAGACCTTCCTCGCCCTCCGGGCCATCTCCGTCAAATACCCCATCCGATGCGTGGCCGTGTCGCACTCGTCGGCGACTGCAACTCGAAAGTGGCTCGACATGCTCGGAGGCGAGTGGAGCGTCGAGGTTGTTGTGGACGAAGACCGAGCCATCTACGCGGCATGGGGGCTCGGGCTGTGCAGCGTGTGGCACGTGTTCAACCCGTCGAGCCAGGCGCAGGCATGGAAGGAAACAGGCTGGCTGGGCGACAAGGTGGCCTCGGCCGTGGGCAAGGAGGAGGAGCGGTCAGCGACCATGGCTGCGCGGAGGGCTGAGCGCGAACCGCCGGCGAGAGCGGACACCAACAAGGAGGTGGAAAAGGGAGGGCGATGGAAGCTGGGCCGGACCAAGACAGGGGGAAGCGACAAGCTGACGAGAGCGCCGACGGGGGGCAGCACGGCATCTGGTCAGTCGATGGGTGCTGGACCGGGTGTCGGTGCCGGCGCGGAGGACGACGGGCCCGGGTCGGCCGGACTGGGAAACAAGTGGCAGACGGCCGGGGCATTTGCGGTGGATGGACGCGGTACGGTCATCTGGGGAGGCAAAGCGGCCAAGGTGGACGACGTCTTGGACCTAGACGCGGGGGTGAGGATTCTCCGGGCTTGAGGAAGCACTCGACGGGGCTGTTTGGCGTTTGGGTGTGGCGTTCATAGAGCAGCGTGAACATTTTGCATGGTGTGTATAAGGCCTGGGGGTAGACTTACGCAAGTACATTTAGCAGAACTGAACATCTCGGCCGTCGTCGGCTTATCCTAGCGGTGAAGGTGTATTGCGCAATATGGTGGCCTCAGGTCAACGAGAAGCTCAGTTCCCCAGCGGAAACCCAGCGGGTTCCAGTGGATAAGGCAAGGTGGACTTAGTAAAACAAAGTCCCATCACCGGCGTTCCGAGCTTCCTTGTCTCCTCAACACCACCACTGGCACCATGCCACCTCCGCCCGAAATCATCATCAGCTGCCGCCGCTCCGACCTTGCGGTCGTGCAGGCCCGCGGCATCAGGGCCGCCCTGGAAAGCCCACCCTCTTCCCACAGCTTCCGCATCGTCACAGGCACCGCGGCCGCCGACACTGACAAGACGTCCCCCTTTGCAGCGCTGCTCTCAAAGCAAAGCGGCGGCTCGGACGCAGGCAAGAGTCTGTGGACTAACAATCTCGAGCGCGACCTCGTCGAGGGTCGCGCCCATGTGCTCGTGCACTGTCTCAAGGATATGCCGACGACTCTCCCCGCCGGTTGCACGTTGGCAGCTGTGACGGAGCGCGAGGATCCGTCGGACGCTGTGGTGATGCGATCCGATGCTGTGTGGAAGGAGATTGGGGAGTTGCCGCCTGGGAGCCTTGTGGGATCGAGCTCATCGAGGCGGAGGGCGCTGGTGAAGCGCAACTGGCCGCACCTCGAGGTTGCCGAGTGCCGAGGGAATTTGTGAGCAAGCGTGCTCTTTTATAACAAGAAGATGCTGACTATTCACCAGGGACACCAGACTTGCCAAGCTGGACGCGCCAGACTCGCCCTTCGCATGCATCCTCCTCGCCACGGCAGGTCTGAACCGTCTTGGTCTCGCCCACCGCATCAAGCAGCGTCTCAAGCCAGAGGAGTTCCCCTGGGCTGTGGGCCAAGGTGCCCTGGGCATCGAGGTGGTCTCCGAGGGTCGGGACGACGTGGCAGCGCTGGCGGTGCGTGTCGATCATGGGCCGACGAGATGGATGTGCTTGGCTGAGAGGGCTATGCTGCGGAGGCTGCAGGGCGGATGCTCGTCGCCCGTGGGCGTGTGGACGTCCCTGGAAGGGGGAAGGGTGCGTCTGAGGGCGACGGTACTTAACATCGAGGGAACGGCGGATTTGGTTGTCGAAGAGGAGGCGGGCGTTGGCGGTGATGAGGACGCTGAGGGTCTGGGTGAAAGGGTTGCGGATGGACTTCTCAAGAAAGGGGCAAGGGATCTTCTGGGGAAGAAGTAGATGTCGTGCATTCGCGTCGGTCTTGGCTGTTGATGGTGACCCCCTTTTTACAGGGGTCGACTGAACTCAACCGCAATCAACTCACCTCCACTCATCTTCCCTACCTTGGTCATCATCACCATCACCATCACCACTACCACCACAGCCATGATCCTCCCCTCAAGGCCACCTCGGCCCTCTCCGCCTGCTCCTCCTCCTGAGCCATCCTCCCATACCGATCTCCATCTCGCCGCCGAGGCCGCTTTTCCCTCCATCGCACCACATTCATGCTGCCACTGCCTCCCCATCGTCCTCGACCTCGCCCCCCTCCTCGCCGACCCAACCTCCACCTCCATCGTCCGTCTCTCCAACCTCACCCAGGAACATGTCATTGCTGCTGCCAATGAGGGCTGCCGTTTCCTCGCGACTCTCACCCCAGAGGCTGTCTGGAGCAACCCCGACGCTCGTCTCGCCGTCGGCTCCCCTTCTGTTACCTACGATCTCTGGCTGAGCCTCAAACCCGAGACCGACATTGTCGAGATCAAGATTGTCCCAAGCAACTCCCACCACGGTGGAGGTCCCTACTACGATCTCTACCGTCTTCCCGGGTCTGATCCTCCGGCCAACGATGCGGCCATCAGTCTCACTCACCCCGAGTTGCCTCCCAATCTTGCCCCAACCTCAGACCTCAGCTTCGCACGCCTGCAAGTCTTCCTACAAGCCTGCATAGATACCCACACTGAGTGCCGCGCCTTCACCACCGGTGATGGCGACCCCTTCATTCCTGCCCGCCTCCTCGAGCTGTCCGGCCTTTCTCATGCCCCCAGCGTTCGACTACGATCCTCTTCCTCCCTGATGCCAATGTCCCCGTCCTCAGCATCCCCTCCTCCCTCATACGCCATTCTCAGCTACTGCTGGGGTGGCGATCAGCCCTCCAAGCTTCTTTCCTCCCGCCTGGTTGCTTACCACCGCTCCATCGACCGCGACACTCTCCCCGCCGCCGTGCTCGACGCGTGCCATGTCGCCGCCCGCCTGGGCTTCAACTACCTCTGGGTCGATGCTCTATGCATCATTCAGGACGATCCACATGACAAGATGCTTCAAATCGGGCAGATGCACCGCATCTTCCGCGGAGCCGCCCTCACCATCGCCGCCGAGACGTCCCCATCAGCCACCCAAGGGTTCCTTCACCCGCGAGCCGACCACCAGCCATCTCTCATACGTATCTCGGCCGGTTCTGACCATCATGAAAACACCGTTGTCCTTGTGCCTCGGGCTTACTATCCATCGAGGACAGAGACCCTACATACTCGCGGTTGGACCTTCCAGGAGACGCACCTCTCTGCTCGCATCGTCGCCTATGGCGCCCGCGAGCCTGTTTTCCACTGCATTGCCTCTCGTCTTGCCGACGGCGGCGCGGCTCCTACTTTGCAAGACACCGCGAGTCTCTCCTCATTCGCGTCGCTTTTGGATCCTGGAAGTGCCATCATGCTCGGGAGCCCCGGTTCACGTCCACAGCATCCCTACGACTGGATCGCCATCATCAATGCCTACCGCGCCCGGCATTTGACCGTCGATGAAGACAGGCTACCTGGTATCGCCGCTTTGGCTGAGGAATACGCAACTCGCGCCGGCCTACAGGGACTAACCGATTACCTTGCAGGCATGTGGAGGACAGACCTCCTCGCGCAGTGTCTCTGGGCTTGCGACAACGGCCTCGACGGGCCAATGCAGCGGCTCCCGGAGTATATCGCCCCCTCATGGTCGTGGGCCTCAATGCCGCCTCTCAAGTCTCCATGGTACTCTGGCCCGGAAGACATTGATCAGTGGACATGGAGCACCGTTCTTGACGCCCACACAACGTTGTGTCAACCCCAAGACACTCCCTACGCCGCCGTGAGCGATGGCCTCCTCCGCGTGAGAGCGCGCCGGCGGAGGGCCCTTCGGTGGTACTTGGGCGAGGCCAATGACTATGTCGGCGTGAGCATATGCTTCCGCGGATCCGACGGACGATGGGACTCGGACGTCTTCATGGGTAACAACGTGGACGAGTGGGAGGACTACAGGCGCCCGAATCCCCTTGGCAACAAAGGCGGTGTTGTCGTCTGGCTCGTCGAGCTGTGCCACCGCACCACTGGTGAATGGGACGACTCCCGCATTGTCACCCACGGCCTTATACTCGAGGAGGTCAAGAATGGCACCGGCAGCGTCTACCACCGAAACGGCACCTTTGAAGATACGTCCTTCCCTGGGGACTCGCCCTTTGACCACCCAGACGCCGAGCTATGCGACTTGACCATTGCCTGAGACTTCCTGCCCCTCCCCCTGCTTCCGGCTGCCGTTGAGCCCACCCGGCACCGACCTCCGGGCGACTCGTGCTCCCGAGCCGGTCGAGGGCCCGGTCTGCGGAACGTCCCGATCATCCCTTGCGCGTTCCTGGCCCTAGACAACCGCGGGGAATGCCATCGATCGCCCGTCGGCCCTAGCCGAGACACTCCCAGGTCTTGTACGACCCGACGGCGAGAACCCCTGCATCAGTGCATCACAACAGGTGGCAAAGCAAAGCAAGGCAAAGCAAAACACTTCCCGATATTATCCTCATGCCTGGTCTGGGTACTTGCTGACCTCGAGTGAAAGACAAAGACAAAACTCCCCTTCCTGCCGCCCCCAAACATCCGATGCCAGCCCCGGCCTCACTTGCGCGCGCCCTGCGGCCCTGCCCATTACGGGACGGGCCTGTATGCTGCCCATCCCACAAGAGTGACAGGAAGCATTGACATGGCGGCGACGACAAGGGGACCGAGGAGAAAATACAACCAAAGTCGAAAAACACCGTGCCTGTGTCCGCCGCTCCCCATCCCAAATTTTTTGTCGTCTTTTGCAAATCCATGTCGCCTGGCCAGACGAAGAAGGCAAAGAGAGAGACGGCTCTCTCGCTCCCCTCGTCGTCCTGGCCCCGAGTCCCATCGGAAAAAAAGCAGTGCCCGGCGCCCTGCTGTATGCTCCGCCTAACGAGGCTCCCTGAGAACCCCCTCCGATGCTGTGTATCGCGACCCTCCTGAAGAACGAGTAGTGTCCGTGCCGATCCGCTGGTCCACCCATGGCCCCATGTGCCGTAGCAGCATGTCGACCGTCTGCCTCCTGCCCGCCCCGTGCTCCGTTGCGATCCCGATCCCATCAAACAGCGCCTGCTTGTGCTTTGCCGTGCTGGTATCCTGAAACGAATCCGTAGCCGCTCCGTCCGTTTTGCCGCGGTAAAGGAGAGACGAGAAGGAAAAAGAAGAGGAAAAGAAACCGCAAGCAAACAGTATTGAAAGAATATGCACCCCTGATTTTTCCCCGTGACGACACTGGTCAGACTCCGAAGCTCGCAGAATGCAGTCCCCGCCATGGTGAGAAAAGGCAACTCCTTGCCTCAATGCCGAAAACTCAACCCTCGCGCCGGTTTCCCATCGGACCAGTGGTATATATCGAGTATCCCGCGACGCAACCGAGGAACATGCCGGCTCAACCGAGATGGAAAGGCATTGAAAATGGAAACACCGCCGCCGTTTGCTCCGTCATCTCGCCAAAGCAGAAAATCAAAACACCATGCCGTCTGTATGCCGAATGTGTGGCATCTCAGTATTTGAAGGATACCATCATCCTCTGTGCGCGCTGACAGGGGTCAACGCCTTCCAGCCAGCGACCGCTGCCGCCGCTTCATCGTCGTGGCGTGTCTAACCCCACACGCTGGCGGAGGTGGCGCTCAGGCCAGACGACTGAGGTCCCCAGACAGGGTTGCCGCGGCCCCAGCCACCAGGGGAGGCCAGCGGCGTGGTTGAGCGCTTGGCTGCGGCCGAAGGGTTTCCAGCGGTGGGCGTGCCCGAGGGGCGCGTGCCAATGGGAGCAACAGCACCCTGGGGAGCGGCGGGTTTGCCACCCGCGGGGGCTTCCTGGCGCGGGGGCGATCCGCCGGGTGACGAGCTCGTGGTGCGGGCGGCGGCCTGGCTGACGGCCGACTCGAAAGCGTTCTTGTTGGCTGCGTTGGGCTGGGGGCTCGAGGTGCTGCCGGTGCGAGAAGCCTGCTCGTTGCCGGGGCCGGCCTGGCCAGCCTCGGAGCCCGCTTCGCCGTGGGGGGGCGCGCCGCGGATGTCCTGGGTCAAGGGGGAAGCGCCGCGGTACGGGCCGGCGCCCTCGAAGTTCAAGGGAGAGGCGCCGCGGACGCTCGAGGGGCCGCTGTGGCCGGGGATGCCGGGGCGCACGGCACCCGTCTCGTCGACGTAGCCGCCCTTGTCGGCGAAGGGTCCCTCTCCGTACAAGGCGCTGCGCTGGCGGGCGATGAGGTCGCGCGTCTCTTCCTCGGACATGGCCTTGGGCCCATAGTTCATCTCGTTCAAGGAGGCTGCGTGCAGAGAAAAGCGGTTAGCGTTCAGGGTCCCAGGCGAAGAAGAGAGAAAAAAGGTATCGGGCGACGACGGGCATGGGCGGCGGGCGTCATGCGGCGGCGAGGGACGGGACCTCCCCGACTGTCGAATGCGCCCCCACGGCCTGAATTATTTATTGTCTTTTTTTTGCCCAGCTGATGGGGTGCGCCATTTTGCTTCTGCCGCCGCCGCGAGAATGCTGGGGTTGTGCTACACGGCAGAGGGCGGCCTACTTCTTTGGTACTGCTGCTCCGTGTGCAGGTTGCGGAGCTCCCGCTCCCGCTGAGCCGCCATCCTTCTCTTCGCCTGCATCATCTGTTCTGCGTCGTTCGAGCCACGCGAGGGCTGGTGGCGCTGGGTGGCGTAGAAGTTCTGGAGGTTCGAGTTGGGGTGGCCGCGGGCGTCGTCGAACTGATTGTTGTTCATCGAATGGGGGCGGTTTCCGGCGGCAGAGGGAGCGCGACCGGCTGCTGCAAACAAGTCAGCGGGTGGGCTGCGGGGGGTAGACTGCCCGCCGGCGCGGGCAAACTCACAGTGATCGATGGACCGCCTGGGGCCGCCGGGGCCGGAGCCGGGGCCACCGGGCATGTTGGGTCCGGGAGAGGAGTACTCACGGCGGCCGCCCATGCCGCCGTATGCCTTGCCGTTCTTGGAAAGATTTTCGTAGGCGCGATCAACCTCTGAAGGCCTGGCGGTCAGTGTCCTGGCCACATCTACGTTCTTGGTCAGCGGGTGCGATTGCCCGCGAACTCGAGGCGCCGGAGGCCGCGCAGAGGTCCTCCGGCGCCGTATGTCTGTCGGAAAACACATGCGAGCGTTGCGATGAAAGGGGATGCGACGTACCCTCGAACTGGTAGAAGAAGGCAAAATCGTCCTGGGGCGTGGGACCCGTGGTGCCTGGAAAGCGCGCAGTTCTGGTCAGCTTCTTTGCACGAACGAGGCAAAGACTGCAACCCTGGTTGCAGAGGAACCAACTCACCGGTGCGAGGAGGAGGAGGGGTCTGATGATCCCAGTTGTTCGGGGCATTTTGAGCAGGGTTGCCTGGCCACTGCTGCTGCTGCTGCTGCTGTTGGTTGTTCTCGTAGTAGGACATGATGGCTGTCGCCGTTTGGCCAAGTGGTCTCTCTCGAGTGCGAGGAGGACTGGTTGTGGTTTGTCGCGCAACGTGGACCGGACCGGGGGTGGCGAGTCGCAGGTTGTGGCGCGAGGGATTCGCAAGGCTCAGTCGGGGACGAAGCGACGAGGGTTGGGAATCAGTCTGCGTCTATTCGCCGTGCAGGGAAAACGAGTTAGTGATGATTATTTTGGTGGGATGTAGAGAAGCAAGGGAGCGAGCGTCCGCGCGGAAAAAAGTCTGGGTCTAAAGTGTCGCAGACCCGTGCCAGGAAAGAGGGCGAGGAGGTTGTGGGGGTCCTGGCGGCGACGGGAGGAAACCGGGCGAGGGGGAGAGCGGGAGGAGAGGAAGAGAGACAGAGCGAGACGACTGGACGGGTGGATGGGCGCGATCGGGCAACGGATGGGTACCGGGCCTGGCGAGGTACCGGACATGTACCCCCCAGGGGCCTTGCGGAGCGGACAGGCGACCCTCCAGCGACCCAGAAACCACCCGGGGCCGGCCGCCGCACTTGCCCATCAGGGCCACCACCCACCCATCATCCTTCCGTGTGTGTACTGGGCTTGGGCTGGCTCGGGTCGCAAAAAGTGACGAGTGGTCACTCGGCCGCAGGTTCCAAGTCGGTTTCTCGTCGACACCCCCAGCACCGACCAGCAGCTCTCCGGCGAGCGATGCGAATCGTAGTCCAAAGAGGAGGAAGAATGGTGATGGTGATGATGATGATGAAGCGCGGCAATTTTCCCTCGCGTCTGCTGAAAGCCGCCCGCGTCGCGCGGCACGGCGCAGATGATTGATACAAGACGTTTCGACTTACCAAGGCAACTGGTTCAGTGCAAGGCTGAGAACCTAGGGTGATGAAGTGTCGAGTCGTGTGTGCGCAACGAGGGTGTCTGGACACACTTGCGGCCGTGGCGAGGACGGGGATGAATCGGCCGAGGCAAGAGGAGATGTTGGAAGTACTCGGTACGGAGTACTACTGTAAGTGGTGGTCGCGTTGGCAGGTTGGTGAGCTGGATAGGGGGTGGGCGGGCTTCGGGCCGGGATAACAGCGAGGGAACAGGCGTGATGTGATGCAGGTACTTTCGGGGTACCTTTGCGTTCTTCTGCAGATTGACTGGTGGGCGTCCTGTCGCGGATGGTTTTGTCGTGTCAAGGTAATGAATCGCTGCACAATGCGGTTCGGTTCGCGACGATGTTCTCTGTCGGCGTTTGGTGATGCGTTGCAGGAAGTTAACAGACGAGCTTCCCCCTTTTTTTCCCAGGCAATGTTGAGGACACGAGCACTCAAAAGGAGCGAGATGAGGTGGGAGAAAGGAGAAGGAGGGGGGAATTGGATAATAGGATAGGGGAAGCCGGCCGGGTGACAGGCGCGGAAATGAGAGATGGAAAAATAGAGGGGACCGTGTCGATGGAGTGGAGGGGTGTTTCTTCGGCCCGTCCAGTAGGTGCCGCACCGTACCCTACTGTGTGTGTCCGGGTGTGTGGTGCGTGATGGGGGGAGCCGAGCAACGTGTGTGATTGTGCGACGGGACCCGTCGACCTTGTGGGTTAGGTTGGACCGTCGGAGGGGAGAGGAAAGATTAAGGTGACGGAACGTCACAGGGAAGAAATCGGAGGTGCCGGCCTACGGACAACCTAGTTTCTGGAACAGAAGGCAAGTACAGGGGAAAAGCGCTACCATTCCTTCCCCAGCTGCCGTACCCTGGGGTTGAAGGTGCACCTGCCAGACGGGACCAGCAGCGATGGCAAATGTTAGCTGCTTCCCAGAACATCGTCAGGGTACACACATCCAATGTAGACAGTAGGGAGGGACTTCCAGGTTTGGAATGAAAGAATCAGACGCTCCAACAGTTGGGTAGGCCCCCTCCCCTCACAGGAAGAGCTCAAGTTCAGGGTCTTGCAACGGCATGATTGCATTCCGGGAGAGACGGGCCAAGCAAGTGGGATGGATGACGATGATATCTGCAAGAGCTGGCCACCTACTTGAGCGCGTGGCCCGTTGAAGTGTGCCACCACGCGCTGAGGTGATGTTCGCGTGGCGGCGTGGCGTGGCCCGGCGTGGCGTGGCCCGGCGTGGCGTGCCCGCAGCACTGGACTTGTACACGTCCTGTAGTACATACACTGGACCGTGGCACGCGAATGGCTTCAGGGCTGGCTTGACTCCCCGTCGCTCCAACGCGGTGAGCAAGATGAAGTGCTTCAAGTTCCTCCTGGCACCATAGGTGCTCGCCGCAAGCCTGCAACATGCTGCGTCCCAGACTCCAGGGCGGACAGTGAGCTCATCCCCGCCACGGTACTTGTAAAACGAAGTCACCCCCACGACGTCTGTCGAATTGACTGTCTTCCCCTCCCCCGTGATTGGCGGGCAGGGGTCGAAGCGGCGGGCCGTCCAGTCGCTAAACCTGCGCTAGGACTGTCTCTGGGTCTGGGCAGTGGGCACTGGGCACCACTGGAAACCGCATCGAAGGAAGGAACATCGACCAGGGATCCGGGAAAAACCGTTGGCCTCGCCTGGGCAATGGGCATCGAGGGCTCTGGCTTGAGTGGCAGTCAAAGGAACGCCGTGGGCGCTGCACAGACTGGAAGAGGCCATGGACGCAGGGGCCAAGGAACGGACAGTCATCCATTCCGAGGCGAGCAAGGACAAGGGCCGCCCCTGCCCGATGAGGTTCAGGACACCTGCACCGTCGGGTCGTAGCTTCCCCAAGCCCAGACCATCTGCCTCCTGCCTTGGGTCTGGAGTCTAGAGCACCTTCACGTCATCTGGAGGCGAGGCTGGAGGCAGCAACAAAGAGGGGACCGTGACTGGATGACCTGACGACCGTGGAACTTGAAGTCAAGTCATTGGAACCCGCCTGCCTCTTGTGGTGCTCATCTCTTCCTGCCCGCTTCTGGTTGACTGTTTTCTGTTTTCGGAGAGAGATCGGCCCCCTGCCTCAGTCAATGAAAGCACAGTATCTTGGCCATCTCGTCAACGGTCCTGGGCTCCCAGGTTGACCAACAACGCAGGACATTGAATCTCGAATCCACCACAAATCCCCGCTGTCAATCCACATTCCCGACATCTGCCCTGGCACTGTCTTGCCTCACACTCCGGTGCAGTCTGGTCTTGCACCTGGCAAACTGGGTCCAATACTGCTGGCAGAAGGACTTTCCGAGTACCGAGTTTTAGTCACCTCTGAAACATGACGCCGATCGCCTTGATCTCCGGTGTATCGTTACACATACGAATTGGAAGGGTTCTCTTTTATTCCATTTGTGCCAGTCGCACACCACATCCGCTGCTCGACTGTCCAAGTCAACAAACGGCCTAACGTCAACAGGCGAGGTCCGGCCACGAAATGAACGCCTCGGGTTTCCACGGGTCCCCTTGTCAGTTGCCCGCTCGGAGATCTGGCGCTCGGATCAGGGTCGAGATTTCCTCATTTCGAACTTGGCCCACTCCGGTCGTTGTCCGTCGCGCCCTGGTCAAGAAGCCGCTCGGCATTCTGGGGACCTCGTCTCGACTCTTTCGCCAAGATCATTAATAATACCTGTACCAACGAGACTGGCGCGACCGGTGATCACAAAGGGCCCCGGGCTCGGCCCTTCTCCGTCGCGCTCGCTGCACACAACCCCGACGTGACGTCTGGTCCCTCTGTCTGTTCGCGACCCAGCTACCGGGAAGGCTACGGCCACAACCTCGCAACATGATGGAGTCCCAGGCTTGAATCGGCCGCTGTCGAGCGAGGCCGCCCGTGTCCGCTGTCACGATCGGCAGAAACGGAACACCAGCCGCCACGTGGGCGCTGGCCCTCGGATCTCTTTCATCAGACGAATCGTCACGTCTCAGCCGTCCGTGTCATTCATGCCGTCCTTCCCGAGCACCAAACTTCAGCCAGAAACACAGATGGCGCGCGGAGGGGCCGCCGTGCCTCGAACCCTGTCTATCAGTCTCGGACGGTTGACGCGAGACGCGACGCGACATTGCTTGACATGCTCCAGTTTCCAGACGCCTGGCAGACGGAAAGAGGCTGCTCTTTAGCTATGGCACCTGTACCCTTGTCGATACGGCCATTTCTACGGGACGTCCGACCCAAAGCGACCAGCTGCGTCGGAGGCGTGGTTCCTCGGGCTGCTTCGCCCGCAAACATGTGGGGGAACATTCCCTGTCCACTGTCCATTGTCCAGCACCTCCTGGCCATGAGCCCAAGACGCGACTCCTCAAGTCAAGAGCCCTTTCGCGGACACGCAGAAGGCCTGAAACGCCCTCTGCAACACTTCCGGATTGGCGACCTCAAGACCCGACGTGGTCTGGCCGCCCGTCAGCACAGGCCGCGGATATTTTTTTTGTTTCGGATGTCAACCCGTCCCAAGGGTCCGGTTGTGACAACCGACGGCCACCTTGGGAGCGAGCGGCACCGGACGGCGTCAACCCGTGCGCAAGATCCCAGATTGGCCGGTGACCTTCCGAGCTGTCTTGACTGTCTACTGTAGGTACGAGTACTCCCTCGCCATTGTGAGCCCCGGCAGTGGCAGACAACTTGTATATCTTGGCAGCCGTTCTCATCGACCCCGAACCCTGAGCTCGCCTCAACCCCGTCCTACCGTCCGCCCGTGCTGCTGCTTCTCGACCACGGACCCTGGACCAAATTTGCTTCCAATTCATAGTCGCGACGATGCTCGGGGCACCAGCATCTGATAATGCTTGTAATATGGTTCGATTCGGCTGCGTCCGCCCAATTGCGCCGCCCATAATTACCGCCAGACCCGACTCGACTTCCTTCACGACGGCTTCCCCCGAGCGCCCCATCTGACATTGGGGAAAACCCCTCGGCCCAATGGCCAAGAACCAACGACCAAGAGGGGTTATCCTTTGCCTCCTCCCACCGTCGTCAAGGAGGGTGCTGACTCGGCCCCCAGCTCGGGGGTGATGGAACCCTCTGCACCATCGTATGCGGCGCTACTCCTGCAGGTAACCCAATGCACGCCAGCCCTGTTCAGTCACCTTGGGAGAGCCCCGGTCAGAAGTAGATCGAGATCACGGGGCCTCTCGCTTCCCAGCTGCCTTTCTCGACTTGGGCAGCAACGAGTCTGGCAGGCGGTACTCACCTTCCTTGGTTACGAGTCGACAATGGCAGCAGTGTAAGTACGACGTGTTTGCCACTCTCGGCTTCTTCTCGCTGTGGAAGAGATCTCCGACATGTCAGACTACCAACTGACTTGGAAGAGCTCCCTGATACCGGAGAAGTCTCGGCACAATGCCAGTGGTGGTACCAACCAACCCTGATGCCCTCCTAGGTAGGTAGGCACCTGTTTGGCACGAACAAAGACGACACGCCAATCCAGGTTCCTGTCCTCTGTAGACATGCAGTCAAGTGCTGCAACATCCTTTCCCCGGCCCTGCCTTTGGCTGCCGCACCCCAGCGGGCACAGATGGCCCGCGCAGGACCACTCGTCCAGGTCACTTCAGGCCGCCCAACCACCACTCACGAACCCTTCGTCCCCTCCCACACCTCACACTTCGCGCTGCCAGGCCGCAGCCCGTACCACGTCACATGTCGACCTTCGGCCGGTAGCGCCGCGCGGCGTGAGGTCGCGATTGGCGATGTGCCGCGGACATGGACCCCACTGCGGCGCGAGGCCGTGGTGATGCCGTGCTGTGGCGTGAAGGGGGGAGCCGCTGCATGCTTGTTGCCTGGGACGCAGGGCCGGCGCGGGGTTCATCGCGGGGTCCGGGTTCGACGTTCCTTCGGCTGATATCTTGTGTCAAATGTGGTTCGCTGGGGACATATCATGCTCACCGTGATGATGTGATTATGCCAGAGCCCGTCTAGGAGGTGATTGATGCCCCTCTCGTCTGGTCGAAGTAGCGTAGGGTCTCTCCAGCCTGCTCCAATGATGACTTTTTCATGTCAACCCCCACGTATGGCCGGTTCTCGGCGTCCCAGGAACTTTTGAGGCTGAGGGATCTATGATTGCTGGCCAATGGAATGGACAGCCACAGAGGCGCAAACTTGGGTGAAGCTGGCGGTCTGCCCTTCGAGATACCAGGCGTAATGATGAGAATGCAGTGATGTTTTGCTGGAGAATGAAAGCCTCGGAGGTAATTGGACAGAAACGCCATCTTGTGTTGGCAACGTCTTAACCTGGCGTTTGCTTGCCGACATCTTTGTCCAGTTTGGTGTCTTTGTTGATGGCCTTGACGAAAGTCAGCGTCAATCCGAACAGACGCCTTCGCTTTGACTACTGGGACCTATGTTCTCACTTCTTTCAGCCAAACATGGCGACTGGCACTTTGATGATGCCTCTTCTGATGTTTCTGTCTGGAGACGCAGAAGTACTTCAAACCAAGCTCTCCCTCCGGAAGTCGATGGTGTCGGTTCTTGGTTGGATCTTGAGAGGCATGCCCTCACATTGTTCCCCAATTTGCATCTCGAGCAGAAATCTTGTCAAAGTTTGATGCTGACTGAAACAGAGCCGAATCGAGTTTTCTCGACCTCCCTCTCGAACTTCCTCCCCGACGCTCCTCCCCGACACTCCCCTCCGATGACCTCTCCGATGACCTCTCCGATGACCTCTCCGATTTCCCCTCCGATGTTCCCCTCTGATGTACCTCTCCAATATTCCACTCGATCTTGTCTCCGACACGCCTCCTGACTCTCCCCGACCCCCAGAGCACCGAGGTTGTTGGTTTCCCTGACTGCTTGAGGCAGCCAGGTACTCACACCCGTCGCCACGAGAAGGCCGACCTCAAGACGGGCGCCCTGTGACTTGTTAGCGAGCGACCCCACGCCCACCGGTCCAGCCGGCAGGAAGTCTCAATCCATGAGTGATCCCGAACGCCGGCGGTTAGCACAGTCCAGGCCGACACTTCCCTTCTTCACCACCACAGAGGGCTGCCCCCCTCCACAGCAACATGCCCAGGACTCCAGCCCGATCCAGCCAGCCGCGAAAAAGCAAACTTTTTTTTGTGATTTAGGGGTTTTCTTTCGTTTTTTTTGGGTTTTGTGATTTTTTGGGGGGGAAGGTGCAGTGACTATGAAATGACTTGACGTCCAAGAGTGTGCAGTGGAAAAGTGGTGAAAGCTAGAGATGACCGAACGGGGACGCACAAGGGGTAGTGAGGGAACCTGGGGGAGACCGGGGAATGAAGAACAACAACAAGAAGAGGTACTTACCTCGACGACGACAGACCTCGCGAGACCCTGAGACCTTTGCCGTGCTGAAGGGCCAAGTGTCGACGTTTGCTGTGTCGTGGACCAGGGATCTTCGTGGCCGACGGGGCGGGACGAGAGCCCTCCTCCGAAGAAGGAGGGGTCGAACCCGAGCCGTTGTCGGAGGACGAAGAGGAGACCGAGGGCGAAACAGCGGCCGAACGAGGGCCCAGAGACAGCGTGGCGAAGTGGTCCTCGAGATCAATGTCGAGGTCCATGTCGTCGTCGAAATCCGCGAAGGGATCCTCGTCAGACACGGGAGCACGAGCCACGAGCGCGAGAACTGGGGAAGAGGCGAGCGGTGCCACAGCAGAAGCCATGGCGGGCCCAGCCTCCTCCGAACTCTCTTCTTCGACCGAGTCAGCGAATGACTGGAGCAGATCCAGCTTGACATGTGAGTTGGGATTCTCCCTGGCAACCCAGAAAGGTCCCTTCTCGGGGATCGGACTCCATGACACTGTGGTCGAATCCTCGTCCTGGAGAGAGATGTCAGAGAGGGAGCGATGTGAGAGGGGAAAGAATGGCTTACTTCGTAGCCAATGACCGTTGGCAGCGCCAAAAGCGCAAGCTGGTCCATCGGGGCGTTAATGGCCTCCTCCTGCTCCTCCTCGGAGAGAGGGACCACGACCTTTCGAACCGACACAACAGCCTGGGGAAAGGGGTCAGCGTTGGAGTAGGGTGGAGCGGGATGTTGATTGCTCACCGAATGGCACTCCTTGTCCATGACGGGCTCCTCCGTGAACTTTGCCATCAGAGCGGCAACTTCTTCCTGTGTGGGTGCCTCACGGACCGGCCGAGAAGCATCCTTTGCGGAGACAGGGCTCCAGACAAACATGGTCGAATCCTCGAAACGAACAGTCTTCTTCGCCTGGGGGTTCTAATCCTCAGGGCCCGAAGTCGGTCGCTTCATGATCGACTTTGGAAGGGGTGCAGCCGCGGAGGTCTTCACCTTGTCAGCAAAAACCAACAGGGGGGACCTACCACGGGTGCGAGCAGGGGGTGGCTGCCGACGACCAACACGGGCGTAATGCCTTTCCTCGGCAGACTGCTGGCGCAGAGCAATTCTGGATCGAGAAGAGGCCGCGAGCTGGTTGGCGGCGGGCTTGCCGTCTGTAGAAAGAGCTGTTAGAATGGGCAGAATTGAAGGTTTGAAGAGCTGTGGAAGAACGGAGATGTGTAAGTTGGGTCTTGGGGAGATGGTGTGAAGAGCTTGGAGGATGTTTGGGTATAATGGAGGGCCCGGCTGAGATGAGATGATCATGATGCTTGGGGCCCAGGATAGGTGATGATGGAAGGTGATGATGGTGGTGGTGGTGGTGGATGAAGACGATGACGACGTGAGAGGCGCGCCGATGCTTTTTCGAGCGCAAAACTGCATCAAAACGTAGCCATAGATTCTGGGAACAAGATGCGGCGGGTTTGCGGTCCAGGAATGGTTGGCGCGATGCGGGAGAGGGGGCGGTGGTGGTGGTGGTGGTGGTGGTGGGAGGTTTGTTGTTGTGGTGGGCTGCCCGCGATGCAACCATCGCGGGTTGCATCCCAACCGCGTGCAGATGTGCAAGAAAAAGGGGGAAGAAACTTACACGACATTGAAGAGGTCACAGACATTGCAATGAAGAAGGTAGAAAAGTCTCGGTGAAGCGTAGCAGTGATCAAGATCGGTGCGAGCGAAAGCGAGTTCTGGGGAGGGAAGAGGGAAACAAAACCCGGAGGGCGGGCTCAGGGTCGGGGTGTTTATAGGAGATTTTGGCGAGGGGTCTGCACGGGGGGTCATGAGCTTCAGGGGTAGCCGTGATGCCACGGGGGATAATGACCTGGGCTTCAGGGCATCAAGGGGGTGCACCGCGATGCCTGACCCCGCGGGGCACGTGGCAACGCGGTTGCTGGGCAAAACGCGTCAAAACGACCAAAGATATCGACAACAACCGGGAAGAAATGGAAAGAGGACTTCGAGGTGCATCGCGAGCCCAGTGCGCTTGAGATTGGAGATGATGGTTGGCATGGTGCACCCGAGGGAAATGCACGAGGCTGACCTCACCACCTCACGGGTCGAAGGCGCGGCGGCAGAGGCCGCAGATGAGCTGGCTTCTTGCAGAAGACATGAATATCCTGGACAATGCGAGTTCTTGCTGGTATCTCGTCATGGCTGCGATGCATTGCAGTCGTCTCGCCTCGGGGACAGGATCAACACTTCGCCAGCGTGGGTGCAACTCCCCGCTGCCCGCGCGGCAGCTCCTGCGGCAAGTCCATTATGGTCATGAATCGAACGAAAGTAACGGAGTGATGTGAGATGATTGTAGCTGCCTCCGGCCACGAAGCTGCCACGGCGTCCTATCTCGATGCATATCTGAGAGCCAGAGGCTGTGCCATGATGGAAGCCGAGCTGGCTGTGGCGGTGGCTTTGAGGAGGGATCTACGCGTTTCACGAAGTGAGAAGAGGGATGAATCGAATGAGAATCTCCTAGAAGCCATTGTTTAAATACCGAGGGGAAAACGTTGCCAGCTCCAATCGCTGCCAGCGGCGCTGTTTGATGTCACCTGTTGCCTTGACTCTTGAAGCCATTCAGCAAACGGCCAACGACCATCAAAACAAACCTCCGAAGCCAAACACCAGGCAGTCAATGGCTACTGGATAGCTGATTACCTTCCTCCTGCATCGTCTGACCTTATTTGGAACGTTCAGTCCATAGTCATGCTCGTGCGCAACCCCTCATTCTCCCTCCTGATCGTCGTCAGCCGCCAGAATCCCACGATACTCACTTGGGTGACGTTCACAGCTCAGAGCACTCACAAATCACCCAGGACTTCCCTGTACTGTAGCAACGATACTCCAGACGAGAGCCGACGTTGAATATTACCCCAGAAAAGACCAGACGTCGTCGCCTGGTGCGGAGGCGGCTAATGCGGCGTCCCGAGATCTGCGACATGGGTCCGTCGGCTGGCCCCGACACGCATGGCGGGCCGTATCTCCGCATGTCGCACTATTACAAAGTACTTCCTCAGCGGTCTGTTTCACAGCTGTGATCAAAGTCTCCATGATGAGCATCCGACCGGCACAAAGCATGCGGTTTAATCAACCAACTTCCCCCATCGTCGGGTTGTGGTGCCACAGGTGTCGCCCCGCTGTTTGCAGCTCACTCTTTCCGAGTCCTGGTCTCCCTTTTCTCATCCCATCTCACAACTTCAAATGCCCCTCGACGCTCTCTCTCAATGCGACGAGACAAGTGGTCGATCATCTTGTCGATCCGGGGCAAAGACTTTGACCAGCCTCCTCAGGAAATCAGTCCTTTGTCCCGCGCCATCGAGTCGCAAACGGCCGACAAAGCTTGAAGCAACGACCGATACAAAATGAGTCGCCGTTCGATACCTCAACTGCGACGGAACGGTCCCCCGGCCCAAGGAGCATGCGGAGATTGATTTTAAAGATCATACTAGCCCCCGTCCGCGCGCAGCGGTGCTTCTCCATCCTGCTCGCGCGACAGGGCGAGCCCGCGCGCCCTATGAATGGACGCCATGTCTCACATCCCTTCTCGTCTGCGAAACCATCCATCCATCCCTGCGGCTGCTTTTCCTCTCATACCCATCCTTTTTACTCTGCGTTTTTTCCAGCCCGTGCTTGAGACGATGGGACCGCCAGACGGGTCTTGAGCGCAATTCAGGCACAGACCAGTCCGACTCGCCACAACTCCAACCCGAGGCTTCCGGATAGTAAGCTCTCGGTCTCGCGTGTGCGAGCATTGCAAATCGATCTCTCTGCGGGAAACTCACTCAATGCTACCAACTACTGGCCCTCCGAGTCCGCGAACACCTAGCATTCCTCTCGCCCCGATCCCTCGGCGCACCGCTCGCATCCGCGACACCCAGCATTCCAGCATAACCGTGTCCGGCGCCCAACAAAATACACAACATCCGCCCTGAACATGCCTCCAATCAATGCTGCCATATATCTGGGCAGCCCTCCGCCGCAACAGCTTTCTGGCTGCAATACAGCGAGCACCTCCACCGCCGCCTCGACATCACCACCACCTTCAGCCGACGCCCCCATCATGACCCTTCCCTCCTTCGACCTCGGCTACAGCGACGACGACGAGGTCGCCACCGTCACCTCTCTCGACCCGGCCTCCACAGACCCCGGCCGCGATCCTCTTCCGGTCCCTACCACCTCCACAGCAGCCGCAGTCACCCCGAGCCCCTCCCCGAGAGTCCGCTCCCTCAGCGATATCAGCCGCGAGCCCACACCCCTTGAACGCTCCGCCCGCATCTCCTCCTGGCTCTCAGGCCTTACACCTCCGCGCGACCTGTCCGCCCTTCGCCGCCCTTCGGCCACCCGCCTGCCCTCTGCAGCCACCATTCCGCCTCCGGACACGTCCTATCTCCTCTCCGACTCGTCGTCCTCCTCAGTTTCAAACGTAGACTCCATCACCCGGCGTACCAGCGACGTCACCCTCCCTTCTGAGGAAAACACGCCCGCCACCTCCATCTACGACACCGCATCTAAACTCCCAACCCAGCGTCGCAGCCGCCGTCCCCCATTCGCTCGCCGGCCTCCTCTGGCCCCCAGGGCCGGCAAAACCACCCTGACCATTCTCGGCCCAACTTTTGCTCCTCGTATGCCTCGTCCTGGTACCCCAGAGTTCGCCCTCCTCTTCTTCGCCCTACTGGCCTGCGCCGTTGCCTCGCCTCGCGCCCTGTTCATATTCTCGTTTGCCTACTGCTGGGGCCGCCTTAGCGAGCGTGCTTTCTGTGGCGCCCAGCGCGAGGCCGACGACGTGCTCGATGCCGATGACGAGGGAGTCCGTCTGGGTCGCCGTATGGCCCAGATAATGGGGTGACCAGTCCCTCTCTCAACCACGCACAAGACCAACGTCTCCATCTTCTGTCACATCTAGTAATGGCGTACATCATCCCCATGTACATTGTATACCTCCAGGGGCGTTTGGGGCGCATCATCTCATTTTGGCAGGACCACGGGTCACAGGACAGGCTCTCTTTTTTCGGTACAGGTTCCGGCGGTTCGGCAAAAGCCCATTAAAGCAGTCAAATGTATTGTCATCTCTCTCTCCATCCAAGAGCCGAACCGGCAGTCCCAAGCAAAACGTCATCTCGTGTCATCTTATCTCCGTCCCAGAGGCCGACGCCGCTTGCCTCATCGTTCTGCGTTGTACAGAAGTGTATACATACAAAGGGAAAAAGTGTTGTGTCAACGAGTGTCGTTTTGGCCCGCCGCATCGGAAGGCGGACCCGCTCCCAAAATCTCATGCAAAACGCCTGTGGCTATGTACGAGCAATGCTTCGGCGCACCTGAACGTCGGCATTCCGTCCGCCATTATTGAGCGGCCCGTGGCGCCGCTGAGAGGCCGTTGATGTACGTCATGAGACCGACGCCCAGCAGCACCACCCCGAGCATCGACGCGTACGGCAGCCCTGCCACGAGGTTCTTGTCCTGCATGGCCAGCGCGCCCGTTCCCGCCGTCATTGGCGTAATCGTGTTGGCCCTCGACAGCGTCGGCTTGTCGCTGGGATCTTCCCGGGTGGCGGTCTCCTCTTGCGCGGGAGCCGGCGTAGGGATATCCTCCACCGCGTCCTCGGCCGCGGCATTCTGCATGATCGCTTGCTCCCGAGCGGCCTCGCTGCGGCTCCGCCCGCGGCGTCTCGACCTCGACCGGCTCTTCTCACGCGCTGCAGCTTCCCGCGCCTCCTCATCCTGCCGGATCTTGAGCACCATCTGCGCCAGCGACGCGCGGTCCGCATCCCTCTCGGCCTCGGCCTTTTCACACCGCTCCCGCCACGCCTCCATCTGCTGTCTCATGCCTTGCATCTCTGCAACCATAACGTCCATCTTGACCTGGAACTGCGCGGCCACCGTCTCGATGGTCTCCGTGTCATCGGTCGGGGCCTTGTCGTCGGCATCGGCGTCTGTCATCACGACGTCCTCGGCGACTGTGGGTTCTGCCGCCTCTAGGGGCGGCTCGAAAGCCTTCTCGAGCGTCTCTGAGTTGCTCGCCTCGGCCGCATCTTGTGCCTCCTTGGCGACGGCACTGTCCTCCAACCGCCGGGCGAGCTCTTCAGCCAGCTCTCGCGCCTCCTTTTCTTGCACAAGCCGGAGCTCGAGATCCTTCATCTTCTGGCCTTGCGTGTCGAGGTCTCGCTTGGCGTTGTTCAGAAGCTCCGTCAGCTGGATGATCTGGTGCATGTTGTCTGAGCGGACGGGCGAGCCGTTGTTCGGGTGCGACTTGGGTCGCTCTGTCGTGCCGCGCTTCAGGGAAGGCACGTCCGGCTTCTCGGGCAGGGGCTGCTGTGGGGGCGGCGCTGGCGGATCGGAGAACCTGGCCTTGGGGTCGGTTCGAAAGGGCAGCGCGCTGCCGTTGGGGAGTTGCCTTGGTGGCTCGGGGGCCTCGGGCTTGTCGGTGTCCTTGACGTCCTCCTTGGAAAGCAGCGTCTTGATAAATTGACCGGTCCTGCCGAGATCCTGAGATTGGAGCCTGGCGTTGCGCATTTCCGACTACCGGGGATTAGTACGGTGATTGGGAGCATAGATAGAGCAAACTTACGTGGAGGCGCTTCACAATGTGATCGGCCGTGACCGAGTTGAGAATGAAACCCTGGCGGCCAGGCATGCCGTTCATCTGTGCAGCGGCAACGTTGGCAACGGGCATCGCCCTGCCGTTGCCGGTCATGGAGGTGTTGCTTCCTTGCCTGCCCCTGAAAGGTATGCCGTTCTGCTGGGATCCCATCATGGAGCCGCCGTTGGCCGGGTCGAGGTCGCCAAAGTTCATGTCCAGAACGTTGCTGGACGGGCTCACGAAGCCGGCGTGCTCGACCTTGGCGGCCACCTTGTGATGAACGACAGTCTTCTGGTCCTCGCTGACGATGTCGATACCGAGCTCAAGGTGATCACCTGTCTGCAGCTCGTGGGGTTCGGACTCCCGGTTTTCCTGCGATAGACGCGTTCCGTTGACAAATGTCCCGTTGGAGGACTTGACGTCACGGATGAAGATTTTGCCCATGCGGTCGGCCCAGATCTCGGCATGCTGCCTCGACAGCACCTTGCTGTCGAAGAAACCATTGGCTGGAGTGGGTATTGTTTTTTGGTTGGTCTGGCGGCCGATACGAAGGCTATCGGGATAAAAGGGCACGCCGATGGTCTTCCGCTCAAAGGTGCCGTTGAGGGAGAGCAGGTGGAGGACGGGTTGACTCGACGGCATGCCCTCGGCGCCAGGTCGGACGCCCATGCCTTGTTGAGGTACCATCTGGGGCTGGACGGGTGAAGGCTGCAGGGCGGAGCCGTTCATGCCGTTGACGGGCGTGTGGCCGCCGGCGATTCGACCCATTTCGGCGGGGCCCTCGCCTTTTCCCGTGGGCCATGGTGCCTTGGCCTGAGGTCTTTTTCGTGGACCGGTGCTAGACCACGTGCTCATGTCCGAGTTTGTGGACGACGGGGTGCCATTTGGCTGTGATGCGTTGGTAGCGACGGTCGTGGTGGATGAGGCCGATGAGGTCGAGGAGATGGATGAGGATGAGTTGCTGCGCTGCATGGGTTTGCGAGGCATGAAGATGCCTCTCACGTCTTCGGTGTTCATCGAGTTGACGTTCTGGGGACCGTCAATATTCCATGCCGCCGAGCGGTTCAGCTGCTGGAAGGAAGGGGGGTTTGCGACCGCCGTCATGGGGAGATGCCGTCGGTGAGAGCAGGTGGAGTGGTGAGATAAGGTGGGAGTGGCCGTGCTAGTGACGGACGCACGGGTTCGTCGCGGCGGAGGGCAGTCACGCGTCGTGTGAATGCGAGGCCTGGCAGGAGGACCTTTCGCGACGCGAGACGGGTCAACGATGCCGCGCCAGTCAATCGGATAGGTTTGTTGGTCGAGTCTGAGGGGATCTAAAGGTTTCGGCTGAAGATTCTCGGGTGTGCCCTAGAAAGGAGAGGGGCTCTGTCAGATGAGGTGGTCGAGGAGGAAAAAAGATGGTGGATGGCTGGGTGGTCGGTCGGTCGGATCAATCGAGGACGGCCAAGGTCGCGGCCCGCCACGGTCGGGGAATGCGGGCCTTTGGGGGTCGACTCGATGGAGGAGGCCGGGAAGACGTACTGGACGATGAACAATCGTACGGCAACTGGCAGATCGAGCGCACAGCGGGCACGCGAGGAGGGCGAGGCTCGAGGATGATGGGGGCCTCTTGGTAGAGGAAGCGGAGGATGTTTGGAAAGCGACCGACCGGGCGACGTTGGTTTCTGGCGGCTGCACCAGTCAGTCGTCTCCTGAGGACACTGACGGGTGGTGCTGGTGCTGTGCTGGTGCTGTGCTCGTGCTGCCAGCGAGCAGGGCTGCCCATCTTTCCTGCCGTCTGGCTGGCTGGCTTGCCCAGGGCGGGCGCTCCTTCCACTCTGGCTGGTTCTCGCTAGGCCTAGTTAGCGCTACGCACAGACCAGGTTCTGCTTGCCGGCCAATGGCCAATGAACGTGCTCGGACCCGAGACGAGTGAAGGGGTCCTCGCCGCACGGTCCAATGTCACCTTTTTTTGGAGCATCTCTCAGAAGAAGTGTTGCACACATCAGCGATACAGACGTTGAATCTCGGTTTTTAGTAATGATTCTGCTGGGACTTAACCTGCTGTCTTGTCGACCTAGTTTGCGTGAACCGATGTCTCTTGATTCAGTGAAGAGCGTTCTCCATCAGCTCCTCACGTGACACACTCGTGGCTGATGTCATTCGTCAAACGTCGGGCACCAGACGTGTCCTCGAGCTTGGCCCGTGCGTTGGATGACAGAAAGCTCGACACGTGACGTGGGGATGGCAGTGACTGAATGTGGGGACGGGACCTGAGGAAAGCTCCCCGTCCCGAAATGATTTCCCGAAGAACACCCAGATCTCTCTCGTCAAGACCTGCGATAACTTGGTGATTGAGCTTCCGAGGTTGTTTAGCCCTGTCGATCCTACCACGTCCTCCACGCTCCTCGTCGTACTCTCGTCAATATGCCTCCTCTGCCTTCGAGTGCACAGGGCCAGCATGGTCCCTCCAATATTGACAAGCGTACGGCTGTCTCATGCCCCGGCAAGCAGTGCCATCCGCTAACAAAATCGCAGTTAAGATGGGAGCCATCATGGGCGGCAGTATGCGCCTACCCCTTCTTACCTGGCCCATGGCGTTGTGCTGACTTTCTGTGTAGCTGTTGGTGCCATCATGGGCTTCGTCTTTGGTATGTCTGTCGCGCGACTTCTGTAAAGAGGTATACCACTAACATCAGGCGATCCAGGCACGGTCAACATCTTCCGATACGGCGCCGGCCCGAACGGTATCATGCGAACGCTGGGACAGTACATGGCGGGTTCCGGCGCGACCTTTGGGTACACTCCCTCCCGACGTGCTCGGTCAACAGAAGTGGGTGGCTAACAAGCGTCCAGGTTCTTCATGTCCATCGGCAGCGTGATCCGATCCGACTCTGCGTCTCCTGTCATGACGGAGCTGTACCGCAGCCGCCAGAGGCGGCCGTTCATCATCGAGCCCCCTACGAACTACCGTCGGTCGTAGGCGCCGCTTTCTCGAAAATGCCAAATCAAACCTGCTGCAACAGGTCCTGTACATCATCACCAAGAGCCAGCCCGCGTACGGTGGCTCCGGCGTCGAGGGGTCGTTGCTTAGCTCACAGGCCGCCACGGCGCATGTGTATATTAGGGAGATGTAAGAAGAAGCATCATGACTGGACGATTTCGGAGAAAAAAGAGAGTGTTTGCACATTGCCTCTTGACATTTGGGATGCGGCGCAGGCCATGTGTGTGTCTGGTTGTCTGGCTTGTCCGGCTTGTCCGGTCTCGATCGAGCCCATGATCAGGTTCCGGGGCCGGTCGAACGCTTCGAGCTGGGAGAGGAGTGTCAGATGGCATGGGAGCCGTCACCTCGAAGGAGAAGACAAGAACCCGCAGAGGATTGCACCGGCATGGCTCCAGAGTCACGACCCGGGCATCAAGCCCTGACTGGAAAGCAGGGCTATTCAGGCTGTTTCTTGACACATACCGTGATGGGTTAGAATGGGTCAACATGCAACCGGCCACCCTTACAAGTACACCGACCCAGCAGCGCCAAGCCGCACAGCAGAGGCTCGATTATCGGAAGACAACGAGCAGGGCAGGCAACTCGCCGTCAGCCTGCACCTGCACTAGTGCGATTTACGGCCTGGACTCATGCTCGGATGACGAGACCTTGTCGGCGTGAGCATTGGTCCACCCTTTTGCGTCTGTACATACCGCTCCTCAATGACGCCGGTTGACGAAGGGGGGCCATCAAGTCCCCTGACAGATGACGGTGTGTCCGCAGAGCTGGGTCTTCCGTCCGAGATCATCCGAGACTTCAGCGGGCCGTCACGATGATTGATGGAGACGAGCTCAAGAATTTCACGTGGATCCCGCCGGTCATGCTCGGCGCAGTACTCGCCCGAGATGCGGTGCTCGCCCGAGGTGCAGAACGAAGTTGTTCAAGCACGAGGAGATTGTGGAGATGGCTCAGGCCGCCTGGCCATGTTCCCCGGACAGAGGATGATTTAGGTCGAGGCAAGAAAGTGATGGAGACGGAGGGGAGATCGACCGGGCTTCTCCAGACTTCTCCAGAGAAAGGCCTGCGCAAGTGGCTAGCAACCCATTTCCCCAGACGGGACGGGCTGTTCGGCTTCTCTGAGGCGCGCTGCCGCCATTCCCTCTGGCGGTTTTTAGGTACCTCATGGGCTGCTGCAGCCGTGTCAGTGGGCGGCGCAAATGCCTGCCTGCCTGGCAAGACATCCCGATAGCTGTGCAAGGGTCCAGACAAAGCAGGCCTCGCGGATCAAGCATCGCGGCCCACGGCGCGGAGGATGCTCGACAGTGGCGAATCAGCGCCAACCAAGGCCGCGGCCAAAACCGACGCCATCCCCGGCGGAGCAGATGGACCACTTTCTCCCGTGGACTGGGGGGAACTTGTACGTCCCCTCTTCCTCCTCATTTTCCACTGGCCCCCCTGTCTTTCCGACGGGTGTTGTTTGGTGGAAGCGTGCTGCACATCCCGGATCAGGGGGGATGCTACAGCAATGCTCTCGCACCACCCATAACGCGCGCGCAGTCGAAGGGTCGCATCTCCGCCCGCGGTCCCTGAGGAGGGTGCAGTGGTTACTGGTGAGGTAGCACTGGCGGCAGCGAGGTTCCGTGGCCGCAAGCGAAGCATGGCATGACAGGACAAGGCACGTTGTTCCTACGAGTGTTCCCTGGGACGCAACTCGAACTTCAACGACAGTCGTTAGGAGCATCATCGCATCATGTTGCTCAAAGACTCAGCCTTATGCCCTGCTAACAACCGTCGGCTCTTCCCCCTTCCCAGCTTCCCGACAGCCACTGGGTCCATCCGCAACAAGCCATCGATGACCTCCAGGCTCTTCTGCCTCTCACTTTCGCCAGGGCTCCCCTTCGCGCCGAGCAACCTTGGTTCGGCAGCCGGCCGCCAAGGTGGTCTTCGGTATTGCTCCCCTGGACTCCGCCACGCCGACAAATCAGCGCTCGAGAAAGCCTACGCGCTTGGCGGCATCACCTGGCCGCCGGAGTGCGAATATGAGATTCCCGAGCGAGCCATCGAACGGCCAGGAAGCCACTGCACTTGGAGAGGAGGGGCGCCCGCCCGCTCAAGTTCGAGTTTGGGGAAGTAATCGCCCGGTTAAAGGAGACGGGTCATGCGCGGCTCCGGGCCTTCGCACCTCTCTGAGCCTAGGCAGAAGGCAGCAAGGCAGGGGTGGTAGTGAAGAGTCCATGACTGAAGGAAGAACGAGTCCGCATCGCTTGGTATGCACTCTGTGTACTCGTACTGGTACCAGTATTGTGCCTCCGACCCAGCAACCCCGATGGTTCATCACCACGAGCAGCAGTGCATTCAAGCGAGCCGAGGGCGCCCGAGGACCCCTGCCACACCCATCAGGGGCCTCCTGGTGCAGCCATGATGGTGCTCCCTCGCTCGCACTCTGCCAGTGACAAGATGACTTCACCTCTATCCACCCTCCACCCCTCCACCTTCCCCCCCGGCTCGCAGAAGCATGCAGCACACCTGCAGGACGTGTTACCCCTCAAAAGCCCTTCTCGTCACCCGATCTGGGGGAGGCGAAATTTCCCAAAGTTGGGGAACCCTGCCCTGGCCTGTCCGTCCTGTCCTGGGCGACCACCGGCCCTCCCTCCCACCCCTGGTCTGGCCCTCCATGCATCATGGGCCGAGCAGAGCATCTGATGTTTTCCTCCGTTGGGTTGCTGCCCTGCCTCTCTACGGCTCTGTCCGAGCATCTCTGTCCCCCGCCACGGATTCCATATCAGATGCTTGCCTCCCCCGTCGGCCTTCCCCGTCGGCCTCCCTCCCGTCCCGGCCTCTCCCAGCCGTCACAGCAGCCACAATTCAGTAGTCTGGATGATAAACCCTCTCAACCATGCTGAACACCAGACCTGAACAGGATGGGGACGTCCAACAGCAACAGCAGCAGGCCCAATCGTTCCAGGAGCGTATGATGCTTTACGCGAAGCCCATCCAGCCAAAGCCTGTCAAGAGCAGGTCGAGAGCAGGTGAGTTTACCGAGTCAATGCCTTCCTTTCCCAATGCCGACCGATGCTGACATTGGAGCCTAGGATGCAAATACTGGTGAGACATACTGCCCAATGCTTGCATCGTACTCCTACTGACTTCGCCCTTCTAGTCGTGACAAGGTTCGAGATGACTACCACAAGCATGCAATGACCATCTTACCAACCCCATTCTAGCGGAAAAAGTGCTCCGAGGACAAGCCGCGGTGTGCACGGTGCATCCAGTTTGGCGTCGAGTGCGTCTACGAGCCCATCAAAAAGCGCAAGAAGCGCACCACAAAGTTCACCGTTCCCTCCCCACCCGACGGCGCCTTCGCCACCTCTCCCGAGACGGAGGCAACTGGGACCCTCGCCTTCCACTATGGTCATGGCCAGGCAAATGCCGACGCTCATGAAGGCTCGGCGGCGCAGATGGACTCGTGGGCTGCCATGGGCGCCGATGCCTCAATGTCCGACTCGACTGTCACCACCTCCCCTTCGCTGCTCGGCTTCGACGACGGCCTTGTCGGCGAGAATACATATCAACTGGTGCCCACGCCATTTGAGCTCTCGGGCCCTATGTGCGGCACGCAGGCCGAGGTGATCCCGTCGTTGGCGTGGAGCCCTGGTATCGACGAGGATCTTCTCCCGTGGCCGTACCTGTCTGGCTCCGTCATGTGGGATGAGCAAATGGTGGCACCCCAGTTCATGGGCCAGAACATGGCCGACTCGACCTCACAGCTCGACCTCAACGTCATGGGCTGGATGACGGCGCCATCCCCGCTCTCCGGGGGGGCGGTACAGACCTTTGGGAGCCACGTCCAACAGCAGCAGCAGCAGCGACAGCCTCCCCGTTCACGGTCTCTCGATCAAGACGTCCTCCTAGATCACTTCCGAAACTCAATCGTCCTCAGCCAGTCAATGGGCACGGGCGATCCCGTTGTGCGCTTCATCGTACCCCTTAGCTACAGCAGCAATGTCGTGCGCTCTGCCGCCTCAGCACTGGCTGGCGCTCATCTCGCCCGAGCAGGTACGCATGGAGACATTGACCATGCCTTGCACCACGAACAGGCGCTTGGCTACATCTTGTCGCGGGCGCCTGCACAGGACGTCCGGGATCTGGAACATACTCTGGCAGCGTTGCTCTTGCTGTTGCACTACGAGGTGGTGAGTACACCCGAAGAGGGATGAAGCGACCTTACTGACAGTTCGAAGACGGTGCAGAGAGGACACGCAAACCTAGTTGCGCAACACCTGAGCCAAGCCTGGCAGCTCCTGGAGCTGCCGCTGGCCAGTGATCTGCCCAGCCGCTTCATGTTGGAGCAAGTAAGTCAAAGGAATCTCTATGACACTGGAACCATGATACTGATAATCCAGGCCTTCGGGTACTTCGACTCCTTAAACGCCCTCTCTTCCAACGCCGCTCTCGTATCTCCCCCGTCTTTCGCTTCCGACATGTCGCCGGGCGACTCTCCCATGGGTCTCGCCTCCTCTCTCCTCCCGATGATACGACGTCTTGCGAACCTTGGTCAAGGCGCTCCCTCACCCCGAACTCCAGAATACGCCGAACACGACGCTGCGCGGGCCTCTGTCGAACAGTCGCTTATGGCATGGGAGCCACCCCTGCCACCCGGATACACGCTTGTCAATCGCGTCGTTGATGGGCCTGAGAACGCGCCGGAGATGGAGGTGGCAGCTGTGCGGTCGGCGGCCAGCAGGGGCCTGGCGCTCAAGCAGGCAGCGCTCACTTTCCTTCACCGCTGTGTGGGTGGGCACGCGCCAGGGAGCGAGCCGGTGCAGAGGCACGCGCGGGCGGCACTCTGGCACTGCGTCGCTGCGGCAACGTCCCCGTACGCCGCGGCTGTCGCGAACGAGGCTGCGGCGGGTGCCCCTGGGCAAACGGGCGAGATGAGTCGGAGCCAAGCATGCGACTTGCGCAGTGGGACGGGAGCAGGCTTGCTTTGGCCGCTATTCGTGTCATCGCTTGAGGCGGGCGAGGGACGGGACCGGGGCATGGCCAGACAGGCGTTCGCGGCACTAGAGGGGCTCAAGGGTGTTGTGAACGCGGGCAAGGCATGGGAGGTGGTCCTCGAGGTGTGGCGCCGGAAAGACCTGGCCAAGGCAGGCGGAGGTCTAGATATTGGCGGTATGGGGTGGACGAGAGTCGCGAAAGAGATGGGATTGGAGATTGTGTTTGGATAGATGTTTAAAGATAAGAAGAGGGAAAGATGACTCAAATTTAAACTATTCGAGGGGGTCGTGATGTCCTGGATAGTGATGGATGAGGACGAGTCAGGGACGCATGTCAAGCCTACTTAATCACAATAACTGAAAGGCATTTCAACAACTAGCCGCCCGGCTAGCTCAATCGGTAGAGCGTGAGACTCTTACCAAAGAGTACACATCTCAAGGTTGTGGGTTCGACCCCCACGTCGGGCTCAATTCCTGACGTTCCTCATCATGAGATTCACACGATGTTCATTTTTTGTTTTCTTACTTCCCTCTACCTGATCTGCCGTCTATCACTACCCGGCGGAGACTTGGTTGCATTTTCTTTTCCCCACCCTTGCCATTTGCCATTTGAAGACGCAGTCAGCACAGCCGGCGGCAAGCCCCAGCCACCCAAATCCAAGCGATCGGCATCTCATCTCATCCAGGTCTGCATCTTACCCCACACTCGGCCTTGACTTCTCCTCCCCGCCGCCGGCACTTGGACTTTCGGTGGCCGGCCTCTTCCCACTCTCCGACCGGCCGTATTCGGCTCTTTAAAGTGCTGTGCATCTCTTATTCGTCTTCTTGACCCCTTACCCAGTCAATCGCAACCTCGGATCGCTTCGTATCGCCTTCGGATCGGCGAGTCATCTCGCAAAGGCCACTTCATGCAGCGCAGTAGTACTCCAAGCCCCCTCAAACCGAATGCGAGCTCATTGGCCCCCTGATCGGCGACGGTTACACGGCTTACAGGTCCTCTGCTAGACGGTCGCTGCACTAACAGGAGAAGTATGAGGGGAAGCTGTCTGATGAACGAGAGATCGGCGGTATAAAGCCTGGCCGGCGTGGCATTCATATTGAGGGCAGACAACACCGCCATCACTCGTCCTCAACACTCTCCACCATATCAAACGCACTGCCGCCAACTCCTGCCATGTCGTCCCTCTCAGGCAAGACGGTCATCGTAACCGGTTCCGGCGCCGGTCTCGGCCGTGTCATTGCAAAGACGTACCTCGAGGCTGGTGCCAACGTGGCCATCTGCGACATCAGCGAAGATCGCGTCAAGTCGACAGCTGCCGAATTCGAGCCCTCTCACGCGGGTCGTGTGCACTCAGCTGTTGTCGACGTAGCAGACGAGGCGTCAGTCGCCTCGCTTCTGACGTCGACTGTCTCGGCCTTTGGTCGTGTCGACGTGCTCGTCAACAACGCCGGCATCATGGACTCCTTCGACGGTGTCGCAACCCTCACCAAAGCCACCTGGGACCGTGTCATGGGCGTCAACGCCCTGGGCCCCTTCCTCGCGTCGCGCGCCGCGGTCAACCAATTCCTCGCCCAGGAGGGAGAAGCCGCTGGCGGCATCATCATCAATATTTCCTCCTCTGCCAGCATCCGCGGCACTGCCGCCGGCGCAGCCTACACCGCAAGCAAGCACGCTCTTGTCGGCCTGACCAAGAACACGGCTGGCCACTATGGACCTCGCGGCATCTACGCCGTCGCCCTCTCGCTGGGAGGCATGCCCAACACGGAGATTGCCAAGAGCCAGCCGCCCGAGACGTTCAACATGGAGGGCTTTGGCGTCATGAGGACCACGCTGCCTGGCTTTGACCCGGAAACTAACGCCGTCGCCCTCGAGGACGTCGCCAAGTACTGTGTCTTCCTGTCGGACCGCAGCATTGCCGCTACTGCCAACGGGAGCAACATCGTCTTCAACAAGAACTGGCCGACGGCGTAGGTGGGCCAGGCTGGAGAGTATGTACTGGGAGAGAAATCAGAGCGAATCGTTCTTCACCATAGCAGCTTCAAGATGGGAGTTGATGATAATATTCCAGTGAATATCTGTGAGCTACCTATGACAAGACCCGTCGTGAAGCCAGACCAATGAACTCCTGTTTTATATCCCGTGATGCAAAAGGAGTGATTAGATTACCCGAACTCGATGCGTTGCCCGTGTATTGCAGTCTGCGTGGCCGAAAAGAATCCATGCGTGTGCGGAAATGTCCGCGATGATGAGGCGAGGCCGCTCTCTTAGATGCAGTAGGGGCTCTGGTTCTGGGGGTTGAAGTGGCAGCTGGTCTTGGGGGGACAGTCGCCAGCGAACTGGAATGTGTTAGTGACTTGTGGATGGATGTGGCGAGCAGAGGAGGAAGACTCACGACCCAGACACCGCCGGTGTTGCAGACCTGCCAGCCGGCAGCGTCGTCGAGGCAAGCGTAGGTAGCGGGGGTGCAGGCGCCGGCGCTGGCGTCGCTGGGAGCGGGAGCAGCCATGGCAACGGCGGCGAAGGCAGCGAGGACGGTGGCAATGGTGAACTGCATGGTGATCCTGTGGTGGTAGGTGTTTGGAAGAGGAGTGAAAGTTGAAGTGGAAGATCGGAAGTGGCTTGTAGAGTGCGGATGAGGCCGGATGCTTTGAAGATGCTGGATGCTTGATGATGCTGATGCTGATGAGGATGAGAGAGAAAAAAGATGTTCTCATCGAGGAAACCAGCCCTCTTTTATATCAAATGCTTCCTTCATCTTCAGGAGCCTCGCCGTCGTCAACATCTGCGTCGTCTGATCAGCCACCCGCCGCCGCCCTCCATGTCGAACTTCGCCCATCCCGAAGTGCTTCTTTCTTTGTCCCCGATCGAGGCAGGGTAGCAGAGCTAGCGGCGTCCGTCTCGCGTGGGTTCGGCAGCGGCTGCCATTGCTCCTAGCGTCCTCCCGGGCTGATGTGCCACTAGCAACACATCGGACAGCGCGAGAGCCCTACGAGGTGACCGGACCGGAAGATACGTAGCAGTCCAAGCAGCACTCTCCCCAATGTCTCAGTGTCGACGTCGTCAGCGTCAGCGCCATCACTTCCCAGGGCTATTCCGGGGTGCATGACCCGACCAGACACGAGGTGACATCCGGCAGCATCTTTGAACGGTCTGCCGATTCGGGGAATAGAGATCGCAGATCGACTCTGCGGGGAGCACTCGGAAGCGGCACACATTCAAGCACATGTTGGGTTGTTTAGCCGTCAGCCCATGCACGCTGCGCCCCGAATAAGATGCTCTACCCCACGATAGTATCGGGGCGGAATTCCAGCCACGATGCCCGCATTCCGGGGAAGGGACGACGACGGTAGACCCAGTTCGGACGGCGGCCACGCGAGAAGAGACGAAGGCCAACGGGTAGAGGAAAAAGATCGACGTCAGAGGCACCCTTCGACCGTCCCGGCCGCTCCGCATGCGTTCAAGGCAAGTGCCCCGGCGTGACGCTAGGCCTCCAGCCCTCACAGGCTCAAAGTCGCCGGGTCGACCGTGATGCAGGTCTCGGACTAGGCAAGCGGGAGCTAGCGCAGCAGACCGCAGTCTGGCAACTCATGTAACGATGCTAGAGGCTGCTATTAATATGGCAAGGCTGGAGGGCGTGGGGCTGTGACACAAGAACGGCCTGCACCAGCTTGGAGTGTCATGGTCGGGGGCAGAATCTCGCCGGCGACGGCGCCAGCGGCGTCAGCCGTGGCTGCAGAACGGGAGCGAGTCGGAAGACAGGCAAATACGGTTGACAAGAATAGATGGGAATTGGCTGGGCCATCTGTAGATACGAGAGGACCTGGAGTGTTGTCACGTTGCATGGTGAGATGGAAGGACGAGAAAGCTGACGGCGGCTGAAGACCGAAGGCTGACGAGAAGATGAATTTGATTGGTCGATTTTAGTCGGCATTGATTGGCTGAAGGCCGTGGGCAGTGGCCAATTAGAGAGCCTCTAAACGGCATTCAGGGGCTCGAGAGAACAGACCTCGGTCACCATCTTCCTCCATCATCCATCTCTACGAGTAGGTACTGTCCATAGGACTGAAAGAATTGGTCTGACAATACTTGGAGCCAGGAAGAACATCTGGATTGCTATGAAACCTTTGTCGTTAGGTATTATCAATCTGTCATACGAATAGTGAAGTTTCAATCCACCCCTCACCACACCTCCCCCATGTTCACCATCGCTGATCCCCATACGCTGGAGCCCCTCTGTGGAACAACCTCAACAACGGGTCCCTTGAACACTTGCACCCCAGCAGGCTCTTGCCTCATACCTACGCTGTCCTGCTCGTATCCAGCCCTGATTCCCTGGGCTCTCTGCCAACGCCGTCTCCGAATGCAGAAGCTTCAGCACACCATTAGCCATCTAGTCTGCATCACTAGGGAGGACCAAACTCACAAGACAACCCAGAAGATGGCCACCAGCCCAAGGACGCCCAGGCCAACGCTTAGCCCAATGATGAGCCCCAGAATCCATCCCCTGACTGTCTGTCCCTTTGCCATCAACTCCAGCAGTCGGCAGCGGCGGTACTCACGACGTGGGCCGGCCAGACGTCGCCCCGAGACTGCAAGCTCTGCCCCCGAACTCAAGTGGCTCTGGGGCTAGCGCCTGGCGAGTCTCGACCGCCGTCTGCTTGTGCACCGACTGCGCCGAGGCCGGACAGTTAAGCACACCGGCCGACGTACACTGGATGCCCGTGTATGTCACTGTCGTCGTTGTCAGCGGCCCCTCCTGCATGGCTTCCACAGCCGCCGGTGTGGCGCTGGCCATTTCAGCAACGCACACCCGCCCGAGCGTCGTGTAGAAGACGGGAGTGTGCGTTGCCGCCGTTGGGCCCCAGGTGCGGTCGTGAATGAAGACGCTCGCGCCCGCCGCGGCGCCCACGGCGACCTCGAAATCCTCGACGGCCCCAATGGCACACTCTTCGCCCTTGTCACCGTCGATCTCGGTGCCTATGGTCGTTGTCAATCGCGCCAGGTCGGCGTATATCAGGGCCGAAACGCCGCCGCCAGCGCTGGGGACCGAGTAGTTACGGCCAAATGCCTCGAAACTCATGTCCAGTGGTGTGTCGATGTTGACGCCTGCTGAGACGCTCGCGCGCAGCAGCGCTGTGAGCACAACCTCGCCCGCCTCTATGAACACGGGGAGGAACTCAGAGCGCGCACCGTTACTGGCCAGCAGATGTCAGCGAGGGTACGTGTAGGACGAAGAAGGGGAACGGCATCGTTACTCACTGCTCCAGCGTGCCGACCTCGTCCGCAAATAGGTTCAGCTCCACGAAAAGACCCTCGTCAAAGCGCAGGTGGAAGCCGTGCCCGATGACCACGGCTGCCTCGACGCTCAGCACCAAGTCCAAGCTGAAGCCGACGTCGAGCTGCACCTCGGACACGTTGAACTCCAGGCCGTGCTTGTATATGGGGATTGTGTAAGTCGCCGCGGCCGCCAGCGTTGTCTGCAGGTCCATGTACACGTCAAGAGCCTCGAACCCTACGCGCAGCCGGCACTCGCGCACTTCGGGCACGGGTATGTTAAGGTCAATTTGCAGCGGCGGCAGGTTGACCTGGTCTATGTCAAAGTCGCTGGCGTCGATGCCGTCGCCGAGACCGTCGAGGATGCTGCGACCGTAGCCTTTGACGAAGTCTCCTGCGTAGTCGGTCATGTTCTCAATGACATCGCCGAACTGGTCTTTGACGTTGTCTAGGATCTTTCCCACGTCGAATGCGTCCGTAGAGACGGAAATGTCAGCCACAGCTGTTCCAAGGATGTAGCACTCGTTGCAGAAAACCTCGAAGCCCGCGTCTGTCGCTAGATCTCCATTGGACGTGTTGGTCGAGGCTTCGAGGCCGCTTGTTGTCGGACTGTCAGCTGTAGGTTTGACGCAGGGGCTCTCCGAAGATGTTCTCACATTCTGAACAGAAGAGGAACGCTGGGGAAATGCTCGCGAATGATCATTTTCTGCGGCTCCATCCCCTCCTCCCTCGCACTGAGAAGACGTCGGCGGACCTTATCGACCGTCTGAGCTGCCGTTAGCCCCGGGGCGTTACGCACAGCCAGCCCGAGTTCTGGGTCTGTCGCTGCCGCGAGTGCGCCGGCTGAAGAGACCAGAAGAGTCAAGGCGCGGAACATGATGCGTATAAATGTTGCAGGTAGCGGAAAGCGGCAGCAGAGAGCCTGTCCGGCACTCTATCCCTTTCTCATCCGGTCTCTTCTCTTTATGTATGCTGTTTCCCGGCCCCGCCAAATGCCCGAGTCTCTTCACTGCAGCATCAGGCTCCCGAACGTTAACACCTCCCGCAGCGATAACACCTCCATGCAGTAGCGCATGAGCCTGGAACGGCCCATGGTGCTTGAGGCGTCCAAAGGATCAATATTGGAGGCTGCTTGCAATGCAGTCTCCCTGCCTGTCGAAGGCTCGCGATGGAGGCACTCTAGGTAGGGAGCCAAACTTAGACCAGGCTGCGTGGGGTCGGAAGCTTCTTCCGCGAACAGCCCGATATGGAACACTCGGTGAGTGTCAAGACCAGGCTGCGAGAAAAGCGACGTCTCAGCTTGCGGGTGGTAGACACGGCGTGCATAGGGATCGCAGGACGGGCTGCATGAGGAAGCTGACAGCTGAAAATCGCCAGCGCAGAGCGAGGAAATTACAAATCCATTCAAAAATGCCGTCTAGATGTCTCCAAGCATAGTTCGCAAAAGATAAGAAACACCCCCGGGTCAAAAGTGGTCAGCAAAGACGCGACAAGGCGTGTCGTGGAGCAACGCCCACAGCATGGACACATGGACGTGCAGGTGAACAGAAAAGAAAACGCGGGCTCCTACAAGTAAATCCTAGACATCTGCGGCCTCATGCTCTTGCGGCCCTGCCCTGTCTCCCATGCCACGGCCTCCATTTCCAAGCCGCGCCACCACATGCCCTGTCTAGTTGGCACGCCCGTCTATAACTGTGATGGATGAAGCAGCATCCCCGCCGGCCCAAGACTCTCCAAGGTCTGTTCTCCCGGCCGCCATACCCGCAGGCGGTGGCCTGGTATGATATATGTTGTGCGCGCTTCCACATGTTCTCTCTCGCGACGAGTCAAATCTCGCCATCGCCTCCCCGGGTCCAGGGGAGAATGCAACTGTTGGTCTCATGTTCTTCTTCTTCTTCTCCCTCTTCTTCTTTATTAAAACAACGCCCTACATGCCCACACCCTTGCCAATGCCCTGGACCTTGAAGCCAAGCTTCTCCAGTTCCGGGGCGCTGACAATGTTGCGGCCGTCGAGGACGAGCTTGGGCAGCTTCATCATTGCCGAGACCTCCTCCCAGTCGACGGCGTCACCCTCGTCCTCAGCGGCGACGGCGTAGTCGCAGCCCTTGCAGCCTTCGGGGCAGACCTCGGGCTTCATACGCTTGAGGGGATCGGTGACGGTCTTGTTGCTGCCGCGAGTGACAAAGTTCTCGAGCTCGATGAGGTCCATCTCGGACGGGTTAGGGCCGAGGAAACCAGCGTCCGCATGGGGCAGTTGGTCCTTGGCGCCATTCCACAGGCTGTCGCGGCGGGCCGATGCCTGGGCCTTGGGCGGGTAGTGGAAGTGGTACCAGGGCGTCAGGATGCAGATGGCCGAGGCGCCGTCTGTGGTCTCGCGCCAGTTGTTGTACACCTTGATCTGGGCGAGCTGGCGCTCGTCCTGGATGTGCTGGCGGACCTCGAACATGATCTCCTCGGTCGAGCAGCCGGGATCGAAGATGGCAATTTCGCGTGGCCGCTCATCGGCCAGCTCGCCAATGATGTGCACGGCGATGGAGTTGCGCGTGTCGTTGGTGCCCTCCTTGAAGGCGAAGCCGAGAATGGCCACCTTCTTGCCGCGCAGGTTGCCGTTCAGCGCGCGGTGCACCTTTTGCGCAAAGCGCTCGCGCTGGTACTTGTTGATCTCCAGAACGCCGTACCAGTAGTCGGCGACGGTGTCGAGGTGCAGGATGCGGGCCATGTACGTCAGGTTGAGGATGTCCTTCTCGAAGCACGAGCCGCCGAAGCCCACACCGGCGTGGAGGAACTTCTTGCCGAGACGCGTGTCGGCGCCGATGCCCCTGCTGATCTCCTGCACGTCGGCGCCAAGCTCCTCGCAGAGGGCCGAGATGCTGTTGATGCTCGAGATGCGCTGTGCCAGCATGGCGTTGGCCACGAGCTTGGTCAGCTCCGACGACCACGTGTTGACAGTCAGGATGTTCTTCTCAGGCACCCAGCCGGCGTAGACCTTCTTGAGAGCGTTGGCGGCGCGCAGACCGGCGGGAGTTGTACTGCTGCCGATGAGGATGCGGTCAGGGTGCATCAGATCGCGCACGGCCGTGCCCTCGGCAAGGAACTCTGGGTTGGAGACGATTTCGAACTCGCATTCGGGACGGTACTGGGACATCTGGGAGGGAAGGGAGCGTCAGCAAATGAGCGGCGTGCGTGGAGGGCTCATTCCAAAGACTCACGATCTCGCGGATCATGCGGGCGGTGCCCGTGGGCACGGTCGACTTCTCGACGATAATGGCGCCATCCTTGGCGTAGCGGGCGACAGTCTCGGATGCGCCCTCAACGGCAGACAGGTCAGCGGTGAAGCCGGCGCCGATACCGTAGGTCTTGGTGGGGGTGTTGACGCAGATGAGGACAACGTCGGCGGCGCCAATGCCGTTCTTGACGTCGGTGGTGAAGACCAGGTTGGGCTCGCGGGGGGCGACCTTGACGCTCTTGCCGACGGAGGGCAAGAAGGCGGTGGTCTCGTTGGTGCCGTCGCGAGCGATTCGGACGATCTTGGGCAGACCAGCCTCGTGGATGGGCAGGTGGGGGGAGTTCCACGCGTCGACGCGCTCGGCGTTGAGGTCGACGACGGTCACTTGCAGGTGGGGGTTGTGGAAGGCGACGAGGGCGGCGGTAGGGCCACCTGGTGGAAGAAGCAAATGTCAGCCGGGGTTGTCGCGGCGGGCAGGGCAGATAAGGGCGGGCGAGAACGTACCGACAAAGCCAGCTCCGACGAAGCAGAGGTTCTTGATCTCCATGGGCTCCATGTTGTCGACTTGCTCAACAGAGGCGGCGATGCGCTTTGCTACGTTGTCTTGGGGGCTCCGGGGGCGCGAGGCGGGAGGGGTGGTATTGGGGGTTCCGCTGGCGGAGTAGGCGTTGGAAGTTGATACGGCGGTACCGACGGTCGATACTGAGTCGGCCGAGACGAGGGCTATGCGGGCAGCGGGAGCAGCCATCTAGATCCGGGGTGCGGACGGAGGGGGGGGAGGAGGAGGAAGAGGAGGGGAAGGAAGACAAGTGAGGAAGATGGAGATGTGGAGGCAGAGGGAAGTTGCTGCTGCCGGTCCAGTGGTTCGTTCGCGTGGTGTGCCGAGCAAGCTTGGCGCCGGGCGGTGTGTGTAGGGATCGAGCGGGCTGTCGGTCGGTGGATAGGCCGGCCGGTCGGTGAAGGAGTCGTCGGGCAAAGAATGGAATTCCAACCTGCTGAACAGCGAGGCAAAAGGTATGTTGCGAGGGTAGGAAGAAGAGGAGGATCCTGTTCTGGCTCTCTTCCAATTGGGTTTCGGGGCCCCTATGCTTCTTGTTCGTGCTCTTGCTTCCGTCGGGATGCCTAGGGGGGCGAGGCGACCTGTAGCCAAGGCGTTAGCAGTCAATCGGCGCCCGGGTTGCGTACGACGGACGGGGGGCAAGAGCCCGGCTGACGGGGGTTGGCAGGTAATCAGAGGGGTGGTAGCACGTACGTGTTGCGTTGCGTTGCTTTGCGTTGCGTTCAAGTTGCGCGTTGTGGGTTTTGCTGTAACCGGAAAGTTGAGGATGCGAGTCGCGTCAAGTGGGTGATGATGATGGTCGGCCTTGTCACCGGGGGTCTGGATGGTTTAACCAAGTATCTTCATAGGGAGGAGAGAGTTCTCGACACAAGCTTTTCGCGTCGCGGCGTGTCCCAGGGGGGCATGAGACAGAATTCCAGAAGAAACCCAATTTAATGGAGGTAAAAAGGGGGAGAGCGCAAGCCTAGAAGGACAAGATCGGGGGAAGGGGAGGGGCCTCGAAGGTTTAAGTTCCTCGCCCGATTTTCGAGGCAGGGACTTGATATATTGCCGAGCGGATGCTAAGTCTTGGCTGTGTCCAGGTTTGGGCGCATGGCCGGTCGTCCATCAACCTTCCCATCCCACCCACCCGTCCATTCATCTCGCCCATCGCCAACTCGCAGGCAAACTTCAACGGGGTGGCTGTCTGCGTCTGACCCGGCTTGTCGCGTCCTTAGGGGGGGAGGGGGGGTGGAGGGGTCGGCTTCCAGGGATGCTTGTGGTGATTGAAGGTCAAGACAGGGAATGTGACGGCGTTGGTCGGGTCCAATTCAGGGGGGCGTGTCGCCGCGTGCTCGCGAGTTGGGAGACGGACAAGACGGGATGGATGTGTCGAGGCGCCCACCAGCGCCAGGCCACGAGGGGAAATCTGGTGGGTGGGCATGCCAGACGTGCCCTGTTCCACGTGTTCCCCGGCGTTAGTGCGTCCATCCGAGTGCGAGGCCCGCGACTGCCAATCTGCCTCCCCGAACAGCCGATGGGACCTGGCGCTAGCAGGACGTGCGGGAATGGAATCCCCAGTGGTAGTCGCGTCCCATCGCTCCTGCCCCTCCCCTCCATTGGAAATGCGTAGCACCTCCCAAAGCCCTTCCATCCTTCCATTCCATCGACACACGCCCGTTGTCGCGGACTGATCAGATGTGCCCCCTTTTCTCCCTCGCCTCGCCTCCGCGAACCCCGCCGCATGATTGGTCTGGCCCGACGAACAATCCTGTCCGCCCTCATTTCGACCTCGACAAGACCGTTCGAGGCTTTGATCGCCACCATCACAACCAAACAGCTTCCCATCTGTCATCTCATCCACCTGTCAACCACCAGTCACACTCCCGGGTTCCTTGCCCGAGCAGTGGTGGCACCCCTTTCGCTAATCCGGGGCCTCATCTCTTCAGCAGACGTCAACGTACCAATCCCAGCCCGTCTAATGCTCGTTCAGTCACCTCTGGTGGAGGCTGTATAATTATTACCTTGAGGCTCCTCGGAGAGTCGGAGGTGCCAAAGCAGCCCCAGCCCATTCTGCTTCGTATCCTTCGGCTTCCAGCCCTGGCTGTTCAACTTCAGCCTGTAAGCAAGCAGAGACGGAACATCGGACGCAGTCTTGCCTTGTCTTCTTGCCTCCCCGAAAATAGCAACTATTCCAGGAATCAGGGCAGCAGTCTAAAGGCGCAGAGGCACGCGCTCCCCCTTTTACACGCGGCCCCGCCGATGCCTTATCGACTTTCCCACGCAATGGGGCCACCACCGAAGATCACATTCTTCAAATCGCCCCCCCTCCGACTCTCCCACAGGGCAGCCCGCACCTCAATCTGCAGAGCACGGACGGGTACAGGTACCCATGGGGCCGTCAATCGTTCTCGTCGGCCAGCATCCCTGCGCTTGCCGTTGCGGCGACTTTCAGTTTCCACTTCTAGGATATTGCGTCCAGTCCAGGGCCGCAAGGCCGCTCGTGCGACACTCTGTCACCCGCGGCGATGCGTTGCGCTACCCTCGATACCCGTCTAGGCCGCCGCCGGGGGGGCCCGTCATTGTCGCCTGGAGTCCAGATGTTATGCGCAGGGGCCAGCATGCACATGTTGGTAGATGTCATGGCTGCTGCAGGAGAGGACCACATTTCAAAATCAGAACGCCCGCACTGGCCTGTCTTGTCCTGCCTGGTACTTGGCTTGCTTGGTATAAGTATGTAATGAACAAGATCTCCGATCGCCGGCTCAACTTCCATAACAGGGTTCTCTGTACACATAGCGGCGTGATCTGGACCATTTCCGTTTGTCAAGCGTGACTGACGATGGCCTCCATCCCCAGGCGCGGGGCGCCCCGTCTCCTTTCGGCGGACGTACGGTTGAGGAGTACCGGAGAGAAGCCCGTTCCTGCACCTGTGACATCATCGGCCATTGGCAGAGAGACAGGGCTCGGGCGCGATAAAGTGTGGTGTGTGCCAGCCTGAGTGAGCAAGGTGAGGCCACCTCGTGTCGGACCCAGCCAAGGGCCGGCGGAGTGCCGGCCGGTCCCGTATCGAGCTGCATCGACTAGGTACAAATACTGAGAACGGCGACGACGCAAGGCGGCGAGGCTCAGGTTTGCACCCCTGAGTGCCGTTCTGCACGGATCACTGGATCACGACATGCCGACCGACACACTACGAGCACGGCACCTACTCGTACAGCTGGTCTCGTGGGTGATACGACATCAAGTCCTAGGCAGCGAGCGGCCTTCCATCTGGCGGATCGTTTCGCCCCTTCGTGTCGTCCACGAGGTTCTGACAGAAATAGTCAACAAGACGAGTCGCCAGGCTCGGGGCTCAACTGGGGGCTGGGACCACACAGAACAGCACGTAGAGGCAAAATCCAACTGCAGCTCGCAGCGGCTTTGCGCAGACATGGACACTGGATCATCGCTATCAGCAGCAGTGCCACCACATCCCGCACATGCGAACCGGGGAAACTTTTTCGTGCAACCTCGTAGCACGACATCCTTCTATCGGACCCTTCGTGCATGCAGGACGGACCGCCGACAACGACGCTAGAACCCGCGACCGTTGCGACAGCTTTGGCACCTGGGAGGGCGCGAGCGCTGCTTTGGGCTCGGGCGCGGCCGGCCTGAATGGTGGTTGTACCTTCAAGTTGTAAGTACTTCGTACCGCTCTCGCCAAGAAACAGGAAACGGCAGGACCTCCGCCAAGTGCTGATGCGCCGGGCCTGGGAAATTGGCTGAAATGGCACCTCCCATAGTCCCCATCCGACCCGCGTCTGGGCATCAACCAAGCCTTGGCTGCCAAACCTCTTTCTTTCTGCTCCAGTGCTCCTGGAAGATGACCGGAGTCTCGAACTTGTGCTGTCTGCCTCTTTCGACCTTTTTGGAGGATTCCAAGCCGATGAACGAGGTGGACATGGACGTCATCAAGCCCGCAACATGCCTAGAGCTTCTGCGTTGAGGGGTTAGGACCGATGCCACCTCGTCTCGGCAGGCGTCGTTGCGCCGTTCGTGCGACAAGTCCAGCCGCTGCCGTTCGACGCCAGTCGACCCTCAGGTCCAGACAACAATTGCTGCGCCGTGGATGCTGCGCATCCATAACTTGACGATCAGCGCTTGGCTGGCCTGGGCAATGAAGCAGAGCAAGGCCGGCCGGACAATGGTTGATGTTTCCCGTTCGTCTCCGACATCCTATGCGAGTTGAATGTCGCTGTTCTTTCCGTATGAGGACGGATGCGTAATTGAAGCGATATCTTGCATCGCGCAGAGTCCAAATTTGGGAGGAATTCAGGGGTGTCATTGATTGCGCGACGCCCAAAAATGCAGCATTTGAGGGCGACCGGGCGGAAGTCTCGCCGGCGGGAGACGTAACCGCCGGCCTGGCTCAGGTGCTTACTGGCTGTTCTGGGCGAGTCACCCCCACCCGACAGCTTGCAGTGAGCTCAGCTGCTTCCCGCGTCGAGTGAACCCTGCCTGCACATCTCATGTTCCGCCGCCCTCGTCAACCCCATTCGTATTCACCTCTCTGTCATGACCCTGGGGATTCCTTCTTTTGCATTTCCCTCCCGCCAAACCATTGTCCGCTCGCCAGCCCGGACGTTCGCTCGCTACACTAACAGGTCGCCGCATCGCGCAGCGTTTGGCCTCACGATCTCGGCTCCGACTCATCGCCGCCTCCTTGCCCGCGCTTCGGTGCACTTCTCAACCCGACTTCTAGCACAAACGCTCTCGCATTACCACCCACCACACAACCACCACGATGAAGAATCTTCTGCTTGTCGGCAGCAGCCTCGCGCTATTTATGGGCGTCGCCGTCGCCCAGGAATACGATCAAGAAGTCTGCGACGAGGAGAGATTTGGCGAGTACAGCGACCCGCGTGTTTGTGAGTCGCCCTCCCTCCCTATGCCGCACAAATCAGCGACTTGACGCCCGCGCCCTAGACTTCCCCAACGCCTGGAACGACAAGAAGGACTCCAACGGCTTCATCTGTATGAAGGTCGACAACAGCACGCCCGCCTTCGATGTGACGTGGAACTGGGGCACCGACATCAACGACGTCCACTCGTTTCCCTATGTGCGCCTCAATGACAAGGACCTGCCCACCCGCCTTAGCACTCTGCGCGAGATTCGCCTCAAGGTCGACTGGACCATGACCGCTGGCAACCCCAGCAGCCCGCCGCGCAACTTCACCCAGGCTGCCTGGGCCGAGAACAAGGTCGGCCTGGCCCGCGAGGCCGTTCGCGCCAACGCCGCCTGGGACTTCTTCCTTGACGGAAACAAGACCAACACGTACAACCCCGTCGAGGCGACAATCGAGGTCATGGTCTGGCTTGGCCGCGTCGGCAACCCCTACTGGCTGGGCCGTGCCGATGACAAGAAGATCTCCGAAATCACCCTCGGAGAGCACGGCTTGTACGTCCCCGCGACCCCGATGCTCCTCTCTGCACGAACCTGATGCTGACCGTTCCGCAGTGACCTCTACCATGATCTCAACTTCCGCAATCACTCTGTCTTCTCCGCCATCCCACAGGGCGACGAGGACATCCTCACTTTTGACGAAGACCTGGCGCCTCTGTTCAAGTACATCCTCGACAACCCCACCAACATTGAAGACTTCCCCGAGGACCCGTGGCTGGGCATCGTCGAATTTGGCTCCGAGACCTGGCAGTCCGATGGCAACGTGACCTTTTCCGCTGCCAACTTCGCCATGGAGCTGGATGCTGACGGCCCTTCCAACGACGCTGGCTCCGGCTCCGGTAACGGCAACGGCGGCACTGGCAACGACGACGGCAACGCGGCCGCCATTACCACAATGTCCGCTCTAGGCGTTGTTTTGCCCGCCATGGCCATCATGGGTGCCGTCTGGGCATAAACGGAAGATTGCGCGTATAGAAGGGGTTGTTTCTGGCTGATGTTTTCTGCGAAAACTTATACACTGCGTCGCATCTTGCTTTCCTCGTTGGCTGCGGTCGGCATTTGGCTCTCCACGAGACGAGGGGCGTTGGCGAGGTCTAATACCATCGATATCCATACCGTGACCGACTTGCCACATCAACGGGAGAAACGTCACAGTGGATAAGCAGCCGCGCGATCGCGTGGCACGCCCGGAATCTTTGGACTGGGGGCTCAACTCATCGCAGAACCTCCCTCCTCGCCCACAAAGGCAACTTCCTCGACGGCCCTTGTGTAAAACCTGTCTCTCGTACACTTCGTATTCCTCGACAGCGCGAGTCGGTCGATCGCCGGGCTAAGGGTTTAAAGCTCCGACCAGAACCCCGGATCGTCGATAGCTGTCAAATCACGATAGGGCTGGAGGCGAACCTCGTCCGTCTCGCTGACCGCATCGCGCCCTCGCCACGCCAACGTCTGACAGGTGGCGCCCGACTCGCTGGCAGAAGCGAAGCCATATCGGCTGGCTCTTTACGATACGCCACGCCGCCGAATTGCACTGACATACGAGTAGGTTGGGAGAGAGCACAGCGGTGGGTGGTGCGGCCAGTCAGCGTTGCAGCGGCACAGGGGTTGCAGATTACCTAGCGTATGCCGGGAAAACCCCTGCGAGCCCGGAGTGCACCCCCTGTTCCGCACGGAGGGGGCAAACGGGATTGTGAAAGGGGCGGAGGTGGGGGCGGACCACATCAAAGTACCACGCAAGCCGCGGGCCTCCAAGACCTGCCTTGGCCCTCTATCTCTGCGACGACAAGACAGGGCTATTGGCCGTCGCTTCATCCGTTGAATCTCGTTAAAAACTTGGCGATGGGAGGTGAAGCATTGTCCGAAGACAGCTCGCCATCAGTTGGAGCCCTCCCGCTGGCAGCCACTGTTCCCCTTTTTTTCTGTGGCACCGACCGACCTTTGGCCCGAGTTTGCTAGAGCGCTCGCGCCGGTGACATGGCCTGTGTCGCTGATTGAGAACCGTGCAGCAGGGTGGGCTGCGTTCCAGAGATTCGAGCTTACAGGCCGATATCTCGGATACCTCGTTCTTTCGCCGCAAATCCGGGCCACTCCCGGCCGCGCTAGCCATCAAGCTTGCGAACAAGCATGATACTGGTGCTCGAACCCGACCTTAAAAGTGATGGCCAGCGAGCTTTGAGGGTCTCACAACCCAGAGCAGGCAAGCATCTTGCCTCTCAATCACACGTGGGATGGACAACGATTGATGCCAAGTGACCAGTGGCTTCTCTTGCTTGCTGCGACCCTGCGAGCAAACAAGCTGGAACCCGTCTCTCGGGCGCTGCCCGCCAAGGCCCCAGTGAAAGTTGCAAATTGCATCGGAATCCTAGGTCAACAACCGTGCCTTAGATTAGTACCCGGACCCGTGCCGAGAGCCGCGAGCGTTTCTTCTGACTTGAGACAACGCGTGGCCCAAGACAAAGAGGATGCGATCGCGGAGCTAAGTGCCATCCTGGCCTGGCTGAAGTGCGGCTCGGCGTCGGGGCAGGCAAAACGGCGATTCGACCTCTCTCCGCCGAAGGGTGGTCAGGTGAGCGGTGATACGAGATCGCGCAGCCCATCCTGCATCATGTCAGTTTGCACACGCAGAGGTTGTTCGTATCATGTATGAGGCCCTACCAACTCCCCTCACCCACTGGGCCACGGTGATGGGAGCAGAGGCTGGTCAGAAGGCTCAGGCAGCACTGGGCTCGGTCGGGACCAGCTCCGCATTCCAGTCAACAGCAAAGATGGTGCCGTCACTCATTCACTCATTCCACCGCTGCTGAGGCCAAGAGCTCCCGACGGCGCCCAGCTTGCCCAGCACGACGGACCCGGCCGCTAGCCAGGGGCGGGCCACCACCGCACGGCGCATGCTCCCCCGCTCGGCCCCAGTGTGGTGACTGATACCAGGGGAATGGCCAATGGACGAGGTTCAAGCCGCAGGCACAGAAGATTTGTGCCGGCGCCAAGGCGCATGCTCGGCTTCAGCGAGACGCTGATAAACAACATAATACTGGCATGCACCCCCAGGCAGACCCCCCTGCTCGCTTTCCGGACTCCGTTTCTGATGGCTTCTGGGTCCGGCTTGGTGTCATCGTTCTCATCGGCCGTGGGAAATGTCTCCTGGGACCGGTGACGACGACTGCTAAGACCGGTGATGCACCTGCAGATGGTCCATCTGGGGGTCTTGGACTAGATTGCTGTTGATGGGGAGTGGCCGAGGAGGCAGAGGCATCCGTCAAAGATGAATGCTTCGGCTCCGCTGTCGCCGCAAATGCGAATTTTGAGATGTCGTGGTTGGCTACGTACTGAGGGCGGATTTCCACGGAGCCAAAAGGTGCAACCTGATGCCACGCAGCCGTCCATTCTTTCGGCCGAACAAGGCCCGTTGATGGTGTTGCAGGTCGAAGCCAGTATCTACCCGCTGGCTTCGCACTTGACCGCCTGCTTGTCCAGTTCCCTGCCAGGAACTGTGCCATCCAGGGCACGAGGAGATTATTTGAGAGGGGGCGGCCCCTGTATGACTATCTCGCAGCGGGCGGGCTCGGTGGCATGGCAGATCGGTCGATTGCCTCGAGAGGTCGCATTTCAAGTTGTACCCGTACCGCCTTGTCAATAAAGCGCTGCGGGCTTGGTCAGGTTCTTTGGCACGCAAAACCTGGCAACAGCCAAGCAAAGACGTATCTCGGCAGCCTCGGGAGGGGGCACGCAACGGGCGGCCAAGGCAGGGTTGCCATGACTGCAACAAGCGAGAATGCGAAGTCAGTGAAGGCGACATGGGCATGTTGATGGTGATCGACGGGAGAGATGAGAGGACTCGACAAGGCAAACAGACGCCGGAAGTCCGCTGCAGAGTCTATTCTTGTCGGCCATGGTGATTGATGGGTGGTACTTTGCTTTGCCATACCCGATGTTTACGGTTGCGTACTCGATCGCAGGCAACGGTCAGCCGGCCACTTGTCACTGTCCCACTGCTTCTTGACTGCTTGCTTGCTCGCTTCTTCGAATTCCTTCCCTCCTGCCTTCCGCCTGCAGTGCGCCGCCGGGGGTTCATAGCGGAGATGGATCCCACCTTCCCTCCATTCCCTCCGCTGCCTTGGTTTCAGCAGCTTGGCGGGCTGCTAGCGCTCCTGGGCCTCGTGTCAGTGAACGGCTGCCCCTTCCGGGTCCAATACACCCCCTTGCTCCTGACTTGCTCCTGCCTGCCTGCGTCTGCCCCCATGCCGCCGTTGCACCATGTTGTCGAGACGTCCTTTCCGTTTTCCCTGGCCATTGAACCCGGCCGACCATCCGATGGCTGGCCGCCTTCCTGCAGCTTCACTCATCTTGATCCTGCTTTCGATCTCGCTCCTCACATCACCCCCTTCCATCTCACCTTAGTCCTTCGCTTTCCTTGCCCTGCAGCTTTCCAGCCGTCTCTCGGGTGGCTTGTTGACCTGTCATCCCGGGCACTTACACCTTTCCACCCCCGTGTGTTTTCTGACCGCTCGACGAGCATTCCCAGCCGCCTGAAGACGCCGACCCTGGCCAGCTTTCTGCGGTTTCCACGCTCGCTTCTGCTCTCTTGAGTTGCACCGTCACGTCCGGTTCCCAACCACACGCTCGCTCAAGGGTTCTGCCTCGCTGAACTGAACCACCCTCTCACATGCATCATCAGCTGCTGTGATCGTTGAAACCGCCTTGAGCATCACCACACTCGCTTTTTGAACACACTCGCTCGCCGTTGGACCAGGGACACCGTTTGGACACCGCCGCCGTTATTTTGGAGGCGTAACAGGGCCCGACTTGGACATACAGAGCACCCAAACCTTCACCAAAGAGATACATCCCTCGACACATCCTGGGCTGTTCACTTGTGTTTCCGACCACGAAGCAGCGGATCACTCTCGCCACTACAGAACATCTTCGAGTCTCCCGCCATCCACCCAAGCACCACCATGTCCGAGCCTTGGACAACGCCGCCTGCCAGCGGCCCTGGCGGCCGGGCCAGTCCCGAATCTGCTCGCAACCCCTTCGAGCGCAATCCCTTCGACACGGACGAAAGTGCTGCCGTTTCCCTTGCCAGCAACTCCACTTTCACCGTGGTAAGTGCATTGCGATTCGAGACAGGCGATCATCTGGAGCTAAATCACTGACACATTCCTCAGGATAGGCTCGGCCACGAACCGTCTGCGGACGGCACGTACCCCGCGGCGCCTCACCATGTCGCCAGGAAGTCGGGCTCCGACGCCCCGCCAACGCACCGTTTGAGCAGACCCGAGATCGTAAGCGGTCTCTTGAGTTGCGGTGAGGATGTCTCCGGACACAGGACTGACCATTCACTACAGGAGCCGTCGCCTCTGAGCAGGGAGGTCATCGGCGAAAAGTACAACCCTGCAGCCTCGGACACGGACATTGAGACCCCAACGCCCTACAGGAACAGGTCCATCGTCATCGCGCCAGAGAACCACGATGAGAAGCACACGAGCGCTCTGGGTCCCGCCTCGGGTCTGCCCTTCCACAAACGCATGTACCAAAAGTTCCGGAGGACGTACTGCCCGATCGAGGCACCCGAGCTGGTCCTCCCCAGCTGCCCTACCGACGACGAGAAGATTCTCTACGTGCACACCAACCGCATCTTCTTGTACATCTTCGGCGTCTTCTCCTTCCTCGCCCTCGGTGCCGGTATGTGGCTGTTTACGCTGTCGTCGCCGGCCTTCTATTGGTATGGCGTCTTCGCCGGCGCCATGACAATCTACCTGTTCATCTCGTACGCCGTCGGCATCATCGGTCGCGACTGGGATTACAAGGCTCATCTGGACCGTGTCGAGCGCTTCCCGATCACTGAGGCCAACGCTCCGACCATCGACATTTACCTGCCCATCTGCAAGGAACCGTTGCCGATTCTCGAGAACACCTGGAACCACATTGCCAAGCTGGACTGGCCCGCCCACCGCCTGCGTGTCTATGTCATGGACGACGGTGCCCAGGACAGCGTTCGCGAACTGGCTGAGCGCTTCAACTTTGTCTACTCGGTTCGCGAGGACAGGCCCCGCCTCCGAAAGGCTGGTAACCTCCGCTGGACCTTTGCTCGCACCAAGGGCGAGTACTTTGCCATCTTCGACGCCGATTTCTGCCCCCGCCCCGACTTCCTCAAGGAGTTGGTCGTCGAGCACCTCGATGACCCCAAGACTGCCATCGTTCAGAGCCCTCAGTTCTTCCGCACCACCGATGAGCAGACTTGGGTCGAGCAAGGCGCTGGAGCGACGCAGGAACTCTTCTACCGTGTTGTCCAGGTCAACCGAGACAAGTGGGGAGCGGCCATCTGCGTCGGTAGCAATGCCATGTATCGCCGTGCTGCCTTGGAGGAGGTTGGCGGCACCGCCGAGATTGGCTTCTCGGAGGATGTGCACACTGGGTGAGTCTGGTCGTTGGGGTGAGGCTGGAAGAAGCTTGGCTGACCTTGTTCCAGATTCGGCGCCGTTGACCGTCATTGGAAGGTCAAGTACATCCCCCTCTGCCTCGCCACCGGCGTGTGCCCCGACTCGCCCCGCGCCTTCTTCTCGCAACAGATGCGTTGGGCCCGTGGCAGCACGACGCTCCTCACCAACGGTCACTTTTGGGTATCCAACCTCAACTTTATGCAAAAGATCTGCTACCTGTCGGGTGAGTGCATCCATGACCGGGGACTTTGGCTCATTCCTAACACTTGCTAGGCTTCCTCTATTACGCCGCCGTCTCCATCAATATCTTCATGGCACCCATCGCCGGCACCCTGCTGCTAGCCGTGCGTCCCCAGTGGTTCAAGTACTGGAACCTCGCGTTTGCCATCCCGTCCATCGTGTACGGAGTCATCATCATGCGCGTGTGGGCCAAGGCCAGCTACGGCTTCAACGTGCAGCACGCCATGACGGTCATGAGCTACGCCTATCTGACGGCTATCAAGGACCGCCTCATCAACCGCGAGCTGCTGTGGGCGGCTTCTGGCGATGCCAAGGCACACAAGAGCAACAAGTACCGCAACATGCGCCTCCTCTGCATCATCTGGACCATCATTGTCACCGGCGCCATGATCGGCGTTGTCACCTGGAGGCTGGTGACCGGATTCCCGTGGTACCACCCCATTCCACTGATTCTCATCAACGCCTACAACTTCTTCATCAACCATTACTTCATGTTTTGTAATTGGTAGGCCCGACAGGGCCTTGGTGCGCGGTTCTTCAAGCGTGGCCTCCACCCTTCCTTCACCGGAGGCCATGACGATCGGCTGAGCGGCAACAAGCACACGCAACACATCATCAGCATAGGGTTTGGGCACACGGCGAACGGGCGGCACATGTTCATTTGACACGGCCTCGCATCACTATAGACCGACACCAGGAGCGGTCCCTTGGATAAGGGGGTTTGCGGCTCCTGGATCGCACATACACACGGCTTCCGCAGCAATAGATACGCAATACTGGCTGGCCTGGTTTGGCAGGCAAGCACGCAATTAGAGAGGAGGAGGGAGAAGAGAGGTTGGAATGGCTCTGACAACATATTGGTCAGTAGACATGACCTGTCCTTCTTATACATGACCCATAGACCTGAGATTGGCGACGGCTACGGCATCGTCCTGATGGTTATTAATAGTACATTGTGGCATACCTTTCCATGTTTTTGAATTCCCTTCACAGTCTCGGTCTGCGCCGTCCGTCGTTCATGAAAGAAGACTGACAGCACTTAGCGCACGGACCAACGTCGTTCCTTCCCCTTACCCCTGAGCTCACCACCGGGCACGTGCCTCAACAGTGAATTGCAGCGACGATATACCTTTTCAGGCGGCAACAACAAACCTGCCGTGGAAAACAGTGGCCTGGTGTGCAATCGTTCTTGCCAGTGGGCTTGCGCCTGCTGATCCGCTCGTCCCCGACCTTTCGCACAAGAAATTATTTAAGAGAATCTCGCCCAGCCCAACAACACTTCCACCTCTTCTCACAACAACCAACCCCTCTCCTCCCGCTCACATCACAGCAAGCTCCCCAGACTCTCTTCGCGCAAAGAAGCAACTCTTTCTCTACCAGCTCATCAACAACGCCATCATTCACGATGCTTCTCAACAAGGCTCTTCTGCCTCTTGGCCTTGCCCTCGTTGGCAACGCTCGTGCTGTTGTCCACGGTGGCAACAGCGAGTGTGGCCTGGTCAACGTCATGGCTGCAAACCTTCTCGAGTGAGTCGGACGAGATCCTTTCTTCTTTGTCGATGAAGCTGAAATGAAATCAGCAACCTCGCCGCCGCGACTGCCGACAAGGGTCTCGACAAGGCCTGGTCGATCAATGTCGCCAGCGACGTCTTCGAGAACGAGCATCTCTACATGGGAGTCGCCAACTACAAGGCCATCTGGACCCCCTCTTCCGACCACAGCACTTCTCGCTGCCCCTCTGGAACCCCCGGCGGTGTCTTCCAAGCCATGTACGACGATCATGTGTCCCGCTGCGTCAACTACGTCCAGACGGGCATGCTCGACGCGCCCAAGTCGGTCCACCGCACCTTCGATGGCTGCGGCTGCGCTGAGCTCATTCACATCGACCTGGAGAAGAACGCCGTCTACGACGACAAGTGGGCCGTCCCCGGCTTCGCCGCCTGCGCTGGCAAGGACAAGCTCTTCTCGCTCGATGACATCAACCCTTTTGTTGAGAAGTTCTGCGGCACCTTTGTCGACAAGCGTGCTTCCGTTGTCCCCGGTGCCAAGGTGCACCGCACCTTTGACAACATCGAGTACGAGATCGAGCCCCTCTTCGTCACCATTCCTCCCTTCCCAAAGAAGCGCTCGGCTCAGTCCACCAAGATTCATATCTTTGCCGCTTTTGATCACAAGGCCTGCAGCACCCCCAAGACCAAGGAGTGGCCCACCAAGGCTCGCTGCATTGAGAACATCGACAAGGCCATCGAGGCCAGCAGCTTCAACGGCATTTGCACCTACGAGTGCAGCCTCGCCCACGCCAAGAATGGCAACTGGGAGCTGAACTACTGTGGGTTTTCTTCCCTTCTTCTCCGCGACGGCCATGACTGACTTTTGTGTGATGCAGGCCAGAACTTCCACGCGCCTCTGGAGGCCAAGACCACTGGCGGCTACTTCTGGTCTGACTGCTTCCGTTGGGGCGTTGTTGACGACCTTGAGGAGGGCATTCTGGGCGCCGTTGTGCTCGACAACTAGATGACATGGGATTGTTCGTGGAAGGTGGTCTCTTTGACCAGTGGACACCGACAAAGGCAAAGTTCTTCGGCTCGAGGGCCTGGCCCAGATGCTGATGGCCTCATGTGAGGCACAATATGGAGATGATGGAGGAAGTCTGGGGGAGATGAAGTCTGTGATTTCAGTCTAGCCAATTGACGAGTCAACAACAATGAACATGCCTGTGATGGTTGGAATGACACGGAAGGCGAAGGTTGCGAGCAGGGTGTGAGCGTCAATCACGATTGAGGCATGGCATCATGATCAGAGCACGGCTTCTCCTACTCGCCTTCCCTGTCTTCGTCGGAAACGGTCTGGCTGCTGAATTTGACGAGGTTGCTAGATCGTTGGCTGACCATCGACTGGGAACTATCACGAACAACAGGCGGACGATCGAAGGCCTTGCTCCGTCAACATGCCGCATCCTGGTTCTACGTTCACGCCGGCCGCAAAATGGTCACTTTAGAAGCGCGAATCGCCCATCAGCTGTACAATTATAGCTGCTGGAAAGTTGTCGCCCCAGGAGATTCACTGCGAGTCGAGTGTGGTTGGCTTATTATTGCCTGCCCGAGATCACCAACTCTGCGGAACGGTGACCAAACATCAAGTCCATGTCCGTTTCCAGGTTCTTCGTGGCGAATGCTGCAACGCCTGAGGCATACTGATGAGATACGGATGCTTGTCATCCGCTGATGAACTTTTCTCAAACCATACTACTCCCAATTGAAGGGAATAAATCTATCTTGAACATGAAGCTGCACGAACCTCCGCTGCCCACTGGCCTGCAGCAGGTCCATCGCGCTCCGCCTGTATTTGTCGGAGCCCGCCCCACTGGCACAGCCTCACCTCGCCAACGGACGCGAGTCCTTTCCTTCTTCTTGCTCCCCATCTTCCCTTGCGTCAGCGTCGTTCGCCGAATCCTCACCAATGCTCAACTGCTCGCCTCTGCGGCCGGTGCCTCCGCGCCCTCGGCTTTCTCTTCGACCTTCTCCTCGTCCGGCGGCGGTTTGGCCCTCAGCGACGCGGCCAGATTGACCACGACGACAGCCGCGACGGCCATGGCCACAACACCCAGCTTGATCAAGGCTCCCGCGAAGAAGACGTACAGGCCTGGGCCGACAAAGTCCCCCACAAGCTCGGCGCGTATGTCGGCTGCCTCGAGCGCCCACCGAGGGCCCTTATTCATTGCCAGCACCGCCAGCACCGCAGACCCAAACATCATGGCCCCGTCCAGCACCGACACGACGTAAAGCAGCCACAGGCTCGGTCGCTTCGCCCACTTCTCCCCCATTGCCGCGCCCGACACGGCTAGCAACCCAAAGGCCACGACCGCCGAGAGGATCGCCAGCGCCCCGGATGCCTTGACCAGATCGACAAACGCAGCCTCGTCTTCCGTGCGCGCGTCCTCGGGGAGCCTGTCGTAAGCCTCCTCCCACACCGCCACCATGGACGCGGTGTTGTTGACCCTGCCAGTTTCCCCCTCTCGGCTTTCCAGCGAAATCTCCACAATGTCCGTGATGGAGAAAATCGGCGGGAACTTTTGCTGGCACGTCACATTGCCTTCCTCGCTGCTCTGTTCCTCGGGATTCCAAACGGCGCAAAGGCCTGCGCAGCAACAACTGTTAGCACTCAATTCGATCCCCAGACGCTCCCCTCGCCGATGACATACCGGACATGCCCCAATACCAGTGATCTGGCAGACTGGTGTCGTTCAGCGCCCAGACGCCCGTGTCGGAGAGGTCGGCCAGCGCCGCCGCCAACCGGCTCCTGTCGACGCGGTACAGGTACAACGGTTGTGTGCCAGGCGTCGCGCACGAGACGAGCACAATGACATTTGCTGCCAGGCCGACTGGGACATAGGTGTCAGCAGCATTCTGTGTCTATATCCAGGGGTGTTCGCTCACGGAGTGTTGTGACGAGGAGCCACATCCTCAGGCCCTTGGACTCGCTCAGTCCCAGCGCCTTTCGCATGTCCAAGTCGCCCATCGTGAATATTGCGTCGCAAGGAAAGAAATTGATGTGCGAGGATTGGACAGGACCTGCCTGTCAATGATCGAAATGAACGTCTTTAACAACTCGACCTGTCCGCTCTGGGTGCTGGGTGGCCTGCATTCCCGTCGGAGAGCCAGGCGGGAACGGCCTGCATTCCTCTCGCCGCGCCCCGGCCTCCCCGTTATATCCCCTCTCTGACTACCCGCCACCACCACCACTGCCGCCCGCGCCCGGCCTCAAGACCAGGAACAGACAGGCAAGACCCCCAGCCGGGCCAACAAACGATCACTTCTTGCCCGGTTTGCGGCCGGCAAACTTGGCCACAGCCAGTCCTAGACCCCGGATTCCTGCAGGAGGCTGCCGATCTTGTCCAACAAGAGCCGCTGCACAAGCGCGGGTCCCTGCATTTGGGGGCCTGTCAGCCCCTGGGCGCTTGCGGCCTCGGCGCTGGCATTGGTTCAGAAGCTCTGACTCACAAATTCCGAGCTCCCGTCCGCTGGCAGGCACACGACTCTAGCGGCAGGGCCCTAAGGTTTTGGCAGGCTGGCAGGCTGTCAGGTTGGGGTAACGACAGAGTGCCGGGGCAATCCAGGTGAAAGATGAGACATGTCTCTAGATTCAACACCGTCAATCCTCGAACCCGGCTGATTCGGCCGTGAGTACATTCAACGGAAGCAGGGCTTCCTGAATATTAGCGTCGCACTCCAACATAAGCTCATATCCACATTCAGTCGCCATCATGATCTCGCGCCATGGAACCCCTGACATCGACTCGTCAAGTGCCTCTGTGCCGAGCCCGCAAGTATCAGGCTTGCAAATGCATCAACTTTCGACATGATGCGACCGGAGCCCCTCTATTGCCACGGAAAACATCGTCGATGGTCTTGCTTGCTCCCCGCCTTCTTATGGAGAGATCTCTCCTCAACTGCAGTGGCTTGTCGCCATGACGTTGACCTGGGGGATGGTCCCAACTTGCTTGGGACAGTCCGCCGACCTGGAGTAACTGATACCCCAATTACAAGTTGACCAAGGGTATACTCGCTCAAGTCGAAAATGTCAGCCTGCAGTGGACGGCCATTGACATTTGCGGATCGGCCGTGAAGAAACGGCGTTCGAGTATGTCTCTAACCAGAAGAAGACCGAAGCCGCGGTCCTGGTAACCACAGACATGGGGGTGGAGATGACAGGGTCTGGCAGACGGCTGACATTAGTCGCCAGAGTTCATCGACTGATAATCTTGTGGTCGCTGGAGTTGAGCATCTCGCCATCATCATCGTGAAAACTGTCAGGTCCATCGCGAGATCATGCCCATCGCGAGACTGGACCTATCGAGTCAGAGGAGGCGGCCTTTCATGTGAGCCTGTTGTCACCCCAGCTCGGGGCTGAACGCGATGAGCACCCCAACGGAGATAATCGGGGACAGAGAAGTGGTGTTCGGGCGACATGGAGAAGGTTCTCCGCAGCGCCTTGCTTGAGCAAGAAGAACAACACCATAGATTCTTGTCGTTCTCACATGAGCTGTCGTGTGGGCTCGGGTGGCCTGGTCTTTTGAAAGCTGTGGACGATCTCAGACCAATGGCCGAGATGGGTACTCGGGTGACATTCCAGACGGAGAAATTGACAAACTCCAAGGAGAGATAACGACACCGGAGAAGCAAGAAGCGGGCTGGAGAAGCTCAGGAGATGGGCTGTCTGGAGAGATCCGGGGACGTCTGGGGATGGCTTGGCGATAGGAGTGTCGATCGGGTCGAGCTTGCAGGCAGCATGACGTGCCTGTGCGATCTGGATGCCCACGATGTATGGTTCGAGCAAGTTAACAGCCGGAAGCCGGACGCAGGCCGGGTGATCATTGTCGTGACGTTGCGAATAGGAGCCGTGAGAGGGCCGCTTGACCTCGGCAAGCGGCGGCGATTGTGTTCACGTCGGACGCAGTCGGGGTGAAGCACGGTGTAGGCACGGTGATCTGCACAGTCAGAACCTCATCTTGTGGCCACACCGAGCTTCACCTTGGCGTTGGTTTCCGGAGCGTCGCACGTTTGCTCCACAGCTTCCAAACCGAGGCCAACAGGCAGGACAACCCAGAGTGGTTGACGAAGGAGACATCGATTTATCTATCAACTGAATCAGTTTGTACGTATGCCATCGAAAACCCATCTGCTCAGATGATGCCGTCGTATCACAAGCCATAACCGAGCGCTGCCGACGCAAGCAGGCGTGACTCGGGAGGACTCGCTGGACTCGCTGGGTCGTCGCAATTGCAGCCGAACGTCCGAACGGCCGAGGGGCCGTCTCCCAGTGGCCGGGAAGGCGGGGGGCCCTCATTTCCGCTGGAGCTAACGAGTCGCGGCCGCGGCACTGTGATCGACCTGCGCATGCCCGGCCGGGGTGATACGATGACCTCGCAGTCATGGGACGAACGGCCGAAACAAGTGTGTGACTCTTTCGCTCTGGCTAGCCCGGGGGGCGGATTCATACTTGTAGGCTCGCCTTCCTCTTGTTCTCATATCTATGATCCTCTTCATCAATTGAAACTCTCCTCTGCACCAGACACTGCAATCATTGCTCGCCTTGATCTTCGTCAAACCAAGCACCTTGCCTGGACCAGTACCACTCGTACCCCCGCCAACTCGGATTGCACCAATTGCATCATCGTAGCCGTCCCCGCCAAAATGCCGGCCCTCACGTGAGTCGGCCCCTCTCTCCCTCCCTTCGCCGCTCTTGTCTCCTCCCGCGTCCCGTCAAGTTCGTCTCCGAGTCCTGACAAGCAACTCCAGAACACCCGTCCGCTCGACCGCCCAGAAGCTCCAGGCCGCCCTCCCCGCGACCGCTTCGGCCTCGGCTACCCTGCAGAGATCACAGCCTGCCGCCGCGCCCTTCCTTCGCCCTGCGCCCAACCGACAAATGACCGTCTACTCGACCTCGACAGCGTCGCAACGCCGCGCCCGCCTCGAAGAATACCACCGGAGAATGTCCAACGTCATGTGACGGGCACCATTTGAAAAAGGGACTACAAGCGGGCGTTATGGAATATTTTTAGGGCAGCCGCGGACGGCAGAACATCATGCAAGGTACCCGCCCGTGTGACGTCTCGGGATGGGACGAACAGCAACAAAAGATGGGCCGAAACAGGTCTGGAGATCGGATTTAGATCAGGATGCGGCGGGAAGAACCTGGGACAGGCAGGCCAGAACAGGATGCCAAAAGTCTATTGAGACGCCGCGCGGGCCCTTGTCTCCAGCGGAGAGGAGAAGAGGTTCGCCGGTCGCGAGGGAACAATAGGTTCCCGTGTACGCAGAGCAGTCCGTCACCGCCGCCCCTGGGCAACATGTCCGGACCACTGGTGGATTCGGACGTTCTCCCTCGGGCAGAGAAGGCAGCGGCGGATGCCATGATACCCCATGACGATATTATAGTAATGAACATTTAACAGAGCCTGTCCCTCCCGTCGATGACCTCGCTTCGACCTTCACGCCGCTTTATCTCGACATTGGCCAACGCCATTTGCTCACCGCACACCCATCCCCATCCAGACGCACTGCCACCTCTCGACACCACGATGCTATTCGGATACATGCGTCCAATCAACCCTGCGCACTCGATCTCCCCTGCCAGTAGTAGCATGTTCCATGCGCGGCATGCTACCCTTCACTAGGCCTCAACTCGCCCATTTGACATTGAGTGTGCGCCTCATCGCCATTAGTTTCATGATGTGACAACACTTTTCGAAAAGAAGGTATACTTTTCTTCTAAATGTATCATGATTTTAGGACAAACGTTCCAGATGCTTGGCAGACAGGAGAGAACATATGATGATAATGGAAACCCGAGATCTCCATATACTACCCCTTGACGTAAGTAAGTGCTCAACACCTCTTCCCTGGTGGCTCGGTGTTGTAGAATAATCCATCCGGTTGCTTAATTTAGCACCCATATAAGATCCTCTTTGACCTAGCACCATCACCAGAGGCACACAGGTTTTCGGTAAAGAAGTTAATAAGCTTAGGAGTATTTTTACTAGTATAGTCGTAGAGGCCGATATACGTCAGGCTAGGGATAACAAAAAGCTCCTTAGGCTCTTTAGTAATCTCTATAGCACGTTTGCTAAAGTAACGGGTATTAGTATCGCCCCTAATAATTATAAGTAGCGGCCTGGGAGAAATAAGCTATATAAAAGTAAAGGAACGGTAAGTCGTAAGTATATCGATACTTCGCTATACGTTTAGGTTAGGCGACGTAGGGTACTCGCCGCGGGATATTTAGTAGTAGTTATAGGCTTTTTAGTAGAATACTAGTATAGTAGATAGGATATCGGCGCGGGTATAAAGAATAACCCGTGTTAGGTTGTGTAGTACTCTATAGGCTTTAGCGGTCCGCTAACGGCTAGCTTCGGCGAGTAGGTTATTTAAGTTAGGTAACAACGGGCTATTAAAGCTATTAAAGCCTTCGGTATTTAAGACACCCAGATCGATAGCGCTAACCGTGGCCACGGCCTAAATCCGTTTATCCGTCTATATAGTAAAGGGGACGTAGCCGCTAGAAGTATAAACTCCTAGTACGCTAATACTATTAGGGTCGATAATATCTAGAGTAGTAAGATACGTAATAGTATTTCTAATATTATTAGCTTACTAGTATAGATCCTCTAGGTAGCGGGGTATAACACCCAGACGGTATACCCTAGAAACAAGGCTATCTACACGGCTATCAGGCGACTAGTCAGGGAAGATTATATAAAGCCAGGACTTATCGCAGGAACGATAAGGACACACAGACTAGCTTAGGTTATAATTACTATAATCACTCCGCTAAGGCTAGTAATCACAGTAAGTAGGATATAGTAATTACTACGATTACTACGGGACTAGGAATAATTAGTGTAATTAGATAGGTCGGACTATAAGTATATAGCAAGGTACTAGCTAGGCTTATACCTCGAGATAACTTACGATAGTAATTAATTTAAGTCTTTATTAGAAACCTCCTTAGCCTATAGTAAAGAAGTGTAATACTTTACGATATTATAATAAATATAATAATAATAATAGTTATAATATATTACTCTTTAGTTACCTAGTACGTACTACTAATATATACTACCGCCTCTCTAGACTATATATCTTTAGAAGATTATACCTAGGTTGTAACACAGGGTAACCCGCCGCTCTCGCCCTAGTAGGCTATATTAAAAGTAAGGGTAATAAAGCTACCTTACTTAGTTAGTTCTCGGGCGTAAAGGCTAGCGGTCTACTTTTTAACGTTACTACGTGGACGTCTAACTATAACGGCTGGGTACCTAGTCCCCGTAAAGTTACTTAAAGTATTAAAACTCGGTATATAGAGATAGGCTATAATAGAAATCCCGTTACTTACGAAGTAAACCTATTAGCGTTCTACGGCCGCTATAGTAATTCCGGGGAGTGTGGCTAACGTAAAAACTAAGGCTAATATCTAGAATCCTGCCTAAATATATATTATGCCGAGTTAAAGTAATAAAGGAAAGTGGTAAGTTATCGACTGGGGAAAGGCAATGTGAACTCCAACGATGAAGTAGTGATGTATAAGGAGGTAGGTAGTCACGGGAAACTATAAGCGTAGGTGACCCTATTTATAGGCTCTTACAAACCAACTTCGATAAATATTGACTTTCTGACGTTTGATTACACTAAGTACGAAATCTACTAGTAACTTCCGAAAGTGACTAATCCTACTCAAAATTATGCAGGGCCAAGACATAATCTCTGGATGTGCATAACGACGCGTAATTGAACAATGGCTGAGCCGAGGCGAACTAAAGATCTCCTAGGTGGGTTGTGTTGCATGATGGTCTACTCTGGAATACAGATTCCGCGTCAGGCTACCACTTAACTTCTCAAGCCTACGCCCCGGGTCGTGATGAAATTGCCAAGGCTATTCTTTAGCGTGACCATGAATCATTCAGATGTGAAAGTCGATCTTCTACCTTTCGACACTAGGTATGCACAACTCGGATGGGAAGCTTTCCGATGACCCATACACCGAAGTATAACTATATTTTGGGCGTGAGGCAGGTGTCGTTGTCACTTGCTTGCCAGCCCCTTCTGAGGAAGCGGTGGTTTCATGATACGAGGTTACAGGAGTGACGTTCGTCAACCCAGACGAGTACAGATTGTAAACGAACAGACGTCTAGGCATTGATTGTACTTATCAAGGGCTGAACTTATCTCGAACTTCTGAGTTCGCACTCGACAGTTGTGTGGTGGGAAACTGTGAGCTAAGCTCGACCACGGTCCACTTTCTCCCCTGTTCCATTGATCCCCCCGTCCTTCATATCCAATAGCTGAGATCGGCATCATTGGCGGTCCTCAACGAAGCTGTTCACCTCAATTGTGACATCGCTGGGGGTGGCTCAGATGGACAACCGATCGTTTCTCCCTCTTCGTCTCGACAATTCCATGCCCGGCTGCCGACTCTTCTCTAACCACCGCGCTGCCAAGTCCAAATACTTTTTTTCATGTTTGCAACTTGAATATGAAAAAGGTAGCTGTGGCACCATGTTCGTCATCTGTGGCCGGCCCTAGGTGGATTGATGTTTGTTTCCAGGAGCGCCCTTTCCAGTGCCATAGTGCAGGAGCAGCTAACCTCAACAAGACGCGTGCGTGCATCTTCTGTAGGGGAGATCAGGCTTAAGGGACTGAGGTCAAGTTGAAGACCCAAACCGAGATGATGAATCCAGGGCGACTTCACCCACCCACACAGGCACACAAATGCGGGGATGACTTGGAGTGCAATGAGTCTGGTGTAGGGTCAAAGATCGGGACAAGATCGGATACTGTCTAGGGCGTCACCGTCTGATGCTTGAGATCCTGCTGTTACCTAGCGTCTCTACCTAGGTATGCATCCAAGACGGGGAGGCGCTGAAGCTGCCGGGCGTCTGCGTGCAAACCTGCCCTGTAGAGTAAAGGTAATGGTAGAAGAAATTGAAACACAGTTTTTGAGCCAGTGTCTTGAATCCCCAGCAGCAGATTTTCAGACCCTAAGGAGGGTGCAGGGCGAGAGGAAGTGCAGGCACTTTTGATTCGCGATGTCAGTCTTCTTACTTTGAATTCTGCAGGGCTCCCAGACGAAGTCCCAACAAACTATCTACATAAGCCAAAGATTTGAGGTTTGTTTTCATGGCGGCCCGGATGGTCTAGTGGTAGGATTCCTGCTTTGGGAGACTGCGTCTACTCAACTGCAGGAGGTCCCGCGTTCAAACCGCGGTTCGGGCCTTGTATTTTGCTTTTTGATGTCGCCCTAGCATCTCACTGTCGTTAAAACAAATGATCATGCAGTGTAGGGAAAACTTGCACCCTCCTCTCTGTTTTTACGGACGTAACGAGTCGTGAAAATCCGCCCCCTTTTGAAACCCCGAATCAGTTGTCGACTTGGCGACCAGCCTTTCTGAGTCGGGACACAGCCTTCACAGCACCATCATTCTATAACACCCAGCTCAGGGAGCAGGTCATTCCGACCAAGGGTCGCGCTTATCGGGCCTCCGATAAGGCGACCTCGGGCCCCACTATATCTAGCTAATCGTGCGAGGAACTTGGATCACCGTGAGCCATAAGCCTTTAGCTCATAGAGCGTAGTAAGCCATAATCCCACTAACCAACAACATCGCCGAAATAGATTACTAGCCTGGGTAATCCAGGGATAGGCCTCGAGTACTTAAGTAAGTGCTCGGCGGCCAGTTGGGATAGATAGACTCACGATAGTAATTAATTTAAGTCTTTATTAGAAACCTCCTTAGCCTACAGTAAAGAAGCGTAACACTTTACGACATCACGATAAGTACGACGACGACGATAGCTACGACATATTACTTATTAGTTACCCAGTACGTACTACTAGTATACACCACCGCCTCTCCAGACTATATATCTTTGGAAGATTATACCTAGGTCGTAATACTTTAATCACTCTTATTTAGTATATTCTCTACGACTACTGAGTAATACTCACGTAGCTATTATAGCTCCCGCCGTACGCGAATCCGGTTCCGTTATTAGGGCTCCCGCCGCTAGTATAGACTAGGTCCTTACTATAATCACCCAGCTTTAGCAGGAAAACAATAAGATAAAGGAGCAACTTACTAATAAGGCTACCGGGGGCCTACGCCTCCGCTACCCTAAACCTCCTACCTTCGATAGAAGAAAGGAGGAGCTCCCTGGCTTCCTTATACACCTAAAGGCTTTCCAGGTCTTCTACACCCGCGACCTCTAGTAGGAAGTCGATAAAGTCTTTAGCACCGCTATATTCCTTAGGGGCGACACTCTCGCCTGGTTCGAACCTATCTAGCGCGACTACCTAGACTACACCCACGACCCAGAGAAGTATAAAGCCCTTACCGCTAAAATCTTCGGTAACTTTAAGGCGTTCGAGAAGCACCTCAGGGCTACCTTCGGGGACCCTAACAAGGAACGTACCGCCGAATAGTAACTCCGAAACCTTAAGTAGCGAGGATCCGCCGCCGACTATATCGCTAAATTCCGGTAGATTACCTCCCGCTTGGGATAGGACGATAAACCCTTGATAGCCGCTTTCTATAACGGACTTAAGGACGAAGTAAAGGATAAGCTTTCTAAGCTAGACCGACCTACTAAGTTTAGCGACTATATCGCTAAAGCCGTTAAAATTAATAACCGCCTATATAAACGTAAGTAGGAGAAGCACGGATACTATTCCGGACGCTTTAATAGACCTCTATACGCTAACACAAGCCGTAAGTATTAACACCCGTCTAACTATCGTAATAAGCGTCGTATAACTACCGCTTATAGAGGAACCACGTATACCGGCCCTATAGAGCTCGACGTTCTGTAGAAAGGAAAGAAGGATAAGAAGGATATCGAGTACTTTAACTACTATAAGACGGGCTACTTCGCACGTAAATACCGATAACCCAAGTATATCGAAGGACCCCGACAGCTTAATGCCACTCGGTATAACGAGAGACCCTAAACCGCGGTTCGGACTCTCGCGATCCTAGAGTAAAGCTCGATATCTACCTAAGAGAGGGTAGTCCGATAGAACTACTAGGTCGAAGTTATTAACCCTAGCGAAGAAGAAGAAAGCGAAATAATATAGGAACCCGCGACCTCCGGAGACAAAGAATTAATCCCCGATACCCAGCTATAAGACTAATAACTTACTATCCGGCTAGAGAGATACGGAGATCTCGAGGAAAATAAAGCCGTCGACTTCTTCGGGTATAATACTCGAGATACTAGTAAAGCACCCTATATAACCTATACTTTCGGTCCCAGGGAAGACAATAACAATCGCCTACCCCCTAGTAGCCCCGACCACGACACTATATTTTAGGCCTAATATATCTACGACGATTACCCTATATACTACGTATAGAAGCTTAGTCATAACTTCTACCCCAGGCGACCTAACGATAATATAATCGAATATATCTACACTAACGAAGAACTACCTTATTAGGTACCTACTATTTGCCTACCAGGGAAGAGAACTATTATCTTCACACTATCACCCGAATACCCTATACTATACGTCAGTCGCGAGACCCTTTAGTTTAACTACCCTATCGATATATACAGGGTATATACTTTACGGAAGATCCGCGAATAGAGGATCCTCTAGTCCTAGCCCGGCACTACCAGGAACCTAGGACAGACCCTTACTAGGATCGACCCGAACCACCAGGGCGACTACAAACTCCGTCGCTAGAGGGCTAAAAGGACCCTTCGGAAGAACGAGGAATAGTAGTACCTTAACTCACCTATAACCCCAGAATCAACCATTATCCGTCGCGACTTAATCACAAGCCTGCCCACCTCAGGCTATTAGGCCCAAGGTACCGGTATAACTACGTCGGACAAAGTCAGAAAAAGGAAGTCTGGATTATTAAGTTCTTCCTCTTAACAACCTAAGACAAGGCGTAAATACCACAACGACTCGGGAAAAGAGTTACGCCACTCTTACAAGGGTAAGGGCAGACGCGAATAAAGTTTAACAAGACCCTATATAACACAGCACATAATAAAAGCGACTCCGCGTACCTAGTATTACAGGTCATCCTTAACGGAAGAGAGTACGTAGCGCTCCTAGACAGCGGAGCGCAGGGGAACTATATATCGCTACAACTCCGATAGTAACTCAGCCTTACAACAGACCGTAAGCTAAACCCTTACTAACTAAGATCTACCGAAGGTAGGCTTATATAGTACAATCAAGGACGTATCGATAAGGAGACTACACCCCTCCACATCCGTATCCAGCGACGTACCACGCTAACCTAATTCGATATTACCGAGATCGGTAAATAGGATATTATTCTAGGTATTCCCTAGCTTAGGAAATAGAACCCCACGATTAATTAGAATCTTAGCTAGATCTAATAGAGAGATATAGCTCCGGTATAGTCTCAGAACGAGACCACGAGATATCTCCTCGCTTCAACACAGCGACCCGAGCAGACAACGACACACTCAGCACTACAGCAAAAGTACCCAGCCCCCTACTTACAGCCAGACTTTTACAACGACCCGTAGTAACTAATACTCTAAGACCGGATAAAGGATATTCTATCCGAATACTACTAGTACGCCGCGATTTTCCAGGAGGAACTCGATATAGTCCTCCCCGAATACAGCCACTACAACCACGAGATCGTACTCAAAGAAGGTACCCAGCTACGATTCTTTAAAATCTACTATATAAATAAGAAATAGTAGGTTACTTTGGACGAGTACCTTAAGGAGAACCTCCGTAAAGGCTATATCCGACCGTCTAAATCACCCGCTAGCTACCTAATCCTTTTCGTGCCTAAGAAAAACAGTAAGCTCCGGATATATATTAACTATCGGCAACTCAATAATATCACGATCAAGAACTACTACCCCTTACCCCTTATCTCTAAACTCCGAGATCTACTAGTTAGAGCGTAGTACTTTACGGCCCTTAACCTCAAAGGCGTGTATAACTTAATCCGTATAAAGGAAGGCGAGGAGTGGAAGACGGTATTCCGTACCCGTCGAGGATATTTCGAGTATCTAGTTATACCCTTCGGTTTAACTAATACTCCGGCTATATTCTAAACGATAATTAACAAAGTCCTTCGCGACTTCCTCGATATCTTTATAGTAGTATACCTCGACGATATCCTTATCTTCTTACGTACCCTTAGTAATCACAAGAAGCACGTCTACTAAGTCCTTTAACGACTACTAGAGGCTAAGCTACTTATTAAGCCCGAAAAGACGAAGTTCTACGTTTAGGAAGTAGACTTCCTCGGATATAATATCCGACCCGGAGAAATCCGGATAGACCCTAAGAAGATCTAAATAGTTAGGGACTAGCTAACACTACAGGATCTAAAGGATATTAGAGGATTCCTGGGATTTATTAACTTCTATCGCCGCTTTATAAAGGGCTATAGCGATATCTCCCGACCTCTTACTAACCTTACGAAAAAGGACTAGCCGTTTACCTAGGGTAAAGCGGAAGACCTAGCCTTTTAATACATTCGAGACTAAATTCTAAGTAAACTAATCCTCAGAATTCCCGACCCTTAACTTCCGTTCGAAATTAAAACCGATATATCCGACTATACGCTCGGAGGGTAACTCGTATAACGCGACACGGAAAGACAACTATACCCCGTCGCCTTCTACTCTAAGAAGCTCCACGGACCTAAGCTTAACTACTAGATTTACGATAAGGAGTTAATAGCTATTATCGAAGTATTTAAAGAATAGAAGTTATACCTTTCTAGTACGATACACCCGGTTAAAGTTTATACTAACTATAAGAACCTTATTAACTTTACGACTACGAAGGAGTTAAATAAACGATAGACACGATAGGCGGAGTTCCTTTCAGAATTTAATTTTACTATTACCTACCGTAAGGGATCGGAGAATAGCCGCGCCGATATACTTAGCCGCCGTAGCGACCTCCTTAGCACGGAAGTCCCTAACCACAACGCTATCCTCTCGATCAACGTAGACGGAGATCTAGTGCCTAACGAACGAGTTCTCGAAGTCTTAGTCGCGACTAAGGAAACTACCGAATAACTTATTCGTTGAGTCTATAGTATACCTACGTATAGCTACTAAGGAGTCTGGAAAACCTTCTAACGACTCCGATAATACTATAATAACTAGATTACTAGACAATAAGTCCAGGACGTAATTAAGGATTGTGACCTCTGTCGAAAAAGCAAAGTATCGCGACACAAGCTATACGGAGAAATCTAACCTCTCCCTGTCGCAGACGGTCTATAGACGTCTATCTTATAGGACTTTATTACGGACCTACTACTATCCGAAGAGCCGATTTTAGGAAAGAAATATAATTCTATCCTGGTTATCGTCGACCGATTTACGAAGTACGCTTACTTTCTACTATACCTTAAAACGGGAACTACGGAAGATCTCTCCTACGTCTTCCTACGTAACGTCGCCTTGTAGTATAGTATACCACAGGGTATTATCTCGGATCGCGACAAGCTGTTTATAAGTAACTTTTAGAAAGCCCTTATAAAATAACTTAGACTAGACCGCAACCTCTCCACCGTATTCTACCCGTAGTCTAACAGACAGACTAAACGTACGAATTAGATACTCGAATAGTACCTATACTACTACGTCGACTACTAACAGGAGAACTGGGTTTAACTATTACCTACCGCTTAGTTTACTTACAACAGCGTACTAAGTAAGTCAACTAAGGTCTTACCGTTCTACGCTAACTATAGGTTTATACCTACTATATACGGAGAACCACGGGAAGCTTCGAAGGCTCCTAAGGCGACTAAACTCGCCGACGATATTCGGAAAATCCACGACGTACTTCGTGACGACCTTTACCTGGTACGGCTTAGAATAACTAAATATACTAACTAGTTAAGGATAAAGGGACTATCCTTTAAGGAGGGGGATAAAGTCTACCTTATTTGTAAAAACATTAAAATAAAACAACCTAATAATAAATTAGATTTTAAAAAAATCGGACCTTTTAAAATTCTTAAGAAAATCTTAGAAACTAATTTTCGACTCTCCTTACCTAAGAATATAAAGATACACCCGGTCTTCTATATCGTACTTCTCGAGCCTACACCAGACGGCGTGCTACTCGAATACGACCTACTAGTAGACGACACAGAGGAATACACAGTCGAGTGTATTCTCGACTATCGAACCACACAAGAAGGACGGGACGAATACCTAGTTAAATAGGAAGGCTACGGACACGAGGAAAATATATAGGAACCGCTTAAATACCTTAGGAATATATAGCTTCGGCTCCGTTAGTTCTATTAGGTATTCCTAACCTAAATAACACGAAATTAGCGTCGGGCTATACACCTAAGGCTAATAGATCGTTAACCACCCAGTACTTGTGTGACTCTAGCGCAGGCAACAGCCTACCGTCGACCTCCTCCTCTATCTCTTACAAACCGTATTAAAACGCCTCTTCCGCTCGCTACTATACCTTTTTCTTTATCGTCCGGATCCGCTGTAAACGGTTTATAACTTCGGAAAGTTACTCTTATAACTTCTCTAATTACTCTTTAGTATCTTCTTCTTATATCTCTAGAGCCTTCTCCGACTTCTCTAAACAATCTACTATAATCGTTAGTTAAGGTAGTAACTAGGTAGAACTACGCTAGACTTACGAGAAGCCGCTACTAAGATACTATTATATTTCCGAGTACGCTTCGCGTATTCTAAGTACTTCAAAGACTTCGGGTCTATACGACACCGGAGTTTCCGTTAGAAGTAGAAAGTATAGGGTATATCGGTAATCGTGCTGTTTCGTTTAATTCGACGGGTAAGTCGTTATTGCTCGAGGGTTTTTCGCGATAACGGAAATTCGGAAGGTTTACTAGATATTTTATTAGTAGATAAAGGAGGAAAACCTAATAGGGTCCGTAAACAGGGCTAACGTACCTTTTGTACTTAGTTACTAGGATATCGACCTAGAGGAGGGGAATCTTATAACACCTAGCTTAGGGAGTAGGTTATTCCGACTAAGGGTTGTGTTTATCGGGCCTCCGATAAGGTAACCTCGGGCCCTACTATATCTAGCTAATCGTGCGAGAAACTTAGATCACCGTAAGCTATAAGCCTTTAGCTTATAGAGTATAGTAAGCTATAATCCCACTAACTAATAATATCGCCGAAATAGATTACTAGCCTGGGTAATCTAGGGATAGGCCTTAAGTACTTAAGTAAGTACTCGGCGGCTAGTTAGGACAGATAGACTCACGATAGTAATTAATTTAAGTCTTTATTAGAAACCTCCTTAGCCTACAGTAAAGAAGCGTAACACTTTACGACATCACGATAAGTACGACAACAACGACAGCTACGACACATTGCTCATTAGTTGCCCAGCACGCACTGCTAGCATACACCACCGCCTCTCCAGACTACACATCTTTGGAAGATTGTACCTGGGTCGTAACACATTCCTCCCGAAAAGGTTTCGCATCACACGGGACATCAGCGAGCGATTCGTCTTGTCGGAGTTCCCGACCAGCGAATGAGTCGCAATGCAGACTCATGGTGTGCTCATCCGATGCGGATTGGATCTTTCGTGCCCTTGGCTTCCGCTCGACATCCATGGAAGCCAGGGAAACATGCAGAGAAGATTAGAAAAAGACCGCTCTAGAGTCCGCGCCGGCGGCTTATCCGTCCGCCGCCCGGCCTTGGGACGGGGACTAGGTGCCGCCTGGCTCGCTCGCGGGGCCCTGTCGCTGGCACTGACATGAGGCCATATTGACTTTGGACGCACAGGACAGGGGGGGCATCACCACTACCCAACACCCCCAACAAACAGCCACTCTCCGTGCTCTCGGCGATGAGGGCTGTGTCCTTGGGCGAGGGGCGGCGGGCAGAAAAAATCCCAGCGCTCCGACCATCAGCCATGTGGCCAAGAATTTTCCGGTCCCGGAAACCGAGATCTCATTCCGGCCACCAGCCTCTCGGGCCCTTTCAGAGGAGGGCGGGAGGGTTTCGAGTCATCCCCCGTCCGTCCGGAGAGATCTCCTGATGGGCGTCTGATTGGGCGCGTTCAACGGTGAGCGCCGGCCGTGCTCGGGGGTTAACCCTGTGCCCCAGTGTCGATTACCAAGTCCGGGGACCTGGGAGGGCCTGGAGCTGGAGTTGCACTGGAAGCATGGAAGCATGGCGATCAGCCCTTGATGTCAGCCTGGGAGTGATCGTTATGAAGGCGGAGGCCTGACCGCCACATCGTCGTTGATGTGCGGTGTTGCATCATGCTGCTTACACGTTGCTTTTCCCCCCTTCTCCTCGTCCTCCTCCTGCAGACTCGCTCTTGTATCCGAGACAGCAAAGCAAGCACGCAGAGAAGATGCTCATGCACGTCGACCGCTTCTTCTTCTCCGTCCTGTGGCAGCAGGGAAAATACGCGTGTTGGATTGAACCCGGCCCCCTTGCCGTTCTCCCGTGGTCCTGGTTTCCAGATCTCAGCTCGGCCGACCCAGCGCCATAGCTGCGACGCCATGGTCCATCCCAAAAGCTAGACCCTACCACGACTCGGGGCCCAGTGGGGTCGCCTGGGCTGGACTGGACCACCCTTGGCCTGATGCGACGAGGGGCAGCATGTCTGCGCCCGCACACGAGGGTGCTGACAAGACAAGGGCATGTCACAAGCAGGAACTTCTCTAGAGTAATTAATGGCCGAGACTTTCTAGAGTACAGTACTCTCCTGGCATTCCTCATGTCCTGGAGGCGGGGGAATCTCCGCCGCGTGCCAGGGCCAGGGCCAGGGTCAGGACAACAGATCCGCATGCCGCAACGCAACCCCTGACGGCGATCACCACCGCCGCCCATGCACCACCGACCCTCCACCACAAAGGCTCATCGACATCAACATGACAAACCATCACATGAAGCACCTCAGAACCAACATCGCATCACCCCATGATCGCTGCCCGGCGGCCCTGATCTCTTCCCCCCACCAGCGCCGGTCTTCGAGAACCCACGCCGGCGCCAACGGCTAACGCCCAAACCAGCCCATCGTCCCAACCTTGTTTCTTCACGCCTTGTCTCATCGTCCCCCCTTGTGGTCCCTCTCCTCAAGGGCCCCAACCCGGACAAGCATTCCCACTCCCTCGGACACACAAGTCGACGACGAAGCAGAGAGCATCCCGCCGCAATGACTCGGTGACCCTAATCTCTATTGGCCCCTGAGCCGAGAGACAGATAGGCAGGCGTTGTTGGGTCACCGCAGCGTTCTTCCCCTGCCTGTTCACCTCCACCCAAGACTGGTTTGCTCCAAGAAGCTTCATGGCAGAACTCATCCCGCTGCCGCCGCCGCCGCCGCCGCCGATCGAGCCCTTTCGTTTCGGGCCTAGAGACGCCCGCCCCGCCCGTGGCTATCCCCCCGTCCCCCGTTTCCCGTCCATCGTTTGCCCTCTTCCTCTTCCGCCCACCCCCCTAAACACTCATGACGATCCTCCGTCGCCCGCCGAGGTCCTGTCACTTCTTGAGCCGTCTCGAATAAACACCGCCCCAGGCCCGCTCGCCTGACCCCCGCGCCCGCCCAGCTCGATCGATCCCGAAGCTCCCTCCTCTGACTCCTGAGACAACAAAACACCACACTCCTTCATCAACCTCCGCGGCGTCTCACCCACTCTAGACGTTGTCGTCGCCGGCTCACGCCCAAGGATATCAGTCCCTGTCGTCTGCCCTCGTCAACTGCCAGCCAGCCTCCTGAACACCCGCTCCGCTTCTTGCCCACGCCCTCGGCATACGATGATGGCACCCTTGCGGCCCTGACATCCACCCCCAGGCAGGGCCTCCCTCCCTCCTCCTTCTACTTGATCATGTCCTCTCCGGATGGCCGCGTTGGCCAGATCCCGCCCCCCGCCGGCGTCGTGCCCAACTTTGACCACCCGCGAGACGTCGGCCACCGAGCCAACATTGTCGGCCTGGTCGTGTGCTGCGTTCTCGCCACCCTCTTCGTCGCCATCCGCGCCTACGTCCGCTTCTTCGTGAACCGCAGGATCCTCGTCGCCGATGGTACGTTCGCATGCCTCGTGGAGAGCAGAGCCTTCAGCTAACATTACTCAGTGACATGCTTCTTCGGATGGGTGGGTGCCGATAATCAAAACGATGTCCTCATTCATGAACTTGCTGCTGACCGGACAGCTTCTGTCAATAACCTATGCAGGCACTGCATTTGCCAGTATGTCCAGCCCCTCTTGAACATCTTCTCATCATCTCACACCTCACAGTGGTCCATCATGGCCTTGGATACCATGCCTATGAGGTGACTGTTGAAGAGTACAGCCAGGTACTCAAGGTATGCTTGTGTTCAGGTCTTCAACACCCACCCTCCACTGACCAGTGACGCGTGAAGTGGCTCTATGCTGGGTCCATCGTCTACATCCCTGCAGCCTATCTCGTCAAGGTCACTCTCCTCCTCCTCATCGCCCGCGTCTTTGCGGTCGAGGAGCGCGTCGCCAAGGGCATTCATATCTTCATCTTCGTTCTGCTCTGCACCTACATCCCCGTCCAGACCCTCAAGACCTGGATCTGCTACCCTATCCGCGCCTACTGGGACCCTGTCGGCGTCGGCGTCTTCGGCTGCATCAACCAACGCGTCCTCTTTATCACGGACCTCACCATCGCCGTCATCACAGACCTCGTCATTGTCATCCTGCCCATCCCTGTCACCTGGAACATGCGTCTGCCCCTGCGTAAGAAGGTGAAGATTATCTTCATGCTCGGCGCTGGAGGCCTCGCCACTGGCGTCACCTTTCTGCGCCTCATCAAATGCATCACCTTCCTCAAGGCCGACGACGTGACCGCCGACTTTGTCATCATCGACCTCACCACGTATGTTCAGCCCATATCCGTCGAGGTGGCCCCTGGCGTCTCGCTGACAACCGCCAGCTTCATCGAGCTCACCATCGGAATTGTTTGCGCCTGTCTACCCGCCGCCCACTTCCTTTTCCACCACCTGCGCGACCGCCACAAGCGAAAAGTTGCCTCCAACCGCCCGCGCTCCGGTCGTTTCTCGCCCAAAGGCGGCTCTAGCTGGCTGAGCACTCTCACCCGCAGGACCCTGCGTACCGGGCAACTCACCGCCGGCGACACCCAGCCTAACCCGGACACCGCCAACATGAACGACGAGGCCGAGCTCAACAGTACCCAGCCTAACCCCGACCCGCGACCCGCGACACCCGTGATGGAGATGTACCGCAATGCTGTCAGCCTGCCCCCTCTCGCTGCAGGCGCCCTGACCGCCGACCTGCCAGCGAGACCGCACTGCCATCGTGACGGTGAAGAGGAGGTCTGCTGTCAAGACGTCCGGCGCGCGGCCCAGCGAAGGTTCGAACTGGAGTTGGCACGCTTCTCTGGCAGGTCCATTGACGACGACGACGAAGAAGACGTACGCGTCACCAGCCTCCAGGCCCCCGGGGGCATGAGGGCCGCGTCGCGGCTCAACGAAACAGAAGGCCGGAGAGAGGGCTGGTTGGCCGCCAAGTCGGAGTGCGGTGACATGACCGATCTCGAGGCTGCAATGGCCATATCGGAAAGCGTCCACCAGAGGTTTCGCTACTGGACCACCATTTGGGACGGCTCCCAACGCGAGCTACCACCCAAGGACAAGACATGATGAAAACAAGCACATGTAAATATTGCATAGAAGGGCGGGACACATACAGTGTCGCGGGGCCCAAGGCGTTTTCTGGTAGTGAGAATCATACCCAAGAGGCTTTGCTCTATTTCGTGGTCGGTATTTCCACCGAGAGCCATATTGTTGCCGCCCGTCCGACGCCTACTGGGCGCGCAGAGTCCACCAGGCGGCACGCATCCTCCACGCCTGGCCCTCAGAGAACTCTTCAAAGCAGGGGCTACACCACGTGTCAGCTTCAAATGCGATTTCATGACCGGAAGTCAGCACTCACTCGTCCGAGTAGTCCATGTAGTTGGTGACGGGGTCCAGGCCCGGGAAGTCGGGGCATGAGTTGCGACCGATCTGACATCCCCAACTGGGGTCCTTGGACGCTGGAGTGTCGTGAACCATGTCGCCCACACAGGAGCAGCCGTTCTGGAAGGTGTGGAAGAGATCCATCCAGTGACCGACCTCGTGTGTGGCCGTCTTGCCAAGGGCGAAGCGGGGCAGGGGGCCGCCGGGCAGCGAGTCTGTCAGGACGTTGCAGCCATCGTTGAAGAAGCCGGTCGAGCCAGGGGCGTAGTTGCGGGGGTAGGTGCAGTAACCCAGGTTGCCAGAGACGTACTGCTGGTAGTAGACGTTGAGGCTGTCGTAAGCGCCGCGGCGAAGTGTGCGCTTCATGTTGGCGACGTCGCGGTTCTGCGACCACGGGACATGGACCAGGCGGTTAATCTCCTTGAGCTCGAAGGAGATGTTGTGAGGACCAAAGTCGGCGTTGAGTACGTCAAGCTGGACCTTGAGCACATCGTCCTGGGAAGATCAGTCTTGTCGTGCGTGACTCTGGAGGAGTAGTTACGAACGCTGACCCAGCCACCCTCGATGGTCTCGTTGACGGCCAGGAGATGGAAGTAGGTTGGGATGACGATGGGCACCGGCTCATAGCGAGGAAGCAAGCGTGCCTCTTTGGCGAGGTCCGCGGCCAGGGCCAGGTCCTCCATCTCAGGCTCGGCCGTACCGCAGCGTTCGATGTCCTGTGCCGCGACTGTGGCCAGGAGGCCGGCGAGCCAAGTGAGCTTGACGAGCATCATGAGCAACGGGAGAGCGATGCGAGCCTGTCGTGCGGGCGATGAGGGAGCTTGTTATTTCACCTCGCCATGTCGCAGTCTTTATACTCCCCGTGCAGAATGGTGGCCCCTGGCCGACGCGGAACCCCTGGTCCACCCCGGGCCATGCCACCTCGGCGGCGTGGGAAGCGGTGACATGACAATGCTTCCAGCTGCGGCCTTCGCGGTGAATGTCCTTGCGTCGTTATCTCGTCGCTCGCCTTGAACTGTGATGTGGGGGCTGGCGATGGCCTTCCTCTTCGGATTACGCCGAGCCCAAAATCAAGGGGGGGTTCTTGGCGAAGACAGCCATTCTGGCCGTCACACTGTTTTGAGCTCCATCAGGCCAGCGAAAGACGTCTAGGGCGGCACCGTGGACGAGATGCAGACGCGCCACTGCAATAGTCAGGGACTAGGCCGGTGGCAGGACGGTGGAAGAGGAAGGCATAAAGGCGCCGAGCCGGACGTACAGCCGTTATGATAAGCGGGGGCCAGCGAGGTGTCCGTTGATGGCTCCATTCTCGATGGCTGGGCAACAGAGCGTCCAAGATAAGAAGGTGGTCGGCCGCCGAAACGCAACACTGGTTTGCTTCTAGTCCGCGCTGTGCCCAGGACAGGGAATCGAGTCTTCAAAGGGCCGGAGAGAATGACCGTCCAACCGGGCCAGAAGATAGAACTTCAAGCGAATAGTCAAGCATTCGAGGTCTCGTAGCCCCCAATGGCCTGCTGTCCCTGATGGATTTGATGGACCACGCACGGAGAAGATCGAGGCAGGATGTCCACTGTGCATGTTTGCTAGCACTACAAATAACGTCAAAAGGACCTAGTGAGCTTACGAAACTTCGAAGCCTGTAGTGAGCCGGGCAACGGAGATGGTCGAACTTCCAAGGATCGGTCGATGATGAAGACGGAGGGAGGGAATGCAGGTTGAAATGAAGTCTAGCAGGAGAAAAACAGCAGCGGCCCAGGCCTGCCCAATTAGTGACCGTGCCCACTGAAATGGTCCTGACTGCCCCCCCCCGCCTTCGAGCGATTTTCCGCTGGCCGGCGCAAGTGCCCGGGCATTGCACACCGCATCCTCGATTGAAGTTTCAATACTCCCAGCCCCTCAACATCGAAGTCGACACTAGAACGGCCTAAACTGCCCTGTTCTTCTGCTGATATCTATCCCTAAGTGGTCATTTGACTTTCGCGCAACATCAAGTCGCGCTATTCGCCTCTCCCTCACAATCTTGGTGATTCCGGGTCTTCCTGGCCATCAGGCGCCCCGCCCTCCCGTCCCGTCTCTGACAGCACCAGCAGAGTAGGTGTCTGATGTTTTAGTAATTATGCACCATTTCAAGGCAAAGGAGACCTCGGACAGCAAGATCTATTTGGATTTACGGCCGTCACCACCTCACCTGGGTCATCTACGCCCATAGCTCGGCAGTGCGCGACGTCGAGAGAGCCTCGCTGCCCTAGGTGCCCAGTCATTCAGAGCGCCAGCATGAAACTAAGGTACACATTATTGGATGAAACTTTCATCACGCCGTTTTTATTGTTACCGCCCTTGATATAACTCCATGTACGAGCTGGTGAGTAATCACATCCATCGTCGGGAAGGGGTTCGACTTCCTCTTTCGATTTGGGACTTCCCAGCCTTTGACTATTCATGCTTACTCAATGCTCAAGATCTCGATGCCGCAAAGAAGGGGAAGAATGGAAAGCTTCGTTACAAAAACCAAGGTATCAGTACCAAAGTCAGAACTGTTATCAGAAAGCGCCTCGGCGCCCCGCCCGGGTTCCAAAGACATCCACTGGCACTGGAACCACCTTGCTCTCATGAACGAGAACCACCACGTAGAACCACTATGATGAAACACGTTGGATGTCAAAGTTGACCTTGGCCACGAAAAAGGACCCGGCGCCCTGATGTCCCTTCTGCCAACCACGGATCCCTCGATGACAAACCCTCCAAACAGCGGATGCTGGCAGCCCTTGTGGTGAGTCGGGATGAATCACTGCCACGAGTATGTTGTCAAGCGGAACTCTGTGCTACCAGACGTTTCGCCTGCCGACTCTTGAGAAGCGCCGCACCTGCGTTCTGGCATTCCGCGAAGTCATCGCCCTGACTACCTAGGTATGTGAGTGTGATCATTTGAACAACCTCGGTACAGGCCCAGGTCACATTGGTCACAATCCGTAGCGCTGAAAGTGCTTGACGCTGTCGATGACAAATAGGTTGGTGTCTTGTAACGGTCTTGGCTTACTGGCAGTGGGAGCACGAGCTATTTGCTTTGACAGCATCAGCATGCTCGGGACTTTGAGTCCCCCGAGGCCAACATGCTTCGGGTTTCCCAGTTCCCCGAACTATCAACTCTCAGCATAGCCCACTCATGTCAGCGGGAGACTCGGCCCTGTTTCGAAGAGACGAGCGGTATTCTCAAGCCGAAACTCGCAGTGAAAACAAGACGGTTGGTTATTAATCAGACCTCCGTCGGCGGAGCGGAGTGGGGCCGTGCCGTGGTCAAAACTCCGACGACGGCACCGGTAGCCGCTTTTGCCAAAGTCCGCCGGAAGCGGCTGCGGAGTCTGCTGAACTGTGGAAGTAAACTTGGGTAATGGCCGGCTACCCGACCATAGTGACAGCCAAACTCCGACTACAGCATCAGCAACCTCGACTTACCTGAGTCTCCGGCGGGGTGGGACTGGCATTTAGCAGGGGGTAGGGCTTGCACGGAAGTTGCGATAGTGTTTCCGGAGAGGAGCTTCCATCATGCAAACTGCTTTGATTATACGACTCGAGGGCCAGATTGATGTTTTCAACTCCGCGGGTACTGTCGAGTGCCTTTGACTACAAAAGGTGTCTTGTGCCGTCCTTCGAAAGAATGGAAGCATCATCACCATCACCGACTTCATCATCACTTCATCAACACCTTCAACCTCACTTTCAGATAACCACAACTTCTCCAACATGTCCCGCTACGCTTCCACTTTCACCTCCCCTAACGGCCCGGGTGATGCCCGTCCGACTGCCCTCCAGGTTGTTAAGGACGAGGATCTCCTCGGAAAGTTGGCAGGCAAAACGGCCCTAGTCACCGGTGCCAACCAGGGCATCGGCCTCGAGACTGCCCGCGCCCTACACGCCACCGGAGCAACTGTCTTCATCACCGCCAGAGATGCGGCGAAAGGCAAAGCGGCTGTTGAGAGCATCACTAGCGGCGAGGGAGCGTCCGGCGCGCCCGTTCACTTCATCGAGATGGAGCTCGACTCGCTTGCCTCTGTCCGCGCCGCCGCTGCCGCCTTCCTCGCACAGTCGTCGACTCTCAACATCCTCATCAACAACGCTGGCATCATGGCCGTCCCGGAAGCAAAGACAGTTGACGGCTTTGAGCGCCAGTTTGGCACGAACCACCTCGGCCACTTCCTACTCTTCCAACTCTTGAAGCCTGCCCTGTTGGCCGGCTCAACGCCCACACTGCCCTCGCGTGTTGTCTCAGTAAGCTCCTCTGTCCACCGCGCCGGACCTGTCCGCCTTCACGACCTCGCCTTCGAGAAGGAACCCTACGAACCCTGGCTCGCCTACGGTCAGTCCAAAACGGCGAACATTTACCTGTCCAACGAGATTGAGCGCCGATATGGCTCGAAAGGTCTGCATGCCATCGCCGTCCATCCTGGTCTGATCCAGACCAATCTCGCCACTCATGCCGTCCTCGGCGACGTCGACTACACCCCGGACATGCTTCTTCAGTTCAAAAGTGTTGCTCAAGGCGCAGCAACTAGCATTGTCGCAGCCCTGGCAAAGGAGTGGGAGGGAAAAGGCGGCGTGTACCTTCGGAACTGTGCGCAAGAGGGCCCTCAGAAGGAGGGCGAGTTCTGGGGACTTTCCGATGTTGGCCACGCTCCCTGGGCCTTTGACCAGGCGGCTGCCGCTGAGTTGTGGGATATTTCCAACAAGCTCGTCGATTTCAGGGAGTAGAAACAGACGCCGACAAACTGGTTTTTCATTCAAGATAGACTTGTAGCCGACTTCCTTTGTCAATTGACACTCATATGGTACCTGTTGGAATGCAGTTTGCCCAGAACTTCCCGTTCAACGCCATGGAAGCCGATGGTGAGATTTGCGGGTGATGATCTGTAGACTGGTTCAAGCTAGGCAAGACATGCTAGTGCTGCTCAAAATTCTTTTCGTGCAACTGCCAACCGCAGTATCAAGAGAATACAATGTAAAATGAAGCCTCATCGGATCGGTCAAACCTTTATATCTCACTGTGAGGTCCTAACGATGATCGTTTCGTGTCTCAACCAAACGCATCGACATATCCTAGAACTTGACTAGATCCTGCACCATGACTGGCAAGCCCGACTTCATTGAATGATTAGCGCCAACTCCCACGAGAACGGCATTGCCGCCATCGCGGATAAAGGCAGCCCGATCGACGCCCTCTTGCTTTTCCCCCAAGAGGACTTCGAGAAGCAGCAGCGGATCGCCACCACCGTGGCCGCCCTCGCCCTTGACGACATCTACGACGTACGGGTCCTCGAAGAGAGGATAGACGACGATCTGTGTCTTCTCGACGCCGCCCTGGATGTACTCCTTGTCCTCATTCTTGGCGTCCTTCTTGACAGGGGCGCCGAGGGGCGAGTAACCGCTCTCCACAACGTTGATCTCGAGTCGGCCCTTTGTACCGTTGAAGACGCACCGGTATCCCTCCCAAGGTGCATAGGCGTATGTGTTGTAGGTCATGACAGCTTGGTTCTTGTACTTGATGATCATGGACAAGTTGTCCTCGATGGTGATGCCCTCACCAAAGCAGTTGCGGTCCCGGATGTAGCCATCTTCGTGCTCAGCATCAAGGTAGAGCTTCTTCATACGGTCATTGTCCTTGAGACGAAAGGCGAAGGGATCACTCTCAGCGTTGGGGTCGTTGAGGTAACGCTCGCCAAGGTTGGTCTCGCCGCGGCGTTCAGCATTCTCCTTGCCGTAGAAGCGGAGGCCACCAAGGCAGTAGACAAGCTCAGGCTCCGTGTTGAGCCAGAAGTGGACGAGGTCAAAGTGGTGGATGGACTTGTGCATCTGGATGCCGCCGCTCGTCTCCTTGTGCCGATGCCAGCGGCGCATGAAATCGGCGCCATGAGGGCAGTCAAGGATCCAGTCCATGTGAACGGTGGAGATCTCCCCGATAACCCCAGAATCGATGAGCTCGCGGACCTTGGTATGGTGCGGCGCGTATCGGTAGTTGAAGAGCACGCGGACTTGCTTGCCCGTCCGCTTCTCGGCATCGATCATGGCCTGGAGCTTCTTCTCGTCGATGGTCATGGGCTTCTCTGTAATGGCGTCGCAGCCAAGCTCCATGGCACGGATGCAGTAGTGGTGGTGGAAGAGGTCGATCGTGGTGACAATGACCACATCAGCTTTCTGCTCCTGGACCATCTTGTCGAACTCGGTGTCCTTGTAGGTGGGTACGCGCTCGCCGCCGAGCTGGAAGATGTGGTCGTTTGCCACATTCATTCGCGTCTGGTTGGTGTCGCAGATGCCCACGAGCTTGGCGGCGTCTTTGAACTCCTGAATAATGGGCTCATAGTACATGGACGAGCGCACGCCCATGCCGACGATGACATAGCGCTTGACTTGGGAGGAAGACATGGTGAGGTAGAGAGAAGATCAGTGATGAGGGTGGTGAGGGTGGTGAGGGGATGGTACTGAAAAGACACGAGCTTGGTCGCATCGTTTTCTTACCTATTTATACACTGGACAGCTCATGGTGAAGATCACAACCGATCGAGGCATGCCGACCTCTGGGAGGACTGGCGCTGGCCGGACCTAGCTGCTGCCGACTCAGATGCGGCTTAGTCTCTTGGGAGCATGCAGAATGACTTCAGTAGGACCAGCTGGATGAGAGGCAGAAAAATACCAAAGATCGCGTCTCGACTGTCGAACTCTGGCGGCTAACAGCAAAGATGATGAGTGCCGAGGGCGGCAACTTGCTGTTTTGGGGGCGGCCCCGCGTTTTGAGAAGCCGCCAGGATCCACCTCGTAGAAGCGGGGAAGGTCGCAAGGTTGCATCATGCCTCCCCCTCTCAAACCTCTTCCCGACCTCGTTCTGGCATTTCCGCCTTTCCACCCCCCTACTCACTGGGCAGACATGGAGATTGTTTGGGCTGCCGCAGGAGCGTCCAAGAGGAAACGCACATCCCAAGATAAGTGCTTCTGGTGTTGTATTCGAGAAATAACGTCAACTGACGGCTTCAGCCTTTGCACCATGCCAGCCATGTCGTGCCCGCAAGAAGAAATGCTACCACGACGAAGTCGCCAGTAGGGGTGACTGTGATCTTGCACCAGACGCCATCGAGTCAACTGGAGGCGAAGAACATGTGGACTTCGAGGAACCACAGCCAGAGGCCAGGACTCGAGAATCTAGTGCTGATCTGGCGCGATTGCAGGAGTACAACCCAGAGGCTCTACTGAAGCATCTTTCATCGATCCACGACCAGTCCCAGGTGGCAGCTCAGCCTGGATCGACCAGCTCAAGTCGAGACCGGACGGCAGAGGACATAGCACGCTCGGAACAAAAGGCTCGCCGTCGTCAGTTGTGGTACATGAAGTACAGACGGACTGTGGCAAGGCCAAGGCTTTCAGACTCATATCGGATCTACCTTGAAGATGCTGGTGCCATGCTAGAGCTACCACGAGCAACATCCGAAGGGTTGTTTCCCATCTACATCTCTCTCCTGGCCGACCTGATTCCAATCATGGACGCATCAAAAGTCTTTCGCGATCTCAGCAACGGCCAGTCCTCCAGATACCTCGTCAGGGCAGTTTGCCTCATCACCTGCAAGGCCCGCCAAGCCGCCTCTTTCTTGAGACTCCATGAGAGCGGCCCCCTGCTGGACCATGACGACTTTGCATCCAAGCTTCTTAACGGTCTCGATGCCGCTATCAAGGCAGACCTCGAGTCGGACCGCGTCACCAAAGTCCAGATCTTGGCGCTCATGCACCTCTACAACGACGGGCCTGGTGGCGTCGACCGGTCCTCCATGTACCTCTCCCAAGCCATCAGCGAAGCATGGTCCATGTCGTTGCATCTCAAGATGCCCGAGAACCCAGACCAAGAGCTCTGCGACCGCTTGTGGTGGACACTGCGTAACTTTGATCGGCTCAACAAGCCCACCATGGCCGCTGCGCCGTTCATCATTGACGACACAGATGTCTGCGTCGATCGCGTTACCCCAAGAGCGGACAGCTACAGCTCGCAGGTTGCGGACGTCGCTCTCATCATGGGAGATCTCATAGGAACCGCCACAAAAGTCTATAAGGCCGGCTTGACCTCCACGGTTGATGACCCTGAGGACTTTCCATCGCTGGCGGAGCTGACCGCAGGGACAACCTTTCTTCAGTTCCACCGAGCGCACAGAGGTTATAGAGTCTTGGCTGAATGAAAACAGATTTGCTAACGGGACCACAGCATACTTCGAGATCTGGTACCATGTCGCCGCCATGCTGTCATGCAGGCACAGCGGGCCGGGCACCGTTCATTACAAGCGGCGCCTAGACTCGGCAGACCTCATCCTCGAGATGATGGGGAACGGGGGCCATGAGAGCTTGCCGCCGTTGCCGCTGGTACCGTACGCCATCGCGTTTGCAACGACGGTCATCTATCGAGCCCTGCGTGACAGGGAGCGACCGATCGAGCTGGCGTTTTGTGACCTTCGTCTCTGCTGCAACATTCTCGACACCGTCAGCCAGCGATGGACAAGCGTCAGGGGCGTGGCCAGGCTCGCGAAACGGTTACTAGGGCTCGACGAAGCGCAAACACAGCCTTCCGCGAGTGCTTTCAAGAGGAGACATGGCGTGTCTGCCTTTGGGGATGAGTTAATCTCGGGCGAGCTCTCGAATAGGCAGCTCGAGAGCCAGATGTCGACGGAAGGGGCCAGCACAGATCTGCTTCAGAGCCAACAGGTCCATCCTGAAGATACCGGCACTCGACAGGTATTATTAGGTGGGCATCTCGTGCAGCCATGGACAAGTACCGACACGTCCGACTACCAGCTCAACATGTCGATGGATGACTTATTTGACTATGGGATCTCTGATATCTTCCGAGATACTCTGGATTTTGAAATAATAGGCGAATAATCTAGGAAAAAAACTAGGGGGAAAGTACTTATTATTATATTAAAAATAATACCTAGCTATAATTATCTTTATCGGCTATATAGACGATAAACTATTTTATATAGGAAACTAAATAATACTAAAAAGTTAGATATAGGTAATAAACTCCAGGGATAATTTAGGTAATATATTCTAGAACTTACTCTATAGATAGACTATAGGGAGTTTAAGGATATTAGTTAAATTACTTAGTAAGATAATTTTAAATTAAGGGGGGTTTATACTATAATAGAGGCGGGTTATAGTAAGAAAAAAAATATAGAGTTAGTTATTTATTATTACTTAATATTTATTATATTCTTTTCCTTCCTTTTTACTAGAAAATTTATTATTACCCCCCGGGGTAATATTAGATATTTTACTCTAAGTAAAGTAGTTAAGTCCTTTCTCTCTAGGAGGAAAACTTATTATTACTCCCCGGGGTAATATTAAGTATTTTACTACTTAACTAGAGAAGTCGCTGCCGCGACCGCCCAATCGGGCGGGTCATGCCGCCTTTCACACAGGCATCAGCAGCCCCTGTGACAACAGCGCTCGACGCCGCGGTCCATGTACACAGTACCTCGAGCGGGCTCGTGCCCGTCCACGGCAGCCTTCGTTGCCAAGAACAGCCCCACAACGGCCGGGGGCTCAGGCGACCGCCCGATCCTACCACGACCAGGGCCGGCCGGGTCTTGAGACCTCTCTCGTGGACGGACTTCTTGGACGTGGCCCAATTTGGGCTGACGCCCGTCCTGCTTGCGCTCTCTGTGATCCCCCTTCAAACCAACCTCATCAATGATGACCGGCTGCCGCCATAAATGGCGGCAGCGACTTCGATGGCCTTCGCCCACCTTCTGTCTTGCGCTGCACCATTCAAAAGTCCCCTCAACAGCCAGCTCCCACCCTTCCACCCTCTGCCCATCACTCCATCCTCGTTCATCCTCCGTCCATGGCTGAATCAACCACTGTTAGAACGCACCGATCCGATCGCCATGGACGAGCCTCCGACGATCATTCCGACTTCCTCGCCCAACTGGCTCAGCGTGAGTCCCGTGGCCGCGTTGCCAAACGACCCCCGGCGCTGTCCGCAGAGGAGCACGCGGAGAATCGAAAACGGCTGCGTCGAGTGACCTTTGTCAAGCCTGTTTATGCCGATGAAACCCAGATCAACGTCGCTGGCATATTCCGGAAATGGAAGCGGTATGTCGTTGGCGCTCACTGGCAGGCTGTTTTTCTGACGTGGCGTCAAGATACTGCGAGGAAAACAAGGTCGGCGGTTGGAAGTCGACCCTGAAGACCCTGCAACGAGAGACGACGATGGACTTTTTCCTCTTCGTCTGCGGCAACTACAACATCAAGTCTTGGGGCACCTCCCACGTGTATATCCGCCAATTCCAGCAATTGTACACCACCGTCACTGGCCGATTCATGGACCGCAACGATGCAAAGGAAGTCTACAAGGTATGTTCATGTCAACGACACCTGGATTGGGGCAGAGCACTGACGAAACTGTCGGCTAGTACCATCGTCAGGTCTTGATCCCCCGGTTCGGTTATCGCGCGCCGAACAGTGACCCCAAGCCAGTTATAAGCATGGCCGACTTGCAGATCATCTTGGTGTTCAACATGGCATACGATACGACCATATTTCCTAGCGAACGGCACCGCATCCAACTTGCTGCTTGCTATAAGATCATGAGCTATACTGGGGCAAGACCTGCTGAGCTCGTCGACAATGAGAGGCGCAAGCCTGACGACGGCTCAACCCAGAAGCTCTTTGGCTCCAAGGTTGTCACCTTGTCCGACACTGGCTGTCCAGGCGATGAAGATGAAGACAACGACAACGACGACGACACCCTGCCTGACGAGAAGTCCCGGAGGCTAGATGGGCTTCTACTGGCGGAAACCAAGGGTCGCGGTAGGCCCAAAGCTCTCTGTTACGAGGACATCAGCTTGATGATCGTCCGGCACCCGAGTACAGGACAGGCAATACCCGCCATGGCTATCAGGTTCATCCACCACAAGGGCGCAGATAACAAGCCGAAGCCGTGAGTTTCCAACGCCCGAAAGGCAGGCTCATAGCAGCGCGGCAGAACTGACTCTCTCAGGACCGTCTTCCATTTCACGCCGACGAAGAAGCTGATTTTCTGTGTCATCAGCGACATCATCGCCCTCGCGCTTCATGACGACGCCTTTGACGCATCAAGCTTGAAGAAAGCCTCGGATGTGCTAGGGACGACGATTCCTGCGTGCAAGAACTCTACACCTCTGCGATGGAAAGCATCCATGCTCAAGATCCCTGTTTTCCGCCGATTCGGCCGCAACGGAGAACTCTCCGACGATAAAGCTATGCTCTATTCCAAACTCAGAGATGACATGGGCCAGCAGAGCGAGGATGCTGGGTTTGAGGTTCGCTGGACGCCCAAAGTGTGCCGTAGAGGAGCCTCGAATGCTGCGAACGGTACGGTAGTTCCCGATGAGTCGACCGAAGCTCGATGACTGCCATTCCCAGAGCTGACGTGGATCGTTAGGCAATGCTCCAGACGCTGTTCGAGACCAGATGATGCGCCATGATCCCAAGTTCCTCACCTTTCACGATGCCTATCTCAATCAAATGGTTGAGTTCGACTTGCAGAACACCTTCCTCGAGGAACAGACAGAGAGCGAACTGTACAAATTGTTCGCGCACGTCAGCCTCACCCGAGACCCCCGGGCTAAACGCGACATGGTGCCCGATAAGGTGTGGGACAACCTGCCGCCCGACCCCGAGCTTGTTGCGCTGGAACAGCGACGAGCAATGCTAAAGCAGGGACGGTATCGCATCAAAGATCTTCAAGACGAAGAAGAAATCCGTGCGCTCACCGAGCAGATCAGACTCAGAAAAGGCCGCCGCGAGTATTTGATCGCAAGGGAGTACCGGGAGTACTATTTCTACACCCAGCCAACCCGCGACATCGAGCGGCAAGCCCGTGGCGAGATGGACGAGGAGTACGAAGAACCCAAGATGGAGCTACACATCCCGGAACGCGCAGGGCTTGCTGCGCTCTTCATCAACCAGCCAGATGGCCTGTCGGACGAGGAAGTCGCAAGCCGTCGTGTCCAGTCCATCGACTTGAAAGTTTCCCTGTGCGGCAAGCGAGAGACCCGTCGCTTTGGTCGCGTCCGGACACGCAGGCAGCCCGAGCTTCCCGTGAAACAAGAGTTGCCAGAGGTCGAGCCCATGCTTGACCCCTTCCCCCTCCTGATGGATCCGGCCCAATGTCCCGTGTGTATCGGAGACGATCGTCTTTCACGAGAGGAACGAACTTTCAGCTTCTGTCGTCCCACCATCCGCAACGACCACTTCGATGACCAGCATCTCGAGGCACACAAGCTGTCCGAGCGCCGCGGAAATACTATCCGCTGCGAGCACCCCAAGTGTACTGATGTGAAGTTGACGTCAGTAGACCACTTTCGAAACCATGTTCTCACCGTCCACCAAGTCGCATTGCGATCAGAGGAACAGGCTCGCGTTCTGCGAAACAAGAAACACAGCCGTAGAAAGATGGCCCGATGCAAGAAGTCGAGGTAGATTCTGTCGGCATACGCAAGCGCCTCTGTTGCATATTCGTTTAGCTTGTCATGATCCAAGTTTGCGGTCGACAGAACCCTAGCAAATCGTTCACGACCTCACCTCCCTGACTGTGACCTGCACCCTTACTACCATAACATCTACCTCAGCAGGCCAAAGCGCGGTCCTGTTGCTGGAGGCCGGGTCAAGAACTCGATCACCTCCGGCTGCAGTTAACAGCTGATGGCCGGGTCACCTCAGGCTGCTTGGCCCGGGCTGGCATGCCTGATTGGCGCATCTGGTTCAATAACTCAGCGAACGCGCCCTTCACTGTGGTATTCTGCGTTTCGGCGGCCGAAGTTAGTTCTCCCCTGGCGTCGTGGATGTTGCGTCTCGTCGTTAAGCCCGCCCACGTCGTCGGAGTGGAGTACCAGGCGAGCACCGTCCATGCGCTCTTGAGCGGACCCGGCGACGGCCCGGGCCGCGTGTGGCGCTCTCTGATCCGGTTGCTTGATGGTATGAAGCGGCGCTCAGGTGCCCCCATCCTTGACAAGTCCCTCTCGAAGCTTACTCTGCCCCCGGCGCTATCGGCTCATTCGCCATCGTCAGCTTTGTGGACTCCATTATTCAGTTCAAGGCAAAGGAGACCTTCTGCGACGCCGAGGCTTGCTTGGCCGCCATCCTCCTCGTCGCCAACTTCATCAAGGGGAGCCTCGGCACTGTCAACAACGTTGACCACTTTCTCCGAATCACGATCACATTGCCCAACGCCGACGCCTTTGATGCCAACATCTCTGCCGATGCTATCATCTCTACCGATGCCAATACCCTTGAGGATGTCGACACCCCTGACGACGTCAACCCCCCCGACGATGTCAACGCCGCTACCGACATCAACACCGCTGCAGACGTCAACACCCCTGCCGGCACCATCGCCTCCCCTGGCTCCGTCTCTGCCTCCAACCAGCACGAGCCGGGCACACCCGCTGGCCACAAGCCGGCTCAGTCCTTCGAAATCATTAATCTCGTGTCCAGCGATGGAGATACCACAGACGACGGTGATTTGGTTCCGTCCCCGATTAGGGCGTATGACGACGACGACGACGACAGCCCCGACGGGCTGCTCGAGGGCGAGGAAGTATCCCTCTTGAGCGCCTACAGCATTGAGGACGACGCCGAGCTATGGGCGCGAGCCTGCCGCTTCTTCGGACACCGCACATGCCTCACCGGCTGCGACGACAAGGTGTCCATCAAGGGCACCAACTTCCCGTTGAGGCCGCAGCAGGCGTTCGACGTGTACAAGGTGCTCACGGAATGGCTCGCGGCTGGTGGCGAGACGACGGGGGCCATTGCTGCCCACAATATGGGCTTGGGAAAGACCTTCCTCTCCTTTGCAGTCAGCGCCATCCGACGGCTTGCGGTCATGTGCATGGAGCATGTGCGTGAGTTCTCCCACCTACACGCCTCGGACTCCGACGAAAGCGCTTGCCTGGTGGCTGGAGCGTTCGGTATCGAGTGCTACTGCTCTCCGGAGTCGCTCACCCGGCGCCTCGCCCCCCGGGTCGTGTACGCTCCGGCGCTTATGTTCCAGGTCCGGTCCCTGTACCAGAAGAACCTCGAGGCAGCCCAGGCATACTTCCAGCACGACATCCTGAGTCCTCCAACGGAATGTCGAAGAGTCCTTTAATGAGGGCTTCGCGTGCGAGATTTGGTTCTTTGGCGATGAAATTCCTGAGGTCAAAGTGCTGGACGTCTTTGACAAGGAGAAGTTTTGGTGGCTGCAGAAGCCCGCGAAGAGATGGATGAGGAATACGGCAACGAAGAGGAGGCATCCGAACACTGGGGCATTCAATATATGACAGTATCGTGCGAGTGGGCCAGAGCCATTAAAACGGGTTGTATCCGCCAACATGGTCGTCGGCGGATGCATCGAGAGCCACGGAGGTGTGAGCGTTCTTGGGTCGACAGTCCTGGACCACATGAGTGGGAAGGATTGGGAGGGGCTGAGGAAGAAAGGCCCTGACCATATCCGAGCCTGGCTCCAAGAGATGGATTGGATCGACGGACTGCGCTGCCCGCGGTTACTAAAGATGTTCTGGCTCCTGGCGCACGTTGTCGGTTGTACCACCGACAACTTGAAGTAGGTAGTCCACACCAAGCCGTTGCCGTGATCGACCCACCTCTTGCTACTGCTGTTGAATGCCAACCCAATGAAGGTCACCGCGTCCCGCCTGGCCGAGAGGAGAATCTTTCTTCGCCCCGGCAAATCCTCCCACCACTCGGCCTGCACTCGCTCGTCCTGGTCGTTGACTGGTTCCCGCGCGAGCTTGCTCCAGCAACACCAGCCCTTATTGGAATGGCTGGCCGCCGTGAGCCTGTGCGTCCGTCACCCCCTGAAACAAGCCACAGAGGTTCTGGCCGTGACGGCGCAATACTAATGGAACTTTCAAAAAACTGGGTTTCGTTCTCCTAGAGAAGCTCAAACTTTACTTCGCGCCACGTCGGATGCCGCGGGACAGATGGCCAAAGAACATGGCCAAATACTCGCAGCCTCTCAGGTCTCTGTCGTGCACCGAACTCGAAGCGTCTTCACTCCTACATCGCTTTCCCTGTATCAATGGACGAAGTCGAAGCCGAGCAAGAGGTACAGGGGGAGGGCGTTTTCGAGACCGAATGCCTCACCTTGCATCCCAATGGAGACGCCGTGCTCGTTGTTCCGGGCCGAAATGCCTCACCAACAAAGGAATTCTTGGTCTCCTCCGGCGTTCTGAGTGTCGCGTCAGACTACTTCAAGTCTCTCTTCAGCCCAGACTTCAACGAAGGCTCAGAGACGCAACGTGGAAACCGCCCCAGAATTCCACTTGAAGGCGATGATCCAGAAGCGATGCAGGTTATCCTATCTATCCTGTATTTTCAAAACCATACACGCTACGAAGCGCTCGAACCTCGGGAGCTCGCAGCAATCGCAGTTCAGACCGACAAGTACGACTGTGCCAGAGCCCTTAAACCCTGGATTTCCGTTTGGCTAGCCGTTGACGGAAACCAAACGGCAGAGGATCTGGGCCTCCTTCTGTCGGCAGCTTACTTTTTCCGCGCCCCTGGCGCCTTGAAGCAAATATCCAGCCTGGCAATTCGTAAAGTCGGTTTTGATATTGTGTCATCGTGGCCTAACCAGGAAATCACGTCGTTATTGCCACCGGAGCTTACAGGCAAGCGCAGTCATCAATCGCCCTGAACATATTGACAGCTGACAGATCCTAGCGACCGTGGACGATCGGATACAATTACTGCTAAGTCGCTTACACGGAATACTACAAGCCGGCGAGGAGTCCCTGCAGGGCAACTCCCGGGGCTTTGAGATGACCGGCCGGATGTGCCTCCAGTGTGGCAGACGTCACCCCGAGACTGCAAAAAAGTGCCACCCCTGCAGCAATAACGTCCTCTATCCGGAATATTGTACCAGCCAGTCACGAGTGTGCGAGTACTTTTCAATCATGAGACAGAAAGGCCTGTGGCCTTCAGTGGTGCCCTTCAAACGTTTAGCGGCTGCTGACCTTGCCAAGCAGCTCGAGTTGGCGGCTTGTGACTGCCGACATACATGCAAGGCAAGTCATTGTCCTCTGCGAGTGGAACTGGAGAGCATATCTCGGACGGTGAACCGCACCGTCCAGCATGTCAAAGGCATCACATTTGAGGATTTTTCTTCTGCCTAGATGGGCAACTGCCTCAATGCTACAGTATTTCTAGCATGCAAATATGTTAACCACAGATGTGCCATGACGCTCATGTGGAAGTGATACTCCTATCGCAAGTGAGATGCGGCGAAGCACGCGACATTGTCGACCTAATGGATGAATGTCCATTCTAACATGACGCTAGTGTGACAAGTAGTATGGATATAAAATTCGAAGGGAGTGCACTTCTCCCATGAAGTATGGGATAGCGGAGGATTGTGCCGACTTGGAAGACACCATTGCGAGAGGGGGTTCGGCGAGGCGTTTAGTGTTTGGGAACGAGCGGGTTGGGCCGCTAAACTGGTGGAACGCAATTTTGGAGCCGGGCCCGCCAAGGGCCAACCAACAGGAGCGCTAGTGTCCCATCGTCGGGGGCCCCGCAATACCCGTCACCATCGACATCATTGGCGGCCGTAACTCGTCTTCGTCGTCCTCGAGAACGATCTCGACACGTTCAATCCAACCACCATTAGACGCGATGACTCTTTCAACCTCAGACAACGGCGCTCCCGCCGTCTTCGTTGGCAGAATGGCCGTCTTCCCTCGTGTTCATCGTCTCTGCCGACTCCACTGCCCTGACGCCAACACGCACATCACGACCGAAAACTGCCACCAACATGCCCCCCGCCAGCGTTCACGCGAAGATAAGTACGACTCGGACGACTCTTTCACGCCCGAGGAACCCATCTTCAACGTGGACGAAGAAGCGTCCGATGCCGAGTCCAATATCACCGAGGCCGACCCTGCCGACACCACTGCCAGGTCAACGTCGAAGATCTTGCAGACCTCCTCGACGGTGTCCACCCTCCAGAGTACTACCGTTGCATAGCAGAAGATGTCAACGATGGCGACCTTGATGCGCAGGATTACAGTCCTGGGACGGAAGCACTTTTAAGTGCAGTCGAGGACCATTGGAAGTGGTGGGTTCTAAAGCCACTCCGGCCCTTGAACCAAATCTGACGTTACGGACGTACAGCTTCTACAAAACGAACGGGTTCGGCGATCCCGACTGGCGACTCGAGTCGATCAAGGTTAGCATACTCAAGAGCTTCTTCACATGGCGGCTCGACCTCAAGGCCGGCAAGGGTGGCAGAAGGATCAAGGGCATCAAGAACAGCAGCTCGCTCGGCACGACCTGGAAGGTGTTCCGTCTCGTCTACGAGAGGGCCGTGGCCGCGAAACTCGACTCGAAACTGAACCGTCAGATGCACAAGGTTTGCCGCCGCTTCTGTAGCTTTGTGTCATACACTAAAAGACTAGGTCCTACGGAAACTCGCCGAGGAACGCGGCTTGAGTGATAAGACGAGAGAAAACCGCTGCATGACGATCGACGACCTCAAGGAGCAGATCGAGACGACGGTGGGCACCACAAAGAAGTCCTTTTACCTCGGCGAGCTTCGTACCCTCGCGGTCCTATTTCTCCTGCTGCTCGCCCCTGCTGGTGCCCGCCCTCAGGCCATCTTGCGGCTCCGCTTCAGAGACATGCGGGTGGTGCTGGCGAGAGACCCTGAAGGGGGGCCGCACAAGCTTCGAGTGTGATGTCGGCACTACGACGGGCGATCAGGAGCCAGCGTCAGGTGGCTTCTGACCCCATGCAGCGTACCTAGTACTTGTTAGTCGCATCGACGCGACGGTATGACAGACCACTTACGCCTCAGAGTATGCATGGATGCTGGGGTCCTTCATGTCTCTCCGGACTGCAGCAGAAAAGACGGTCACATCATCTTCGGTCCACCGTAGGCCATCAACGAAGAGCCGGCGACTGATCCCCTCGATGTTGTCTGTGAACATCGCCGCCGCGACCCGGCCTATTTCCTTAAGCTTGCTGTCTTTTGCCCAACCTCCAATGGGAACAAATTCTTTTCTCCCATCGACATTTATGAAGCCGGCTCTCTTCAGTCGGCCTTGAAATTGGGGGGCCCCGTCGATTGGTTGCCCCGATGAAGCTGCTGCATCGAGTATGTACTTTGACCACTGGAAGATACTCGTCTTTTCGAAGTCTTCTTCGTTACCCTTGAGGGGGTATGAGTGGTCCCAGTACTCGAACCAGCCACCGGGGTTGAGGAACCTGCGAGCCAGTCAACCGCCATTCCCGGGAACCCGGTTTCAAACTCACTGGAAAACTTGGCCAAGGAGACCGTCCCAGTCCTTGATGGAACCGATCATACTTCGGCAAAAGATGAAGTCAAACTTTCGTGAGAATGTCCATGGGTCGTCAAGATTGTCGATCTCGAAGCGAACGTTGGGTGGCACGCTGTGGTGCATGTCAGCTATGCTCGCGAGCGATCTGGTCAACGCACAATTCAGGCTGCATCGGACTGATATCAACCCCGATGACCTCGGATTCGGGATACGCATCCGCTTCCCTCGATCGTCAGCCCTACACTGGATAGAAGACTCTGATGCACTGACCAAAATCAATTGCCCATATTCCAGTCCCCGTCCCTATATCGAGAACCCTCCCGAAAGTCTTCTCCGGATTAAGGAACAGGGGCTTAGGGAACGTGGATCTCCAGAGATGGTGCATCAGGTCTGTATCTGTTCAGCACCAGACCCTCATGTTCCCGGGGAGAACTCACCAAGTCTTTTCATTTCCGTCTACATCGAAGTCAGCCCAGCTCATAATCTTCTGGGCGGCGGAAGCCACATCGTCATTTGGCAGGGGATACCACGTAGCTTCCTTTTGAAATCCATGATATGCCCGGCCGTTCTCGATCTGGGGTCGCAGGACGTCCGATGTTATTGAAAATGTCGAATCAGCGTCTCCCTGTCGATGTCAGCACCGCAAGGCGATCAGCCGGACCACTTACGGTTTGGATCGCAGAGTCTGCTCCGGGAGTGTTTGGATCGATCTCGAGCATTTCACGCTCGGGTGTGCCATTTGGGTCAGAAGGGTTTTCTGCGTGAGTGGGTGAGCTTGCCATTTCGTGGGTCTAAGGGGCAGGAACAAACTGAGATGAACGAGGGAAAAATAAGGGGACCAAACCCCCCAAATAGGCATACATCCATCTTTCACCCTGGCCTCGCAAGCCCAGAGCGACATCTCGGCGGCAGTGACCATCTACCCTCCCCTTGGGGGGTCCTGTTCACTGCCTTCCCAGGTGTACAGCATGGTGGTATGACAGGCTCACCCACGCCGGCAAGGTCGTCCATGATTGGCCACCGCAAGTCGTCGTCGGAAACGGGGCCCCGTCGAGACCGAAGGCACGACGGCAGGGTTGCGACCACCAATCACGAGCTAATTGTGAGGCATTTATGGAGCAGCAGATCTGGATAAATTACCAAATCTTTTCTGAAGCTGCCCAAATCTTTTGAGAAATTGCCCAAACCTTCTGCGTCAGAGTCCAAAACATTCCGGCAAAACCCCAGTTCTTTCCCACCTCAACCGAAGTCTTTCCTTGTAGCCCGAGTTTCGCTCTCCAAACCGATCTTCCAACGGCCATGGCCATGCAGTTTTCAAGCCTGGAGACATCAATGTCGCCAAAACTTCTCCTTGTCCAAGACGGCCAGCACTTTGACCTCAGGGATTTCATCGCCAAAGAACCAAATCTCGCACGCGAAGCCCTCATTAATGGACTCTTCGACATTCCGTTGGAGGACTCACACCTCCACCTCATCCTCGCCCAAGAGTCCATTCGTCGAGCAGCGACAGTCAAAAGGGACACCACGCCATATCGCCTTGGTTGTGTTCTAAGAGACTGTGGGTCTGATGCCATCGGTCAAGATACCGTCGAGGCAAGACTTTACAAAGCAGGAGGGCCGAAAGCAGTGGCTGTGTACGCCGCCGCTCTGCAGGACAAGACGAAGGGCGAGAGGGAGAAGACATTGGGTATCACGAGGGTCGATGTACATGTCGCCTCACTCTCAACCCCGGATCTCATTTCGTTGGCGAACTGCATTGACAAGCTAGAGCTGCATCCTGACCTCCGGTACCTCCTTGATCGAGCACGAAGAACCAAGCCAAGGGAAGCTCGAGTCAAACGTCTTCCTGGCAGCCAAAGACGACGCACCACAAAGCATCCATCTGGTGCTGCTTCCGCTTCTGGATACGGTCAAAACGGCGACAAGTTGTCCTCTGGCAAAGAAGCAGTGACGCCGGTCACTTCTGAAGTTCCCATGCTCGAGCCCGACTCTATCAACAACCTCTGCAACCTGACGATACCGCACTTTCAAACTATGTTTCCAGATCCAACTGATCTAGGCCATTTCATTTGTCCCGGCACTTTTGCCTCTTATCTCGAACCAGACGCAGTGGACTTCACCACCGACCACGGATTCTCGGAATAGAATGTGAAGATCACCGTCGTTCCTTCATTGACGGTGATCTGTCCGCTCTGCACATGGGTGATGGTGCCCTTCTGCATTGCAAGGTCGCCTACGGAGGGAGGCTGTCCGGTGACAATGATGGGGACGATATGCGTCGGTCTCGTGATCGCAAAAGTGCAGAACCCTTCTGCTCGCAGATCGTTACCGGAGTCTTCTTCGCGACGTATCTATTGATCGGTGAGTCGCCACTCTCTCATGCAGTGACTGATTGATTGCACCTTTCCATTTGTCACCAGCGCATGCCACAGTGCTGTCCTGGACCGTTCCAATCCTTGGGCGGCACAAGACGTTGACACCCTTTCCAGATTGCTAGGCGTCCAAATAGCATTCTCCAGACCCGAAACCACAGCCGCAAGGACCTCTGATGGAACGTCGAGGGGCTCCTGTCGTATGTCGGTCATTTTTCTCCTTGTCGACCAAAATTCTACCCCGCCGAACCTCGCCGCGGTCGCGATTTTTTTGGGGCATCCTGCCTAGCCCCGCATTGAACGACGATGAGTCTGGCCACGTGACTCTCTGGGTTCGGGCGGTAGTATGGGGGTCGTCACCACCTCTCTGTGGGTCTTTGTGGTGGACCAGCCAGCAAGACGGGCATGTCCAGGACCTCAAGATCCGGGATTATGTCGCAACGCACGACTGGAAGACTTAGCCAATGGATCAGACTTGTGCGCATCTTTTGATACTACTTTCGTACTGTTAGGACCTTAGAAGACAGTTTGTCGTGGTGGTTGACGGTCGCATCCCTCGTCCAGCGAACTTGCCACGTGCCCCTCCGACGTGTACCGATGCACCCTCACAGCGCCCACCACTCCGTTTTAATCCCAATGCCGAGGTTTTACCGAGCTCTGGTACGGTCGTGCGTTCAACGCTCGAACCCCATGTCCAGGTCCCGCCCGCCAATCTGCTTTCAACCTCTCTTCAGCTCGAGTTGCGCCGACCCTAGCAGCTTTCAATCACCTCTCTCGCCTTGGACCAGAACATCGGCAGCATCCTCGACAAGATGAGGCCCGTTTGAGAAAGTGCGGCACATGGCTAAAAGAGACTATACCGCTAAACCAGATGTGACCCGCCCGGACTCTTCTCTTCCCCTCGCCATCGTCCGGTCCTCCAAACGCTCCTGCATTTGCCAATCCTTTGCCATCCTTTGGTCCTCTCCATATCGACTCGACTGTAGCAGCCTCGCCGTCAATATCCCGCACCAGTCTCGCCTGCAGTGAGGGACTCTCGGTCGGCACCGGATTCATGTCGCGAGCCACGCGCCCAGGCCATCGTCACGACTTTGAGATCGCCATTGTGTGTGCCCCCTCACCCTTGAAGACGATGCCGTCGTGATACTCTTCGACCAAAACTGGAACCAGGGGGCGGAGGTGAACAACCCCCCATACCGCCGGTTGCATCGGGCGCCACGACTTTGTCGTAGCCCACATGCCCGGAATGGGGAAGCCAATACCACCGCCGTCGCTGCCAACTGTCGTAGGAACTGGCCTAGCGTCAGACTTGGCCATGTCGTTGGTGGTGATACCTCATTGGAAACGGGGCGCAGTAACCGCCGAGAATGGTCGTACGGACCTAATGACTGGAGGGGAATAGAATGAACGCAGGGGAATGGCCGTACGAATAGAATGACCGCGTGAATGACCGCAGCAAAATGGTCGTTTGGACAGAATGACGGCATTAGTACGGGTACCGTGCCATGGTGAAAGGCGCTGGTTGCTCGGCACAACTCGGAGCTCTGACTAGACGATGCGACCCTTCCGTCCGCCCCTCATTGGCGTTGCAATCATGGCGGTGCAGACCAGAGTGGCCTCTTGTCCCTCGTGAACAGAAGGACAATTAGTACTGTAACCCTGCGCATTGTCATCCGCCCTCTTGTCCACAAGCAGCTTCACAATCTCGATATGGCCTCGAGATGAGGCGGCCCTCAGAGCGTTGCCGAACCTGCCGCCCTGCGCGTTGACGTCCGCCCCCTTGTCCAAGAGCAGCTGCACAATCTTGACATGGTCTTGAAACGAGGCGGCATACAGAGCGTTGCCGAACCTACCGCCGTTGACGTCCGCCCCCTTGTCCAAGAGCAGCTTCACAATCTCGCCATAGCCTCGAGATGAGGCGGCCTCCAGAGCGTTGCCGAACCTACCGCCCTGCGCGTTGACGTCCGCCCCCTTCTCCACGAGCAGCTTCACAATCTCGACATGGCCTCCGAATGAGGCGGCCTCCAGAGCGTTGCCGAACCTACCGACGTTGACGTCCGCACCCTTGTCCAAGAGCAGCTTCACAATCTCGCCATAGCCTCGAGATGAGGCGGCCTGAAGAGCGTTGCCGTAGGTGCCGCCCTGCGCGTTGACGTCTGCCCCCTTTTCAACCAGTTCTCGTGCCACTCCAACGAGTCCGCTTAGGCAAGCATAGTAGAGCCTCGATCCTCTTGGCCGTCCAGGGTCTTTCATCCATGCCTGGTCGGGCTGATACAAGCGACTCCAACGCTGGAATGTGTTCCTGTCTTCCAGGAACTTCACTATGCCTCGGAATGAATCTTCGCAGTTCTCCGCTGGAGCACCATGCTTTGTCCAAATCTCCGCTGCCAACCGAGCCATGGGGAAGTTTCGCTTGATGTCTTTATTAGCGCCCGTGATGTCGGTGAGGTAGGTGAGAGACGTCTTCGTGATTATAATACTAGCCTTTGGTTGTTGAAAGTCGGCTCGGCTTTGAAGGAACTCTTTCACGGAGAAATGGGCGAGGTGGAGCTCCTTCCTGATCTCACCGTCATATTTGGTCATCTCGATGATGGACAGCAGGCTTGGGCCGTGCCGGAGAACATCATCGTCTCCGAAAACCCGGCCGTCGACATCAAAAGACGGCGGCTCCGCTTCGGTGTCTGTCGCAATGATCTCAATTGCCTCGGGTACTGTCACGGGCCGGTCGCAATACACCAGAAAGTGGAAGAGGCGGGTGGCGCTGTTTCGGGCAGCTTTCGGTATGTTGCAGAGCATGCGCTCGTACGTTTCATTCAGATCTTCGGGCAAATGATCGAGCGCGGCTTTGACGGCCTTGGGGCTCGAACACCTCGCGATATTGTCCAGTTGACAGGCTGCCCATCGGAACCTATCGTGGAAGTCAGTGCTTGTTCTGGGCACGGGTCAAAGTAGCAACGCACATGCCATCCGCTCCGCCGCCAACTTTGTTACGTATCAGTTCAAGAAGATCCTGCGACAGTCGCTTCTCAATAAACTCTTGTCGAATAGTGAGCTGTGCTGAGACGTAGGAACTGATGTCGTCATTCACGGCCTGCTTGTCCAGCCGCATGTGGTTATCCTCGCTTATCGTGGCGGGGATTTCCCGTAGAAACTCGGCTTCAGGCCGACTGGTGCAAATCAGCTGAACATGACTTAGCTCGGGCCTGGAAGTGATGTCTTTGATCCAGGAGAGAAGATTCGTCCTGGTCGTCGATTCGTCCAAGGCATCGAGAACAACGACGACCTTCTTCTGGGCTGCAAGCATCTTGATCACAACGTCCTCAAGTGCCTTCGTGCCAGGCTGTTGAAGGCCATCCTGGTGTGCCTGGAATGAAACATCGAGAACCGACGGCCCTGCCCCGCTTTGATAGAGCTGGAAGGCAAGCGACCGCAGCATGCCGTCCACGCTCTGCTTCGTCGTGTCGCTAAAGTCGAAGAAGAAGCTGATGACAAGCTGGTCCTTGTCCGCCGCGACGTGGTCCAGCACCGTCGTGCTGAGAACCGTCTTGCCACATCCTGCGAAGCCATGCAGCCACAGATGCCGACGAGAGCCTGAGTGCCATGACTGAAAGACAGGGTGAGCCAGGAGCCACGCGCCGGTTCCTTCATGCCGGAGCTTTCTCGCGTGGTTGGCGTATGTAGACGGGTCGGGCGGCTGCAGCCATCGCTCCATTCTGTCGGTGTGGAGGCCAGTCCTGATGGAATTCGCTACAGTTGTGACTGCCACCAGTTTGTGTTGCGCACTCTCGAGTTTCTGGTCCACTACCTCTCATCAGAATGCGTCATGCAAAGAAGGCGGGCATACTAACTGGCACCGAGAGTCTCGGCAATTGGCCGCTCTGCTTCGACTTTGCTGGCCGGGATCTGCTGCAGAAGCTCCTTCGCATACGCCGCCGCCATCACCGCCGCATACCCCTGCCACACCTTGTTCTTGTGCGAGTCGGCGTAGTCGCAGATGCCGCGGATCACCAGACACGGGAAGTGGTTCATCAGGCCCGCCGCCTCCGTCTCAAAGCAGAGCACGCCCTTCTCCGCCGCAAGCTGATCGCGGATTCGAACATCCTTCACCAGCTGGTTCGCGCTGGCGATCAATCCGTAGTGGATGGCGGGGTTGTCCTGATGCTCCCCTCGCACCGGCCTGACCACCACATGTTTCGGGTCGCTGCCGCACACGACTCTGCATTCGTCCAGAGAGTCTGGGTGGACGACGTTGGACTTGTAGAGCCTATCGCTGTGAAGAGGTGGGCGCGAATACTCGCTTCTCAGCCGCGGCCATTCCCGAAGTGCTTTGTCGATGCTGGTCTCGAGCTGATGCCCCTTCCTCTTGTGTTTGCTCTTCAATCCGGCGACCGCCGTCCGGAGCGCCATCGGCGGCTGGTCCAGAAAGTCCATGTGCTCGAAGGAAATCTCCTTGTTCTGGACGGCCTTGCCGTAGTCGTACTGGAACACGCCGCCTTTTCCGCCGTCACGGCTGCTGACGACGACGTCGCCGAGCCGTATATCGTGCTTTGAGCTTGGTGCCCCGCCTCCGATGCCGACCATCAGTCCGATGCGCACGTTGGGAAAGCTATGCAGCAGATCTCGGGCGACCGCGGTCGCCGAGCAAACGCCGTACTCGCCATCGGGCAGGACGGCGATGACAATGCTGTGCTTGCCAATCCTCCCTAGCGCGTAGCTGTTGTTGTCGTGCCGGGCAAGTAGAGGGATTTCGTCGTCTTCCTCGTCGAGCAGGGCTTGGGCGGCGACAAACTCGAGCGGAAGGGCGCAGATCCAGCCGACGGTATACTGTTGCGGGTCGGGCATGGCTGGTCTGATCAATCGGCGGAAATGAGGTCGGGAGAAGCTGGTGGAGACCCTTAGTTGGAGAGGAAGATGAAGAGACAGACGGGTGCCCGGAAGATGTCCGACGGAGGAACGATCAGGCTGTGCTTGCACGTGGTTGGGGGCCAGAACGCCTCGGCGCCTGCCTGCAGCATCCCCTCGTTGGTCGGTCGTATTGCCGCACGTGATTGGGTGACGCCGCAACGTCGTCGGTCAAGACCTCGATGACCTTTCTCCAGTCCAGTCAGGTATCTGTCGAACGAAGCCAGCAAAGCTAGTGGGATCCATTGTCCAGTATTCAGCCCCCTGGGCAACAATGTCGGTCGCAATTTCCGTCCTGTTTCGCGACCCTTGGTCGGGATTTCGTCATCTTGATGGGCTGCGGAAGGAGGTGGATCGAATCGCTCGGAATGGCTTGTTCTGAATCGTGGCCGCGGTGTATATGTTTCCTTGTGTCTCGTCTCGTTGAAGTCGGGGGGGGGGGGGGGCGGTTGGAATATGTACCGACGTCGGGATCGAGTTCGACAAGGGTTGGCCCTGAACTCGAAGGCTTTGGTAGTCAGCTCAGAAGCTTAGTCACGCGGTACACCACGTGAAAGATCGGCCCAGTTCCACCCCTCCCCAGGATGCGGGGTTTCCCTCGTGGTCCCCGACAATAATCCAGCAAGGCAACGAGTGGACCCATCCGCTCCCAGCACCATCCGTGGTCAACGTCGCCATGGTCGATGACCGAAGGCAGGCTTGTCGAACAAAGAACAGCCACCACGACCCGACACACTTTAGGTGAAAGGGACAAATTGCTTTGGAGCGCTTTCTTCGAGCGACGCAGATTGACATCGTGGTCTGCCGCTGCGAGGCTACATGGAGAATGGCGCGTCATTGGCGGATGCAAGCCCACGATCACATGGTCTCAGTGTCGGCACCGATCGACTTTGCTCTGCAGAGATACTATACCGTTGCAATGTCGTCTGCTGACTCTCAAAGCACAATGCAGCATTCGAAGACCTCGTACCGATCATTCAAGCTCTACTCCCGCAACGCCCCGATGCCCTCCTCGTGTGGCCTGCCCGTCGATAGACATTCGACAAGCGGGAGGGCCTCGACAGCAGGCAAGCTCGACTCCATAACCCCGCACCCTTCGCGATCAGGCCGACCAGCTGTGCACCGAAGATGATGGTACTATCCCCTCCATCTAGACTGTGGTTGCCAACTTCCAGACCCTCCCTTGCCACCGTATCTCTTTCAATGATGTTCATTAAGTTCCATCCTACTTTCACAGGCTGTCTCTAGTAATGCACCAGGCCGTGAGCAATCGCGTCGTGTCCACTTCAAAACGTCAGCCGCATCAGTTGCCATCGCCAAATCGTCCTCCACTTGCATAGTTGTCGATCTTTGGAGTCTCCCGCAGCGTTAAAGCAAGAATCGGTGCCCACGGTGAGGAGGGGTTGTTCTGGGCGTTTTGTCTGCATCTTCGACCACTTTGGCGTCGGAGGGTCCGTTGTCTCCATCGCCTGTGGCCAGTGCGTGCGCCTAAATATATGGGGCTTGGACATGGCATGTCTCGTGGCTCGCTATACTGGTCGGGTCGCTCCCCAGAACAAGTCGGGGGCGGGGGGGTTGGAGTTGAGCCGCCAAAATCGGCGGCACCCCACGCGTCTTCTTTCAACGTCAATTGCACCAACGCAAGGCCAATTGGTCCCTTTTCAAGCACGACTCTCCACCCAGCAGTCCAAAAGCGCACGCATGACCGCTCGCTTCCTCGTATCCAGAGGCAATCACACCCTCAGGACGTCGCGCTACCACACCTGGCAAAGAGCGAAGACCCACTAGCCACTACCATCCCCCAGTAGGCATTACTTCGCTGCTGGGAACCTGTCGAATCGGCGTTTCCTGCCTTAACGGGCTCTTGACCGGGCTTCGCTCTCCAATCTCACTACTTGTTAGACTGCCCAGCTGCCTGGTTTCTCAAACGTTTCTCTTGATCCACTCCTCCATGTTCCCCAGAAGGTTCATGAGGGCGGTGCTCTGGCAAGAGTCCCGTTGACGACTGTCTCGGAAATGATCTGCGGTCGCGTATCGGATCAAATGACCCTGGTGCATGACCAATGCTCTAGCTTGTGTGGTAAGGCATCCCTTGAGCGACTCTCGCCGTTTCCACGATTCCCTTCACGCCAGTCTTGAGACTTCTGCTCACCATAGATTCTACTTCCAGGTGCAGCTGCCGCGCGCTCATGCCTAGACCTATGGGCTGATTGTCTTCTCACGTTGGACCATGATGCCGTTCCCATCGGAGCTGCTTCCACGTGGTGGGTGGCTCTTCGACTTCATTTGTGAGGACACCTTGGTGGGCCCACCGGCGATGCAAAGGCTTGGCTGCGAGGTACTTGAGTACTGTAGGGCATGCGTCGATCTACCTATCATCTGGCCTGCCACACCGTGGAAGAACGCTACTGTACGTGCTTCCACGCTCTTACACGGTCATCAAAAAACCCGACATGGGCATTCGCTTTGAATTGTATACTCGAGTTGGCTGTGGAACGGCGGCCAGCGAAGAGACGACCAGTTTCGCTGCCCCGATGGCGAAGCGACTCGCCGTTCCTTCGGCCTGCCCTCGACATCGCATCGAGGACCATGGCTGCTCAATCGCCTTTCGATGACATTATCGTCCTCGATGACTCCTCGTCCGTCGTCGACTCCGATGATGTTGAGGGGGACGAGGCAACCCAGACCTCTGACGCCGACGCTGTGACCTTCAGCACCCAGCATGACACCCAGGACGGAAGCGCTGACTTCCATGCCCCGTCCAGCTCCTCACGTCGTCCATCCAGTTCGGGCCAGTCATGTCCTCTGTCATTTCTGCCGCTGCGTGACTGGGACCCTGCGAGTCCACCTAGCGAAAGCCCACCGACCATCCTCAAATACGCAATCGAGTGGAGGTTGACCTACAACAACCGGAGCAAGGCAAGGAACACAGAGCAAGAGGTGGTTCTCGCGCCATGCGACTACTGGCAAGCTGTACTGGAAGATAAAGTGCAGGAGGCCATGAGGAAGAAGCTTCCGCGGACGGCACCTACCAGCCCGGACGACACGACGATCGTCGTCTCAATGCGATCGAAACGGAACCTAGTCAAGACGTTTGACGGTCTTGCAATTGGAATGGGCCGTGGCGCCTGTGGTATTATATCTCGCAACTCTGATGATCCGCCTTGCCCTGATTCTGCAGCTCTCAGACCTCGAGCGCCAGCCGATGCATCTCTTCCGCCTTGCCGTGCTTGACCTGAGTATGCAGTACCCTTCCAAGATTTGTTGACGATGGTAAGCGTGTCGGGATGGTCCGCGCCCAGCACCTCGAACAGCAAATGTGCTTCTTGATCTCGAGTTCATGGGTTCATGGCGCATCCCCTCGTCAGCTTGAGTTGCGATTTGACGCGCTTGGACTGCTCTCGAGGCGAGCCTCTCGACCGTCCCCAGTTTGGCGTTGACGGATCGATTCGTCGCATTTGTCACAATGTCCAGCTGATGGGGTTGCATGTGACTGTACGACAACTGGACCTTCTCCAGTCACACGCGTCGTTATTCGAACGACATCTCAAGGCCTGATGCAATGCCGTCGTCCCGTTGAGAGCCATTCTGGCGACCTACGCATGAGCTGTCTTCTCGCACACCCCACTAGCGCCACGCTATGATGGAGATTAACCGGAGATGAGTGAATTTGAAGGAAAAGAGTGCCGCGACCGTTTTCGCTGGATAAGCCCTACAGATTAAGCACCTCCATCGAAAGCCGTAGAAGAATCACGCGTCCGGAGAAACAACCGAGCACAATAAGTGATCCAGTGGCAGCCGTTGCCAGCGGTCTATACTCGGAGGGCAGCCAGAGCAGCCTCCGCCCATCCTTTACAATCCAGACTGCATCACAACTTATTCCACGACCATGGTAGTCAGGCAGTGTTTGGAACGCCTTTGGTCGTTCGGCATCCGAAGCTGAAGGATACAGTGCCAGTATGCCGACTTCCGTAAAGAGGTTAGAATCTGTTTGTGCATCGAAAAGAATTTGACGCGCTGGCGCGCTGACCTCGAGCGTCTGTACGCACGTGCCCGTGGCCGCGTCCCAGATCTTGACGATATCATCGTCGGACCCTGATGCGAGCCGCGTGCCGTCCGCCGCGAAGGCTACCGACGAGACCGAGCCGGGGTGGCCCTCGAGCGTCCGTACGCATATGCCCGTGGCCGCGTCCCAGACCTTGACGGTGTGATCGTCCGACCCCGATGCGAGCTGCGTGCCGTCCGCCGTGAAGGCTACCGACGAGACGAAGCCGGCGTGGCCCTCGAGCGTCTGTACGCACGTGCCTGTGGCCGCGTCCCAGATCTTGACGGTGTGATCGTAGGACCCCGATGCGAGCCGTGTGCCGTCCGCCGCGAAGGCTACCGACGAGACCGAGCTGGCGTGGCCCTCGAGCGTCTGTACGCACGTGCCCGTGGCCGCGTCCCAGATCTTGACGATGTCATCGTCGGATCCTGATGCGAGCTGCGTGCCGTCCGCCGTGAAGGCTACCGACGAGACGAAGCCGGCGTGGCCCTCGAGCGTCTGTACGCATGTGCCCGTGGCCGCATCCCATATCTTGACGGTGTGATCGTAGGACCCCAATGCGAGCCGCGTGCCGTCCGCCGCGAACGCTACCGACGTGACCGAGCTGGCGTGGCCCTCGAGCGTCTGTAAGCACGTGCCCGTAGCCGCGTCCCATACCTTAACGGTCTTATCGTAGGATCCTGATGCGAGCCGCGTGCCGTCCGCCGCGAAGGCTACCGACGAGACTGGGCCGGAGTGGCCCTCGAGCGTCCGTACGCACGTGCCCGTGGCCGCATCCCATACCTTAATGGTCTTATCGTGGGACCCCGATGCGAGCCGCGTGCCGTTCGCCGTAAACGCTACCGACGAGACGAAGCCGGCGTGGCCCTCGAGCGTCTGTACGCACGTGCCCGTGGCCGCGTTCCAGACCTTGACGGTCTTGTCCTCGGATCCCGATGCGAGCCGCGTGCCGTCCGCCGCGAACGCTACCGACGTGACCGAGCTGGCGTGGCCCTCGAGCGTCTGTACGCACGTGCCCGTGGCCGCGTCCCATATCTTGACGGTCTTGTCCTCGGACCCCGATGCGAGCCACGGCCCGTCCGCCGCGAAGTCCACTGAGTTGACCATATCGTCGTGGCCCTCGAGCGTCTGTACGCACGTGCCCGTGGCCGCATCCCAGATCTTGACGGTGTGATCGTAGGACCCCGATGCGAGCCGTGTGCCGTCCGCCGTGTAGGCTACCGACGAGACCGATCCGCCGTGGCCCTCGAGCGTCTGCACGCACGCGTTCCAATCCAGCTGTATTAGCGATGGCGACATAACCCAGCTTGGCACATCGTGCTTGAAGAGGTTTCTCACTAGGCTTCGGGTAGGACTGAAGACGAGAGCCGATGCGTACAGTTGAAGTGGAGCAATCTCTATCGCTCCTTTATGGGATAAAACAAATCGACGGGCGTCCTGTACTAGGTCGGCTAACTGTTGCGCCCCTGCCGCTGACTGATGCAAGCGTTAGTCAATCTCTCGGACGAAATATGACGCGACTCACCACCAGCGCCTGAAGTTTCTGTACGGCTAGTACCGCTTGCGACATACTGCGCTGGAGACTCATAGCCTCCAGCCAATAAAGATACTTCCGCTGGAGGAAGATATGAACGAGGCCGCCGTCCTGGAGGTGCTCCAGTGTGGGCTTCTCTGCGGGATCTGCGTCCCGGAGATGATCGACCCAGTGCAGACACGAGTACCGCACAGAGGCCAACGGGTCGGGGTCCAGCTGGGGGAGGTCGTCGAAGGAGAATCCCGGGTCGGCCAGACTATAGATGTCACGGCGGAGTGTTCGCAACAATACCTCGATAGATTTTGAGAAAATGACGCGATGCTGGTGCGCGATCCCGCATGGTATGATCTGGACGGATGCTTTGTCTAGCAAGAATTCCTTTGCCGACTGATGCACAAAGTAGAGGATGCCCTCTCGGAGTGTCAGAAAAGAGCCGCATGATGCGATGATTTCTTCCAATGACTCGAGGTCATCGCCAAAGGAAGCCAGTGAATTGACGAGAGATATCAGCTCTTGCAATGTCACGGGGCGGTAGGCGACCGAGATGACGGCCAGGATCTGTTTGCACAGGTCTGCATCGTTCGAATCGCGAATGTGCTCCATCATCCGCTGGTACAGGGAATCGAGACCGGGTGGGAAATTCTTCAGGGCATTGAGCGTATGCCACTTGCGGGTCTTCGGGTTCGCAAGTTCTTGATAGACCAAAGCGACCCAGAGGAAGGTGTTGTTCGAGTTGTCGGTGAAGTGCCGATGGACGGCGTCCCGGGTTGCGTCGTCGTAGCCCTTCAACTGTGCCAGCTCGCCCACCTTCTGTCGGATGTAGACACGGACAGCGTCGGAGATCGAGTCCTCGTTCAGCTCGAGTCGGAGCGTGACCTGGGCGGTTGCAGCCAGCTTCTCCTCGATATCCGGCCAGTTACGGCTCGATATGATCCACTTGGCGCGAGAGGAGGCGGACACGCGAATGACGAAGTCAAGAAGCTGTGGCCGACCCGCACCGCACTCGTCAAGGGCATCGATGATGAGGACTGCGGCCTCTACGATGGGATCGCTGAGTATAGAGGTGAGAATCTTGGACATGACTTCCCAGGCGTTCAGTCCCTCGAACCGCTGCTTCCCGCCACCATCGTACTCCTTCCGAACGTGCGAGATGAGCGGCGGGTGCTGGCGGACGAGGGTATAGATCAGACCACGCACCACGGCCGTGGCGGTGTTCAGTTTCTGCTCTGTTGCCTGGCAGAAGAAGTAGGCTAGCTGATCGGCAGAGTCCTTCTCCAGCTCGTCGATGATGCCACAGAGAAGCATCGTCTTGCCCTTGCCGGGGTCGCCCCGGATCCAGAGCAGCCCGCGGGGATCTGTCCGCCACTGCTTGAAGTCGGGATTGTCCAGGACCCAGGCGTACGAGCCTCGGAGAAGGCCGCCCTTGGTGTCCTGGATGCGCGTCTTGTCGTGGATGGGATCTGTGTCGTATAGGTCGTGCAGGCACTCCTTGTCCTTCTCATCTTGCTGCATCTGCTCTTGTCGCCTGGTCTGGTATTGTATGGCGGAGGTGACGCCTTGTAGCTCGGAAAACTGCCGCTCCGCGGCGGAGGCGATGCCCTCAAGGTGAGAGCGAGCCTGCAGCGAGCCGCACTGGTCCGAGTCGCTCCGGACGGCGGCCTCGACTTGTTTGATGTCATCGAGCTGGCCGCCCCAGTCGTCCAGCACGACCACGTCCCTGAAGAAGACGGCGACGCGGCTGCGGTGGTAGAGGCAGACGCTCCTCATCTGGTACAGGAGGAGCTTCTGGTATAGCTGGACGATGCGCGTCTCAAGCTGGCCTCGCAATCCGTCGAAGGCGGATCCGGCACGCTCGTCGAGGAGGAGGTCCACCAGGTTCCAGTACCAGTCCATCCTCGACACGACGTAGGAAAGACCCTTACGGTTGATGCCCGGCTCGGTGAGGGGGTTCGAGAGCACCTGGTGCTGTTAGCATGCGACGCGGGCCGGGTAGAAGTCTGACCTCCAGGGCAAAGCTGACGCCGACCCAGGCGATGGCGGCTTCCGGGGAGGCCTGGACCGCCTTGTCCACTAGTCCCCTCACGACGCCGACTGCCTGCATAACGTCGCCAATCTGCTGCTTGATCGCTGCTTCTCTGGCCGTCTTCTGCAGTCCGACCCGGACGAGGCGCTCCATCTGGTGCCATCTCTGCTCCGGCTCGATCTCGTTCGCGGTCGGGAGTTCGGTCGACAGAAACTTCTCATAGGCGTCAACGATCTTGGGTTCGTCCGCCTTCAGCTCATCATACGCCTGGTTCCAGAGCCGCGCCTGGAGGCTTGCTGAGGAGGGCTGGGCAGCGACAGCGGGCTGTGGCGGGTTTGCTGGCGAGGGGACGCGATGAGGGGAGGTTGGCCGTGGGCTCCGGCTGAATATCCGCCGCAAACGAGACCCCATCATGCTTGCTGATCACGGCGACGATTCAAGCCGCGAGAGGGCCGTCTGGAGCGAAGTAAAAGGTCGATCGAATGCCGAGAGTTTCACGGACGGTGTTGGCCAAATTTGGAGGATCTATTGGTGCTGTGACGGACGAACCTCGCCAGCAATTCCAGTCCGTGTTTCTTCCTTCAACGTTTGGCTACCATCCAACTTGAACTTCCAGAGGCGCCCGCCCGCCATCGCACGCCCAAAATAGACCTGGCGGCTCTGCATGTTGCCCGACCATTGGTGGGCGCTCGATGGACTTTTGCTCACCACCAATGGACGCTCGCCAACGAGGGCGCCTGCAGGCGCTGAGGCACCCAACAGCAAATGGTGTCCCACAACTCCAGTCGTTCATGCCCAGGACTGTCCTGACGAGGCTTCGGTCTTCGACTGCAAACGGGGATTCCAGTATCTTCTTCGATGGCTCGTCTGCCTCTCAACTATCAACTCACCAAACATCCAACCTACCCCGCGCCACCCCGAGACCCTCCGCAACCCCGACGCGACGTGTTTCCCACCCGACCAGCGACCGCACTGCGACTGACGAGGCACGCGTAACTCCGACTACGCTCGCTGGACACGAAACAGACCGCATCGAGTCTATGAGGGAACAGCAGACTGCTGTTGCCTGTCCCGCCGCCGACAACACCAGCCGACTCGCCTGAACCCCCCGCCGACAATCAACCGTACGATCTCCCAAACCGATAGTAATCTTCACTCCTTGAAGACCCGTTCGCCATGTCGGATCGCCAGTACAATGCAAACGACTACACGGTGGGCTGGGTGTACGCGCTTCCGTTGGAGATGGCCGCCTCCAGGGGAATGCGCGATGTGGTCCACCCAAACCTGGTCGAGCAGGCATCGGGCGACCATAACAACTACGTCCTCGGCCAGGTCGCGGGACACAACGTCGTCATCGCTTGTCTGCCTGCAGGGATCTACGGAACGACGCCCGCGGCTACTGTTGCCAAAGACATGCTGCGCACCTTCAAGTCGATCCGCTTCGGTCTGGAGGTCGGGATCGGCGGCGGTGCACCATCGTCAGGCCATGACATCCGGCTGGGCGATATTGTCGTCAGCCAGCCGTCCGGGACGACTGGAGGCGTGATCCAGTACGACCGAGGGAAGGATGGATGTGACGGCTTCGAACGCACTGGGTCGCTCAACGCGCCGCCTCAACTCCTGTTGGCCGCGTTGGGTCGACTCCAGGCCGACCATCTTATGGGAAGCAGCCGCACCCCCGACTTCCTGTCGGAGCTCCTCGACAAATACCCGAAGATGAAAAAGGCATCGGCTTCCAGGGCGAGTCGAACAACTGTCTGTTCCAGGCCGAATACGAGCATGCGGGCGATGATTCTGGGTGCGAACATTGCGATCACACAAGAGCCGTGCAACGGGACGCCAGGGACGACGCCGATCCGGTGGTGCACTACGGCAACATTACCTCGGGCAACCTGGTGATCAAGAATGCGCGCACACGAGAACGACTGAGCAAGGAACTCGGGGTGCTCTGCTTCGAGATGGAGGCGGCTGGGCTGATGCAGGACTTTCCATGCCTGGTGATCCGCGGCATCTGCGACTACGCCGACTCGCACAAGAACAAGGCGTGGCAGGGGTATGCGGCGGCGGTGGCGGCGGCGTTCGCAAAGGAGCTCCTTTCGGTCATATTCCCCGAGCGGGTTCTCCAGGATAAGGCCATACCTCAGCTCGTCTCAGGTGAGTTGCAGTCGTGACGTCAAGAGTCAAATGTAACAGGGCTTCCGCTGATCGTTTGGAATAGACCCTGCGGTCCACGAGCTGTAGGCCGCCACCAACGAAACGATCTCGAAGCACGCAACGAAGCAAGACACTAGATACGAGAACGATAAACAGATCGAATGCCACCGGATTTTCAAAACCTCTCAATACGAAGACTTCAAGAACATCAACCCCGACCGTGTAGCGGGCACATGCAAGTGGGTGCTGGAGCACCCGCAGTACAAGAAGTGGCGACAGAGCTCGCACGACAACCTCCTCTGGATCTCGGCAGACCCTGGCTGCGGCAAGTCGGTGCTGGCGAAGGCTCTTATCGACGAGGACCTCGGAAACTCAAGCGATCAGAGGGTGTGCTACTTCTTCTTCAAGGACAACGAGGACCAGAACGACCTCGCGACAGCCCTGTGCGCTATCCTTCACCAGCTCTTCGGCAGGCTACCCCACGTCCTGCGCCACGCCGCAAACGCGTTTGAAAAGAACGGCCACAGTCTGCAAAATGAGGTGGACGAGCTGTGGCGTGTCTTTCTGGCCGCTGCAACGGATGAGTCTGCGGGGACTGTGATCTGCGTTTTCGACGCCCTGGACGAATGCCAGAGAGACGGCCGTCGAAAACTCATCCGAATAGTCACAGACTTCTATGCCCAGCGCGTCTCATCAGCGAGGACGTCCTCACTGAAATTTCTCGCAACGAGTCGCCCGTACCAGGACATTGAGTCTGGTTTCAGCGACATCCCCCCCGAGCTTCCATCGATTCGGCTAGCCGGCGAGGAGAGCAACGCAGACATCAGCGAGGAGATCAACCTTGTCATTCGACAGAAGGTACAGGAGCTTCGTACAGACCAGGAGGTGCGAGATATGTTGCTAGCGAAGCTGCTGGCAACGTCCAATCGAACCTATCTCTGGCTGCATCTCGTCTGGAACGAGCTACAGCAGAGCAGACGTAGCGAGACGGCACTCATGAAGAAGATCGACTCGCTTCCATCAACAGTGGAAGATGCTTACGAGCGCATTATCAGCAGACTTCGGCCCGATCAACGAGGCGAGGCGCAAATCCTCCTTCACATTGTCGTGGGTGCTCGACGGCCACTTACCCTCTGGGAGATGGACGTGGCATTCCAGCTGGCCATGGACTCGCCGGATGCGACAGCACATGCGGAGCTTGACCTGAATAGCGACCGTGTCAAGTCTGACATCCGAGAGCTTTGCGGCCTTTTCGTTTTCATCAGCGACAACCGAGTTTACTTGATACACCAGACGGCAAAGGAGTTCTTGGTTGCCAGAGAGGGCGGCAACGACGCAACTGGGGAGTTGTGGAGGCATTCGCTTCGAAGGGAGTCATCGAACCATATCATGACGCGAATTCGCGTCCAATATCTCTCCTTTCGCGACATTCGGGATGATGATCTCCATGAGGAAAGGGGAAACGACAACGCCAACAGGAAGGATTTCCCTTTACTGTAATACTCTGCGGCGAACTGGCCAGTGCATTTCCGGGATATGGACGACGCGGACGACGGCCTCCTCAACCTCGTCCTCATGCTCTATGACGCCCAGACGGAAAGGTTCGAAACATGGCTGTCGATATTCTGGAAATCTGCCCATCCATACATGGATCGACGTGGTCTCGGACCGCTGCATTTGGCCGCGTTGACCGGACACATTGAGGTGGTGAGACGGCTCATTCAGATTCATGCGGTAGACGTTGACGCGCGCGACAATGAGTCAAGGACTGCCCTCAGATGGGCAGCCCAGGAAGGCCACGCAGAGACTGTCAAGATTCTTTTGAAGAAGGGGGCGGACGTCAACGCGCAGGGCGGCGAGTACGGCAACGCTCTGCAGGCCGCCTCAGCCGAAGGCCATGTCGAGATTGTGAAGTTGCTCTTGGAGAATGGGGCGAACGTTAATGCGCAGGGCGGCTACTACGGCGGCGCTCTACAGGCCGCCTCATCTGACGGCGATGTACAAATTATGAAGCTGCTCTTGAAGTCAGGAGCGGACATCAACGCGCGGAACGACAAGTACGGGAACGCCCTCCAGGCCGCCGTATCCGAAGGCCATGTTGAGATTGTGAAGCTGCTCTTGGAAAAGGGGGCGGATCTCAACGCGCAGGTCGACGAGGACGGCAATGCTCTGCAGGCCGCCTCATACGAAGGCGACGCCGAGATTGTCAAGCTTCTCCTGAAGAAAGGGGCAGACATCAACGCGCAGGGCGGCGGCTACGGCAACGCTCTGCAGGCCGCCTCAACTGAAGGCCATGCCGAGGTTTTGAAGCTGCTCTTGGAGACGGGGGCGTATGTCAACGCGCTGGGCGGCAGGTACGGCAACGCTCTGCAAGCCTCCTTATCCAGAGGCCACATCGATATTTCGAATATGCTCTTGGAGAATGGGGCGAACGTCAATGCGCAGGGCGGCCAGACGGTCACACACTACTTTCATGGGCTGCCGGGAACGGATCTGAGTCAGCCATCAGCCTTCTGCTCAGCATAGGCAACGCTGATGTCAACGCGGGGGAGCATCCGGCCACACAGCGCTTTCCTGGGCTGCTCAAAACGGACATGAAGCGACTGTGAAGCTCCTTTTCAACACATCGATGCTGACAAGGCGGATACAAATGGCCGGACGCCTCTTCTCTGGGCCACTGAGAGGGGCCACTTTGTGGTGGTTAAGATGCTTGTCGGGCGAGGAGTCGTCAATATCTCCGTGGAGACGGTCTCACGGCAATGCAGCTTGCAGCACTGAACTACCATGAAGAAGTGGAAGCGCTCCTTCTTGCGAGCCATGCGCCCACTGTGGACGGCTTTTACGGTTTACAGGCCTTATTCATGGAAGCCATGGCATTTCCAGGTCCGTCTTGAACGCGTGGCCTGGCGCTCTTTGATGCAGTGAACATCTTCTTTTGCGGAAGGCTACCCCCGTCTTCGATAACCTCTCGAACGCTGCAAGTAGATTCCCATGATCATCCTGAAAGCTGCAGCAGTTTGCAAGCCGGGCCCGCCACACCAAAAGTAAAGGTTTGATGAAGCGGAGCTACAGTACGCACGAGGTGGCTAGGTCATCCGCGATCCAACCTGCGGCTGTCGTTGTCTCGGTGAAGCCCATCGCCTGATGACTGTTGTCAACGAGGATACTCCAGGCTATGCGTATGCTGGCCGATGAGGTTGGATGGTGTGGTGACTGTACGTGTCGAGGCGGGAGGTCGTGGGCAGTTCACCCCGGTTTCCGGACTTCACTAGTCTCTGGAAGCAACGGTCATCAACCCATCACTAGTTGCATACCCTTAGAATTGCAAGGTGCCCCCCGTCTTGGTTGTGTAGTGTACCTCACGACTGCGTGTCCCACATTGGCTAGCACTGTGTCATCACCCGCACCTCTTTGTCTGAAAAGTGTCAAGGAGTGTGGGAACCGGACACCGATTTCGAATCCGGCTGTACAAGACAGCGCACGATAAAGTCTAGAAATGGGTTTGCGGGGGAGGGGCGGCAGTGCCTGGACTAGTCGGTGATACTATCGGAGGTAACGACTGGCTGGCGCTGGGTCAAGAAAGGCTAGAACCTGGCAGCGATAGCGTGCACCAGACCCTGGACAACGTTGGGAAAGACTGGAACACGGACGAGGGGCTCATCTGGGTTTCCAGGACAGGGAGACAATGAGCGGCGATCACTTACAATGCGCGTCAAAGTACTGGCCCTTGGAGTACTGGTAGCGTGCAATGGACTTTTTCTTTCTGTTCCTTAACAAGAGCTCCATGTCGGTACGGACTGGACAACATTGGATTCGTAAGTACTTGTTCCCTCCCCCGAGCACACGGTGTCCTAGGCATCGGACTTGGTTGGCTGGATGGGGCAGTTCTGACTATCTCGATGAGCGATTTTTGGAGATGCGAGTCATGCCGAGCCAAGAGCAACAAGGGATCAACCTTACACAACAGTCGAGGCGGACCCACCGGCGCTATTTTAGGCCTAGAAATGTTCGATTGCGGGGGCAGCGCCATCGCCTACTGTGAGCGTCAAGGTTGGCGGGTGAATTTTGCAGATTATGTGGGGTGCGCAACAACGCGTCGAAATAACAGCTGTGGGGAACGGAGCTGTTGCATGTTTGCTTGATGGGTTACGGAGCATGTTTGTTAAAGAGTGAAGGAACAGTTGGGCTAACTTCGGATCACTGTAGACTTCGGGTGGTCTGGTGGAAGACCAGGCAAGCAAGAAGAGGGATTCCGTCTATATAAGGTTGCACTTTCCCTTTGTTTCTCCTCTCCGACAGCCATCGATTCGAACACCTTGGAGAGGAAGAATTGCGGCGCATACACAGACACTCCTGCCAAGCCCACTGTAACGCCCGAGTAGGCCGCATGTCACCCGGCCAGGATCCCGCGATGAGCGCACCTTAGGTAATCAGGCACACGGACCAGGTTGGGACGTGGGATCACGGACGCCAAGGAAGTGAGCCAAGTCGAAGACTCCACCCAATGTTCGTCGCGAACAGCTCCGCCTGTTCGTCGAACATGGGAGGGCTGTCGCCGGACAACATGGATCACGGTCGTCGCCAGGGTGAGCCACCAGTTGGATCACCCGGCTCACGACGTGAGCCAGCGTGATCCCCAGGGACCTCCGTCTATATAAGGGCCTACCTCATGGTACAGAGTTCTACTTAGAGTCACGACAGTGATCAATTTCAGTCTTCATTGGAAACCTCCTTGGCCTACAGTGAAGAAGCGCAACGCTTTACGACGTCACGACAAGTACGACGACGATTGACGACTGCGACACATTGCTCTAGTTGCCCAGCACGCACTGCTAGCATACACCACCGCCTCTCCAGACTACACATCTTTGGAAGATTGTACCTGGGTCGTAACACCCACCGGCTGCTTGCGTTAGTATAGGCCCTGTCCGCTAAGAATCCCACTTTCGAGGGCATCACACTCTATCTAGGCCGATAACCCGGACTCTAAGCCCGTGCGCAACAGCCATGAATGATGGACTTCTGGCTAACTGAGGAGATGCCTACGCTGACGCCCACAGAGACCATCTCATCGATTTCAGACCCCACCGTCCAGGACCCGTCTCTTCACCGAGCTCGCACGTCAGCTATGCACGTTCCGGACTGTTTGGGACCGACCGTTCTCTTGGGGCTGCATTGTTTTCCTTGCCCTTGGCACCAACAGTGTCTCCAGGCCAGTTCGGGGCTTCATCAGAGGCAGGGCGCGAGACGCCCTGCATTTGACCGAAGTGGATATCTCCAACCATGGATCTGGGCCGCCCCAGCCTCACCCTGGTCGCTGAGAGCACAGTATTCGAGTGCGACCTCGACTTTGGTAAGAATAACTCCAAGCGCCCATATCCACCGATTCTGAGCCGGTCTGACGAACAATAGAATCCGGGCATAGGCAACTTTGAGCCAACGTATTGTCCGATGAACCCATGCCGAGATGTGGTCCGGAGCAGACTCGGACCCTCCGCCTTCGCTCACGCCCCCGTCCCTACCCTCACGCAGGCGCGCTCGTGGCCTGGCGGGCTGAACCCAACAGCGGCAGTTTCTGTCTTTGTTTGTCCCGCTCCCATGCCGCAGACGTTTTCCAGAACGCCGACTGAGCGTGTGCCTCTACAGGTCAGGTCGCAGAGCACAGCTGGGATTCTGCCCACCTGTCTGCAACATGGCGTCGTCATGCCCCACGAACCTGGACCTCACAGACCTATGACTGAACCAACCCCTCAGCCGTCTGCACGTGCCACGCCCTTGAAACGAACCTTGTCTTCAGCTGACGATGGTGCGGATCGGACGTCGGGCTCTGAAGCACAACCATGTCAAAGAAATTCGCGCCACCGTACAATGGAAACACAGAACATTTCCTCTGCGCCCAACCCAACTGCAGCACGCTCCGCTGGGTCTCAAACCTCTCCCATGGCAGTCGGACGCAGGAAGTACCGCACGCAGAACGGACGTTGAGGCTCTTTGTCCGTGCGGCGTTCATTCCAGATAACGCCGTTGAGGGCAGGTAGCGTTGCAGTAAGGGATATGCAACCTATTTTCGACCTGGGCAGAATCTCACAAGAAGTCGTGATATAGCTCGCAATGTATTGAGAAATTGATTTGGCAATGGTTTTGCTCCGGATGGGTGACGGTCAGGCATCTAGTCGACGTCTAAATGCTGGCCTTGTGACGTACTCGCGACAGGTATCCATTCGCCCCCAGTGGTGCTGAACATTTCGATGGTCGATGGACTTTCGTTAGGTAGACTCGCAGAGTCCCAGTCATGCAGCGGCCGAAATGATAGACGACATTACTAGCTGGAACGGGATAAATGACGTGAGGAGCCGGACGGGGCTTGGAAGTCAGCGCTTCTGTCCTGTGTGTCAAGCTGGATGCTGAAGGCCAGAGCGTCCACGTCAGAGGCCTGGACTGCCTCTTCCCCCTCGACATCATTGGAAGGCGATTGAGCAGACATGGTCTTCGATGCCTATGTCGAGAGGAGGCCGAAGGAGCGATGACCGGTCGTTTCGCCATCAGGGTAGCGAAACTGGCTCTCCCCTGTGGCCGATAAAGACGATCAGCCGGCTCGCCGTTGGGCCCTCCCGGAACTCGCGGACACTGCTTGCAAGCTCCTCTCCGCACAGCGATAGGCGTGTCTTGGGCGCGTCCTTGTGCCACTTTGAGTTGTACTTGTAGAGCAGGATGAGCGAGTGGGGCACGACGGCCGGGAGCATGTCGGGGTCCTGAAGCCATCTGGCGTGAAGGTCGGCCGGGGTTCTTCCACGGCCGCCCAGTTGACATCCGAGCCGAGGCCGTGGACGGCGACGATGCCGGGGACGACAGCACATGATCTGGGCCGGGCTGGTGGAAACGTACTCGACGTTGGAGATCGCTCGATGTTCGATGTTTGAGGGTCGGACAGGCGCAGATGGCTGATGGCTGGGGGAACGACTTGTTTCCTAACCTCTTCTAGGTCTGCCATGGGCCCAGTTCGTGTGTGTCGCGAGGTTGCTTAGATGTCCAGCCCGATCTGGCGTGGCACCGATCGCTAGTCAGCCGTAGCCTGCCCATAATGCCGCGAATCCAATGCCCATTTGCGTTGCATCCCAGGCCGGAGTTAACTCGCGCTTCGGTGCACCTGCGCGAACCATTGGCGGCAGTTTGGATCACACAGCCCCTGTGTCATTAGTCGAGGGTGGGGGAATGGAGGCTGGTGGAGAGTGGCGCTCTGGGAAGCCAAATCACGATGACTCAGCCATGCTCCTCACGAGACTAAGCACGTGGCTGGTTCGGCTTTGCCACGAACCTGGCTTGGGTCCTCTGTTGTATGACTCCTCGGCGGCTAACCCGGCAGCACCAGCGATTGACCTCTTCAAGGCGAAATCACGGGCCGGACGCGGCCGGCGGTTCAGGGAAGTCGAAGGTGTCTTCTTCCGCATCCGAGTTCAACGTCGTCAGGTCAGGTCCGCTTACATAACCGAACAATCTTTCCACCCCACTTCCCCAGAGCTGCGATGAACGTCACGAACGCAGCAGTAGGCAGCCAGATACCATCTACGTCTTCCGACTTCCTCCATCGCACGACAACACTTCGTCCGCCGCCGCAGTACTATACCAGCATCCGCTCCAAAGCACCTCTTTGCTTTTTCCTCGGTCGGCACGTCAACCGTACTGCGGTAAATTTACATCACGCAGCACAAGCGCCGCCGCGACGACGAGGGCGACGCGCCCACCAACCTCGTATGCCTCCATTGGTCCTGCGACGTGTTTCCTTGGCCTGGCCTGGCTGTCTCTGACCCACCCCAGAAATTGAGATGACGACCCTATGTCGAAGCGCCGTATGGGCGTCATCTTCATCTACCAACGCTGCAGCCCAAAGGGGCCGATCAACCGCACCTCCGAACCCAAGAGGCAGCAGCCGACACCAAGCCACGCCGCCCCGACACCCTCCTCCTCCGCGCCGTTAAACGATCCCAGAACCAACCCTCCACCGAAGCTCGGCTCCCAGCCCCGACACGTCCACATGTCCCGCGCCTCCATGGCCGCCACCGCCGCCTTGTCTCCAAGCACGCAACTCTCCGGCGCCGGTCCGCGGCTGTCTCGAAGGCTCCCGCTATGGCACCGCTGTCTTCGCGGAGCGCAACGTGCGCAGGCTCCGCGCCGACCTCGCCCGCGCCGCCGCCGCCACGACAACAACCCCCTATGCGCCCCCGACATTCTCGAGGCTCAAGCGCCGTGGCACCCAGCGCCCCACTACCCCGCAGCACCGACCAAGGCTGAGAAGGAGGCAGCTGACGTCGGCGATGAGAACGAGGCGCCATGCAGACCTGTCGATGCTTTGACACAGATATTTCATTGCCAGTTGCTTGTGGTCCGGCACCTAAAGGTCTCCGCGAAGCCCGGCGACATATATTAGGCACCTTCTCGAACTCGCTGACGAGGCTTTGGACGCACTGCCTGCGGCGAACGTCAGATACCTCGGCCCACTGCTGGGTGGCGGCGGCCATGGCTGGCTGCAAGGCCGCCACGGCCTCATCGCCGACCAGCCCTCTCATTCACTATTGTGCTTGCCGATGGGCCTCTGGTGGGCCCTGCGAGGCTCTGGGCATAATTTCGGGGTCATGAGCTCGGTCACGGCCAAAGTGTACGACATTGTCCATGCCGACTGGACAAACGAGACTCTTGTATTCAAAGGGGATGTTGTTCAAGAGGTGTATGGGGCGATCAACACTCACCACATCCGCAACGGTTCGCAATCAGCATCAGCGAGCCCATCAACCCCAGTAGCCCACCAATCATTGATTTCACCATTTGTCCGGCGATGAGGACACAGAGGAGCTCGAAGCGAACCCGGTCGAGCCAGCCGCCGACGAAGGCCCCGCCGCCGAGCTGCAGCAAACAGACGAGGTGTCCCTCTTCGCCGAGTACAGCATTCAGGGCGACGCCAATCTCCAGGAGCAAATCTGCCGCTTCTTCGGATACACGAGCCACCTGATGAACCATGACGACATGGTCAACGTCATGGGCACCAGCCACGCGCTGAGGCCGCAGCCGGTCTTCGACGGACAAGATGAGCGACTGGCTGAAGGACGGCGAGAAGACAACTGGTGCCATCGCCGCCCACGAGATGGGATGGGCAAGACAGCGCTCGCGGTCATGTGCATGGAGCACGTCCAAGCCGACCCCCATCTTCACACCCGGGACGCGGGCCAGCGGTGTCTGTTACCGGGGTCCTTTGGCGTCGAGTGCTTCTGCTCCGCAGACTCCCTGACCAAGCGCATCGCCCCCAGGGTCGTGCATGCCTCAGCCTTGTCTTCCAGGTCCGCTCTCTTCGCAGGACGCGGCAAGGACATACTTTCAGGAGACGGTTATGTGCCGGGGGACGACAGCAGCCGGCTTATACCAACGCCCTTCATCCAGGTTCTCAAAAACGAGGCGATTGTCGACCCGGAGGCGTTGGGCAGCGTCCGGGCGCCGCGACCGCCTTCCAGGATGCCGACCACACGGCGGCAAGTGTCCATATCCGAAATGGCAAGGAGTGGAAGAAGGTAAACATGGGCGGCGTTGTAAAGCCAGGGGAGCCCCCAGGAGTGCTCCAGGAGCTTGCGAAGCAGCGAAGGCGGCCCATATACCGGATCGCAACGCACCAGCGGCCTTCGGCGACCCGCTTTGCCTTCTTTCTTTTCATGGAGGCGATCCAGGCGGCCAACCACTCCGAGCTCGACCAGGCCATGTTCCGGTGGGACCACGAGTTCACGAGGCTGAACAAAAACGACAGGGAAGTCCCGCTCAGGCTCGTGCTGCAGAGCTCCCTCGTGGTCGTTGACGAGGCGCACATGTTCCGCTCCACCGAGTCGAGGACATTCGCGCTGTTTGACGCGCTGAGGACCAACGGGGGCGCGGACGCCGCCCTTTTCTTCGTCTTCCAGTCCGGCACCCCTTTCAGCGGGAGCATCGGATCCATGCAGTTCATGTGCAGTCCATGCTGTCCCTCTGTCTCCCCGGAGTGCCTGGGCGAGGCGACGCGAGGGCTGGCCGAGCTCTTTGACGAATTCTACGACCTTTAGGCTCGGAGGGGCAGCCGGCGCCGAGACACTGGCGCCGGTGGAACGAGACGGTCTTGTCGCCGTTCCGCGCGCTGTTCTCTCGCATCTTTTACCGCCGCTTCGTCACGGACATCTTCTTCAGCCGCCTGGCGGCACCCAACGCCCACGTGGCGGAAGACGTCGAAATCTGCTGCATACCCTCACCTGCACAGTACGCCAGGCTCGGCCCAGGCCGCGTTTAGGCAGGCGGTCGCCTCCACTCTGCGAAAGGGCGGCGAGGGGGCCACTGACGAAAACAGTCCGTCGCCCGGCTGCGGATGCTGATCGGCCAGAAAAGGGAGACTCTGGTCCGCCGCGACCTGCCTGCCCAGCCTCCTGTCTGTGCCCGGTCCCCTGAACTCGATCGAGTGGTCCAGCGACATGCTGCAGAGCGGCTAACCCAAGAGCCCTCGCCTCGTAGCGACGCAACCTTCTCGCCCCCCCGCTACGCGCCGCTGTCCGGCCCTCCGCGCCCCCGCCGCCACACCGACATCATCCCGGCCGAGTCGCCACGTCCCGAAGAGCTGTACAATATCTGCGAGTGCGCCTTCCACGACCGGCAGGGCTGTTACGCCAAGAACATCTTCGTCACCAAGCGGCCAATCCACGAGCTACTCATCCAGGTGGCGTTGGAGAAGCGGTTCCCCGGCGCGGACATCACCCCTAGCCTCATCCATGCCAGCCCCAGCCAGCGCGAACGCGAGGCCCACCGCGCCGGAGACCAGGGTTCTCGTCTCCACGTATGACCTCTGTGTCGTCGGGCTGGACAACGTCAAGGCGGCGAACGTCAAGGCGGCGAGGTACTGCGTCAATTTCGGCCTGATGACGTCGTCCAAGGCGAGAAGCAGGCCATGGGCCGTGTCAGGCCGTATGGGGAACGCTTTCCGTGCACATCTTCCGGCTGCACTACAAGACAGAGGGCATCGATGCGCTGACGCAAGACATGCGGGAGAAGGGCCACAGGCTGACGGCGGACGACCTCGAGGGCATGGTCAACAAGTCGATGCAGCCTCCGTCGTCGTCCGAGAAGTGGTACTTGCAGAGGGGGTATCCTGTGAGAGCTCGGGGGTTGCTACGCAGGTGTTGGGATCATTTTTGTTGTGTAGATCCCTCTGGCCGAGTAGCTCTGTATCACCACATGTCTACACATATTTTGCCTGCTGCGTTACCTGAACGATGCTGTCGGCTACTCGACTAGCGTCCGTGTCTACGAAAGCTATTTGCAGCCTGGAGAGTCAAGGGCTTGAGCGCCTCCACGACACCAGGACTCCAAGTTGCTGCGCAGTCCCCCCGCGGCACGGTCTACGGTGCGTCTCACAGCCTTCGATTCGTTCGCCAATGGAAAGGGTGTGGATGGGTGCGCTTCCGACGGGGGCGCATGCCTTGGCGGGAGTGCGGACGCTGCAGCACGGTGAGCTGGCAGCCCGCGTGGGCTCGACATCGGATACGAGACGAGGTCCGGCCAGCATGGGAGCTTGCATTCATGTGGGCCGCGGCGTAGGGCGAAGCGACCCGTTGGGCACCTCGGGCGATGAACTCTTCAGTACAGCTGCATGTTTGACGTCGATGGTGGGCATCCTGAGGTCGCTACCGATCCCTGTGGTTCTGGTGGCTTCCCCGCGGCTGGCCGAGCCACTCTTCTTTTCGGCTGAAGGCATGGTGGCGTCGGGGCCCGTCGCGTACTGCGTCGGCGGCCTATCCGTGTACATTTGCGTGCGAAACTCTGCTTGTGTCTGCGCTGGAAGCCTGGACCAGGCTCGCGGCGTCCGGCGTTTCGTATCATCCTTCTCCTATCTCGGACAGTTGATGGACGGCAGCGGACCGACCAACTACGAATAGTCTCGGGGGTGCCGAGCCAATCGAGACGAATCCCCTTTGAAGGTGGCGGTGGGGGAGCATGTCCAGTCCAGAGAACACTCCAACACCGAGAGGCCGGCTTTGGTTTTCACGGCGACCCGGGGGCTCCTTGCAGCAAATGGAAGCCAGCTGGCGTCTCCGTCCTTGACGACGCCGCGCGACGTAGGATGACAAACCAGTCAAGGTCGCCCCCCTCCCAGTCGGCCCATCTGTGTAGTTGTCATCGGCGCGGAGGGACACTGGGTCGTTGTTGTCGCTTGCCGCGAGGGCTGTGTGCAAGGGGATTTTGACAATCGTTGATCGCTCGTGGCTCGCGCGTGGTGTACGGGCTGTCATCGGCTGGTCAGCGAATGTCGATGACCATGGTGGAAGCCTGCGTCTGGGGTGGAGGGAGGGACAGACGCGGTGATGTTGACGGGTGCTACGCTCTGCTACGTACTTGAGATCTGAAGGGCCAGCAAGGAAGATACAGCTGTCGGAGGGAGACTGTTGTGAGCGAGGATCTCTGCTGATGTGGGTCGGCTGGTTGGACCACAGATTCTTGGGGCTTGGCAAGGCTGGAAGGACGAGCAGACCAGAGCAGAGCCTCAAAATGGGCTAGCGCCGCTCAGTCCTCGTGGTCGTCGGTCGCGCCGCACGCCGCCTCCTGTCCATTCTGAAGACGAGCAAGCCCCAATCGACCATCACCACCGCCGAACCTGCTATGGACAAGTCACAAGGGTCCAGTGAACTACGGCACTATGGGGACGTCACAACGGCGAAGGGCTTGCTTCTTGATCACGTCCCCCGCGCCAACTGCTGTCAGCCGTCTTTGGACGCTTGACGCGTACGTGGCCCTTGCGGCGGTCCGCTGCGGCGACTTCATAGTCCGGTAGGAGGGGAGTTCTCGGTCCGTGTTCGTCGCGTGGATGCTAAAACTGGAGACAACCAGCAAAGGCGCTCGACCCGTACATATGAACACACTGGTGGCAGAATACTGAGGAATAGGGCGCCCGACAAAAGGACTATGGAAGGGCTATGGTTGCTTGATCTGGGACGAGACAAAACTGGGAAAGCCGGTACTATCTACGCCATAGTTGTTGTCTGCCGGCTTATGGCACGGGCAATGTGGTGGCTCGACGCTGAACACACGACGCCTACGCCGATGTCCACACGATAGCCCACTGCTCGTGGAGTGCTGCTGCGACCTGGCATCTCTCCCCCGTCAGTCGCTCCTCTTTCCGCCGTCGACACGGTCGACCACTCAGTGCAGTCGGCTGCGTCGCTTTACCAGATTATCACGGTGCTACGCCCGGCGACTCCGCGAAGCGGGAGAGGTGGTCGTATATAAAGCACAGCAGCTTTGTGGTCATCGCCTCGCTGATACAGCGCCGGGACACATCAGCATCGTGCCGAGGCTGGCGGACGACGCATGTGCGCGCACATAGTGGACGCATGTCTCGACCCTGTTACCGGCAGCCTCCTGAGCCGCAGCGGACATGAGAGAAGAGCAAGTTCAATGCCACCCCGTGTGCGGTGCAGGCCTAGCTCGTCATCGTCAGCAAGTCGCACAGACCCGGAGTGCCACAAGGAGCACGTATCATGCGGCCGCAACAGCAGTACTTTGCTTTTCCGGTGATCATGTAGGTACAGCAAAATACGCAGCGAACCACCGGAGCAACGCGCAGCGGCCAGAGACACCGCGAGGGGGAAAGGGGACGGACTGCTGCGGCCCCTCAGCCGCTCGAGCGTTTTTGTCCGGAGCCTGGGCGATAGAAAAACCCCTAGCGGGATATGGGTAGGATCGAGATTCCGCGCTCATGCATTTGGCTTCCCGCGCCAGACGCCTGCGGCGGCGGGCTATCGGCCGAGCGCTTGCTTGTGCACGGTTCGGGACCTGACCATGTCGGGCGGCGGGGGACGTCGAGGGAAGGACAGAGGTTCCTTTGGGGAGCAGGAGTATCATGGATATGCCCTTATTACTTGACGCTGCGAGTTCGGGGGAAGAGGAACAACGTCAGAGGTGCTGCGACGTGAGTGGCGACAGTGCTCAGGGGCATGACTAGCCGCAAGCTATGCAGCCTCGCCGTCTCTACGCAAGGGGACCGACGATGATACTGCAGAGGACATTCCCAGTCTCACGGTGTGTTCGCCCACTGGGGAAATCTAGGTGCCGACAGATGCCGTTTCCCTCGGCAGCGTCCGAAACAGCGCAGGTACAAGACAGCTCACGGTAATCTCAGAAAAGGGTTTGCGGGGGAGGGCCAGAGTGCCTAGACTACTCGGTGCTACTATTGCAGGTAACGACGGGTTGGCGCGCTGGGTCGAGGAAGGCTAGAACCTGGCGGCGATAGCGTGCACCAGACCCTGGACAACGTTGAGAGACTGGAACACGGACGAGGGGCGCATCTGGGTTTCCAGAATAAGGGAGACAATGAGCGGCGATCACTTACAATGCGCGTCAAAGTACTGGCCCTTGGAGTACCAGTGAATACGATTGAGGCCAACGACCTCACCGCCCCTGAGACACCAATGCCAGCACGTCAGCTAGTACGGGGATGCTCACCACAGCGGCGTCAGTAACTCGTCCTGTGTCCGGGCCTCGCCCAGGCCCGTCTCGAGCCAGAGCCGACCGGCAAACCTCGGGTCGTTTACCTGGAAGCAGTCGTCAACGCAAACGGTATCGCCGCGCTTAGTCTTGCCGGGTGTTGTCACAAGGGGCAGGCCGCTCAAATAGGCGACGTTTGAGTTGCACAGCGACCTTGGCCAGAAGTTTGGAATCAGGACAACTTTGCCAGGACACGCCTCGGGGGGCTGTGGGGCGAGATCGATGACAGGCCAGGGGGGGTTGAGCTGGTGCCAGGATGGCGGGGCGCCTGGACGGCCGAGGAGGGAGGTGGTCTTGTTCGCCTGTCTTGTTGGACGGCTGACTGCCCTTGCTGGCCGCTTTGGCTTTCTTCGGCTTGGGCATGATGATGGTGGGTAAGGGTGTGTGCTTTTAATTGAGTTCAGATGAACGAGGCTTGCTGCAGTCAAGGTGCTCGGCCGCTCTCGAGGCCGTGTGGCTTCTGCAGGGTGCCGAAAGCAACAACAGCCCTCAAGAGATAGTGCAAGTGCCCCTTGGACGCTGGTTCCTGTCCGGGGAAGCGATCCGGTGCGGGCCAAGAGCCGGGGGTGGTGTGGTCGTCGGGGAGGCTGTGAGTGGCGGCTGACCGGTCACTGGGAGAGACGCTCCTCGAAGGCAGGTGAGACAAGGCAGGGATGTGGCAGGCATCATGGCACAGGGAAGCTATTGATCCTGCAGCATGACGCTGTCGAACGCTAGGGGGTCGAGGCCTGTGTTGTTGCTGTTGACAAGGTGGCCGGGGGCGTCGCGTGTCTCGGGGGAGGACGGCGTGCCGCTCGTGTTGTTGCATATGATGCCGGAATGGTTCTGTATGATGATCAGCAGGGGCTTAGTTTAGCACCACCCATGTTAGGCTTAGGTCCCGAAGGGGATATTATTGCGAGATGATCCCCGTCCCGTCCGTTGTCGTCCCTACGAGCCCTTGGCGCAGCATCACGCCCAGGCAACCTTACCCTGCCCGCCCGCCCGTCAGTCGTCGTCCGTGTGCGCTGGACATGCTCAAGCGCAGCGATGGTGGGCGGCAGTTAGTCTTGGTGCAACGGGAACAGCCGCTGCCTCCCATTTCTCGAAGGTCCGCCCTTTGGAGGTGACAGGCGCACGTGTCGTCTCAAAGGGTGTTCGGATGTCCCCCGAGCACAGGAAGCCCAGGGACGGTTACACGGGGGGGACACGACCTCCGTCAAACCTTCGGAGGTCGCGGGGTCGACCAAGAATGTGCAAAGTGATTGATGTGTGGCCTGTGAGCCCGCAAATCAACTCCTTTGCAAGCATTGTGAGTTCGGCATCTACAGGCTGAAGAAGAGTGGGAATTCGAAATCTGAGATGTGATATCGTCCGTCCCTGCGGTGGTGGTGGTAGAGGGTGGACCAAAGAGAGGGGCCGGGACGAGTCGCCGTCCTCCAACAGGTTTGGGCTGTGTGGCTGCCCTGTTTGCCTTGGCCTTGCTCGCCCAGTCCTAGGCCGGCCAACCGATACGAAGTCCAGATATATGCATGGGCTTGATTGGTAGATGCTGATTGATCGGCTGGGATCGTAGCTCATCTTCCTCGGTCGTGGGCTCGCCTGTGTTGTGCGCCGGGAGCGTTCCGGTGTTTTCGCCCAGATGTTGTGGCTCGAGGTGCATCTGTCTTCACCGGGGGCGGGGGCGGGCACATTGGAGTGGTGCTGCGCCGCGCGCTAGTCGAACATGGACATGTCCCGGCGGCGATTGAGACGACATGGCCGACGACGCTGGACTCGACCTCGACGGCACCTGGCGACCCTTTTGTTTCCTCATGTCTTACCTCGCAGCCGCTCAAGAGGGAAGGCCGGCGCCGTGGGCCAGGCCCCGTCTGATCCGGCGCGCGCTGCTCTGCATGTGCGCGCCTGGCGGAGGGTTCTCCAAATAGCACCCGCCTTGAATTGCCCGCCTGTTTCCTGACTGGCACAGCTGCCCGCTACAACCTAAATCGTAGGGTAATTGCTGGGCTGCCTGTGGCGGCCAGAATATGACCCTGTCTCTCCACTCGCTCCCCTGACGGTTCAACGCTTGCTTCTGCTCTCCCTCGGGGCCGCAAAATCGATGCCGGCCATCGGCGTTCTCTGGGTCGCGGCAGCACGGTGTTGCGACGGTCGACCTCGTTTCTTCCAAGGGTACAGCCCGCTGCCTCCGCAGATGGCCGAGGAACCGCGCTGTGTGACACATGAGGGGCGATGGCAGCCGTCCTCATCGTGTCCCGTTGTGGACGGCCGGAGCCAGCAACGGGCGTGCCCCTCGTCTGCGGCAATGTCAAGCAGGCGCGGACAGGCACTTGTGCCGCAAGGCAGCGGGGGTCACCATCACGGCAAGTCAGTCAACTGCCTAATGCGACCACCTACCCAAGACAAGTGGGTGATCATCCACTAGGGGCCGCGATGTGTGGGTGAAGAGATGCGTACAGGATTTGCCTGTATGGAACGACCCCTGGTCAGCCCAGCCACACTCGGACCCTCGGACCCTCTACTGCTGCTGCCGGCGTGGGCAATGTGACAACTCTAGGCGACAGAAAGCACATGCAGGTTGTGCGACGTCGGTGAGGTTCATCCATGGTGCGCTCATGGCCGTCCTGCACGATACGGCTGGTCCAGGCCGCCTGAGGCGTGGCTTCTGGACATTCCGCAACTGCGGCCTTGGCGCTCAGCTGACGCCAGATGAATCACTTATACCCCCAAAGGTGCCCCGGGTCCCAAGGTCCCCTGATTCTCATCATGCCATCATCAACATCCCTTCATCGTTCGCCAGCATTTCTAAGTCCGCCTCTCTCACACGGTACATGTGGGGTGACGGTATATCCTCTCTCTCGATACCAGTGCCTTCGATCCGTTTCCACCATGCATCACCTCCGCGGGATCATGGCCCATGGCGGCCACTCTCTCGATGGCGTCGAGTACCGCCAGGGAGACCCGATAAGCATCCTCGAGGACGAGCTCACCGGCGGCAGCCACGATGTCATACGCGTCCTGAGCCTCAGCAGCCGGCAGCCAATGGCTGTGCTCTCCTCTTCGGTGTGCTGGTTGCCCACGGACGGCAGCACGCCTCTTTCCTGGGCCGCCATGAGTCCGGTGGGACATGTCCCGGAGCTGGATGTCTCCCCCGACAACAACCTCGCCTCGGGCCTCAGCAGCCCCTCCGTCGCAAGCCCGCTCACGCCAACGGCGAGCATCAGCCCGGTTGACAGCCTGAGGCGCGACTCAGCCATCTGCTTCGGCCACAACGACGAGATCAACGATGCCACCGGAGTGCGTCTTGGTGTCCTGTTGACGTCCTGTCGAGGGCTGGTGCTGATAATTTCTCAGAGCAACATCGAGACTCTTCAGCCTGCGAATTTGTCTCGCTTCGTCCCCGCGCATATCTACGAACCCGTGGACCATGGCGCCACGGCCGACAAACTGGATCTGGACGGTCCTCCCCACGGCGGCTTCAACTCCTTGTTTAACAACGACTACGCTCCTTGGAAGTCGTACCCGCAGGAAGCAAAAACGTCGGACTTGATCAACCCAGATTCCTCGGACTTACAGGTCAACTACATGCGCATGCAGTCGTCCTACGATTACTCTCCCGAGGCCCACCTCGAGAGGAGGGCTGCGCCAATCGAGGCCGCTCAAACGTGGACACAGCCGACAGCCATGTCCGGTTATGACTTTCAGGGACAGATTGCGCACCCGTACCCCGACACAGTTCCGGCAACCCAGTCACCCCAACCAGACATTCCCCGGTTCCACAACTCAGTCACCTTCCCGCCCGATCCGACGCAACATGACCAGATGATGAGCTCCCTTCAGTCCTACGACATGTCGCGGGCACAGGGTGGCCAATCCCTGGCGCCGTCACCCCATGGCGGAGTACTCCAGAACCACCAGCCAACGTTCTACCGGGCCCCTGAGCAGCATACCATGGATCTCATAGATGTCAACTACGACGCCGCCCGCACCCTGCCAATGTCCACCCCGAAGCCGTCCAAGCTGCACAGCAGCCGCAACAGTCGGAGGTCGAAGCCGGAGCCAAAACCGACGCCAGAGGAGCAGGCTCTCCGACCCTATGTCGTCCTGGACTTCTTTCGGCGCGAAGTCAAGCCTGACGTTGATGCTCTCGAGGCACGTCAGCGGGAACAAGGGGACTACCCCACAGACGAGGCTCGAGCACGACTCGTCTCGGAAGCCCTGGAGCTCGTCAGGCCCGCAGTCAAGAACGTCACCCGAGCGCTCGAGGCCCTCCCGCCACAAAACTCGCAGCCGTGGAGGCCTCTGGCGGCAGACATTGTGGCGGTGGAGGGGGGGATTCGGGGGAGGTTCGAGCAGGTCGAGGGACGTTCGAGCAGGTCGGGTGAGGTTTCGGAGAAGCAATTGACGGTTGTGAGAAGAGTAATGTGAAGTCGAATTGTTGTTCGTGCAAGTAAAGGCTTCGGGAGAGAGCTGAAGCACCACCGTCAGTTCCGGGGAGTCGGGGGGTAAATGCTTACCCAGGGCTGGGCCGCCTTCCGCACGGGAGCATTGCCCTGCGGCTTCGGCATGGGCACTGTTTGCCCCGAGCGCAAGAGCCGACGCGGGTGGAGGTTTGGGGATGGAGCGGGGAACTTTCCCCGGTTCGGCTGATGGACGCGGGTAAGGTGGTGTCGGTTCGCGGCGTCACGTGAGTTCGAGGAGGTACCGGGCCGCACCCGCCGACCCGTGCAAGGGTCAGGTGACCCGACACCAGGTCCCAGTGCCGTAGGTTGGTTTGGAGCCAGAACCCGGACCACCAGACATCTCGCACGCCCGCCGAGCCCAGGCGACATAGCTGACAACAATGACTGTCACTTCCCCCACGCCTTCTTTGCTGCCACGAGCTGGCTGCAGGCGGCCAGGACGCTCACTGCCACCATGGATCATCGCGACTTGGGAGGCAGCCTGGCAAGCTGTTTGATGGCCGCAGCAAGGCAGACTGCCCGCTGGCAACCACCGCGGCTCTGCATTGGCCCAGAAGCAGGGGTTCCCCATTTGCACGCAGACATGCCCAACCCCAAATACCGCAAGGCACCAGTGTGCTCCCCAAGTGGAGCTGCCGCCTACATGTCACGAAGATCACAGTTGCACCCACATCCCCGCCCCCATCATGAGTCCTTCCGAGGCGACAGTTCCCTCCGAAAGCCGCTGTCAATGCCTCAACGCCTGGAAGCACATCACGGAAGGCCCCATCCAACACGACTCACGGATCGCTACAGGATTGACATGGGCCCAAATCCAGGACCTCCGCTGTGTGCGGCGAGCCTGTCTGTTTTGCCAAAGTCTTCCCGATGATTACACCCTCGAAGATTCGTCAGACGACGGAAGTGAAGATGATAAACCCCCCGCCGGCGGAGAGGAGCTCATTTCCAACGATGAGCTGGTGTTACGCTTCACGGCTGGAGAGATATGCCCGGGAGGCTACGCCTGCCTCACTTTATCAACACACATGTCCGGCCGCAGCTCTAGGGAGGCCTGGATTAATTCCCTCGAGGTTGTTGGTCGCTTCCGACGACCAGGCCTGAACGACACCCCCCGATGTGTGGAGCGCAGGATGGTGCCTACGCAATTCGATCCCGCGGTTCTCCGAAACTGGCTTACGGAATGCGAGCACAGTCACCGACATGCGGAGCCGCGACATGACACGACGTTTTCTTCGCTCGCGAAGCTGATAAGCCTGGGCCGCCTCCGACTCATCGACGTCTCCACGCATACCCTCATCACAGCTACCGGTCCCGAGAGGTACCTGGCTCTGTCATACGTTTGGGGCGAATCCCACGTCTCCCGCGACATCTGCCTTCCATCGAGCGTTTACGAGGATTGCCGTGGGCCAGGCTCGGCTGGTCATGTCTTTCGGGACTGGGAGAGCTTCCCTAGAACGATTCGCGACGCCGCAGACGCTGTGAAGAGCATCGGCGAAAGGTATCTGTGGGTCGACGCGCTCTGCATCAACCAGAACGACCCGGAAGATCGACACCAGCTCGTGGCTGAAATGGGAGCAATCTACGGGGCGGCAGTGGTCACCATTGTGTCCACCGGAAATCACGCCAATACTGGGCTACCTGGAATACGTCCACGCTCCCGGTGCGGAGAGGCTTGCGAAGAAGTGTCACTGGGAAACACGACGATCCAGCTGGTGTGGGGTCTCCCGATCCTGCGACAACAGCTCGAGATGAGCAAGTGGTCAACACGCGGATGGACGTTCCAAGAACTCCTCATGTCTCGGAGGGTTGTGGTGTTCGCGCCAGCCCAGGCATACTTCACTTGCGCGCAGGGCGAACAGGCCGAGGCGTACGCCGTTGGGGGGCTCTTTTCCGACGATCATTGGGGGCGCACTGTGCATCGCCAACGGATGCCAGAATCTGTCTCTGATGGGCTCCCTCACATGGTGGTTGAAGACTACTGCCACCGGAAACTCACCCATGAACAAGATCGGTTCAACGCTTTCATGGGAGTCGCTGCCCTCTTGAACCGTGGTCCCGTCTCTACCGAGACGGTCACTGCCTTGAGAGGCTTGCCTTTACACTCCTTTTGGGCATCGCTGCTCTGGTTTTCTCGTAATTCCGAGCGACCTACGAGGATCATGAGCAACCTTGACAAAAGCCTCGCGTTACCGAGCTGGTCTTGGGTTGGATGGACTGGGCCGATCACCATACCCGGCGGATACCCGCTACCAGGGCACCGCTCAACTGTCCTGGTCGAAGCAACCCTGCTCGACACCGCAAACATCGTACTGAAGCCTACCAGAGACGCGAATCGGTCGTCACTCTGGCAGCCGTGGCCGTTCGAGGCGGAGCCGCATCCTGCAAAGAATCCAAACACCGTCACGCTGCACATGTGGGCGCCATGCCTGGACTGCCATTTAATCCCGTTGGAAGGGTCGGAACCCTTCGAGAGGGTCTACTACATGATATTTGCAGCCTCCGCTGCCATGACGGCCGAAGTACTGGACGAGTTGGCCCGGCATTGCTACAATCCTGGGGCCGTACCCGACTTTATCGGCGCCATCTGGCGACGGAGGCAAAGCCCGCAAGCCCTGCCTCATCGCAAGATCCACCAAATGGTCGTGTTCCCCTGGGAAAACGGGACGGAGACGAGCCTCATCCTGCTAGAAGAGAACCCGGACGACCCAGGCACGGTGTGCCGGCGACCAGAGATGGGTTTTCCATGGCAGTTGGTCAACGACATCGGCTCGTCCCGTCTTGTCCCCAATACCCGATACCTTCAGAGACTGCAGCACAGGTACATACGGATGCAATGAAGGGATTGTGTGTTGTTCGCTAGTAAAACAGTATATTTGCCGCGTTCAATCTATGCCACCCATGGCGCCAGCATGAGCAGCCGGCATCACCCATCGTGTCTGACAGTGCAGCCCGTCCACGACGGCAAAGGCCAAACTCCAGGCCAGGTACCCTCTCTAGTATCCGTACAAGTTGCCGTGATTGATATTGTTGGCCACAATGCGCTTGTTCTCCCGGATGAGCAGCGTCCTGATGACCCAAGCGCACACGACGGAGAGGAAGGCGAAGCCTGCGGAGGCGCCGAAGCCGATGGCGTACCGGGGCTCGTCCAACTTGGGCCACAGGTAGGCGCCGTAGATGTAGCCGATCTGGCCGCCGACGTTGGTCATGGCGAGAACGACCTGGAAAACGTCAGTTGAGGGACATGGGGACGTCCTGGGAGAGAGTAACTCACTGCTTTCTTTTCCTTGGTCTGTCCCAGGGTTGAAGATGCCCATCCAATGATGACAGAGTTAACGGAGTATGCGCCCATGGCGAAGATGAAGCACGCGACGTATCGTGCCGGGACGTTGAGCGTAGACGCTGCCAGCACGAATCCGGCCACAGCGATGCCGAGACCGGTAGTGATATGCCACGTGCGCTCGTGGAACCTGCCGGAGCTCCAGCCGAAGAAGATGCCTGCGGCGCCGGCGAAGATGAAGGGCGGGCAGGTCATAACGAGGGTGATGGTCCTGCTGAAGCCGAGGGTCTTGATGACGGTGGGGAAGAATGAGTTGAACGAGCAGGCGCTGCAAGGGGTCAGTACGTGTTACAATCTCCGGCAGAGGCAGGCGGCCACAAACCTGAGGTGGAAGTTCTGCATCAGGACGAACAGCCAGGTGCGCTTGTCGCGGCAGGCCTGCTTCAGGCCGTCCATGGCCGAGGCCTCGCCGGCGTCGTCGTCGAGCTTGTCGCGCTCCATGCGGGCGTGGGCGATCTCGCGCTCGCGCTCGCTGAGCCAGCGCGTTGTCAGGGGCGTGTTGGGCAGCAGCCAGAAGCCGACGATGGCGACGATGGCGGTGGCGATGCCCTCGAGGAGGAAGAGCCAGCGCCAGCCAGAGAGGCCGGCGACGCCGCTCATGCCCTCGAAGATGCCGGCGGCGATGAGGCCCGAGAGGCCGGTGGCGAGGATCTGGGCGCAGTACAGGATGGCGATGCGGGAGGCGACCTCTGGGAAGGACGTTAGTAGAAATTCGGGGACAGAAGGTTCGGTGATGTGGCTTACCCTTTCTCGTGTAGAAGATGGAGAGCATGTAGGTCGCGCCGGGGTAGAAGGGGGCTTCGGTGATGCCGAGGAAGAAGCGGCAGGCGACGAGGCCGCCAAAGTTGTGGACGGCGGCTGTGGCAGCGGAGACGCCGGCCCAGACGACCATCCAGGAGCTCATGTAGATGCCCGGCTGGATGCGCGTGATGAGCATGTTGGAGGGAATCTGCATCAGCACGTAGCCGACTGGAGAGAGTCAGCAAGGTTCTATGTATTTGTCGGATTTTATCAAGCTTCATTTGGGGGTTTCGGGGTTGATGGCAAGAGGGTTGAGATGGCTGGACTGGGCAACATACCGAACAGACTGTGTGGTTGTTAGCTTTGAACAAGAAAACCAGGGCAGACAGTGCTTACATGGAGACGGCTGTGTTGAAATCTGTGCCAGTCATGCCGAGATCCTCCTCGAGGTTATCCAGGCGCGCTTGGGCAATGGCATTGCGATCGACCTGGTCTTGTCAGTCTAGGGGTTCCTTGTGTAGAAGCAAGACCACTCACGTAGTTGAGGAAGTACATGATACAGAGTGTAGGCTAAAATTGCCTGTTAGCTGGATTCATCCCAAAGTCTCAATCACCACCCACCATGACGCGCCAGTCGAGCTTCCTGACGAGGGCAATCTCCTCGGGATCCGTCTTCTTGTTGGCACCGTGTAGTCCCGCTCCTCGTCGGAGACGACCCTCTTCTCATCAGCATCCGGGGCCTCGAGAATGCCACCAGCATTATCAATGTGTTCCTCGCGGGAGGCGCGCTTCTCGGCGGTCGTGGCCATGGTGGCGTTGGTGTCTCTCGCTAGCTCGGGGGTGATGTCGATCTGCTTTGACATGCTCCTCTCGGTGGAGGGGCTGGGTGCGAATGTAAGGAGTTGGAGCACCAGAGTGTCGGATGTGGGTGATGAAGGCAGACCGGAAAGAGAATGCTTGATGGTGGCGGCACACGGTCGACTCTTATACGTATCCTGCGCTGTAACCATCCGCCTCTCAGGAATTCAGGATTTGTGAGCCGGCCGGGGGGGCCACCCCAGAGCCGCGCGAGAGGACAGACCCCCGTAGTACGAATCCGGGGTAGTTTGCCGGGCCATCATCTAGAGTCCGGGCCATATCTTGGAGTCAGAGCGTCCGCCTGGGGAAAGCTCGGCGCCATGGAGGGGCGGGGAAGCGGAGGGTTGATTTGTGAGATCGCGGGGTAGGGCACGGTGGGCGGTGCTACATCTGGGGGCCGCCGATGGGGGAAGGGGTGGATGGGATGGGTTTGGTGAGTTGAGACGTTGAGGTGATGAGGTGCTTGAGCTGTCGCGCTAGCCACGGCCTCGGAGTAGGGGGGAGCACTGGCACGTCTTGATGCCCTGATGGGGGTTTCAAGCCCGCCCGCATGTCCTCTGCACCCACCACCATCTCCCCGAGTCATACCCCGCCCGGTGACCACCCACACAGAGCAGATCACGGATAACACGGCAAGAGGCGAGGAAGTGAGCAGAGGACGAGGTGAAGGACATGGAGCAGTCAGCAGAGGGCAGGGGAGGATGCCGCCGTTGAATGGATTCAATCGTTTTCAATGTCCACATCCTCCCGGTGTCCGCCGCATCATTTTAGCTTTCAATGGCAAATGCCACAGCGGCCAGGGCTGGAGGCTGGCCCTCATCTCTAATCACCGAAACCCCGTACCCCTCAGACGCCACGATACCAGGGTTCCAGGCCGGCCTAGGGTGTGCCCCGGACGGCGACACTTCTGGGCCCCGGACGCCCCCCCCTGCCCCGGGAATCCACACAACGCTCTGGGTCCCGTCTCCTCGGATTGACGGGTGCCGGGCGCGTGGGAAACAACACTCGAGACGGAGGGGAGGAGGAGTTCTGTCGTCCAAAGTAAGCTTTTGCCATGGGTCCGGTGTGGTCGGTGTCCTGCGGAGCCGAGCATTGGCAACACGGGGGTTGAAGTCTGGGCGGCCGAAGTGCTGGGGCCCGATTGCGGGGAGGACAAGGAGGATGCTCCTGGGGAAGTCTTGGCTCGCACTGTGAGGATGTAGAGGCGGGGAGGTGCCACTGTTGATGACTCGAGCATGGTGGCATCAGGCAAGGAGATAGTGGATTGTTGGATTGTTGTGGTTTTGTTGGAGTTTTCACACTTCCCTCGGCATCAAGACTGGCAAGATGGCCCAGTTGCAATACTAGGAGTTACTGACCACTACTTGCCCCTCCCTTCCTGGCTGATGCATCATGTGTTCACAGCATCTTCTTCAGCCCGTCAACAAACAGTGTGATCGCCCTTTTCCCATCTTCCAGCACCCCGTCCATGGCGATGAACGGATGTGGCTGGCCCGGCATGATGGTCGTCTCAACCTGCACACCCGCATCGCTCATCTTCTTCCCCAGCGCCTCACCCTCGCTCCTCAGGACATCGAGCTCACCGAGAACCATGACCGCAGGAGGCATCATCGACCAGTCGCCCTCCCATAGCAGCGGACTGGCCTCAGGGTGCGCCCACGCCGAGGGGTCGGGCAGATAGTGATGCCGGTACCACGTCATTTTCTCGGCGGGCAGGGCGGGGGTGAACTCATTTTCTGTCCATGACGCGTGGGCCGGATTTTGCGAGCCGACCTCGGCCGTGTTGTCTGCCACAGGTACCGAGAGGAGCTGGAAGGAGATGCGGGGGATGTCGGGGCGGCGGGTGGCACGCTGGCACAAGACGGTAGCGATATTAGCACCGGCGGAGGAACCACCCAGCGCGAGGCCGGACATGTCGATGCCAAGGTCGTCCGGGCCAGACCAAAGAGCCCAGAGGAGAGCCTCCCAGCAGTCGTCGATGGCCGCGGGGAAGGGGTCCTCAGGGGCGAGCCTGTGAAATCATGTCAGACACTAACTTACTGCCGTGAACGCAAAGAATATCCACCTGTAATCAACAGCAATGACGACACAGCCTGCGCGGTTGCACAGGTTCGTGGCGATGACGTTCTCCGTGTCGATGTTGCCGAGGACCCAGCCGCCGCCGTGGAACCAGAAGCAGAGGGGCCATCCCTTGGCGGGGGCGGCGCCGAGGGGAGTGAAGATGCGGATGGGGATGTCGGGGCCTTGGGTCTCCCTGCGCGGGATGGAGATGTCCTGGGTGCGGCCGACGGGGAGGAGGGGGCCGGCGCCGGGGATGAGGGTGCCGCTGTCGCGGGAGGCGGCGATGGACTGGCGGTGGACGACTTGTTTGTCGATGATATGGGTGTTGTAGAAGGTTTTGTAGACGGGGTCGAGGCGGCCGACGATGCTCTCGTGGAGCGGGTAGGGGGGAGAGGAGGCCATGTTGGGGTGGAGGATCTGGCGGGTCTTGGGATGGCACTCGACGAGCTGCTTAACGACGGTTCTCGGAACTTGTTAGATTGATCAAGGCAGGTAGCTGAATAGTTGCCACAGGTGTGGTACTGAAGTCTTGTGAATTACCAGAGATCAGAATTGCCAGTTCTCTGATTCATTCGCAGGAATTCAGATCAGGAAAAAGAGGGAATTGCCTGAGTTGATCTGGTCTGGCCAACTTGACCTGGGGATCTGAGTCAGCCATCAGCCTTCTGCTCAGCATAGGCAACGCTGATGTCAACGCGGGGGAGCATCCGGCCACACAGCGCTTTCCTGGGCTGCTCAAAACGGACATGAAGCGACTGTGAAGCTCCTTTTCAACACATCGATGCTGACAAGGCGGATACAAATGGCCGGACGCCTCTTCTCTGGGCCACTGAGAGGGGCCACTTTGTGGTGGTTAAGATGCTTGTCGGGCGAGGAGTCGTCAATATCTCCGTGGAGACGGTCTCACGGCAATGCAGCTTGCAGCACTGAACTACCATGAAGAAGTGGAAGCGCTCCTTCTTGCGAGCCATGCGCCCACTGTGGACGGCTTTTACGGTTTACAGGCCTTATTCATGGAAGCCATGGCATTTCCAGGTCCGTCTTGAACGCGTGGCCTGGCGCTCTTTGATGCAGTGAACATCTTCTTTTGCGGAAGGCTACCCCCGTCTTCGATAACCTCTCGAACGCTGCAAGTAGATTCCCATGATCATCCTGAAAGCTGCAGCAGTTTGCAAGCCGGGCCCGCCACACCAAAAGTAAAGGTTTGATGAAGCGGAGCTACAGTACGCACGAGGTGGCTAGGTCATCCGCGATCCAACCTGCGGCTGTCGTTGTCTCGGTGAAGCCCATCGCCTGATGACTGTTGTCAACGAGGATACTCCAGGCTATGCGTATGCTGGCCGATGAGGTTGGATGGTGTGGTGACTGTACGTGTCGAGGCGGGAGGTCGTGGGCAGTTCACCCCGGTTTCCGGACTTCACTAGTCTCTGGAAGCAACGGTCATCAACCCATCACTAGTTGCATACCCTTAGAATTGCAAGGTGCCCCCCGTCTTGGTTGTGTAGTGTACCTCACGACTGCGTGTCCCACATTGGCTAGCACTGTGTCATCACCCGCACCTCTTTGTCTGAAAAGTGTCAAGGAGTGTGGGAACCGGACACCGATTTCGAATCCGGCTGTACAAGACAGCGCACGATAAAGTCTAGAAATGGGTTTGCGGGGGAGGGGCGGCAGTGCCTGGACTAGTCGGTGATACTATCGGAGGTAACGACTGGCTGGCGCTGGGTCAAGAAAGGCTAGAACCTGGCAGCGATAGCGTGCACCAGACCCTGGACAACGTTGGGAAAGACTGGAACACGGACGAGGGGCTCATCTGGGTTTCCAGGACAGGGAGACAATGAGCGGCGATCACTTACAATGCGCGTCAAAGTACTGGCCCTTGGAGTACTGGTAGATATGGTTGAGGTCAACAACCTCACTGCTCCTGAGACACCAACGCTGGCACCGTAGCTAATGCAAGCCCACGGCTCCGGTGGCTGGGGGGAGAAATAAGGGGGCACCATCCAACGGGGATGCTCACCACAGCGGCGTCAGTGACTTGTGCTGTATCCGGGCCTCGCGCACGCCCGTCTCGAGCCAGAGCCGGCCGGCAAACCTAGGGTCGTCTACCTGGAAACGGTAATTAACTTAAACGGCACCGCCGCGCTTGGGCTTGCCGGGTGTCACCACAAGGGACAGGTCGCTCCGATGGGCGACGTTTGAGTTGCACAGCGTCCTTAGCCAGAAGTCTGGAATCATGACAACTTTGCCAGGACACGCCTCGGGGGGCTGCGGGGCGAGATTAATAACGGGCAAGGGGCGGTTTGAGCTGGCCAGGATGGCGGGGGCGCCTGGACGGCCGAGGAGGTGGTCTTGTTGTACGGTTCGCCTGTCTTGTTAGACGGCTGACCGCCCTTGCTGGCCGCTGTGGCTTCTTCGGCTTGGCATGATGATGCTGGGGAAGGACGTGTGCTTTTGGTCTGTTGGCACTGCAGGCGAGTTCAGACGAACGAGGCTTGCTGCAGTCGGGGAGGGCGTGGGCTGAATCATGGCGGCGTGGCAATTGACGGGCCAGGCGATCGTCGGTCCCTGGACTATCGGGGATGCTCGGCCGCTCTCGAGGCCGTATGGCTTCTGCAGGATGCGCCAAGCATCAACACCCCCCAAGGGATGGCGGAAATGCCCCTGGACGCCGGTTCTTGTCCGGGGAAGCGATCCGGTGCAGGCAAAGAGCCGGGGGTGGTGTGGTCGTCGGGGGGGCAAGGGGGCTCTGGGAGACGCTCCTCGTAGGCAGGTGAGACAAGGCAGGGAAGTGGCAGGGCGACGACTCGGGGATTCGCCTAGTAGCGGGGGCTTAGTTTAGCACCACCTATGTTAGGCTTAGGTCCCGTAGCGGATATTCTTGCGAGAATGATCGCCGCCCCGTCCGTGCGAACGCTTAGCGCACGACCACGCCCAGACAGCCTTACCCTGCCCGCCCGCCCATTAGTTGCCGTCCTTGTGCGCTGGGCATGCTGAAGCGTAGCGATAGCGGGCCGTGGCTAGCCTTGGTGCAACGGGAAAAACCGCTGCATCCCGTTTCTCGAAGGTCTGCCCGTTACAGCCGTGACAGGCGCACGTGTCGTCTCAATAGGTGTTCGGATGTCCCCCGAGCAGAGGAAGCTCAAGGGCAGTTACACGGGGGGAGTGGCTTGTTGGTCCGCAATCGTGAACTCGGCGTCTGCAGGCTGAAGAAGAGTGAGAATTTGAGATCTGTGATGTAAGATCGTCCGTCCCTACGGTGGTGGTGGTGGGTGACGGCCGCCCACGCACACCCTGCGATCGCTGTCTGCTCGACTGTAGCAAGAATTGCGTCTTATATCGGTACCTGTCAGGGCCTGTCCTCGATCAGACGCCCCTGCACCCACCACCTTGAGGGCCAGGGCCCCATCTGATCCAGCGCGCTCTGCTCTGTTTGTACGCACCTGGCGGAGGGGTTCTCCAAAAGCACCCGTCTAGAATCGACCGCCGATATTCTAACTGGCACATCTGCCCGCTATAACCTAAATCGCAGGGTAAATGCTGGGCTGCCTGTGGCGGCCAGGACATGACCCCTGCTTCTCCGCTCGCTCTGCAGATGGCCGCAGACGGTCCAACGCTTGGTTGTTCTCTCCCTGGGGGGGCGGCAAAATCGATGCCGGTCATCTCAGCGGTCTCTATCTAGGTCGCGGCAACACGTTGTTGCCACGGTCGACCTCGTTGCTGCCAAGGCACAGCTCGCTGCCTCCGCAGGTGGCCGAGCAGCCGCGCCGTGTGACACATGAGGGGTGATGGCAGCCGTCCCCCACGTGTCCCGTTGTGGATGGCCAGAGTCAGCAACGGGCGTGCCCTCGTCTGCGGCAACGCCAGGCAGGCGCGGAACAGGCACTTGTGCCGCAAGGCAGCGGGGCCCCATCGCAGGCAGGCGACCGCCCGTCCATTCGGACTAATGCGACCACCCACCCAAGACATGTGGGTGATCATCTACTAGGGGCCACGATGTGTGGGTGAAGAGATGCGTACAGGACTTGGCTGTGGATGCAACGACCCCTGGTCAGCCCAGCTACACTCGGACCCTCTACTGCTGCTGCCGGGCGTGTGGCAATGTGACACATCTAGGGGACAGAAACCACATGCTGGCTGTGGCGACGTCAGCAAGGTTCATCCTTGTTGCGCTCATGGTCGTCCTGCACGAGACGGCTGGTCCAGGTCGCCCAAGGAAAGGCTTCTGGATATTCCGCAGCTGCGGCCTTCGCCTTCAGCTGACGCCAGATGAATCACTTTTACCCCCCGGGTGCCCCGGATGCGCAGGTTCCCTGATCCTCATCCCTTCATCCCTTCATCGTTCGCCAGCATTCATGAGACCGCCTCTCTCACATGGTACATTTGGGGTCACGGTATATACTCTCTCTCGAAACCAGTGCCTTTGATCCGTTTCCACCATGCACCACACCCACGGGGTCATGGCTCATGACGGCCACTCTCTCGATGGCATCGTGTACGGCCAGGGAGACCCGATAAGCATCCTTGAGAACGAGCTCACCGGCGGCAGTCAACATGCCATGCGCGTCCTGAGCCTCAGCAGCCGCCAGCCAATGGCTGTGCTGTCGTCGTCGGTGTGCTGGTTGCCTGCGGACGGCAGCACGCCTCTTTCCTGGGCCGCCACGAGCCCGGCGGGAGATACCCCGGAGGTGGATGTCCTCCCCGAGAACAACCTCCCCTCGGGCCTCAGTGGCCCCTCTGTCGCAAGCCTGCTCACACCATTGACGAGCATCAGCCCGGTTGACAGCCTGAGGCGCGACTCGGCCATCAGCTCCAGCCGCAACGATGAGATCGACGATGCCACTGGGGTGCGTCCTGATCTTGGTGACCTCCTGTCGAGGGCTGGTGCTGATTATTTCTCGGAGCAACATCCAGACTCTTCAGCCTGCGAATTTGTCCCGCTTCGTCCCTACGCACACCTACGAACCCGTGGACCATCGCGCCAGGGCCGACAAGCTGAATCTGGCCAGCCCTCCCTACGGCGGCTTCCACTCGTTGTTTAGCAAAGACCCCGCGCCTTGGAAGTCGTACCCGCAGGAAGCGAAAACATCGGTCTTGATCAACCCAAACTCCTCAGACCCCCAGGTCAACTACATGCGCATGCAGTCGTCCTACTATTACTCTCCCGAAGCCCCTCACCACGAGAGGAGGGCACCGTCAAACCAGGCCGCTCAGACGTGGTCACAGCCGACAGCCATGTCCGGTTATAACTGGCAGGGACAGATTGCACACCCGTACCCAGACACAGTTCCGGCAATCCAGTCATCCCAATCAGACATTCCCCTGTTCCACCACTCAGTCTCCTTCCCTCCCGATCCAACGCAACATTACCAGATGACGAGCTCCCTTCAGTCCTACGACATGTCTCGCGCACAGGGTGGCCATTTCCCGGCGCCGTCACCCCAGGGCGCAGTACTGCAGAACCACCAGCCAACGTTCTACCGGGCCGCTGAGCAGCATATCATGGATCTCACAGATGTCAACGACCACGGCGCCCGCACCCGGCTAATGTCCACCCCAAAGCCATCCAAGCCGCACAACAGCCGCAACAGCGGGAGGTCGGAGTCGGAGCCCAAACCGACGCCAGAGGAGCAGGCTCTCCGTCCCCATGTCGTCCTGGACTATTTCCAGCGCGAAGTCAAGCCTGACGTTGATGCTCTCGAGGCACGTCAGCGGGAACAAGGGGAGTACCCCACAGACGAGGCTCGAGCACGACTCGTCTCGGAAGCCCTGGAGCTCGTCAGACCCGCAGTCAAGAACGTCACCCGAGCGCTCGAGGCCCTCCCGCCACAAAACTCGCAGCCTTGGGGTGGCACGCAGAGGCGTCTGCAGAGCGACGCCGAGCAGATCCTGTCTATGATTCAGATCATCCGCCGGAGCGCGCTCGAGGAGGCCGAGGTCCGCCAGCACGAGCCCAGGCCATCTCCCGATCAGGTCGCGAAGTCCCGGAAGGGCCTGTCGAGCCTGGTCCAGGACTACGTCGACAAGGCCGAGTACGTGGGCAAGGTCACCGGTCATGGGGCCCGGAAGGAAAAGACCGAGGCCTCTCACCGTGCCGCGGCTACAAACGGCAGGCCGCAGGCGGTGGCGTATCCCTCAGCTGGCCTGTTATCGATTGCGTGGACTCGGGGGCAGACGACGACGCCTCCGCCGGACCAGCGCTCCAGCGCTATGGAGCATTACCACCACCAACAGCAGCAACAGCAGCATCACATGCAGCATGGCTTGACAGCCTCGCCCGCTGCCTGCGGCGCCATGTCGGGCTTCGGCCTCCACGACCCGCACCCCCCCATCCCCGCGGCCTCAGCAAGACCCATCCATCGCCGACGCGGCCATGGCCACCATTATGGCGCCATCCGGCGGTCCGGTTGGCCCTGGGGGGCGGATGTCTCATCACAGCCCCCCTCCCCGTGTCTCAGCTGCGGGCCTTGCCCTTGTCCAGCCGGCCCTCGGGTACGCCATGGCTGCCACCACCAACGCAAACATGTATGCCTCCCCGCCGGGGCACGAAGCGTCCTCCGCGTAGCAGCACCAGCTGCATCATCCATACGCCGGGGTCGCCCCCTCGCCATTTCCCGGCCACCTTTCCAGATGGCCATGCCCGCGGGCAACGGCATGGCTGCCGGCTGCTCCGCCCCCGGCGTACCTCACCCTCCTCCTCCTCCACCTCCTCCGCACTACCAGGACGACTGATGGCTCATGGGAATCGACGAGCCCCCGCCCATGCCCGTGTCCGCCGGCTACTGGAGCACTTCCCCCCACCGCCGCCACCTCGGCTGCCACGCCGGCCGACAGAGCCATCGGCACGCGGAAACGACCATTACCGACAAGCGACGCCGCACACAAACCAGCATCACCGGGCTCGAGGCCCGGGGCGCCAAGCCGCAGCATCGAGACGGCTGTCATCCGGGCCGCCCTCGCGCTGGGATAGCTCAGCCTTCACAGGGGCAAGATCGCCGACGTCACCCCGTCCGAGACCAAGCCCTACGACTCGCCCATCGTCCGCAACGAGCACCCCGCGTCGCCCTCGGAACCTTCCGGATTCATGTCGCCCCGAGAGTCTGGCCGGCACCAAGAGTTACGACAAGTTCAGCCCGCGATCGTCGAGTTCGCCAAGGACGGTATCAACGCGCTCATCGAGCACCAAGGCGTTCCACAACCTCAGGACCGAGAGGCTCCTGCTGACCGAATTTTCGGCACCGCCATCGCGTAAGCCTCTTTTCAGATTTTCAGAGAGACGGCACTAATACACGGCAGTCAATGGGCAGCCTCTTGGTCCTGGGGCCTGCTTCAGGGATCGCTTTCTGGGCAAGTTCGTCAACGAAGTGGAGCTGCGGTTGCTCTTTGACCGAACAATATCCTGGACCAGCGAGGCCGCCCAACCTTCCAGTTCGCTGGCGGTCGCCATCCGCATGCTCGATGAGCTGCGCAACAACAAACTTTACACTGCCGTCGGCGGCCAAGCGCAACAAGATCAACCGGAGCTTCTCCCAACGACGACGGGTGGAGCGCCCCGGCCCGTATAACTCGCCGGGAAGCCCGACGCACTCGACCTGCAGCCTCCAGTGATGGTCCAGTCAGTTCACCAGATCATACATTCACCGCAAGCGCAGATGTGGTTGCAGCCCGAGCAATGACCGCGATCCCCCGAACAAATCACCACGATACATCCAACCGCCAGGTCTTCTATGTCTCGGATTTCAACGGGCAGGACATGAACATACAATCTTCACGGCACCCGACACGGGGGCAGTCTGCATATACGGACGGCGCTTACGGCAGCGGATGTCTCTTGTTATACACGGGGGGAGCTCGACTCGGTGAGGCATCGCTGGTATTGAGGCACACTTTCTAGATGTTGCTTGGCACGGATAATGCGCTGAGGGTCTGTGTCAATCTCGGCTGGATAGTTGAACCCAGCACGACGACTTTCCCACATATTAATGGGTACTTACCCCCTCTCTCGATTGCTTATCGGAAGATGATCGATGGGCTTTCGTTAGGTGGAGTCGCAGGGTCCCAGCCGCGGCAGAAATGATAGAGGACATGAATGGCCGGAACGGGATGGACGACGTGAGGAAGCCGGCCGGGGCTTGGAAGCTAGCGCACCCGTCCTGGGTGTCATGCTGAGTGCTGAAGGTCAGAGCGTCCGCGTCAAAGGTCTAGGTTGCATCTTCCCCTCGACACCATGAAGTCGACGATTTGACGAGGGGTGATTGAGGACGATAATGTCATCGAAAAGCAATTGTTGCTGGGGCGTTGAGAGTAGGGCCGAGGAGACGTGGCTTCGTAGATGGGCATCCCATAATCATGAACGACGACGCAACGATGCACACGATTTGGCAGTACAAAACCGCTAGCTTGGAAGGCGAAGCAGAACATGGCCGCTTGTTTGGCGGTAAGTGGGCATCCTGACTAGACGAGCGTTTCTTGCCAGGAGCAACACTGCTCCGACCTTCCCGGGTAACATCGACTGCACTCAGGCTCTCTGAGAGTTAGTTGCCAGTGAAAGAATGCCGACGAAGGGGGTGCCTAACAGGGAAATCCCAGTTGCAGTCACGAGATGGGCTATCGGCAGCTGTGTGGGTTTCAGCACTGGAGCTTAAGCTCGGCTGACCGGTAGCGGTCTTTGTTATTCCCTATCAATGCATTCATGTTGGTCTATATCTCGGAGCCAGACTTATCTGTGCCAACAGATGCCCTCGTCTAGTGCGTTTCCGCAGTCAATATGTACTGCAGCTCCATCATATGGTGGCGCGAAATTGTGACAGTATGACCAGAACGACTTTGCGGTTGTGATTCAGAGCCCGCTAACTGATCCGCGCCATCGGCAGCTGAAGACAAGGTTCGTTTCAAACGCGTGGCACCTGTAGACGTCTTAGGGGGGGCCTCAGTCGTGGAAGACGCCCCCACCGCAACGACTGGAAGCAATGCCGTTGTGGACTCAGCACTGGTGTCAGAGCATAGTGCAGCTTCCAGGTGTGGCAGAGCAGAATCTTCCCTATCGCCAGTCGTCCAGCTTGCCGGCAGTATAGACTTGGTTATTGGCCCCGGAGTTGGGGTTTTGGGTGTAGGGATTGGTTGTCTTGGAGAATCGTCTGGATTCTGACTCGCAACGTGAAGTCCCGGGACTGGTCCTGTTCCCGGGGAGGGAGCTCCATTGCTTCTGAATCTGTGAGACCTAGCCCTGATCCGAGTGTGCAGAGGTCCGTTGCCTGAACCGTGGATAGTGGCGCTTTTGTCGGGCCCGGTAGTCGCCGAGTTACCGACATATCCGAGTACGGGGCGGAAGTCTGTGCCGGGCCTCAGACGTCCAGGTCCTTTACGAGCGACGGTATCTTGATATGAACAGGTAGTTAAACTACTTGGTATGCCCTGCGATATGGACGGGTCAGACTTGGCCTGGTATGGAAGCTCCAACTCGGCCCGCATTTTGGGCAACGTCGGCGGCAGAGGTGCCGGACGGATATGGATCGGGCCTGCTGGTGGCGCGTTGTACCGTACGGGCCAAGGGCGTGCCCGCTTGGGGACGGGTGCATGAGCGAAGGCGGGGTCATCTAGGATGCTTACAGTCACATCTCCACGTTGGACTGTGGTCAGATGGCGAGTTGGCTGAGAGATGTCTCCGGCCGGATTCTATTGCTCGTTAGACCGGCTGAGGATTAGCTGCGCCTTGGAGTTGGTTGTTCGTACCAGACTCGATGGTATGTTTGGGCCGTGGGCACACAGCCGAGCCCCAGAATCCCAACTGCCGAATATATCAGCTTCCATCTGCAAACAGTCCAGCATCTCATTCCTTCAGTTCATCAGGGACCGCCCCACTATTGGTAACGTTGCCACAACTTACGACATCTTGGCTTGGCTTGTGATCCTGGTCTCGAGAATTCTTATCATTATTTCCACCTGTCGTTCCAAGTGCGTAATCTTTACATGGAGGCTGCGCCATGTCAGGAACGCAGCAATTTCCATCGGGTTGCAGAAGCATACTTGCGGTTGGCAATCATGTCTCTGACTGGAAGGTTGTGGCCGTGTGTGGGCACTTGAGGTTGGGGGACTTCGCCGGGCATGGTGTCAGCTACTGTAGTATGCGATTAGTTTTGGTGGGCGGGAGGATGGGTAAGTGGTGTATTACTGTTGGTGAGAGAAGAGATGGGAGATATGTAAAGTATGTACGGCGGCTCATGAATTCAATAGCCGTCCCTTCATGGCAGCAGAAGAGCGGCTACGATTGGCCTGAAATTGGGTTTAGGCTAGGGCAGTCATCACTTGGCAGCACTCCCTTTCCGGCGGTACTCCTCACCAACCCGGCTTGCCCGGTTCCTGCCACAAAGGATAACTGGACCTGGCATCCGCTAGCATAGATAGCTTCAGTGTTTAGGTCGAAGCTGTTTTAGCGCTCATTGAATCGATTGAAGAATTACATCCCGTCGGCGACCTGACCAAAAGTTAAAATTACGACCGGCTCGCCAGTCGGGTGGGGACGGGCGGCGCGTGTGGAGGGGTGGTGCCGTCTAGGCTTCCCACCGAGCAAAGTCTGGGGTGGCGGTGGGTGTCATCTATAGCATTCAGAGACGGCCAGTAACCGCGAGAACGCATGCACGCGGCGACGTCTTCGGGGAAGACCGGCTCGCCCGGATACAGGTAGTTGATTGACACGGCGAGGCAATCGGTGAAGTGGACGATGAGGTGGTACTGCCGGGGCCTGGTGACGACGAGGTCCGTCTGTCCGGCAACGATAACTTCAAAGCGGATGCACGCCTGCTCGAGCACGCTGGGCGGTAGGAATAGATTAAGGTGACAGACGGCCTGCCCGCAGTCGGTCATCGCCCCATATCGTCGGACGAGCTTCTCGAGCTTCTCAGAGTCGTCGGGGTGCACCATGAGCCAGATCTTGTAGGCGGGGCCGACGACGAGATTACAGGATCGCAGGGCGGCGTCCTCACAGTAGAGGGCGGTGCCCGAGGCCTTCTTCCCGAGATGACAGTAAAGGGTGTTGACCCCGGGGAGCTCGACGAGTTCGTCCAACTGTGCGCCGGCGCTCATGACGTTCTCGAACGCGGTCGACGGGGTCGGTCCGACGTAGTAGGGGATGGGGCCCTTCGGAGGGCTGGTAGCCATGGTCTCGAGGAAGGCGCGGGCGTCAGCAGCGGACGGTCTGTCGGTGATTTTGGACACGCCTGCAAGGTGGTATTTGTCGACGGGCCGCTCGGCAAGGAAGAGGCGGGAGACCCCGTCTTTACGGTCATCCTTGTCTTAGCTCCTTCAACGAACCAAAGGTCGTGCTTTGGATCCGAATACGGGAAGTGCTCCAGGAGCGCCGGCAGGTCGGGCTCGAGGGGTTGCACGTCGATTGTGCTGCCGAAGCGCGCGTCGGCGGCGAAGCGGGCCAGGACTATGTCACGGATCTGGCAGGTGTGTGGCTCGCGGTCGCGCCTACGCCGCGGAGTGTCTCCTCCAGCGACGAGGGCACCCGCTTCGCAGGTTATCGCCTGTCGAGTCGACCAGGATGTGGCATCGTGGCACGCAGGGAGGCACCCGAGCAGATGATTATCGACGCCACAGCCTACTACCTAAGAGTTGTGCCCCCTGAATTGGGCCAGCAGTCGCGTGACCATAGATTTGTCGTTACCTGAGGCGATCTCGAGACCTTCCCGTTGCCTAGAATCGGAGACGTCGAAGTCGAGCCTCGCACGGGCCACAAGGGATACATTAATTGCAAATTCCACCGGGGACACGTCAGACACCACCCTCACGATCTGCGATGCTGCACTTTCTATCAATAGTGTCGTACGCCTTGATGACGTGTCGAGCGAGCTGCAAGTGATGCAGGAGTACTCGCATGAGGTCTCTACTGTGTTTAGATTCTCCCAGGACGCCTCCCACTCGACTCTTGTGGACCGGCGGCAGATGATAGTCTTTGTAGTTGCCATGAGGATCCGTATCCCCGCGGGCATTGGGGTTGGAGGCGGCGGCTTCCTTCGCTGCTTCGCCTGCCAGTTTGTTGCTTGGCACTCCGACGTGTGCGGGGATCCATCAGCAGGTGGCCGCAGTGGGAGGTGAACGAGGTCTTGACCCGGTCTCCAGCACCGGGACAGCGCCCTGCGTCATGCAGGCCACCTCAATGGCTTATAAAGGCCCAACAAGGCCGGCGACCCTCCTATCGCGACTTGTCCACAGCACAGTTCCATTATTTCCCTGCAGTAGGTTCACTAAGCCCATTGTTTCTCCCGTCGAATCGGCCACACCAAAATGTCGTGAGGTTGTTCGTGTTCCGAGGACGAGAACCCATGACGACTGGCCTTCGATCGCATTGCACACTGCACCGTTCCAAAGCCTTCGCGGTTTAAATGGCGTCCATCATCCCAACCAGGCCTCTTTGGGACTGTCGTCTGTATCGAGAGGTCCCTACTCCGGGACTGTCGCCTGGATCGACAAGTCCCTACTTTGGGACATTTAGGACGTTGGCCAGATCCCAAATGAGTCCCCATTCATGGCTACGCGAAAGGAACGCCGTCCGCACTTACTCACCGCTGGCTGATGGCCTCATATTTGGCCCATGAGAGAAAGCGCTCAGAAAGCCCGATTTTGCGACGGGAAGACACTGTCCCGCCGAATCCCCACTGTTGACTCGTCTCGCCACGGTTACATATGCACAGGCCATAAGTCTGAGGCTCAGACTTGTAGCCCGTGCCCATCGAAAGAACAAATCACGGACAAGTACCGCAGGGTGCGCTCGTGCACGTGCCGTGACTGTGACACTAATCAATCGTACATTTTGACACTCGGACCCTATGGCCAGGCCCCGCCAACCTGATTTCGACCTCTCTTTCTTCAGCTCGAGTTGCGCCATCGCCTCGCAGCTGTCAATCACCCCCACCGTGGACCAGAACATCGTCAGCATCCTCGGTATATCCGAGGACCGGTTGAAATGGGATTCGGACATCCCCTCGCCGGAAGTCTCGCCGGAACAACCATCGCCCCCGCGGCGCTTCATGCTACCGAGAATGCCGGGGTTTCTAGGCCGTGTCCCGCATCGGCGAAGCGGTTCCGGGGTCAGCCAGCCCCCGGCGCTCAGTACGAGAATCTCCGTCTGAAAAGTCGCTGGACGGCGGACGGGGAACGACCGCGCCACCTCGCTCCTGCCCCGTTGCGTGATGGGGAGCGCCGCCTTTTGGGACAATATGGCCCCTGGATTGTGGAGATGGGCCTTCCCAGGGCGTGACCTGGTTCTGTTGGCCTGGAAGCGGGGTCGTCGCCTCATTTATCCGAAAATCGGCCGGGGACAGGGTCAACATTGACTGTACCGTCTGATTGGTCCAGCTAGCACCCGAGGCCAAAATGGGGAATTTGCCACCGTCCCACTGTCCCAAATCATGCAACCTGCTTCAACGGGACGGACTCGACAGTGGAAACTGTCTCGACCAGCCATCAATGCCCTTGCATTTGGAAAACTCTCCCGACTCATACAGCCTCTGAATCTACAACACAACAACAACATCTTTCTCTCTGCCGCCTCGCTCTTGAATCACTTCGAAGATGCCACATCTCCCTCAGACGCCACCACAAAGATGAGCCAAGACTATTTCTCGAGCAAGGGCAAAGCCCGTGACGACGACACCCTTGACGAACCCGCAGCCCACGACTCCACGCCCGCGCCGTCATCAATACAATCGCCGCGGTACATGACCGTAGCAACGGCTCGGCGCTCGAATACGCCGCGCAGCTGCAAGCCTTACTTGACGGCAACGACTCAGGCTACGGTGGCAGTAGCAACGACAATAACCACGCAGCCTCCCTCGCTCGCGACTATGCGACGCAGCCCGACATCCACAACCACTCCCAGGCCAGCGCCATCCACCAGCTCTGGTACGACCAGCACCGCTCGAACCTCGGTCGCTCTGTCAGCAGGGTCGTCGAGCTCCTCAAGGAGCTGCAGGAGATAAACACACGGTGGCCCGCGCACTACCCCTCTGTCCTGCGCATTGGGTCCGCTCCCACACTACCCTCGCGGCCCGGAATGCAGCACACGTATTCTGTGCCGTCATCATTGAGCTCGAATAAGCAAACCCTCCCCGCTCTCCCAGTTCCCAGCCGCGACCAGAACAAGGCCCGCAGTTATCATGATCTGATCTCCATTTCCACCGAGAAGGGCCTCAAGTAGCATGTGTCTCAGACATCTCCATGTCGCCACTGGCCGAGCTGATCAGTCTGGGTTGCTCAGAGCCCCAGATTTGGTTACAATTCCGTACATTAACACACCCGAATGAGCCGAGTCCATCCTACGCGAACCTCATGGCACGTTTGCTAACCTGCTCGCCCTCCGGCGACGAGACCCTACTTGACGTCCGATCCATCGGATGCTCCGTGGGATAAAAAAATAGCTGAGTCCCGTCTCTTCCTTGGAGCTGCAACGTTGCTGTCGCGCGCAGCTCTGCGCATAGCCCTCCGTGGCATATCCTCGTCCGCGGCGCCTCGTACATCGGCACGCGTAAGCACGTACCCATGGTGGACAAGATCCGTTGTCCCTTCTTCCTCATCTGTGCTGTGCTCCAAATTGGTGGCGAGGAAGGCCGGCCACACAACCTTGACTAGGTCGCCGGTCGATAGTGCTGCCGACTCCGGCTCCTGCTGCTTTGGCTGACGTTCGATGTTTCCCTGACGTGGCTGCATCGTCCTGGCGCTGTTGTCTGACGTGACGGGATTAGTCCATCTCGGTAGTGTCTGCCAGTCGTCCGGGGCTTCGAAGTCGAAGCAAGGCTCGACTCTTTCATGGAGCTTCTGTACACGCTGCCAGTGACCGCACAGCACGCTTGTAAGATGATCAAGCCGCGATTTGAACGTCGCGTGCTGGTCCGTCGGCAGCCAGGCAGCCAGCACCACCGATACTTCCTCCACGACGCGTTCGGCACATGCGTCGCGGCGCTTCCTCTGGTGTTCGGGCAATACCTCTAGTAGCACGGCGCGAACAAGCGTGTCCTGGAAAGAATTCGCCGCTGGCAGGGTGTCCAAGATATCATCGGCGCCAGTGCCCACAGAGAGATATGTTGGCCGGAAGACGTATTCAGCGAGCGCCCTGGCATAAATGACCAAGCCCGCGATGGGCCTCATCTGTTTTGCATGGACCGAATTCGATGCCGGAAGGGGGATTCCGCGCTGTATGGCCGTGTGATTTCTGATGCGATCCCATGACCTCGAGTCCTGCAGCCGGTCTCCGTCCAGGTCGCAGCCGAAGAATGACCTAAACAAGTCTGAGGCCTCTTTGAATGACGAGCCAAGCATCTCGGAGCTGGCAGCAAGCATTAGCCTTCGTCATACAGTCATGGACGCCACGTTCCCTTACATGCTCACTCTCACATCCTCCAGGGGTGTCAATGTCGCAGTGAAGGATCGGAACATTCCGAGATTGCTCTCAGCCGCCGTCAGGGCCTCTGACTGAGCACTCAACTGGTCGCCTGTGCCTCGTACTTTCTCCTTCAGCATCGCTGCTTCCTTGCTCGCCATTTCCAGCTGTTTTGCTTGTCGCGCGATTGTGTTGTCAAGCTTTGTGATGCGTTCCTCAAGCTTTTTACTGTTGGCGATGAGTCGTCCGGCATCGTCGTCTAGTGCCGCGATCTTCGCTCTCAACCCTGTAGTGGTGTCTTGTTCAGCCTTGAGCTTCCTATAAGCTGTTGCTTTTTCCTCCGTAACCTTGCGGCATTGCTTGGTCTGGTCCTCCATCCTCTTTTCAAGCTTCTCCTTTTCAGCGTTCCAATCAGCAGTGCGCTGGGTCAGTTCCTTGATGTTCCTATCGTAAGCAGTGTTGGTGTTGTCGAGCTCCTTTCTGAGTGTATCATTCTCCAGGACGATAGACTTCAAGCAGAGGTAGCTGTTCTCATCAGTCAACCTGCCTATGAAAGAAAAAAAATCATTGATGGCGTCTTCGCGTTGGCTGGTGGCCGTGCTTTGGGGGGCTCTTGGTTTGCCGACGGTGTCATGTTGAGGAAATTGGGGCCGTTGTCCTGGCGATCGATATGGAGCTTACACAATCCGGATAACAGAACACGTCCTAGGGAGGGCTTTATATACACCAAGCCTTGGCGAGTTTCGGCCCACCCTACACTGGATGCACTGTACAAAGAAAGCCTCATGGCTGCCTTGCTTTGACAGTTTTGAGTTCAAAATCGCATCCAAAGTACACCGGCGAATGTCTGGGGCGAGATAATCCATTGGTCGAGAGGCCATGCGCACATGAGAGATGAGGCGAGCAAGCTGCGCTGTCGACAGTGCAGTTGGTTCAGAGATACGAAGCGCAAAGCTTGTCATTTGACGGTCATTTGACGGAGTAATTGGTCAACTTCGCGCCCGTGTCATGCAGCGACACGTATCGCATGAGAAGGTAGGGGGCAAAGCCAACCAGAGCATGCATCTTGTGCTGGAGGTGTTGCGGCTGTCGAACTTGGCCCTGCGGTTGGTGATTGTACTTGAGGCCATCGTCTCTGAGCCAGCATGCATGAGGCTGCGCCAGTCACCAACCGCGGTCCACACCAAGGCTGTGTCACCCCCCAACGTATGTGGCCATGCAGAACTTGAGGGGAAGAAATGCCTCGTCATTGGCTCCTGACGCCTTCACTGTATACAAGCGTGTTCATAATTGGTGCTCTACCCATGCTCGCAATCCACACACACGATGCGACGATGCGACGAAACTATCAGCCGGGGAGACTCCGTGCATTCCCGCCTTGTTCCACCTACATCTACAACCCCACTGGGCCTGGATTGTACATAGTCAGCAACAGGATTAGGCCGTCTTCGTCTGTCTGAGAGTGCAGCCTTGTCAGGTTTAGAGAGGAGGGGGACAACCGGAGGCTCCAGCTGGGAACCCTCAGCTTCCCGTTGTCACGGCGCCTGCGCTCTCGTTGGCCAAGTATAGAATACGCTGCCTGAGAGACGTTGATCAGGCTCTGCCTCCAGAAGTTTGGGGGCCGGACGCCCCGGCGCTTGCATGCAGCATTCCCTCGTCGGTCGATCGTACTCTCGCGCATGGTTGGTGATGCCCGTATCGTTGTCGGCCTTCTAGTACAACATCCGCTAGAGATGCCGACGGGATGCGCGTCGCTGGCGGTCGGCATCTGAGGGCACGACGCGGCGCACCTGCGCGTTGAGGGATTGGGCAAGACGAACTCGTCCCCATTTGCTTTTCTCTGCGCATGTCGTGCCCTGGACCAGCCGCCTGTCCGAGATCCTCCTGCCTGGACACCCCTCCGGTGGCTGAGGCTGCACACGGTCGAGTGCCTCCGCCTCTGCAGCAAACCCTCCCAAACGCCGAATGATGGGGTATATGTGGTACTCTTCCTGACGCCCGTCCCGTCCACCTGCCACCTCGGCGGCACGAGGCTGGCAGAAATCAAAACCAAAAAGATGGAGGAAAGACGACCTCTGTCCTCTTCGCGGACGCCCCGCGTGTCTCTTGCTCCGTTCGTCTCAGTCTAGCTCAGTCGCCTCCATCGCTGATCGCGGGCCCTTGTCTTTGCCCGGCGCATCCCGCTTGCGCCGCTTCGCCAAGGGCACGTCCTCGTCGGCGCTGTCGAGGCCCTCCTCTATCTTCGCCGTCCAGCTCCCGTTCGGGTGGACCGAGATACTCTTGGCCTCCGCCTTGCCCTCCGCGGGAAGGTGGTCCCGCACATGGCACAGGAACAGGTCGACGCGGAGACTGCGAGGGCGGGCCTCCGAGCTGCAGATGGGGCACTTCCACCCGTCCGGAAGTGTCGGCTCTGGCCCCAGGTTCTCGAACGAGCGACACGCCTCACACATCTGCCGCCCCCTGTGATGGCAGAGCGGCTTGCCCGTCCGCGTCTCAAGCCACGTGTCCAGGTCGAAGCATTCCAGGTGTGGCGCCACGCACCGGTACCTTGAACATGCGCATGGTGAACGGGTCGTTGAGGTCGATACTCACCGTGCTGTCCATAATGACGAGCTCGTCGCCAATCTCGGCCGACTTGACCCGCTCGGCCACCAGGTTCGGCGTCACGCTGGCCGCAATGGTGCCGTGCTCGAGGACGTATCGCCTGATGGTGTCTGTTCCCCAGCAACTCGACGGCCGCAAAGTAGACGTTGCTCTCCTTGGGCTTCGCCTTTTGCAAGATGCTGAGGTGCAGCGTGTTCTGGCCTAGCTGCAGCAGCGGCGTCAGCTCGATGGGCTGCGACACGCGGTGGTGCGCCTTCCGCCGGATCGGCGCTGCCGTCTTGTTGAAGGTGACAAAGACGTGTTCCGGCCAGTTGGTCGGCGTCGTGACCCATGTGTCCTCCGAGACTGAGTTTGCCTTGCTGAAAGGTATTGCGCACATGCGGAACCGGTACCGGACGGCCCCTTCGAAGTAGCCGGCGGCTGCCTAGTAAGTGCCTATGGGTAGACTAAATTTGAGACCCTCAGCAGGACCTCCGCCGACACGTCAAAGTTGAGGACGATGTTCCGCGACCCAGAACCGATCGACGAGGGGCCGACGAGGACGGCTCTGATGAATTGGTGATACCGGCCGACTGTCGGGGCAGTAGTGCCGGGGCGCGGCACGGGAACGCGCCGGGGACTGCGGGCGTGGATCTGATGCAAAGACATTTCGGCCAAGCGCGGATCAAAGGGCGACTGAGGAAACCGGTCAATCGCGATGGTGTGATCCAGAGTCGGGGTCAGTATCCCAGGCATGCGGTCGCCGGCTGCTGGTTCATCCGCGGGCGCGCGCCATGGCGCCACAAGGGGCAGCATCGCAGGTTGTTGTGTCAGCATGCGCGGATCCGTAGTTGGTTGCAGTGCCTGCTGAGGAGGCTGTGGATGCTGCCACCCATTGGGACCAGACGAGGCAGTGGCAGGGCTGGCTGGGTTGTGGAAGGAAAATGCGGAATGAATGACAGGCGTATTCAGGTTGGGTCGCGCAAGACGGGGCGCGGGGCCTCGTTGTGTACATGTACGGTTTGTCTCTTGCCTTTTTGCGCCGATTACTGGCACCATGCCTGGTGGAACGAGTTTGCAGCGCTCAATCCTTCATTAATGCCGTTCCTCCCTTAAACCTGGGCCCCGAGGCCGCAAGAAGCGGTGACCCTTGCCGCTGTGTTTGTTGTTCGTGCGGCGCGACAGCCGGCCTGGGTTGGGCGCCAGGGACGACCCAACTGCTGATCTGTGGGTGGTTGAACCTGTTGGCAGCATGTTGACTCGCGTCCGGCTGCTGAACAGCCCCGAACGAAGACGTCTTTTGCGACGGCGATGGGATTGGAAGTGTCATAGGGATCGGTGATAACAGGGCGAGGGGAGCGCCGGGCATTGCTGAAGCCGGCGATACGCAAAATTCCCGCCTCGGGGATTGGGGTGCTGCAAGTTTCCTGCCATCGGCTGAGGCGGGAACATCGTCTGCATGCTCTGTTGAGGCATCACGAAGCCCTGCATCAGTTGGTAGGGGCCTCCGTGTCGTTGTGGTTGTTGCTCCGTCTGTGTGGAATGGGTTGGCGGGGTTGGAAGGAGCATTGTTGCATCTGAAGCCCTCGGCTGCTGCCACCTTGCCGAGCTGCTTTCGTCCAGGTGACAATTGTCCAGATTCATTCATGATCAGTCAGCAATCACCCTCTAGACCTCATGCAACAGCCCTCTTCCCGCCGTCTTTGTGGCACAATGTCCGCCTTCCTCCCTGTTCATTGTGCTACCACACCAAGCCCTGACCTCGACACGAACATCACACCTCAGACCTTCCACCATCGGCATACCGAGCCGTGTCGAAGACGAGCTTGAGCACTGTCAAATACAGAGGAGGGGGTGCCCGGGCAGATGAAGGTGGGGGGAAGGGGTCATCGGCCAAGGAGTTAGCGGCACCACGCCTTGGAGCCAGACCAATCATTAGGGCGCTGTACGCGCTGTGGCCCGCTTTTCCAACCAATCTTCTTCGCATCTGCAAGGACAAGTCACTGTCACGATTTCAATGGACAGTCACCACGCCATCTTGGATGGTGTTGGAGATACAAAGGTCGGCCTGGTGAATGGCTGAGGAGCTCCCGATGGCATCAAGGATCATCCAAGAGTCAAGCGCGCGCCTGCCAGCGAGAGGGCCGGATCGAACGCGATGCGGCCACGAGAGACGACACTTACGGTAGAATGACCTAGGCGGCCCACATCGGCGCCCACTGGGTTGGCAGGTTGGGCCGAGAATTATCAGTTAATACCAGCAATGCCGGGCAGAGGAGGCTCGCGCTGGGGTATTGACCCCTGCACTTGGAGGGGGTGCGGGGGAAACAAGCCATAACACTTGCGATCCTTAAATACCTCGGCGTCTACTGAGAAAGAAGCTGTGCTCTGTGATCGATTGTCCTTTTTCGTTCCTTGCATATTCTTCCACGGCCGAACAGCTCTATGATGAATTTGATATCACAAGACAAGCCGCGCTCTATGCCTGAGAGCCCCAATCTCGCAGAAGTTGATGCAGAGATCTCACGGGCGCGCTCGATTGTCTCAGCCATCATGGACCCTTTACTCGATATGCAAAAGGCTGCCCAAAACGTGGTCGACACGCAGATACCACTTCTGGAGCGGGAGATAAGAGACCAGGAGCAAATCATAGAGCTGTCACAGCAGAAGATCCAGATGGCTCAGGACAAGATTCAGAGGCATAGGCGCGTTTTAAACGTCGTTACAGAGCGCGTACGACGTGCAGAGACGATACTTTCTGTATGTAACGCGTCCATTTCGCGTCGCCGAGATAGCTGACCAACATGCCTTCCGCCCCTAGGATACGGACCTAAAAGGACGCGAGCGACTCAACTCAAGTCGTTGAGGAAACCGTTAACTGGCGTGACCACCTCTCGACACATCTGCTGCGTCGGATGCGACCCGGGCGAAAGAACACAAAGGTGCTCAGTCATCCAGTGCTGAAAATAGGCTCATTTGTCTTCTTAATACTCACCAGGTGGTGCTGGTTTTCCCTCCTTCGCAGTTTCGCAACCGTCCCTTGCAAACCTACCTGCATGTACCACCGCCATCACCACTGCTACTACTGTACCTACACACCCAAATACCTCTACGAAGTCTAAGTGAACTGGCGTTGTCGATGTTCTTGACTCCTATAATATACACTACGTCAAACAGCACTTATTTGGCCATTTTGGAGTCTCCAAGTCACAAGGATGGAGGCTCTTACGCGACCGACGGGACCGCCCTCAACATAACGACCCCTAGACACCAGAGGCCCGTGGTCGCCGTCGCACCCCGTCGGACCTACACAAGATAGAGAAATTGATGTGGGAGACTGAGTGGGAGACCCTAACCCTCGAACTGACTGCTCCTGGATAGCTTTGCCCTGGTACGGAAAAAACCCACAAACTTTGGCCGACGCCGTCATGCCTCCTCCGCGTCAAGCTTACATAATCAACCGACGGTGACATTTCCGACCCAGTGCTGCGATCAACGTCACAAACGCAAGCACAGCCAGACAGTTACCATCTACTTACGACTTCCCCCAAGTCGCACGACAGCACTTTGGCCGCAACAGCAGTACTATGTTAGCATCTGCACCACAGCGCCTCTTTACTTTTACTTGGCCCACATGAAATCGAAGAGCGCAAGCGCCATCGTGACGAAGAGGGCGACGCGCCCGCCTACCTACGTATACCTCATTCTGTCCTGCGACGTACTTCCTTGGCTTTGCCTGGCTGACTCAAACGCACCCCAGAAATCGACGATGGCGACTCCATATCCAAGCCCTGCATGAACGCCAGCTCTGTCTGCCAGCTCCACAGCCTCAATGGGGCCCCCCGGTAGCACTCACCGCTACCCAAGCCCGTGCCGCCCGTTATCCGCATCGCCGAACCCTAGAAGCAGCAGTTGAAATACCGAGCCATACCACCTCCGCACCCTCCTCTGACGTGCCGTCGAACGCTCCTTGAAGCCCCTGCCGAAGCCCGGCTTCCAGACCGAGAATTCCCCACGTACCGCGCCTCCATGGCTGCCGCCGTCGCCTCGTCGCTCTGTGCATCGTAGGATGCACGACCCCCTGCTCGGCAAGACTCTGGGGTAAGGCAAGATACGGGATTCGTGATTCACCGCATTGCTTAGCGCAACAAGTAGGGCGTCATACTACTTCAGTTAAGGAAAAGCCAATCGCCCATGGGTCCTAAGGCTACGACTGGTTCCCCGGTCTCAAAGCCATCGGTGACTAGTCCCAAGCGTCCTCCGGCTATCAGCAACTGCTTTCGAGCCAAGATCCTAGATGCCCTTGACGGCGGACAAGTCTCCTCTCTGATATTGACGTAAGGGACTAGTGCCGCTGCACACCCGATTTCCTGGAAACAGTCATCACATCCGCCGTGCAATGGTGATAGGTACAAACTTTCTCCAGCCATGTTGGAGACCAGTAATTCGGCTGCGCAACCCTGTCCCCTCATTCATTTTGAAGGATTGAGCCCCATGATTACTAGTACCGAGTGCGGCTAGGGGCCGGGTCTGCCCAGTACCCCGACGAGAAAGAAAACCGTGGGACTAGTCCTGCTGCAGCCCTGTCGTTGGCACCTTGAGAAGCTGTGGCTTTCTGTGGCCGCTAAGCCTGGTAGAAGCCCCGCGCCTAACGTTGGGTACTGGTACCACACCTTGCCCAAGATCAGTCCCGCAGGCCCACCCCTATGAGGTTACCTGTAATCCGAGTATTGGGCACGCATCCATGAAGGTGACTGGTAGCTGGATCCACTTTACAGTCGGTTTCCTGGTAGTGTATCCCCCTTATCTGCGTCGTACTGGTCGTCCCGCTGCCTCATTCCTGGGCAAGAAAGGTGCCCCGGAAAATACTGGGTGCAACATCGGGAAACAACGGCAGCTACCTATAAGCCACCACGATCAAACTTGAGTAAATTTGTCCTAATACTTGAAAGAACATTACTAGTGAGGGAATGTGGGAACCCCCAGGTGACGCTCTTAGCTATGTGTTCCCGCGCTTGGTGAAGCCAGTCGAAAGTTTCACCTCCATTCACCAAGGGCTCCCCGTCCAACTCCAAGAACACCCAAGTCACCGGACGTCCATATACCTTCACCTATGATTGAAAGGAAGCCAGCCTTACCGGACAGATGCACCGAACGAGCCGAGCCATAGGTTTCGCAGTTGCGGCCCGGTGACTCGTATAATCCTGTCCTGAGTAAGCCTTAACTACCGACGCTCGGGACGCTCATTGTCTCCGTTGAGCTCGTCAACGGTCGCGCTATCCCGCCAAGTACAAGCTCGTGTGGCCTTAATGTGTACGGGTTCTGGCTCAAAGTTTCTCTGTCTTTTTGGCGGGGGCTGAGTTGTCGGATCGTTTAGTCTTCGCTTGGTGTTGGGTTGAATACAGTGGGATTCGATTCGAGCAAGCCTGGAGACAATATCGTCAAGTCGGCGAATAACGTCGACCTTGATGTCCATGTTCTGTTGTTCAAAACGGTCCCTGAGCCCCGAAACACCATAGAATGATTGATGGAACGTCATCTCCGCTAGTGGCAGAGAACTAAGCTGTTCTACGACGTTCAGGGGCGAAGCTGTAGTGTTTGAGGACAGAAAACCTACCGCGTGTGCTGCACTGAACTCATTATCAGTAAAACCACCACTCTCTATACCATCAGTTGAGCCGAGCATATCTCCCTCATCTTCTTCGACTTCTTGTTGGAAAGGCGAGGCTTCGCTTGACCGCTGGTTGCCCTTTCGAGAAACAGAGAAAGAGACGAAATCGTCTGGAGAATGGCCGATGATGCCTACAATATCTCCTCTGGCGTCAACGTCGAGGGTAGTGATACTATGTGGAGTAACAGAAGGCTTTTGTGGACTATTTTGAGGAGTAGCCATGGCTAGCAGGAACAGAGAGCGGTTACGGAGGGAAGAGAGGGCAGGATGAAGAAGGGAAGGGAGGGTGGAGAGAGGAACTGGAGTCAAGAATCCACGGAAGCCTACTTATAGACCAGCGGTACCCCCCTCTTCCCTCTTTACTATCGGCTAGGGCGGATGAACCTCGAGGCAGAAGAAATCCTTGGACAATGCGTTGCATTGCGGACTCCTCCTCGGCCAGCCTAAGTAGGTACCCCTGTGTGGCTTGCCAGCAGAACCACTGACTCCGAGCGACTCGACGTACTCCTAAAGAGGCAACAGTCATACACCACCTCCTCTTCGCTCTCTGCGTAGACGGGCATGGTTCAGCTGAGCAACTGAACCCTGCCCGTCTCACTTCCCACCAGGGTAATCGCACGTCGGGGTTGGCGCGAATGTCACGGCGTGGATAGAACACACCCCTTCTGACGGGGCTCCTGCCGCTCATGAGGTTGGTTCACGCCCTTTCTCTCCACATACGCTTCCTCGACGACGACGGCCGCTACGTTCGCTTCAACGTCGTCCGGGGGCTCGAGAGTGTCGCCCGGGAGGAGTCGAAGAAGACGGCAGAGATTGGGGCGGCGACGAGACGCTATGTCCAACTGCAGGAGGTGTTGAAGCAGATGACGACCCTTGCTAATGCTCTCGTCAGTAGGCAGTGTTAGTACTCACGTCCTAGTAATAGATTGATGCCACGACTCTGAGCTGACAAGCTATTCCGTCAGATCTAGGTCTGTACAAGATCCCCTTCAGCTTGGCGGACGTGCCAGTGTCTGCCAAGTTCGTCAACAGACGGCCAGAGACGGCCCGCCTGGAAGCATGCCTCCTCCCTCGCCAGTCACGCCAAGGCAGAAAAAAACCATCGTGCTGCACGGGCTCGGCGGCGTCGGAAAGACGCAACTGGCGGTCGACTTCGCGCGACGACATCAGGCCACGTTCAGCGCCGTCTTCTGGCTCGACGGCCGGTCGGAGGACCGGCTCAGGCGGAGCATTGTCGGATGCGCCTATAGAATCCCCGAAGACCAGATTCCCTCGGCGAGCCGGCAGCAGGCCAAGGGGCGCAACCCGGGGGACCTAGACGCCGCGGTGGCGGCCGTGATAGGGTGGCTCGGGCGGATGGGCGACTGCGACTGGCTCCTGGTGTTTGACAACGTCGACCTGGACCGCGACCAGGGTGGGATGGAAGGTGCCTACGAAGTCAGGAAGTATCTGCCTTGGGATCACGGGTCGGTCCTCGTGACGACGCGGGTGTCACGGCCGGCGCAGCTGGCGCAGCCGGGCCACTCGTACAGGCTGGCCAAGGTCGACAGAAGCCTTGGCAGGGCCATCCTCGAGGCGTGGTATGGTGAACGGCTTAGTGAGTGCTCGCGGATTGCTTGATTTCCTCGGGCAGACTGACTAAACACAGGCCCGAATGCCGGTGACCTCCTCGAACTCCTCAACGGCCTGCCGTTAGCGCTTGCCCAAGCAGCGTCTTACCTCCGAGAAACTGTGGTCAACATCGCGAAATACTTGGAAATCTACCAGCACCAGTGGGACAAGCTGATGGCCTCAGCATCGGGCTATCCATTGCTTGGCTACGAGCAGGGTAGCATCGGGACGACATGGACTGTTTCGTTCCGGCAGATCGAGGCCACGGACAACCACCCTGCCAACTTACTGCGTCTCTGGCCTTCCTCGACAATAAGCACTTGTGGCACGGGCTGTTGACAGTGGCAGACGGAGACTCCGAGAACTGGCCGGAGTGGCTCAGAGACCTCGCCGCCAGCCAAGTCCGCTTCCTCGAGGCCGTCCGGCTCCTCCTCCGCTACTCAATGATCGAGGCGCCGGAGGATGCCGAAGAGGGCTACTCGATGCATCCTGTGGTGCACAAGTGGGCGTCGCACCTGGACGGCGGCAGCCGCAGGGCGGAGCACGCGCAGCAAGCCCTCGTCGTAGTCGGCCTATCGGTGCCCATGTCGACAGAGAAAGAATACTGCGTAGTACAGCAGCAGCTCCTGCCGCATGCGCAACGGTGTGCAGAATGAGTGTGGGGTGACTCTGTCATCGGCTTAGACGCGACCAACCAAGACGTACTAGGGGCTATTCACGGCCTGGGAATTCTCTACTCGGACCAAGGCAAGCTGGCCGAGGCCGAGGTCATGTACCGACGAGCACCACCTCCAAACCTGCGGTTCGTTGATTTCACACCGCCGTGTTTTGGGTAGGCGACCGGCACAGCGCCCCTCTTGTCCGCCCAGAGCCATGATTCCCCACTGTACTGTTCTGCCGGTGTTCCTTCCTCGTGCTGCACTGCCTGGCATGTTCGATCTTCATCCTTGTTACAGTGCTGTACTGTACTGCACGGTACTGTGTCGATGTTGGCACTCTTGACAACCTTCCCCAAATTCCCACTCTGAACAGTCTCTAGTTGGCGCAATGCCCAGCTCCTCTTGTCGTTGAACCTTCCGTTCACAGAAATGCCCCAGGATTGGTCCAGAACTCCAGAGAGTCGGGGGATCCATCTCCATCAACATCTAGAAAACAATGGTAGGAATCTACGCCAACCTGTCCGCTGCCGATCAGGTTGATCTCGGCACCCAAGCTTCCGCCAAAAGCCAAAACATCTCCATTGACGACCATAACCCGGCAGATAACAAGGAAAGCCAGCATGGTGGCTTCTGAAATCTTTCTTCCAAAATTTTCCTCGAACCCGCGTAGAAGCGATGATAGATTCTTTGCATCGAGTCTGTTCCCGGTAGAATCCACTAGAAATGGGCCAGCTAACCGCACTCTCATGGCTGTCGACGGTCGATCGCGGCCGGCGAGGAAGTTAGCACGGAGAGTTTAAGGTAAAGTATAGATCTTCGGCTTGCCATTTGCTTTCAGCGGTGCTGAATTTGGTAGAATATCGCAACCGTCCCCTCCAAATAGGGGCACATTGAAGAGGCCATCGAACAGTGAATTTTCCAGCGTCGTTGTGTGAACTTTGAGTTGAACGTGTGGTCTTTGAAACTCAGGGCCACAATCAGCAGCAGCCGCTGCAATGATTGCCATGAGGCATGAGATCATGCTTGTCTGAAAGCGCATTTCAAGAAGTCGAGGGTGAAACGAGGACGTGAGAATAAGATGTGGGTGGGAGAGGTCAAGCAGCTTCTTCACTCGTTTCTGCAGGCAATCTTGATTCGGTGCTTCTTCGGGTCCTTTATCACGGCGAGGCATCGCCAGTTGGGCCGGTCTTGCTCCGCCATGGTAACGACGACAAGCAGTGTTGCTGACCGGACGACTGTCTTGAGGAAAGTTTTGGTCGAGCCACCCCACGGGTGTCTGGTAGAAGGCCACCTTTTCGGAGGAAAGTTGAGGCAGCCAGTGTACCTGACATGTCCTGTCATCAGCGTCAGCAACCAGGATGGCAGTGGTCCACGGCCCTTTCTCGCTTTGGATGACATGCCGTTGGTGCAGGAGCGCATCACCACCGACACGTACAGTACAGCCAGATGACTGACGGTGACCAGAAATGGGTCTCATCGTCTTCCAATGAAAACTGATTTCGGCCCGTACTGCAGGCATTTGATGCAAGGAGCAGCCGGCAATCCTTCCATCACTTTACCAAAGTTGGCAGATGGGTTGATGACATCCAGTCATTCTGTTACCCTTGCTGTCATCAGACGAGTCTCCTTGTGCACCTGGACACAAACGCCGCCAGCGGATATTGTGACACCACATTATTTAAGACACATGTATGTACTGTACTGTACTGTACATACTGTACCGTCTGTCTCATGCAGCAGAGTACAGTGTTGACCTCTTTTGGTTCTACTATATTGTCCAAATCTATCGACACGAATATGGCCCCTGAAACCGATAGGGAAAGGAATTTACGCGCCAGTCTTCAGGCACAGGCAGCAGAAATCCTTGGATGCCCGCAGTTCCGACAACTTTACAACACGCTTGGTCACCTTCTCGCGATTCACGACCGCCTTCAACTCCTTGAGTCTCGACAGCTACAGGTATGCCGTATGTAAGATGAGTCGGACTGGTACTAACACAAGATGAAGAATAAACATGTTCAAAGGAGACCATGTGTTGATGACACAGTTGTCAACCCCTCGATGCTCACCTCAGCCTCCCAGGGAGCGGTAGTGAGTGGAGCCAGCAATATGAACACTCTTCCAGGGCCGCAAGACATGCTGCTGGGGACCCTAGACAAGGTCGATGGCCAGCTGTTACCGTCTCTCATGGAACGCCCCTCAACACCTACCGTGGACCACCGAGTTAAAGTTTCCAACCTACACCACGTTCTTAACGCAGTTACCAATGACGGTAATGCGGAAAATGAGCCTTTGAACAAGAAACCACCAATGGCGTGGTGGAGGACGAGCGTTGCTGGGGTAGACTGCGTCGCCTTAATGATGGATCCAACGATGGGTGACACAGATATTATTGGGTCTCCGAAGAAACCGGACACACCAGCCGTGACCCCCGAGGCATCTCAAAGCGGCAGTCCCAACAGTCCATACACCCCAATGCTCGACCTGAGCCCCGTGGAGATAGCATTCATGTAATTTTACTAGCAATAAGGCTACAGAAGTTTTGTACGTCTAGCAACCTGATGCTTCCTTAAGTGAGCCGCGGCTGCCTGGTCTCTTCGGGGTGCGGACTAATATCAACTCACCGCTCAACACGAGAGGTAGAATGTGACAAGGTACACCGCATCGGCAAAGATGAGAGGCAACACCTGTCCGGACCGATGTTGGGCGCTACAGTTCCCTCGACCCTCGCATTGGCTTCAACGGGTTGGCCTGGCACGAATTTGTTCAGACGATCCAAGAAGCTCGTTGTAGCGATGTGCCGTAGCTGGACAGCAAAATAGCGCCGAGGATTGGGACATGTGCAGTTGACGCGGCAGGGTATCAGCTGAGGTCGTGTAGACTATCAGGCAAAGGATAGTCCGTCCAATGTCACCTCAAGGTCGTGGAATGGCAAGACAGAGACACAGACTAGCTAGGCTCTCGACAGGTCAAGAAGCCGGCAACCAGTTCGACACTGAGGCCTCCGCGAGGCTTCAAGGTCGTATTGATTGGCACTTATGCAAGCGTGTTGGCCAAGAGGTTCACGGGAAAACGGAGGCACGCCTGATCGAAGGCGGTGGTCTTCCCAAGAAGAGGATTGAAACGGGTGTCGGACATATGCCACGAGATGATCGCACGACACGTAGAAGCGAGAAGCAGGCAGGAGCGTTCCCTTTTGTTCGACGAGAGATCAGCAGGTGATAAGCGTAATGAAGGCCAGTATCTTACTAGCATTGGAGAGTGTCGCTACAGCCAAGTTTGTCTCACGCGTGAGGGGTGCCGCAGTTGGCCCGGGAAGGCACGTCTGGTGCGAGTTGGCTGAAGTGGCTGATGAGCAAGGGCCTCCTACGGAAAGGACGAAATGAGGGGACTGAGACGTGTAAAAAATTACGTTAATGCTTGTTGTGGAGGCGGTGAAACAGGAGAAAGGAGGAGAGTTAATGGGACGACATTGTCGGGAGTACGGGCCAGGTCGCGGGAAAGGTCGAGAGCACGCGGAAGGCAGCTTTTTGACGATGTCGTGGCGGGGCCGTGTACGTGATGTGGATGGGACATGGTGACGCGGCGCGAGGCCCGTTTGCGCGGTGCCCTGTCTGGAGCTTTCCCACACTTCCGCCCATGCTAGACCATGACGTGCTCACCACGAACTACAACCTACTCATATCATGTTCTCTAGGCCTCTCAATCTCTCATGGCGACGCAAAAGCGCAGCAAGCAACATCAGGTCAGCTATCGCCTGAGAACCTACCCCGAGACCCTCTGGCTAAAAGTTCAAATCGACAAATTGTCATGGCCTGACTGCTGGGCGTATTGGAAACATGCCCCGAGTTGTAATACGGATGGATGGCCCAAGATCGAGATAAGTTGCCGAGCCTTGAGAGAAATGGAGCGATATATGGGAGATTCTGGTAGCCTCTATCGGTGCACACGGATACATGCATGCAGCGCGCCAAAACCCACTAGAGAACACTCATTCGATTTGCGAAAGACGGCGGACCGAACTGGTCAAAACACAGAGGAGGCCGTTATGCCGCATCCTGGGAATCCTCCTGAATGACGGTAGCAGACCTACAAACCTAATATCCACCGAACCCACCTCATTCAAGGTCAAGTCAAAGACGCATATGTCCTGCGGACATGAGCTGCGCCTTTTTGGGACTTCTCGCGCACCTCCCCGATGACCTCCGTCTTATTTTTGCCCCCTTCGTCCCCAATTTAGAGGGCACGGAGAGATTGATCATCACATCTGGCTACCCTATCCCTCAGAAAGCATAGGTGTTGTTATCTGAAGCTGTTGAGTCAACCCTGCTCGCATCTGAACCGTGAAGAACCCACTCTGGGGCGGTGGAGCGTTCATCGAGGCGAGATTTGGGATCTGCAGGGCTGCTTCAACATCAAAAGGGGACCCTAGACTTCCCGCTCTCGTGGGCAGCCATGCTGCTCTGCGACTTTGCGACTCTGAAGTAATGGGTATACGACGGTTGCCTTGCTGTCTCACCATGATCTTGAAGTGACATGTTTCGGTTGAGTATTAAGAGTGCCACACCTAATTGGGCCCCGCCCGTACATCTCAATGCAGGGTGCATTTCGACTGGTCTCCGACTTCTAGAAAGTCCATATGGGGCAACTGAGGTTCAAACCTTTGCCCTGTGTGATAGGTCGCTCCTAGACCAAGGTACTGCGATAACACTGATCTGATCACCGTCCCTGATATTCCGCTCGGCTTCGACAGCCATTACCCACCGGCCGCCACGCCTTTTCGCCACGAGTCGGGCTGTAGGGTTTTCAGCGGCGACCAGGAGTCTAAAGCAGTTTCCCACTTCCTCGAGACGAATCTGGCAAACCGCTGGACTCTCCTGGATATCTGGCCGATGGAAATCAAAAGTCCAGTCGGCATCGGTGTAGGTACCCAAGGGGTACAGTTCCCCAGCAACGACGCCCAAAAAGTCGCCTGACAAATAAACCACTTCACCCGCCTCACGTGCAACAGCTTGAAGCCCCCGGCCATCCCCGTATCTCTTGATCCGAGGCGCCACGGCAGCGACAGTGTTGGCACAGTTGCAGCTGTCACCGTCGCAGAAGTCACACTGCCTCTCAGTCGGCAGTAACATCGTGGGGTTGCAAGGCCACGACCAGCCCTCAGGCCAGGCGGTTGGTGTAGGCGCTTCGGTGAATCGGCTTGAAGTCCACACATTGATGTCTGTGAAAGGTAGAGTCTGGAGTTGTTGCAAGAGTTCTGATTGGTCGCATGTTCGCAGGCAGACGTTGGTGGATTCCCATCTAAACTCGACCGGGTGGCCGTGTTGTAGTGAGACCTGGAACTCGTGAGCAACTGAAGATAGTTTCGGCGTGTAGTCGTCGGCAAGTAATAAGTGCAAAGCCTTAATATCCCTCGGCTTGAGTCCAAGGTAGTCCGTTTTCGACAAGCCAAATGCCTGCTTGTCCAGGGGTATGAGGGAAATGATCCCTGGATAAGGGTCACAGATTTTGCGCCACTGGCCGCCTTCCTTCTTGTACATGTGATATGTTGAAGACGGACAGCCAGCCTCCTCTTGTGCGCATTTGGTCAACTCTGAATCCGCGCGATGGCGCCCATCCATGCCGCCCTGAATCAGATCGTGGAGCTTCAGCTTGTACAGGCACATGTGAAGCCTCCCAAGGTTCAGGTCTTCACGCGTCTGCCGTATGGCCCGCAGACATTGGACGAATGAGTCTTGGGAGGGGCTTGCTGTAGGTGGCCGACAGTATGCGTTTGATTTGCGATGACTCTCGACAAGAGCACGCAGCTGAGCAACTGCCTCCCTGCTCCGAATCGCAGAGGCGAGCTTGAGAATCTGCGGGCTTGGAAGTGGCGCGTTTGTGAATTTGGGAATGCTGCAGAGAGGGTCAACGCTCTTTATCTCCTTGACCATGTCATGCAGTGCAGCTAAAGCCTTGGCCCGAGATCGCAGCTGCTGCGTCTCTGCAGAATCGTCCATTCTTGACCGTTTGGGAGCTCTGCCCGGAAGCTGATGTTTGGAGAGTCTTTTCTGCACTGGCCTCAGGTGACCTGTTGCGGCGGCACTGAGATCATCTTCAACAGCCTCGTCAGCGTCCGAAGCGTCAGAGGTCGGCTCAACCCCCTTCGGAGGTGGCACCTTCGTAAATGAAGGGTGAACAGCGGAAAATAGTCCGCATTCCTGGCAAACAGCGACTTCGTCTTGGAAGGTAGGCTCTCCCGGGTGCAGGAAGTTAATTGCCACAGCGAGACAGTCGGAGTAGTTGACGACAGCGTGGTATTGCCGAGGTTTGGTGACGATGAAGTCGCTCTCTCCAGCAATGATGATATCATACCTAACACCCTCTTTGTCGAGAGCGCTAGGTGCGATAAAAAGGTTGAGATGACGAACCGCCTGTCCGCAGGGGCTGATCGTCCAGCGACGGCGAATGATGTTCTCGAACTTCTTCGTGTCAGAGTCGTGGATTATCAACCAGATCTTGTACCCTGGGCCAACAACAAAGTTGCAGGACCGGAGATCGGCGTCTTCGCAATGAAAGGCGGTGCCAGAGCCCTGCTTTCCAAGATGCCAATAGGGAGTATTGATTCCGGCGAGTGGACGGAGCTGGGCCAGCTGCTCTCCTGGATGAAGTAATGTGGTAAAGTCGGGGGCAAGTGGCGGTCCAACGTAGTAAGTAATGGGGCCTGATGGGGGGTTGGATGCCATTTTCTCAAGGAAACCGCGGGCTTCCGTATCTGACGGCCTGGGAGTGGAATGGGACAGGTCCGGGAGCTTCCACTTGCTGGCAGGTATCTTGGAGAGGTCGAGATGAGACACGCCGTTCTCGCTGTTGCGCCTCCATTCAACAAAACAGAACTTGTGGTTCGGCTTGGAAGGGATCTGCTTCTTGAGTGCCGCCCAGTTGAAACTTAGCGGCTCCATTCTGGCTATGCCCTTGAAAGATGCATCTCTGTCAAACTCAGCGAGGTGTGCAGCCATGCCCTCACCCATCTGGTCCAGAGAGAGAAAGAACTTCCCGCAATCGGACGAGGCGGGGTCGGCGGGAGGTTCTGGTGAGACCGGGCTGAGGACTGCTTTTTTAGCGGTATGGTGTGTTGGCGGAGCTTGAATGGTCGGAGTCGTCGTTTTGTTGTGCCTTGGTGCGCTTGACGTCTCGCCACCAGAGGCAGGCGATGTACCACGGACAGCCGCGGACTGGTGAAGAATAGCTTCGCGAAGCATCTTGACCTCGGTGAACAGTGTGCTAATGCCATCGTACAGTTCTGTGATGAGTGCCGGCTGTCCCCGTGAAGTGGGCAGTGGACGGCGGATTGAGTCATGACGAACTCCAGCCGGCAGAGTATCTTTTACCCGGGTGCCAAGGTGTCCCAAAAGAGCCTCAAGCTTGTCGAATCTGCTGGCGATGATCTGGTCCATGACGACTGAAGTGACTGAAAGCTGGTAGCCGTTGGCGCAACTCGGGCTAAAGAGAGGTCGAAACAGGCTGGCGGGCGGGCGGTGGACATGGGGTACGACAGGAAAATTTACAGCTTCATCGACACGTCCGTGGCACGTGTTAAGTTGGAGAGTTCCCTCAATGGGCACGGGCCACAAGTCTGAGGCTCAGACTGAGGGCCACTGAGTCCTGCTACGCGAGGGGGGGTGATAAGAGCCGTAATCGGAGGCAGTGAAGAAACCGTGTCGCGCACCGTGTAGCATTTTGACTTCTCCGTACATATTTCTCTCCGCGACGCCTCGACACCGCAGAGCACCTCCGTCAAAATTTTGCAGACAACCCCTGGCATTCTCCCAGAAGCTGGCTCGCGCGTCGCGCCCTGACGGATGCCCAGAGACCGTCGATAAGGGTGCGTCTTGGTGGTCTTCGTCTCGGCTTCCATGGCACGCGAGCTGCGATGGGCCGCAACGTCAGCAGGCTTCCCGTCTTCCAGGATCCATACCATTCAATTCAATTAACAGACAGACACATGCACACACCGCCAAACTGAGAGTCCGTCTTCCCAGCGAGCCTGATCTGATCCATCTCGACCCCATCCCCGACATTCTCCGTCATCACTACTCTACGAGCGTCCGTCTATCCCCTTTGACCGACACACCGAGAAACAACCAACCCTATCCGAAAAAAGACTGATATCATATCGTCAGCCCCGACCGAGATCACATCACCCCTCGACTATCGTCCGCCCGCAGCCATGAAGAAACTCAAGCAGCGGCGCCCGCGCCTTCAGCGTCCGGGGCACCAGACCCTCCATCGAGAAGAGTGGCGCAATTCGGTATGAAAACATCTCCGCAGCAACAGCGAACGTCGGTGCGCGTGGCCAACAGGCGGTGGCACCACTTCGAGTTGGACGCCGTCGCCGACGAGGAGCTGGGTAAGCCTCGTCCGCGCCTACCACCTGGAACACGATCAAGACGACCCTCCGCGGCACGCCCGTGGCCTACGACGGCAAGCCCGAGGACCGGTTCCCGACGGTGCAGTGGAACGAGGTGCGCGACAAGGGGGCTGACCACTGCCACTGGACTCATTGCGTGCCTCGAGGGCGGGAACGGCGGTCAGGAGGTGGAGGTAACGGTGGCCGACGCGTACTTCGAGATGGAACAGCGGTTCAACGTGGTGCCGATACATCCCGTGTTGTTAAGGACGACAGCCCGTGGCGCAAGGGCGCGATGGCGAGGATCCTCATGCCCTCCGCCAGGTCGTGCCTCGACGTGCTCGCCGACGTCGGCGCAGGATGTGGTGCCTGCAGCACACGGCATGGCGATGCGGCCGTAAAGCTGCGCGTGGAGGAGATGTCCGAGGGGGCGGGCACCGACGAGCAGGCCAAAACGGAGCCGGAGACAGCCAAGGAAGCCTATGTCGGAACTGGGGCCGATGAGAAGGACGACGTGGAGAGGCCCCCGGCGGCCGCCGCGAGTAGACGCGGGGAATATCATCACAGGGCGTAGATACGCATCATCGATTGCAGTCAATTCTAACTCAACTGAGACATCCTCACCAGCACGAACCAGACCGAACGGGCTGTGCAGACCTACTTGGCCGCTCGACTTCTAATCGCGGCGAAGAAAAGATGCGAAGGCCTTAACCGCGCCCACAAGCTCACAGTACCGCGCCAGGCGACGCCTCTTCACAACTTGAATCCTCCATCCAAACGTCACTATCTCCCCCAGCCGGCCAGTAGCCACCCCCTCCGACTCGCCGGCCGTCAACGCCCCGCCATAGCCCTTGACCGTTGCTGAATCTCGTTCGAATGGCATATACTCTCGCCGCCCCGCAACTCCATCCGAAGGAAATAGCCTTTACCCCTTCGACTTCGACACGGTGTATGGTTGGATCGCCATAGTACACTGCATACGTAAAATATGTCTTATCGTCGCGTTGGAAAATCTTGCGCGGATGGTAAAACCGGATTTCTTCTCTGCTGTGTAGCGTGTCGCATAACTCGAGTATGACAGTAAGGCCATTGATCTTGAACGTCATCTCCGACCGGTTTTTGTTATATTTGCCCTGCCTTAATGATCTGAATAGCTTCGGTTTCAGATATTGGACGTCCCCATGCCAGTCGTTGACGATGAGCGAGGCATGAAACCTCCCGGATACGAGGTGCGTTTTTCGTAGCTCGTGACATAAGAGAACAGGGACTGGCCCATTCTCTTCGGGAAACATAGCCATGACCTCCTCAAGCCAGATGCCGTCTGTGAATATGAGACTCCACGGCCATGCGAGTTGCCGGGCGCCCAGTCTCTGACCCTCCTCTCTTGCTAGAGATTTGACCTCGTCCTCACATTCTTGGACAAGCCTCTCCATGTCTCGGTAGAATGTTGTACGATTCGCGACTGCGGCAGTAATACCCGCCTGGCTCAACCTTGCCTTAGCCACTGATCTCGATTGCAAAAGGAGGTCCGAGGAGAGACGTGGTTGACTTGCGATATGCGATGCCAGATTTGCCATGATGCGGACAGAATAAGTATTACAGTAATCATCTGCTTCGCAAGGAGTTTTTTTTAAGGGTAAAGTGCAACGCCGGGTATACGGAATAGCTGACCCAGAGTGTCATCACGTCGTTAATTTCAGCACCTACATCCACCAGCAACATCGATGCTGACAGTTTCGTTGCTGACGGCTCTCAGCCCTTCTTTATATTCTCAGCAGGCTTTCCAGGAGGGCGCTCTGTTTCAAGAAAAGCTTTGCATCCTTTGGGCTAAGAAGACACGGACATGCCGAGCCAAACCAAATCCATGCAAAAACGCCTGCATAATCTTCAGCGCACACTACGAGAAGCATGTCCCCGATACACCACCCGTCGAGCTCAGCTAGAGGACGGAATTAAGGCACTGCAGGATGCTCTACATACAGCAAAGCAGACCGATGCCATGGTGAGGGAATTGCGGCACACCGCCGGTGCCCTGTCGACCTTATCAGCCACTATTTACTGCCTTCCGCCTGAGATTATCTCTATGATACTATCACACCTACGACCTTCAGATGCATCAGCTTTCCTGTGGACCACCGGACTCATCATAATTTTTGAGATTTCCGTATACGCACGATTTCTTGAGCCTCAGCGCGAGTTTCCCGGATTCGAGAACCTACCTTCGAAAAGGTCGGGCCCATTTTTTGTGGGCCGGGATGCTGAAGTTCTTGAGGCCCGAATATATGATCCTCTTGGTATATTGGCTCGTGGAGAGAGGGATCGAGTACTCGAGCCTTTGATCAGACAGGAGGACTCGGAAAGTGCCACAAGTCTCGAAAAAATCCATCAGAGGCACGCGAAAAAGGCTGAGGCCGAAATTGTCCGTAGGGAAAGTATGTTTCGAGGTGTAGAAACGGAATATGTCCTCCCGTACGTTGACCTGACTGCCAATGCGTTTATGCGCTCGGCTGCAGAGTATGGCCCGAAAGTCAGCGAAGACCACGCTCTTTCTTGGGCTGTCTTGGAATCCCCGATATTGCGAAAGGCGCAGTTCGTCGTGTTATTAAGAGGCGGAGAGGTAGATGGAGAGAAGGAGGACATCTGGCCAAAGTATCTCCATGGTGTCTTTGCACTTAGCGACCTGGACGGAGACGAGATGTAGCTAGCTGTTCTTATAGTTGCAGTCTTATTGAACTTGGATGGACGGTTGACTTCTGTTCAAAACTCAATGGTACAGCAATCCCATCTCCTTACTTTGGTGCCTGTCTTCAGGGCTCTATCCTCTCCGGTTCATACCTTTGACGTACAATTGACCCGCCGTGGGCTCCTCCGATTCTGCGTCGAGTGATGCACCTTGTGGCTTGAACGGGCGGGAATTATTCAAAGTAGACAGCACCCTTTTATGGTATGGGATTGCTTGACAATTGCGTCCATGATGGACGGCGCAGGAGCTTCTTGGGGAGCTCCGAAAGGATGGTCGAAGAGCCGAGATCGGCGAATCAGCGAGCGGAAGAGATTACCGGGGCGCTCATCCGCGTCCCGTACAACCAAACTCGTGGAGAAGCTCCATGACCTGGGGGCTGCTACCTTCCTGCTGCAGTCGTCGGGTACAGACCGGATCGAAGGCGGGCTGTGGACCGGCAAGACCTTGCTCGAGGAGGAATCTCGCGCCCCATATGTTGTTCGTCCAGCACAGCTTGAAAAGAATCGGGGCAGACCAGCTGCGGGTCAAGGGAACTTCTCTGTTTGCATCGGCACCAGCAGCGAGAAGAATCAAGGCGACGTCTTGCCTCTGCTTGACGGTTGGCGATATACTGGTTAACATGACGCCGATGCGCTCATCGCTGGTGCCGGCCACGGACAGAAGCACACTGCCCCAAAGTCCGCTTGTGTACCGGTTGGCGCCAGCCAGTTGAGTCCCATAAGGCAGTCGTGTTGACGAGAGCGCATAGACGAGAGCCGTGTTCCCCTCAACATCTTCCTCGTCGACGGCGAAGACACCCGACCTGAGAAGGAATGCTGTCATATCGCTGCTCCCAGCGGCAGCCGCGATGTGGAGGACGCTAAATCCCAGCTGATCGGATCGTGGTTGGGCACCCTTGGCGAGCAGAAGTTCCGCCGTCGATAGGCAGTCGAAGTAGACAGCCAGGAAGCATGGCGTCCACGGGCAGCTCTTGGTTGTTCTGTCCACGGCTGCCCCGTGATCCGTCAGGAAGTGGACGATGTCTTCCCGCCCTCGGGCTGCGGCTAGGTGCAAGGGGCCAACCTCGACCAGCGTGTCGGTGCGGAGCGGGCAGCTGATGTATTGCACGCCGCCGTGTGCGGGGATGTCGCGGACCCGCACGTACTGGCAATAGTTGAGGTCGGCCCCAGCAGTATGGGCCTTTCTCAACGCCGCGAGAGTGGCGACGGGTTCGGAGTCACTGTCGATGATGCGGAAAACGACAGAGGACCCATGGCGGGCAACATTCTGTCGGTACAGTAATTGGTCGCAGATTGAGTGGAACTCCCGGCAACATCTTGAAAGCGCTGCCTGCGTGGATGGCTGAGAATGGCCTGCAATGATGTATATGATGTCTGACGGCAAGTGCATCGTGTCTCAAGTTTTTGTCGCCGCCAGCTGTGGCGCCAGAGTCTTGCCAGTCATGTTGGCTGTTCATGAACAACGCGGCATGGTTCTGGTTCAGCTGACACCACCCAGTCATCGTCATGTGCATGGGGACGGCCCTTGAGTGTCCATCAGACGCCTCACGTCCAAGCTGACCGTGCGGTTGTGCATGCTGCCTTTTACTGTACTGTAGCTGCCCAGTTGCCAAGAGATGTCTCGCTGTCAGATGCTGACGGCACGAACAGAAGTAGGCACATGGCGAAGTGGGTCCATCGGATTATTGTTCGAGCGCTGCGATTGTCAGCCGCGGCCCGCTGACCAATACCGATCGCATCCAAGCCGGGATCTAGCGGGATCGCCCTTCATCCTGACATCAAACCATCCCGAAACTCCATGCATTTCATTTGGCGCTCGCGATGTCTGAACATCATCGCGAGATCGAACGACTCCGGCAAGAGAACGAGGAGCTCAAGCGAGAGAAAGAGCAAGCCCAGGCACGAGAAGAACACGAGCGACGCGAAAAGGAGCAGGAACGACGCGAGAAGGAGCAGGAACGACGCGAGAAGGAGCAGGAACGACGCGAGAAGGAGCAGGAACGACGCGAGAAGGAGCAGGAACGACGCGAGAAGGAGCAGGAACGACGCGAGAAAGAGCAAGCCCAGGCACGAGAAGAACACGAGCGACGCGAGAAGGAAGATGCGAAGCGCAAGAACCAGAAGACCACGCTCGAGGAATACCTTCACAATTGCCACTTCCACCTTTACAAGAAACTTGGGCTCGCCGACCAATCCAAGTCCTCGACGGGCTTTACGAAGGTTGAGGGCAAATACTACCCGAAATGGCTTCGTCCGTGGAGCGACTTCACGAATACTCAGCGCCAGCAACAGTTTGAGGAGATCAGGAGGATATGCGGCGAGAGGCGGCTCTTCCATCAAGAGAGTACGACCAAGAACATAGGAACGACCATCTCCCGCAAGCTGGCAGGCAACGAGAATGCCATCGATCACTTTGAGAAGCTTGCAGTCGAGGACCCTGCTTGGGAAATTCTCAGTGCTGTACGGGACGAAGAGGAATTACGCAAGGAACTCCGGTTTATGGGGCTGCGATTCAGCAACAACATCCGCGATTTCACGCAACCGGATGGTATCCAGGCTGGTGCGGAGGACCCGAATGAGGAAAGCCAGGAACGACGGCGGCGGACGGGACCGAACAAACGAGTCGCGTCCGAACACCGAGTCAAGCCTCCGCCGACGAAACCTGACGGAGGGGGCTTCGTTACGCGCTTGAACGGAGAGGAGAGGTTGTGTTTTGTCTACGACTACAAGGCAGCCCACAAGGTTGCCGTCGAGTACCTCAAGCCGGCCATCGCGAAGGAGAAGCTGTTCATGGAGGTCATTGAGCGGATGAATTGCGACAAGACTCGGACCGATGCCGAGCTGCGGGGACAAGACAAGGCGGAAGCGCTGATTGCCATGGGGCTGACACAGGTCTTCGACTACATGGTCAGGTACGGGGTTGCATATGGCTACGTCGCTGCTGGCGAGTCCTTGTTGTTCCTCCATGTCGACCGAGCTGACCCGCTGACGCTGTATTGTCATCCGTGCCTGCCCGATGAAGACGTGGGTGAAGCGTCGACCGAGGACTTGTCCGAAAGGGTGTCCCACAGCGCAGTGGGTCAACTGGCCAGCTTCTGTCTGTTGAGCCTCCGATCCGAAGCTCTGCAGGGAGCTTCGCTCGATGTGGCGTTGCAGAGGGCCGAGGGAACCCTGAGGAAGTGGAGGGAGCCATACGAGGATGCGGCACGTCTTCTAGAGGCAGTGGATTCATGCTCATCCTTCGCGTCGTCTTCGCAAGCAACGGAAGGCTCGGAGTTTACGTCCAACGCGGGTCCGACCGGTCGAGATATCTCTCTGCGTTCCAAGTCGTCTTGCCGGGCGGCGGCAGTGCTTCGCCGAGATGGTGAGGACGAAGAAGAGGACGGGCCGGAGGACGGCTTCTTCCGGTCTCGGACAGGGGCAGACGCCAACAAGCGGAAGGAAGGTCCATCGAGCGGGAGCTCCGAGGACGAGGATGCCGAGATGTCCGATTCGGTACCCGCCAGGCAATACTGCACGCAAGCTTGCCTCTTGGGTCTCAAGAGAGGTTGGGATCTCGATGGCAAGTGTCCTAACGTGCTGTCTCATCGAACCGCCGAAGGCAGCAACCAGCACCCCATTGACGCCGACGATTTCGCCCACCTGGTGACCGAGCGGCTACGACAGGACCCGTACCGAGGCTGCAGGGCTTTGAACGGCTGGGGCAAGATGGGATCAACAGGCGTGCTTTTTAAGCTGGAGTTGGCGCCTTACGGCTACACATTTGTCGGCAAGGGGACGCTGTCGGGCTACCTCCCCCTCCTACAGTACGAGAGCCGCATCTACGCACACCTGGACAGGCTCCAGGGCGAGGTGGTTCCGGTGCACTTGGGACTTGCCCGCCTGGACGGTGGCTACGTCCTCCCCGGTGGGGCAAGGGTCGTCCACATGATGCTCATGTCGTGGGGGGGGGAGTTGGCGGCTGACGCGGCGCGACCAGGCGCGGGAGACTTGGCAGCCGAGGTGCGACGTTCTTCGCAAGCCGTCTGGGCCGAGGGCGTGGACCACGGCGACGAGCACGGTGGCAACCAACTCTGGAATGACGAGCGCCGGTGCGTCATGCTCGTCGATTTCGACCAGGCGATCCTTCTCCCAGCCCTCAAGCACAAGCAGCTTTCCAGGGTATCTGGGACGAAGAGGAAATGGCAGGGAGACGTGTTTGAGAACAACGCCCCGAAACGCGGCGTCCTAGATCATGTGCATTGAGAGTTGGATAAAGAAGACCCCGCTTTGGGGGAGGCTCCAGAATATATACGCCGAGAACCTACTCTCCATGTGCACAGCATCGTCCTTGCCTGCCTTCCCGGTCAGTAGGGGAAGAGTGTTGGTGCGTTCATCGACGCGTATTTCTCCCGCACCATCTGTTGTGTCAAGTAGTGGTTCCCCCAAAAGACACCACATCCGCCTAGGCGACGCAGTAAACAAGTTGCAACCAAATGACCAACGCGCAGGCGTCCTTAACAGAGCCAGCGCTGGGTCAAGTATCAAGGCCTGACAGAATCTCCGTCCTGTTATACCAAGTGCTCCCAAACTCCCGAACAGACAACTCTCAAGTACTCCGTTGGCTCGAACATCGGAGAGGGTTCCTCGGGGCGGAAATCATACTTTTGCGCCGTGTAATGACTGAAGACCGCATTCATGTCCTTCAAAATCTTCAGAGCCTTCTTCACCTGCTTTTGTTTCTCTGTTTCTCCCCTCATTCCCAAATAGGCCGATTGAAGAGTCAGCGGCCCCCGGTGATAGAGCAGTTCGAAGCCCTTGAATAGCCAGCCACGTCCGACAAAACAGAATCGCCGGGCATCGGACCCGGGCATGCCGTTGAACTCCTGTTCCAGCAATCGGCAGATCTCGGAAATGCGGAGGGAGCATCGATCGGTAGCGACTGAAAAGGTCACCCTGAATTCGGATGCATTGACTGTGGGCTGGTGGTCGCCGCGAAACACCTCCTGAATCAGACGGGATGCCACTTCGTCAACAGGCACGATGTCTAGTTTGATATCTCGCCGACCATTGATGACTCTCAGGATGCCTTTGCCGAAGCAGAGAACCAAGCCGGCAAACGCCGCCTTGCTGTCAATCCATCCAGGCTTTGGGTACTTCAATGCCGCGCTGATGATACTGGGACGAACGATTGTGACCGACAGGTTCGCCCGCTGCTCAACCACAAGATGCTCTGCCAGGCATTTGGACAGGGTATAGACGTTTGGGTGGCCTGTGATGCCGATCGCTTGTTCCGCGTTCATATTTCCTGCTTTCAACGTCGCGTACAGCTGGCTTGGCGGTACCGGCAGGGGCGAGAGCTCTGCATAGACTGGGCCGATCGCGGTTGACACATATGCAGTGCTCGTGGTGACTATCCTACGCAGCTTGTCACAGCTGCGACCAAGAGCGAGGACGTTCAAGACACCGTCAACGTTGGAGGAGATTGCTTCCGGTACGGGGCTGTTGAACTTGACGCATCCAGCCACATGGATGATATGGGTGGTATTGTTCGCGACGTGGTCGTAGACGTCATCGGCTAGCCCGCATCGAGGCACCGAAAGGTCGCCATCAAAGACCTCAACGTCATCGGTCCAACCGGGGCGTAGGTTGGAGAAGCAGGCGGATGGGACGATGATGTTGTGGAAGCGTTGCCTGGCTGTTTCTCCATTTTTGGCTCTGACGAGGAGAATGATCGATTTGAGTGAGAGAGTGTGTTTCTGGCGGAGGAGCTCTTCAACGACGACTTTGCCCAAGAAACCAGTAGCACCTGTTACGAGAGCTACACTGTTGTTTGAAGAGGCCATTGGGCATGTGTGGCAGGATCGTAGGCTTAATCCGGCATTGCTTTGGGACCGAGCAGCAGGCACTGCAGCTATATTCCCGCTGCAGACCGTGCACGACCAGCACCACGGTGGACCCAGCGTACAACTCACCCACTCCCACAGTAGAGTTTCGAGACAAAGACCTGCAGGTGATGACATTGTGCGGGTCAGCATACGGCACGCAGCTTCGATGTGAACAAAGTGCTTCCCGTACAGTACTGTACAGTACCCTGCTGACTCTATCCAACATGCTGGGTGACGAAGTCGACTGAGAAGCTGGTCAGCATGGTGCCTAACAAACATTCGCTTACCAAGGAAGAGAAATCCAAGGCGGTCAGGGCCAACCTTGTCCATATGATGACATTGTGCCGCACGTCAGCCACTGGTGTGCCTTCAACCGCAGTTCTTTCTCTGAGAAAATGAGTCGAAAAGTGAAGGAACCGGACTCGCCTTCGATCTGGCCTGTGTAGTAGGACACACTGCTCAGTACGTCTCCTGGCAGTGCGAGTGTCGACTGGCGGCCACGTGCTTTCTTCCAAGAGTGCCTTCCACCCTCCATTATGACCTCCGACTCTGGCGAGAAGCGTACCCGCAAGACGACAATTTGCGTCTACTGTGGCTCGTCCCGAGGCTTTAGCCCTGCTCACATTGACGCTGCACGTCGTCTGGCAGAGATCATGGCCGAGAGCAACATCCAGCTAGGTAAGGCATCCCCACACCCGCCGCTTGCTATCTGACACATTGCCAGTGTACGGTGGCGGAACAGTCGGCCTCATGGGCGAGACTGCCAAAACACTCGTGGCGCTGTCGGGGCCCGATGCAGCGCATGGGATTATTCCGGAGGCTCTGCTCAAGTTTGAATGCGACGACAAGTCTCCGAGCGTCAAGCAAGGGGGCATGGACATCCCCGACCCGACTATCTACGGCCGCACCACCGTCGTCAAGGACATGCATACGCGGAAACGCATGATGGCCGAAGAGGTGTTCTCGGGCGGACCTGGATCGGGTTTCATCGCACTATCCGGAGGGTTCGGCACCGTGGAGGAGGTCCTGGAGACAGTGACGTGGGCTCAGCTGGGGATTCACGATCGGGGCGTCTGTCTCCTCAACATTAACGGGTTCTTCGATGGAATCCTCGACTTCGTATGCCGAGCGAACGCGGAAGGCTTCATCCATGGCAGCAATACCAGGATCCTGTGCAGCGTCTCTACCGCCGAAGCTGCGGTGGAGGCGTTGCTGCGTTACAAGGTGCCGGATTCCGTACTGAGAATTGAGTGGAGCAAGATGTGAATAGAAGGTACAATCATACTCGCCTCTGAGACCGCTTACTGCCACGAGTTGAGTGAATGGGGCATGTGGTTGGGGCGCTGTGGTGTCCAGGGGAAGCCTGAGAGCATGCAAAGGGCCGAGGTCTTCTGAACGCACAGTGATGATTTTTGATGTCACAGAGGCAGGATAGTAAAAAACACGGCGGCTGGAAGTAATTAAACCTGTCTGAGTGGATGTTTGCGCATCTGGTGCTGCACGAGCAACATCCCGAGACTCTAGTTGCCGCGGTCCTGCATTCAGCATCCCTGCTACGCAAATATGCCTTCTCCGTGCTGTACTAAAACCTTTCGAAGAGTCCCCATCCAACACGTAGTACCTTCGCAGCCCATAGCGCAGCTAGGGACCCGACATACACAACGCCGGTGAACACGATCAGAACCCAATACCCACCCTGGTTGTGTGCCACAATATGTCCCGCCGCCGGAATGCCAACCAAGCAGGCAAACGACACTGACGTATAAGCCGTCGCATAGTACTTTCCGTACTCTTCCGTCCTGCACAGCCGCCCGATGCAGACGGGGCCGACACTGATGTTACTGCCACTCGCGAAGCCGAAAATCACAGCAAAGACCACAATGCCCTGCGGCGTCGATCCGAACGGCAGCCAAACGCCAAGGCATGCAACTATGCTCAGAAGTACGGCGAGGATGTTGACATTAAACGGACCGAAGCGGTCGGCCCAAGGTCCGGCAAGGAGGCGTCCAAGCACGCTGCCCGCGTTGAGTATCGGGAGGATGTGGTAGCTGAAGCTGGTGTCGAAACCCTCGCTGACCATGTAGCTTGAAATGTATGTCAATGGGATGAACATGGAAAGCTCTAAGAGGAAGATTCCCAGCGTCGTAAGGGCGAAGGCAGGCTCTCGGAGGATTCGGATGTCGGGGCGGGGCTTTGCGTTGCTAGCCGGCGGGAGACGAGAGCGAAGAAGAAGGTTGGAGAAGCCGCAGAGAACGAGGCATATCATGGCTATGACGGAGATGGTTCGGCTCCAGCCGACACGGTCGAAGAGCGAATTCATCAGAAGTGGAAAGGCGATGCCGCCCATGGAGCCCCCGGTCGTCGCGATGCCCGTTGCAAGCCCGCGACGGAGCGAGAACCAGTGGCCTACCACGGCGATGGACGGAGTGAAAAGCAGGGAGGTGCCGACGCCCCCCAGGATGCCAAAGGTGAGAAGAAACTGCGGATACTCTGATGAGGTGGTCAGTCAGCCAAAAGAAAGCCACATGGAGACGGGAGGCGGACCATGACAGAAGCTGAGAAGCATCAAGCTGGTGACCAGGCATACTGTCCCTACCAGGATCAGCACTCTGGGGCCGTACTTGTCGAATATCGGCCCGATGAACACGCCGCCGCCGAAGCAGACAAATGTGTACACGGAGAATATCCAGCCGATCTCGCCATTGCTGTAGTTTGCCAGCTGGTGAGAGTGGAGGTAGGTGTGGAAAGTGGCGATGCTGCTCAGGAGGCCAAGGGAAGAGAAGAGAGCCAGCCATGCGCCAAGAACAATCGACCAGGCGCGCCATCCGCCTTCTGGGTATGTATCGGCCTTGACGGGGCTCCAAGTCAAGCTCGAGCCGAGCCAGGTGTTGTAGGACAGAGGGGTGGAGATAGTGGTAGATGCGTGCATAGAGGCGTCGTGCATGGCCTCAGTCGTCTTGATGCTGCGCAGAGGTGGTAGTGCTCTTGCGTTGTCCATGTTGAAGTCCATAGTACCTGCTGGGTGGGGTGTAGATGGAAGTCGCGTACAGGGCTGTATCTCCTCGCTCTTATGTGCCCTCCACCTGTAGGGTACGGTGTTCAACGACAGGTCGAATGATTTGGCGGTGCCCGATGTCACACAGCCGTGTTTGAATGTCAGCAGCCTTGGAACGAGTGCTGACGCTTCTCACGCAGTGGATGACCGTCTGCTTGTAGTTCTTCCGAGCCTTTCCCGTCCGGTGTCAGCGTCGGTCGGTATGTATGTACGCTTCCAAGGTCTGTATCTAGCGGTGAAATATGTGGTCCAGCTGCTCAAGATTACGACACGACGTCTCGGAATTCTGCCACAGCCCCTCAAAATGAAGACTAGTTGGATCTCCTTTATGATTCGCATGCTACATGCTATCGCAATCATTGTAACCCTCGGCCTGGCAGTCGCCTTAACTTTCAAGGACGACAACCAGCAGACCGGAGTAGTCAGTCTTTACGTAAGGGCAACCTCCCGCTGTAAAAGGCCGCCCAACTTACAATAGCCAGATGAAATCCGTCACCACTCGACAACCGTCCCTTCTCGATCCCATTCTCTCTCGAATCACGCAAGAGTTGCCCCAGATAACCCTACCGGCCGAGATCGAGTCGGCAGCAGACAAGGCGGCCGCTGCTTTCACGAGTGCCCTCGAAAAAGCAAAAGAAGTCGTTACCCTAGAGCTCTTTGGCAACTTTACTCTTGGCACACGGCATGGATGCGCACAGATACAGGACGAGGCGGCATGTCTCGACATCGGGCCGATATCTTCACTGTTAGTGGGCAGCATTGCAGTTGCGTGTATATCGCTTCTTCTGGATGTCGGGCGAAGTCTTGGCTTGGAATGGGTGGTTGTGCCTATGGTCATCAGCGACCTCGTACTCTCCATTGTGTCAGCTGTGGTTGTGGTTTACGCGAATGTCTCCCATGAGCTGTTTTCGGCAGTTGCTGCGCGTTTGCAGCTCGGTGTCGAGCGAGGTGCGGCCCTTGAGCATGCGTTCGCCATGCTTGTGCTGTCTATAGCAGCAGCCACCCTCTGCATCGGCTCGCTCTGGATTTCGTTCAAGGCGCGTCTGAAGGAATAGGTGTCTCGGCAACCTGGACGATGCTGCGGAGATTCTCTCCGGACACTGTGCCAAATCATGGCAGTTCTCTTTATCACAGAAATGGAGCTTCGAAAACGGAGGCTCACTGGTGCTTGGTGGCTCTTGCGTGCTTTGAAAAGTTGCTGGTCGCATTGTGTCCAGTACCGAGAAGGCCCTACTTTAAGGCATCGGAACACGTCTATCCTCCGCAGGTGTTCTCCTCCGGTACCTTCCTCATCCGCGCCCCACCTAGCAAAAATAGATAACTAAGAATAGATTGCTCCAGCATCGTAAGACTGAGACGCAGACCCTAATTATAGAAATGGCGCAGAACCGCATGCTGGCTATAAAGGTGATGCTCACCTCATGCACTCGGCAGCGTCTCAATCGGTGCACGCTAAACCCACCCATGGCGGTCTCCGATGCGCACTGGATCTCTTTGGAGCAGAGGGATGACGGTTTGTCACTGGCTCGAACGTTGCGACTTGAATATCTCCTGGACGACGAGCCACGCCAGCTTGTCAGTTGCTTGATTCTAGGAGGCGATTCCAGGCTTAGAGCAGCTAGACACGTCGCAAAGTCGATCGAACCCATTGGAAAGGCTGACAGCATCAACCTGCGACTCAACAAACAAACCAAATCTCCCCTTTTGATTGCGGACGGACCCATCTCCCTTGAACCTGTCCAAGGTCGGTCGACAAATGAAACTGTGGCGAAGTTCCCCGCGAATGACCCAGCCATGTCTCTGCCGAGCCTCTACACCAGGTTGCTGGCCCCTTTCGTGGATGTGGTTGCCTTCATTGTCTCCAGCATCGTCGAGCTGGAGTGCGCGGCCAGCTTTATCTCCCGGTGGATTTGTGCTGCTGGGGGATGTACCCACGCCGCACGGCCGCAATTAATACTATTGCTCGAAGGCGACTCGCTCTTGGGATCTGAAGAGAGGTTTACGAGGCTGTTGGGACGGAGGACCGCTGCCTCGGTCTTCTCGGCATTCTCTGACATATCTTTCTTACCTTTCGGGCCTGACTCTGCCGAGGACGGACACACGCTGAGTGCCGAGATCATTACCAAGTCGCAGGCGACTGCGGACGCCATGAACAGAGTCAGATACTCGAATGCTCAACTCTGTGCTCTGCTTGAGGGCGCCTTTGAAAATCTGATTCGGGGGTTGTCGTTTGACTGCGTCCAGGCTGCAAGGTCAACGAATCCCATACCGGAGAATGCAGCCTACTGTCTTTCGCGCTTTCTTCGCGCCAATACAGGATCGCGCAATCTACGATCTGTTGTGCTTCCAATGGTCGCGTCTTGCATCCTTCTAGATGGCTTCCCGCCGGAAATGCCGGGTGAGCCCCTCTGGCCCTTGCTTGGGCGTATAAGCTAACGTTGCAGACTTCTCCATCATGGATGTGTTCCATACTCTGTACAAACCAGTGTGGGTCAGAGCGGTAAAGATCTCCGGGCTACAACACGGAGCAACGCCCCTCCTCGATCCCTTTGTTCTACGTCTACGGCGTCCAAAGCGCATCGGGGCTCTGAAGAGCCGGCACAAGCGGCTGTTGATGTCGTTGAAACGAACTTGGGAAGAGTACATGCCTGAAGACGTCTGCATCGCATGTTTGCTCAGGCGGCCGGAGCACTTTGTTTCCTGTGGGCATGGCTATTGCGACGTTGACCTACGGCGATACGGTCGCTCTCTAGGTCAGCACCGGTTTGTTCTCGACTCGTGCCTGCTCTGTGGCGCACATTGCCGGCGCGCTTTCGATGTGAGGCCCCCAACAAGAGGCCCCCGCATCTTGTCACTCGACGGCGGCGGCATCCGAGGCATAATACTGCTGGAGTATCTTTTGATCTTAGAAGAAAGGTTGCAACCCTATCTGCCAGGGTACCCCGTCCAGAACCATTTCGACTATAGCATCGGCACGAGCGCAGGTACGTGGTCCAGACACTGGACGGGCTGGATGTCTAACAGCTACAGGAGGGCTGATCGTCCTGGATGCGGTTCTGAAGGGAAGAACCATCCAGGAGTGCGTGCGCGTGTTCATGGCCTGCGCCACCACTGCCTTTAAGAGCCGGTTCAAAGTCCTAGAGTCTTCGTCCCTGTCAGCGCTTATTTCCCTAGCAATGGATGCTGCCAGGTCGTCCGCGAGAGCTCTGCAGTCACCTTTGGTACGGACTTTGGCGGCATTGACGGAAGAACTCGTCAAGGGTAGGATTCAAGACGGCAAAGCTCTGCTTTCGAGTATTGCCACAATAGCATGCGGACTCGTCGCCGACTGTCTCTACCCGTCCGGCAACATAGAGAAGGCCCTAAAGGAAGAGTTCGGCCGTGAGTGTCGACTGAATAACTATTCCGCAGCATCACGACGCGGAGCAAAGGTTGCCGTAACCGTCACAGAGACATTCTCTCCACATCCAGAGTACATTCTATCCAACTATAGTGGCGTCGTATGCGACTCGCGTCGGCAAGGATACCGCCATGCGCTCCCGGAAGGATCAAGCAGAAGCCCCAAAGTGTGGGAAGCGTGAGTTGTCGTGGGCTTGACCATGAATTATACTGACCATCCCAGTGCCAGGGCAACGTCGGCAGCACCGTGGTTCGTATCCGACCCAGATCACGCCACGGCTTTCCCTCCCCAAGTCTAACTTTGACAGGTACTTCGCCCCGTGCTTGATCGACGGCGTCGGGGACTTCATGGACGGCGGGCTCTGGAGGATGAACCCAGTGGATGTTGGTCGCCAAGAAGCCGCTGCCCTGTGGCCTCATGCTACGCATCCGGACATAGTGCTGTCTATAGGCACTGGACGGCTGGGTGAGAGCGACCGGCCACCGGCCCAGTCATCCACGCTGGCAGCGATCAAACGGTCTGGCCGCTTCCTGACACGGCTGCTCACTTGCCTTCCCGAAAACCCCGTCTGGAATGCGCACAAGTGGCACGAGACAATCACTGCATGGAATGAGCGCCTGGGCGATGCCAGTGGCGTCAGGCTGGATGTCGAACTGCCCTGTCTCCCCGCTCTAGACGACGTCTCGGCTATGGGCTGGCTGAGGACGGCGGTTCGCCAGCAGGCAGCTTCGTCTGGAGTCATGGGCAGCCTAGTGGAGACATTCCTAGCTAAGTTGTTCTTCTTTGAGCTCACCTCGCGGCCGATTCGCTCGCGACGTGGGGTAAGCTGCCAGGGGAGCATTCTATGCGATTTGCCACCAGGGCCGGACTTGGCACACCTCGTCTCGCGGTTGGAGAGGGAGGGTTTCGTCTTTCACGTGCTTGGCATTTCTGTTCCTCTGACGGGCAGCGCCGAATGGGAGCTGGAGACGCACCCGCTGCGGCTTCCTGTTGAGGTCTGCGTCTCAGGCCTGGAGGCACGTTTCTCCGTGGCTCTCAGCGACCAAAGCAGGCAATCCTGCGACATAAGCAGCTCGCCGTTCACGTTGAACTGGCTGATGACGGCTCAGGGGTGGTGCAAGCCTTTTGGAAGGGCAGACCATCTGCCAGTGGGGCCCACGGAATTCAGCCAGGGGAAGCGAATGCAACCGCAAAGTACCAGAGAAGGCAAACGACGGAGGAGGTACTGAGAACATGATCACCTGCTCAGCATGAGGCTGTTTGTGAGGACGACAGTTTACTATTAGATGATCTGTGCAGCAATAATATGGTCATCCTGCCGTAGGAGGATTATGTATGAACAGAGGGGCGATCTCTGGGGCGTTTGTGGTGTTCCGTGAGACACTCGCCGTACCAGCAGTTGAAAGATGACCACCCCGTGATGAAAAGGCACCTCTATGACCTCGGTTGCCGCGTCGCGGTAATGAAGACTCTCTTCGGATGCCAATCCCATGCTTCTGAAAAGACTTCTCAGCCAGCGGTCTCCAGGCAGACCCAGACTGCCGATCTTCATGTCTGGATCACCGCATGTAGTAGAAGGGAAGAGCAAGACGGACAGCAAGACTCTGTTGTCCACGCTGACGGATGCCCACGCAGACCCCGATACATTCTGGATGCTCAGCTCCAAGGTGCTAATGCTGCCGTTTCGTTCGAAATTTCTCTTGGTTCTACGCTCGAAATGGTTGAATAACCCTCCCGATTCCGGTGATTTGAGAGAAAGGAGTTGCTGGCCAGAGGACGGTGGCGGAGTCTCGTTCGGAATAGTGACGCTGAGTTTGTCCATAACCGGTCGTGTCAGTTCGGGTCGTGTCTTGCTCCGAGAGGATCCGAGACGAGCAAAAGGTAGAGTTTTAAACAAGACAATGACCGGGGTGTCGAGTCAAAGAAGGTGAGAACAGTATGTTGCCATTTGGTCAGAGGGGGAGGGTTCCAGTAATGCACCGCCTTATACAGTACGCAGCATGCGCCTAGCGGACGAAATGAGTGTCCGCGTTGCTCCGGTTACATGTCACACAGTATGCGTAGAACCAAGTCATCCAGAAAGGCTTGTGCAGATAGCGTACTGTGGAGCACGGTTCTGTAGTGACAGCGAGCGCTTTCAGACTCGATCCAGAATTGACGACCATATGGACGATTTTAGGAACTTGCTCGGTTTGTCATCATGAACTACAGCAGCATCCGGACTGAGCCACAGACCAGGATACTGTATGGCACCAGGGAGATCAGAGCAGCATCAAGCCTCCAGTTGCCCCACAGGTGGCTACGGTACCTTACAAAGGCAGGATCAAAGCGCAAGGACGATTGAGATAAAGGCAAATCGAAGGAGTGTATACCATGGATTTCTCTTTTTCCTCTTGAGGCTTCTTCTGGCTTGGTATATTATCATCTCGTCTTTATCGTTCGTGTCCTGGGAAGGTCCTGCTGGATATACATTCTGCTTCAGTGAGGCTGTTACCGTTTGGTTTGAGATAGTTCCAGGCAGCTCTCCCCGAATGAATCGCGGCACCTGATGCAACTGGCCTAAGGAAGGGGTTTGGGAATGAAGAATATGGTCCGATTGGTTCCGATGAGTAGGTCCGTGACTCTTTCGGGCGGAATACTGACTCTGTTCTCGTCAAATAAGTAATACCCCCGCTCATCGTAAGCATCAGCCAGTTTTTGAAGCGTGATCGGGTCGGACGGGTCGATCTGGACCACTTGAGCAGTCCTCGACTCCGGTTGTAGGTGTCGCTTGAATGTAACCTGAATAGGCCTGCCCCTCCGTAGAACCGCGGAGTCGAGCACCTGAGCCGGCTCCAGTCGAAGGTACTGCGTTCGACCTTCCACATGTCGCCAAGCCCCAGTCATCGCATCGGCGGGCTTGGTTTGGCTAGAGGGTGTGTTATTGTTGGTACGCGCCTGAGTGATTGCCGCAACGCTTTCATGACGATGCGAGGGGGCCGCAACAGATGTATGGTCTGCGACTTCGGACATATATGTGCTGGAAGTCCACCTTTCGACGCTGGTAGCCTCTCTCTCTCCGATGTGGACTGCGTTTGTCCGGGCAGGGCTCTCTTCACTCGGGGCCTTGCTTAGTTTTCGCCATTCAAGCCTGGCCTCCGAAGTGCCGAGTTCACCACCACTGAGGAGTCCATGATCGGCCATAGCGGTTTCCGGCGTCAAGGCATCTCTCTCTCTGGGGGTCCCACTTATTTCGTACAAGGAGTAGAGGACGGGGAATGCCGGGATGACGCTGATGTTGAACGGCATTTGTCGGCCAAAGAAGGCAAGGTAAAGCGTGCGGTATGCGAGATACTCGGCAACATCACTGCAGCCGTGATGCTGGGGGCTGTGTAAATGGGTGAGAAACAATGTCTCGTGGTGTTGGCCGGTCGGATGTCTGCATATGGACTGCCGTATTGCGTCTTCCGGCCTCAGTGCCTCCTCTGCACTGCGGTGCTTGGGCAAAAGGGAGGAGAAGGAGGTTTGTATGCGTCGCGATTCCCTCGAAGAAAGAATGCCCAAGGCCTCCGCCAGCATGGCAAGCCCATGCAGCGTCTCCGAGGGGCTCTCGGTTGATCCCGCGTCGGCCTCTCGTTTGCCGCAAACAAGTCGCAGTGCTGCAAGCCAGATCTGCCGTCTGCCGAGCTCAGCTCGAACAGCTTCATCGCAACGAATCAGCGTGTAGCTGGCCTCTGTGAGTTGGACGACACATTTTTCGCCGTTCTGTCCAGTCTGAGCTGCTTCGCGAATCGAAGGGCTGATCTCGGTACACCCCGGGAGGAGACCTCTGAGCAGCTTGCCAGCAAGTCGTAAGACCTTGAAATCTTCGATAAAGGTGGCAATAGACGTAATCCTGCGGTCTGTGGTCCTGGAACAGATTTCTTCCAAAATCTGCTCTTGTTCTTCACGGTTGAACGACTCCAAGAAACGCTTCCGGTCCCGCAGCTCCACCAGGACGCGCTTATCCTCATGTGACGATCCCGGAGCTTTGCCCTGGAGGACCTTCACGTCGGACCTACTCACGCGCTGCAATTTTACCACGTCATCACTGAACATATCCCTCCATAGCTGCAGCGTGTTCGAGAAATAGGAAAGGCACTCCTGCTCAACCGTCAGAACGTACTGCACGGGACAGGCGACATACCTCTCTGGTGCCCGATTCGGTCAAGTCTGGCAGCAAGCTAGCCGTAAAGCCCACAAACATTCCATGCAGTCCAGCTTGTAGGAATGCAGTAAATGACTTCATGTAGTCTTTGCTCCGGAACAACGATTCAAAGTCCCTGGATCGTGCTGGAGATGCGGTAGCAAGCGTCTTGAACCAAGGATCCTCTACATCCAGGTTAGCCTGGCCATTTTGTCTCCAGATCTCACAGAATAATGCGCCGTCATCGAGCTCCACTGAACTCCCGCCTCGCGCTGTATCGGCAGCTTTCCGCGATAGTTTCGTTGTGACCATTCCCTTATCAGTGCCGTCATCAGTTTTTGGTATTCTCAGTCGTGAGGGCTGTATGTTGCGCTTGCGGATAGGGAGACTTCCTGGCTTGGCCTTCGACATAGGGCTGTGGGAGGGCCATTGGACAGCTAAGCCTAGCAGGCTGGTGGTCGTTTCAACAATGTCTGAAAAGACTCGTGAAAGGTGCGTCTCGCGACTGGATCGATCGAAACCGGGGTCTGGCGGCTGTTTCTCCCATGCTCTTGTCTCGTCGAAGATGATTTCTCTTGCTGTAAGAAGTCAGCGATCTGTCGTAGGCTCGAATACACATGGCTCACCCTGGATAAGAGACTTCCCGAGATGATCCAGGAGATTGACTACTTTGTTTCGACTACGAGTGGCGACGCGAAATCGATCCGTAAACGATGGCTGTTCGACGGTAGTGCGCCAGATATTGAACCTGGCCAACTCCCCTTGGACTTGGAGCTGTGTGGGATGCCTCCTGGAGGGATCCCTAGACGTAGTGGCGAGCCCGTTGGCAGCAGGCTGATTGAAGGCATCTGCCAAGGCCTCATAGCCCTGCAGACAGACGAGGATACCATCTTCGATTGAAGCCATCACCTGGTTGGCGCCCAGAGACTGCTGCTCAGGCAGGCATGTGCAGTACAGATCCTGAGGCGGCGTTGAATCGCTGTGGCAGTGTCTGGACAAGGTGGCTGAAGCTGACGAGATGACCGCGTGCACTCAAGATGCCAGGACCGTACTGGAGCCCCACCCCTCTCGGACGCAATGATGACACGGCCACGTGTCTGACAGAGTTGCTCTGGAACGCATGTAAGGGCAGCAGCGTTCCTAGCCCTGCCTGCCCACATCGGTCGTGCTCTGTTCTGCATCTTGCGGGGGCGCGACATATTCATGATATGCCACATGCTGTTCAGCCATGGGATACGATCTCGCTACTCGGGCACAAGTCGTCGCCCTGAAGGCATACGGAGCCCCTACTATTGTCGTCGAGGGTCATACAGGCGTTCCCTCCCAAACAGTCCGCCGCATTTACAATCGAGCGCTTGCCCGGGGTCTCAATCCCAGGCTGAACCCGTGCAGAATCCTCAACTTCCACTTGGTGGACCGGCCGCGCCTACGTCGATCGCACTTGACGACCGGAATCCTCTCTGCAGCTTCGACAGATCCTGAGCATCGACCTGCCCCAGGGTTATGCGCAGCAACCAGAGAAGAAGTCTCGTCTAGCCAGGACTCTTCCGAGGCTGGTACCAGTCCCACAAGTTCCCACGCGAGTAGCAGCGACACCAGCGTGCAAGATCCAACGACGTCCCCAAGCCCTGCCTGCGACACTCCGCCGCCACCGGTCGCTCCTCCTCCTCCCCCACAACCTCACCCCACCAGATTTCTTCAAGTGCAAGCGGCCATGTCGCCTATCTTTCAGTCCCTCAGCAGTTCGCCAAAGTTCGCCATTGCCGTTTTGACAGGCGACAACCTGCTTCGAGACGACGCCGTAAGCTTTCTGCGCGACGATCTGCCTCTCTGGGAGGGCATCTGGGACCAGAAGAAGACGCCAAAACCAGCTGCGAACGAGTCCAGCTTTGAGCAAGTCGCGAAGATGGCCCGTTGCGTGGCGCTGTTCGAGACACGCACCATCAGAGACCACGTGCGCCTGCGTTTCCATAAACTGCTCCAGTACCAGGCTTTTGCCCGCTGTCTCGCTGCGGCGGAGGTTGAGGACACGCATCAGACCTCGACGATAAACCATATCATGCAGAAGATTCACGGACATCGCTGGATTTCTGCAGGAACAGACCAAAGAAAGAGGCTCAAAAACACGTTCCACGCCCAGAAGCGCGCAGGAAAGAGGCTGCAGATCTTGTGCAACCATGTCGGGTACGGCTTCCTCCTTCTGGGCAGCCGAGCCGCGGTGGGCAGGATGTGAGTGGCGGCGACTCTCTGGCTTTCGACCTGACTAATTTGCCTAGCTTGGAGCCCACGTTCACCGACGAGATGTTCCACGCCTTGGTCTGCTATGTGTGCAACATGTTTCCGCAGCTGCGCAGGGTGTGCGACAGGCTGGATAGGGCAGTTCGACATTTGGTGCGGGACGATTCACCGATAGGGATGGATTCACAGCTACTGAGTAGTGCGGACGAAATGGAAGCCTTCATGGAGGAACGAAGTGCCGTGATTCCGCCAGCAAAATTCATCATGATTGACTTGTCGACCGAGGTCAACGGCCTGAGCCTAGGCAGACGAAGAGACTAGTCAAATTGAAACCTCCGCTTTCCATCACAATGGGTTGATCAAACAACGGAGAGACGTTGCACAAGGTAGGGCACCTCGAATGTCTAGCCTAGCTAGCAGGCTCGTGTTCAGAGCGACCTGCCAAGTGTATTTCTGCTCCCTACAGCGAGATGCTTGCATCCACAGCACCTGGACCGGTGTCTGCCCTACCATCAGTTGATGGACTGGGCCATCTCTGCTACGATTCGGTCCAGTCCATGTCCGACTCTGCGCAATAGAATCTCTGCGTGCATCTTTGGAACTGCTTCAATTCTGCTCTTCCTGTGCTGTTGTGCTGCAGCCTGAGTCTCATCATTGATAATTCCATCGATTTTCTTTCGACTCGCGTAATCTGTTGGCTTCCTGGATGTCTTGTGCGTTGTCGGCGGGCTCTGGTTCCGGGTCTCGGCCGTGTCGGCGGCTTCGACGGCGAGCTTGTCTTGTTCGACCGACACCGCAGCTTCTTCTGAGCGGGTTGCGGCCAGTATCGTCGCCCTTCACATAGCGTAGGTGATGGCTGGCCAGAAATCACTCGTGCTTCCGTCGCACCCCGACGACAGATCTCACGCGGGGCGTGCTTCGGCAGCGACGTCTGGGCTGACACGGCGCTGACAGTAGAAGAGAGACGCGTGCCATTCCGGCCATGGAAGCGCGGTCATCACATCGTGGCAGTGTGGATATGCTGGGTCGGCCCAATTACTGACTGTCTGGTTGATGCGGAGGAGGTCAGGTCATTCATGCAGTCATTCACGGTGTGTTTCCATCCTCGCGCAGTGTGCTCATACTGTCAATTCTGTCTGCTGTCATTCTCCTGTGGTCATTCACGGTGTGCGACCATCCTCGCGCAGTGTGCTCGTACTGTCGGCTCTTGGCCGCGGTCATTCATGCGGTCATTCACGGTGTGCAGCTGTTCTCGCGCGGTGTGCTCATACTGTCAATGTCTATCTGCGGTCATTCACCTTTGGTCATTCAACTCTCCTGCGGTCATTCATGTGGTCATTCACGGTGTGTGGCAACTCTCGCGCGGTGTACTCGTACTGTTGATTGTGTCTGCGGTCATTCATGCGGTCATTCACGGTGTGTGGCAACTCTCGCGCGGTGTACTCGTACTGTTGATTGTGTCTGCGGTCATTCTCCTGTGGTCATTCAACTCCCCTGCAGTCATTCAGTCCAGACGGCGATCCTCCTGAGGTCATTCACGGTGTGCAGCTGTTCTCGAGCGGTGTGCTCACACTGTCAATGTCTATCTGCGGTCATTCACCTTCGGTCATTCAACTCTCCTGCGGTCATTCAGTCTGGACGGCCATGGTCCTGCAGTCGCTGTTCACTGACCGCAGGATGGCGACAAATCCTCCAGAGGATTCGGACACCAGGACCAGGACGGGAGGGACGTGACTAGAGCTGACTTTCGGCTACCGGAGAGGTCAGCCAATGACGGCCACCAGCATCCGCCCCTCCAGACCCCGCCCGATCCACACCCGCGTTGTCCGCACGACCGCACGTCGTCGACCGGCTCGACGCGCTGCTCCGTTCCTACTGTACCAAAGTCAGCAACGCGCCGCGCTCTGAGGACTGGATCTTGGTACGTCTGAGGAATGCAACACCCGCTAATGCTTACAGTAAGCAAAACGCTGATTGCGCTCGATTACTATAGGCGTACCGACCTGTCACACCCGACGACGACCCGACCCTTGCTCCTCGGTCCCGCGTGTATGCCGACAGCGGCGACGATTACAAACGACACAAGGCGTCGATTGCGCGTACAGTACAAGGCGATCGATTTTCGAATTGGGTATCAACAGAGGCTCTGGGATAAGTAGCTGTTCGCGGCGATACCGAGCCGTTGCGGACCCCAATCGTCGCCACGCAGACGACTTGACGCTGTTCTACGTCGACAAGCTGATAGACGGGACGGAGAGCCTAGAAGAGTACTCCAGGAGATAATGAGATCATTCAGTGGACGAGTCGCGGTGAAGGATCGCCGAATGGTCATTCTACGTCGGCGAAGTCGCCTGCGTGACGGTGAAGGCAACGGAGCTTCCGTGACGGCTATGATTGATGTAGCGGTGGATGAGACGGCGAAATTAGATGAAATTGCTCGTAGGAATCCAGTACAGTAGGGGCCGAATTGAGTGTCCAGGTTGACAACAATAAAGAAACATTTACTGCTGACATTTGTGGGTCGGACAGTGTGCTGTCCTCGAGTGATGCCAGAAGGACATCCGCGGGACAGGCAGACACTAAAGATGTGGAGCCCACCCTATCGTACGCTACGACACGACATCCTTTCACAGGCTGACTGTTGGAAATGTCATATGGTTGAAAAGCATCATCCCAGGTCATCCATGCTTGTTGCTATGCTGATATATTTGCGGATCTGCCTACCTTGTGGCTTCTGATCGCAGCCAAGCAAGTCTCTCTTCCGACACGATGGGCGGACGACCTGGGGCCATCACCGCCACCAGTTTAGCAGGTCGGCCGCCTGCTTCACCTGGCCGTTGGCTTCAGACGCTCCTCCGAGGGCGCGGAGTAATAGCGGCCATTTCGAGTGAAAAGCAGTGCGAAGCACGAATAAGAGGTGACCTGGTAAGGGCAACACCAATTGAATGAAATAGCAAATTCTGGAGGGGGAATGTGCAACAGGGAAAAAGCAACTGTACTGGATTCCTCTACAGATCCGGTGCGACACTTGCTGATAACAAGCTCTCAACGCTCCAGTGGTGATTAAAGACTGATAATTGTAAGGTCCGAGGCGTCTTTTATCATGATGTCCACACTTCTTGTGTCGAGAAGCATCTTGACCACCGTCTCGTGTTTGTTCTCAGCGGCCCGAGACAGTGGTGTCCGGCCGTTTTTGTCCTTCGAGTCGACGTCGACCTCGTTGGTGTCGAGAAGCATCTTGACCACCGTCTCGTGTCCGTTCTTGGCGGCCCAAGACAGCGGTGTCCAGCCGTATTTGTCCTTCGAGTCGACGTCGACCTCGTTGGTGTCGAGAAGCATCTTGACCACCGTCTCGTGTTTGTTCTCAGCGGCCCGAGACAGTGGTGTCTGGCCGTTTTTGTCCTTCGAGTCGACGTCGACCTCGTTGGTGTCGAGAAGCATCTTGACGATCGCCTCGTGTCCGTTCGCGGCGGCCCAAGACAGTGGTGTCCGGCCGTCTGTGTCCTGTGTATCTGAATCCTTGTTGTCATCCAGCAAAATCTTCGCCGCTCCATCCAACCCAAAATATGCTGCAACATGAACCCCTCGCATGAGTCTCGGAAAGTTCTGACTATATAGTCCAAGCCACCGCCATTTGTTTGTCATCAGACCCTGCACCTGTGCCTCGACGTGCATGTCGCTGCACAGGAAGTCGAGGACTACCTGCGATGTTTCCCCGGCCTCTCGAGCGTGATCGCCCCAGAAGCGGGATGCATAGTCGTAGAGGAGGTGGGTTCGCAATCGGCCTTTGAACTCGGCGTCGGTGAGACAGGCCCCTCCCGCATATGCGTCGAACGACAGGTAGGTGGCGCAGGCCTCCGCAATTCCAGCTTGAGCTGTTGGGAACCACCGCATCCACGTGCGTGTGAAGTATTCTTGCGTCGTGTAGTGCACCAAGCGGATGATGCTGCTCTCCTCGTCCACCGTGACCAGTCCTGCACAGACAGAAACCATGTCTTCCAAATCCGGAATGTTCTCCAAGTCCAGCTCTGTTTCGCCGAGTTCAACGGCAAGTGCGTGCTGAAGCTCCGTGGTCGATAACGGTCGCTTGGTGCAGGTGATCCATGACATGACCTTCTGCGCAAGCCTTTGGTGGCCTTTGCGTTGGCGTTCAATGCGCTTCATAGCGTCATCGTAGGCATCGTCGTATGCTTTGGGGCCTGAATGTAGCATTTCCAGGGCCTTTCGCATATTCTTTGCGGTGGTTTCCTCCATTAGCGAGTCGAAATGCAGTTGCGCAAGTAGGAACCTTTCCTTGTCAGCGGCATCTCGCCGAATGTGAGACAGCAACTTACATTCCGTCAGCGGCCCGTTCAATCTTGCTCACAATTTCAGCTTGCAGGCCAGGATTACGTTCGACACATGATGGTAGCTTCGAGATATTATCCTTCACATACCTGCGAACATCTTCCGGATGTGCGCGAATCTCCAACGAAATACTATCCTTGAATCGGTCGGTAATGTTTTGAATCAGTCTCGACGTTGCAAAAACATTAGCTCCTGATGTGCTTTGCAGCGCAAACAGCTCCGCCAGAAACGTAGACCGGTTACCGTCGGACAGCTGGCATTCGTCAATGGCATCGACGACGATAAAAACCCGCGAGAAGAGCTTTGCCACGCTCTGCAAGACCCTGCACAGTTGGTCGAGGGACGGGCGGGTCTTGCCCTTGTATTGGTCGTACAGGGCCTTGACGCAGTCTGGCAAGGATGTCTGGTCCTGGGATAGCTGCCTCAGCAAACTTGAAAGCAGATGCTCGACCTTTTGTTCATCCTGCCGTCGGAAGTTGCAGTACAGAAAGGCGATGCCGACGCCTCTATCGTCATGATATCGGGAGCCGAGGTCCTCGACGACGATTGATGTCAGAATCGTCTTGCCAGCTCCAGGGATCCCCGGACAGAACAGAGTCTTTTGGGTGCTGTCGATCCATTGCTGGTACTCGGCCGAGTCCAACAACCACTGCCCGGTGCCCGGTTGTCGACGTCGGAGGAAATCGCTCTGCTGCGCGCTGTAGTCTGCCGTCGTAATCCAGTCAAGGATGGCTTGGCTTTCCCGATCCGCCTGCCAGTCTCTCTGCTCCTTCCTCGCCTGTGTGACTTCTTTGTGTGTGTGGACCGCGAGAGTCATGGCATCGACAGCAACCAGCTTGTTGAGCGTGGCACACTGACGTTGAAGGTTCTCGACCGCCTCCCGCGTCTTTTTGGCCAAGAAACCTCCCTTGAGCCGTTCCCATCCAGCGCGACGGCCCTCCGCTCGCTTCTTCAGGTCGTCGAGGAGGGTTTCCAACTCTTGCTTGCATGTGGAGACCATCAGAGATGTGTCTGTCGGGCCCGCCCCATCCCCCAGGAGCGTCAGAAGCGTGGAATGTCGGCCATGGAATGCGTTATTGAAGTCGTCGTTCAGGAGAATGTTCGTGTGCGTCTCGGACAGAACGGTCTTGAGCGTCTGGATCTCGGCTATGAAGAGTACTGCGTCGGCTGGCGCGTCTTTCCAATCCAGGCCGAGTTTGACGGCGGCTTGGATGATCTGGCCAGCGACGCCAATAACGCCGATGATCCCTAGCGGTTCGGCCATTTGCATGTCGGCTTGTGTTGTTTGAAGAGGTGGTGCGTCCGAGTCTGGGAGAGGATGATCTTGGTATGTCCCTCCGGCAGACGCGTCCAGCAGAAGCGGGGTCGTTGTAAATGACCAGGCTGTCGTTCATTGACAAATGGCTGCGAGCTTTGGCAGTCACACGCTGTGGTCTCAGCAGGCTGTGCGTTGAGCGGTAGATGATTGGCGGCGGCAGTGGCTTAGCTCATGGACGTCAGAATTGCGAGCGACCGCGGTGCCTTCTCGCTTTAGCCGTCTGTATCATCGAGGCAATGCAAGCCGCCGCGGGCGGAAGAGACTCCTCCTCTAGTACCATCGCAGCGCGTGCTCGCGATCGCGTGGCGAGCGAACGGCCAGATCAAGGTGGCGGTCGAGCTGTCAGAGAGCGCAACCGGAAAGGCAACCGTCGTGTCGGCAGGTCATCTGTCGGAGATCGCGTCAATAGAGATGCTTGTTAGGAAGCTGTCTGGAACCCACAGAATAGCGAGCGGTTTTCGCGCCAGAGCAGAAATGCATGGATGACTTGTGAGATGTCGTCGTTGCAATAGTTATGTCACGTTTCCAACAGTCAGCCTGTGAAAGGATGTCGTGCCGTAGCGCACGATAGGGTTGGCCCCACATCTTTGGTACTGTATCTGCCTGTCCCGCGGATGTCCTTCTGGCATCACTCGAGGACAGCACACTGTCCGACCCACAAATGTCAGCAATAAATGTTTCTTTATTGTTGTCAACCCGGACACTCAATTCGGTCCCTACTGTAGCTGCCGTGGCTGCCTCTTGCTATCTCCGACACGGTCAGTGAATTCATGGCATTGCTACAACATGCACAGTCCTGGAGGAAGCTAGTTACACCGCCGTGCGCATCGTGAGCCTCCGCGTAGCCTTGAAGATGTGGTATCTTGGTCGAGCGCATCCGACAGCAAACTACTGCGGCATACCGCCATAACTCAATCTTTCGGCACATTCTTGCATGCGCGCTGCTTATGCGCGATTCTCCTCCATCTACCGTAGTAGTTCAATGCTAGCCGGTCTGCTCCTGTTCGCCCGGTCGGCTGGCACAACACTCAGTGACGTTTTCGTCGCGCCCACTGAACCGTACGTCATTGTCGCTCCCTCCAGCAGCAAGGGCCCAACGACAAAGGTCGTCTTTGCAGCGACATCCCAGACGCTCCTTGTTGAGCAGCAGCCTCTGTGACATGTCAGGATCTCTTCGATGCGCCTGGATTTCGCTGCTTACCGTGAAGTTCTCGAACAAGGCTGCGACCACAACTTGTCCGATCGAGTACGCGTACATCGAGGCCCTGAGAGTGATGGTCGACTTTTCAAAATTTTCGACAGAGGAAAAGTCAACGCACGCGGCTCCCACCTTCACCAGCTCTGTGGGAATCTGGAAACTCCGATCGTACACGCCGCTAAGGATGGCATCGCTGACGCGGAGACAGGCCTCCAGGTCGCAGCCGGGCAGATCCGTCACCTGGTATCGTCTACCGCTGCGGCCAATCCTTTGTTTGAGGACCTGAGCGGCGCCGGTTGGGTCCACAGAGAAGACGGTTGCCCCTTCGCTGACCAGCAAAGCCGCCAATGGCTTCCCGACCACGTTCGACCTGTTGATGACCGTGATGGTCTTGCGACTCAGCCGCTCACCCCAAGATGTGCTGCTGTAGACCCCGGAAGATTCCAAAAGGCGACACACGGCGAGGGCAGTGCACGGAAGTATGGCTTGATGGTGCAAGCTGGGCGACAACTGCAGATACTCGTGGTAGAAAGCCTGCATATGTTCGGAGCAAAGACCTTCAACATCCTTGCCAGGGGCGACGAGCCGCTGATAGTACCTATCAGTCATAGCTCTATTGTGGCGGGCCGGGTAGTAGACCAGTATGCCATCGATATCATCGTTCATATTTGCCTCCTCGATCTGGCGTTCGAGGCTTAGGCCGGTCGTGCTCTGAAGGCTGAACTGGAAGCCGCTTCGTGAATGTCAGCGGATTCTTTTCCTCCAAAAAGACTGGCTCACTTGGCTTGGAAGACTTTCCGGGTGAATTTGACGTAGGCTAGGGTAGACGGCTCTTCGTTTGCCAGTAGGCCGAGCAAAGATGGTCGACGCCCACAGGGTTCGCGGGCTTGTCCCAACGCTGCCCTGGCCTCGCGGATGATGCTCTCGGCTGCATCAGCCGATCGTACAACAATGCGATGCCTGGTCGATGATGGACTAGAACTTGTCTTTGGTACAGAATCCATTGTTGATCGGAGGGAACAAGTGCAGCCGCAGACAGTTGAGAGCTTGGTAGGCGCACAACTCATTATACCGGCGCCGTCGAGCAATCCGTCATCTACGGTCAGGCGATTGATGACTGTCTAGTACAGTATTGTCATTCTATCGTCAACTGTGAGGCATTTATGCTTTGCTCGCAGAGCCCTCGCTCTGTCCGCCGCTTCCTTGAGAGACACCTGAGAACCCCGAGTCACAAGCTCGAAGCCTCCAATGCCGCTGAGTACTCCGACAGCCTTCTAAAGCAGAAGGGCCGCGCTAACTTGTAGCTTTGAAGGCACGAGCGAACAAGGCAGGGTTTATGAGGCCTTGGACGATCGACAGAGGCGGACGGTGGATCGTGCGATGGCGTACGCGAAAAGAAAGGACTTCTCTGTGGCTTTGGCCATCTATCTTTTTAACACGCCAGAAGCAACCTGCATTGCCGCTACATATCGAGCCATACAAAATTCTTGCGAAGTCGACGCTGACGCTTTTCGAGATGGCCTCCTCGAATTGTATCAACTGGTTCGCAGCGGCCGCATGCCTCCACGCGATGGCGCGGGCAGGTAGGCGGCACCTCCCACTTCACAAGTCTCGACTGCTAAGGATCCCCAGCACACCAGAGAAGCAGAACCCCTTCCTGGCACTATTGTCGAGGCCGCCGTCCTATCTTGAGGAGCCCATAGGAGATCTGTTGATGAGACACATTCTGCTGGCCAACCTAGCCAAACAAGAGAACAAAGCACTCGACGCCGGGGAGGGCCTGACAGCGATCGAGAAGCCGCCGGACAGGAAAGAGACATCAGAGGCCATAATGATGTCCAAAAGTAAGGTGTTAGTGCTCACGATAGGCGACATTACAGACTTGCATGGATAAAGATGGACTCTCTCCGACGTGCAGTATCAGCAAAGAACAAAGATTTGCTCCAAGCACGTAATGTACGATTGTCAGTCTCGGGATCGGTTATTCCATGGATGGTCTGTCCTTCTACTCTTCTTCCGCCCACTCTTTTTCGCCACGGATCTGTTCCTTCTCCTCCTTTGTGGAGCCATTCGTGCTCTTGATCATGTTCGCGACCGTCTTGCAGCGGGTGTTGAGAAGGGCTCCGATATCGAGATGGTTGGCAGCATGGGGGCCAAGTGGTAAGCAACGTTCAACAACGTTTCATCCCACTCGCTGACCTCTACATCCTTGTCGTCCTTGTCGTCCTTGTCGTCCTTGACCGGGCCGTTCTTGTTATGATCACACCGCTTCATGAATTTGCGTAGGTTGCTTCATTGGCCTGCACAAGGTTATTTCTTGCGTTGGTATGGGACGGAAGACATCCATGGTAGGAATGGGATTGTCCTTGCTGATGTGATCGTATCCAAGACCTCTCGGAGGTTCTTGATCAATAAGGAGCGTTTCGCGGCAGCTTTCGGGACGTAATAATGGCGTTGTCACTTGAACGGAGCCAGATCGTGGCACACATGTGATCCGACATGGAAGTACCGATGCTTGAGCGATGCTCCACGTGGGCGGCGCTCGCGAGTTGAAGAACAAGTGCGGGGCTGTTGTGGCAAGAACTGAGCCGTCCCTAGGCGAGACACGGGAACAATGCGCCCGTTCAATACGTAGAGGGGAAGAGCTAACCGGGAAGGAGCGATACCCCTGGCCGTTGCAGCTTGGTCATTGTCATGGCTGCAGTCATGGCCCCCGTCATGGCATACTCTCGATGACCGTGGAGATACATAAAGACAGCACTTACCGTGTACTGTACTGTACTGCATATATACCATAGTGGAACCCATTTGCACTGTTTCGTTGATAAACATACTTACGCGATGCCCCCGATCTCGACGTCGAACGAAGCGCCGCGAGCGGCCGACGTCTCCAGCGTCGCTAAACTCGCAACTTTACTCCATATTTACTCGAGCCACCAAATCATCGAAGTGGTGGGCGCCATCCACAAGCAGCAGCGAAGTCAAATGATCAAGCTCGTGCACGATCTCCTGCCAGACGACGATGCTGCCAAGGCCTTTATTGAGCGACTTGAGACCAGGAACAGCGACGTCGATCGTCTGGCACAGCTCGTCCACACAGCAATGTGAGCAAAGCGGTACTGATTGATGAGGAGAAACCATGCTGACACTGCTAGACTGTCCGACCAAGCCACCAAATGACTGCAGCACGGTAAGAGCGGCGTTGCTGTGGCGGTGTTCCAAGGGCATGTTGTAACATTGGCGACTAACCGCAGGGCCTCAGGACTGCCGAACCCGAACGGATGGTTCCAGTGAATATTGCATCTAGTTAGGAAATCCACAGTCTCACGGCCTGGGAGAACTCAACCTCTCCTTCGGCCAATAGCTTCAGGAGCGACTCTTCCTCGCAGTTCCCGTGCCGCGGAATCGCAGACAGCGAATCGCCAGGGTGGAAGCTGGCGATCCAAGCGATCCAGCCATCCACATCCATGCCCGTGACGCTCTCTGTGACCTTGTGCTCGTCTTCATTCATTGGTTTTCTGGGCTCTTCGGGACCCGGAGCCGCTGACAATGCCTCCATCATCGTAGTATCAAAGTCCTGGAGATCCGGGAAGACGCTGCCTGGCGATGGCAACTCGAAATCCAGAGGCGGCCACACCAGGGTGGTCGGAGGGTCCAGAGCGAGAGGCTGCCACTGCGGCAGAGGCTTAGTCGGAGACATCATGTACTCCTCCCGGTTCGTTGCCTGCTCAGTTGGCTGGTGTTCTGCCATGGGAAAGTCGGTCTCCCACTCGTCCGCCGCCTGGCTCTGGAAGAAATCACCGAGTCCTGTACGTCGTCAGGCAAAGTCCGCATCGCAGGCGACTACTCTTACCTAGTTCTGGGTACAGGAGCTGGTCGGCGAAAGAGGGGTCAGAAGCTACTGGATCATGTGGATCCAATCCGGCGGCATATCCAGTCGACTGCGGCACCATGACCCATGATGCGATCGTCGAGGTTTCGGCTGCGTCACTGCTTGCCGTCTGGGTGGCCTTGGATACTTTGCGGGCCGATGTTTCCTTGGCGGAGCTCTCGGTCGCGGAAGTCTCGACGCAGATTTCTTCCGCAATCACTGCCTCGGATGCGCCATCTTTGCGCTGCCCTCGGGCTCTTTCCCTCTTCCGGGCACGGCTGGCTCGCTGATTGAGTCTGTTTTGAACGCGCCTCCTTGCTGCTGGGTCAAGGCTCTCCGAAGCCTCTGGACTGAGGCCCATTCTCCTCTTGCCGTTCGGCATGACGGGGTTCGTGGTGCGAATATCGAGGCGCCGCTGTTCAAGAGTGCGATGAAAACCCAAACTCCGGCGAGCTTTGGCGCCGCTGTGTTCTGTCGACCGCATGCCGGCACGCTTGGTCATGCCGTGGGTCACGCCGTTGGTCATGCTGTCAGTCATCAACAGCGTGACACCTGGAAACGCATAAAGGAGTCGTCCGAGGCACTGAATCACCCTGTAAAACGCATGTCATGCAATCCAACATGCCGGAGCCAGGAGACTCCGACCTTGGGGAGCACGCGGATCGCGCACCCCACGACCCAGAGGGTGTCCGGAAACTCGCAACCCTACTCTACATCGTCTCACTCCACCAACTCGTGCAAGACCTCGAGGACTTGGAATCACGGCGGAAAGAGCAGCTTCGGTCTCTCGTGTCCGAATTCATCCCAGACCAAGCGGCAGCGGCAGCCTTCACCGAGACTCTCAGGACGGAGGCAAGCGATAAGCTGTCGAAACTGGCTGGAATAGTCGCGTAGGTGCCCTGCATCCATGTCGCTTGAACTATCTAATGTCACTGTCCTGCTGAACAGTCCATCACCGGTCGGTTCAACGGCGCAGCCGGGCAGGTCCGGATGAGGACCGATGAGTGAGAATCGGGAGCAACAGGAATAAATACCGCTTGTATTGCAGCGACTCTAAGAAAGACGACTAGGTGTTTCGCAGCATGTTGTAGCTCTACTGCCCCGCCCCGCTCTGCCCATACTGCCTATGCGAAAACGCCGCTCTCGCGTTGCAGCAACCCGACGCATTCGTTCCTGTTGACCAGATAAGTCGCATGCGCAATCACAAGACGGGACAGCTCACCATGTACGTGCTTGCTGGCCGACGAGGAAGGCAACAAGTCTTGCGAGAATGACGACCCGTCGCTCAAGCACCCCGATTTGGAGCGCAATGTCATCGTAGGAGCTGTGCCGTCCCCTTCAGTCGGGTTGCACGAGATTCGAGGTGGACCGCACGTACCTGGGCCCATGGGGCCAAGCCGAGGGAGCAGAGAGCCCAGCAGGCGTATAGTTGGTGGGCTGAAAAGCCTCGATCCCGGGCCAGTTGACCATTCTGACGTTTCCACTTGCTGACATGAACGGATGAAGCGGCGAGCTGAGTAGCATCGTGGCCACGCACTTTGCACGGGAATGGGTCGTAGTTGTAGCGACGGACGTGACGGCCAAATGGCAATTGCGTCGGCATTACGTATGCTGGATTACCCAGTGCCTCCTCTGCGGTCATGAACTCTGTGGCAAGACGATGTGACCTTCTCCTCAGGATCGGGCGCCCCACGTCCTGACTGCGACCGGTCATCCAACCCCGCTCGTATTCGAGGACACTTCGCTCAGGCCTGATGCAGTCGCTCCCAGTCTGTTGGCTTTCCAGACGGCGGAAGGGCGAATAGCTGATCCAGGTTGAGGCGGGTGTCTGCGATGATGACCGCCGTGTGCGCGGTACTTAGCGCGACCGGCCTCAAGGGGCCCTTGCGCCGCTTCTCTCGCATCGACAGAGATCTCGGCCGCGCTGCACTGCTGCGGGACAACTTGAAGCCATGGCCCATTCAAACGTGCCGAGCGGCATCGGCCTCCCGCTAATCCAGGTATTGTGGGACCCCAGCTTCCAACCTTGAGACTTTGGTAACAGGGTGTAGGAGGACGATCTCGTCGCACGATTGAATTCAGCGAGTGAGGCGATCGCATCGTCCCGGTACGCCATCGTCAAATACCGCGCCACTGTCGCAGACCTGGAAGACCGCGTTCGGATCCTAGAGGCCGACAACAATAGTCTTCGGGCCGTGGCTGAAGCTAGGTGTGACCAGCATGCGTCGATGTGGGCAACCGAGTCCATCCGACTCTGGAACGATGAGGAAGCTTCGTGGAAGGCTGTCAGCGAGCAGGTATATGCAGAGACCTCGAACACTCTGAGAAGCGAAGCGGCCGAAGCCAAGGCCGCCGCCGAATCTGCCCGTACGGAAGCAGATGTCCTGCTGATGGAAGCCGAACAGTATCGACTGGAGAACGAGGGTTTGCGGGAGATTTTGGCAGGACTCGGCATTTCTTCACTGCACAGCGTCAAACAAGAGGCGGCGGAATCTGGCGCCAAGGCGCCTGTAGATGAACAACATGGATACTCGCTCAGGTCGCGGAAGAGGCCACGGAGGGACAGTTAGATTGCAGATGCTGTAGTCTGAGCGCGGAACATGCGCGACCCCTAGTTACCTCCGAACATGGCTGCCACTTCGCTATGCCTGATCAACGCCGCGCAGAAAACCCGCAGCCGTCCCGTGACCGCCCATGCCTCCGCCGCTGCCCACAGCTGATCATGAGGGCGACTAACGCCTGGCCCAGCCGCAAGAACCCTCAGCCGTTGCAAAGCGGCTTCTCCGATGTGACGAAAAAGGGTGTCGGCGGAACTGATTGTCGACAGGACAGTCTGATGCGGGGCTCGGTTGCTTGCGTCCACACCGCACTCGACAGCCGGAAGGACGAGGAGTCTGCCCAGACTCCTCACACGAGCTGTGCGGCCGTGTTGCGGCGCCGAGTCGAGTGTAACGAGCATCGAACTGACATGCTCGTACTCACACGGCGACAGCGGCTCGCAAAGAGCGGACAGCACGTGACCCCATGATGCTGCGTCTAGGTCGTTCGAGACTGGGCGTCCCGCAGCAACATGAAACATCACGGCTGCCAGCAAGATAGTGCACTCCTCACTGTCGCGGGCCAGAAAAGGGGCCTTCACAGTGATGGGAGGCGAATCTTCAGGAGGGCTTTCAGTCCCGAAAATCGCTGCCGAGGCCTTCGACAAAGAAGCCGAAGACGGCATCAGATCGTACACCACGATGGGTTCGTGTCCCACCCACGTTGCGAGGATGGTGTGATCATCGTAGTGGGTCAAAAACAAGACCCGGACTGATGATGGGCGAAACTTGAACAGAAACGGGGTAGCAACGGTGCGGGACCAGCGGCAGTGACACGCGACATGTATTCTGCAGCCGTACGCACTTTCGATGATATGGAGCGCATTCTCGACCGTGCCGGTAAGCGCGGGCGCCGTATCGGGGCTTTCGGCACGCATGGTCTCGGATCGGGGCCCGGGCGACGACGGGCTCGGGGTGCTGTGGCAGCCGTTGCTATCGGCCGGCTTGGCGGACGATGGCGGGGGTTCGGAGTGTTCCTGATGCTCCATGGCAGAGTCAGGAGGGGCCAGTGGGTTGGCGATGCTGTCTCCCGTTCCTACAGCTGGACTGGCCGTTTTCGGCGGATACGGCGCTGCTGCGAAGACCTGATCGGCCACGGGCACGGCTGTTTCAGGATGGTACTGCTGTTCATATCCACCTGATGCCTTTGCAATACCGTCAGCGACACGCTTCATCCTTCACAGTAGCAAACGCGACTTGGAGCCCACCTCTGCGGCCAGGGACAACGCCGCTTGTCTCATCCGCTTTCGCTGGCGAGAGTTCCGCTGATTGACTCTGTTCTGCCGCCGTCGTCGAGCCTCAGCAGTTTCTACAGGTGCAGAAGCAGATGATCGCGACAGGACGGCCATCGTTCAATGACCATGAGACACCAAAGAATCGCAGTACTGTAAAGCGTGCAGTGTAGAACAGCTAGTTTGGCACAGTACAGCATCCATGACATGGACCACAAAGAAGAGGAGGATCAGCTAGGTCATCCCGCGCTGCCTGTCCACGGTCGTTCTGTCGACCCACGGCTCTGCAGTATGGCCTCAATACCTGACCGAGCACTGTACGTACATACAGTTGTACTGTACATATTCGTTCATTCAGTCAACTTGGTCATGGCCCCTCTGCGAACAGTGGATGACTGTCGGCACAGGGCGCTGTGCATGACCGCAGACGAGAATAGACGACCGAAGGCAGAGTGGCCACCCAGACTGAATGACCGCGTGAATGATCACAGGACGATGGCCGTCAAGACTGAATGACCGTAGGAGAACTGAATGACAGAAGGAGAATGACCGCAGGCAGTATTGACAGTATGAGCACACAGCGCGGGAGGTGACCGCATACCGTGAATGACCGCATGAATGACCGTAGGAGAACAGAATGACCACAGGAGAACAGAATGACCAAAGGTGAATGACCGCAGATAGACATTGACAGTATGAGCACAACGCGCGAGAACAGCAGCACACCGTGAATGACCACATGAATGACCGCGGCCAAGAGTCCACAGTACGAGCACACTGCGCGAGGATGGTCGCACACCGTGAATGACCACATGAGAATGACCGCAGACAGAATTGACAGTATGAGCACACCGCGCGAGAACAGCGGCACACCGTGAATGACCGCATGAATGGCGGCAGACAGAATTGACAGTACGAGCACACCGCGCGAGAATGGCCACACACCGTGAATGACCGCAGGAGAACAGAATGACCACAGGAGAATGACCGCAGACAAATTGACAGTACGAGCACACCGCGCGAGAGTTGCCACATACCGTGAATGACTGCATGAATGACCGCAGGACAATGGCCGTCCGGACTGAATGACCGCAGGAGGATTGAATGACCGCATGAATGACCGCAGGACCATGGCCGTCCAGACTGAATGACCACAGGAGAACTGAATGACCACAGGAGAATGACTGCAGACAGGATTGACAGTATGAGCACACAGCGCGAGAGGCGGCCGCGTACCGTGAATGACCGCGTGAATGACCGCAGAAGAATGGCTGTCTGGACTGAATGACCACAGGAGGATGGCCGTCTGGACTGAATGACCGCAGCAAAGTTGAATGACCGAAGGAGAATGACCGGAGACAGACTTGACGAGCACACCGCACGAGAATGGTTGCACACCGTCCATGACCGCATGAATGACCGCAGGATAATGGCAGAGTCGACACCGCGCTGTGCGGCACAGTATTCCCACTCTTCATACAGCCGGAGTCGAATCGGTGTCCGGTTCCCGCACTCTTAGACTCTTTTCGGATGAAGAAGGCGCGTGATGTCACAGTGCTTGCCAAGTGGGACACGCAGTCGTGAGGTACACAACTAAGACGGCCCCTTGCATTTCTGAGGCGATGCAACTAGCGATGGGTTGGTGACCATTGCCTCCAGAGCCTCGTTAGGTCCGAAAACCGGCGTGATTTTGCCGATAACCTTCCCCCTCTACAGTCAACCACGCCATCCAACTTCACTGGCCAGCAGAAGCATAGCCTAGTTTGTTGTCGTTGACAACAGTCAGAAATTCAGGCGATAGGTTCACCGAGACAACGACACCTGCAGGTTGGAGAGCAGATGGCCTAGCCACCCCGTACACGCACCACTCTGTCAACCCTTAAACTTGAGTGTGGCGGGCCGAACTTGCGAAATGCTGTAGCTTTCAGAAAGATTATGGGAATTCATTTATAGCACACGATAGGCTTTTATAGACGGTGAAAAGGCGCCACATTCCGAGCGAAGATGATGTCCACTGCATCAAAGAGCGCCAGGCCACGCGTTCAAGGCGGACTCGACCACGCGGTAGCTTCCCCGAACAAGGTCTGTAAACCGTAGTATTTCTTCGGCCTCTCATTCTTCCATGTTAATTTCTAGCACCGGTATTTACTGTAACGCTAGCTTGGGAAAGAACTCCTCGTTATGGTCTATAGGGGTAGGTCAGACATAACTCCAGCGGGAATACCAACAGGCAGTATCTCAACACCTGAACGCCACAACGAGTTCGAAATTGAAATGCATAAACATCTTCGCTCATTTATTCCATCGAAACAGAAGCAAAGCAACAAACGTGTTGACAAGGAAATGAACCACGCCCATGGCTAGAAACGCCGGAACCGTTGCGTTCTGTAGGTCTCCAGGATGTGTCTCGAGCCATCGGCCAATAAACCAAAACGTAGCTGCAAGCGTAATTCCACACGCTACCAGGACAGGTATGAGGATGAGGAAAACAGGGTAGTGTTGTTCAATGTGAATTCCCCATGCGACAATGTTGGATTTGTCGGGATCGCTGCACCTGACTGGAAGAGACTCGTTCAGGCTCTTCGACGTTCCACATTTCTCGGGGTGACAGAAGTACCACCATAGTGCACCTGTCAAGCAGGGTATTGGCTGACTTGGTTCCTTGTCAACCCATGGAGAAGGCGTATATGTGTAGTTCTCAAAGTCCTCGTGGTGCATCTCCGGATACCGTTGCTTGTCGTCATGCAAGTGTACGGTGCGGCGCCTGGGTTCGGCTTCCATGTGAAAGCCGCTGAACTAGAATCTGACCGTCAGTAACTTAATCGCAACGTTGAAGGTCACATGTGTGCGCGATGCGTAGGACTCTCACCTGGTAGAAGTACATGTCGTTGACTCGTTTCCACCTCGACCCAGAAAGGCCGAGCCAGGCAGCTCGCAGATTGTGCATCGTCTCCTGATCGTCCTTTCCGAGATGAACTGCAACAGCTGTAGCGATCCTCGAATCGATTTTCTCAGTTAAGAACACGATAGGCGCACTCCCCGAGTCGTTTCTTCCCAGCGTCTGCGCCGTCACTGCCACACGAGGCTGCAGTCCGCTTCCCTCACCAGAGGTACCGGGTACTTGATCTGTTTCCTCGTTAATTGTTGATAACGGCTGTGACTCTGCCGCTCGAGCGTTCTGGACTATTTCCGGAACCGACACTTGTTTGAGGTAAACAGCTTCAAACCCTGATGCTGTCCAGCTTGCAGGTGATGCAAATCGGATGGACTTGCGACGTTGTGCCAGTCCCGGGAAGAGACTCTCCGCAAATGTGGTCTCAAGGTCGTCGTAGAAACGAGGCAGACCCTTCTCGGGTTCCGAGTAGATCCGCGTGAATCCCTTCCGCAGCTCACGCTCTGGCTGCGACAGTGGCCACCAGGACAGTCGGGTCCCGGCGATACTTTCCACCCAGAGCTTGTAGGAGTCTTGAGTAACCTCCCAGAAAGGCCGGGAAAAGGCGTAACGGCACTCTCCGGCGGATATCTGGGGAGACGCGACACTTGCGTCGGGTCCTTGAAGCTGCGCTTCTGCTGAGACTGGAATTGAGGGGTCGGCGGGTTTACCGCCAGGATGCAACATTTGCCGAAGGTTTCTTTTGTACTCTTGGAAGGCTGGGCCTGTGCACAAGAAGATCCGAGCCTCTTCAAACACACCAGCAGTGTTTTCGAAAACTTGTTGAGAGTCCTGATCTTCAGCGTCGGATTCCTCGGAGTTGCTATCAATGTCGCGTTCCCCTTCTGGAGGCTCGGCAGGCTCTGTTTTCATCAACATCAAGAAGCGATCGAGCATATGGGGAGGGCCCCTTGCTTCGCATTCCAGCTGATCCAAATCCGTTTCCACCCTGGATTTAAATCGGTCCAGGATGCTCGAGGATATCATCATCCGGGTTTGACGCCCAGTGAGAAACTTGATTGCCTCGTGTTGGGAATGACCAACCGCTTTCTGTTGGATGAGATCCTTTACAAAGGTCCAAAGCAACTTCCTGTGGTTGTCGACGAATCTTTCATGGTCCAACTCATTGAAAGCAAACTCGTATAGACCGTAGAGGTCTTCGTCTTGAACGAAAGTCTTCACCAACACTGCTGTAGCAGCCTGTCGTCGGCTGACTACAATGGGGGTCGGTTCGGAAACCGATTCTCTGTCGTCATCCTGTGTTACTAAAGATATGGTGTCTTCGATTTCTTCGCAAGCAGACTGAGGGTCGTGTTCCTCATCAGGTTTCGAAACGACCGGAACGCCCGAAACGATGACTACCATATCAATCCCCTCGTTTGTGTTGCTGATGACAGAAGATGGCTTGGTTGATGCCTGTTTCTTAGGCCACGTAAACCTGGACTGAGCGGACGGATCTGAGGTGCCACTGAGTGTGGGCGGTGATAGGAAGATCAATCTCTGGGCGTCGTGTTCGAGGTGCGCAGAATTGCTCTGGGGCATCTGCCGGTACAGTTCGTCGAGATCGCGCGGCAGACACGCAAGAGCCTCCTCAATCCCTTTCATGTTATGACACCGGGCCAAATCCTCCAGCTGATAGAATGCCCATAGGAACCTGGGGGCTAGGTCAGCAAGGCGAGGGAATAACAGTTGAAGTACTCAATCTTACATCCCATCGGCCCCGTCCCCGACTTTGCTCTGAATTCTCTCCATGAGGTCCTGGGACAGGCCTTTGTCTTGGAAATCACGCCGATGTGTAAGTTGTGCTGCGACATACGATCGAATATCCGCGTCCACAGCTTGTTTGTCCAGGCGCATGTGGTTACCCTCGCCTATCGTGGCGGGGATTTCCCGTAGGAACTCGGCTTCAGGCCGGCTGGTGCAGATCAGCTGGACGTGGCCCAGCCCGGGCCTGGAAGTGATGTCTTTGATCCAGGAGAGAAGATCCCTCCTGGTAGTTGATTCGTCCAACGCGTCGAGAACAATGAAGACCTTCTTCTGGACTGCAAGAATCTTGCTCACAATGTCCTCGAGTGTCTTCGTAGCAGGCTGTCGGAGGCCGTCCTGGTGTGCCTGGAATGAAGCCTCGAGTACTGACGACCCTGCCCCACATTGATAGAGCTGAAAGGCTAACGACCGCAGCATGCCATCCACGCTCTGCTTCGTCGTGTCGCTAAAGTCGAAGAAGAAGCTGATGAGAAGCCGGTCGTTGTCCGCCGCGACGTGGTCCAGCACTGTCGTGCTGAGAACTGTCTTGCCGCTTCCTGCGAAGCCATGAAGCCACAGATACCGACGCGACCCAGAGGTCCATGACTGGAAGACAGGATGAGCCAGGAGCCACGCGCCGGTCCCTTCATGCCGGAGCTTTCTCGCGTGGTTGACGTTTGTCGATGGGTCGGGCGGCCGCAACCATCGCTCTATTTTGTCGGTGTGGTGGCTGGATTTAATATAGCCAACCGTAGCTTGTGTCGCAGATGTCGTCTGCTCAGGGCGGTCGAGAGGGTAATAATCTGATCGACGTTAGACAATATAAGGACAGGAATGGATCAATGAACTAACCGGCACCGAGAGCCTCGGCAATTGGCGGCTCTGCTTCGACTTTGCTGGGCGGGATCTGCTGCAAGAGCTCCTTCGCATACGCCGCCGCCACCATCGCCGCATACCCCTGCCAGATATTGTTTTTGTGCGAGTCGGCGTAGTCACAGATACCGCGGATTACTAGACACGGGAAGTGGTCCATCAGGCCAGCCGCCTCCATCTCGAAGCAGAGTACGCCCTTCTCAGCCGCCAGCTGGTCTCGGATCTGTGCGTCTTTCAGTATTTGGTTCGAGCTGGCGATTAGCCCGTAGTGGATGGCAGGGTCGTTATCATCTTCGCCGCGTTGCGATCGAGTCACCAGATGATCTGGTGTCTCGCCACAAGCTTCGTCGCAGCTGCGGAGCGAATCCTTGTGTACGACGTCTGATCGATACAGTATATCGCCTGTTGCTGGTGGCCGAGAATACTTCTTGCGTAGTCGAGGCTCCTTTTCCATGATCCGGGCAACCTGAGCCTCGAGCTGATGGCCACCTGCTTGTACTGCGTCTCTAAACCGTCGACTGCCGCTCGAAGAAGTGTTGGCGGCTGGTCCAGAAAATGCGTGTGTTGGAAAGTCCGGCCCTGAGTCGTCTTGCGATAGTCATACTGGACAACCCCGCCCTGCGCTCCATCTCGGCTGCCTACCACCACGTCGCCCAGGCGCACATCATGGTTTGCACTTGGCGCGCCGCCACCGATACCGACCATGAGTCCGATACGGATACTAGGAAAGCTGTGCAGTATATCCCTCGCAATCGTTGCCGCCGACGTCGTACCATACATTCCCTTGGCCAGGGATGCCATCACGACGTTGTGTCTCCCGATCTTTCCCAGGGTATAGACATTGTTGTTGTTATGGGCGACGTGCTCAGGGACTTCGTGTCGCTCGTCGAGGAATTGCTGGGCGGCAACGGACTCGGTTGGGATGGCGGAAATCCAGGCGACGGTATATTCTTTCGGGTCTGACATTTCCGGTGATCGTTCTCAATTGTCAGGTTGCATTCTGTCGCGGCTGCTGGTCGCTCGAGGTGTTTGGGAGAAAAGCCAAGCTGCTCTGGGCGCCAGGAGCGCGGGGTATACCCGATGGACGCATGATCAGGCTCCCAGGCTGCAGGCTGTGACGCTCGGCGCCTAATTGCAGCAGCCCCTTCGCGTCGCCGAACATGATTGGGTGCCACTCGACCAGTTGCAGCCATCCCCATGGCGGTGGCCTATTTCCACTTTCCAGCAGCGCGGAATCCGAGTTCGACGGGTGGTGTTTCGGGTTGTGCATGGCAGGCGGGGCGAAGGCCCACACCTTCAATGTCTGTATCGTCGGAGGCTTCGGAGGCTTCGGAGGCGTCGGTTGTGCCATTCTGTGCCCGGTTTCTTGGTAATTCGGATTGACTCGAGCTGCTGTCAACATGAATGGGGGAATGCCAGCGTGGGGTCGATTGCCAGTCGGAAATGGGAGAGGCGAGAACAGGATGATGACTCATCCGATACCTTAGGGTCCTCTGCATGGGATCGGAAGGGAGGCGACGAAGCCGTGTCGGAGTGCGAGCCCGCCAACGTAGTCACCGCCTTGTCATCGTACTGAACGTGCCAGCCCGGCAACTAATGGACACGACGCAGCTATATCATGCGATGACCACAAGCTTGTTCACAAAGAAGTACGCTACTCTGCTGACTATGCCCCTCCCGTACGGCCACATGGCACCAGCGCGCCTGACCTAGAGCCTCATCGAGACCAGCTGGCTTACAGACAGTCACAAGTCCAAGGTGGCTGAGTGTAGCGTGAGTGGACATACTGTACAGTAGTCCGACGACGTCGAGCCATCCGTCGTCAAAGCGCCTTATTCGGTTCCCCCAGAGCTCGGTCTGGTCGGTCACCTCGCAAACACCTAAATCGGCAGCTCCACAACTGGACTTCTTTCAACGTCAGTCGACGACCGGCAACCACCAGAGGGAACCGATGACACCCGTGTTCTACTGCACGCTGACTTCTGTAATTCACGACCAGCGCGATCCTGTAGATTGCGAGGGGTTGGCAGCATTTCGCACCGGTTTCGACCCCGGCGTGACTTTTTCAGCAATAGTCATCAACCCACCATTAGGTGCATTGCCTCGGAAGTGGAAAGACCCGTTTTGGACGTCTACATCATGGGGGCGCCCCACATTGGCCAGCACTGTGTCATCACCCGCGCTTCTTTGTCTGAAAAGAGTCCAAGAGTGTGGGAATAGGACACCGATTTCGAATCCGGCTGTACTGTAAGGTTGTGTGTCCACGCACATTGGCTTCGAACATCGAGAACGCCACTGGTGAAGAGTCAAGTCTACAGCCAAATTCGAAATCGGTGTCCGGTGCCCACACTCTTGGACTCTTTTCAGACAAAGGGCTGCGGGTGATGACACACTGCTGGCTTTTGTGGGACACACCACATTGAGGTAGTCAAGCAAAAGAGTCTTCGTGCTTCCGAAGCTATGCGTCTATCGAGGGGTTGATGACTGAGTGATGACAGTCGTCCGTGGCGTGAAGAATGCAGCCTTGCCGGAACTGACAAGATCGGCCAGCCCTCCACGCAAGTGCATATCGTAAAAGGGGCACGATTTATGAGCTGAGTACTACAGAACTTGCATCAGCAAAGGCCGATGGAGCATTGTCCATCATGAATGGGACCGGGAATAAGAGGACAGAAAAGAATGAACTACCTCGCTACGAGAGAATGAGACCCATCCAAGCATCGAATAGCAAGTCCAAAGCAGTCCATGCAAATACAGAAGCCTCCCTCACAGCAAATGCTGCAGGAGAACCCGGTAGCCCTCTGCATGGTCAGTGTGCAGGCATCGCACCATGCCTTGGATCGATCAAATGGAACTCTGTCCACACCCAGATGAGTATCACCACTGCCTGTCGCTTGGCCCAGTAGAAGCTGGAGAACGTCGGTATTTCCTGCGCGACGTGCCCACCATACCAAATCGCGGCCAAAGCTGTCTTGACCGCTAGCCGCACACTTTCCAGTTGACAACAGCAGAGCAGCGACTTCCGAGTGGCCGTTCCTTACTGCTGCGTCGAGTGCTGTTGAGCCGCACCAGTCTGTAGCATTGTAGTCGGTGCCACCGTTGTCGAGTAGGGTGCGGACGACTGTGAGGTTTCCGAACCTGGAGGCAACGAAGAGAGATGTACGAGCCATTTCATCTGTGTGGTTGACGTCCGCCCCATTGGTCAAGAGCATCTTGATAGTCTCGACATGGCCTCGGAATGAGGCGGCCTGCAGAGCGCTGCCGTACCTGCCGCCCTGCGCGTTGACGTCCGCCCCCTCCTCCAAGAGAAGCTTCACAATCTCGATATGGCCTTCATATGAGGCGGCCTGCAGAGCGCTGCCGTAGGTGCCGCCCTGCGCGTTGACGTTCGCCCCCTTCTCCAGGAGCAGCTTGACAATCTCGGTGTAGCCTTCAGATATGGCGGCATACAGAGCGTTGCCGTACCTGCCGCCCTGCGCGTTGACATCCGCCCCCTCCTCCAAGAGCAGCTGCACAGTTTCGTCACGGCCTTCAGATGAGGCGGCCTGTAGAGCGTTGCCGTAGTCGCCGCCCTGCGCGTTGACGTCCGCCCCCTCCTCCAGGAGCCGCTTCACCATCTCGATCTGTCCGGTCAACGCGGCCAAATGTACTGGTTGGAGACCACGTCGAGGCGTGTATGGATGGGCAGCGTTCCAGAAAATTGATAGCCATGTCTTATATCGTTCCGTCTGTGCGTCGTACAGTGTGAAGACGAAGTTGAGGAGGCCGTCGTCCGCGTCGTACACATCCCGGAAATGCGCTAGCCAATTGACCGCCGAGTATTCCAGTAGCGGGAAATCTTTGATGTCAGGATCGTCTTTTCTCATCTCCTCTTGGATAAGATCATCTCGAATATCGCGAAAAGAGAGATACTGCACACAGACTCGCGTCATGATCTGGTCGGAGGACTCCCTTCGAAGCGAATGCCTCCAGAACTCCCCAGTTGCGTCGCTGGCGCCCTCTCTTGCAACCAGGAACTCCTTTGCCGTCTGGTGTATCAAGTAAATCCGGCTGTCGCTGATGAAAACGAAGAGGCCGCAAAGCTCTCGGATGTCGGACTTGAAACGGTCGGTATCCAGGTCAAGCTCCTCATGTGCTGTCGCACCTGGCGAGTCCACTGCCAACTGGAAGGCCACGTCCATCTCCATGAGTGTGAGCGGCCGTCGAGCACCCACAACAATGTGAAGGAGGATTTGGGCCTCTTCTCGTTGATCAGGGCGGATTCTTTGGAGAATGCTTTCGTATGCTTGCTCGACTGTTGATGGAAGCGAGTCAATCTTCTTCACGAGTGCCGTCCTGCTGCGTCTGCTCTGCTGCAGCTCGTCCCAGACGAGATGCAGCCAGAGATAGGTTCGGTTGGATACTGCCAGCAGCTTCGCTTCCAACAAATCTCGCACCTCCTGGTCTGTGCGAAGTTCCTTTACCTTCTGCCGAATGACGAGGTTGATCTCCTCGCTGATATCCGCGTTGCTCTCCTCGCCGGCCAGCCGGATCGACGGAAGCTCGGGGGGGATGTCGCCGAAACCAGACTCGATATCCTGGTATGGGCGACTTGTCGCGAGAAACTTCAACGGGAACGCCCTCGCTGATGCCGAGACGCGCCGGGCATAGAAGTCCGTGATCAGTCGGACGAGTTTTCGACGACCGTGTCGCTGGCATTCGTCCAGGGCGTCGAAAATGCAGATCACCGACCCCGCAGAGTCATCCGTTGCAGCAGCCAGAAAGATACGCCACAGCTCGTCAACCTCGTTCTGCAGCTTGTGGCCGTTTTTTTCAAACGCGTTTGCGGCGTGGCGCAGAAGGTGGGGCAGCCGACCGAAAAGCTGGTGGAGCACAGCGCACAGCGCCGTCGCGAGGTCGTTCTGGTCCTCATTGTCTTTGAAGAAGAAGTAGCACACCGTATAATCGCCTGCGTTGTTGAGTTCTTCGTCGATAAGAGCTTTCGCCAGCACCGACTTGCCGCAGCCAGGGTCCGCCGAGATCCAGAGGAGGTCGTCGTGCGAGCTTTGTCGCCACTTCCGGTACTGTGGGTGCTCCACGACCCACTTGCATGTGCCTGGCACGCGGTCGGGGTTAATGTTCTTGAACTCTTCATACTGAGAGGCTTTGAAAACCCGGTGGTATTCGATTTGTTTGTCCTTCTCGTATCTAGTGTCTTGCTTCGTTGCGTGCTTCGAGATCGTTTCGTTGGTGGCGGTCAACAACTCTTGAACCACAGGATCTGCTCCGAACGATCAGCGGAAAGCCTTGTATAAACTTGAAACTGGAGCCCACGAAAGGATATCCGTCTGCTGGTGTCACTGCAACTCACCCGAAACGAACTGAGGGATAGCCTTCTCCTGTAGAACGCGCTCGGGGTGGGTGACTGAGAGAAGCTCCTTCGCATACGCTGCTGCCACCATCGCCGCATACCCCTGCCACACCTTGTTCTTGTGCGAGTCGGCGTAGTCGCAGATGCCGCGGATCACCAGACACGGGAAATGGTTCATCAAGCCAGCGGCCTCCATCTCGAAGCAGAGCACGCCCTTGTCGGCTGCCAACCTGTCTCGAATGCGAACGTCCTTCATCAGCTGGTTCGCACTGGCAATGAGACCGTAGTGGATGGCAGGGTTGTCCTGATGTTCGCCGCGTTGGGTTCTGTTTACGATATGATTTGGGGCGCTGTCGCACACGGTAGCGCATCCCTCTGGCGAGTCTGGATGGACGACGTTGGATTTGTAGAGCCTGTCGCTCTCGAGAGGCGGGCGCGAATATTCGCCTCCGAGCCGTGGCCATTTCCGAAGTGCTTCTTCGATGCTCGCGTTGATCTGATGTCCTTTCCTTATGTGTTTGCCCTTCAAAGCGGCGACCGCCGTCCGGAGCGCCATCGGCGGCTGGTCCAGACAATCCATGTGCTCGAAGGAAATTTCCTTGTTCTGGACGGCCTTGCCGTAGTCGTACTGGAACACGCCCCCTTTTCCCCCGCCACGGCTGCTGACGACGACGTCGCCGAGCCGTATATCGTGCTTCGAGCTCGGCGCCCCGCCTCCGATGCCGACCATCAGTCCGATGCGTACGTTGGGGAAGCTATGCAGCAGATCTCGCGCGACCGCGGTCGCCGAGCTTAGGCCGTACTCGCCATCGGGCAGGACTGCGATGACAATGTTGTGCTTGCCGATCCTCCCTAGCGCGTAGCTGTTGTTGTCGTGCTGGGCAACCAGCGGTATGTCGTCGTGTTCCTCGTCGAGCAGGGCTTGGGCGGCGACGGACTCGACCGGGAGAGCGCAGATCCAGCCGACGGTGTACTTTTTGGGGTCCGCCATGTCCGTGGTTTTCATCGACTGGAGTTCGGGAGTGGCGGTTCGTTACAGGTGTTTTGGGGGGTAATGGAGCAGCGCGTCGGTCGGATGGGTCTGCGTGGTCGACACACGATCAGGCTGTAGCCGGCGGCCGCGACGCCCAGCGCTTGCGTGCTGCATCTCTCGTTGGTCGGCGGCATTGGTGCACGTGATTGGGCAAGGGCGGGATTGTTGCAGACGGTCAAGACCGCGATGCGCTTGGTCCAGGATCAGCCAGAGGCAGCAAATCCGTGTGCGATCGAACATCAAGCATCGACTGACGCCGGGGCAGCGCAGCGTTGCCGATCTGGTCCAGCTTGCAGAGTATCGGTATGGGGCGCGGTTTCCGCCCTGCTTCGCGGCGGTTGTGGTCGGTTTCGTCACATGGACTATAGCTGGTGTTGATGGAAACGCTGTCGGTGGCTTGTTGTCAATCGGTGAGGCATTCTCGTTCCTTGGAGGAACACGAGTTGGGCTCAATCCGTTCGAGGATAGATCGGCTCTGGACCCGCAGAGATATGATCTAGGGTCACGAGAGGTCGGGTCTACCCACCTTCGGAAGGATGCGGGGTCTCCCACCAAAGGACCCTGCCACCCTTGTGACGACACCCGAGTGGGTCCAGGCAGCAGGATGCATCCCCATGAATGTGGCTCTCCCCCTTCGAGACCGCATTCCAAGAGGACGGGGTGAAGAATGGCGTGAGGAACTCACCTTGAGCGGTTTCGCAAGCTTGACGACGACATTGTCATCAAGCCGAATATGCCATTCCAGTTTCCATGGGAAGCGACGTCGCTACAGTACTCACGGCCGATGACTGGAAGCCTGACTGACTTGTTGAACAAAGAAAATACGCCGAGGCCCGCAAATCGAGGAGGCCTTCACACCATCAGGACGCCGTCCAGCTTCCACGCCCTTCCATAGTCATCACAGAAAACCCGCGTGGAAGCCATGTCTGTCCAGGCAGGCTAAGAGACAATGGTCGTGCCGCTCCCTAGGGCCTGGCTAGACGGTCTGCTGAGCTGCTAGCCTAGCGGTGCAGTCGCCATGGGTTGATGACAGTGGCTTCACGTCGGAATCGAGGATGTCGCTGGAGCTCTGCTGACCCTTCCGCTCCCCGAGGACGACCATGGCGCCCAACCTCGCCGCCTCCAAGCACGAGCTGACCCAGGGCCTCATCGAAAGCGGCTCGCTGACAGACAGACAGAAGTCCAAGCTGGCCAGATGCAGCGAGAGGACGATCCGACGACACCGAGCGAACATCGGATGCTTCGGGTCGACGAAGGCCCCTCCCGGCCGCCCTGGCCGGCCCAGAAGCGTGACGCCCCCGATGTTGAACGCCCTCTGCAATCGACTGGTCGAGAAGCCGACGCTGTACCTCGATGAAATGGCCGATTTCAAATGGGACCGATTTGACGACGAGGCTGTCACGACGTCGAGCATCCGACGGGGGCTCGTGGACGCAGGGTGGAGCCGGAAGGTGGCGCGACGGGTTGCAAAAGAGCGCAATGCCGACCTTCGCGACTATTACCTGCACCAGCTCACCGACTTCGAATCACATCACTTGATTTTCGTCGACGAGTCGGGTTGCGACACACGAGAGGGAATTAGGCGGACGGGATGGTCGCCGCTGGGAGTGCCTCCGATACAAGTGGCACGGTTCCAACGCGGGCAAAGATACCAGGTCTTGCCTGCATACGCCCAGGATGGGGTTGTGTATTCTCAGGTCTTTCAAGTCTCGACTGACAGCGACGTCTTCGAAGACTTCATCGACGCGCTGCTCCCGCATTGCGGGCGGTGGCCGGAGCCCAAGTCGGTACTCGTGATCGACAACGCGTCTTTCCACCACTCGGAGAGGGTCAGGGAGATGTGCGCGGCAGCAGGCGTCAAGCTTCTGTATCTTCCGCCATACTCGCCTGACTTTAACCCGATCGAGGAGTTCTTCAGTGAGCTCAAGCGGTTCGTCAAGCGACATTGGCAAAACCGGCGGGACTGTCAAGACTTTGGCGACTTCCTGCAGTGGTGCGTGGACACGGTCGGATCACGACGGGACAGCGCCAGGGGCCATTTTCGCCACTCGGGGATTTCTATTGACGAACAAGAACTGTAATGAAAGTAGATCGCACTTCTGGGCAGAGTAGGAAACCATCACACAGATCCATGCTGCTCAGCGCCCGCTTCAGCGACCCACGTCTTGATGTCCCACACAAACCGACGTGCTATGCCGATCTTGACGCCCTTGTCGATGAAGAAGGAAGGGTCTTGTTCCGAGACCTGCTCAAGGTCAAGACCGTCCTCCAGAGACATGTCGCGGGCCTTCTGAAACTCTTTCCTCAATTCATCCCGACGAATTTGGGAACACTGCTAGTCACAGTACTCCATCACGGCGCCATCTCTCGGCCCTGCGATGCCCAGAGGAGTCGGCTTCTTGTGAGGCTCGCGCCTATCAGCGTTGCTAGCACGCGAAGGGGAAGACGGGCCAATGCTGCGCTTCTGACGCTTTGAGCTATGCTCCCTCTCAGCGTAGAGCTGGTCCCGAATCCGTCCTGCCATGCCGTCGTGGGTTCGGAAGGACCCGCCGTCCTTGACGTGGCCGATGATCTCCCGGAAATGGTGGGTCTTGAGGCTGTAGTGCTTTCCGTCCGTCGGATCTCGCCAGCAGTACTTGTCACCATTGGCACAAGGCGGGCCAGGACACCGCGTAGCACTGTAGACACGCTCCCAGACAGACGGTTCGCCGGTCGCAGCCTCTTCGGCGTCAAGAAGAGCCTCGCGCTCTGCCAGCAGGCGCTGTGTCGCCGATCGTCCTCTCTTGCCTTGCTTGCGCGAACCCACGTTTGCATTCGATTCAGGCTGGGAAAAGTTGAACGATATCTCCAGACGGAGTGTCTTGCCCGCCTGGACCAAGTGACCCCATTCCAACATCTGACGCTCGATGATCGGCCATTCAATTGTAAGACCGTCGAAGGTCTTGACAAGGTTCCGCTTCGATCGCATCGAAACGACGACCGTCGTGTCGTCCGGACTGGCAGGTGCCGTCCGCGGAAGCTTCTTCCTCATGGCCTCCCGCACTTTGTCCTGCAACACAGCCTGCCAGTAGTCGCATGGCGCGAGAACCACCTCTTGCTCTGTGTTCCTTGCCTTGCTCCGATTGTCGTAGGTCAACCTCCACTCGATTGCGTATCGGAAGAGGGACTGTGGGCTTTCGCTAGGTGGACTCGCAGGGTCCCAGTCACGCAGCGGCAGAAATGACAGAGGGCGTGGGTGGCCGGAAAGGGATGGGCGACGGGAGGAGCTGGACGGGGCATGGAAGTCAGCGCTTCCGTCCTGGGTGTCATGCTGGGTGCTGAAGGTCACAGCGTCGGCGTCAGAGGTCTGGGTTGCCTCGTCCCCCTCGACATCGGAGTCGACGACTGACGAGGAGTCATCGAGGACGATAATGTCATCGAAAGGCGATTGAGCAGCCATGGTTTTCAATGCAATGTCGAGTGGAGGCCGAAGGAACGGTGAGTCGCTTCGCCATCGGGGCAGCGAAATCGGACGTCCCTTCGCTGACCGCCGTTCCACAGCCAACTCGAGTAAACAGTTCAAAGCGAATGCCCATGTCGGGTTTTTGATGACCGTGGAAGAGCGTGGAAGCACGACAACGTCCTTCCATGGTGTGACAGGCCAGGTGATAGGTAGATCGGCGCCTGCCCTACCCAAGTATCCTTGGATCGCCGGTGGATCCATCGAGGTGTCATCATCAAGGAAGTCAAGGAGCCATCCACCACGTGGAAGCCCTGTGGAAGAATCAAGATCCAGAAGAGAATCTTCCCATCCGTCTAGGGATGAGCGCGCGGCAGCTGCATCTGGAAGTAGAATCTATGGTGAGCAGAAGACGCGAGACTGACACGAAGGGGAATCGTGGCAACGGTAAACATCGCGCAGGGGATGCCTTAGCGCACAAGCGAGAACCCGGCCACACATCAGGGTCATCTGGGCCCGACAAGCGACCGCAGATCACTTCCGAGACTGTCGCCAAAGAGACCTCGCCAGAGAATCACCCTCGTGAGCTTCTTGGGGAACGTGGAGGAGTGGATCGAGAGACATGTTGGGGAACCAGCCTGTCCAATAAGTGGCGAGGTTGGAACGTGAAGCTCGGTCGAGGACCTGTTTAGGAAGGAAGCGCCGGTTCATCAGGTTCTCAGGAGGAAAGCAATGCCTGCTGGGGGAAGCTAGTGGCTAGTGGCTCTTCGCTCCTTGCCAGGCGTCGTAGCGCGTCGTCCTGAGGGTGTGAATACCTCTGGATACGAGGAAGCGACAGGTCATGGGTGCGCCCTTGGACTGCTGGGTTGGGAGTCATGCTTGAAAAGGACCAATAGGCCTTGCGTTGGTGCAACCGACGTTGAAAGAAGGTCGCGTGGGTTGCCGCCGATTTTGGCGGCTCAACTCCCCGACCCCACGTGTTCTGAGCGACCCGATCAGGGTAGCTCCACATATTTAGGCACACGCACTCGGGACAGACGATGGAGAGAAGCACCCTCCGCAGCCAATGTGGCCAAAGATACAGACGAAACGCCCAGACCAACCTCTCAAACGCAGCGGAAAGTCGATCGTCACCCATTCGGAGGTCATGCGGTCGTGGGCATGCAACCGCCGATGACGCGCCGTAGCCTATGTGGCTCCGCGCGTCGTTCGAACAAAACGGTCGATCGCGTTGGTCCCGCCCCGCTTTCCACATTTCCAGCTCTCGCTCGGCGGGCGGGCATTCTCTCAAAAGGACGACGCCAACATGCTTCAACACCTTTTACAGTACGACCGGACGAAAATAGCCGCGGCGTTTTTGCGCACTGCCCGACCATTGGGAGACGCTCGCTTGGCATGGTATCACCACCAATGGACGTTGGCCAACGATGCGCCTGCAGGTGCCGCGCCGCCCGACCCAAACGGAGTGTGGCCGACGACTCCTGTCGTCATACCACCTCAAGACCCTCCGCAGCACTCACGACCGACAGGGCGTATCACAACCAGCGAGTACTTCCTCGAGCTGATTTTGTACTGCAACAAATGCATTGCAATGTTGGTCTGCAACGATACGGGCATCATCCAATCATGCGCGACAATTCGATCAGCCGACGAGGGGAGCGCTGGGCGTCTGGCCCCCAAACCTCCGCAGCCAGAGCCTGATCAACTTTTCTCAGGCAGCACATCCATCAACCAATCATGCGCGGGATCATACTTGACCAACGACGAGCGCAGGCGCCGTGACGACGCAAGACTGGCGGAACCAGCTGCAGCCTCTGGCTGGTTCGCAACCGCCCTCTCCCCCGTGAAACCCGACAAAGCTGCACTCTTCGACAGACGAAGAAGGCCTGCTCCCGTCGCCGAATCCATCTTTCCTCAAAGTCACCGCACCCGAGCCACAAGACCGCCGATACTCGTCGCCTCGCAAGGCTCCCCGCACGATGACATCTCACCGGGCTCTCGACAGCCCCGACTCCTACACGATCGCTTGGATCGCTGCCCTGCCGATCGAACGGGCCGCCGCAGAGGCCATGCTCGACGAGGAGCATGCCCCTCCGACCGGCTTCGCCAGACACCAGACCGATGCGAACGTTTATACATGGGGTCGGGTAGGAGAGCACAACATTGCCATTGCGTCTCTTGCCGCCGGAGTGTATGGGATCGCCTCGGCGGCGACGACTGCCTCGAGCCTCCTTGCCTCTCTGCCGTCCATTCGCGTTGGCCTTCTGGTCGGCATAGGCGGCGGCATCGCCCGACCGGACGAAGACCGCGACATCCGGCTGGGCGACGTTGTGGTGAGCCAGCCGGATGGGACGACGGGCGGGGTCTGCCAGTATGACTTGATCAAGGCCAAGTCTGGCGGCATGCGCGAACGCAAAGGCTTCCTCGGACGGCCTCCGACAGTGCTGCTGAATGCGCTTGCCAGCATCCAGGCCGACCACGAGCGTAGGGACTCCAAGGTTCCGGTCCATCTCCAAGACATGCTGGAGAAGAACCCGAAGATGGGCAAGAAGACCAAGAAAAGCCCTGGCTACGCTCACCAAGGCTTCGAGAACGACCGGTTGTTCCAGGCTTCCTGCGACCACGTCCCCGGGTCGGACTGTCAGGGCTGCGACGCAGCTGGCGTAGTCGCACGGGACGCTCGCGAGAGTGCCGACCCCGAGATTCATTACGGCACTATCGCATCGGGCAACACTCTCGTCAAAGACGCGGCAGAGCGCGACCGGATTGTTGAGGACGTTGGAGAGAACTGCCTCTGCTTTGAGATGGAGGCGGCTGGCCTGATGAACGCGTTCCCGTGTCTTGTGATCCGGGGTATCTGTGATTACGCCGATGCTCATAAGAACGATCGGTGGCAGCGTTACGCATCGGCCACGGCCGCTGCGTATGCCAAGGAGCTCCTTGCGTATGTGCCGGCTGTCGAGGTCCAAGAGACCAAGCGGGCGCTGGAGGTGCTGCAGTCGGGTCAGTCCACCACACTATTGAAGCCGGTCTGCAAGAAGACATGAATTTGGATGTGCTCTGACGGCCTCTAGTTGACCAAAAACTCGACCACATGCAGCAGACGACATCTGCGAAGAGAATTGCGGTTGACCACATCCGACCCAGCCACCACACCGACAAGATGGAGCGATGGCTGCGGCCGCCCGACCCATCGACAAACGCTAACCACGCAAGAAAGCTCCGACATGAGGGGACTGGCGCGTGGCTCCTGGCTCACCCTGTCTTCCAGTCATGGCACTCGGGGTCGCGTCGGCATCTGTAGCTCCATGGCTTCGCAGGATGCGGCAAGACAGTTCTGAGCACAACAGTGCTGGACCACGTCGCGGCGGACAACGAACGGCTTCTCATCAACTTCTTCTTCGACTTTAGCGACGCGACGAAGCAGACCGTAGACGGCATGCTACGGTCGCTTGCCTTTCAGCTCTATCAACGTGGGGCGGGGTCGTCCGTACTCGACGATTCATTCCAGGCACACCAGGACGGCCTTCAACAGCCTGCTACGAAGGCACTCGAGGACATTGTGGTCAAGATGCTTGCAGTTCAGCAGAAGGTCTGTGTAGTTCTCGACGCCTTGGACGAGTCGACAACCAGGAGTGATCTTCTATCCTGGATCAAGGATGTCACTTCTCGGACCGAGCTGAGTCACGTTCAGCTGATTTGCACGAGTCGTCCTGAAGCCGAGTTCCTACGGGAAATCTCCACCACGATAGGCGAGGATAACCATATGCGCCTGGACAAACAAGCTGTGGACGCGGATATCCGATCGTATGTCGCAGCACAGCTTGCACATCGGCGTGATTTCCAAGACAAAGGTCTGTCCCATGACCTCCTTGAGAGTATTCAGAGCAAAGTCGGCGACGGGGCCGATGGGATGTAAGCTTGAGTTTCTGAAGTCGTATGCCCCCGATTTACTGACGTAGCACCAGGTTCCGATGGGCGTTCTGCCAGCTGGACAGCCTGGCGCGATGTCGTCATGAAGCAGCGATCGAGATGGCCCTTGCGTGTCTGCCGCGTGATCTCGACGAAACGTACCGACGGATGCTCAAAAGCATTCCTGTGGACCTGGAAGGCGACGCATTCCGCCTGCTGCAGTTCCTGGTGCACGCCAAGCGGCCACTGCGGCTAGCGGAGGCCGTGGACATCATAGCGACAAACCCGGACGCTGGCTCGACGGGATTCAACATCAAGCGTCGCCTGTTCCGCGAAGCAGACGTTTTGGAGTACTGTCCGAGTCTGGTAGTTGTTGTCCATGCGGCAGACAAAGAGCTGCACCTGTCCCATTTTTCCGTCAAAGAGTACCTCCTCAAGAACAGCTTGTTGCAGCTCCCGACTGCCGGCATTTCCATTACCAGGACTTGTCTGACATACCTGGCGGACATTGGAGGCAATCACGCTGAAATCAAGCGGAATTTCCCCTTGGCGCGATTTGCGGCAGAAGTCTGGGTTGGCTTTGCTGCTTCAGTTGAGGGCCACAAGGAAGTCATGGAACCGATCCTACGATTCATGCAGGACGAGGTGACTTTCCAGAGGTGGTGCCGCCTGTATCAACAGGACAAGGCGTGGGATGGCGATCCCGGGCCTGCTGAAGGGACACGCCTGTACTATGCGTGCCTTGGGGGACTTTATCGGGCTGCAAAGCTGCTCTTGCAAGAGGGGGCGGACGTCAACGCGCAGGGCGGCATGTGCGGCAACTCTCTGCAGGCCGCCTCATCCGAAGGTCATGTCGAGGTTGTGAAACTGCTCTTGGTGATGGGGGCGGACGTCAAGGCGCAGGGCGGCTTCTACGGCAACGCTCTGCAAGCCGCCGCATTGTGGGGCCATGTGGAGATTTTGAAGCTGCTCTTGGAGAAGGGGGCGGACGTCAACTTACAGGACGGCATGTACGGGAACGCTCTCAAGGCCGCCTCATTTGGAGGCTGTGTCGAAATTGTGAAGCTCCTCTTGGAGAAGGGGGCGGACGTCAACGCGCAGGACGACTATGACGACAACCCGTTGCATGCCGCGTCATCCGAAGGTCATGTCGAGACTGTGAAGCTGCTCCTGCAAAAGGGGGCGGACATCAACGCGAAGGGCGGCGACTACGGCACCGCTCTGCAGGCTGCCTCAAGTCGAGGCCAAATCGAGACTGTGGATCTGCTCTTGGAGAAGGGGGCGGACGTCAACTTGCAAGGCGGCATGTACGGCAACGCCCTAAAGGCCGCTTCATCTGGAGGCTATGCCGAAATTGTAAAGCTTCTCTTGGAGAAGGGGGCGGACATTAACGCACAGGACGACTACTTCAATGACTCTCTGCAGGCCGCGTCATTCGAAGGCCATGTCGAGACTGTCAAGCTGCTCTTCGAGAAAGGGGCGGACATCAACGCACGGGATGGCACCTATGGCACTGGTCTACAGGCCGCCTCATTGGGAGGACATGTCGGGACTGTCAAGCTTCTCTTGGAGAAGGGGGCGGACGTCAACGCGCAGGGCGGCGAGTACGGCACCGCTCTACAGGCTGCCTCAAGTCGAGGCCGAATCGAGACTGTGGATCTGCTCTTGGAGAAGGGGGCGGACGTCAACGCGCAGGGCGGCGAGTACGGTAACGCTCTACAGGCCGCCTCATATCGAGGCCATGTCGAGACTGTCAAGCTTCTCTTGGAGAAGGGGGCGGACGTCAACGCGCAGGGCGGGGAGTACGGTCACACACCACTTTCATGGGCTTCCGAGAACGGATACGAGTCAGCTATCAGGCTTCTGCTCAGCACAGGAAATGCTGATGTCAACGCGGGGGACGCATCAGGCCGGACGCCGCTTTCCTGGGCTGCTCAAAACGGACATGAAGCGACCGTGAAGCTCCTTCTCGATACACAGGGCACTAATGCTGACAAGGCTGATACAGATGGCTGGACGCCCCTTCTCTGGGCCACAGAGAAGGGGCATTTGGCGGTGGTCATGATGCTTGTCGGGCGGGGAGACGTCAATATCTCTGTGGAGGATGCCTGCGGTCTCACTGCAATGCAGCTTGCAGCACTGAACCACCATGAAGCAGTGGAAGCGCTCCTTCTTGCGAACGATGCGCCCACTGTGGAGGACTTTTACGGTTTACAGACGTTGTTCGGGGAAGCTATGGCACTTCCGGATCCGTCTTGAGCGCCTGGCCTGACGCTCTTTGATGCAGTGGACATCATCTTCTTTTACAGAATGCTTCCTCCGTCTTCGAAAGCCCCTTGTACGCTGCAAATACATTCACATGATCATCCTGAAAGCTGCAGCAATTTGCAAGCTCGGCCCGCCACACCAAAGGTCAAGGGGTGATGAAGCGGAGCTACGGACGAGGTGGGTAGGTGATCTGCGATTCAACCTGCGGCTGTCGTTGTCTTGGTAAAACCCATCGCGAGTTGACTGTTGTCAACGAGAATACTCCAGGCTATGCTTATGCTGGCCGAAGAGGTTGGATGGTGTGGTGACTGTACGTGTTGAGGCGGGAGGTCATGGGCAGGTCACCCCGGTTTCCGGGCTTCACCAGTCTGTGGAAGCAACGGTCATCAACCCATCACTAGTTGCATACCCTTATAAATGCAAGGTGCCGCCCGTCTTGCTTGCGTATTGTACCTCACGACTGCGTGTCCCATATTGGCTAGCACTGTGTCATCACCCGCACCTCTTTGTCTGAAAAGAGTCGAAGAGTGTGGGAACCGGACACCGATTTCGAATCCGGCTGTACTTCGTCCCCTACACACTATCACCGTATCACTCAACATGAGCAAGTGGCCTGGCCTCGACAACACGGTGATCAGCAGTGCAGACACAGCGACCTCCAATCCTGACATGACAACCACCAGCAATCTCACGACAAGGTAGGTATTCCTTCCCTCATCTACTCTCAAGCTCATCTTGCCGCAGTCCTCAAGAGAACCTGCACGCCAAGCTCAACAAAGTCAGCGCACAGGTCGACGCGCTTGTCCTGGTCCTGGGACAGATGGCTCAAGGGCAGCAGAACACGGCGTGGGTAGCTACCTCTTGCACCGGAATGGCCTGCTGATGATGGGTAGGAACAAATTCATAGACGAGCTTCAGAAGAAGGCCGGTCAATTTCGAGGCTAGGATTGCTGGAGCGGAAGGCTTCTGCGAACAGGGTCTCGTTGCAGGGCGGGGAAAGCACTGGCTAGGACAGTAAATACACACTATACACGTCGCCATACGTCTCGTTCTTCCGGAAATGCATGCGCCCAGCCGAACTTGGCTGGAAGTTCTGTAATGGACTCTATGCCGTCCAGAATTTTTTCGTCCTCATGCATTCCCCATCGGTGCCTAGGTGCCACTCGGCACCGGTAGGTCCAACCCACACTTGCAGCACTTCGCCAAGTGTCTCTCAAGGTCACCACTCACTTTCCAAGGAGCACCTAACACAATCAACACAGCTTTGCACCATGCCGCTTTGCAGTGCTACTGCGCTCAAAACCGTCCATCGCATCATCCCAGCCGATCCATCTCTACTCCTGCTGCACTCACTCAAGGGGCATAACGAGTGGGTCCGCAACGTCCGTGGTCTTGAAAGACCCCATGCATGCCAGTTGGACCGCGCAAAGCACCTCTGTGACTTGCGATTTCAAGTTCTCGATTCTGTCTCGTCAGCCCGTGCATGCGTGTCACTGAGGCGGTCCGGACTGTCTTACTGGATGCTCAGTGATGCGACAGCTATTTCAATGCGCAACAGTCTGTCTTCAGTGCTAGGAAGGGCCAGGCTCTGGCTGAAAAAGGCTGGCTCCGGCGTGTGGGAGCTTGCGCGAAGGTCCGGTAGGTCAGAGGGCGTTGCTGGTCGACAGTCAAGAAGCCAGCTTCCTGCAGGCGGCTGAAGCTGCGTTGTGCCACATCCAGTGCTTGCAGAGTTCCGACAGTTGTGCCCGGTTTTGAGGCAAGACCCCGCCGTGTCGATGAGGTGGCTCCAACAGGTGCAGTCCATGTTGTGGTACTTCGGCACGCCTGCTGCTATGTCCATCAGGTTCAATCCGCAGTTTACCCATAGCTGATTCCAGCCCTGTTATAGCAGCCCGCTCAGCTTGCGGAGATGCAGAGGTGCTTCTCTTGCCAGTCAGCGCAAGGCCCCCGCTGGCTGCGCCCACGAGGTGCTTGGTCATCGTGTCAGATGGTGTCATCGAAGGTCTCGGGTCGCCGGACGCTCACAGGCCGCTGGGCATTTACTTTTGGCGTGATGGGGGAAAGAGCAGCCAGGTTCGAGTACGGCACTAGGGCGCTACGTATGTTGACAGAGCTTCCGGATCGGGGACTCAATACCAGGTCAACCAGATCACCTCGCAGGTGGTGTAGGAAAGGCCCTGGACCTCCAAGCACGCTATACCGTACTGCGGCCTGCTCCTCAGGCGCTGATGCGTGTTGCTCCCGAACCAAGCGCCCGCACAACAGCGCTGGGCCGATACGTGTAGAGGCCGGCGCAGTTGGAGAGACCGTGATGGTGTTTGACGTTTGCATTCAGGAAACCCGCTGGGCTCGGGCCTACAACCGGCCCCGCGAAAGCGAGGAATACCAGGAAGCGGTCTGGGACGCAACAAAACTACCACAGGACGGCTCAGCTCGCGGCGCTCCTACCAAAGGCGCCAAAAAAGCTACTCAAAGGGTTGACTAAACCAAGTACGGATGATGATGATGTTCCGGCGGACGGCCTACATTGATTCCGAGCAGAAGCACGCGCAGGCGGCATTGTGACGTACATATACTTGAGACACAACTGACAACACGAACGAAGACGACAGCTTTCACTTTCCCACTTCGGCAGCTTTGTCGCCCGAAGCAACAACGACGTCCTCCTTGCCGCCTCCCAGGCCAGCCGAACCATCTTGATGCATCATCCTCCCCATGTAGACGGCCACGAACAAACTCATGAGACCCATTGCGCCAAGTTGGCCACTAATCATCGCCGCGGGCCAGCAGCCAAAGTTGGCAGTGTACCAAGCCACCAAGCCGACGAGAAACTCAACAATCGTGAGGTCGACCAGCACAACGGGCAGCCAGGCGACTGCATGATCAACGGCCCCCGACACATCGCAGCCTTCCAAGTGAAACGAGAGCATGGTCGTGATGAGCACAGCCACGACGCCAGTGATGACGGTGCTAGTGAAGAGGCCCGCGGAGGCGTCTGTGAGACGAGGCGAAGCTCCGTGCCTGTGGTCGTCGAAGCGGATCATAAACGAGGCTGAGCTGCTCAGGACCATGGAGATGGTGTTCAAGTTTCTGTACGACCGTAGAAGGCGCATGGCCACTAAGACGGATCGACCATGAGTAACATCTCTGCAACTGACGGGGCACTTGTTGCCAGCGTTGTACTGAGTTCGTGACTTACTGGGCGTCTCCATTATGAAATCGAGCCGTGACTGAAGAACCGGCGATGGTGCGTCTCCACGCTGGGCCGACTCCGGAGAAGGGGGCAAGTTCGGGGGAGTGCAGGACTGTATGATGCAGGTTGTGGGACGATACTGGTCTGGGTGAGGAGTGAGAACAGTATAGAGGTGGATTGAGGATCGGTGCCTCAAGCCGGCATCGGGTCGATGTGTCTTTGAGTTGGCCATGCCGGGGTATTTCGGAGAATAGGCTAGGTGCGGCCAAGTTCAGTATGCAGACACTGGCAACATGCTCTGGACTGTAGGGTCACCATTCCATCTGCGGGTCGTTCAACCTCTGCGGCCATTCCTGCACGGTGTGTTCGTTTCGTACTGTCGGTCCTCGGCCGCGGTCATTCATGCGGTCATTCAACCCTCCTGTGGTCATTTAGTCTGGATGGCCGTTCTCCTGCGGTCATTCACCGTGTACGGCCACTTTCACGCGGTGTGCTCATACTGTCAATCCTGCCTGCGGTCATTCTCCTTGGTCATTCAATTCTCCTGCGGCCATTCAGTCCAGACAGCCATTCTTCTGCGGTCATTCATGCGGTCATTCACGGTACGCGGCCACCTCCCGCGCTGTGTGCTCATACTGTCGATTCTGCCTGCGGTCATTCTCCTTGGTCATTCAATTCTCCTGCGGTCATTCAGTCCAGACAGCCATTCTTCTGCGGTCATTCATGCGGTCATTCACGGTACGCGGCCACCTCCCGCGCTGTGTGCTCATACTGTCGATTCTGCCTGCGGTCATTCTCCTGTGGTCATTCAGTCCGGACGGCCATTCTCCTGCGGTCATTCATGCGGTCATTCACTGTACGCGGCCACCTCTCGCGCGGTGTGCTCATACTGTCAATTCTGCCTGCGGTCATTCTCCCTCGGTATTCAGTTCTCCTGCGGTCATTCATGCGGTCATTCACGGTGTGTTTCCATCCTCGCGCAGTGTGTTCTTACTGTCAATTCTGTCTGCAGTCATTCTCCTTCGGTCATTCAGTTCTCCTTCGGTCATTCAGTTCTCCTTCGGTCATTCAGTTCTCCTGCGGTCATTCAGTCTGGGCAGCCTTTCTCCTGCCGTCATTCATGCAGTCATTCACGGTGTGCGACCATTCTCGCGCGGTGTGCTCGTACTGTCGATTCTGCCTGCGGTCACTCTCCTGTGGACATTCAACCCTCCTGTGGTCGTTCAGTCCGGAAGGCCATTCTCCTGCGGCCATTCATGTGGTCATTCACGGTACGCGGCCACCTCTCGCGCTGTGTGCTCGTACTGTCAATTCTGTCTGCAGTCATTCTCCTGTGGTCATTCAGTTCTCCTGCAGTCATTCACAGTCCAGACGGCGATGCTCCTGCGGTCATTCACGGTGTGCAGCTGTTCTCGCGCGGTGTGCTCATACTGTCAATGTCTATTTGCGGTCATTCAACTTCGGTCATTCAACTCTCCTGCGGTCATTCAGTCTGGACGGCCATTCTCCTGCTGTCATCCATGCGGTCATTCACGGTGTGTTTCCATCCTCGCTCAGTGTGCTCATACTGTCAATTCTGCCTGCGGTCATTCTCCCTCGATCATTCAGTTCTCCTGCGGTCATTCACGGTGTGTGGCCACCTCTCGCGCTGTGTGCTCATACTGTCGACTCTTGGCCGTGGTCATTCATGCAGTCATTCACGGTGTGCGGCAACTCTCGCGCTGTGTGCTCGTACTGTCAATTCTGTCTGCGGTCATTCACGGTGTGCGACCATCTCACGCGGTGCGCTCGTACTGTCGATTTTTGGCCGCGGTCATTCATGCGGTCATTCACGGTCTGTGGCAACTCTCGCGCTGTGTGCTCGTACTGTCGGCGGTCATTCATGCGGTCATTCACGGTACGCGGCCACCTCTCGCGCTGTGTGCTCGTACTGTCAATTCTTTCTGCGGTCATTCTCCCGTGGTCATTCTGTTCTTCTGCGGTCATTCAATCCGGACGACCATTCTCCTGCGGTCATTCATGCGGTCATTCACGGTACGCGGCAACTCTCGAGCGGTGTGCTCGTACTGTCGACTCTTGCCCGCGGTCATTCATGCGGTCATTCACGGTGTGCGACCATTCTCGCGCGGTGTGCTCGTACTGTCAATTCTGCCTGCGGTCATTCATGCGGTCATTCACGGTGTGCGACCATTCTCGCGCGGTGTGCTCGTACTGTCAATTCTGCCTGCGGTCATTCATGCGGTCATTCACGGTGTGCGACCATTCTCGCGCGGTGTGCTCTTACTGTCAATTCTGTCTGCAGTCATTCTCCTGTGGTCATTCAGTTCTCCTGCGGTCATTCAGTCTAAGCAGCCTTTCTCCTGCCGTCATTCATGCGGTCATTCACGGTGTGTGGCCATTCTCGCGCGGTGTGCTCGTACTGTCAATTTTGTCTGTGGTCATTCACGGTACGCGGCCACCTCTCGCGCGGTGTGCTCGTACTGTTGACTGTGTCTGCGGTCATTCTCCTGTGGTCATTCAACTCTCCTGCGGTCATTCAGTCTGGACGGCCATTCTCCTGCGGTCATTCATGCGGTCATGGACGGTATGCTGCCACTCCGCGCGGCGTGCTCCTACAGTCAACTCCTGTCTGCGGTCATTCAATCCAGACGAAGATTCCCTGCGGTCATTCTCCTGCGGACATTCTGTCTACACGGCCATGCCCCTGCGGTTATTCTACTCTCCTGCGATCGTTCTCCGGTCGTTCTGTTCTATCGTGTGCGAGGCGTGACTTGTGATGCCATGATGTACGATGCCAGTTTTACGAGGCAATGGTCTCAACTACCATGCTGAACGGTCTGGTTACTGTAGACACACATACCGTAGTCCGAGACGCCGTGCATCTGCCATGTCCTTCAGATATCATGACCATGCCACAACCCTGCGGACCATGACGGTACCATGGCGCGCAGCCTAGATGGGAAGCTGATAGGGGAGTTGCACTAAGCGGTGAGTCCGGAGTGGGCCAGGCTGATGATCGGCTTGTGATACGGCGCGGCCGGAGGGTTGGCTGTGGTGCGATGCGGCCATCAGTTCCATTGAACTGGATACCGGAGGTGAGATCATAAGATACTTTGGTGCGCAGGCCTGTCCAAAATGAGCCGGTGAAAGGGAGTTGGAAGCCAGGCGCTGGCTGGCGGTCGGAAAGCCAGTTTCCATGTTGACGACAGCTGGTGTCACGACCATGTATTTCTCAGCGTGCAGTGTAGCTGCGATTTTCAGTGACGCCGTACCCGATGGCTGACTACGTCCAAAATAAGCAGGCTTCGAAGAGTCGATCAGATCCCTAAGAGGTCTGCGGAGACTCTTCCGTCGCCGGCCTCGTCGCCATTGGATGCTGCCGGTTTGATGAAGGTGCACAATGCCGCTTGCTGCAGGCGTATAATGGCCTCTCTTCTCGCCTGAGACGCCGGTCAGTACCGGAAGAAACGTATGTGGCCCGAAGAATGCAACTTCACACTCGCCACCAGAACACTCCTCGGCGCATGGCGACTGCGATGCGTCCTGTCCCGCCCGCCGTCTGGATCCGGGAAGGGGAGGCGCCACAGAAGTCGCCGGCATCGGCCATGGGCGACGGAGACGGTCGACTGCGAGGGCTATTGCATCCGCCGTAATCGACAGCTGCGGATGGTCTGCGGCTTGAGAAAGCTAACCTTATACGAAGTTGCCCTCGAAGCCTCGCCAGCTCGTCGCCTCCCAAAGTGGTCAACGGAAGTTCGACCCTCCGACGCTTGAAACCTAGATGGAAGCCGGCAATTGCACGGCTGTGCGGACCGGATACCTCGTAGACAGGCAACCAGGGACACTGGGTCCGTGGATGGAGTTGGTGGTGCGACCAGCGTGTCGGCGGAGCAGGTCAGAACTCCGAAGTTGCCTTGATTTCCGACAAACGTTTTCTCTTTTTGGGGAGGCCGGTCGCCGAGGTGCCGCTGGAGACGCCTTGGAAGGGCCGAGACGCGCGGTAATGAGGTTGCTAGCGAGGTGAGCAGAGCAACAAGGACATGCGGGTGATGTGACCATGAAGCTGGGGGGTCGGGCAGCGACTTGTATGATGCCGTCAGATTGCTGGAAGATGAGAGACAGTTGTGGTAGAAACACACCGGCAGTGTAGAGCACCTCTCCTAGCGTAAGTATGTCCGGATACTCGGGTGATATGAACAACATCGACCCTTAAGATGTATGCAGTATCTGTCTCCAACACGATGACTCGCCGATCGTCCATGATGCTGTCGATGAGCTTCGGAGACGGATGGTATCCAAGAACGTTGTCGTTGGAGAGCGGACGGACAGTACCACGAAACGGGTGGATACGCCGCCGCGAGCTCGCTAGGAATGATCCCAACTACCTGCATAACGCCTCTGTTGTGTCGGCCGATGACGTGAAGGCATAGTGTTGGAGGATACAACTTACTACGTTGGCACAGTACATGCGCGAGGACAGAAAAATGCCGACATCGAAGTGGCCGTGAGCCGTCGTCCCAGGCAGGGGCAGAGTGAATGTCGAGCCGCCGTGGCGAAAAGCATGGTGCAGTGCTTGGATGAGATGCAAAGACGGGTTCTTGCAAGGGTGCATCCCTGTACAGCTCGAGAAGACGGGACTTTGTGTGGAAGCAGTGACGCGCTCAGCGCGTTAGCGGGAAAGGCCTGGAGAAGAGCAGTGAAGTCGGTCGTCACGGATGGAGAAAGGCGTCCACAAGTAAACACCGGCGTGGGGTGTGCCATCGCAGAAGAGCGTAGCCTCGCCGTCCCGGCTATTCATGTCGGCGGACGTAGTCGCTGCTGCGAAGCGACAGCTGGAGGAGGCCAGGGCATGGAAGCGCCAGCGTGGGCGGACCGGCAAGCGCTTCACCGATTCCACACATCTGCATATCGGCTGATCCTGTGAGGACGGGAAGGAAATCCAGACCGAGAAGCAGTGCATGGTGCTGCCGCTGCGCTCATCCATGGCGGAAGATCAGGGCGGTCAGAGTACGAAGCTTTCCGTGGTGTGGCGTGGCGTGACCTTTTCTGCCTGACCTGGTATCGAAAGTACGACCGAGATAGTGTTGGGTGGGACTGTGAGCAGCAGCTCCTTTGGAAACACAAGACGACTGCCCCAATTCATCCCGAGAAGACAGGATTCGCGGTGTCCGCACTGCTCCAGCGCGCACTCCAGCGGCGCAGTCCACTCAGCTCAGATGTGAGCACATTTTCTCTCGGCGAACCGATGAGGCTTCCCTTTGTCGAGAAGCAGCTGGTTGGCTGAACACGTGTTATGTTGAACCAAGCACAGCATCTTGGAACCGAGACGGGGCGTTACGTACCTATGCATGCCAAAGGCCACATTCCATGTTCTCGACAGCGTCCAGCACCCAGCAGTTGACGGCTGCGGACCCGACAAAGGTTGAGCTGTATCTTCCGACGAGACTGCATGTTCGACAGCCAGCTGGCTGCGGAGGTGCCTGTTGATCTCGGCCTTCCGGTTCGACTTTTCCTCCACAGGCGTGCCATGTTCGAATGCTGCGTGGATGATGGGGAGTTGGTCTTTAGCCGCGTCTGTCTGTGCTATAGGGCAGAAGAGACAAATGAGAGGGGTGCCTTTCACCTCCGCGCCTCATCTGGCGCCGGGACCATGTCAAGGCCTCGCGACGTACGAGGGTATTAGTGCCGTCGAAAGGCCTACCGCACGATTTATCCTCCGCTTCGGGCCGGCAGCGGGGTCTTACCGGCGTCCGAGATGAAGAGACCTCGATCTTATCGAAATGACTGCCGGCACCATCTTCTTGATGTGCATGAGTTCGCATGACGTCTCTCGAAGCTGCCGGTTACCCAGCGTTGCCTGTGCGCACTACAAGGTGTAGGTGGGAACGTCAGATCGGTTGCAGAGGCTGCGGAGAGAAAGTGCAAACCAGTACAGACGGCCTACCAGCCGCGTACGTTCACTTCCGAGGCAGGTGGCTGACGACATCTGCTGCATGCCGAATGACAATCAGGCAATGGAGTCGATGGGGGGTCGGGAGAGGCTTGGTTGGAGCGGCGGTACGTACGTCATCGGCACAGAGCTGTGGTCCCCTCTTGGAGTCGTTCGTTTTGGAGGCATGAACCGAGATGGAGGCCGGAATCCCGCCCCTTTCGCAGGCTAAGCCTCGCCTTATGGTGAACTTAGCAACATCAAGGACACGACACGTTCATGGGAAGGGTCAGATTTTTGTCATCTTCTTGTCATCTTCTGGTCATCTTCTGGTTACCTTCTGTTCACCTTCTGGTCATCTTCACGGTCATCTTCTGGTCATCTTCACGGTCATCTTCTGGTCATCTTCTGGTTACCTTCTGTTCACCTTCTGGTCATCTTCACGGTCATCTTCTGGTCATCTTCACGGTCATCTTCTGGTCATCTTCACGGTCATCTTCTGGTCATCTTCACGGTCATCTGCGCAGTCGTCTGCGCAGTCAATTCCATGATCACCTTCTGGTCATGAATCTCTGGCAGTTGCTGTATTCCGCCTCCTTAGGCACGGGAAATGGGTCGAAATCGCATCCTAGAAACTGTACTGTACGGCATGCGTACTGTGGCACTCATCTGCCGATAGAGTCGTACCGGCCAGCGTCCCAGGCAGAACGCCGCGATCTTCATCACGATGGAGTCGCCTACATCTTCGAACCATCCCCCGGCCATGACCCACACCATCAACGTTGGCGCGGTGAGCTACGCTGTCGTATCACCTGATCGAGGCTGATGAGACCAGGGAGGCTTCGCCTTCGACCCGGAGTCGTTGCATGCAAACGTCGGAGACCTTGTCGGCAAGTCTGTCCTCCAACTTGAGGAACCCACACTCACAAGCGCCGAACAGTGTGGCGCTTCTTCCCGCGCAACCATTCCGTCGTTCAAGCCGCTTACCGCTACCCATGTGTTCCCTTTGAATACATCAATCCCACCGTCCCTGGTTTCTATAGCGGGCAGCGGGTGATCGGGACGGGCGGAACCGAGGCAAGTCTTGCTCTTCTCGTATAAACCACCGCTGACTTTCCAGAGGTCGCTCTTTGCCGTTCGAATCAATGACTCGGGGCCTGTGTTCTACTACTGCTCAACAGCCCACTCCTGCGTGTACGAGGGCATGATCGGCGTGATTAACCCGGTGAGTCTCCAGAACTCGTAAAAGAGCCGCACTGACAAGCCTGTAACCCGCCAGAACAGTACCTGGACGTTGCAGAGCCAGAAGCAATATCTTGCCGACACGACCCTGCAGCTCAGTCCAGGTGACTCGTACCCGACGGAAGGACCCCCCTCTTCTGCAGAAAGTACAGGCAACGAGCAAGACGGACGCCAGGTTGCTGGCCAAGACACTGCCCACTGGGGACTCAGCACGAACCACGTTATAGCTATCGGTGCTACCGTGGCCCTTGTATGTCTTGCCATGATCGCAGCCGTATGTCTCTTCGGACGACGACTCCTCAAGCAACAACTCCAATTGCCGCACGCTTTGCTCCAGCCAAAGCCGCATATACCCGAAGACACGCAGGTGGCGATGGATCGGCGACTGTCCGTTGCCGCGCTGCAGCAAGCAGCTGGGCCCGGACGCCCCAGCATGAATGTCACGCTGCACCAAAACGATAGGAGCAACGATGAATTGCGCTCCGGAATGCCGGATATCGCCTCTGCAACTGATCCACCCACAGTGAGAGACCAAGCCTGCGGAGTCTACTCAGAGCTGCCAGCATCCCCGAGTGTGGCACAGGCTGTCTTGCAGCAAGTGCCACCGCCATACAGCCATGGTGGGAGGAGGTTCTCTTGGGAGGTGGGGTCCGAGAATGCATACCGGCCGAGCAAGATGACGCGGTGACAGGGCGAGGATGAGGAAAGTCGGCGTATTGGCTCTTCCCTTGCGGCCGCTCGCGCAGGATTGAATAGATCAAGATAGTACTACGCCAATGGACTCAGAGGTAGACACTATAAGGCGAAAGCCCTCTCTCAGTTCGTCTGGTTCAGAGAAGAAAACGCCCCCTCTTCCCCATCATTATACAGAATCCGGTCGCGTTGCTTCTCAGACCCGATCCTTCCTTCGTTGTCGACGTCTTGGCTGACAGAAGCTGTGGTCTGTTGCTCCGTTCTCCAGGCCTCCTAAACCGCAGCATACGCGTCCACTGTTTTGATGTAGCGAAACGTTGATTTCGACTCGGTAATATTTTCGATCCTTTCCTTTACAACTTTGAGTTGCCGCAATCGCAGCCGACTGTTCTCCAAAAAATCTCCCGCACCCTCCGTTCGGTAAAAGCCTCTCCGTCATGCCCGGGCACATCCAATCCGAGAGGTCCAGCACGATCTAACGACGCAGATTTGTCCACGCAGAACGTCCAACCCCGCGTGCTGACGCGGTAAAACCTCGCGAGTCGGCATTCTCGGCTTTCGGGGTCGGTAGAGAAGGCCACGGTAGTCATCTTAGCCCTCCACTGCGGCGGAACGTATCTCTTGGCGTCAGTAATGACCTGGTCGAATTGCCTAGGGATGTAGATGTGGGCGCCGGCGTGGATGGGACCGCGAGAACCTCGCTGGACGTGTTGTAGGAGGACGTTCGCCACGAGATCGACAGGTATTTCGTCGAGCACGTTGGTTCCGGAACGGGAGCCTCGAGTTGCATGGAAGACGCTGGTCCCCGGGTTTGGAGCCATCAGCCTCGCGTAGAGGTTGTTGATGGGAATGGACGGCGTGTGGCCGTACATTTCGAACGGCTGTGCGATGGCGGGGCCGATGCTGCTGGGACGGAGCAGAATGAGGGGCAGCCTGGCGTACCTTTGCGTGAGCAGGCATTCCATGAGGTGTTTGGAGCGGGCGTACGGCCACGCATAACCCTCCCAGTCCTCGTTTGTGCCTGCCAAGATATCGCGATATACACGCTCGGCATTCGGGATGGGGTGCAGCTCCTCCCGCACAGGTCCGTCCGGCAGGAACGACAACGCAAATAGGCTGGACACCTGCACAAAGGCGAGCAGGCCAGGAAAATCTGACGCCAGACGCGCAAGCTCAAGCGCTGACTGGCAGTTGCGGACGACAGCGTCCCGCAATGTGGCTTTGAGGCTGATATCGGCCGCCGCGTTGATAACGATGGAGACCCTTTCCGCCAGGTGCCTTCTGGCCGCAGCGGTCAGGCCGAGGTCAGGCCGTACCATGTCACCCTGCAGAAAGATGATGTTTCTCGATTGGATGAGACCGACCAGGGCCTCGGCGTCTGCCGGCATGAGTGCCTTCCATTTTGCGATGGCGTCTTCTGGCTGAGTCCGTATGAGGACGTACACTTGGGAAGCTCCAAGGACGAGCGTGAGTTTATAGAGGAGGCAGGCACCGAGATGGCCGGTAGCCCCGGTGAGGAGGACAACCTGGCGGGAGAAGAAGGCGATGGGGTCGGCCATGGCAGAAAAGCAGTGTGCCGCGCAGGGCGAAAGGCTGTGGTGGCTTCTCTTGAAGACTTTTCTACAGTACCGTGGGCGCAGACTCCTGACCTGTCACTGTCATCACAGTCACAGGTTTCAGTCTGACAAGCGGAAAGAAACGGGTTACTGTACTGTACAGGATTATTCTATTCACAGAGACGTTCCTGTGGCCTGCCTTTACGGATCTTCTACTGTATCTGCCACAGCCCGTGAACCTGATGGTTGACTTGCAAGAGGTTGCAGCAGCACTCGAACTCGACAGAGAACAGCAGCCCGGCCGCCTCCTTGTCTTGTATGTGTATCGGGCCGGGTTCTCGCTCGATGGGCCCAGACACCCCTCTTTGGCCCGTCCCCAGGTCGATGAAAGGCAAAGCAAAGTCGGGAGGCACCGGTCCCGGAAACAAGTTCTGACGGACCTTCACCGTGCCCGGGCCAATGGGGTTACATGCTGAGACGCCGTTCCATCGTTGCACAACATGTCCCCCGTCGCGTGCGGTGGGGCATATCCTGACCCTTGGGATCTCCTCCCATGGACAGTGTGGCCGTTCTGGTAAAATAAGGAGCCGGATGCGGCTGTCTGTGTCGTACGTCTGCCAGTTCGTCCACGCCGGATGTGTCGGTTGGAGGGACCCTCCGGGAAAGAAGAAAAACGGCACGAAGGTCCCGCCCGCACGTTTCCATTTTAACCTGCCGTTTTCGTCAACCGTCAAGCTAATGCTGGGGTCGCTCCGCCGTTTGCGAGCCAGCTTCTCGAGCGCCTGCGGTGAGAATCGCAGTGCCAACCAGAGGTTCAGTATCCTCTCGCCCCCGCCTGCTCGCCAGTACTCGAGAGGGCGGTGAATCCTCATGTGCAGCTGCTCGATGTCGCTTCCGACTAAGAGAATCTTGTGACCGTGTGAAAGGATGCAATTCAGTTGAGCGCGCCATCTAAGCGGGAGGTCTCGGTGATACTGGAGAAAGGGCTTGATCTCGTTGTACGGAACGTATTTTTGGATCCCGGTGGCCCAAAGAAACACGGCGACATCTGACGCGCAAAGGTAGGACAGTAGTCTTCGAAGAGCTACTAGAGGCAAGGCCGACCAGTCTGGACTTAGGCGTAGACGCTTTCGGGGGGGTAGGATGTCCCTAGATGCGGTCACTTCCTCTGTTGGCGGGAGCTCTCCCAGGCTCTCCGTCACTTCCTCGGTAGGCGGGAGCTCTCCCAAGCTCTCCGTCAGTTGAGCGGCCATGGATCCTATCAAGGCCTCCAGCTCGCCATGATACTTCGACGAACGACGGGCGTGGTTGCGCAGGTGCGACAGGACGGTCCGCACGCGTGAGGGGGGAGCCCGCGGGCCGCCCAACTGGTCGACGGTGTCGCATAGGTTGCCGTCCAGTCGCAAACCCTGGGATAGTACTGATCGAAGCCTGTGTGCGATCCTGCGGTATCGGCGTGCTATGTCGTCGAGCGGCTCGGAACGGGGCATCGCGAGGCCTGATGAGCGGTGCGCTCCTGTTGCGAGACGCCTTGCGCGCGAAGGCGAGTTGGGCATCTGCACGCGTCAGGAGCCTCTACAGTACTACCGCTTGTACGTTATGAGACGTCACGCTGACAGTAAATCTGACATGCTGTGCGGTGTGGAAGGGTGAGCCGAGGGGGGAGGGACACCACACTCGGATCTTCACTGGTCAGTCCGGGAGAAAGGCCAATTGCTGACAGACCGCTGACGCCCAGGGCAAAGCACACGAACTTGGCTGATATTTTGGACTTCGCCGTCGATTGCATCTTGCCATCGGCTATATAGGTGACCATGGCTACTACCAACCCGGCCAGTGCAGACCCGTAATCAACGTCAACAAGCTCCAGCATTCGACATGTCCCCTCCGACGACGCCTACCCACGAAATCCAAGCCCCGAGCAGCAAGCCGCAAGAGAAGGAAATGGACAGCTTCTACGCGGCTTTGGATGAGAACCAGAGGGATGTGGTCGACAAAACAATGGAACATACACAAGGGGAGGAGGAACCCCGTGTCGGTGAGTCTCTAATGTGTCAAAGTATTAAGCCGTTTACGCCAGCTCATGTTGAACGGCACAGGAGATCCGGCCACGTGTGGAGCAACTGCCGGGTATGACGAATCTCCGCCCCGGACAGACGATTGGCTAACTCATAGACTTGCCAGCGTTGACCACAGCGAGACCGAGCTGCAACAAGACTACGGCGCCGGGAATCCTGAGGTCCTGCAAGTTGTCCCAGGAGGTGACGCCGCGACAGCCGCCGGGGATGTGCCAAACAGCGCCGAATCTATGAGGAAAACGGACACGTATCATGCCGAAGAGGAGCTGCCTACTGAAGATCTGCTTTCCAAGATGCGCTCGTTACGGACCACGATCGAGAGCCGGATTTCCGGCATCAATGACGCAACTGGACGCGGCCGTACCACAGTGAGAAGTGGCTCACAGCGGGGGTCTTCGAACTTCTTCCATCGCCTGAAGCAGTGCGAACAGTTTCTGAAGCAAGCCCAGGACGCGGATACCCAACTAAGTGCAAAACTCTCGGAGAGTTGCGCGGCCGCCCACGATGGAGGGGGTATCGGTGGGCAAAGCGATGCGGGGATTTGGGCTTCCTCGCGTGGCGATATGGGGAAGTTTCAGGCAGCTGTCAGAATGTCGGCCAAGAAGGGGTTGCGGTTCTATCAAGGCCTGGACGCCATGACGACAGGGCTTGCCGAGGAGATTGATTTTCGCATACACTCAGAAGATAACGAGGCTGACGACAACAAGACAAGCAGTGGGAGCAGTAAGGGAGGGAAGTAGGCGATTTGAATACTACGACGAGCAACATGCACGACACGGCCTCGGGGGAAACATCCGCTTCCGGGAAAACACCGTGCCAGAGGGACACGACGTCAGGATAACACTCTGCTCAGGGGTAAAACACCACCATCTAAAATCAGCATGTCAAACACGGCCCCAGCGGCCGCTTACCGGCGTCAGCGGAGTAGGAGAGGCACGTCTCGCAGCACAGTACAGTATCCTTGCGGCGTTGTCTGCCTAAGCATTCGGTGTGGGCTGCCACGACCTGGAGAGATGTATCCAGTGCTGGAGTCACTAGCTTCTTCTTAGGGGTTTCCGGGAGTTTCGTTAGGTATGCTGTACAGTACAGTACGAACGGAGAACTCTCATCGCAATAATGCAGCAATAGTTCCTCATCGCGACCATACTGTAACATTGGAACATAGTCGATGAAGTTCTCTATCAGACCGGCAGACGGAACTTTGTGAAAGCATCGGACACAGAATTCTAGCCGGATGTTTCCTGCCGCCAACCATGGCCAAAGGTAGGGTAGAGCATGAGACCAGTGAACCTCGTCTCTCAGCAAGCGCTGTCGCCTGCCAAAGGCCTGATACTCATCCAAAAGCTTTGAAAACTTTCCGTATAGACCGAGGTTTTCCTGACCAGACTCACAAACTCCTCCTTCATAAATTGGAAACCGCTGTCGTCATCAAGGCCCACGGGGATGCTTGCCTCGTGAGTCGAGCCATCGAGTTGAGGATACCGGAGTACAAAGTCGATGACCCGGTAGCTCGTCAAGTCCACGGGCAGTTCAGTCTTGAGGCTTTGCAATGTCATTGTACCAAAAGGGTTCGTAGACTCCCATGTCGCATAGCTGGTTGTGAACCCAGTCGTGGTGACCAGCCTGTAAGAAGTGTTCATAAGGACGGCGGCGGCCGGACCGTCATGTTGTTGGGTCTGTTGGAAGAAGGGAGAGCGCATGGAGCGCCCGGTGGCCGGGGGTGACTGGGAGTAGTGCGACTGGGTGGCCGGGGGTGACTGGGAGTAGTGCGACTCGACGTCGGCCTCAGAGTGGTCCGGAGACGGTAATCTGGGCATGCTTCCAAGATTCGAGGGTCGTTTCGCGACGAAGTTCTTTCACCTTCGCAATGGCTTGCACAGTACAGACGCGTTGGCGGTACAGTACTGTAACAAATCTGTTCTGATGCGGTCTTTGTCGGGGACGGTCAAAGCCTGGCCAGCGTCAGGAGAAGGCGGCAGCGACTTTGATACGGGACATATGAACACGACAGCAGGTTGTGCCCGAGTCAGCACATTGGCCACGCCTGGGTCAGGATGACTGCGCAATCATCCAGAGCCGATCAGGTGCGGGAGCATAGGCATCAAGTTGCACTATTTAGATTCAAGCAGCACAGCTTGCAGGTAGTGTATCAAACTGGTGGCGGCGTGAGCGCAACTCTGCGTTGGTGAAGTGAGGTGCTGTGCCACACGGTGTGTACGAAAAAGGGGGTCACTGTGTCATCAGTGGCGGGCGACCGTGGTCAACGAGCAAGTTTGAATGAGCACCTGTTGATGCAGAAGAGCAGTACTTTACAGTACGACTACAAAGTACTTTATTGACATTAAAGGATCCGGTCTTTTTGGTCTGCTGGTTTTCCGAACAGAAGACATATCCACTGAGGTTCGCTTTTGTCAGCGATGCCACAGAGGTTAGGTCGATTGCCACACATCAAAACGTAGGCGGCGGAGCGGGGGACCAACATCAGAGGCGACGGAAAGAAACTTCAGCAGCACTCTTGTACAGTAGCCCTTCCTAGTGCTTCCAAGTACTGCTGCGAGCCAAGGGACACAAAATGGGCCAAGCTAGTGTGAGTCACACAGACCGTTACCTCCTTCGCCACCCTCATGCATAGCAATCGAGAGTAGTCCGTGCCTTCTTGGTGAGAACGGCACTGCATGGGTCTTGTTCTTTACTCGAATAGGTGTCAGAGAAGAGGAAGCTACTTTTGATCATAACTCCAGTGTCTGGGATCCTCGCGAGCCTGACTCCACCAGGACTCCAGTCGCTGTGACAGACTGTAGAATACTTCCTCCACTGATATGGACTGCCGGTGACGGTGACAGAGTTGGTAGCCGGCAAGTACCACCAACCAATAGTCGATGATCAGCGATGGGTTTTCCGAACTCACGCTTCCGAGATTCCGACAGATAGCATTGCCAATGGTAACAATGCGGTCGTGAGGGATGGGATTACGACAGCGACGACGACAGCACTGCGTACTCTGTCTGCGGTGAATCAAGTTGGTTATCAGCTCATCAAAGCGGGGTGCGTGAGGGGGTGGACTGGATTCGCAACTTTGATCCATGCAGCAGAGTTCAATGAAAAGATCGTTTGGGAATGTCATAATGGATTTTGTAGTATGCTGCCCGTAGTGATACTGGGCTTTCTATGAGGAAGATGAGAGCCGCACACATGGGTTTCGCTATGTATACTTGGAGGTTGTGTCCAAGACGAGGTACTGTACTGTACAGTTAATCCATCTGGACTCCCTGTCCAGAAACTCTAAACTATTAATAGCTTGCCATATTTTTAACAGGCAGGCTGCCTAAAATAGTCATCTTCCAGATGGAATCCTAAAATAGATTGCCAGAAATAGCAATGCCGGACTCACCTTGAACCACATCGTCCAGAAGTACATAAGGGCCCCTCGATCTACAAATTACTACACCGCAGTTACAGCACGGTGATATTATTGGGGAGTTTCCCAATTCTTCGTCTGAGAGTTCGGGGCTGTGCAGAAATCCTTCGTTTTCATTCCTGGTTGTCCGACCAAACAGTTGGTAGTCTGGCCACCACAACCTCGAGAGACCATGCTACTGAACTTCCAAAGGTGAAGAAAAATGACTGGTGTGAGATCAGGTGTCTATAATTACATGTATGTACTGTAATGCAATGACGATTGTACGCTGGAAAGTGAGGTGGACCATGTCGGTGCTCTGGTTCTACACATGCCCTGCCCTGGGGTCGCATCGTTCCCCGAGCCTGTCAGGTTGGGTGAGAAGGATGTGGAAAGCAGATAATGGATGTACAGTAATGACTTGTTGCTTTGGCGTCATTTCTTGGTGCATGAGCGGTCACAAGGGAGTACAGTAACTTCGACAGCTTTGAAGCATCATCGAGCGCAGCATCGCGCGGATCGCCGCGGCCTATAGATTGGAAACTGATTGCATGAAAAGGGCCTCTAAGACTTCATCGTCCCGAAGAACGGGAAGGTTGTAGTTCCTCACGAGTCGCCGCTGATCTGTGAACCACTGCCCGGCGTGACATCCTGCCGCTGTCGTCGACGCTCCAGTCGCTCAGCATCGGCGGCCGTCATGACAATCGGCACCGGATAACTCTGCATCTGATGGCCAGTGATCAGGACTCGAACAGGACAAAAGCAGACAACGGGGACACGCACGACTTCTTCCTCGTGGGGAATCTTCAGGTTCGGCGTAGAGCGAAACCAGTAGTACCGGCCTCGGCGATGCACCAATATGCAGACGTCGGCACCGAAGATGCGGTGCATTCTAAGACCATTGATGGAAAATGTCCTCCACCTTTTCGTGAAGTTTTCGTTGGATCTGTCTCGCTTCTTCGGCGGGCCCATAACTCGAGTGGCGGTAGGTCTGGGTTGCTGTCCTTCGCAGGTAACTCCGTCTCGTCTCGGCATCTTCTTTGAACAACAACGCCGCAAGCACGGCGATGCCGCGCTTTTCCTTGCCCCCAAGTGCACAGGTGCATCACAGACGCATGCTGACCCGCTGGCTGACGCAGTGACAATGCCTCTAGCGTCAGGATGACGATAGCACGGATGACATCCATCTTTGCACACGATCGCAGTTGCAGACCCGTGTCAGTACAGCTCCCTCCAACCTGACTAGAAGCTCTCTTTTTCCTTTCCTACACTGACTCCTTGCCATCGCCTGAAGGTGCCCGACCACTTCCAACTGAACGCTCACATCCTATTAACGACATACCAACATGAACACCGACGCACTCCGAGAGAAGCTTCGACTGGCCCCGTCGACTATCGAACATGTTGCTACGATCAGTCGGCTTGCGAATGGCTCGCCCCGCACCGTCACCGGCCCACGATGGGTCCTGCTCATGTTCTCTGTCTTGTCTTCTACCTTTCTGTTTGCCCTTGACAACACCGTCGTTGCCGCCGCCCAGCCCCACATCGTCCTGCACTTCCAGGCAGTCGATAGAATGGCGTGGCTGTCGGTCGCATTCGCCGCCGCCGCCTTGTCGACGAATCTGATTTTCGGCCAGCTGTACGCCTGCATGCCGCCCAAGTGGCTATACATCCTCAGCGTCGTCGTGTTCGAGGCGGGCAGCGCCCTCTGCGGCGCCGCCTGGGACATGACCAGCCTCATCGTCGGCCGTGCCGTATGTGGGGTCGGCGGCATCGGCATGTACGTCGGCGTGATGGCGCTCCTGGCAGCCATGACCACGGTCGAGGAGAGGCCGGCCTACATCGGGAGCATTGGAATGACGTGGGGCCTGGGGACCATCCTGGGCCCGGTCATGGGAGGAGCATTTACCGACTCATCCACGTGGAGGTCTGCGCCCCGCCCGGCGGCCCACTTGCGTTGCTGACGTTACTCTGCAGGTGGGCGTTCTACATCAACCTCCCCTTCGCCGCGGTGATCCTGCCGGCCGCCGTGTTCATCCTGCCCGCAGCGGACCCGAAGGCCGGGTGCTCGCCCCGAGCCCGCCTTGCCGAGACGGACATGATCGGCGGCTTTCTGGTGCTGGGGGCGACGAGCACACTCGTCATGGCCATCAACTTCGGCGGCCTGTTGTTCGACTGGAATTCGGCCGCCGAGATTGCCCTCTTCAGCGTTTCCGGCGCGCTTTACCTCTGCCTAGGCTGCCAGCAGGCCTTCAGTCTCGGCACCGCCCCGCAGCACCGGATCCTCTGCTGGGACGTGCTGACCGCCAAAGAGTCGAGGCGGACCGTCGGCCTGATGATCCTCGTCACGGGCGCCGGCGGATGCGGCATCTTCGTGCCGGTCTACTTCATCCCGCTGTTCTTCCAGTTCACCCGGGGCGACAGCGCCATGGACGCATCGCTCCGCCTGCTCCCTTTCATCGGCGTCATGATAGCGACCGTCGTCTTCCAGGGCGTGCTGTTGTCCCGGTCCCGGACGATCCTGGGGCTGTACATGCCGTGGTATACCGTTGGCGGCTGCCTAACCACGGTGGGAGGGGCGCTGATGTATCTCGTTGATGGCGGCACGCCAGATGCCTCCATCTACGGATTCTCGGTTGTTTTGGGCGCCGGCGTGGGCATGATCGGCCAGGCCGGTTTTGGCGTCGCGCAGGCCTGCGTCGACAAGACCCAGACAGCCAAGGCCGTGGCACTCGTTGCGCTCGGCCAGACGGGCGGCATCACGATGGCGCTTGCCGTCGCAAACACCGTCTTTGTCCACGAAGCCGCGAGGCGCTTGCGCGGCGTTCTAGGGAGCGCCCTTTCAGAGCAAGAGATACACGCTGCAGTCGGGGGCGTCGCTACGGAGGTGTTCGGCCGGCTGCCGGTCCGTGCGCAGCAGATGGTCCTGGAGGCCCTAGTGGAGTCAATGACGCTCCCGTACATAGTCATAATGGCCGCGGGTGGCGCGACGGCAGTGCTGAGTGTCGCAATGAGAAGGGAAAGGATCGCGACGTCTATTTTGGCTATCTCGCCTTGATGATGAGGGACCAGAAGACAGGAGAAGGATGGGCTCGAGGACAGGAGGTGCACTGGGAGGGGAGGACCATCGCATCAAGAAAATAGAACGTGCGCGGTCAGACTCCTCGTGGGGTCGTCGGGCGTCCGCACCAACCAGTAGGCGGAACAATTCGACACGCTACAAAACTGATACAGGACATGCCAATCGGCAGGCTCACGGGGGCTCTTGCCTGGGTGAACGTCCGACACGGAATCAGGGCGCTCGCGTGCCCTGTCGCCCTCTGCATTGGTGTTCGCTTCGCCCTTCCCTGCCGCTGCGCCACCCTTTTATCCAGTTCCCATTGCCTCGGCGCTGGGTACTCTGATTGGCCAAGAGAGACAACACGGTTTTTCCGTTCTGCCCGATGTGGACGTGTCAAAGCCCGAACACGCAACGGCGCCGTCCTGGGCTGCCAAAGCCAACTACCCCAATTCCGTGGCCACTGCGGTTACTTTCGACCTCATTTTCTCCTCTATCTGACAAATTCCACCGCGCCCTCCTGGCGACGTGCACAGTCTGCCCGGACGCCCGTCCCTGCCTGCTGAACAGAACCAACAGCGTTCCCGGCGTTCCCGCTCCGCTCCCCGACCTCAAAAAAGGCATAGACCAAGGGGTTAGCGTGTGACAAGATGCTTGGCAGAGCAAGTTCACAAGCCACTCGTCCAAGAAATACCAGCGACGCTCGCCGGGACAGTCGCAAAACCATTCTATAGAGTCCCCCTTCTACACCTCCACGACTTAGCACGAACCGTCCAGTCGGTAACAAATCGAATCCTCGTGGCCCCTTCAATGGCATCCCCGACTCGAGCCCCCATGCCACGGCCGTCACGTCTTCCCTGCTTCGGCCTCCGGGTTATGGAACAAGGCTCGTGTTGGAGGATTTGGCGGGCAAAGATGCGACCAACGCACCGGACGTCGTCCAATATATGTAGTTGTAGCTCTCCGGGTCGGGCCAGCTTCATGAACCAACGATCTCACCACCTACCCAGGAAACCACCACTACCATGCCGCCATCCGCCACGCCAATGGACCAGTTCTGCAAGGAGGACCGCGCCGCGCGCCGGAGGAGGCTCAACAAACAGGCGCAGAAGGCCTGTCGCGCAAGAAAAAGGGAGAGGAGGCGTCTGGAGGAAGGAGGACAGCCGCCAGGTCCGCAGGGTGATGCCATCTCCAGCTCACCGCACGTCCCGACCGAAGGCGGCGACAGCGCTATCGAAGGCAGCCCTTCGAGCCACTCCGACAGTCGCCTGGGCTGTGCTGACGACATTATGGCAATGCTGGCCGCAGGCGCGCTTCCGGACTTCTTTTCTGCTGATCCGATGCTGGAGCACCCTGACCCCATGGGACTCATCCTTGGTGAGTAGCCAACGAGCCACGAGACATGCCTCACTGACGAGGCCGCCAGATGACTGGTGCCGCGATGCGCTGTCGCAAGATACGCAGCAGCACTTGCCGCCACTGCTCCCGGATTCTCGCACCCCAGACGTGGCGTCCGAGCAGAGGCATGTTGGCCACGGGGAGGACTCCACCAGCAGCGACCTGCCGGACCTCGGTCGGGTGGACAGCGCCAGCAGATGCTTCGATGCTGTCGACTTAGCCGACTACGACATCAGAATGGAGTTGGAGGCTCGCGTCCGGGACCTGAACGCGAAGGTCTGGGACCTCGCTGTGTTGATGGGCAGATGGGGGAATGGCCGCATGGTATCGTAGCTGCTGGCGGTTGGCGCTAGTGCCAGCCAATGCAAAATGCTTGCGACGACGCGAAGCCCTCCAGCATAGTCCAAGAAGCGCCCTCGCCCTAACCGATGCTACGGTGGTAGTCACCCTGATTCATGCCTCGGGTCTCTGTCTTAATGGGGTTTCATTCCGCCCATCCCTCAAGGCCCAGCGCAAACTGTCGGCGAGGAGTCGCAGCCAAAGCGCGGCTTCACATCAGCGAGCGAAAGGAAACTGATACGCAAATGTATTCAACGCTCGATTGCGATCAGCCGACAGACGTCTCGTGCGGGGCTGGAGATGGGAGGGGATCAATGGTGCATCCCCTATGGCCACAAACCGTACGTACCCTGACCAATCGTCCAAGCAGGTCGGCGTCGACGGAGACACTGTCCAAGGCGCCCATTGCGTGTTGTCTCCCAGGTCGTGGCTTGCACCGCCGACTTCCAGCGCCGGGTTCTTGTCACTCCGTGTCCACCGCCAACAGGATTCTGCCCCCTGCCGGCGCATTCTCCTCGCTTAATATCGGATGCTCCCCCCACACCTTGTTGGCAGTTCTCCACAGCTCATCGTTCAATGCTCTGATGCCACTCGACTCCCACTGCTTGCTTTGCAGAGGACCGCCGCGTTGCCTGATGAACATGTTCAGCGCAGCCTTGCACTCATCCCGGTCGCGCCACGAGCCTCCCAGCCCCCATGTTATCAGCAGTCTGTGCTCTTTTCTCCCCAGATCGGGGATGAGTTCCAGCCGCTTCTGCCTCAGATTCCACCTCAACAGGCCAAAATAGACCGGTCTATCTTGAACAACTGCTCTACGAGAATCAGATTCGTGGCGTGAAGCGGCGATGCTGAGGCGGCCGACATACCGGAACAGACACACCATGATTCCCCCTTCGGCGACCTCGGCGAGGCAGGTGGCGATGGCGTCTTTCGCGGACATCCACGTCGCGCCCTGGGAGATGCACATATTAGCCGCCCCGCGCGCGTACGCGCCAAGAGCCAGCCTCACCTTGCCCATGGCCTTCCCGCCCATGGAGCTCGAGTCGATGATCTCGGCTGTCTTGGAACAGACGGCGACTCGGTGGTGTCGGTGATCGAACAGCTCGAACTGGTATCGGCCCGGATGTTGCCTACTCAGGAGGTACGCCACTTTGAGCGCGAAAGACGTGCACCTGCCCGCGTCATCCGCCCAAAGAGAGACCAGCCTGCTCTCCGGCTCCCCGGCGATAACCTCTTTGGTCGCCCGCTTCAGAAATTCGGGGCTTCGAAAGAGGGCCGAGTAGTCGATGTCGAGGAGGCGGACCAGGTAAGAAACCATCTCCATAGAGCAATAGGGCTTTTCGTGGAACACCGCCTCCCAGGACTCGACGTAATCGAGGATCTGCGTAATTCGCGGCAGGAGCCGGGCGGCCCAACGCTGATAGCCGGCCTTTGTGAGATGAACGTGGTCTTCGAGGTGAACCGACGGGTCAAACTCGGCCGGCGGTCCGAGAAAGTCGAAGGTGTGTTCTCCCGCGTCCGAGTTCAGACGCCTGATGAGCTTCAAATATTCGTCATTCGCAGCGTCGATGACGTCACGTGGTACGTCTTTCCTGTAGAACAGGCCCGTGAGGAGCACTCGCCTGCCGCGGCTGGCCACTGCCGACAGCAGCAAACGCAAGCATTCGATATCGCCATCAGCTAGCCCTCGCCTTCGGTGTATGTTGTTTGATCCGGCATGTATGACCCACAAGGGCACGTCGTAATGTTCCAACGCCTCCAAGAGTCCCGGCATGGGTCGCGATGCGTCTCCGTCGCCCACGAGGCGGTACATGATATGCTGAAGCTTGTCCCCTCCAACTCCGGCTTGGAAGACGCCGGACAGTCGTCGGATTGAACACGACGCTTGGTCGCGGAAAGATTCGAGGGCGGCATTGCCGACCCACATCTCCGAAGGCCACGGCTGGAAGCTCTGTGACTCGCAAGTCGTCGCCATCCTCTCAATGATGGAATCGCCCAGCAGTACAACGAGTGACTTCGAGCGACGGGATCCCAGGAGTGGGAGATGGTCGTTGGTGGACGTGTCGTAGGAGCGCTGCTTGAACAGCGCGTGTTTGCGAAGGTCTTCGAGCCTTGGGACCATGTTCTGAGCCTTGGGGATTGATGTTTGACGAGGTGCACTACTGTACAATACAGTACTGTATCGCCCGGCATAGCCAGTCTTCGCGTACTGTACTGTAGCCTGGGTTCATGTGGAAGCCATGGTGCTGACACCTTGGCGGTGTCTCGTGCGTTCGTTTGCGAATGGCGGGATGACCGCCCATGGCAAACTTGATGACACCAACCCTCCAGGTCCCAGTACTGCATGCACAAGTTGCGCAGTCATGTGGAGTCTTCCTGTCGACGAGCACGCAGTCTGTTGTCCACGGCTCCAGTGTGCCCCATCTCGTTGTACAAAATCAGCACCTGAAGATCCGGGTCAGCACCTTTGCCTGCTGTATGTCCCGCAGTCACAAGAGGTAGCTCGAGATGGCCTTGTTCCTCTTGATGCGCGCTGTCACCGTGACATAGCCAACGGGGAGCATGGAGGTCGTAGAGTAGTCGTGTCACGGACTCGTCGTCCCCAAGCATCCCTCTACCTCGCTGCGACAAGACACTGGCTTCCCCCGGTCGTCTTATCCAAGAAGCCCTCTGCAGCCATCAGGGCCGCGCTCTCCGGCCTCTTGAAGATGTTTGCCGGTACCGCACCCTGCCATCGAATTTCAGTAGTCTTCTTGTTCTAGCCTTGACGACGTTCAACGTCATCTGCGCACTACACGGCCGTCGGTCTGTCTTGATGGAGCGTTCCAAGGAAGAGGATGCATTGTACGCAGGCTGGGAAAGGCCTGAATGGCTCGGACCTGTGGTGCATATCCATACATTCTTCGCTACAAAGACAACGGCTGCGTCGCCGGGAGACTCGCCAGCGTGACCTTCAGGCCGCGCCCATTCTCCAGCTCGCGCTTGGCCTGTGGCGTGAGGTCCCGCCGTGCTGCAGGACGCGGTTCTTGTTTGTCCCAGGCACCCCTCTATCACGTCCGCGTTGTACCAGTGCGTATCCTCGATCAGGAAGGTCGGCCGCGAATACATCGCGCGGCCTCAGAGGCCGTTGTCGGCAAAGCGCATCGTTGTCGGCAGGCGCGTCGTTGTCGGCAGGCGCGTCGTTGTCGGCAGGCGCGTCGTTGTCGGCAGGCGCGTCGTTGACGGCAGGCACGTCGTTGTCGGCAGGCGCATCGATGTCGGCAGGCGCATCGTTGTCGGATGGGCGCTTCGTTCTCGGGACGGCCCCACGGTGCGCAACCTAGGCAGATGTGCGGACGTGACATGTTGCCTCATTGCACCAGAAAAACGTGGAAGTGGGTGGAGCGGGGGTGTTGAGCCGCACGCATGCCGCGTCGCCACGTGACCTCTTTCAACGTCAATCGATCTCCAGGTGCGCCCAAATCTCATACCTTGTGACCCAGGTCTGTCACCCGGGCTATGGATCGCCTTGCCATGGTTCTGAATGCAAGAAACCTATGGCTCTCTAGTGCGAACCACGGATCTCGTTCTCAGGTCACCAGGCGACCATCACTTGCGGTCGTGGTGTCTCGCTGCAGTCATCGGTGCGTGAGTGTGGATGTGCTGCTCATGCCAGCCTGCCACAGAACTGGGATGCCATCTAGCCCTGCTGCCTAAAGTATCTCAACCTCAAGCTCTTTGTCTCGCCTCGTCTACAGTCATGAGCATAAGTGGTGTCCTCTCTCAAAAACTATGCTCTTTCTTGGCTCATCAGCGGAACCTACGGGTACGTAGTGGATCGTGCTGACACAACCAATTTGCGTGCGATTGATGGTTTGGGTAAGTGCCTCTATGTACAGGCCAATTCGTGCATTACTAAAGCAGAGCGGGGCAAGAAAGCCAGTGCGAGCTGAGTTAACAATACTCCGTCACGCCTAGTTAAGACTTCTTCTGACTACGTCAACCAGCCCGACCGTTGCAGGCTCCTAAATATTTCCCCATTAATCACGTTCACCGTGACGATCGGCAAGAGTTAAATATCAAAAGAGCTTCATAGTAGATCATATCCTCTATAGTCTGGCGGGGTTCGTAGATTGGACCTCAGCTGGCTTCTTGGAGCGACTGTTTGCTGTTCCCGTACGCCGCTATCAAATTTTGCAACGTTTTGTCGCCCCGAAGCGCTTCGTACTTCGCAATTTTGACGAGAGATGCGTGCTTCCGGTAATTATAGTACCAGCGTATCGCGTTAATGTCCAAGCTGCGCATCAGGAATCGTTTCCATATATCTTCCGTAGCGCTGTCGATACTCCTCAAAGGCAGAGTTTCACCAGCCGACACACCATCGTCGTCGGTAACATTGATGTCGGCGCCGGCTTCAAGTAACATCGCCACGCATTGAGAGTTCAATGCCTCCGCAGCCCAGATCAAGGCGGTTCGGCCGTGATCACAACGACAGTCGACATCCACCCCTAGCCTGATAAGAAGCTGCACGGTAGAAGGCTCTCCGTCAAGGACAGCATGAATGAGTGCGGGGCGCCCCTCTTCCCGGTAGTTGTGGGCAGATGATAGGCGCAATACTCGGCTCATAGAGGCTCCTTCTTGCGCAATCCGGGAGATGAAATCCCCTTGGAGCGCCGTTGCTCCCTCGAGATGCCGGTCGGGAACTAGCCCTCCATGGCCTTTGCCCCTGATTGTGGAAACGCTGAGTCGAATAAGGTCATCCGTTATCTCGGCTCCGTGGTCGATGAGAGCTCTTGCCGCCCAGAAGTTCTGGTTTTCAACGGCGAGCTCCGCGGGCGTCCTTCCCTGGGAGCAATATTGATCCACGAAAGCCCCGCGACGCACCAGGGCAGCGACCATCCTGGCAGCGGATGGTGCGTGACAGTACGCGGTGTAATGTAAGGCAGTTTTCTGCTCATCATCTTTGATTTCAACATCGTCGAACATACTTGATGCGCGCTGGAATGCCACCGGAACGGTTTGCAAGATTGATAAGAGTCCAAGAAACGATGGTCGGTCCAGATTGGCATTCTCGCAGATGCCCTGGAAGACGTCTGCGAAGCTGCGCTCGATGCGGTCTTTCCATGCGTGATTTGTGACTGCTAAATTACTCAAGTCCCTTGGGGACAAGTAATTGACGATCTCCGCTTTGAGCTCCTCTGGCAATTGTTGCATTGTGATCCGCGCCTGCGTATGCACCGGTGTAAGAGAGTTTCGAGGAAGGGTGGTATGAAAACGACTTGAGTGGTGGAGTGATGCGTGCTGGTGTATTGTCTTCTCCGACCTCACCTTGAAGGCTTGAATGGGAAAAGTATACCTGTCCCCCCTCCAGGTTGACAACGGTTTACGTCATCCGTTCATCGGCAGAGCTTTATTCCGACAAGCGCCTTAAAGTATACTGTGTGTATACTGATTGTCAGACTGTGTTGAGCACCTCGATGATTTGAAAACTGACGGAGGATGAGGACACTACTTATGCTCCCAACTGTATCTCTTCTCGAATAGAACCTCCATCTTGTACAAGCACAGCAAACACGGAGGCTCACATCTTCGGCTTGACCTCCCCCCCGGGCTAGCCGCATGTGGCTTGCCGTGAACGTGTCGTTCGCAATCGCCGCACTTGTGCTGGCATCCAGAGCAAGGGCGAAGGAGGCTATGATCCCGGCAAGGTAACCCTTCTTGTTGGTGTCGGCGCATCCAAGCACGCGAAGAGCCTCCCGTTGTGTTTCATACCCCGTACCACCACCCACGGTCCCGACGGGTAGCGATGGGGAGAACACGCTCATGGTCAGCGCCCCCGTGCTCTCATCTAGCTCGGATGTCAACTGACTCCATGATGCCTCGGCAGTGCTGGCGGGGTCCTGCCCAGTCGAAATGAAGATTGCCGCGAGAATGTTGGCTGTATTGATGTTCGAGCCGAACTGGCCGTTTCGGATGCCGCCCTCTTTCAGCGCTTTCTGCGTCATGTACAGACGTGCTGGGTACATCCAAAGACGTCCTCACAAGCGGATGACGATATGGTTCCCCAAGCAAGCACCTCGACGCCGCGGGGGGTGTGCACATGGCTCTAGGATGGCTTCTTGTCGGAAGCCATCTGGCCCTCAACGAAGAACCCTTGTATGGAGAATGTGTCGCCGTAATGCCGACGGAGCATGTCGCATGCGTGCTGAGTAGCTTTGGTGACCATGTTCTGACCAGCAGCATCATCACAGGTGTAGGTGTACAGGACATGAACCTGCGATCCTATGACGGTAGGCCGCATATCCTGAAGCCGCACATGCCTGCTGGTAGATTCGGCCCAGGTGGAAATCTTCTCTCGGAGAGTTGGAATTTCTCGGGAGAAGACGACAGCGTGACCTGGATCTTTGAAAGTAAACACGGGAGCCCGTGACATGCCGTCTCCTAGAACCTCGAAGTGGACGCCGCCCGACGCGTTGAAGGCTTTGCAGCCGCGGGAGCAGCTGGCAATAATAGTAGGCTCGTACGTTGCTAGAGGTGCATAGATGCTGCTCGACCCTCGAGTGCTGTTGATTCGAAGAGGCCCAGCGATTCCGAGGGGCACTTTGCTGAAGCCGATGCAGTTTTCGATCCGAATGTTCTTCAAGTCTCCATGGTGGCCGCTGGTCTCTGGCATGTCGCCACTGACGGAGCTAAGACGGTTCATAATGGGTGATGTCGTGAACAACAAATCTGGTGCATGCCTGCGCTGTATCGCAGTAAGCCGTACATATTTCTACAGTACAGTACCATCAACCCTCGAAGCCGATGTCCGGTTGGAATCGTCCTCTTGGGGGCTTTCCGAACACAAAGCTGAGACTGATGACAAATGATGACCGGTGCGAGATATAGAACGCCCGCGAGTTAGGCACGGAAAGATGACAGGCCCTATCAAGAATATAGGTCGCATGTCACTGATCGACAAAAATGGTGCACAGATCTGCCGCCGGGGATCTGGCCGTTACAAGACATCGCAGGTCAATTCCGTGGCCAGATAAACCCACCTCCGCCAAGACTCCTTCCATCTCAGCACTGGCCTACAGCATTGCACCGAACGCTCCTTCCTGACATGTCTCTGGCGGTAGATGAAAGGGAACGGGGATCGGAGTCCCCGTTCACGGTCGAGACGTTCGACGACGGACAGAGAGCAGGACTGAAGGGTGAATAGCCGACGATATCTGCCTGGCGCTAGCTAATGTTTTCAGTCAACTTCGGTCGGGCCAGGCCAGTCAGCCCTTCGGTTGCGTATGAAGCGATGTTGCAGCTGGATAACGAGGAGAATGAGCTCGAACATGCCACGGATGGTAAGGGGAAGCAGCTCCGACATGGGCTGAGGCGCTGGTACAACCTCCCGCTACAAGCTGTCCGGGTCCTTGTTGGAATCAAAAGTCCATAGTGGAACAGACGGCCTACTGCCACACAATATCATGCCCTTTCCACTGGTTTCGGACGTGCCTCATTCTGACAGGTGCCAAGGTGATGCTCCTGCATTTTATTACCTGGTGATCAACAGGTCGGGAACGTTGCTGAGCTGTTCCCAGCAGCGAGCGGTCTCCAGGCATCATGTCTTGTCAGCGATCACCGACAGCGCTAGTATTCGAGCTGCGAATCTGGATGACACCTACCGACATGGTAAATACCATACCTGAATAGTTTGAAAGGTCCCCAAGACGTCCGCTGCAGTCGTTTCACGAGATTTTCTTTCTTAAAACCACGCTGCCACTGCACAATGTCAAGGTAACTATCTACGTCCAGCATACTGTAGAGGACTTGTGGGCGCTGAAACGATACTAGTCCCAACAAAGCGCGTTCATCGGTCACTGTCAGCCTCTACCTGAGAAAACGGGACCTCTTGGTCAGAGTCGTTCAAGAGAGCCTACAGCGGCTAGATGGTGACCTCGAGGCGGTTATTGAGCATGCCGCCACACTCATCATGTTCAGGCAGAGAGCCACCTTGCCGGCTGATCTGGAGCCATGCCCAGACGTTGACGACGTTGAAGGATGGTTTGGTACTATTAAGAGCCCTCAACAGGATCTTATCAAGTACATTAACGATTGCGCAGATCCCATGCTGTCCCTTGACGGCGCGGCAACTGAAGTCGAAAGACTCCGGCAAGGGCGCGCGATGTATGTGTCACGACTTGGCCAGAAGCTTGCTCTTGACGAAATACACTGCGAAGCGGCTCTCGCGGGGATGCTTGAGGGCTGTAGTGACGGTGAAGGCTCTTCCGAAGACGTATGCGATGCTCGGATTGCCGCTTGGTATGAAGCAGAACTTGACTTCATAGACAGCGAGCGGAACCGCCAGCAAGCGTTTCTGGCGAACCTCCTTCACATTGTGAGTACGAATGAGCGCACCTTAAGTCATGCGGCGAGACAGCTCCTGGGTACGAAAGGCTCGAAGCAAAGAGTACCGCTGGGGTGCGCCTTGCTGTAGTCACCCAATCCAGATACTTGATCTACTATGCACACTGTAACGTTACTATCTAAGGCAACCCTGAGCAGACCACATTCACAGGTACCGCCTAGGCAATTAGAACCAATCTCCGGGGCCAGGGTAAGGAACCGTCTTGATGTGCGTCTTCTCGCCGCCGACAGTCAAGGTCTCTGTTCGCAGGCCCGGTGTTGGCGTCACATCTCTCACCCAAATGACCATGGCCACCATGACGACGGAAGAGAGAACGCAGAGGCCCACAAAGACGACGCGCAGGGCACCGACAACTGCAGATGCCAGGAACATCCTCAGGTCCCGCTCTGCTGGCTCGGTCAGGGCGCCGATGGCTTTGACGAGCGCCGCCACATCGTTCGCCCACACGTCAGCGAGCGGCGCATGTACCGGATGCTGCTGTATCTTGTTCTTGAGCGCGTTTTGGAAAAGGGCGCCGCCAAAGCCCACGCCGGCTGCCTGGCTGATCGTGCGTAGAAGGCTGAACGTGGGCGCGACGAACGCTTCGTCGTCATCTGCCGACAGCGCCTGCGCCGCCGACAGTGTGGCTGTCCAGGACGCGCCAAGACCCACGCCACCAACGATGCTGATGACTACCCAGATCGCGTCGTGCGTGTCCACGCGGAGCAGAACCAGCAGTCCCGTCCCGAGCGACGTGGCTCCCCAGCCAAACAATGCAGGCCTCCGGTACATCCGGACGCGGGACAGGACGGCGCCCGCCACGATGGCCGCTATGCCTGTCGTCAGAGTGTACGGAAGCAGCGCCAGACCCACCAGTATCGGGCCGTATCCTTTCGCCGCGACGAAATACAGCGGGAGATAGAACAGCAGGCAGTATAGGAGGATGCCATGAGCCACGGCGCCGAGCCACGCCGCGTTGGCCGGCATGCTCGTGAAGAGCGTCTTTCGGATGAAGGGGTTTTTCGAAATGCGGGTGTTGTACAAGGCAAAGGCAGCCAACCCCGTGGCGCCGAGGATCAGGGGCCCCAGGGTGGCCCCCGACGTCCACGGGTAGAGTGTGCCGCCCGGTTCACGTTAGTCATCAGACCATCAGGTCGTAGGTGAGTCTGGCTCACCCCATGTCAGGGAAACCAGCACCGACGTCAGCGACGCTGTGAAGACAAACGCGCCGAGCCAATCCAGGCTCGACAGCGTGCGCCGCGCACGTGCCCACGCAGCGCCGTTCCCCGCCGTCGCGACCGGCAGCACGATCGGCACGGACACGGAGAGGCATATCGGGATGTTGACCCAGAAGATCCATCGCCAGTCCGACGCCTGAACCACCGCGCCGCCGATGATGGGCCCGGCAGCAGTACCGACCGCCCACTGCAAAGCGACCACACCGAACCATGTCATCCGCTCGCCGGCGTCGAACAAGTTGGTGAGGATGACGTAGGTCAGGGCGATGACGCCGCCGGCGCCAGTCCCCTGGACACAGCGTGCGGCCAGCATGAGGGGGAAGCCGCGTGCCATCAGGGCCAGGGCGCTACCCAGCGTGAAGAGGACGATCGCGACCAAGAACGCCGTGGCGGCGAGGGATGTGTCCCGCTGTGTAGACCAGAGCGGCTGGAACACGGCCGCCGCGAGCAGGAACGACGTGGCCGTCCAGAAGGCATCCAGGGTTGAACCTCCAAGCTCGGCGGAAACGGACTAGACGAGTCAGCGGTCATGGTGCTACGGCGGCCTTCGGTCGCTCACCGGCAGGGCTACAGCAAGCATCGACACATCAAGGGCGCAGGCAAGGTTCCCCAGGCACAACGGGATTATCTTGATGACAGCACGAGCTCTTGACCGCGGATAAGGTGTCCCCGGCCGCTTCCATCTCCGTTTCCTCGGCGACAGGACCATGATATCTTCGGGAGGTCTTTTGGACGGTATCACTAGTCTGCTTGGGTGTTTGAGGGGAGCAGGCGGCGGATCTCGGTGCACGGGATGCAACGGCAGTGGGAGGGCGGAGGGCGGCCTTGGCGGTGTAGTCAGATTCTCGATAAACCGCATCTTCAGTGTACAGGAGTACAGGGCAAACTGGGATGAGTTCTACGAAAACAGCCCGGCGTTCGTTCTTTTGAGTGCGGCCGCCACCTCTGCTTTGGTCCAGAAATAGAAGGAACATACTCTATTTTGGACTCGGTCTCAGCCACTTCCACGACAGCAGGCGCTGTCAGTCTCCGAACGAAGCAACTAAAAATAGCACGGTTCTGGTCATCTTATCTATTCGAAAGGCCTGTGGCATCCTGAGCCGCGGTCGTGTCTACGCTGCATCGGTTCTGGTTCACTCGCTTGCTCGTTTCATGCTGTTCTCACCTGAACCATCGCCAACGAGGCCGTTCAAGTCTTCGACTTCTGTACCATTGTGGGCAACATCTAGCTCAGCGGAGACATCGGCCCCTGTGTGCTCTTCTGCTTCATTCGGGCCGAGGCCTACAGAGGAGCTCCCTCTACGTCCCCCGAAAGAAGCATCAGTCGAGGACTTCAGAGAATATAGAGACGACATATTGAACTACATGAGACACCAAGGAGTAAGCCTCATCACCATCTATGTACTGACGCAGGCTAACATGGTGGCAGCTGCTGCTGGTGCCTTTGCCCAACTATATGGAACACCAACCTGAACTGGACTGGGGAATGCGGTTTGCCGTACTCAACGAACTGATCAGAGTCCATCAATGTTTCAAAATGAGCCAGGAGACCCTGTTTCTTGCGGTTAACTACGTAGACCGCTTTCTCTCCGTCCATGTTATCCGAGCCTCCGATATGCCTCTCGTTGGAGTAGTGGCGCTCTTTATTGCAGCCAAAATGGAAGAAACATTGTACCCGACCCCCAATGCGTTGGCCAGAGGCTTTGCGAGTCAGGCTGTCAGCGCAAGACGTATAGTAGAGGGGGAGAGAGTCATGCTGAACCGCCTTGGCTTTGAGCTAGGCTCTCCTGGACCAGGAGTATACTATGGATGGGCGAGAGGGGAGGGGCCAGTTGAACGGACAGTCGACCTCCTGACTTCATACTTCCTCGAGGTGACCATCATGGACGAAGCTTTCATTAGCTGTGCGTCAAGCTACTTGGCTGCGGCCGCTCTGAATCTGTCTCGCCTCATCTCGGGGAAGGGAGACTGGGTATGTGCTATTGTTCCTCCCGATCTTGCTACAGTACGGCTGCTGATTTCGTGAAGACAGAGAGTCTGGCTGACACATACGGCTACCGAGCCGCCGAGCTCGACTGCCCGAGCTTTCTCATCTGGCTCGCATGCCGCGAGGCACTTGCTCGCCATCCAGCGGTGTACGAGAAATACAAAAGCGACACGTTCGATGCGATCTCGCTCAAAGTGCAGGAAGTCGTACGGATGGAAACGGTCGGTGACAGGGGCGTCGATACACTACCGACGAAGGCGCTGGAGATGCGGCTCTTCCAACCATAGACTGCTTCATCATAGTCCAATGTACAGTAGGACGTAGCCGGGTTCAGGGCGTCATGTAGATGTCAGCGTACATGTGGAAGCAGCCACGTACAACCTACCTGTGTGGCCCGTCTGTCATCTGGCTTCGCCCCTGGCTGGTGCTACGCGCTGCTGTACGATTGATCATTACTGTGCCGGCGTTCGTAATAAAGCCAGCCAAATGTCCGACGAATGCGTGCTGTCGAGCCTCTTCAACCGATTCCTTCCGATCTACAATACACTAGTCTTTTCGATGACGCACAGCGGCAGGAATGGGCTGTCCGTAGATGCCACGCAGCACGACTTGTTATTCGTAGCCAGACAGCTCTGCTAAAACGATGTAGCAACACGAGGCCGAGAATATTTTAATTGCTTCAAGCTATACAGTGCATCTATTGCAATATCAATCTGCTCATCGAACCATCGAACTACGCCTACAATGCATCTGCAACGAAATGACGCCCTCACAAGACCGTACGACCTGCCAAGCATCTGTCCTGTTCAGATATGAAGACGGTCTTGAAAGCCTTCGATCAAGGCCCTAAAGCCGCCGCCCGCCTTGTTCCTCCCACCATAGTCGTCATCTGAGCTGCTGTCATAAATACCAGAGTCGCTGCTGACGTCCTTGAGGAGCTTCTGTGACCGCTGGCGGGGCCGACCCTCAAGATACCTGGGCCGCCTCAGCTCCAAGCCAAGCTTCTGTCGCATTCGCGCGTCATCAAACGGGATCGGCTTGCCGGCATGGAGAAGGTGAACGTAGATGAATGTGTCGGCATCGTCTTTGCCCATGATAATGCGGAGTATCGCTCGACTGATGAGGAACTCCTTGCCGTCTTGCGCTTCGCACAGAGCCACACCGTCAGGGAGTGATGGACGCACACTATGATAGCATGCATAGTCTTTGACCTTGGCCGGAGCAGGAATGTTTGCGTGGATCTCCTCTCGCCTGTTCGGCACGAAGTTTTTCCTGCTTGGTTTCTGGTCCAGATAGGCGTACTTTACGCTCTCGCCGAGGCTGGAGCTCGCAACTAGCTCGATTCGCCTTCCGAACCCCTGGATGATGAACTGCATCCTGGAAGGCTCGGCGGTCTCGGGGTCAAATTTGGCTCCCTTCCGCCACAGGCCTACCGGGTACCATGCTCTATAGCCAAGAATTCTCCTCCCACCCTCAGTAAAGCCTGGTTTTACTTGGAGAGTGAGCGAGTCAGGCCCGATTGCCCAATACCGCTCGTCCTGAGGCAGTAGCTGGCCAACATCTGTCATCGCAACATCATCGGCGGATTCCAGATCGGACGCGGGGCCCGAATCAAAGTCAGAATCGTAGGTTCTCGGGCGCTCAACCTTTGCTAGATCCTTCTTTGGAGGCAAGACGCTGAATGAATGCCCCCTTGACTCGTGGGCTGCTGCGATGGCAGCTGTGACCGAGTCTGTCCAGCTTTGCGGCCACTGGTTCTGAGGTCGTTCGCGGAAATCGTCGAAATTCTTTACCAGAGAACGCCCCAGCTCCGAAGCAAGGCGAACGTTCCCTGCCTTCAGCCACGCCCTGACTCTACGGAAGTCCTGCGCGAGAGCCAGAAGCTCGGGTGACTTCCTCCTGAAGATGTATGCATCGTTCTTCACTCCGGATGTCGTGTTTGAGGCCTGGACCTTGCGGTTCGCTTCTCTGATCTTCTCCTTTGCAAGTCGTCTTTCTTCCTGGTCATCGCTCAGCAGACAGATAGCGACGTCGTCTGCAATGCGCTTCAAAGCTTTGGTGACCTCAGCGCGGGGGGGCGGGATGTTTTCGTTGTCAAGCTCCGAGTCAGACTCGGAGGGGGCGCTTCGACCTTCCTCGAAAGAGACCCCCATCCCTCGTTTCTGTTGCTTTGCATCGTACCGACTCCTTTTCTCTTCGTCTCCCAGCGTGAGGTAGGCTTTCTGAACCTTAGCATACCACTCCCTGGCGTCCTTCGACTTGTTCTGGTCTGGGTGGAGCTTAAATGCCCACTTTTTGTGGGCACTCTTCACATCCTTGGCTGTTGCAGTGCTTTGAAGCCCAAGATGTCCGTACAGAGTGTCCGCGTGCTTTTGCAGCATACGCTTGTAGTCGACGACCGCCTGCTCATGCTCCTCCGACTGTGCGCGCAGGGACGAGTCCGAACCCGAGTCGTCCGAGTTGACTTGCGGAGGTTTGTAGGCAGCCAAGGCTTGCTGAGAGGAGGATTCTCCCGCTACATCGTCCTCTCGGTGGCGGCTCTTCCCAGCAGAGATGATGCTTTGGATGGGGCCGATCTTTGGGTAGGAGACTACGCCTTGACGGCCTGAGTCCGACTCTGACGCGTGGTTTCTCTTTGAAGCCATGGGAGCCTCGTAGCGCAATACACAATGTGTTGCAATCGTGAAGATCCGCTTCTTGTGGTGCTGTGAGCGGCCGGAGTACGGTCTATATATGTCCTGGGACCATGGATTGATGATGGCGCGGATCCGTACTGTATCAAGACCATAAATAGAATGTCTAAAAATACGCCGGCGCACTCCATGGCTATTATTAGACGAGGCTAGGTGTCATAAGACATCCGGTTGTCCGGCTCCTGGGACCCTGACCGCGTGCGACACAACTTGCACACATGGCTTTGATCGCGGACCTGTGGCAGCCCAGTATGTCGGCATCCATGGGGACGACATCCTGGAGTGTTTCCTCTACAACGCTTAGCTTCAAACAAGAGGAAAGACAAGGCCAGTCGCCAGCAATCCCAACGCATTTCACCGCCAGCTCCGCCTTGCCGTCTGATGGCGCACAGGTCACCACCGTCCTGGACGTGGGTCCCGGCGAAACTCCAACAGCAGAGATAGGGTTACCGGCTGCGTTGAAACTCTCCCGTGGGAATAGACAGAGACCCGTTGGGTCGTGGATAGCATGGATTGCGGCTTCTGTACTACTTTGGATTTATGGATCGATCTGACGGGACGACGTGGACACGGCGCATGTTCTGTTCTGCTTCCTTCTGTGAATATAAGCTTGGCCAGGAGTACACTACACAACGTGGGTGCCATACAAAATTCAATCGTGCTTGAAAGCGGTGTCTAAAGCTAGTCTAGCAATATCAATGCCGGTCTCCAAAACCGCTTTCGACTCTGGCCACCCGCCCTACCGCTCAAACAGACAACACGGCAGGCCCTGCCAAGGTGTACTTGGCCAAATCCTCATATGTCGTGAACTGCGCCTGGGTCGTAAGCGCAACAAACACGAGACTCCCCATACCCCCCGGCATGTCCCACTCCCCGCTGTTCTCCGTGAGGAGGCGCAAGGGTGTATGCGTAGGGCCGCCGGGCCGTCCCAGCCAGCTGAGGAAGAGCGGCTCGACTGCGACTCTCCTCTCCAGATCGGCCGACTTCCAATGGAATCTGACCATAGGCCTGTTGTCCAGGCGGCTGACAGAACCATCAAGGCGTGGTGCGTCGGGCAGTCCCGAAAGCGTTGGGCAGGCCTGATGTGACAGACGCCGGACCACATTGACGGCCCAGGACGCCGGCATCACTGCGTCAAAGGGTGCGGCGCCAAGGACTTGCTGATGTCTGGCTTCGACAGCTGCCATCGCAGCCACCCCTGGCGCAAGACCGAAATCCGCCGACGGCAGGCTCATCAACAAGTCCAGCGCAGCCCCGGCCCTCGCGGCACTCAGAATGTTGCCCACACGGAGGAGAGACGTCTCGTTGTAGGCTGTGAATGTGGTGTTGCACGGAAGAATCGGTCGCGTCCCTGCAGCGGCGAGGATGCCTCGCAGCGCCTGTCGGTGGACCTCGTCTTGCTGCAGTACACCAACGGTTAGAGACACGTCACCATCGTTCAAACCTTTGATTTGTACCTTCATTACAGCCTCGAGCGCGCTTCTCTTCGCCACCATCGTGGATGAAGCGCTTTTCAGATACGAGGCTTCCGCATTCTCGAGGAACAGAGCGATCTGCAAGCCATCGACAGCACGCGGGGACAGGGTAAGAGAAGGGGGTTCTCGAGGCACAGGCGCTGGTCTCGCAAGTGTAAGAGACACGGCTAAGGCTGCGAGGAGGAAGAGTTGTCTCATGGTGAGGGCGAGCTATCACGGTGGTAGGAGTTCGCTCTCCCGTCTTTGATGCGACTCGCAACGTGATATGTCATCATCCTGTACAGCTCCTGCCACCAGCGCGTTGTACGGCATCGTGCGGTGAGTGCACATGTATTTCGGATGAGGCTGTGCACTCCTGCTATCTTTAGGCATAAGATAGACTTCTCAACTCATGGTTCTATTTATGGACCGGGAGGGGGCTGCTTCTGTCCACATGTGCCATATAAACCCATCAGCACCTCACCAGCCAAGTCGTGCTTCCTCATCACAACTCATCATGAAGACCACCGTTCTCCGAGTCTCTCTCTTCGCATCGTCGGCGCTGTCTCTGGCGACGCCGCCCCTCCCACACCCGTCTGTCCTCGAATCCGTCTGCGCGGGGCTGTCGCTGTCATCCCGTGGCGCCATCGGCCCGTCGAGCGCCCAGGTCAGCGGCCCCCCAGAGACGCCCACACCCATCTTCTCGACCCTGCCGGATTCTTCGTCGCCGACGTTGCCAGCGGGCTCGGCCATAGCCACCGTCATAACGCACACCCTGACGCTGACACTGACTGCGGCGCCCGGCGTGGACACCTTCGGGTCTGGTGTGCCGCCTGCGCCCGTGCCGACTCACGTCGTCCAGGTCGGCCCGCGCGGGGCATTGGTCTTTGAGCCGCCCGAAGTATCCGCGTCCATGGGCGACGTCATCCGCTTCAACTTCGTCTCGGGGAACCACACGGCGACGCAGTCGTCTCTGGAGCAGCCGTGTGTCGCCAATGGCGGCTTCGATACAGGATTCATCGGCGTAGGCGACGGCATGCCTCGGCACGTGGACTACATCGTCGACACTGACCAGGCCTGGTTTCACTGGTAAGGGATAAGTGCGAGGGGGGACACGTGAGAATGGAGGCTGACATTGTGATTAGCCGGCAGGCGGACCATTGCGCACGGGGCATGGTGTTCGCCGTCAACGCAGGCGCGCAACTCGGTGAGGTTGCCGCTAGCGCTCGCCAAACTTATTGAGTGCGGCGGCCGTTGCGCCCCAATTTCCTATGAGTAACGGCCCAACGTGGCTTTTGGTACCTGGTCTTGCGGAGACTCAATGGGGGCTTTTACTGTGTTGCAGAATTGATACTGTACTGTAACCTCGCTTTTACAGTCCTTGGATATTTTCGTTGTGTTTAATGCGACGTCCTGAAGCCGTGAAGCATGAGGGCACCAAAGGCCGCCCTGAGGCCGAGATGGAAGTTGTAGCTCCCGCCAATGCCCCAAGAAACTGCAACGAACTTCGGCTTTGCATAGTAGCATGAAGGTGCGCTAAGGCCTGCGCAGCTCTGGCGCGTCCTCGAGGTTAGCGCACGGTTTGAGCCATCAATGGTGCCGACTGGGTCAGCCGTCGACCTTGCTGGTTGATATCGACCATATGCTGTACGCAGCTCGACCGCCGAGACAAAGTGTACGTACTGTACTGTACTGTAAATTATGACAGTGGGCGCTTCGAAAGGACCCTTGGCGTCGTTCTGGTCAGCAAGGCAATCACCCGCCGGTGGCAATGGCACGGCGCGCACTCGGGGCGACTGCGCGATACATCTTTCATTAACGTCCCGGCCCTGAGAGCATAGTATGCATCGACAACTCGCGACGCATCAGCTGGACTCAACGATTTATTCCTACCTTCACCACCAGATCCTTTCGCTCGAGGTCCTGGAAGCTTTGGGGGCTTCCATCGTTGCATACTGCATTGTTCTGGCTCTTCTCTACCATGTCCTACTCGCCGTTTACAACGTCACTCTCCACCCGCTGGCGCGTATTCCCGGGCCCAAGCTTGCTGGAATGACGGATCTGTATCAAATGTTCTGGTGCTATCACAATGGCCGCAGCATCTACTACCGGAAGATCAAAGAGATGCATGATCAGTTCGGCCCGGTGGTGCGGATCTCGCCTCACGAGGTGTCCCTGCAGGACCCCGAAGACTGTCTAAAGATCTACGCGGCACATTCAAATTACTCGAAAGATACCGCCTTCTACCAAACTATGGGGATTGAGCACGGCATGTTCGGGTCCAGAGACAACGTCCAGCATCGGCGCCTCCGCGCTCCTTGGCAGCCATTCTTTTCCCACAAGGCAATCAGCAAGCTGGACGGCATGATCCAGAGCAAAGTTGATCTTCTTTGCACGCAATTGGAGTTGCAGCTCCGTCAAAAAGACGCTGCCTCGATCCAGCACCTGCTGCACTCGTTATCCTCTGACATCGTGTCGCAGTACACCATGCCCCGCTGCATGGACCTGCTCCACCGAGAGCCCGAAGCCGCCTCTCGCTTCTCACAGCTCTTCAGCCAGTCAAGAATGATTTGGATATTATCGTCTAGTCCAGCGGTGTTCCGCTTCACTCGTTGGCTTAGCGGCAAGTTGGCACGTTACGGCCTCTTCCGCAGCATCTTCGGCCACATTGCCCAGGTACGTATCTGTTTATCTGTTCCGCACGGCATCGTCAGTTGACAAGGTCGGCAGGAGAGCGCTTCTGCCGTGGACGGCTCTCTGAGGGCCCTGGATGATGAGTTTCAAGACGTGCGTCATCACTCTCTTGTTGAGATCATGGCCGCCACCCATCTGCCGCGCAAGACGTTGGCACCGAGCATCATCACCCGCGACGTCCTTGTCGATGAGTTGCACAGCTTCACCGTCGCAGGCAGTTTCAACACAGGCTCCATCGGCGCCACGACCCTTTTCTACATTCTCACCAACGGGGATATCCACCGCCGCGTTATGCAAGAGCTTGACTCCTTGCAGGGCAACATCACCCACGCAAGGGTCGAGAAGTTGCCCTACATGGTGCGTTTCCCCGACGCCGAAGACTCCTCACTCATCCTCTTCTAGGCAGCGTGCATCAAGGAAGGGCTGAGGCTTGGCTACGGGCCTATTGGGCGGCTGCCACGGGTGGTCCCTGAGCCGGGTGCCATCTTCCAGGGACACAGGATCCCCGCGGGCGTATGTCACGGACGCCCCGGACCAGCCTACCGTCTCGCTGACAAGTTCCAAGTACACAGTCGGCGCTTCGAGCTATGTGCAGCACCACAATCCCGACATTTGGGGCGAGGACCACGCCAGTTTCAACCCCGACAGGTGGCTTGACCCAGCGCGTGACAAGAGGCTCGGCCGGCACCTCCTCACCTTTGGAAAGGACTCGCGCCGCTGCATCGGCCAGAGGTGAGAGACACGGTTTGCAGCCATGGAACCAGACGCTGACTGGGAAGCAGGCTAGCAGAGGCCACTCTCCATGTTGGGCTGGCCGAGGTTCTGGTCAGGTTTCCGGATGTGTCGGTTCACGGGGCCTACCCGGCGGGCGACTTTGACGATCACTTTGCGGCGGTTGTTCCATTTGGGGCCAATCAACTTACGATCTGCCGCAACTGCTGCCCCGCCTGAAACAAGGTTTCCGAAGGTGAACAAGTAGGGGGCTGGGCACCAGAGGACTTCAGCAGCATGGGCAGCCCGCGCAGCCAAGGAGGAGACGTACAGAGACGTACGATCCGCTGAGAATGATGGTCCATGCACTAGGCAGCTGGGATTCTAACAGTCAATATATGGCGATACCTGCGGCTTCACGGCATCTTGCTCCAAGGGGGTGCTATACGCATCGGCGAGGCAGGTGGAGTGGGGTCGTGCTATTGAACGCTATTCTTCAGCGTCATTCCCGTTGCACTGTCTGCTGCATCTCCGGAGAATCTTCTGAGAAGTTCGGCCTACTGTAATGGACTGGTGATGGCATCAACTCGAAAGATAAGCTTCTGTTAGCGGAACAACCTGAAGATGTTGGAACGAGACACCACGACAAAGACCAGGGAAGAGGTCTCCAGTCTAACCCAATTGGCGGCCCATGACGTCTGTGATCCAGTTCATGACGAAAGGAAAGGTGTTCTAGAACCAGCACCCGTGATTATGCAAGTATCCCCACAGCTCTCACACGCACACTCGAGTTCGTCCAGATCATGCTCCCGTATGAGCTTCTCCGCCAAGATCATCCCAACCTGATACGCCCATGTCTGTGGGTGCGTGCTTGTTGCGTTGTCAGTTTCAGCCAACGAAGCCGTAAAGTAGCGTGGGCCTACCTAGGAAGAAACGGAAGGACACCTAGATCCCCTACTCGTAGGTTGCTAACGCCGTGAACACGGAGCTCATAGTCCACGCACGCCTGGTGCGATTGCTGACTTGGGCCCATTTTGGTAGTGCCTGTTCCGTGGCACGAGCTGAGACAGTAGCGAGCCCAGAAGTCGAGGATGTCGCTGTCGCTGTCACTGGCTGGCAGCTTGGTCAGCCCCGAGCAGGAAGGGCCCCATCCGAGCCGCTGCAACACTTCTTTCGTGGCCTCGACGGCGACTTTCTTGTCGAAAGGATGCTCCAGGATGGAGAGTCGTATGGAAAGAGGTACCTCTGGATCTGAGGAGAGAACCTGCAGCTTCCCTGTTGCCTGGCTATTCATGATGAATATGTGGATGGGTTGGGTCTTTGATGAAGCGGCAGACCCGTCGTAGAAGCTTGCCGGTATCGTGTTCATGGCCACCTCGTACGTTGGGATGGTAGGTCGCAACAGCCGCTCCTGCTCGGCTCCAGGCAGGCCCCGAAACTCAGGACTGGAAAGCACGGCGTCGCTCTTGAAGAATCCCAATGCAACACTGCTTCCTATGTGTGTGTACTCTCCGGCGCGGTAGAGCTGCCAGTCTCTGTGGGCGATGTCCTGGCGGACTGGGTCGCCGAAAAAGGTGGCACGGTTCGTGGCCGCGTCATCGGCCACTCGGAGGGCCACATGCGCATGGTCGCGATAGCCCTGGCCGACAAACTCGTTGTCGTGTACCACGGGAATGCTCAGGTCGTGAAGCTCACGGGCGGGCCCGATGCCGGACAGGAGAAGGATCTTGGGCGTCCCAAGTGCGCCGGCGCACAGGACGACCTCCCGTGCGGCCGTGAACACTCTACCGTCAATCAACTTGACGCCGTGAGCAGTCCGGCCCTGGAACAGAACCCGGTGAACCTGTGCGTTGGGGACAATGTGTAGGTTGAAGGGTGTCGGGAAGAGAAGATCGGCCGCCGTGCTGCGGACCCCCCGGTAGGATGTCGAAGGTGGGATGGTCAGCCCAATGTGGCTCCCGTCACCTGCTTCCTGGTTGATCCGGTATCCGTATGAAGACCATATTTTCATGGTCGCAAGGACCTCTGACTCGACCTGGTCAGGGTGACTGACGCGAAGGGGCCCGTTGATACCATGGCACTCGGACGAGGGCGCGAGAAACGATGAGGGTTCTAGAGGCGGCGTAAACCTCTCCAGCTCCTTGAAACGATCGACTGCGCTTTTCCAGCTCCAAGCCGGGTCCCCAGTGACTTCCGACATGAAATCCATGTCATCCTTGCCGCCTGGGTGCCATATCGTGAAGTTGATGGCGCTGGACCCGCCTAAGCCGCGGCCCTGGCTCAGTCTGATCCTTCGGTGGTAAAGAGAGGAGACGGGCTCACTCGAGTAGAGCACTGCCTGGTCTTGGTTGGTGAAACGAGTGTATCTGTCGCGGCAGTTCCGCGCGTCGATGTCGTTGTTGGGCCCGCCAGCCTCCAGGAGAAGAACGCGAGGCTGGGCGCGGGACCTGGCCAGAGCAGAGGCCACGCTGCACCCGGCCGGGCCTGCGCCAACGACGATGAAGTCGGCATCCGTCATGGCGCGGCAAGTTTTGTCGAGGGTTCAGTGGTCAAAACGAATGTTCAGGGGGATTGCTGTCGGACGCAATGCATTCTGTACCTCATCTCATTACTGTAATGCGCCATTATATCGTGCTTCACTTTACAGTGCTGTACCAGTACTTCACCCTACTTTACAGTGCTGTAGCAACGAATAGCCTCACTGTTGTAGACCAGTGATCACGAGCTGTGAGAAGCCGCTGACAATACTGTGTGACAATCCTCAGCCAGTTACCGCCGCCGTGGCACATGTCATCTCATTCTCGCAAACCTTTCTTTCGTCACCTTGTGATGCTGTCAGCATACCGACGCAATCGCGCCCTCTATGGAACCTGTTTTCAAAGGCCATACATCACAGTACTGTACCAAACTGGTGCTTGCATGGTGCCATGGTGTTGGACCGCCCGATCGACAGGACCAATGGGAGGTGTGGCGCTCCATTCAGCGACCATGCACACCAAGTCCACGATGATCGACGATTCTGCCAAGACATGCTGGTTCTTCATCGACGATTCGAACACGTGGATCGAGGCCCCACCAGCGGCAGCCGTCGGCAATGTACGCGTGCCCAAATTGACGGACGGCTACAGGAACCCACGGCCCCTCATTGACATTGGCCAGCTGGTCAAAAGGCTCAGTAAGGACCGTTCCAGAGGCCCCGTGTCTCTGTACGGCTCGCGGCCTTCGCCGAACGATTCAGTGTGGGATGCCTTCGAAAGGTCGAGAATTAACCTGTATATCTTCGACCGTAACGACAAGACCGCTGAGAAAGAGATCAATACTACCATGACGACAAACATCATCAAGGCGGCCACGCGGCTAGACGCCACGGCAGAGTATAACGCCGAGGTCAAGAAGCAAAAAGCCAATACCATCTTCGTTATTGTCACCAGCGACGGAGATATGATGCCCTCGATAAACGAGGTGCTCAAAGTCGGAATCCACGTTGAGATCTGGGCCTTGAAGTCTGGTATGGCCCCCGCGTACAAGCAGCTCCGCGCGCGCCACCCGGCCCTATTGTCGTTGCGATTTCTCGACAGCGAGGCCGAAATTTTCGACTTGACCAACACAACGGCAAGGTAAAAGGGGGTGCTCTGCGTTGAACCGCCCGCCGAGATCTTCGAGAGCGCCGTCCTCGAGGACCTGTGCAGCCTGCACCTCATCCTCTACACTCACTCGACCACGCCCAGCACAGTCCTCTTTGTTGAGTTTCCGAAAGCGCGACCCTTTGACAACGTGCTCAAGCCACAGGTCCAGTACGCCAACGCCAGCAAGACCAATGCCTCCGTCGCGTTCGAAGATAGGCCATTGTACATGCCGCAGCGCGACAGGGGTTAAAGTCGCGAGCGAGGGGCCAGGGGCGTCGATGGAGATGCGAGGGAGGGGATGATAGCCCTGATAGCGCTTAAAACGATGGTAACGACGGCGGCGACTGGAAAACGATGATCGCAACGGAGAAGACAACGACTACCACTAGCTATACAGTCACCTTCTAGAGGAGGTCTAGGAGATGATGTATGGGCAGAGCAATCTGAGCAAGAGTATAAGTGCAAGACATGAAAGTGCAAGATGATATATAGGCTCTCGGGAGCGGATGAAGTGCCCCTTTGCCTGAAGAGGAGAGCGATTGTATTGACTGTAAGGGTGCGTTTTTAAATTGATAACGGAGACGGGTTGGAGTGGGCAAAGAGCGGTGTCTTGTTGACGGAAGCCTGTCAGCCATGCCATCATGCTTGCAAGGCGAGACATCCTCCATTCAGAGAAGATGTGGCGCGAGTTGCTAAGGCCGAATGATGACTTTCCCCTCCGTCCGTGAATGAAACCTCTCGTAATATTCCGGGGCTTGGTCCATTGTGACCGAAGTAGTGAACACAAAGCCTGGCCATGCTCTGCCACTACTGATTAGCTCCAGAAGGATCGGGGCGTATATCCTGGGGTCAACAGGTCCGGCGCGGATGGTCAGCCCTTTGTTAAAGAATACGGTCATGGGAAACTCAATGTTGGGGGAGATCTCGTCCCCTTTCGGAGCTCCAGGGGATGAAGGTTGAGCCATGTATGCACCGACCACTCCGATCCCTCCGCCATTCCTCGTAATAGCAACCATTTGCTTGATGATGATACTTTCATCGATTTCCAGATCGGTTCCAAGAGCCTCCATGCCGACGCAGTCGACGGCCCTGTCCACGCCGTCGGGTTCTTGCCTAAGAATGTCCGCCACCGGGTCATACTGGAGGAAGTTGACGGGAATGGCGCCGATCTTGGACGCTTGCGCGAGGCGCTCGGCGACGTGGTCGATAATGTAAATGCGCGACGCGCCGCGAAGCATGGCCGAGTGGGCGGCAAGCAACCCGACGGGACCGGCCCCAAAGATGGCTACTGAGTCTCCGGACTGAAGGCCGGCAAACTCTAACGCCGCCCAGCCCGTTGCGAATATATCGGACAAGGTTAAAAAGTCGGCCTCAATGGTGGCGTTGGTTGTTGCATGGGTGATTGGAATGGGGATCAGGCTCGTGGCGGCGAATGGAATTCGGGCATACTCGGCTGGCGTCGTTAGTAGTGGCCGGACAAGAGTCTATTACTTGCGTCAAACCTTGAAGGCCATCAGTGGCGCCACCGAAGCCATAGTAGTCCGGCGAGATCGCGACGCCGCCGAAAGAGTACTCGGAGTGGCTGCTCGAGACGACGACGTAGTCGCCAACGGTGAGGCCAGAGACGTCGTCACCAATCTCCGTGATAAAACCAACGGCCTCGTGTCCGACTACCCACGGTGGCGTTCCGCCGAAGAAACCGCGATAGATATGAAGGTCCGTGCCGCATATAGCCGAGGTGGTGATGCGGATGATAGCGTCCGTTGTTTCGAGGATTGATGGCCTGGGTAGATCTTGCACAGTCACCTGCAGTGGAATGCCGCTGTAGACAACACCCCGCATTGTCGCTGCAGTATTAGGCGCAAGAGCATACGCCAGGATTGCTGATGCGAGGAGAACGGTATGTTGAAGAGTCGTCATGATGATGATGGGAGTCTGAGCTTGGTAGAAAGAAGTCGGCAATTCAAAGCATCAACGAATGAGAGAGGAGTGAATCATGCCCACTGGATTTGCCAGCTTGTAATCTTCCGAGAAGGGGGTGAGCACACGAATTATAAGCAATGTTTTGCCGAGGTACCGCACAGTACAGTACTGTAGTGCGCTGGCTCTTTGCTGAGGCTTTGACTAGCAACAGGCAATCATACGGCTCTGTGTGCACTCTACTGCTTGGGAAACTGGTTCTTGGAGGGCGCAAATGTGTTAATAAGCTGACAATATCACAGGGCGACGAAGGAGAGGTTTTCAGGTATTGAATTGGCATCAAAAGGGCTCGTGGCCGCGCAGAGCTGACTTTGACTACATGTTTCCAATACTTGAATGTCATGAGCTTGCCAGAGCGGCGGAAACTGTATGGGAATTGTCACACAGTGTTGTCAGCGGCTTCTCACCACTCGTGATCACTGGCTCTACGACAGAGACTACAGTACAGTACAGTCCAGTAGGGGCCGAATGTACAGTACTGCACAGTACTTGTAAACCCTACTTTCGTCGCCATCTGCTATTGTCAGCATACTGACGGAGTTACGCCCTCGATGTGGCCGATTCCCAAAGGCCATATACTGTACATACAAGCGCACGAGTATCTGTGGCAGGTCAACTCCTCAGCAAACAAAGCGCACTACTGTACTGTACTGTGCAGCTCCTATCTCGGAGTTCTACTATACTCATTGGCTTCAAGATGAAGATCGAACGCTTGCTACGTATTAGTTTCCTCGCCGCGGCGGCGGCGCTCAACGTGCCGTACTCCATCGCAACCGCTGACGTCTCAATCATCGACACTACGGCCATCCTGAGAGGCCTGCCAACAAGCTCCTTCTTCAAACAAACCATATCTGGTCACGAATGGCTGGCGACTCCGAATTTTGCCTTTCTCATCCACAACAAGGCGCAAAATCGGCGCGTGCTCTTCGATCTTGGACTACGTCGCGACTATTGGAACGCCTCGCTCGCGATTCGAGAATCCCTGTCGACAAGTCAAATCGACGTCGCAGTCGAAAAGGACGTCAGACAGATACTGGAAGAGCATCAAATAGATGTGGCAGAGATAGAAGCAGTCGTTTGGAGCCACCACCACTTCGACCACACCGGAGACATGTCCACTCTTCCAGAGTCCACGCACCTCGTAGTCGGTCCCGGTTTCAAAAAAGCAGTCCTTCCCGGCTACCCAAAAGCTCACGACTCTCTCATCCTTGAAAGTGACTACGAGGGACGGAGAGTGCGCGAGATATCCTTCGAGCCCTGGGGCCCACGCGTTGGAAACTTCCAAGCCCACGACTATTTCGGCGACGGCTCTTTCTTCCTCCTGGAGGCGCCCGGCCATACTGCCGACCATCTATGTGGCTTCGTCCGAGTCACAAGTAGCCCCGATAGTTACGTATTCTTAGCTGGCGACGCCGTCCACCACGCAGGAGAGATCCGACCCAGCCGTCACATGCCGCTTCCTACATACCTTCGACCACACCCATTCACCTTTTCAGGTGAGGGTGTTTTGACTGGGGACACCTTCCATCCGCTGCTCCGTTACGATGACGACGGCAATATAGGGTGGCTTCCTTTCTACGAGCCTGCAACTCACGGGCATGATCCAACATACGATCCATACGCCGCAGCACAGACCATCGCCCACATTCAGGAGCTTGACCAATTTGAAAACATCTTCGTTCTCCTCGCGCATGACGAGCATTTGCGCACTACTGTTCCTTTCTTCCCCCATACAATCAACGATTTCCACGAAAAAGGTTGGGTACCCAGGCTGCGGTGGCTGTTTCTCAGAGACTTTGCCCATGCCGTGGGATGGACGGGGAAAATCCCTGGTGTGAGAGATTGGTCGGCCCCTGCCATCCACGAGTGATTTCTATTGTCATATTGCAGAGCACAATGGTTTCATATATTTGTGTTGCATCGAACTAGCAGTGGTTCGCTTTTACGACAGCTCGGCGAGGTGATGGAAAGCCAACGCCAGCCTGACGAGGTGACAAGGCTTCGAGTGCATTGGTGCTGCCGGGACTTCGAATAAAAGTTAACTTTCTCAAGCCGCAACCGTCCGCAGCTGTCGATTACGGAGGATGGCAACAGCCCTCGCAGTCGACCGTCTCCGTCGCCCATGGCCGATGCCGGCGACTTCTGTGGCGCCTCCCCTTCCCGGATCCAGACGGCGGGCGGGACCAGGACGCATCGCAGTCGCCATGCGCCGAGGAGTGTTCTGGTGGCGGGTGTGAAGTTGCATTCTTCGGGCCACATACGTTTCTTCCGGTACTGGCCGGCGTCTCAAGGGAGAAGAAAGAGTATTATACGCCTGCAGCAAGCGGCATTGTGCACCTTCATCAAACCAGCAGCATCCAACGGCGACAAGGCCGGCGACGGAAGAGTCTCCGCGGACTTCTTAGGGATCTGATCAGGCTCTTCGAAGCCTGCTTATTTTGGACGTAGTCAGCCATCGGGTACGGCGTCACTGAAAATCGCAGCTACACTGCACGCTGAGAAATACGTGGTCGTGACACCAGCTGTCGTCGACATGGAAACTGGCTTTCCGACCGCCAGCCTGCGCCTGGCTTCCACCTCCCTTTCACCGGCTCATTTTGGACAGGCCTGCGCACCAAAGTATCTTAAGGTCTCAGCCCCGATATTAAGTTCGATGAAACTGATGGCCGCATCGCACCACAGCCAACCCTCCGGTCGCGCCGTATCACAAGCTGATCATCCGCCTGGCCCACCCCGCACTCACCACTTAGTGTAACTCCCCGATGAGCTTCCCATCTAGGCTGCGCGCCATGCTACCGTCATGGTCCGCAGGGCTGTGGCATGGGCATGATATCTGAAGGACAAGGCAGATGCACGGCGTCTCGGACTACGGTATGTGTGTCTGCCATGACCAGACCATTAAGCATGGCAGTTGACACCATTTCCTCCTAAAAATGGCATCGTACAACATGGCATCACAAGTCACGGCCTCAACGATGACCGCAGGAGAACAGAACGACCGGGGAACGATCCCAGGAGAATAGAATAGCCGCAGAGGCATGGCCGTGTAGACAAGATGTCTGCAGGAGAATGACCGCAGAAGAATCTTCGTCTGGATTGAACCGACCGCGGACAGGAGTTGTAGGAGCACGCCGCGCGGAGTGGCCGCATACCGTCCATGACCGCATGAATGACCGCAGGAGAACGGCCGTCCAGACTGAATGACCGCAGGAGGATTGAATAACCGCAGGAAGGACCGCAGGAGGATGGCCATCCGGACTGAATGACCACAGGAGAACTGAATGGCCACAGGAGAATGACCGCGGCCAAGAGTCGACAGTATGAGCACACCGCGCGAGAGGTGCCGTGTACCGTGAATGACCGCATGAATGACCGCAGCAGAATGGCCGTCCGGATTGAATGACCGCAGGAGGATTGAATGACGGCATGAATGACCGCAGGACCATGGCCGTCCAGACTGCATGACCGCAGGAGAGTTGAATGACCAAAGGTGAATGACCGCAGATAGACATTGACAGTATGAGCACACCGCGCGAGAACAGCTGCACACCGTGAATGACCGCATGAATGACCGCGGCCAAGAATCGACAGTACGAGCACACTGCGCGAGGATGGTCGCAAACCGTGAATGACCACAGGAGAATGACCGCAGACAGAATTGACAGTATGAGCACACCGCGCGAGAATGGTCGCACACCGTGAATGACCGCGTGAATGACCGCAGACAGAATTGACAGTATGAGCACACAGCGCGAGAGTTGCCACACACCGTGAATGACTGCATGAATGACCGCCGCCAAAATTGACAGTACGAGCACACAGCGCGGGAGGTGGCCGCGTACAGTGAATGACCGCATGAATGACCGCAGGAGAATGGTCGTCCGGACTGAATGACCGCAGGAGAACAGAATGACCACGGGAGAATGACCACGGCCAAGAATCGACAGTACGAGCACACCGCGCGAGTACAGCTCCTCACCGTGGATGACCGCATGAATGACCGCAGGACAATTGCCGTCCGGACTGAATGACCGCAGGACAACAGAATGACCGCAGGACAACAGAATGACCGCAGGACAACAGAATGACCGCATGAATGACCTCAGACAAGAGCCGACAGTATGAGCACAGCCGAAATGAATGACCGCAGCAAAATGGCCGCACACGTTGAACGACCCGCAGATGGAATGGTGACCTTACAGTACTGTCCAGAGCATGTCGCCAGTGCAGTCGCTTGGCTGCCCGTTGTGCTGGTCGACCTCACCGTTGTTGAATTTCTCGTCGGCTTGGTGGCTTGGTACACTGCCAGCTTTGGCTGCTGGCCCGCGGCGATGATGAGTGGCCAACTTGGCGCAATGGGTCTCATGAGTTTGTTTGTGGCGTTCTACATGGGGAGGATGATGCATCAAGATGGTTCGGCTGGCCTGGGAGGCGGCAAGGAGGACGTCGTTGTTGCTTCGGGCGACAAAGCTGCCGAAGTGGGAAAGTGAAAGCTGTCGTCTTCGTTCGTGCTGTCAGTTGTGTCTCAAGTATATGTACGTCACATTGCCGCATGCCGCAGTAATGTTTCTGCCCAGAATCAAAGAAGTTCGCCCTCTGGACCATCATCACCATCCGTATTTGTTTTAGTCAACCCTTTGAGTAGCTTTTTGGCGAACGCCGCGAGCTGAGCCGTCCTGTGGTAATTTTGTCGCGTCCCAGACCGCTTCCTGGTATTCCTCGCTTTCGCGTTGCCGGTTGTAGGCCCGAGCCCAGCGGGTTTCCTGAATGCAAAACGTCAAACACCATCACGGTCTCTCCAACAACTGCGCCGGCCTCTACACGTATCGGCCCCAGCGCTGTTGTTCGGGCGCTTGGTTCGGGGAGCAACACGCATCAGCGCCTGAGGAGCAGGCCGCAGTACAGTATAGCGTGCTTGAAGGTCCAGGGCCTTTCCTACAACACCTGCGAGGTGACCTGGTTGACCCGGTATTGAGTCCCCGATCCGGAAGCTCTGTCAACATACGTACAGTAGCGCCCTGGTGCCGTACTCGAACCTGGCTGCTCTTTCCCCCATCACGCCAAAAAGTAAATGCCCAGCGGCCTGTGAGCGTCCGGCGACGCGAGACCTTCGATGACACCATCTGACACGATGACCAAGCACCTCGTGGGCGCAGCCAGCGGGGGCCTTGTGCTGACTGGCAAGAGAAGCACCTCTGCATCTCCGCACGCTGGGCGAGCTGCTATAACAGGGCTAGAATTAGGTATGGGTAAACTGCGGATTGAACATCGCGGACATAGCAGCAGGCGCGCCGGAGTACCACAACATGGACTGCACCTGTTGGAGCCACCTCATCGACACGGCGGGGTCTTGCCTCAAAACCGGGCACAACTGTCGGAACTCTGCAGCCACTGGATGTGGCACAACGCAGCTTCAGCCGCCTGCAGGAAGCTGGCTGCTTGACTGCCGACCAGCGACGCCCTCCGACCTCCCGGACCTTCGCGCAAGCTCCCACACGCCGGAGCCAGCCTTTTTCAACCAGAGCCTGGCTCTTCCTAGCACCGAAGACAGACTCTTGCGAATCGAGATAGCTGTCGCATCACTGAGCATCCAGTAAGACAGTCCGGACCGCCTCAGCGACATGCACGCACGGGCTGACGAGACAGAATCGAAAGCTTGAAATCGCAAGTCACGGAGGTGCTTTGCGCGGTCCAACTGGCATACATGGGGTCTTTTAAGACCACGGACGTTGCGGAGCCACTCGATATGGCCCCTGAGTAAGTGCAGGAGGAGTGGAGATGGATCGGCTGGGATGATGCGATGGACGGTTTTGAGCGCAGTAGCACTGCAAAGCGGCATGGTGCAAAGCTGCGTTGATGGTGTTAGGTGCTCCTTGGAAAGTGAGTGGTGACCTTTAGAGACACTTGGCGAAGTGCTGCGAGTGTGGGTTGGACCTACCCAGCCGAGTGGCATACCCTAGGCACCGATGGGGGAATGCATGCGGATGGAAAACTTCTGGACGGCATAGAGCCCATTGCAGCACTTCCAGCCAAGTTCAGCTGGTGCGCATGCATCTCCGGAAGAACGAGAGGTATGACGACGTGTATAGTGTGTATTTACTGTCCTAGCCCGCCGCATCCTGAATTTCCTCGTCGTTCATAAGGCTGCCTTGTACTTCGCCGCGTTCATTCAGAGATTGGTAGACCTTCCTGCAGTTTCGGCTGCAAGATGGGTGGGGACCTCCGCAGAGAACGCTCTTGCAAACAGTCTCGTGGCAGTCTCCATGGTGGTGGCCATCCTTGGTGCACTTCGCGGACACCTGGGGATTGTTGTACTGGTAGGCTCTATGGCCGTCTCCGACCTGCTGGCAGTTGCAGGACCGTTCGGGGCGGCCTGATCATGCCGTGCTCGACCTTGTTTCTGCAGGCAATCCCTGATTCGGGGCTTCTTCGGATTCTTGATCACGGCAAGGCATCGCCAGTTGGGCTGGGCTTCCTCCGCCCTGACGTCGCCTTCCGCAAGCGTGCGGATGGCGCCCGGTATGATCTCTTCCGCTTGGTACTTTTTGACTCTCGATGCGTTGATCGTACAGTGGAATATTTTGGTGACACTTCATGCCGTTATGTGCTGAGCCGGGCTTGCTCCGGCGTTGTTGGATTGAGACGTCAACGGCTTTGACGCGGCTTCTGAGTAGGACAGGGGCTGGGATTCAGTGACGTGTCTCGCGATATCTTCAGTTGTGCGCGGCCCTGCTTTAGCTCCTCACCCATCTGTTTCTTCGTGTCTTTCTGCTGTCGACCCAGTTTATGATCATGTCTTGCTTCCTTCAATGATGTCTATCGGATCCATCATCTATTGTCTCAGTTCTTTGACCTTCGTTCGGAGCTTTCCGAGAAGCTCCAGCGCCTTCTGGAGCATTGCCCGTCCATCATCCACGCCATTGCTCCTCTTCTCGGTTAGTCGGTCGGTTTCGATTGCTTCCCTTCGGTCTTGCGGTCCTGTCGGTCGTGTTTTCGATCTGAAGCGCCGCGTCTCGTCCCCTGGTGGACGTCTCACCGCAATCCGATTGTTTCGTTGGGGTCGAAAGGGGCCTCGAATCCCACGACGAAGTCAGTCCCCACTGGCTCCGCCATGACGGGAGCTAACGCGCCTCCACATCCTCTTCAATTGTAGAAGCGATAACGGATCGTACAACAAAGCGGTCGTCTAAGGCCAACTAGTATTGTTTCAGCTATCTCCACGGTTGTGTACAAGACTGATCTCTCATAAGTGGGCCCCGTGACAGCAGAGGTCGCATTGGGTGTCCGGCTTGACAACCATTACAGTAATGTATCGCCAGTTCCTTCATTGTCGTGCTGCATGCCCAACAATTTGTCCGCCAAATCTAAACGCCTAGCAAACGCAGCGCAGTACACTTGGAGCCGTGTCAGTATCGTCCAGGCCTCGGCGGCCGCTCGAATCGCTCCCTGGTCCCGATCGTTCGCTGGCTTGGTCGAGGCGTTCCGGATCTCTCGTAATGCGGCTTCCCCGATGATGTGGAAAAGGCTATGAGCGGAGTTGACAGTTTTTAGAAGCCTGTGAACCGAGTGGGCACTCCGCGTAACGGAACCAAAACTTGGGATAGACAAGCTCGTTGTCGGGCGATCCCGGGGTGGTATGGTGATGAAAGCGTTGACCAAGGCAGATCCTGGATCAAACGTGTTTACCACTGTTTGCACCAGCGTAATCTCGTCGAGCGACAGAGGTTCACAGAGAAGTGACAACATTTGCTCCCATAGCGTCGCGTCCAGGTCGCATGGAACAGGGTGGCCTGTGACAACAAAAAAGATTGCGGCAGTCAGGAGAACTCCGCATTCCTTGTCGTCTCGTGCCAGCTGTGGCGCCGTGATGAAGATCGGGGGAGAGCTTTCGGGAGGGGTCGTGTACCCAAATATGGTTTGCGAGGCGTTCCCAAGAGAGTCCATCGACGTCATATGATCGTAAATGACGATGGCCTCTCTCCCTACCCAAGTCGCAAGTACCATATGATTGACGCAAAAGACGGGAAGCAAGACCAGGGTTGATGGAGAGCGAGGATGGAGTAACACCGGTCTGATAGCTTCTGGGCTTGATCGGCCGGGAAGATTGGCCTCAAGCTTTGAGCCGAACGCGCTTCCAACGATCCTGAGCGCCGCAGCCATAGTTGTAGACCCGCAGGCATTTGCCGCCGAGGGAGGGCCGCTGAATGATGCTACAGACTGGTACGTGCCGGCATTAAGTGTCTGGTATGATCGACCCTCGGTGGGCATACTGTTTCCATCTAGCATGTTGATAGGCTTCGGTAGCACGGTCGACGTGGTCTGGCTTCCTTGGATACGTATGCTGCTCTGGGATAGAGAAGCATTCGAGGACGCCTCTCCGTATTCCGATGTCAAAGCGGTGACCTGCGTTCCCGCCGAAGATGGTCTTGGAGGACTCGCTGACGGATGGATGCCAGAATCCGACATCGAACCGGGCCCACTAGTCGAAGCTCTGGGTGGTCCGTCTCGATCTCTGACTGTTCTTTGCATCGTCTGTTGAAGCAAATCAGATGTGTTCTCAATATCATATTATAGTCAAATGATCAACCAAACCTCCGAGTCGCCGCGGTCGCTCCTCTGAGCTTTCAACCGTTTTTTCTCCCGACATCGATGCTGAGCGATTCGATTCAATTCCCGCTGGTGTGCCCTCGAATCTCGGCCGCTCAGAGAAGCCCCGGGGACACTGGCTGACCTGGATGGGGACATTTGGTCGTGGGTGTGGTGTTGCAATGGGATCCTGTGAGATGACAAGAGAAAGATTGCGTTCAACGGGGGAAGAGGGGGAGGGGGGGCCTGATGTGTCAAATCCGGTGCGTATTAGGTCTACAAGAGGCCCGTGCTTCGCCCACCGTAAGCTCAGACACGTCATGACACAGGTCATGCTTGGCACCAATGTGCCGCGAACTAGACCAATCGACCACATCCTCTGCAGGGGCCAACAAAGCCATGCCCATCCTGTAGATCGTGCGGCGATCGTTGCCACCTGGATGACATTGTCGGTGACAGAAATGTCATGGTGGGTACCAGAGGTCATGGTGGTTACGGGATGTGTCGGATACTTCGTACGTACCCTGCCTTCGCGCGTCTTGGATGGTTTTAGTGGCTCAAACAGCCAAATTGCTGATTGTCTTGATTGATCTTGTGCTTGTCCTCTGCGTCCATCGTGAGGCGGGGTGGTCCATTTACTCCCCCCTTCACCGCCTCAGCGGCAGAATGTCGCTCCGTCCAACAGACCTGGTTTGAACGCCGGTTTAGTCAGATGGTAGGGTCAATCCAACAGATGTCATGGTTGGTACAGCACAATCAAAAACTCGACACAAGTAACCGCATCAGGTGGTATCCGTTTAGCCGATTGTTCCCACTAAACCTCGTCAGGTGGATTAGAGGAATCAAGAAAATAATTAGGTCCACGTAAGCTCCTTGGCCATTCTTCCTAAAGTTTAGAACAGCTTATCTCTGCCATCGCTCTTTGTGCAGTCCAAGTGCTAGGTTCAGGTCCCGATACGGTTGTCTGATAAACGTGGCTGTTCCTGTTGGATTCATGGTTTGATTTGCCGCAGCATTGGCATCTGATAACCCCAGGGACTGTACTAGACGGTAGTCACCGGGGATCGGATCCCCTCGCCCAACATCCTTTGGAGACTCTGTTGCAACATCACACCCGATGACCCATCGTCCGGCCGACAGACGGTGACTACTGTAGAAGCGAGTCACCTGATGGATGTTGGCGCTGAGGCAAAACCATGCCAAGCTGTACAGGTCACCGAGGGAAAAGGTTGTTGCGGGGGTCTTTGGTGAAAGTCGACGCTGGTTGGCGCTAGGATGATTATGGTCGGAGAACGGCAGGGTCGGCGGTTGGACGCCACGGTTTCTCTGTAGATCCTTTAGCCCCTCACAGTACAGTACGTGGCGGCATTCGTCAAAGCAGTCGTCACTCGCATCGAGCAGGCAAGCCGTGCCTCGCTAGCGCTCTGGTGACAGTTTGAGCCCCATGGCGGCACCGCCAGATGTGAGCTCCGCTTGAGCCACTGTAACGACTGCGGAGAGTCCATTGCCTGATTTGTCTATCCAGCCGTGGCTGGATATGACTCAACTGGTGTGATGGAGCGCAGCTTCCATGGAACTGCTGAGGTTGCCGAGACATTGCGGATAACGCTGGTGGTGAGGGTTGAGTATGTTGTCAGCATCACCTAGGCGGCGCCAGCTCAGGTCAGACCAGCGCAAGACATTCTCGCAGAGCAAGGTTCCCTCATCTCAGAGGCAAACCCTCCACACACATCAAATTCACGTCCGGGGTCTCCGGAGGCTCTTTGAGCATACCCTTCCTATTGATCATTTGCTCCTCCCGCCTTTAGATCATCGCCAACCTCGCAAATACCGTGGCCTGTTTCCTTTCCTGTCCTTCCATTAACTTACACCTCTCGCCCTGACCTGCGGCCTCAGCATGGCCGTACAACTACTCCCAGCCTCTGCGGTTGCGTTTGCGCCGAGAGCATCCTCCGTCAACGTCGTTCTGGGCTCAAAGGTCGAGCCGTGGTTGACTCAGACCCTCAAGCGCATCAACCATGTCAACAGACCTCTCAACAGCGTGCCTCAACATCAGCGGTGCCTGACCGAGACTCTCTCCTCGCCCAACGCCATCTGGACCCTCGCATCGCTCATGCTCCCCAAGGTCCCCGAGTCCGACCTACGGGAAGACGAAAACCCTCTGGTTGACGCCATTTTTGACTACCAGCTTGTCCACCTCGAGGCTTACGTAGTCCATGTCGACATGGTCCTGCGCAACGAGGTCGCCTTCAAGCTGACGCCCGACACCATCAAGTCGCTGATCGAGTACCACAAAGAAAATCACTGTGTCGACGCAAAATCCGAGACGGATCAGCAATGCAAGAAGCTCCACGAGGACTTTAACCAGGCCATCAACAAGTTCGTCTTCCGGACTCACATCACCGCACTTGAGGGTCTTGAGGAGGAAGGCGCCGGCGAGCTGCTCGGCGGCAAGGCCGAGCAGGTCAAAAATAATGTCTTGGGTCTCATGAAGCCCCGGCTGACGCTGCCGCCGAGGGTCGTCGACACCATAAGGCAACCGGCCCTGCTGCCCCTTCCGCTCGTTCAGGCCACGAGGCCCGCTGTCGTGGGCTCGAATTCGCAAGAATCGTGACCCACAGCCATCTGGTCGAACACGACCTACATATAGGATCTAGCGACGGCTGACTACGACCAGCCCTTATAATGCCCCGTCGGCTTCTGCTAACGCTCACCGGTGATCCTCACCCTGCCCCTGCCCAGCATGTTCGCTCCACAATGCGGCATCGACATGGGCTAAACATCGACATGGGCTAAACGATGGGTGAAAGTTCGGCGGGCTCGTGCTCTCACCCTCCAAGCTGATACCTCGCAGTTGTCTTTGGGTTCTTCGACTTGACATACTGGCTGTCTCTAAGAGGCTGCAGCCCAAGGCTAAATCTTACAAGTGCAACGTCGAGACTCCGTTGAGCGGAACCTGGAGCGCGCCGGATGCGGTGGAAGGCAGGGGACTAGTTCTTGGGTTCTTCGAAGAGTGCTGCTTTCAGTGGGCAGCATTGCACGGGATAGACGGAAGAGACATGCGAGGGCGGAGAGCTTGACGAAAGGAGGAACATCACATCAACTACATGGAGAATATGCCCACAAGAAAGTTATTGATTACTAAACAAGGCTGGCTCGCCTTCCACCGTCGTTCTGGCAGACTCCTCCATCACCGCGGGCAGCTGCCTGCTCCTGCTGTAACAACGATCTCGCGGCAGACGAATTATGGTACTTAACCGCTTCCCTTAGCCTTCTGGATCGAATGCGACTTCCGAACCGAGCCGGCTAGAACGTTGGGTGCCGGTGGACGGCCGAAATGGTCTGTAGCGGAGCGGCGGGAGCAGCGCGCGAGATCGCGCCAGGACTGTCTCGTTCCACCGGCGCCAGCATTCCTCGGCTGGCAGGCTGCCTCTCCGGGCCTCGAGGCCGTGGAACTCTTCAGAGAGCTCGGCCACGCTCCGCATCGCCTCGCTTAGGCGCTTCGTGGGGTAGAGGGACAGCATGAGCTGCATTGGTCCGATGCTGCCGCTGGAAGGGTGCCGGTCAGGATCACGAAGAAGGAAGGGGCGTCCGCGCCCCGGCTTCCTTCAGCACGTCGACAGCACACAGGTCCTTGACTGTGCGGAGCGGAACATGTGCGCCTCGTCAACGACCATTAGGGAGCCCTGCAGCACGAGCCGGAGCGGGACGAAGAACTTGGTGACTATCGTTATTCCTGCGCCTCGTGAACTGGAGGTCGGACCGCAATATGGCCTGGTCGAGCTTGGATTGGTTGGAGGCCCGGATTGCCCGGAGAGGAAGAAAGTAGAGAGGCGGGTGGCTGACAGGGGCTTCTGCTTCGCGATGCTGTAGACGGGCCACCTTCGCTGCTTCGCAAGCTCCTGGAGCACTCCCGGGGTATCCTCTGGCTTTACGGCGCCGCCCGTGTTGACCGTCTTCCACCCCTTGCCATTCGGATATGGACGCTCGCCTGCGTGTGATCGGCATCCGGGGAGGCCGTCACGGCGGCCCGGGGGCTACCCAACGCCAATGCGTCGACGACCCCTCGATGTCGACGACCTAAATGAAACGCGTAGGCAGAATCCGGCTGCTGTCGTCCTCCGACATCATAACCTTGTTCTCAAAAGTATGTCTCTGTCGCGTCTAGGTTAGTCCTGCGAAGAGAGCGGACCTGGAAGACTAAGGCTGAAGGATGCGCGACCCAGGGGCGAGCGCTTGGTCAGGGAGTCTGCGGAGCAGAACCACTCGAGGCCAAAGGTTACCGACACGAAGCGCGGCTGGCCCGCGTCCCGCGCGTGAAGGTGGGTATGGGCATGGGCGTCCTCCATCCACATGACCGAGTGCTGTCTTGTTCATCCCATCGCGTGGGCGGCGATGGCACCAGTTGTCTTGCCGCCGCCCTCCAGCTAGTCGCTCATCATCTTGTACGCGTCGAAGGCCTGCTGCGGCCTCACGCATGGCTGGTGCCCACGACGCCGACCCTGTCGTCATCGGGTGGCTTGTGTCCGAAGAAGTGGCAGGGTTGCTCCCAGAGGTTGGCGTCGTCCTGAATGCGTCAAGCTCTTCCGCGTCCTCATCGCCGGACAATTGGGTGAGATCAATGGTGGGTGGGCTGCTGAGGTTGATGGGCTCGCTGATGCCGGTTGCGAACCGTTGCGGAGTTGGTGAGTGTTGATCGCCCCATGCACCTCTTAACAACATCCCCTTCGAATACAAGTCTCGATTGCCCAGTCGACATGAACAATGTCCTACACTTTCGACGCGGCCGAAGTCATGACCCGACATTGTGCCCAGCGCCTCGCAGGGTCCACCAGAGGCCATCGGCAAGCACAATGTTGAATGAGAAGGCAAGGTCGGCGACGAGGCCGTGGCGGCCTTGCAGCCAGCCATGGCCGCCACCACACAGCAGTGGGCCGAGGTAGCTGACACATGGAAGAGATTCGCCGCAGGTAGTGCGTCCAATGCCTTGTAAGCGACTTCAGGTAGGTGCCTGAAATCATCTCGACGGGTTTTGCAAAGACCTTTGGAAGTCGTACCACAACTGGCAATGATTCGTCTGTGTCAGAGCATCGACAACTCTGCATGCCGCCTCGTTCTCAGCCTTTGTCGGTGCTGCGGGGGTCTTGGGACGCCGGGCGCCGGGTGCCGGGGCTCTTGAGACCGGAGAATGTTGTGGGGGCATAGCGGTTGTCGTCGTGACGGCGGCGGCGCGAGCAAGGTCGGCGCGGAGCGTAGGCTGCGCACGTCGCGCTCCACGAAAACAGCGGTGTCGTAGCGGGAGCGCTTTGAGACACCCAGCGGACCGGCGCCGCAGAACTGCGTGCTTGGAGACAAGGCGGCGGTGGCGGTCATGGAGGTGCGGGACATGAGGAAGTGTCGGGGCTTGGAGCGTTCAACGGCGCGTCGGAGGAGTGTGTCGGGGCGGCATGGCTGGGAGTCGGGTGCTGCCTCTTGGGTTCGGCGGTGCGGATGACGGGCCCTTTGGGGGTGCAGCGCTGGTAGGCAAAGACTGCGCCCATACGGTGCTTCGATATGGGGTCGTCATCTCGATTCTGGGGTGGGTCAGAGTTAGCCAGGCCAGGCCAAGGAGACACGTCGCCGTAGGACCAAAGTAAGCATACGCAAGTCGGCGGGCGCGTCGCCCTCGTTATCGCAGCGGCGGTTGTGCTGCGTGATGTAGATATACCGCAGTACGGTCGACATACCGACTGAGGTAGATGCAAGGAGGTGGTGCTATGGTGCGGATGCTGGGAGTACAGCTGTGGCGGACGAAGTGTTGTCGTGTGATGGAGAAGAGGTAGATGGTGTCTGCCTGGATGCTGCTTGCGTTGGTGACATTCGTCGCACCTCTGGGGAAGTGGGGCGGAAATGAAGATTGGTAGATTATGTAATCGGATCGAACGACGTCGATGGAGGCATTTGACCACAATCTTGTCACTCGCAACCACCGCCAAAGAGGTTTCGCTGAAGTATAGATGAAAGGTGCGTTCCATTCAACGTCACACCGCACCCTGAGAATTAAATGTGTTGACACCCGCCTCTGCCGCTGTCCTGCCCACCGAGAGGCCGTGGAACGCCCCGTCGGACGCTTCACTGACGACCTCAACATCCCTGGATAAGCGCTGTCACCGCGTCGTACGGCTGCCGAATCAATTGGTGGCCCTGCTCGTCCACGACCCGAACACGGACAAGGTCGGCGCCGCCCTGGACTGAGATCTCGGGGTTTTCAGCGACGAGGACGACATGCCCGACATGGCGCATGCAGTGGAAGATGTGAGGCTAGCCTTCCTGTCCAGCCCGGAACTTTCCGCTGACCACCATCCCCTCTGAACAGCTCCACTTCATGCAGCCGCGACTTATCACTCTACAGGTTCTCCTTGTTCTTGGAATCGACGGCACGGAGCTCGCAGTCCAGCGTGAGGGAGAGTAATAGAGCTCTATGAAGAACTGGGCAAAGAAGTCCACGGCGCCCTTGAGGGCGGACAGGTTCTCGCCCGTGGCTCCTTACCGCTTGCACGGCAGACGGACACCTCGAAGAATTATTTGGTCAAGGTCCGGCCTGTATAGGCATTGGAGCTGGACCGAATGAGCGGCGACGTATTTTCTGTACTCGTTCTCTACAGTGCACTTCTTTGTTGCCATCAGCTGAATAAATCCCTCTTCAGCCCGAAGCCAGTTCCCCATCGACGACTTCGAGGTGCTCAAGGCGCAGCCCGAATGCAAGGGCCTTAATGTGCGCGATAAGTTCGTAGAAATTCACGCCAAGCACCGCTCGACGAACCGCATGAAGCCGGCCATCTTAGGCCGGGAATCGCCGAACTTCCTCAAGAAATGGGTGGCCGACTTCTGCCGGACAAGTACCTCGCCGAGAACCTGTGGGAGGACGAGGGCTCTTTTGGGAGAGCGAGCTCGGGGTCCAGATTTTCGCCAAGCCCGTCATGGACTCGCGCGAAGTGAACCTCTGCTTCCCCCATCGTAAACGAGAAGAAGCTGTTCGAATCCCAGCCGAGCAAATATTTCAGCCATCTCATCGACAACGAGAGTCCAGGCAGCGTGCTAGCGCAGACGCCGTGTGCACTGGAACTGGCGGTATCTTCTCCTGCGAGGTCATCAAGAACTACCGGGAAATCGCAAGATCTTCTGCCAGTACGTCTCGATGTTGCGGGGGACACCTTCACTGGAGTGGATCTTTCATATAGAAGGATAACAGCTCTTGTTCGCATCGAGTGATCAGCTCTTTGAGGCGAGGCGCGTAGGCTGGGCAGCGGGGCGAAACTGGTTTATATACTGTTGTCAATAGAAGCCGTGCGAGAAAGAGGAAGACGGCGGAGCTCGAGCGCGGGTAATACATGTCTTTGTGGTGGAGCTTCTCCCTGGGGAAGGTGCCCAGGACGCGACGGTTGCGACGGTTGATGGTTATACGTGTGGTTGTGGCATCGCACCAGGCTGCGCGGTGAAGCAGGGACTTCGTGAGCTGATTGCCGTAGACAAACCTCCACGAGGTCGGTTTGGGGTTGGCGTCTTCGGCTGGCTTGGGGTCGGTGTCGTCGACGGGTGCGTCTGCAGCGGGTTCTTCATCGTCATTGATGACGATGCGTCTGCTGTTAGACATCTTGGTACGGTGTTGGATACTCCTGGCAACGGAGCCGAATGGGACGAGATTCCCGGCGGCGACGATTGGGCCTGGGAAGCGCGAGGGGACCATCCAAAATGAACCCTCGGTCATACGGCCTGCCTCGTTGATGATGGTAACCTTTGAGGCTTTCGTCCTCGCGGGGACCCTCGTCTCTGACCTTGGCGGACATGAGCGAGGCCGCGTCGGCGCGAGACGGGTGGACGTGAGCAATCATGCCGCTGTCGATGCGAGCTTCCAGCTTGGGGACGACGTCACGGCACAAGGCGCAACTTGGGGTACAGCAGAACACCGTGCGGTGCTCGATGACGGTATTGCGCGTCTCCGTGTCGTCGTAATGGCCTGCACTCTTCTTCCCCCCGGCACTAGGTGAGAAGCTGTGCATCATGCTTTGTGATTCGTCCGGCGGTCTGGTCCTACTCAGCCCGCCCACGGCTTCGCATGGGCACCGAGCGTCGCTGACTAAGCGACCATGACCGAGTAGGGATTCAAGTTACATCAAGTCAATCTCAACATTCTCCACACGTCACCATCTCCACCACTCACTCTCTCCTACTTCCAGAGGTAGCCACAGACAGCCTCTTCCCACCGAAGGAGGCCTTGAAGGTTTCAATCGTCTTCTGAGTGCGCCGATCTTACTCATTGACTCTCCATATCCTACCCACCCGCGCCTGCTCGAAACTTCCCTCTCAACCTCGTCCGAGTAATGTACAACACGATGCATCGAGTCCCTTTGAGGGTGTTCGTCACCGTCAAAGTAGCGAGCGACCACTACCCCGGGGCCTGGGCGGCTCCAGAAAACATCGTTCGGCCTGCACTGGCTGCTTTACCTCCCGAAGCCGGCGTCAACGAAGCTGAAGCCCCGTTAGCACGGGTGATCGCAGTTGCGAGGACCGATTCAAAGACGCGAATAGTTTTCGATGTTTTCCACGACAACTACAATCCTGAGACGGGACATTTGAAGAGCGAGGGGAACCTGCCTGTTTGGGTGGTAACGCTGAGTAAGAAAAACAACAAGGACGTCGTCAGCGTATTTGCAGCAAACGACACAACACAACACCTGGTCAACCAAGAGGTACGGAGGGCTCACGGCTCTAACGCCCGAAATGCTCTGCCGCCGTTTCGGGAGGATTTCGCCAACGGTAACACGCCTATCCACATAAACCCACGTTGTCTGGATGGGATTTCCGACCAATAAGGGAGGAGAATTATCGTGCGCACAAATCTTGTAGTTACTCTTCATCTGAAAGCAACGCCTTTCCTTCTTCAATCTGAAACTGGGCTTGGATATAAGCAATCCTGACAAGTCTGAGTCTGAGTCTCCACTGTTGACCCAGCCGCGTAAGCCGCATGGCCTCCCACATCGCACGTAGCAATCGACCAAGAATAACCCTGTCGGCCACACCGACCAGAGCAGTCGAATCTAACGTAATGACACATGACTGCGATTCTCAAGTTAGTCGATGAGGTTTCCGACTTTTCCCCACACGAACCTCGACTGTGGTTGTTGACAGGTTTTTCGGAATATCTGTGGCGATGTGGGTGGTGATGGAATCAATGGAACCAACTTGGACAGCGCGACGATGGAGGCGCCTCAGCGTCTGGACCGTATGGATGGGTGCAAGTTGGAGTAAGCTCAGGTGAAGTTTGGCAGTGTTCATCCGCGGGGGACGTCGCGTATTTATAGATGCATGGCCATCGACCAACATCCATAGGGATACGGTGCGCCACTGCGCCCGCGCCAACGTCCGGCGGCGCATGGCACGCGGATGGTGCTCATCTTTCTTTTGACGTTCAGGTGGTCGGTACGCGAAGGTGTGGTCCCGCTTGCATGCAGCCCCTGGTGGAGCCGTGGCGTCGCGGCGACCTCCCGCGCGCGACTGGCCTGACACACGGCCCGCGCTGCGTCGACTCTGCTGTGGAACTACAATACAATTTGACGCGTCCATGACGCGCGGTCTCGGAACAACAGTGTCGAGACAACAGCACAAACGTGCAAGACCCGCCAGCACAAGCAGAGCCCGTAATGCCCCATGCCCGAACAGGAAGCACCAAGAGGTGCCCAACCAGCAGGACGTGAGTTGCCTTCTTTGACAGGTTGGGCACGAGCGCTCCGCCCAGTCATGCATCGCTGGGTATGGCGCGACGCACCGAACTTCTCAAGCAGCTCCAAACCGAAGCCCACCCATATTTCACTGATACTTCTCCGCCAAGGTTAAAATGACTAATGAACACCCGCCACCGGCTGTGCGAACCCAGATTCCTCCACTTTGCGGGTTCTGCCTCTGGGGACGACCTGGCATCGTGGCTTCCTCCACAGCCTCTGTGAGTGACAAGTAAAATGCAGGGTACGGTAATGAAGGGAGAACCGGAATTGACATCATAGTGGGCTGTACTGTAACGACCGAAGCTGTATCGTCTTAGACGACTTGAACACTGAACGACCTGTTGTTTGACCTGTCTCTTGTTGTTTCCCCAATTGAAGTGGGGGTGGAAGCGCGTTAGCTCCCGTCATGGTGGAGCCCGTAGGGGCGGAGATCGCGGGGGGCGGCACGGGTGGTGAGACGACACCAAGGTGCGCGACGGTAAAGACGAGGAGCAGGCCCTCCTGGATCTCTCTGCCTGGCAACCAGAGTCTGCGGCCGGGCCCAAGCTCGCTGTGGCGGCGGCCGCTCGCGGTTCAAGCTACGTCGCCGAAAGTCTCGCGGCCGGCCGGACGAAACGCTTCACGTTCGCAGCAGACCGCGGAGCTGAGCCGGGCCGAGTGCGAGGCCGCCTCCGCGAGAAGAGAGAACGACGGCCTTCGGCTGCAAGCCAACCTGCTGCGGGACCAGAACGAACACCTCTATGCCCAGCTGTCGCGTGCGCAGGCCGCGACAAATCGACTGATTGGGAAGATCGGCGATGCCGTGGACGAGTACGGGCGTCTAAGCACGGAGGGACCGGAGGACACCCGGGGGGAGGCCGTCTGGTCTGCCCCGGGGGCCGAGCGCCACGGGCATGGGACGCTCATTGCCGTCCACGGTGCCTTCGACCACGACAGCCGCGGCAGCTCTTCCGGCAGTATGTATTCCAGCAGCGTGTATTCTGAATAGGCGCCGCGCGACGCCAGCCTTCGGTTCCAACAGCGGCATCGCGCAGACGCCCGGGGCGGGAATGCAGGCCCGCTGTCCCCTTCTACTACGCATAGAAGCAGGATGCATCTTGACTCCAGGTTTACTATATCATGTGCCCGTCGCCGCCGTGCTGGTCGCTAGGTGCATCGAAACCCCCAATACAGACAATCATCTATCTCACCACAACGACCTTGAATCTGGCACAATGGGCCTGGGCAAGCTCACTCTTTTGCTTGGCGCGGTGTATGCCGCAAAAAAGTTGTTAGGGCACCCCTGAAGCCGCTTCATCGACACCAGACCGTACGCTAACTTAAACATCCCGCCCAGTCTGCAGGAGCGGGAACTCCTCCTCAGACATCTCGACCGCACGACCGAGCCCTGGGTCGACGACAACCACGACAGTTACGGATCGCGGCGCAGGAGTCGCAGCGCCTACACACCCCCGAGGGGGTCGCGGCGCCGCTCGAGGAACTGCGATGACCGGGGGTCCTTCAGAAAGGCGGGGACGTTGCCGCCACTACATTGTAGCACCTGCGAGTAGCATTCTACGAGCTGGCTGAATACATTCGATGTTGTCCCGCGCGTCCTCCGAGCTTGTGTGAGGTGGCGATGATGCCTGCAGGGGCATTTATGTGAGCTCGGTTGCGGACGCAGAACTGTCATCTACAAGAAGCTCCTTCGATAAGAGCTTTGCCAGAAAGTCAGCAGCCTCTCTCAACCGTCTCCCCCAGCTCCACCACGCCGTCTCCAGCGACCGCCAGCGCTATATCGATCAACCGGGCACGTCCAAGTCTTCTGCAAGAACTCGACCCCGCTCGTGCTGAAATTAGAATCTGCAAGTGATACGAACCCGATGAAGCCCTGCAACACATTGGCTCCGGTTGATAGCGCTCAGGGAAGAATGACTCAGAAGAAGTGAGAAGGATTCCATTCTATCAAACAAACGACTTCATCCGAATCCGTTTAAAGGCAGTTGCTTGGAGTAGGCGACTGTGGTAGTATCTAAAGAACGACAAGCGTACAGCGACTTATGACCACAGCTTAAGCGGCACGAGTGCCGCGCAATGTTTCATGGTATTATGACGCGTATACAACGCACCTATCACGTTACCTGACGAAAAATGCAGAAAATATATTGCTCATCATCTAGCAACTGTATTCTGCTTCCCGTCACGCCACGGACAGGCTTTTCTCCAGACGCGGTCTTCACGCAGCTGCGCACTTCGGTCTCTTTTCTCGCTGCTGAGGAACCAGCAGCCTTTCTACCAGTCCAAGGATGACGGAGGACTCCAAAATGCCCACCATCCGCAAACACGCCGATCACGAAACGTCTCCGCCAACCATCGCTGACTACCTACCGACATACAATACGTCTTGTAACTATGGCATGCCGCAGATGGAAGTCGCTCACGGGACAGGAGTGTTGGAACAGAAGAGACATTTGAACCCAGGTCGACGTTGACAGAGGACGGCCTCGGCGTGAATGCAGTCGTCGAGACAGGGAGGAGTTGAAAGTTCATGTCAAGATCGCAGGTCGTGCGAGTGGTATGATGGGAGCACAGGAAAGGATGAGGGCGAGGTATTTGCGAGGTTGACGATGGTTGAAGGGCGGGTGAAGATCAGTAAAAGAGTCTGTTCAACAGCCGCATCTTGTGGGCGTCACCGAGAGGGGGCAAGCCTGCTTCCTCCGGTTATTTGGAACACAAGTTCTTGCCTCTAGCCTGGCGCCGTCTAGGCGATGCTGATAGTAGACTCAAGCCTCGCCACCAGCACTACCCGCAATGCCTCGGCACGGCAGCATCAGCAGACCTATGGAAGCTGCACTCCATCACACCAATTGATTCTTCCCAGCCATGGCTGGACAGACAGACCAAGCAATGGAGTCTCCGTGGGGGATGCGGTGAGCGGCTTTGCTCATTGCCGCCTTCTGGATCCCGGCCTTGAAGTCGGCGGGGATGTCCTCCCAACGGTACTCGGTCCCGTAACACTTTCACTTCTGGCTCCAGTCGCCCGGGTAGTATCTCGAAATCATGGTCAACCGCAGATTGTCAGGCCTGAGACGGGCCAGGCCGTCTTCAATGGACTTGGGGTCGAACTTCCTCAAATGTGGCCGCTGAGGAACCATTCGCGCGGCAGCGGCTTCTGCATGACGGAGCTGATCTCGCTGGTGAAGGTGCTAGCCGGCGTCTTCTGTTTGAACTTGAAGTCGATGTCCGACATGCCCTTCTGCTCATCAAAGATCCACTTCGGTGGCGGCGTCTCCCGCAGCATCGAGATGTACTGGAAGATGATCTCGACGCTTGCCCAAGGCCCTCTTCGGTCAGGAGGACCTCGCATTGGAAGATGCCTACGGTTCCGGGGCAAACGGGGCGTGCACTGGCCCTGAGGCCGTTAGCCCAGCCCTTAGACTTGATGCTGCCGGGACCCGTGTGGCCGATGAGATGGCTGATGTATCTGCTTGGCTGGGATTCGAACAAATACTCCTCGTCCAGGAAGGGGAAGCAAAGAAGTAGCTGGCGGAAGTCCATGATAGGCTTGGCGAAGATCTGGACGCCGAGGTCGCTCTTCCGAAAGAGTTCCTCGTCCTCCCACCGGTTCTGGGCGAGGTTCTTGTCCGGCACCGCCGAGAAGAAGTCTCTCGCCCAATTTTCGAGCACGCCCAGAGGTTCCCTGCCCATGATAACCAGCTTCATGCGGTTCGCCGAGTAGTGCTTAGCGTAGAACTCCATGAGCCTGTCAAGCACATCAATGCCCCGGGACTCTGGCTGGGTCTTGAGCACCTCGAAGTTGCCGGTGGAGAAGTGGCAGTAGGGGTGGTTCGGGTTGGAGAGGGACTTTTCCAGCTGGCGCATCCGCCAAGCATCATCCTGTAGATTCTTCCTGTTTTCGGAATCGACGACGTGGAGCTCGCGGTCCACCGCGGAGGCGAGGAACAGGAGTTCGATGAAGAACTGGGCGAACCGGTCGAGGGCGCCCTTGAGGGCAGATGGATTCTCGTCTGTGGGCTCCTCGTCGTTGGCGGGTCGGGCAGACACCTCAAAGTAGAATTTGGTCGAGGTCGGGCCAGTGCAGGCATTGGAGCTGCCCGAATTCGCGGCTAGATATTGGTGGCTACGGGGTACTTCTTTGTTCCCATGAAGAGGAGCTGTTCAGTGGGTAGGGTGGTCAGTGGGGAGTCTCGATTTTGGTAGGGAGAGCAGGCTCACATGTTCAACAGCATGCGCCATGCCGGGCATGTCGTCCTCGTCGCTGAAGCTGCCGACATAGCAGTCCAGGGCGGCGCTCGCCTTGTCAATGTCTGGGTCGTGGACGAGCAGAACCTCCAATTGATTCGGCAAGCGCACAGGCGATCATCCAGGGAGGGGGTCTCGAGATGCTCGGTGACGCACTCGACGGCGCGTCTCAGGGCTGCCTGGTGGGCGGCGATAGAGGGCGGCGCGTCTTCGGGTTGGGACGGCATTGTGGTGGGAGGCGGAGGCGAGGAAGAGAGCGACGCGAAGTGGGATGTTGATGCTCAGGGCAAGAAGAAAGGGTAGCTTTATGGCAACGTTGCGCTGTAAAATTGGGTAGATGTTGTGCGGCAGCTCATTTGGAGTCCTGGAGGCAAAGAGTGTGCCATGTGCATAGCTGCGTAGAAGTGTCCAGCCTTCCCGGGAGTCCAGGACGACTCATTGGAGGCGAGGTGGTAAGGTACAGCGGGCTACCTCCAGGTGGTTGGGAGCGAGATGCACACAGCATCGCAACGCGATGTAACGCGACCCTGGCCCCATCCACTACGAAGACTCAGGGGTAAGTTTCCACACCTCGAGTAGTAGCCTCCGGGGTTTGCACCCCCTCATGCGCCTAACAGAGCGACGGCTCACCATACCTGCCAGGCCTGTCCCCCGGCTCACGGTGCACGAGACCTGCAAGTCACTTGTAAGTACCTTCTCCCTTGCAAGGCTGGCGGAAGCCTGCTCCGCTTGAAACGCATCCTGACCTTGCCAGTGTACCGTGCCAATGGCGACGGGAACAGCTGGCCTGTCGCATCGCGTTCCAAGCCCTTCCTCGCCCTCGGTATACCAGTGACTCGGCATTTGTCTTCAGGGGATCACTTCTCCTCGCGCCGCTTACTTCCTACAGCTCCACGGTTCCAGCTAACTAGCAAGCTGGGAAATGACCTGCGGAAGATCCTACAAGCCAGCAGCGAACGATCTGCACAACCATGTAAACGCTTTGGCGGCGAGAGCTGGGAAGCTGTCTGTCACAAAGTCAGGACTGTGTGGCCTGGGTTCTGCACGATACTTGCCGACTGTGGCGCAAGCACAGCCTGATTATTACAGTTTCGGGCGCCGTTCATTGATGGAAGACGCCAGGGCCACCGTCTCACCGGCCCCTACTAGCCCAAGCCGACCTTCCAAGACTGAAGTCCTGCATCTCAGGCACCAATGCCTGCGTGCAAAAGCTCTGCTCTTCTGTGAGTCACCGGCACGGCCCCCCATCATAACTTACCGGCTCGGCCGGATATGCGGCCGTCACTGAGTCCGTGCGTGTCGCCGCCGGGGCAAGACGACTTGGCTGGCTTGCTGTCTTCAATCAAGAGATACGCCATGCTCTGCGGCGAAATCGGAGCGATAGACTCGGAGATTGCGACCGCCACCTCTGTGAAACGCTAGACTGAGGTGTGATGGACTACGCGCCTTGCCATTGCAAAGGGGCCTGGACTATTCCATGTATTCAGAGCCTTTTGTGAGGCTTCCACCCAACTCCAACATGCTGGACTCTACCCTCGTCGCGCGCACGACAATCTGAGAATTCAGCCGCCGGCATGCAGACATGCATAGCTTCGCGGAATGCGACCAGCGGTGAGATGAACATGTAGCCCGAGCGCGGAGTGAAGGCTGCGCTGCGCTGGTTCTTCGAAGCGCTCATGCCGTCGAAGAGATGCCGGGGCCCCCAAGGATACGGCCGGTTCACAACGCGCTTTTAAACGACTTCGTGTCAGTTTCCGTGCCTTCCTTGGCGCACTTCACGCACATCTGGTGGTTTGTGTACTGTTAGACTCTGTGGCCGACTATAGCTGGAGCTTGTGATGGCGGTTCAGGAGACGACCCCACGAGGGCATCATGGCCTACATCAACCAAAGGCTGGGCTGATGGCCTTAAGGCCAGTGCCCCGGAACCGTACGCATCTTCGACTGCCAGGTCACCCTGACCGAAGAGGGCCTTGAGCACTACCAGGACTTCGTCAAGATCATCCTCCACTACGTCTCGATGCTGCGGGAGACGCCACTGGAGTGCATCTGTGATGAGCAGGAGGTCATGGCGGACGTCGCAGAAGACGCCGGCCAGCACATTCACCGGCAAGACCAGCTCCGTCAGGGGCGCGTCTCACCGACTATTGTTCCTTGACGCCACACTGCGGGCGTACCAGCCCTGAAATATCTGACTCGACCTTATTGGGCGCTACACCAGCAGGGATTGTGGAGGTGGCTTCAGCCAAGCGAGTCCGCGGCGGAAACTGATGCGTATTAATCTCTTCGAATAGATAGTTTCCACCCAAAGTGGTCATCGAGATCGAGGGGTCTGTGATTGTGTGTGCCGGCAGCATCAACAGACTGGTCTAGACCAACCGTCTCAGCAAAAAAGCTAGGGGCCGGCAACCTATATAATGACATCGGCGGCCTTTTCCACGACAAGCAGGCAGACCATCGAACAAACACAGAGAGAAAATCTCATGAGCATGGACAAATCGAAGGTGAGTTTGAGAGCAAGGGCGCTCATACACTACCAGCCTTACTAACAGAACCTGAAGTCGGCTGAAGCCGTCTTGGCTCAGTGTGACCCATCAGTAATTGTCTTTCTTGTTAAGACGCCGACCCCGCTTTCCTTCATTCTCACCGAAGACGGGGTTGTGTCGTGGGATTTCGGTATTTTGAACCATCATTCCCCCCTCCCAAAATCCGGGCGAGAAAATGCATCCGTTTTCATCTTACATCCTAATCGATGGTTCCACAGGTCACCGAATAATCGCCACCGCCGACGAACCTGATCGTTCCAACGAAAGAGAGCTCTCCCTCACCAAGATAGGCGCCGGAGAGCTCTCCGACTCCATGGTCAACTGGGTCGCCATAGAAGAGATGTCCTTCAGTGTCACTGTCCCAGCCGGCAAGATATCTATTCGCATCGACGACGGCAGCCTTGTGGTCTCTTCTTCAGTGGCCATCAAGACGAGCCATTATGGAAAAGTGAAGTCTGCCGGGTGCATGGGTTTCCGAGTACTCGTCGGGGACAAGGGACATCCAATCAACCTGCGTCGTAGCCAGGATGTCGCCAACTTCACCCAAGAGTTCGGTGACGGGAGAGCCAAGAAGTTCTATGAGGGAATGATTTTTCAGGGCAACGAAATTGATGTGGGAAACTGCTCAATTGTCGGGAATGTGTTTGAGCCTTGGTGCTGAATCTGGAAGAAGTTGTAGGTGGATGAGGAATATCACAGGCTCGCTCTTGGACAAAATGTAAAACACTGAATCAAACGCCGAATTCCACCTGTTCGCTACCAACTTACTCCTGCGTGGTTCCATAGGTCAAGATCCAGCGCATCAGGATTCAAAGCGCGTGCGCGATTCAGGTCCTACTAAAAATCCCGAAAGACCCTTTCGTACTCGCAGCCCGCAAATACTACTTCTCTGTTTTGATGCCTCGAAGTGTTGGCTTCGCCAACCGCTTCGCGCCGGGCTGTTCAAGGAAAAGGCGCCGTAAAATTCGAGCGTCTCGGATCATGCCAGTAGCAATGCCAGCCTGAATATGGCAGCTCCGCCTGAGGGGACTCAACTAGGCCCGTGAGAAAGCCTGAGCCATCGATGCTCTCCTCGAGACTGACCGTTGCCTCCTGAAGCACATGGTATTGGCGGCCCGGAGATGCATGTCGTGGAGAATAGTGTTGGCTCACGAGTCCCTTGTTCTCGAAAATGAAGGCCAAAATGTCCCGGAACTCGCCGGTGGTGACATATTTCTCGCGTCCGTGGGCGTGATCAGAATCCTGCGCATTACTTGCCAGCTGTGGCGCCCAAGCACAACCTGACGCCCAGCGTAAGGATTGGCGGTGATTACAGTTCCGGGCTTGCTGCTTCTGGGCCGAGGGATATCTACAGGCCGTGGGTCAAGTGGTGTTGATGGCACTGCTGCTGTTGCCGATCGTGCCGAGGCTGGACGGGGCTGTACAAGGGATCCTCATCCATTATCCTATCAGTTGACTGACACTTGAGGGCTTTGCTCCCCTTGGAGGGCTTGGTGAGCGGGCGAGTATTTTTGTTGGCCTTGGCCATCGACAGCGGCGCAAAGTTGCTGTTGCGCAGCTCGTCGAGCATGCGAATGGCGACCGCCAGCGAGCTGGAAGACTGCGCCGCCTTGCTGATCCAGGATATCGTGCGGTCAAAAAGCAACCGCAGTTCCTCTTCATTCACAAGCGTGCCCAGGAATCGATCCCTGCAGCAGGCCGCCAGGACTAAGAGATTGCCCCATTGACTGTGGTGTATTAGCGCCGTCTCTCTGAAAATAAAAATCCCGAAAAGGGGGCTTACGCGATGGCCGTGCCGAAAAAGTTGGTCAACAGGAGCCTGTCGGTCCCGAGGTTGTGGAACGCCTTTGTACTCTCGATGAGCGCATTGATTCCGTCCTTGGCGAGCCCGACGATTTCCGGGCTGATATCTCCGTAGTTCTTGGTGTCCGCCGGGATAAATGGCGCATCGACCTTCTTGAGGTTGAATAAGTTGAGATGCGGGCTCGGCTTAGCTGATAAGCCATCCTCCAACTGACAAGAGAAGTCGAGAATCATCTTGACGAAGGGGCGCGTGCAGAGGACCTGGAAGTCCCAGTACTTTGCTCGGAGTCGAGCCGAGAGCATGTCGCCCGCCGGCGGATCGCGCTCCTCAAATTGGAACTTGCGGTGAAGCCAACTGGTGGACTCTGATTCGGGGTTCATCCGGATTTCGTTCCGCACCTCGTTGACAGAGACCTTGATGATGTCTTGCCCGTTGACGTCCACAGGCAAAGGTTCCTCGGAGTAGAAGGTTTTGCTGATATAGTTGAGCTTCTTCCGGATGTACACCTGTGCCATATAGCTGGTGGCCACGTGCTCTCCATAGTCGAAGACTGTCAGGTCGGGGGTGGGGTACGGGAGGAGTCCTTCATACGAAAGGATGCCGGATGGCGGCAGGCTCACCTCGACGACGATGTCACTAGAGGAAGTATCAGCAAAGCGTACTCGGTCTCTAGGCTATCCGCTGCTTACCTCTCCAACTGCACGCATGACCAAAAATTCATGAGCAGTAGATCATCCTTGCGCATTTTCCTGGGAGGCGGCACCGTCGTGTTGATCCCCATCAAGTAGTCGTGATTCTTCTGCAGACGCGGCAGGTCGCGGCGCATGTACACTTGAAGCGTCCAGGAAGCGTTGCTGATGTACTTGTGGCTCTGGACGACGTATCCAATCTGGCCATAGTAGAGAGCAATCAGAAGGTTTGCCTGGATGTGTTGAATAGTGATGGCGCCATCCTGGTTGCCCATGATGTCCGTGGCAGGTCCCAGGTACTCCAGCCCGGGGAAGCAGTCGTAGTTGCGCTTCTTTGACAGGCCCAATTTGGGCGGTTCGCCGTCCCCGGAGCTCTGCCACGACTGGCGCCTGCTGGGGCCGGAGTCATGCGGCGACAAGAACCCGAAAGGCTGTGGGTGTGCTGAGGACGATGTGTGAGCCGGCGTCGCGGAGTAGCCGTTGCGAACGATAGGCGAGCCGTAGGGCTTGGTCTCAGACGGAATGACGTCGGCAATCTTGCCCCCGTGCAGACTGAGCTTGCCCAGGGCGAGGGCGGCCAGGATGACGGCCGTCTCTATACTGCGGCTTGGCGCCCCGGGTCTCGAGCTCAGAGATGCTGGCTTTTCGGCTGCGTCGCTGGTCCGTTTCCGCTTGCCGATAGCGCTGTCCGAAGACGCGGCCGTGGAGGCAAAGGTCGCGTATCCGCTTGAGTTGGCTGATTTGGGCGTCCTGAGGGCTGTCTCTTCTAAGAGCTTTCTCGCGTATTTGCGCAGAGAACTCTTGTAGATAATTGGGTGCATACTGAGAACGTTGACCTCGCAGCTTTCAATGTACCTCATGACGGTATCCTCCATGTAGTCTGGCTGGACCCAGCTGCTCAGGGTTGAGCTGCTGTAGTTGGCCGAGGTCGGTAGATTCATGCTGCCGTGGATCTCGCCGCGACCGTAAAGCTTCGGGATACCCCTACGTTCCTCAATCCGCAGGGGAAAGTCGCCGGGGTGGATTTCTTCACGCTCCAGGAACTTCTGCGTCAGCGCCTTGATGGAGGGCCATGCCAGGAGTTGACCCGCCGAGGTGGTATGGTCATGGGGGATCGATGCTTCACCGGGCTGCACGTCAGGAAGGGGAGGCTCCGCGTCGTTGTCGTCATCGAAAGGTGTGCAGCCCGTGTCTAGCGTGTCGTCTTGTATAGAAACTTTCGAGGTCGTGCGCGACGAGACCGCTGGTGGCAGCGGCGTGGGCGACACGGATGTGTGCGATGCGGCCATCGACGAAGTCTTGCCGCCGTCGTTGCCCCTTCGTTCAGCCAGACCTCTCGAGCGTTCGAGGTTGTTGATCCTCTCGTGGAACGAGCTGAAGCCAGCCTCCACAATCCTTTTGAGATCACTTATGCCATTGAGAATGTCTGCCTGGGATTTGTCCGACCTGGAACGCGTGTCAGTGGGGTTGAGGTTCACTAGCGACAGGGGCGGGACGACGGACGGCTTGGGTAACGACTCTTTGTATACACACTCGGTGTCCTTCTCCCTGCACGTCTTACAGGGCTTCTGCTCATCGCATTTGGCCTTGAGCTGTCGGCAGTAGTCGCAAGCCTGTGGGAAGTGACTGTTAGGGAAGCCTGTCTCTGGGGGAGAGGGGCGAGAATTCTGTCAGTCCGTACCTGTGATGCCCTCGTGGCCTTCTTCTTCAAGTTGCTGTTGCCGTTGTAGGGCGTCGGAGCGTAGTTGGACTCGGACGGGGGTTGATATGGGTGCGGCTCGTAGGGAATCGGCTGAGGCGGCGGTGGCTGCTGCTGCTGCATCGGGGGCGGAGGAGGAGGGAAGTAGCCGGCGGAGACGGGCATGGGCGGGGGCCCGTCGAAGCTCATGTGTCGCCGGTCGTCTTGGTAGTGCGGAGGAGGAGGCGGCGGCGGGTGAGGGCCGCCACAGGGGATGTGCTGCGGCGGCTGCTGCTGCATCAAGGGCGGCGCGGGAATATTGCTCCTGTAGCCGGCGGCCACGGGCATGGGAGGGGGCCCGCCGAAGCGTATGTGTCGCGGGCCGTTCTGGTAGTGTGGAGCAGCAGCATGAGGAAGAACGACGGGTGCAGAGTAGCTCTGAGGCGGCGGGGGATGCTGCTGCGGTAGGCCGTCTGGCATGCCTTCCGCGGGCCGCGGGCCCAGAGGAGCTCCCTCAGGCGAGCGCGGGCTGCTTTGCTGGGACGTCTCTTCGGACATCTCCCTCTTTATGCCGGGTTCTCGCGGGGGCGGTGAGCAGCGCTGAGGAGGGCGCGCTAGCGATGAAGGCCGGCGATGACTGTTGTGGTCTTGAATGGGGTCATGAAGGCGGCGGTCGGTCGGGTATGCGACGGGATGCTGCTGAGGGAGAGGGTGTGGATGGTAATGCCCAGGGCCTTGCGCTCGCGATGTTGTCCACGGGCGACTCTCGCAGATTTTCAGACGCGGCCCCTTCTTTTCAGGTTGCTCGGGATCCATACTGGAGAGACAGTTACAAGGAAACGATGCACGGCTTTGCTCATGACGAAGGGGGCGGGGGAGCAAGTAATGCGTAAAGCTTCTCAAGACAGCTAGGAAACCAGCAGTACCTTGCTCGAGGCCTCGGAATGCCCAGTGGGTACAAGGCAAGGAGTAGATGACCATAGAGAGAGGCGTGCGGCGTGCCTTTACTCATAAGCTCAAGGGGGAGCTTCGCATCTCAATTGAGTGCAGCGGGGCGTTGAGACGTGGAATAAACTTGGAGAGGTCCTTCGACTTTGAATGAAAAGAGAGGAAAGCGAGATAGGACGAGCCTGTCGTCACGTGGGTTGAGGCGTAGCAGGGGGGGGTGCAGTGGGTGGAGGACCACCGGAGCTGCCGAGCAAGCGCGAGTTTGGCCGTGGGTGGGCAATTGGACCAACATCATGTGTGTCGACGCTGATTGGCTGTTGCCGCTAGCACATGGGAAAAGGAACGATGCATGATGCAGGGCACGAGGCGCGAACCAAGTCTCGCCCACTCCTGAGGGCTTGCGCCTCGGCATGGCGCTGACGATCGACGTCGTTTTGGTGGGAAGCTGTGACGGGAGGGTCCTGTCCCTTGCCTCGTTCATGGATGGTGTAGATTGGCGGCAGCAGGTAGTGTCTTGACCCCCTGACGGAGACCAGGAGGTCGTACGTTGCAGGACTGCTTAGGCTGCTAGGTGGTCGTGGGAGTACAGGGCTGAGGTTGGTGGAGACTGGCGAGAAACGGCGTCGGCGAGCTTGGTTCCAGACGTCATGTGGAAACATCAAGGCAATGAAGGGGGTCAGAAGCTCGGTGTGCCCGGTTTGGTCGACTGAGCGAGAGAGGGGCGTCTCCGTCACCCTGCTCTAAGCGGTTCAATCCCGCTGCGCGAGCTTGCCAAGCCCATCGTACTCTGTCATGGGGGAGAGCGCAGGGAGCTCGAAAAAGGGAGTCACACTTTGCACAGCACCTGACCGCGTGCAGCAGAAACAGCAGGCACGGCGTGCAAGCCTATCTGATTCTGGTGGGGAGGGCGTCAATGCCTTGGTTGATGGTCGCACGGAAGATGGTCTCTGCTTTCCCATACGCTTCTTCCCCATTTATTCTCAAGTTTAATAGCCGTACGTATAGGTTCCTGAACCAAACGAGTTGGGCCAGGAGGCTTGGTAACCTACAACTCCACTCCTGTGGGGCGAGCTGTTGCTGCAGATGACCAACTTGGCCTTGCCCAGGCGCCGTTCGCTGACTCGGCGGTCCCGTCCACGACCCTTGATGCCCTTGTTGCTGTTCTTGTATATGTCTTGGAAGTAGGTGATGAGTTCTTGCTCAGCGAAGGTCAGAGTCTCCTTGTCGGAGAGAGACATGATCCAGTCGGCAATCTTGTGGATGGTCGTGGTGTGGTACTTGTTCTGGTGGTTCTGCATCACAAGTTAGGCTGGGTTTCGTGGAGGGCAGATGTGTAGAAGCCATACCTTCAGGTTGCCCCGGTTGGTGAAGCATTTGTGACACTCCTCAAGCTTGCACTCGAAGGGCTTGATCTTGTTGTGGGTGGACATGTGTGCCTTTAGGTTGCCCCGCTGGGCGAATGCAAAGTCACAGTTGGGGCACTTGAAGGGGCGCTCGCCGGTGTGGAGGCGACGGTGAGTTTTGAGGTTTCCGGGCTGGGAGAAGGACCTGTTGCAGCCAGGGTAGTCACAGGCCTTTTCAGTGTTAGCGGGCCGTCGTGTCGGCGGGCGTGGGCAAACATACAAAGGGCTTCTCTCCGGTGTGAGCTCGCTCGTGCGTCGACAGGTGGGCTCTCTGGCTGAAGCTCTTGTTGCACATTTCGAAGCGGCAGCGGTACTTCTTCACCTTGTCAGCGCTGGAAGTGGACTCGGCTGAGGACTACATAGTTTGGTCAGCTGGTGATGAGCAGTAACGGCAAGAAGAGAATGACTAACCCCGGCGGTGGAAGGGTCAGGCGCGACGCTGTCGTCCGTGGAAGACTGGGCGCAGGAGGACGGGTCATCAGAGCCGCTTTCCCGGGGCTTCTTCTCCTGGAGGGCCTTCATCATGACATCTATGGGGGTGTTGAAGACGACTTCCTCCTCGGAAACGGGCTTGTTGTACGTGATGGTCTTGGCCTTCTTGGGGTCGGGGATGCTGCTCCGAGACCCCTCGCTCTTAATGGATGGACTCATCTGACGATCATCGTGGATGGGGAGGTGTTGGCTTGAGAAGAAGCGTTGCCGGGCCATATCGTGGTGGTGACCTGAGGGGAGCAGGGACCGCTGAGCCTGGGGGTTGTACCGAGCATACGGCATGGAGACGGGCTGGACGGGCTGCTCGTACTGCAGGTAGTGGTAGTTGCCGAAGCTCATGTCCCGAGGTGGCATCGAGGGTAAGGCGTACTGATGTCCGTCAACATACTGAGTTGCGAGAGTGGGCTGGACAAGAGGGGCCGAGGACACGATGCGAGGGTCGTACTGGTAGTACTCAGAGTGAGGGGCCTCCTGCTGAGGCCAGTTGCCCCAGCTGGCGTTGACGGGCGAGTGTGACATGGTTGATGAGGTTGTGGCTGAATTACTGGTGGAGGTGATGGGGCAGTCGTCACACTGACTTTCGAAGTCAAAGAAGCGTAGTAAACGAGCCGAGGCAGTGATGTGTGACGAGAACGCCAGATGGGACACGGGAAGCAAACCGAGTCTTGAAGGATCTGATGTTCGAAATGGTGTTTGTATGGTCAGTGAGGAGCTCTGGGCCGGGAAGAAAAGCATCTCGTGAGATAATGGCACTGGTAGATACTTATGTACCCAAGCAGAAGGCGACGACCGGTCCGGCGACGGCCCATGATACAAGCCGACCCTTGAATGAGATCTCAACTCATCTTTCAGCCCAGGCGGCCCCAGCACCATGCATCTATCTGGCGGCGCCCAGCGGAGCAGCAGAAGCAATATGGCGCTTCAGGACATGCCGATGGACAAAAAGGAGGCAGCGGGTTTTGTTGCGGTCGAGGACCAAGAAGTGTGTGTGGGTGTGTGTGGAGGTGTGACTGACCTGAACGGGAGACGGGGGGTGCATTAAGAGGTGGTGGAGGAGGTCGCCCCCACGGACGCCCGTGCAGTGGCTGGACGAGTCAACCACCATCACGCAAGGGCTCAGAACACCGGATCGGGGAATCTATTCACCACCTCGACGTGCTGAGGCGAATGGACCTTGCGGTTCAGCTCCACGCATCCCTAATCCACCTCCTCGTCATCTACCTACCTACCTCTGTGTTGGCGGCCATCATGCGAGGCCAACAACCCATCGTCGGCCTTCGGCCTCCCACTTGTCTACTCCCGCCATCGCCCATCACCTCGTCCACGCAACCGAGAGCCGGCCTCTTTCCTAGCCGCGGCTGCCGATTGAATCTGTTTCCACAGCCATGTGGCCTACCCTACTACTATCGGCATGGTAACCCCCCTTTCCGTGGGTTGTTGCCGCCGCGCTCTTCCCACCTGGAGGTGGTCGGGGTTCTCAGCGTCTGTCGTCATGCCACTCGAACCAGCGTCCTCACTCTCCTCGCCGGAACCCGTGGAATTCCTTTTGGTGAGGCGTCGGGTACTGGCGCCCTCACAGAACAGGGGTGGGAGCAGGCACGCAAGCTTGGAGAGCTGTGGGCGAAGGACCAGCCACATCTTTTCAGGTCTCCAGACCAGGTGTCCGTCTGCGCAACGCCAGTGCCACGGACCATCGAATCCGCCAAGGCTTTCTATACCGGCGCCTTCCCTGGCGCGACCGTCCCCGCTGTTGATCTGGTTTATAACCTGAAGCCCCGACACCCCTATCTGGAACATCTCCGCGATACGTTCAGACGGGAAGACAGGACCTCCGGCAGGCCGTGGGCCTGCCTAGCCATCCAGGCTTGGGACACCATAGAGTCTCTTTGCGCCAACGGCCTCCACAAACACCTGCCCCCGATGGTATGGCATCCGTGGGTGGTCGTCACCATCCAGCGCGCCGCTCATCGCGAAGCGACCCGGCCGTATACGGATCCCGAGGCCCTTCGGCTTGCCGCAGGGCCCGTAATGAGTTTTCTCGCTGACAACCTGCACGCCATGTACCGGAAGTACAACGAAGAGCAGATACCTCAGTTCGTGCTATTTGTCGGCCACGACTGGAATCTTGATGCCATCCAGTGGGTGTTGAAGACGCCATCGGGGGCATGGCAAAGGCACATGGACCCCCAGTCTCTGCAAATTAAGGTCCTGCGCGGTGGCGGAAACTTCTTCATTTCCGTCTCAGTGAACGGGAGTCCAGTCGTCATCCCCGGGTGTGCGCCGGCCGTCGGCAAAGGTCCAGCCGTCCATGAACTGGTACGCTCTCCTCGACTCGGTCTGTTCTCAGCTCTAACACATGCAGCACGACGCCCTCCGGTGCATGAACGCATTCAAGTCCGACGAGACGCCGCCCTCCCTGCCTCTTCCAGGCCGGCGCCCACTATGACGCCATCGTCCGACATGCTCTCCTGCTGCCTCCCCAGGAGCGCATGGTCCGAGAGCAGCAGTCGGCAGGTCTTCCCCCTTGAGGTAGCTGAATAATCCTGGCTCTGTTACACAGATAGAGGCATTCAATCACGAGCATCAGGACAGCCTTGCGCGCTGGCTGCTCTTGCGGCCCGTGTTACGATCTTTGTCGAGTGGCACCCAGGTACAGCCTGATGCCACCACGGGAGAGGTTCGGGATTCATCACAATTTTAGGCGCGATTTAGTAATGGAAGACTCCAAGGCCAGCGTCTCACCGCCACCTGCAGTAGCCAGGATTCCATGACTGAACGCCGTCATGTCGGGCACCCATGACTGTCCGTGAGTCACCAACAAGGCTTCTCATCATCGCTCACCGACTCGGCCAGATATGCGACCAAAGGACTAACCCTCTGCGCCTCGCCGCCGCGGCAAGGGGAGGGCGGACACAAATTACAGGCAGCAAGGCTGCGCTGCGTTGGCTCTTCGGAGCGCTCATGCAGCGGAAGGGAGACCGGGGTCCCGGGCTGGTTGCCTTGCAAGGGGGTGTTGTGTGACCGGCGGGCGAACCAGAGAAGGCAAATGTAAATTTCTTCCACTTCATCTCGAGAATGAACAGTATAAGAACAGTCGTTGACAGTCGTCGGCATCTCCTTCAACGTAGACAGCTCCTTTTTCGAGTCACCAGACCCCTGCACAACACCATGGCGCAGAACTACTGTCTGTACTGCATACACTTGAGAGAAGCTGATGAAAGGAAAAGTAGGGAGGCTGCCAGGACGCGCTCTCCCGCTGATCGCGAGGAAACCACAAGCCCCAGCCCTGCCATGGCAGCAGCACTTACGGTAAGCTAAGCCCCCTGAGGAGTCTTGATCGCCCTAATCAGATTCTAGCATCCTGGGACTGGGACGCCAGCTGGTTCAGCCATTACAGGACAAGATCCTCCTGGGACTCTTTCAGCGGTTCATAACATTGGCGGCGACCATGGTACGAATGTTGAGCTCGTCACGCAGAGCTCAGAACGACACCATGGCGCATCTGGCTTCTGGGGGGTCGTCATGGAGGCACGACCTGGTGGTCTCGCCCCCCCGGCCTGCAGAATGTGCAGAATGTCGACAACGCAATTTGAGGTTCTGCCGTGACCGTCGGGGCAAGACATTCATCACATGGAACGCGTGGTTTTCCAGTCCATGCCAGCATTGCGCTGTACAATTCTTTGCAAGCTCAATCTACCCCCAAAAACACACTTTGTGATTCACCATCCTTTGGAATGATAGCCGCTGAAAGGGTTGCACTGGAAGTACTGGTTGTCGGGGTCGGCCTTCTCACCCATCTTGTTCATGTGTACCTTCTCGGGATACTGCTTCAGGTTGGCGACGTCGTGCGACGTGTGCCTCCGCCTCGTGACGGCGTTGGCGGTGGACGACTTTTGCTTCCGCTCGTTGAGGACGTTGCGGCGGAGAGATTCGGTGAGCTCGGTCGACAGCATGTTGCGCCTGGTCGTCCGGGGCGACAGCGCAGCCTGAAGGTGGCGGCGCCTGGCGGTCGCGAGGATGGGCTGGGGTTGGGCCACGGACTGGAGCACCTCGGTGGTGGGCTTGAGCGGCGACGAGCGCGCACTTCGCTTCATCACGAGCGGGGCCTGAGCGAGTGCGGGGCGAGAGCGGTGGATCGTCGAGGTGGATTCAGATGCGACGTTTGTGAGTCTCGTTGCTCCGTCGTTTTGGGCGAGCATCAGTGTGATGAGAGAAGTGCCAGATATCAAATTGGCATTTGAGTCGACACGCTTGAAGTCAGTCTTCTCGTCGATACTCGACTCGTTGCTGTCATTGATCGAGTCCTCCCAGTCGGACGAGTCGTCGTCGTCGTCGATGGCACTTTCGTCCACGAAGTCCGTCTCCGAGTCGTCGCCAACGGCGGCGTCGTTGTTGATCGTGCGAACTTTGACCTTGTTGCTGAAAGAGATTTGCTTCTTCTGCACGTTCAGGAGTCCTTTGGGCTTGGGAGATGCGAGGGCGCTCTTTACAGAGCTGCCTTCCTCCTCTGTCGAGCAGCCGAGGCGGAACATCTTGGAGCGCTTGGCCAGGGGCGCGGGTGCTGCCCGTGCGTTGTCCGGGCTCTGGTCGTGCTCGCTCGACGAGTATGAGCCGCCCATGACGAAGAGGGCCGGCTTCTTCGAGGTGACCAGCTTCGCGGCAGGCTCCCAGGTCGGTTCTGGGACAATGGATGGGACACTCCACGGCGTCTCGATGACTGTTTGCAGCTGCGAAGGCCTGAAGCCGCGAACAACGGTAGTCCGCGGGCACATCTCGGGCGGAGAGGTCTCTTGGGAGGGCTTGTCCTGCTCCTCCTCGGTCTTGCATGGCGACTCGGTGGTGGTCGAGCCGGACCGCTCATAGCTGGGAAGGGAGCTGGAAGAGGACTTCTGGAAAGGGGTGTATGGCGAGGCGACCCGAGGGCGGAGAGCCGACAGAGGCTGCTTCTCTTTGACGATGGAAACGACAATTTTCTCAAAGTCGTCGGCGGTAATATGCCGTTCCCTGCCTCGGCTTCGTTTGCTGGCACACGAGTCCTGCCTCGCGATACGGGGGCGGACCACGTCCATGTCGGACCCTTCAGGCGAGAGGTCGACTGCCTCGTCATCGACGATTGAGTCGACACTGCCAGACAGGCCGGGTATCTCAAGCTTACTGCAGTCTGGGGTGTGGTGTGGTATTTCCCTTGGCAGGCTTGTGGCTGCCGACGAGGTCCTGTCTTCCGAAGCACAGCAGAAGGTCTCGCGGTTCCACAGACGCCAGCTGATGTTTTCGAGTCGGCGGCCTTGCTCGACAGATTCTGCGCAGCGGGCAAATACTTCAGGAAGCCCACATGTCAGCGCAAGTGTCTCGGGAACGCCCATCCAGGGCGGCACCGGCTTCAAGGCGTACCTGTCCACATGCTGAAAAGATTCTGCGGGTTTGTAGTGTCAACCTTGTGGAGGATGTTGGTGTCCACGGTCAGGACGTGGTGGTCGAGCGGGAAGGGCATCGTCCCACAGACGGATGCTCGGAGAACGAGCAGGGCGGCGGTGTTTTCGGGGAATGTCGGATGGCAATGGACAGGCAATGGACCTCTGTGAACTTTGACTCTTGGAGGACATCCGTTAGTGATGGTTGATCATTGCGCTTCGCTGAGACCTCACCTCTACACGTGCTACCGGGCACGCTCTTTGGAGTCTGAATATCGACCTTGTTCCTCGCGCCTGTGGTCGGGGGTAGCACTTGAGCAGGCAGGACTCTGGATGCATGCCAGCTCTGGTCCTCAACACTACCACTGTACTACGTCCCTCATGCGCTGCATCACCCTGACCACGTTGGCACCCCACGCATCCAGATGGCGGATCGCCCCGCAACCCCGTGTTCAGACCAGGCCGCTGGCGCCAGCACTAGTGCAACGGCACGCCAGGTACAGGTCCCCGAGTGCTAGGGCCCGCCCGCGGCCCCCGACACTGCGTCAGTTGGCGTCTTATCTCGTTCCAGGCCGCTGCGCCCGCCAATCGGGCAGGTGGGACAGGGCATGCGCCCAGCTCGGAGAAGCAGCCCCCCGATGCACCTGCGGAGTGCCATCAGGGCCGATCGCTCTTTGGCGGCAACCGCCCGGCCATCATCCTGCCATGGCGTGACACCGCGCGTGTGCAGGGATGCGTCCAGCACGCGCCATCGCCTGTGGGCACGTCGCCGCTAGCTCGCCTCGACCGGTCTCCGCCCTCCAACAATGCATCGAGAGAGCAGGCCACGACGCGTCGCGCTGACGTACCGCGCTCCTCGCGGAAGGTACTCATTAAATGTGCAGCGATTGTGCAGAGCCCAGACAGCTGTTGTGCGCCTGCAGCGGTGGGCGGATGCACCGCACGGCATGATGCACGATGCATCTCGTTGCCTTTTTCTGCATCATCGCACCAAAGTGCAAGCGTTCGTACCCGCTTCTAGGCCATGAACCACCTGATCCTAGGCAGCTTGTTGCGCATGAACCGCCAGAGACATCATTTGTTTATTTCCCGGTCACCTAAGACGTAAAAGTGCACATACTCAGGCCACGAGTGAGCTCACGCTCCTTCCTGGCGTGTTCCCAAAATCCGGCCTTCTTCTTTGCCCGGCATACGTCTTCAGCGTGCTGAAACCTTTTAGCCTTTTTCTTCCAGGCCTCTTCCAGTCTCTCAAGGGCGTCGAGTATTTCTGCGTCGATGTCCTCGTCGATGTTCTCGTCCCGATCTTTGTTGTCGGCGTTCCACTTTTCGACAGCGCACCATAGGTGATACTATAACGTCAGCGTGGGTGATCGATGAGCAGGACAAGTTTGGCTCACCACTGCGAGTTCAACCCTGATCGAGGTGTCCAGGTCCGGACTGTAGTCCTTGCGTTTATCGGGGTCCCAAGACACCTCTCCAAAGAGTTTCCAGCATTCTGATAGCGTGGCGAACGTGTCGCTGCCCAACAAATCTCTCAGTCTGTCATCAAGGGTCAAGCCAAAGCAGTCTATGAGTTTCTCCACGTTGCGTCGATCTGTATCGGTTTTTGAGGGCTCTCGGGCGTAAGGCGAAAAGCGATTTGGAGCACGGGTCCTATCTGGGCGGCGGGCAATCGCCATCTTGGGCGGTCTGGAGAGTTTGCCGAGCGCAATGCAAGATACGATCGGCTCCCTTATAAGAAAAGGCAGGAGCGCCGTGTCATGTGACGCCAGGCCAGGGCATCAGGGCGCACCGCTCTTCATCTCCGCCGGCCGGACCAGGGATGGCAGATGTGACGGTCTGGTCGCCATCGCCTAGCTCATTACGCGGCGACGCCGTCACAGCGCCAAAACCCGGATTGACGCAAACATCGCTTGTTCATTCAAAGACTAGTCCTTCACAGTCCAACCGTCTGCTTGTTGTTCCTCTGAATCAGATGGTCCCACGGCTGAATCACGCGCGGCTTGCAATGCGAACACTGCTCGTCCCCCCTGTACTCGTAGTGCGCCACGCTCAGCGGGCAGCGCATCTCCGTTTTGAGGTACACAGAGCACCACCGAGCCACGATCCACCGGAAGTGGCCGCAATGAAACTCTCTCTGGATGTAATCACACATGCTGCCGTCGTCAGCGGATGTATCGGTGGGAGTCAAGCATACTCACGCTGCGGTGCTTGAAGCGAATCTGATGCGGTTCTGGAGTATGTATGAGGGAAGTTGCCTGAGGAGAACGATGGTGCGCGGCCCGGCGGGTTGACATGAGGGTGCATAGTACCAAGGGCTGGATATTGCAGGCGGTTGAGACACCACCCCTGACGAGCGGAACATTACATCGGGTTGCCTCGGCGGGCAAAATGCGAGCGATGGTGGGGTGAGCATACATGGCAGGAAATTGCTGTGGCATTCCAGCGTCTCAAGCAGGCCTCAATTTGGATGAGGCAATTGACCATAACCGGACTAGAAGATCTTCCACAGACTCACGGGCTGAGCTAATCCCGTACCTGTTGTCGTCAGAAAATGAGAGCGCGGGGGTGGTGGTTGGGGGGGTCTTCTGATCAAGTTGCCGGGGGGGTCAAGCCTAAACTTCAAGTGGGTGAGGCAGTTGACCATATCGGGATAAGCGTGAGAACCCTTGTCCAAGTCCCAGGGTGTGTCACGATGAAAAGGACAGGACCGACTACTCTATATCTGGGTGAGGCAATTAACCGAATTGAGACTAGCGAGCCTGGTCCCTTTGACCGCAATTTGTCAGCAGCGATATTCCCATCCTGCCTTCAGGAAGGCGGTCTGTGCCGTCCGGGGCAGAACTGAAAACACCACAACGAACCGCGCTGCCGTCACCGCGACATGCGCGCCGACCAACGATGTCATTCCATTCCTTCGCAGCGACGCCTACGAGCACACAAAACCAGTTCCAATTTCAAATATCGACCCTCGAAACGAGATTCGTCAAAGCACCGAGGACGAAATGGTCAATCCAGGACCAGCTACCGAAGACGAAGGAAGATCGCGACCGCCGACTAGAGAACTTGGGCGTGCAGTCCCAGGACGGCATTCTGGCTGGAATCAAACGCATCGTTGATTTGGCTTGCAAAGGCACTTGGTCCAATCTCCCCGACGGCTTCGAATCCTACTTGGTGGGCGCTGTCTTCTTTGGGCGTAAAGCCGTGGACCCTGCCTTCCGTCAAAATGACCCTGACATCGAGGAGGTTGGCTACGCGTCACGGTGTGCCTACATCCGAGCCGTCAGTTGGCTGGCTCGATGTCATGAACAAATCATCGAACGTCGCTTGGGATTGGAGGTTCTCATTCATGGTACGTGTCCGAGAGAGTGCTCAAGAACTCAATCTAAGTCTATCACAGCGCCTATCTGCATAACCCGCGCCGTGCGGCTCTCCAAAAAGAGACCCGAGGACTTTTTGAACACGTACCCCGTCCTTACTTGGGAGAGAATTGAAGAACACAACAACTTCAACATCCCCTTACTCGTTCTCCTCACCTACGGAGCCCCGTCTCACGACAACTACAACACCGTCAGCCAGTTTTTCAAGACTCCTTTCACATGGGAAATGTTCCGTGACTGGCACTGCTCATACATTTCAGGGGTTTTGGTATCCGTGACTGGCAAGGACGATACAGCGCCACAGCAGCATGACGAGAGTGCAGTCTTTCGGCACAACGTGAGCCCAGACGGGGCCTTAACGGGCGGTAAAAACATGCACGAGCACGACATAATACGTCCAGTCGCGGAAGGACTTCACAGAAACATGGCGGGCTCCGACGTCGTCGGCTTTCAAGGCAACACAACCTCTCGTCAATGCTCCGGCGACTTTCCAGCTGAGATGGACCCCACGATCCAACGGAACATACCGTTGCTCCCGGACTTCACTAATGCGTTCGCTCCAACGGGCGATCCAAGCGTTATGCTGGCGTCCACTCGCAAAGACATGCCTACGATGGAGAAGAATACGACGGATTTGCAGATCATCAGAGGTATCCAGGCACAGCTTCTTTGGTAACCTTAATCATCATGAACGTCAGGTCTTCCTTAATGCCCCCAAACAAAAGAGATTCTTGAGGCTCATGCAATTGAAATGCCACACCCAACCTCCATTCGGCAGTCCATGGCTCTGTAGACTTCAAGTAAAGAATTTTGTCGATCCTATCCATAGGGATCAGGAAGCATATCATCCCGGCGGGCAATGACAGCCAGCACCCCGCCTGGAGAGTGAGCACTGTCTTTTCCAACCGGAGCCTTGCTCCTTCTCCGCTCCAGTCTTTGATATGGTCGCGCTAATCGGTCAGCTTTGCCGTCCATCGTAGGCTGCGTATCACTCACGCGATCTTTTAAGACCTCAGCCCAGGATCTCTGGTGTTGCTCAGTCCACTCGTACTGGTCGCCCTTGGCACCAATATCGTGAAGAGAGTCATCGAGTATGGCGGGTAGCCGACATTTGAAGATGAGGTCTACGCCTGCCGCCCTAGCAAGCTCTTCCAACCTCGAAGGAGAGAAGTGATCAAATGCCGTGGGCATGTCTGAAGCCCTGCATTCCAAAATTTGGTATGAGTCAGAGGGGCTGCGGAGAGGAGGAATTCTGCCGTTAGGAGTTTGGAGCCGAGTCTATGTTCAACGACAAGTGGATAACAATGATTGGACAACAGGCAGTGACCAAAGACAGCCGATTGATTGGTTCTCAGAATGAGGGATCTTATCGCTATCTTTGCTATCTTATCTATATCACATGACGGGACCGCACCACCAAGTTTGATCTACATCATTCAGCTGCTCCAAGTTAGCAAGTTGACCATGAGGCTTAAGCGAGGCAGCTCTTTACATCTCGACGGTCTCAACCGTACCGGGAATGTCGGCTGCTGATGTTGTCCCGCCCTGAGTGTCTGGGATGGGAGCAGGTTGCGGTGCTGTTGTGGGTTCATGTTCAGACATGTTGGATTTTGAGGGTGTGTTGGCGGGGATTTTCGAGGTGGCTCCAGGAATAATCAGCGTAGATCCAAAGCAATGACCATGGCATGGCTTCATCGTCAACAACTTACCAGGACCTGTTGTATTTCCACAGTAGCACAGCGGCAGAAGATGTCAGAGCACGGTGCGGATTTGGTAACAAGCTGCCAGGGAAAGAGCCGCTCTTATACTTCTGCGTGAGCGGTTCAACAATACCAGAATGTGCCGGTATGTCAGGAGACTCAAGCTTCTGGTCGCCCCCTCATTCATGGCCCGCATCATCAGGCGCAAGAGCCTTGGTTGCTTCACACCATTTCGGCCACCGATACTGACCTGGGGTTTTCTCAAGTTGGAAGTCCAAGATGTGACATTGGCCAATACCTGCCGCAGAGAGATCGGGGCTGGGGCATGGGTCGGGTACCGTTCTCACCATGCATTGCTGCTCGGCCGGCTCACCGGCCGCAGACATGTCTCCAACATGCATCCAAAGAGACCGGGCGAGTGGAGAGACGCTGGCAGCCACGTCAAGCCTCAAGGAGTCTTGCACACATGCGGCTTTGCCCCGGCCCCTGCTATGGCCCGTACGGATACCGGTACTTTGCTCCGTCTTTTTTCTTCCAGCCGGCGTCTGGCGACAAGTACACAGCCTGCTGCTGCCCAGGGCATCTCGATAAACATCAGCACCAATATGAGCTGGCTCACCATGCAAGCAGACGGATGGCCAGCAAACAGGGGAGACCCCTTGTTGCGATCACCAACCATGCGTTGTCTGTGCAGCCTCATCGCGGGCGTGCGTCCGAGTGCCCGCTTCCAAGGTCATTCGTCTGGTCGCTCCCCGGCCGCAGGTATATTCCTGGCCTGCGACTTAGAGGACTCCCCGATAGACGGATACTGCAGCCTCATCATGCAGGCACAAGAAGCTCATGCGGGCTTTGCCCCGGCTGTTTTCCCTGACGTGGCCCAACAGAGGCCGGTACTTCGCCGGTCTACTCTTTTCAAGGTCTTCAATTGACGTCCACTGAGCCTAAGACTAGAAGTAGTAGCCAACGAGTATGCCTGGAGTTTCTGCTGGGCACATCACCGAAGCTGAGATGGTACCCGTTGCGGCCTATGCTCCGTCGCAGACAAGAGATGTTTCTAGCTGATGCCGAAGAGTGATGTCGAGAAGGGATGTCGAGAAGGGATGTCGAGAAGGGATGTCGAGAAGGGATGTCGAGAAGGGATGTCGAGAAGGGATGTCGAGAAGGGATGTCGAGAAGGGATGTCGAGAAGGGATGTCGAGAAGGGATGTCGAGAAAGGATGTCGAGAAGGGATGTCGAGAAGGGATGTCGAGAAAGGATGTCGAGAAGGGATGTCGAGAAGGGATGTCGAGAAGGGATGTCGAGAGAGGGTGTCGAGAGGGGGTGTCGAGAGGGGGATGTCGATGGGGGATGTCGGGAGGGGGGACTTCACGGGGGGATGTCAAGCAGGGCCGATAAGGGGGTTGACGAGGGGACGCTGGTGATTGGCTGGATGGTAATTTAGAGCGCACATGCACCTCACCATCTTCTACGCATATGATTCGCCGATTGCGGTAGTGCGCGGCACTTAGTTGACTGATCCCCGACTTCCCCGTTCGACATCCCCCCTCGGCATCCCCCTCGGCATTCCCCCTCGACATCCCCCTTCGACATCCCCTCTTGACTTCCCCTCTCGACTTCCCACCTCGACACCCATCCATCCCCTACACTAATTCCATTCTACCTTCGCCCCCTTCCCTTCCCCGGAGACACCATCCCTTGACTTTATCACATATGACACCAAGATGGAAGCTTGAGGACGTGGGTCTCTTTTGCCTGAAAGATTCGGTACCAGAGGCTCAAGCCAAACTCGATGCCGCCAATCGGTTTCAATTGATTCGAGCTGCTGTCAGTGCAGAAGAGTCCCTACTCTGCAAGCTTACCAGTCATGGATTCAGCAAGCGACCTGGGAAGGTCGCGCTGTTCAGGAACAATTTGGCACGTCTGCTTGCCAGTAAGAACGACATTTTACTGCCCCTCCTTTACAACAGAACGGAAAATACCGTGGAAAAATTAATCCTAGGATTATCTGGCCTGACGCAGTCTCATCGCCTCACTCTGCAGGAGTATGGAATGGTCGAATTCTTCCGGATGTGGTTTCATCAACGCCCAACGTTTACAATTCCCATCGATGGGATGCGAAGGTTCATTACACTCTTCGATGACGCGCTTGAAGCGGATGTCAACGACCGCCGCGAGTCATTGCGCACGCTTTTGTCAACGTCCCGAGCATACCAAGTCTACGAAGCAGGAAAGGAGATGAGGAAACCATCTCAGAAGAAGCGTCAGGGCACTGCTGAGCCTACACTCTCAGAAGAGGGACCGCCTCGGAAGAAAGCTAGAGTGGACGAGACTGCATCAACTGCGACAGAGGCATCCAGCACTCCATCGCACTTTCTCGAACTACCCGTGCTCATTTCCAAGCCCGTTCCTCCAGAGCCGCTAACTACCGACTCGGGTAAGTCCACTGTCATCTATTTCATCGCAAAGTTGACCCTCTCTAGGCAACGGACCCCTGTCAGGATCATGGATCCTGCAAAACCCGTTGGTTTGTAACGTCACTGAAGGCCTGCATGCCATGGCTTATGCGGTCGAGTGGCTGGAACAGAGACCCGGCAACTCAGTGCAGCAAACTGGCCGTGTAACTGCATTCGTTCCTGATGGGGCGGGAGATGTGACTGTACACGCTAGAATCAGGCGGGACTTTGGATTGGAAGTAATTAGGACCATGAAGTTCAGGGATTCGGAATGGGAACAGCTTTCACTTTAACCATACACCTCTCGAGTCAAACACCCAAACAGTCCCGCCTTTTGTGATGTCCCGACCCTCCTCGCCCATATCAGTACCTGACCAGGTCGTAACACCTTCAGGATCACGAATCTGGATCATCAAAGCCTTCCCATAAGCTTTCTTTTGATCCTCAACTTTGAGAGCAACCTCCCCCTCAAACTTCTCAGAGATTCCTTTGAGGGCATTGTCGCCAGTAGCCATGGCGTTTGATCGGTGAAAACGAGGTGGCGGCCTGGATAGCAGTCAGTGTCGGCAGTTGCGGTTCCATGTGTTTGTTAAAACCGACTATCCACAGAGATTTCCGAAGAATACGCTTATCGGGCAGATGGCTGGTTTCTTTTGCAGGCTTGGGGGTTTGCAGTGCGTTGATTTCGTGTTCGAGAAGCGACGAGCTGTACACAATGTGGTGTCAGGAGGGGTTGTAGGTGAGGTGGAGGGTGCGGGGCTTCATATACACACTTGGGCAGCGATACTGCGGTCGTACGGGATCAGGCGCCTGAAGATCGTGGGATAAGAGATGGCAGGATCATGGTGACGGAGATCAGGGCTCGAGTGAGGCCACGGTCGCTATGCCAGGATGCCGCCTTCAGAGAGCAAAAGCGTCGCAAGGAGGGTACAATGCGCAAATTCTGCGGCCTGGCCTGGCTCGGGCGACGACGACGTGCCACCATTCGGCTAATCATCGGCGGGCAAAGGCCAGTCATACTCGATCTTCAGGGGCATGTGCAATGACACGTGACTGGCAGGGGAGGGGCTGGTGCCCAACCACGGAAGCTGGTACCCTGTGGAACCTCCTGCTAGCGCCATGGACACCCCTCGCGCGTGACAGCCTTTTGGCAGAACGAGCGGGATGCACTTGCACCCAGAGGTTGCTAGCTATGATTGGGGCACTGCTGGCTGTCCGGAGATGTCGCATCATGCACGAGTGCCTGCTCACCAGATTCATGAGTGCTGATTGCGGGTCTCACGGCGTCTTCATCAGCTGTTGTGGCGGCGGCGTCTCGAGATTTGAAGCAAGCTGCGACCATCGCTCCATGCTGAACTTGACGTGTCGCCCCGTTTGCACGCTTGGCTTCTTCGCGACGAAACCAGTCACAGCAACAGGGTCGGCGGCCGGAGACGTGGAGGGTCTCTTGCCAATCGATCTATGGAGACCCCACCAAGTGGAGCAATTGCGTGAGACGTCTTCGGGATTGTTGGGGTCCATTGGTGGCCTACCGATGGAAGTGATCATTCTTACTGTGGCTGACAACCAGCCACACGTAAAACTCTTCTCGGGGACCTCACGCGGCCATCCGAGGTGGCCTGCCAGCCTGAGAAGCGTTGCCGAAAGCCTGGACTTCCAATTCCACCGATTTTGTCAGAGCAAACTGAAGTCTCGCCACCAGATGCGCTCCTCGATCCCGAACGAGTAATGCCATGTCAGGCCGACCGGTCGTGGTGTCCCTCTGTTGCACCCTGTCCATGTTTCTACGAAAGTCGCGAGTCAGACCATTCCCGACAGTCAACGACGAAACCGTTAGTTTACGGCTCGCGCGCCTGGGCGGGCTCCCCCACGGCCTGGATGCAGACGGCCCTGCGCCACAGCGGCGCACCGGCCACCTCGACATCCAAGACAGATCAGCAACATCCGAGGTACCGTGAGGCGCCCCCATGCGGACATAAAGGCGCTGGCACTCGCATCAAGAGAGCGGTCCTGCGACCATACATATGGCGGCCTTCCATTTCTGGCTGCTGGTTCCGTCCGTTTCTCATCAACATCTGCGGCAATGGACAGTGTGCATGTCGGGCGGCGACCCGTGGAGACATGCCATTCAATCTCTGAAGCCAGGGAAGAGCAGAAGTGTTGCCAGGCCCGAGGGACTTGCTGCGGTACTTCGCAACAAAGTTGGGCCTTGAAGCGGTCCTGCGTGTCGGGCGTGTACGCTTGGAGCCATGCGGCACGCATCCCACGGGCCGTGCACCTGGGGTCGAGAGTTGGTCCAGTTGATATTGGCCAACAGCCAGTGGAGGCGGTCGGCTCCGGTGCATCCCTACGTTTCACGGCTACTTATCGGCACATTCTGTGCGGCTGTGGCTGGGCTGTCCGCCTTCGTCACCTCGTCTGTAGGAAAAGAAGGCACAACACAAAACCGTGTAGATGGCAAGATGACAGCGGCTTTCAGCGCCAGGCGTCTCAGTCTCCGGGCGAGACACGCAGCAGGGGATCTAGGAGTCCTCGGGCTGGAGCATCAGGCTGTCGGGAACATGGCAAGCAAGCGCCCTGTCGTGCCTCTGTCCAAGTGTTGCCGAATGCCTTTGCAGCGCGACGCGCAGCGAAGGCAGAGACAGCAGTGACTGCCTGTGGCTCAGAAGTAGACGTTCAGCAACCGAGAGGATGTCACCATGGCAGAAGGCGATCATGTTGGGCATGGGGATCCCCGGGCGCTGCTTGTGCAGGCGGCCTTGCAAGATTGTGCTGCCGTCTCGACACTGCGGTGCCAGGGATGGCGCAACCTGTGTTCCAAGGGCCTGTGTGTCCGGCGTCGATGCACGCAGGCTCCACGTGCATGGCTCCACAGAACGGCTCGCGCGTGGTAGGTCGCAAACTGCAGGCGGCCATGGACCACAGCTGCGCACTGACCACCTCGTCGTCAAAAGAGGAGGAACGTTCGCGGTGCCGTGAAGGCGCTGCCAGACGTTGGTCCAGTCAGAATGGCGCAGGCATTTGCATCCAGAGGGTGACCTTGGAAGTACAAGTATGGCGGCCGTCTGCTTTTGACTGCTGGCTCCGTCCGTTGCTCATCGGCACATTCTGCGACCATGGACATTGAAAAATGGCTCGACTCCTCAGAACAGCGCAGCCAGCACAACGTAGGACTTGTCTCGACCTCAGAGCTCATGCCGGACGACATCAAGAGGGGGTCTGTCTGGTCTTCCAAGGCGTTTCTTTGTTGCTGACAACACCAGGCTCCTTCATGTCATTGGTTTTGAGGGCAAAGATGGGCGTCGCATCGAGCATCCTGACGACCTGAACTGGGGAGACAAGTGCTTCGACTGCTTGCACGTCATCATCCTCAACAGAAGCGGCAATTTTGAGGCCGCTCTGGCTTCCCTGAAACCCGGGCAGCCCATGCGAATTTGGGTCGTCAGAGGGGCTGCGCATACGCATCCCGATGATCTCACTTCTCGGCTACGTTCCGCTGGTTTCGAACTCCCCATCGACAAGCAAGAAGACATCGTGGACAAGCTTCGCGATTCAGGCACCATAGAACTGCAAGAGCAGCTACGCGTGTAAGAATCGCTTCCCTGCGATGACAGGAGCGTTATTGATCCACAGGCAGGGAAGCTCTGACTGCGTACAGACCGCTCAAGTCAAGGGCTTGAATTGTGGCACGGTACTTTGGGGGAATGGTGTGGTGGATTCGTTCATGGTTGCCAGATTCGGTCAGGGTGCCAATATCGCCGTATCTCAGTTTCCAGCCCAAATCGCCCCCGCGTGATGAGCCTACACTAGACATGCTACTTCCGACGATGTACCGTTACCTGCCAGCCTGCCATAACGCCGCCTGTGTGAGTTCCGCCAAGAGGTCGCGTCCACTGCAGGAAGTGCTTCCGGTGCGGTTGATGGTCGCACACCAACCGGTGTTGCCGTCACCTCAGCTCCTCCAACGCAAGTAGGCATTTACAAGATCAACATGCATGTATGGTAGCCACCTTTGCGACATGCCATTCAAATTCTGAAGCCAGTCGGCTCAAGGGATCTGCGGCGTTGCTTCTTATGGCAGAGTCGGACCTGGGTGGCCCTGCGTACGGCATGCCTGCACGCTTGGTGTCATGCGGCGCCAGTTCCGGACTTTTGACGATAAGCAAGAGCTGGCCGTGGTGCGGGAAAAGCTGCGAAATTTGGCTGGTTGCTACTACTCTACTCTGACTGACAGAGCGGTTGGGACTGTGACCTCGGGGGAGATCATTCTCGAGAGAAAGAAGTAGTGTTCTGAGCATCTGTGGTCACAATATTGCTACATCTGCTCTTGTATTCCGATGCAGCTTCGCACGCGGCGAAATTTGCCGTTCCCTTCACCAACACAGCCTTCTATCGTTTGGGACCACCGAGACTGCCCACCCAAAGTCCCACCTTTCTGGCCCAAAACCGCATCCATGGGCTTCCCTCCATCCCGCAGGAAGAGTGAACACTCCTAGCCAGGCCAGCTGACTTTGATTCCTTCCCACCACAGACTGAATGTCTAGTTCTCTGTCAGTCCTGGTGTAGTAGTTCGAGAGGGTCAACGCCGGATACCGTACAAGTATGGAGTTTTTCCTGACCTAAGTAATGCCTCCATATGCACAGTAAGCTGGCGGACAGTTTGCACCCTCGGAGATGTCGTAAAAGTTTTCAGCAGCTCAGATGTGACCAGAAGACAGGTTGGGGTGTGCAGTATCAAACCGTTCCCGGGATCAGAACGTCTGAGAAGGATGGGAGAGCAGTCGTCGTCTGTCACCACGCTGATTTGGAACTTCCCCCCATCCTTCAAGACCCGCGAGACATCGTCAAACGCTGGGCCTTCGCGGGGATTCATGACATGGATGAAGGTGGCACAACCGTCCGGCTCTCCATCCAAGGTTTTCAGCGTCACGTTGCCGGACATGCCAATCAAAAAGTATGTTGCGCCGGTGGATTGGATGTCCTCGTGCAGAGACTGGGGCTTGTTGGTTCCGTAGGCGTTTGGTCGGTGAGGTCCCTCGATTTCGGCATCGGAGGGGGGGCCACTTCTCGATGGAGACTGTTCGAGCGACGCTGCTGTTTGGTTTGCTTTCCTCAATCCACTGTCGCCGAACTTCGATATGGATGAGGCTTTCCCTTGGATGTTGAGAGGGCCACACCAGCGAAGTTCCTTCTCACGTCAGCCAGGATCAAGCATCGCACGGGTTCTCACCTACAAAGTCATTTCCCTTTCTGTGGCCGCCACAGGACATCCATTTCCTGAACCACATGGTCGGAGATAAATGTTGCAGACGAGAGAAGCGAGTGTCGAGAGGGTGATGGCCAATAGATGGCCAACGGCAGACACCAGCACGCGCCCCTCGCCGTACTTGTATTCAGCCCAAGGTGCCGTCCACACGTCTTGCAGATGGCGAACATAATCGCTGCAGCAGGTCTGTGGTCGAATGAGAGCGTGACGGCGGACCCGCCCATCGAGCCGTACCCCTGCGTCGGGGCGATTCCAACGCCGCCAGGCAGGGGTTATCACCTTTCGCAGCGACACACCTTGCCTCCCGTTGGCCGCATCCCGTCGTGGAATCAGAAAGGTGCCAACAGGAGTCCGGCGCACGTTCCCACGACAGACCTCGAGCCTGTGTGGGTCCGTCATGGGGAGAAATCTGGCCCGCCGCAGGACGGGGTACTGGGATGCGGCCTGGCCTTGTGGGATGCTACAGGAAGTGCTTCCGGTGCCGCGACGCGATCAGCCCCGATGCAGGGGTGCTGGGGCGCCTGGGGTACTCGCGATGGTTACACTCTGCCCGCTTGGCACCCCCAACGTGGATCCTTATCTGGACTGCCCGTCGGAGAGGCAGAGGTGTGGAGGACGCTGACAAGCATGCCAATGGGTGACGGACGAGCCATGACTTTTGAGGGAACATGTGGCTGGCGGTGGGGTTGTCACAAACCAAGGTATGGCAGACCGATCACACTGACGAGTTAAAGAGACATCTGGGCGTGTGATCCGAGAGGGGGTCTTCTGTGGATCAGGACCGAAACCCTTGTACTTGCATTGGGGATGCGATGTCTTTGAGGGTGATGACCTCGTATGCGGCCGATTAGCTTACCGGAATGTGGCCGTTACTTCCAACACGGGACCATCTGCCCCGGATGACCAGCAATGCCCCTAGCAACACTGCAACAAGAGACACCGCGCCGGAAGACCAGCACCGCGCCAGGTAGTCCAGCACCGTACCACCGTACCACCAGACCAGCATCCCACCAGGAAGACTGGCACCGCACCATGAAGACAGGCACCGCAGCGGGAAGACCAGCACCGCCCCCAAAACACCCGCTCACCGAAGACCAGCGCCGCCCCTGAAGACCAGTACCGTACAATACCGGGAAGACTGGCACCGCACCGAGAAGTCTGGCACCGCACCGAGAAGTCTGGCACCGCACCAGGAAATCTGGCACCGCACCGGGAAGACTGGCACCGCACCGGGAAGACTGGCACCGAACGGAAAGCTGGCACCGCCCCCAGGGGACACCCGCCCACAGAAGACCAGCGCCGCACCTCCACACCAGGAAGACTGGCACCACACCAGAAAGACCAGCACCGCCCACCAGGGACAGTCCCACAAGAAGGCCAGAAAACAGAAACGCTCCCAAGCGATAGCTGGATGACATGACATCTGCTACCAAAACCGACTACGTACAATGTCCTTATTGCTCAAAGGAAATCCGAAGAGAGAATATTTCACGGCACCGCATGGGCATTCATAATGTGGCACCGCGCGAACGAACCACACCGTCATACAAATGCCCCAAATGCAACAAGGATTACTCAAAAAAGCGGCTTCATCGTCACTCCTGCGTGCCAAAATCCGCTGCCGATGCTGACGCTCCACAAGTCGGCGACCGTCACAAGGATGCGGGCCCGGCCGATTCACCTTCGAGCTTTTTCAACCATGACAAGCCAGCCGAGGAGCAAACGATGCGTCCGGAGCGTCTTCTCAGGGACTTCTTGAAGATCGACGGAGGACCTCTTGGATGCGCAGTGAAGCCGTATCAAGATGTTTTGCCTCTCGAGCATGTCGAATCTATTGCGAACGGTACCATGCACTTCACCAAAGACGCCGAAGATGCTTGGGCGTCGCTAGGTCTCTCACGTCCCTTCATCTTTCCGGCAGAACGCGTCTGGTCTGGTCAGCCGCCTACGTTCAATGAACTTCTGAACGAATTGCTCTGTAATCTAGACAGAGACACTCAGACATTCTTCTCTGGAGTATTGGACGGCCAGCACACTAAACCAGCTTTCATGGAGTGTTTAGAACAGCTTCAAAAACCGGACATTACACGCACCAACTACGTGGTCAACGTGAAAAGCGAGGAAAATCAGGTGCGAGTACATGAATCCATCTACAAACAGCTCAAGGTCAGAAGGCCTGCCTTTGATCCACCAACGACGACCAATATCACACCCAAGGGAACGCTAGTGCCTCCGCATATAGGTACCGAGAGGCTGTCCCCACGATGAGGAAGTTGCTGATACTCGATAGATCATGGCGAGCACGTCATCACGGCTCTTATTAAGGCTGTCAAACTCTGGCTCATCTGGCCTGCCACGGAAACCAACCGCAGACTTTACAAGAGGTACCAGAATGATCCGACGTTGTTTCGAAAAGGCCAACTGGGATTCGAGTTCGGTTGCTTCGTGGTAACCACGGAGGAGCGTGCCATCTATCTTCCCCCTGGATGCATACATGGTACCGTGACCTTGCACGGTGGTCTGACAACCGGCGTTGAGTTCATCACATCAGAATGTCTACACATCACGTCGAAAGTGTGGGACATCGATTATGCCGACAAAGATGCCGACAAAGCTGCCAACGTGCCACTCATCGAGGCCATCACGCTGGGACTCCGAGATGAACGCATGATCGCCCAGGCCCTCCAAGTCTTTTGCCACAGGAAACCGAAGCTGCGTCATAAGATCCTGGGGGCCCAGACTAGGAGACTGAAAAGACAGTTGGAAAAGTGTACGGTCGATTGTCCGGAGTGCAAGAAGCAGGGGAAGGAGCACAGTGTTGGATAGAGTAGCTGGCAAGGAGGAAAGGCCCCTTCAATGCCATTGTCATTTCTTGATTCATGCAATCATTGGACTTTGCAAGCATGACCTACACTTACTCCTCTTCGAAGGAGATGGGGCTCTCGGGCGGCCTGATCTGGGCGGAGGAGGGTGGGTGTCACGGCGAGTGCTCCAGATGCCTACAAGAGGGCTTGCGATGGCGCAACCTGCCTGGCAGCCTGTCTCCAGAGATCACGATCGGGAAATACAACTTATAAACCCATCTGCACACTCGCAGGATTAAGGGACCAGCACAGTCGGCATGATATTTGCAGCGGCATAAGGAGGGGTGTCACGTCCAGAGCTGGAGGAAGAAAGAGCCACAGGCGGCGGGGGTGGCGGGCTATTGGGTAAGAGCACCATGGACGTCCCGTCCGGAGACGTCAGGCATAGTGATCGGACCGTGAGACACCGCGACGCCAATCGGTCAATGAGGTGTCTTTCAAGCGGTCGACTGCTTGGATCGTGACCTTCAGGTAGTAGCCACGCGCGCGGCATATGAGGTGCGAGAAGCAGAACTCCAGGGGATCGACTTGTTGGACCTTGCTGGACACTGTGTCGCTCGGGCACGAGAAGCAGACTCCAACGGTTTGCCAGGGTTGACCGGTCGACGAGGATGATGGTCGCACTGGCAGCTTCATGTTCTGGCCTTGTTTGTGGACTAAACGCCGTCGGCCGATCATGCACGGCACAACGGCACAATTACACAACTCAAACAAGTACCCCCCAGGGGCGGTGCGCCAGGGCGACGCGTCCCGGCCCTACTTCCTCGAAGACTGTCGGGATGCGGAGACATCGAAGCGAGCCAGCTGGCAGCCTGCCTCTTCCCTGGCGCGCTGGCAGCGCATCCCTACGGTGCAAACACTAAGATGGCCCCGGCCTGATTCGCACCTCCGTTGTCCCCGGACAGGTCTGGAACGCGACAAACGCTGCCGACAGACGCGTTGGTGCGACTGCCGGGGCCCCGAACCAGGGTTCCTTTGCGCCACCGGGCCACCCCCAGCGGTGCGTACAGCCTTGCAACGTGACAAAGTGGTGGCCGGGCATCCTCCCTCAGCCAGGCGCCAAGGAGCAGCGGGCGAGTTCTGGGGCTGCTTGGAATCGGCTATAAGGTGTGTGAGCACCTCAAAATTGTGCACAACCTGCTGGCTTCCGTCACCCTGAACTCCGTCATTTTGAACATGGGCGACAATTGCCCATGCTTGTATGCCTACGACCCTAGGGGTTGCAGTTGCCGTTCAGAGGCGAACGAGTGGGAATGGGTCCCCTTGTATGGCACTGCCTGCCCCGGAGGTGTTGTAAGCCCCCTTTCCGGCAAGAAGATTGTCTGAGATGCTGATATTGTAGGCGGGGGGCCTCAAGCTTCCTGGATGTGAAAGACAACCAGTCGACCAGCCCGAACAAGCCATCTATGCCACATCCCACGAGCAGGCCGCCTCTACCGGGATAAGCACGGCAGAGTCGACTATACTAGAAAAGCCGGCGGCAGGCTTCCATTGCGACTGGGAAGGTTGCGAAAAAGTCTGTGATAACCCAGCCGCGTCACCATCCGCCAGCCCCGAATACCTCCCGACTGACCGCCACAAAGAGTTTCAAACGCAAGCAGGGCTTACAAAGGCATTGCCGCATTCACACGGACGATCGCCCGTTCATTTGTATAGAATGCGGCAAGAAATTCATCCATGAGGGTGCTCTGACAGTGCACATGCGCGGACACACCGGCGAGAGGCCCTTTCGGTGCGAGCACGATGGCTGCGGCAAGCGGTTCTCTATTGTATGTACTCATGCGGTCATGCTACTTGTGACAGAGACCCTGATACTGACTTCGATGGCAGCGTTCCAATTTGACCCGCCATAGGAAGATCCACCTTCGTCCTCGGCCAGAACGTGGGGCCAGCTCTCGTCCTAATATGTCACTGCTCCAGCACCGGCATAGCCAGCACACGAATGTGCTCTCGAGCGATTCCATCCCCGACTCAGAAAGCGGCGGGACTCCCTCGACGCCAAAGCACGCTTTCACGAGCTGGCCAACCCACAACGTCATTCCTGACAACCAACCCGGTCTTCAAAGCAAATCGTCCAACGCCCATGGTTACCACGCCCAGCCCATGCTTGAGCTGCAGCAGCTGCAGTATGCCCAGTATTCCAGCATCATGATGCACGACATCACCAACACGCCCTACCATTACCCCGTGACGTGGCAGGAACAGGCAGCAAATGTATCCTCAGCATCAGATACCCAGGCAGGAGCAAATGGGCCAGAGCACAAACACGTCCACCCAGAACAGCCCGACGAGCTTCCGGTGGTATCGGGCAGGAGCCCGATCATGCCCAGAATGGCTTCTCCGCGCACAAGCCGACACAGTCCGCCTGGTACTCACTCCATGATGGTGCCCTGGTTGATCAACAACCGGAGCAGCAGCAACGTCAACACGACATGCGACAGCCCCAGCAGCTGATGTGGTACCTCTAGTTGTTGCCTCAGCTGCCATGAGCACCGGCGGAGGATTACTAGGTCGAGGTACCTCACCAGACAGCAGTCAAGTTTGCCACAATCGGCTCTCTTGCGAAACCGCGTTGAATGCGGAAACGTGCCTTCAGGCGTTCGATACTGCAAACAGGACATTGCCCTCCCCATCCCTCTCCTTCCTCTTTCTTCCTTCTTTTCTGTCCAGCACTATGATTAACTATCTCTTCCCTTCCCTCCTCTCGAATTGGTTCCTATCCACTTCGATACCTGCCCTTTTTGCACGTCTTGGCCATACGGCGCGATCGACAATCTACGGAAGGGCCAACAGGGCCGACGGCACGTCATGGGCGACCTGAGTGGGGCGCGTGGGTGCATTTCGGAGCTCGTGGTTTGACATGTCGCCGCGCTAACTTACGGGCCGCCTTTCACACGAGGTGCTGGGCGGCAATGGACTCGTAGGGAGCGAACCGCTCCTGGACGAAGGGGCTGTCAAGCCGGGAGGCCGATGCGAGGCTTAATTATAGAGAACAGAGATTTAGTGGCGCAACTTCGGTGTCTTTTGCAAAAGAGTTGAGGGCCTGGCTGATTCGCGCGATCATGTCTCAGAGTGATGGCTTCGGTTCAGCGGCACGTTGACAACTTTGTCGGGAGCCTCGTCCACTTTGAATATACCTTGTTACTTATTATTATTATTAGTAGTAGTCGGAGGGGGTTGGATGTGGGAGTGGCAATGCAGCTCCTTCTTTGGCTAGTTTGTCTGCGCGTTCGTTGCCAGGGATACCTAGGTGTCCTGGTACCCAGTGGACTGCGATGTCGGTGAGTTGTGCTGCCTCGCGCCCCTCGAGGAGGGCGGCCTGGCTGGAGGCTGTGGTTTTTCCGAAGCCTTGTAGGGCCTTGACAACTGATGAATTGTCGAGACACAGGCGTTCGATCCTCGGGAAGGGCCGGAGCCGAAGGGCATTCCGGAGTCCTTGGCGTGCCCCTTCTGCCTCGGCGTCGAAGACCTCGGCGATGCCGAGGCGTCCCCTTCCCTGGGCGACGAGCCTGGATGCTTGGTAGATAGCGTAGCCGTAGCCAACGTTGCCGTTCTTCAGGCGGGAGCCGTCCGAGTATATCAGAACTTCTGAAGGCGGGCGGGCCCTTGCCCAGAGCAGAAAGGCCTCGGCTGTCTCCTCCTTTGTGCCGAGGGCACCGGGGTAAAAGCTGGGCTGTCTGTTGGAGCCGGGTGGGCTTGGCTGCGTTGTTTGTGGGAGGTTCAGTGCGGCGGCTGACGAGAGGGTGTGCAGGGTCTATCCGAGCGAGCCTCGCGGCGAATCTGGCTTGATGGTGTCGTATTGCGACTGCAGCTGTGGGGATACCGGATTCGCGATGGAGGATCGCGTTTGGTGTTGTTTTCCAGACGGGGAGTACCGCCCTGATGGAGGTCCTTATGACCCGGTCGATTTCCTGTGCATGTCGTTTTTGTCTGGATTTCGGGCCGTACCAGACTTCTGCCCCGAACAGGGCAGATGGTAGTACGCAGGTGAGGACCGCCTGGCGGGCCATTGCTGGTGGAAGACCTCGGTATACTGACCCGAGACCTCGGAGGAACTGGGCCACGCGTAGTGCCGCTGCCGTCCTGTAGCTGACGTGGGCGCGAAATGAGAGGGTTCTGTCGAAGTAGACTCCTAGCCAGCGGACTGTCTGGTTGTGCTTCACCGGCTGTATGTGCAGGTCTCCTGCTCTGATCACTGGCCAGGTGGTCGGCCAGTTCTTCTTGTGTTTTCTGGTGAAATGGATTGCCTCGCACTTTGCCGGGTCGAAAGAGACCTTGTTCAGGGCTTCCCACTGGAGTAGGGAGGTGACCTATTGCGCGAGTATCTCGGCGTTTTGTTCCAGCGAGGGTGAGACGGCCAGGAGGCTGATATCGTCGGCGTAGCCGAACCGGCAACGCATGTTGTCCGAAAGTGCCTTGGCTAGGTAGAGGATGAATAGGATAGGGGACGCTGGCGATCCCTGTGGGAGACCGCAGCTTAGTCGAAAAGAGGGCATGACTTGTCCTTCGTGTCGGATTCGGGCGGACCGGTTTGATAGGGAAGAGCGGACAAATTGTATCATGTCTTCCAACCAGCCTTGTTGGCGTAGCCGTACCAGGAGTCTATTGCAGAGGACTGCATCGAAAGCTCCTTTCACGTCCATCGTGGCAAGGCTCGCTGTGAGGCCCTGTTCCAGCGCCTTCTCTATGTCGTGTGTCGCGCAGGCCGCGAGGTCGGTTGCACTGCGGCCCGGGAGTGCGCCGGCCTGCTGGGGACTGATCACGCCGGACTTGATGGCTATATGGGCTACCCTTTGGGCGAAGAGGCGTTCCAGCCCTTTTCCGAGGCAGCACAGTAGGGAGATGGGGCGAAAGGAGCCGACGCTAGTCGGGTCTCGTTTTCCTGGCTTCCTGAGAAAGATGACTTCAGCCTGTTTGAAGGCTTGAGGGAAATGGCCTCGTGTGAGACATGCTTCGAAGAGTGCCTGGTTGGCTTGCCGAAATGTGGCCAGGCGGCCTTCAGAAGCCTGACGGTGATCCCGTCGACCCCTGGGGTTGTGCTCCGGGTCAGAGTGGCCGTCCGGGCTTCGTCTAGGGATACCTTTGTGCTCTACGGAATAGAGGTCCTCGGTATCGTGGGTATCGTTTCGGCGTCCTGAAGGTTGTCCTCTGCGGTGAATCGTTCTAGGAGTGCCGTGCGGAGCGCTGCTGCCTTCCCCGCGGTGTCTTCCACGGTGGTTTCGTTGACTATTAGCGGGGGTGGCTTGATATTCAAGGAGCGTTTCTGCCAGCTTGTGATGCGGTAGAGGTCCTCCGACGAGGCTGCGTTGTTGATCTTTCTGTTTCAGTACTCCCGCTTAGCTAGGCGGACGGTTTGGTGGAAGGCTTTTCGGGCGGCCTCGGTGTGCTCGTGGTAGGAGGGGTCGTCCTGCCCTGTTCGTGTCTGGAATCGTCGAGCCCTGTGGAAGTCGCCTCGGGCTACTTCGCAGCTAGAGTTCCACAAAGGGGCAGATCTCTGTTTCCCCTTGCGCCTCGATGTCGAGGCTTGGAGGGCGGAGTCGAGGTTACCTAGGATAGCCTCTGCTGCGCGGTCCAGATCTGCTGTGGAGGCGCCTTGCTGTACTTCTTGAAGGGGGTTTAGCCCGACTAGAGTCGTGAACCTCTCGAGGTGGGCGCCTGGAACCGTGGCCCTAATGGTATTGCGTTCTTCTAGAGCTGCGGTCAAGGGGATGACGATCAGGATGGCCTCGTGGTCGGCGCCTGGGTGGATCTACGGGAAGATCTCCGCTGCCGCGAGGGGGATGTTGGTGAAGGTTAGGTCGAGGACGTGTCCCTTGTCATGTGTAGATGTGCCGGCTTCCCCGATGTACTGAAGATCATGGCGTTCGGCCCAGCTGGCGATCGCGTTGCCAGTGCCGGTGGGCTGGGAGCCTGGCTCCCACATGGGATGCCGTGCGTTGAAGTCTCCTGCGATGACCGTCCCTGCAGGCGGCCGGTGCTCGAGGAGTATATCGGTCGTATGATTGTCGGGGTCGTCGTGGGGTCTGTAGATGTTGACGATAGTGATTCCTTGTATTGAGAGCCAGAGGACATCTCTAGTTGGTTTTGGTCTGAGTTGCTGAGCGACGAGACCCTTCCTTACGTACGTGAGGACGCGAGGTCGTGTGTCGTTGCTGTCCCAGTGGTCTACGGGGCTGAAGGTATCGTAGCCTGGATGGTTGTTCAGGAGCAGCTTCTCACCAAAGCCGGTCCAAGGCTAGGATCACGTCCACCTGCTCTTGGAAACAGAGCTGGAGGAGCGCGGTGTGGGCTGGCGGCCTCTTCCCGACGTTGCACTGTGCGATGCGCAGTGCTCTGGGATTTGGCGGCCGGCCGTGTCCCTTACGACCCGGTGTCGAATGCCTCTGAGTAGGCTGCTGTGAGGTCCGTCTCCGGGCTTTTAGTACGGGGCCGTACGGGGAGGGACGGAACTGGCTTCGTCCTTTTCTGGGTTTATGCTTTAAACCCTCCTCCGAGACCGGGTTCTCCACCAGGGCCGGGTTGTTTTCCATAGTGGTATCGTTGTCCTCTTCTTGCTCGCTCGGGGGAGCCTGTGTCAGTTCCCCGACGGTGATGATGCCTGCTGTAGCCGTAGAGGCTTGGGATGCTCGGGAGGAAGGCCGCGGCTCGGGAGGTTGACTGTCTTTTGCTTTGCCGGCGGCTAGGCCGGCGTGTCTGATGCGTCTCAACTGATTCTTGGTTGGAGGTATGAACCGGTTGTCTTTCTGGACTGGTCTGGCCGGGCATTCTTCGTGTGATGCTGGGTAGGGGCCGTAGCAGTTGGCGCACTTTGGGGTCTTCTGGCAGTCGGTGCCACTGGTGGGGCAGCGTATTTCTCCACAAGTGACGCACACCGGGTCCCGGGTGCAGTAGTAATTGCCGTGGTAGCCCTGGCAGCCTGTAGCATGTCTGGTAATGCCCCTGGGCCTTGGTGGGAGGAGTATGGCCTTGCCCGATGCACCGAAGAGCCGGAATCCATCCGGCACCATCTTTGGGAGGTTGATGATCCATGATTGGGTCTTGAAGAGCGTGTCCGGGCCTCTTGCCGTAGATCTGACGGTCGAAGGGACGGTGACTGTCGGAGCTGTACCTCCTCTTCTATACGGGCAGAGGTGTCGATAGCTGAGCCATCGAGCCCCCAAAGTGTGATGGGGCACCGGGGAACGAGGTACGAGTACCAAGTCGAGGGTTCGTCGATGCTGGCTGCCTTGAGGCAGTGTTGAAGATCAGTCTTCTTCTGGAGGAGGAGCGAGCGTACTTCGCTGTTCCGTGGGCGGAGAGCGTATCCGGTGGCGGTATGGTTTATGCCGATGTCTTTGAGACTGATGTTGACCTCTTTGGAGACTGCAAGGCGAATGGCGTATGTCGTATGTTCGCGGGATGTCTGGATCTGGTCCGCTAGGAGGCGGACAAGAAGGCGGTCATTCGGGGCCTGTTTCTTGGGCTTCGATGGAGCTGCGATACGCCTGGTGGAGGTGGCGGCGGCGGCGGTGGCTGAGTCTGCCCTTGCGACCTGGGCGTACGTTTTTCCGTCGCGGTCCGGAGTGGGACCGTCGGGTTTTCTGATGAAGGCTGCGAATTTTGCAGTGATAGCTTCGACTGCGCCCTGCAGTTCGCGTTGGGCTGGCGAGACTCGTATGCCGTCAAGAGCAGCAGCTACGAGGCTGTAGGCCTCGTCGACGATAGAGCGCTCCTCGCAGAGGGCTCTGAGTGCGTCTGAAGCATGCGATGGCCCTCGTCTCGTAGGGCGGCTGGAGGGGGAGGGGGGATGCCTGCCGGGCGGGGAGAACCCGGCGGTAGGGGGGTGGTGGGCGTAAGGCGTGTTTGGTTGTGTATAGAGTCGGGCAGCTCTGGGCCTTGGGTGGTAGGGGCGGCGCCCGCGGCTGGCTGTGAGGCCATCGCGGGCTGAGTAGAGGTAGCAACAGTCGGGCAGTTAAGGAGTAGGAGAAGTCACCTAGCAGGCACTAACCGTGGGTGCCGTGGGGTGGTAGCGGAGGCAAGTGAGCCGACCCGTTGTGCTCGCACCTTGGCCGATAACCCCAGCAAACATCAACAACTACAACACTGAGTCCTCTCCTCCGACTGAAACTCCGTTCCGAATGCTCTTGTGGCGCCAAGCGACCAACACCGACGGAGAGGCCTTGTTCAACGTGACAAACAAACCCTTCGCGCTCATTCCCGGCCACATATCCAAGATATTCGACCTCAGCAGGTAACTGTTGTGTGTTTCTGGCGCGTGAGCGTGGGGTCAGACGCTAAGCCGTAGACCCTGCCTGCCCGCCCACTCTTCGCAGCCTCACAATAACCTACAAGGCAACCATCTAACAACCCCAAACCTACCAACGACCCATCTTTCACAGCCCCCCTTTCCGCGGCGACCCTCGCATCCCATCTCTTACGCCACATTCGCTCGCCTGTAAACAGCTCAGCCGAATATCCGCCGCTGCTTTGTACACCTCTGTACTTCCTGCGACCTTCTTGCCACCCCTCTTTCGATGCTCTGCTTGGGCCGTCCCACGACGCAACCGACCACCACCGACCGATGAAGCGAACCGAAACAATACCCTCGAACGACAGTCCTTCCCGTGCGGAGTAGAAATATGCTCAATGCTCAACTGGCCATGAGAAGGGATGGGGACCGCGCTGCACCTAGGGTCGTGGACGCTCTTTCTCGTCGTCAAGCCCTTAGCAGGGAGGGACCACCGGGTGAACACGATGTCCGCGCTCCTCGGCAATCTCGGCGGCGACGACCGACTGCTCTCAGGCTCCTTCATGACATCCATCGGAAGTCCGGAAACAACGTCTCCGGCCCGCCCGTCGGACCGACGGCCCCCGTCGTCAGATTTGCGTAGGGGAGCGACGACGAGTGGGAGGTCCGCGGCGTTTTCCGATGGCAACGCCTGCTCCGTCGGGACGCTTCTTGCCGCCAACTTTGTGCGGCAAACACCACTCGCGTCAACAACGTCGAATACTTCGTGCTCATCATCCGAGTTCCCGTCGCCGAAGAAGGCACTACTGCTGGGATCAGCGAGCCCAGCGCCAACCCCAGAGAGCCCAACAGACAACCTGTCATTGATCTCACTATGCCCGGCGATGAGGAGCTCGACGCGACCCTGGCCGAGCCAGACACCGACAAAGGCCCCGCTGCCGAGGTGCAGCAAACGGACAAGGTGTTCCCTAGGACGCGTAGAGCATTCAAGACGACGCCAACTTCTGCGGCTTTTTCGACACCCAAGCAACCTGATGAACTTGGATGAAATGGCGAAGTCAAGGGCACCAGTCACTCGTAGGGGCCGCAGCCTTCGATGCGTACAAGATGAGCGACTGGCTGAAGGACGGCAGGAAGACAACCAGCGGCATTGCCGCCGGCGAAATGGGCATGGACAAGTCCTTTTTTTCCTTCGGACTCCTAGCCATCCGGCCCGCGGTCATGTGCATGGAGAACGCGAAGGCCACCCCTTACTTCATGCCCAGGACACGAGCCAGCAATGCCTGTTGCTAAGGGTCTTTGGCATCGAGTGGATCTGCTTCACAGAACGGACCTCGACGGCTCCTCGCGTATGTGCCGGCTGTCGAGGTCGAGGAGTCCAAGCGGGCGCTAGAGGTACTGCACTCGGGCAAGTTCATCACACTATAGAAGCCAACCTGCATGAGGGGCATGAATTTGGACGTGCTCTGACGCCCCTAGTTGTCCAAAAAATCAACCCCGTGGAGCAGGCGATATCTGCAACAAGAATTGCGGTTGGCCACATCGAATCCAGCCACCACAACGACAGAATTGAACGATGGCTACGGCTGCCCAACCCATCTACAAATGCCAACCACGCGAGGAAGCTTTGGCCCGAGAGGACCTTCGCAGGATGCGGGAAAACAGTTCTCAGCACGACGGTGCTGGATCACATCGCGGCGGACAAGGATCGGCTTCTCATCAGCTTCTTCTTCGACTTTAGCGACAAGACGAAGCAGGCCGTGGACAGCATGCTGCGGTTGCTTGCCTTCCAGCTCTATCAAAGTGGGGCAGGATCGTCGATTACCGACGCTTCATACCAGGCACACCAGGATGGCTTCCAACAGCCTGCCACGAAGACGCTCAAGGGAACGCTGGTCAGATCGACGTCACAGTCGAAGAGGACGTCAGACAGAACCTGGAAGAGCATCACGTGCACGTGGCAGAGATAGAGGCAGTCGTTTGGAGCCAACACCACTTCGACCACACCGGAAACATGTCCACTCTTGAAAAGTCCACGCAACTCGTTGTCGGCCCCGCTTCAACAAGACATGTACTTCCAGGGTGATACCCTAGCTTCGGAGCGAACCAGCAGGGAATTAAGAACCCGTTCGGGATACCCAGCATCCCTTTCCTCCACTGATCACATCCTGCATCGAGTCTCTACAAGATGATTGGCTTCCTCGCCCTCCAAATGTATCTACTGAAAGTTAGAAAGTCTACCACAAGTCCATACGTTCAGCGTGATGCGGCTTACAGCTTGCAATACGCGTGCATGGAAAGGTTGCACACCTGCTGCCTCACCTCTTTCACAAGCTGCAAAACTTCCTCTGTCGGTTGTCCCTCGATTCTTGTCAAGGGTACCTTGGACATGGCCTCAACTGCATCGGTGATTGCTTTGTTCCACCCTAGCCCTGTTTTTATATCCTGGTTGTCCCAGGGGTTTACGGGGAGCTGAATGACAGATTCAGTGACGTCTGCAAAGCCGACTGCCTCGAGTAGGCTAGTTGTTCTTCGATCTATATCGAGTGGTAGTCCGGCCTTGCGCATTGCACGGTGCAGCGAATCGCTCCAGGTGGTGAGAGCCGATTCGCGCATCGGAGAGCCGTTCTCGGCGAAGAACTTCCACTCGATTTCTATGTGCTGCAAATGACCGTCGTCCTGGAGGAAGCTGCACTAATATTAGCTATTGCTAGTAGCACCAGAGGATACAAACCTAAAAGCCTTTTCGTATACGCCTTTCCAGTGGCGGACAGCCCCTAGCATAGATTGGATGTGTATCAGGTCGTATCCGTGCTGCAATGGCCAGCTGCCTTCAATGTCTCCTTGTGTGAATGAAACAGAGTATGGAATGCTATTATTATTAGTAGTGTCTCAGAAGCCACTATTGTCGAATGGCACACTGACAGCTGGGGCTGCATCAGCGACATATCAAGGCCATGCACAAGCGCGTGGTCTTCCAAGCTCTTCCAAAGCATGCTGCAACCTGATCAGCGATCAATGTAGCAATCAGAGCTGGGAACATCTTACTCAGAAACCTGGATGGCCCATATCCCGGTTCCTGTGCCGAGATCGAGCACTCGCGGCTTCTTGGGCAGCTTGACGTCAAGAAGGTGTCCCCTGAATGACCTAATAACGCTATGTAGGTGGTCTAAACGCGCCTGTTCATGCTACAAAGGTGAGAAGAGCCAGGAAACTACCAGGATCCCAGCTCACATAATCGATTGGGAACATGTACCCTTGTTCGAGGGGGCTATCCAGTCGGAGACTGTCCTTTTCCTGTTGCCCAGGGCTGTTTTCGGGCCATGCAGTAGGGTATAAAGCGGGCGAATGCCGGATGGCAAGGTTGTTTGTAGACAAAGCTTTTTTCGTCGGAGCAATTCTTATGCCTTCAACGATCGTTTCTCCGGCGGCGGGAGATTTATCAAGCTCTGGCATGTCGGAGCATACCACGATGCAGTCTGCTTCGCTCATCGTCGTAGGTGGGGACCCTGGCCTGCATTGCTTAGCGAAAACTGCGTTCGCTGAGGTATATGCTTTTGCCTACCTGCTTGACTGCACTTTGTCGCTGCGTAGTTTCAGAGAATGGTCTCAATATCTCAATATTGTTGTCGGTGCGGGCTTGCTCAGACTACAATTGAGGGGTTGCTGTGCTTTAAGTTGAAGAGTACCGACTAGCCGCATCAAAACCGGCTAGCGCCGCTCTTGGCTCTTCACGTGACATGGCGGATGATTGACAGTACAGAGATAAGAGATAGCGCCGCGGGGCACGCTTCTGCACCCACTCTGACGGCAGGCATTTTCCCCCACTTGGAACGTCGACTGAAGAGGGCAGTAGGTCAGCTCAGGCTTGGCCCAGGATTGACTCGGGCCCTTGGCCTACTGCACCCATCGTTTCCGTACCGTCAGCTCATCAGAGTCGGCGCTTGCCTGGGTTTGGAGTTGCGAACGACCTGGCCTCCGAGTCGACATGAGCTCAGCCCCATGAGGACAGTCGCAGAAGCACTCTAAACGACTTGGACGATGTGCCTGATTGCCAAGCCCATCAGCGAATGTCCATGTCCGCAGAGCCGCCAACCACAGGAATCTCCCCGCCGCGCTGACAGAAGCTGAAATCTGCCTGCGATCCCTGGGCTGGCGGGCCGGTGTCACTTCCATACATCGCCTGGTAATCCTGCCGCGACTTCGCCCCCTGCGGATCCGCGGGTCCGTGGCCTCCGTGGCCTCCCCCGCGCCCTGAGGCGTGCCCCCAACGCCGAGCCCTTCCGCAATATCATCCTCAATGAGAGAGTGAGCAGAAGGCGTCAACGGCGGATACGTCTCTAGGGCTGGCGCAACTCTCACGACATTGCTCGTGGAGGTTCAGGAGTGAAGCTCGGTTGAGCACCTGTTCAGGAAGGAAGCGCCGATTCCAGTGGTTGTGAGCATAGCGACGCGGACTGACTGGGGGCCTGGGCGAGCGCCGATGCCCCATCGTTTTGGGCATCTGAGCTTGAACAATGCGATGTCAATAACTGCTTACGACGGTCCTGCACCTGAAAGCTCCCAGCGGTTCACGAACGACGCATGCGGGCTTAGTCTTTAGTGGGGCGTGATGTTTCGGGTTAAGTTACCGGAAGTCAGGCTACGAGGTCGCCCTTGTGGCCAGAGTGGTCACACCGGACGGGGCAAGCCCTGGTCGATGGTTCGAGTACGCACTGCTGGTCAAGATGAAGGGGGGCTCACCAAATCCGGTCAAGCACCCAGCAAGGGGCGTTGGCGGACGGCGCGACACCGGCCGTGCCTGTGATCCTGTCATCAAACACCCGTAGTTCGCGCCCCCTCCTCAAACTGGTCTTCTGATTTCCCTCCTTCATCTCTCTGCCTCTGTCATGTACGAGGCTACAGTAAATTGAATCTCTCAGCGACTTCATTGATTCTTCAAGCCGTACTCATCATGTCGAGGGCAATCGAGACAGACGACCAGTTTGTGGCCCATCTAGTCCAACCACCCACCAACAGCGCAGACGACTCAGACCACGACTCTACATACAGCGTAGGTCCCCTCCGGCAAACGCGGTCCAGATGCTGACTGTGACAAGGACGACGACAGTAGTTCGACCGTCAATCTAGAGGGTCAATGGCAGAGTTTTGACGGTATCCCGCACTCGAACGGTGAGTACCTGTTCTGCTCTGTTGGTACGAGTACTAATTGAACAGACGAGCCTGTTCAGAACAGCAAGGTATGTGCCATATTTCACACCCGCTCAAAGCTGACGGTTCATAGGACAGGCTAGGTACGTATGCCAGCGCTTTTACTGCCGCACCGGAGCTCATCCGTCTCAGATGCAGAGCACACTCTTATTTTGCTTGTCTGGAATCGCCGATTGTACAACGCAACGGTGATCCCAAAGACGGTCCTCAATGTGGGTGCTGGTACGGGCGCCTGGGCTATGCACTTCGGTAAGTCTGCTACCACCCAAACGAAACACGCTTACAGCGGGGAAAGGCCGCGACCACCCCGAATCCACTGTCATCGGGAGTCACAGCGCGCTGTGCCAGCCCTCTTGGCAAGTGTGAATGTCTAGCTGTTTCCATCCAGCGACCTAATCGTCTCTAGGGTACATTCCAACGTCGAGTTCCAGCTAGACCGGCTGCACCAACCTTGGACATGGAGAGAGAACTTATTCGATTTTGTCTGCGTTGGGAACCTCAACCACAATTTTGCAGACAAAGAGCATGTCTGTACGCAGGCATTTAGGTGAGGAACCTGTCATACGCAAAGGCACAGAGGCTGATTGTTCTAGATGCGCGAAGCCCGGGGGTCTCGTCGAAATACATGGTTCCGAGTTTGTAATTCGGAGAAATGGCGGCTCTACCCAGGGACCGGCGTACCATTTGTCACAATGGTCCCGGGGTATGTATGACGGACTGACCAAGCTCGGCAGGATGCCAGCAAGTGCATCTGATTGCGTGGAGTACATGCGCAAGACTGGATTCGAGCAGGTCGAATCTGAAACACAAAAGGTTCCCATCGGCGATGGGCCTGCCGACAACAATCTGGAACCCATTCGCGCCCTCGCTAATTTCGTGTTTACGGACCGGCTCCTCCCCATCACGAAAAGGGCCTTTGTCGATGGGCTTGGTTGGGAGCGAGAAGAGGTGGAAGTGTTCTCAGCCTTGGCCCGCAACGATATCTGGGAAGCCCCATGCTACTACACGACGTAAGTTCCTCTCTAAAGTCCGCGAGCGGCCACTGACTGGCCCGTCGCCCAGCTTCCGGATATGGGGCCGCAAGCCCGCTCTCACCACCAGTGATCCAGTGCCCGGTGCGCCGGTGACGCCCGACATGATTCCCTTCGAAGAAACCTTGGTGAAACCGGAAGCGACTCGTGCAGATACTGACTCTCGCGCGGCTGTGCTGCCGGCACGAATGGCAGGCAAAGATAGGAGACTACGATGCGACGCGCGGCGCTCTAGGAGCCGGGTATGCGAAGAGGTAGGCCGCACAAATCTGCCTGGGGCTCGGCGTTAGTACACGGACGGCTTGTTCGAGCATTCCTCTTCGCCATCTCTGCGCGGCTTGGCTTGGCTATTTTCTGTTCTTAGTACTTGGCGTAGGGAGGCGCAAGGCGGGGATCATCCACATTGGTGCGATAGTTAGCTATTCCTGTTCAGACATAAGGAGCGATTGAGGTCGGGCAGGAGGAGGCAGGGTCGGCGTACGGCTCAGTGTCTGATCCCACTTGCCAACCCCGGGAGCTCACGACTGAAAACTCACTTGATTGTTCATCTACCAAAATGGACGGTCATCAGCGGCCATCGGCGGGCAAGGCAATACGCTGTGTTTGCACATAAGTGATTGTGAGGCCGCCACTTTGGGTGACTCCACCAGGAGGGGACGCTGAATACCCCCATCACACCATCTCCCCGATAGATGCCCGGTGCACGAACCGCCCGTCATACGGTCCTTGTTGGTGTTTATCTTCCTGCTGATTCTACGAAAGCTGAGCAAACTGGAGGAGATCAGGAGCAGCAGCCCAGTGGCGCCAGGACGCAGGTTGGCATGAGCGGCAGCCAAGACTCCAGAACAAGCATCGTCCCGAAGACTAAGATGATCGCGTTCAGGAACTGGCTGAGCAAATAGCGACCTTCCTTCCAATACTCTTTTCCTTGTATCACCTGCTCGCAGAATAAGCGATCCACGTGCTCGACGTCCGGTATCTGCATTTCGTCCTGCGGCGCGGCCGGACCCTTGAGGCTCGCAATGGTTCAAGGCCCTTCCTTCTCAACGTCAAAGCTGCCTAGTTCGGCGACACGGCGCAGTCGTTCCCGCATCTATCGGGCCCTGCATTGCATACGGTAGGCAATCTGGCGAAGAATGACGCACGCGAGCCTCTCCGTCAGCCATCCGGAATCTCAATGCTCACACGAGCGACTATCATACCATCAATCCCCTTTGCAAGGGTCAAGCCGGAGAACACCACCTCATGGAGAGGGCCCGCGGCAACCAGATGGCACCCACTTCTTCGTCTCCTGCAAGCGAGATCCAAGCCGAGACGATAAGAAATAGAAGACATTTTGCTGTCCGGCGCAAATATGTCGAGGACAATAGGCTCTCCGTCGTTCCGTTTCGTGTCAGAACGGTCAACTCATCGTTATCCTTTAAAAATATGCCCGACCGGTTGGATTCACAGCGAGTGCTGTGGCGTCTCTCTAGAACGCGTGGTTCGATGTAGACTACATGCCTCGGTTCCTGATGAAGATCTGCTTCCTCTGCGTCCAACTTTCTGTTTGATCTTCGTGACCTTCCAGGTGTTCCCCAACAGCCCTTATGACTGTTAGATTCCTTTTGTTGCAGTGTGCCTCGCTTGCAGCACAGACCTCCTCCGCTAGTCGCTCGTGAACTCGAGTAAACAGTGCCCCGAGTACAAAATGTGCCCTGGACTCTCCTTCGTCGTCTTCATGCTGCTCCGCAAAATGAGCGCTCGACTTCATTTCCCGAAAGATCAGAAGTAGTGCTTTAAATTGATCCTTCAATTTGTTCTTGCTCAAGAAGTCGGTGCCCCTAGGCCCCTCGATTTCGATGATGAATAAAGCCGGACCAGAGTACTTCTTGCAGAAGCCGTTTTGTGGGTTATCGAGGTCAAGTTCATGTTCAATGCCGGGCGAGTCGACCACGCCGTGCCTGCAGAAGCACGCTGAAACATCAGGTGCAATTGATCCTATTTGGCTGTCAGTTTGAAGCTCTGCGTCGTGATAGAGTGAATGCCTTGTAATATTACCATCGTCCAAGCTCAAGGCCCTCATCAGAACACCAGGGTCGTTGATATCAGAGATTGCTTGGTAAAGAAAATGGAGCAAGCCGCAGTTGGTCAACGTAATCGCTCCTACTTTGAAAAGTCTGATGGAAAAGTCAAGAAGATCGCGGCCAAACCACAGTCGTCGAGAAGAAGAAAGGCAGTGGTAGGATAGGTTCGATAACTGAGCTTCGATGACCCGAGTGCAATCCCTACCCCGCATTGTCATGTGATACGCCTCCACCACAAATATGGCGGACCTGGCAGCGACTGCCCTTTGCCTTTCTGTCATCCACCCGCGTCGGCCTTCTGGTCGGCCCACCTCGAAGCGCCGTATAGGCGCAGTCTTTTTCTACCAGCGCCCAAGGCGCCCGTCATCCGCACCGCCGAACCAAGAGGCAGCAGCCGACATCGAGCCATGCCGCCCCAACACCCTCCCCCGACACGGCGTTGAACGCTCCCAGAACCAACTCCCCCACCGAAGCTCGGCTCCCAACCCCGACACTTCCACATGTCCGGCGCCTCCATGGCCGTCACCGCCGCCTTGTCTCCAAGCACACAACTCTCCGGTGTCGGTCCGAAGCGCTCCCGCTACGGCACCACTGTCTCCGTGGAGCTCTGTGCCGACCTCGCCCACGCCGCATCCGCCCTGGCACCCGGCGCCGAAAGACCCCCGCAGCACCGACCATGGTTGAGAAGGAACGAAGGCCGTGTCTGCATGGGCAGCAGTGCAGGTGCACCTGGAGATCCGGTTGACGTTGAAATAGGTCCGCGACCCAGCAGCATCCTTACGGCGGGGCTGGGCCGTCAAACTACTGACAATATCTCCAAACTTAGCTCATTCCTCGAGAATCTTTTCCAACTAATTTGTATATAGTTTAATTTACTCGAGATGGTTGCAGATGCCGTGCTTCTATGGGAAACTCTGATCCGGCAACAATACACTCTCACAATGCCAGCCCGTCGTGTCCCCGGGGGACAGCAGCATGGGTGATGCGCTACGCGGCGCAAGCACCTCAGCGCCCTGCTCCAAATTCATGTTTCCTGACGTTGTTTGCCTTGATTGTTCGAGTTTCCTAATCTTCTCTTTCGGCAGCTTGTATCCTTCTCTTAAGATCTTCTATGTCTGTCTGAGTTTCGTCTGACCGTGGCCCGTGGAGGGCGGCAGTTGTTTCCTCTTGGTACCGAATCTGGACCCGGCTGGGGCATGGTAGGATTCACGCTGTTTTGGAAGGAAGAGATCCCGTTGGCGGCCGTGCTTGCCTTTCTTGCTGAGAAGCTGCCAGAGTTCCCTCATGGAGAGATGTCGAAAACGGATGTGACTGTTTCGGAGTTTGAAGTGGACTGCGACTGTGGTGTCGAGAGACGGACTGTGTCCTGCTCTGTGCGGTATGCCACCCTGGACGGTGACCTCTTTGCTGGAGTCCGGCAGGATGTGTATTGTAAATCCCGTAATCTGAGCTATGGGAAGCAGGTTGCTCAGTTCTGGTTGAGCCAGGACGAGCGGACCCCGCGGGAGATGACCGGAGACGCGAGCGCTCTGTTTTCATCGGTGATGAGGTATGGCATTTCTGGTGGAGGTGACGAGGCCGGAGTAGTCCTTTTTCCCTTTTCCTTGCTCTATAACCTAGACACGAGCGAGAAACCAATTGACCCTTGTCACCCGAGACGAGCGAGTGACTCCTTGTGCCTAACCACCATGCTTAACTTGTGCACCACTGTGACCCACCTTGCGAATAGCCTCATGCATGCATGCACGTACCTACCCACCGAAGTGACCAACCTTAGACACGTGCCCACCAACTGGAAAGCACTTGGGCAAATACAAACGGGGAAGGAAGGGAGCGGCGCGAACGGAGGCTACCACCCATGCACACGCGGAACCACCAACACAAGCATGACCATGCACAACCCGTAGCTACCAGTACCCGAGCAGCGCGAGAGGATGAAACAACACGAGGAGGCACGACGAGGGCAGCATACCACCTTGCTCCCACTCTACGGTTACCACACTACTGAGCGCAAAGCCAACTTCTCTATGCGATCATGAGGGGGAGAGGAACGAAGCGGAGCGGAGTGACTCGGCGTAAGCACTGAGCGAAAGCCTTCAAGCAGTAGGAAGCGAAAGCGACCGACAAACACGACGAAGGAGAACACGGAGCAAGGAACGCAAGTGACGACCCAACCACGGAGTCAACACCACACTACCGACCGCAAGGGAGGGAGACACACCCCACGATGCCCTCAATCGTACCACGCATCAGCACACTGGTCGACATCCCCGAGCGGAGCGAGTCCCGGAGGGCACGAGGCACGAGTGGGACACGGAGTGTGGCAGGAGCCGGCGTGAGCCACAGCGGTCGAATGAAAGTGAGGCGCGGTCATCCATCCTCCTCTACAAGGACTGATCCAATAACAAGGAGCGCGGCGACGAAGAGAGTCATCAGGTGGAGCCTGATTAGATGTGACGGATTGATTCGTCAGAAACCACCTCAGAAGCGGACGCGGTGGAGTCTTTAGACAGATAGGGTTGGCTTACTTGGCTAACATGCTGAAGAACGCAGACTCGGCGGAGCCATCGAGAGATCGTATTGATTGGCGGGACGACAACCGAACTGGACAGGGACGGAAATGGGGGTTAAAGGCGCGGGAGCAAGCATTCCTCATTGTTCCTGCGAACGATGGTTTTTTTGGAGCTATCTTCCTCTCCAGTATCGACATTATAACCGCAGCAGTCGATCTCTTCGGACCAGGTACACATTGTGTGAGCAGTATCTTGTTGAACAGGTGAGTTGACGATACCCGGAGGGACCCCTGTTCGGTCGGAGAACGGGAAGGGGGGTATCCCGGCAGGGGTGTGCCACCTGTTGGTGGTGATGTTTGTTGGTGCCAACTCCAGGGTTGCAGGCCTCGAAGACGGCCGCCGCATCACCTTCCCACCCATTCATTGGTTCGAGCGAGAGCGATTCGGTGAGTACGGGAGCAGACGCGATCTTTCTCTTTGGTTGTTTCCGCGACGTTGGTACGGTGGCGCTGACACGTGGAGCGTGCTAGATCCAGAATGCCCGTGGCAACACCCGTAACGGATCTGTCGGAAGGCTGTCTCTGTTCTGCAGAGTTTCGCCAAGGGGCCGAGTACAGGTGGAGATACAAGAAGGCGTGTCCGATTCCGCTAGAGGATCACCCCCGGTTTCGACGGGAGTGCAAGTTTGTCGTGGACGCACAGGGGCAGCTGTGGGGGAAGACCGGTGACTTTGTCTTCATTGTGGAAGACTAGAAGAGCTGCAGATATGAAGCGGGACGTAGCGTGGTGTCACGGAGTGGGAACGGAGGCTTTTGTCGTTGCATGGCAATAAAACCGGTGCGTGAGCAGCTAATCTCCTTTTCCCTTTCTTTGTTTCTGTTCTAGACGCGCGCGAGGAATCAAACTCTTTTTTTCTTTAGACCGTTTCCGAGCAAGAGGTCCCTTCACCACCAAAACCCCATGTGCACCCCACACAACCATGACATCGTGACAGCTTCACTCACTGTAGTGACCAACCATGCAACCAACTCTGAGCACGAACCTGAACACCAGCACCAAGTACCCGAGCAGCGCGAGGGGATAGACCACTACGAGCGGAGCGAGGGCAACAAGCTACACTACTCCATCGACCACTGGAGACTGACATAAGCACCAGAAGACACGACGAAGGAGGGGACGGAGGTAGCTCATTGGCGCGACCGTGAGGGAGCAGACACGGTGGGACCACCCCATGACTGACCGGAGGGAGACGGACTTAAGTACGAGGGGGCGCCCCGACCTGCATCCCTCTTGCTCATCTCCCCCAGCTCCACGTTGTCGTCAGCGACCGCCAGCGCCACGTCTGTCGATCGCGTCGTGAAGAGAACCCGCCCATGCGGACTCTCTGGAAGGTGGCGATGGAATCCGGCCGAGTCTGGATCCCCGAAAATCGTCGTCATGTCGTCGGCGTTGTCGACAATGAGAAGCCAGCGGCCCGATCGCGCTGACTTCGGGTCCTCCTTGTCAGGACCCTCGAGGCCCAGGCGTCTGACCATATCTGCACACGTCTGCTCGAAACCTGCCATGCTCAGCGCCGGCAACCAGAAGACGGACCAGTCTGGCTTGTGCTCCTTGACCCAGTACGCAATCTGCAGCGCCACCTGTGTTTTTCCCACTCCCCCAAGCCCGACTAGAGCAAGGCGTTGAGGGCCGTCGTCATCGAGAAGCCTGGCTCTCAGCTCCCCGAGCGTGTCTTCTCGTCCAACGAACTTCTTGTTCCTCAGGGACGGGATTTCGAAGCGGCGACCTGAAAATGTCAGCCAACTTCTCGATGCGAGAGTTCTCCTGACCGACCAGTATCAGTCCCGGCACCTGAGCTTGGAAACGTCGAACCTTGCACTTGATTAGCAGGAAGCCAGCACACCGTCATATCCCTCACTCACCTGCACCTGAACCCTCCCAGTGGTCCACAAACGCCTTGGCGCACGCCGCCGCCGTCGCCGCCGCGTACCGCTGCGACGCCTTCATCTTGTGGCTGTCCGCGTAGTCGCATGCGCCTTTGATCACCACGCACGGAAACGCCTCCCACAATCCGGCAGCCTCCATCTCAAACGCAATGATTTGCTCCTGCGTCACGATGCAGTCGCGGTCCTCTGCCGACTTCATCACCGTGTCCCCAGATGCGAACAGACCAAAGTGGACTGCCGGCTGCGGCACGCCCAACGCACGACGGCGGCGCATGGTTTGACCCCAACTGCAACCGCATTCATCGCACGTTTTTCCATCTCGGAGATGCCGATACTTCGCGTTGAAGATCGAATCATGCCGAACCCAAGGATACGCAGCGCTCAGCTTGTCCTGCCTCTGCAAGTCGCCAAGATAGACAGCCGTCTTGTCTACGAGCTTCTCCCGCGCTTCAACACCCTTCAACTTGGACAGAAGCCCGCGAATCTCCGGGTTTGGCCGTGGTAGCGCGTCAAGCACCGCACTCTTGCGCTGAAATTCCGATGGAAGTCGTCGTCCAAAGTCGTACTGGATCACGCCTTCGCTCAAAATAACGTCGCCGAGGAACATATCCTCTTTTCCCTCTGAAGAGGTAGGCAGAACACCGCAAACGCCAACGAGAAGGGCGAGTTTGATGTTCGGGTAGCTGAAGCGGCAGCTCGACGCAGCGGCCGCCGCAGACGACTTCCCCATGCCGGGCATGTGGACAAGCACGACGTTGTGGCGGCCGAATGCACCGGCCGAGTAGGTGTTGCGATCCCCGGCCACCTTGCCGTAGCGTGGGCTCTGCTCATCCCAGCGGCGGTCGAACAGGGCCAGGACGGCGTCAGACTCGATGGGTAGCGCGCAGATGACGGCAATCTGAAAGTCGGCTCTGGAAGCAGGGCGCGTCAGGGGAAGGTTGACAGGGTCGCGCAAAGCTGGCATGGGGCTTGCTGTCTCTGTCGGCAGCGGCGCAGATTCGCCGGCGGGCGGCGCTGGCGTAGGTTGTCGATGGGCCACAGCACCCTCCACAGCTTGCTGAGCAAACCGCTCGAGGACTCCCAAGATGGCCGCGTACCGGGCGTCGCTCCTCCCGGTGCAACTCGCCATCTGCAGATGGCCTGCATCAAAATTTTCCACCCCTTCGCCCGGCACGCCGAGAGTGGCCGAGAAGTCATTGACAACCTGGATCCCACATATCAGCTCGTGCCAATCGAAGCGGATACTTCACGTACCTTTCCACGGCCCCTCCTCATCCCCGCCGTTCAGCGACTTTCCTGGAAGAATGAACCGAGATGTCCCGTTGCGTCGCAATCTCGAGGAACTTCCTGTGTACGCCATCAACCACCAGGGCATCCAGCACTACCGTCCCGGCGGACGCTGCGGTCGGACTTCGGGGCGTGACTGCTCCAATGTTCGCCGCAATCCTCGTCCACTCTGCTGCTGAGCGGGCCCGGTGTGGCGTGCCGAGGAAAATGATCGCCGTTGTTCGTCGCGGTAAGACATCTGACCGGCAAAGGGCCCGAACAAGTCAGCGTCTGCCTCGACGAAGGGGCCAGTATTCCTACATCCTTCACGACCAGGCCGCCGAGGCTGTGCGCCACAAAGATAACGGGCTTCTGTCCGGTCAGCCGGGAGCGTGCCTCGCTTGTGTTAGGCCCCTACCTCGTCTACCATTTCTCTTCGAAGCGTGGTCGCCAGATCCTGACCATGCTTCGACAGACTGTTCTTATTGTTCTTCTTGTTCGTGCCGGGCCGTGCTTCGATTGCATCCCCATCGTATCCGTATGTCCATAATCTCGCTTCGGGAAGGTCGGCCGTGAGCAGATCGCGTGGCCAAAAGCCTGGTTGTCGGGGTCTACTGTCGGTCGTCGCTCCTGGTGCACTCGGCGCTTTGCTGCCCAACGACAAGTGTCTGGTCGAGGACCTCTCGTCGGCATCTTCAGTCCACGTTTGCTGCGGATGACCCCGCAGCCCGTGCACGAATATGATGCTGTCGGTCTTCGGTCAGTCGTCGCCCATCGGGCTGTTGGAAAGGGAAAACGCACTTGCACCGCCTGGTTGCCCCCTCTCCGTCGTCCTTGTCGAGGCGCGTCAAGCCAAATCTGTGGACCGTTGACATGGCGCGTGTCGTCGTTACCTAGCGTAGCAAGGCGTCCGTCCGGTCCCTCCCCGGGAAACGTGAAAGCGGGGTACGCGGGTTGAGCCGCGAAATCGGCGGCGCCCCACGTGACTTATTTCAACGTCAATCGCCTGCACTGCTTCCCATGCAGACGAGGCCTTCGTTCATTCCCAAATCACGAATCGTCCCTCTTCTTGGACGAAAGAAGCATCGCTGTGACTCATTGCTGCCTCGTATTCCAGAAGATCGACAGTTCCAAGACTTCCAAGACGACGGGCGGACGCACGTGTCAAAGGACAAAGAGGCGCTAAACATTAGCCTTCCCACACCAGGCCATGTGTTCTGATGACCATCTACTTGGGGTCGGGTCTCCTTCCCCGGAGAGGAAGTAGACCGGGCTTCATTCTCGAGGTCTCAGTTATTGGGCATGGCGCGGCATTGAACTCATGTTCTTTGACCCACATAGTTACACCCTGAGGGTAGAGCACCGCAATGATTGGTTCTGCGTCCTCTGTTCGCGAGGTGCGCCACGAGCATGAACAGGTTTCTACAATGGCAAGCCCAGGTAGGCCGGCTAGCGTGCCGGTCTGTTGGGAAACGGCTGGCGCCTGCGCTGACAGGTCTTGTTGAAGCGTTCACGACCCGGGTGAGTTTAGCCGCGATCGAAGGTATCAGATTCTCCCGGCGTATGCCCAGGACGGCATCCTACTGTCAAGGCTGTACTCGAGAACGACCGACGCTGCCTTCTTCGAAGACTTCATCGCACAGCTGCTACACCACTGTGGCCGATATCCAGAGCCAAAGTCTGTGCTGGTCATGGACAGTGCGTCCATCCATCGGTCGCCAAGGGTGCAACAGATGTGCGCCGAGGCGGGTGTTAAGCTGCTGTATCTTCCTCCGTACTCGCCTGATTTCAATCCGATTGAGGAGTTCTTTGCGGAGCTGAAGGCCTTCATCAAGCGCCATTGGCGGGAGAATGAGGGCATTATCAAGGTGTACTTCAAGGGATACCTTCAGTGATGCATCGATATGGTGGGTCCACGTCGATCCAGTGCGGAAGGGCACTTCAGGCACGCCGGGATCGAAGTGGAACAAACTGGGTGCGTTGGGTAAATAGACCTAGGATACAATGCGTTTACAAAGTCTCCAGCCACTTGGAGATATTGTGCACAAACTGCAGCGCGATGCCTCGCTTGACACCCCTCTTAACAAACCCATCCGCCTCCTTCTCGGCATTGGCGTGAATCTGGGCAAGCTCAAGGCCCTCATCTATCGCTAAGACTTCCACCTGCCTGAATCCCCGCTTCCAGGATTCGCTTTGGGCCTGTTGGCATAACCACTCCCGGTAATGCGTCAATGCTTCGTCCTGTAGTCCAGGAACTGCGAGTCTCGATGACCGACGCAAGCCAGCTGCGGCGAAGAGTGTCTCTGGGCACGGGTGACTGATGTCCACGGCCGCACCCTGCCCGCACTCGACGAGGCCACCGAGTACGTTGATGGTAATTGGACACTCTCCCGAAGAGGCCTTTCCTCTTTGTGCCCCGAGATTCTTGCTACGCTGCTGCCTTCAGTTCGTCTTGGATCGTTTGCGGCACGTCTCTGTGGGAGACGAACTGGTTTCCCTCTTCGGTGTAATCAATGAGGCGACTAAGAAGCGAATTGGTGAGCTTGTAATGCTTATTGCCGTCGTCTGCATCGATCCAACAGTAGGGTCCAAGCTTGCAGGGCGGCCCCGGGCAGCGCATCAGGTAGTAGACGTCGATCCAGGGAATGGTATCACCGTCGGCTACGTGCTGAGCATTGATCTTGTCGACTTCAGCACGCTGCAAAGTCGTTGCTCCTCGTCGCGATCTTTGTCGTGCCACCGTCGATTCGGCGTCACCCGAGCACTTGTAGATGAACGAAATCTTGACGCCCAGCTGTTTGCTTCGTGGAGTAGATGACTCCATGCTCGGAGTTGGTCCTCGACGACTGACCACTGGATATCATGCCCTGGGAAGCTTTTGTGGACCGAGCTTCGGTACTTGACGGCCAGGACAATGTTCGTCTCCTCCGGCACACATTGAACGCCTGGCACCTTGCTTTCCAGGACAGCTGCCAATTTGGCCTTCAGTGTTCTTTCCCAATAGGTCTCCGGGGGGATTGTGATCGTGTTGTCCTCTGTTGGGTGCGTGAGCCAATAAAGTCGCTGTCCCTTCCTGAGGGCCACTGTCCAGTCGACAGTACTGTATGTGATCTGGATCCGATCCATCATTGCTGCCATGATCATCACTTGCGTGGAGAAGAGAGAGGTCTTGCTCGCCCTGTAAGGAAAAGGGGTCTGTTGGACTCGTGCTGCCTTCAAAGTGGTGCGGACCTGGAGTGCCGAAACTCAGATCCTCAAAGTCGATGACCGCGACGGGATCGCCAGATGCCGCAGCCATGATGGGCAGCCTGCTGATCCCCCGTGCATAGTGGACCGGAAGCTTGAGGGCATCGTATGGGCAGAATACATGCTTATGCGTGGCCCAGAAGCTGCAGTAGATCCTAAAAACCTTCTCGGACGTTCCGCACCCTCAGAAACAAGGCATCATGTTTGCATAATCCACTTCCTCTGCATCGTCATGCCTGGATACTAGGGTCACGCCTCTGACGCCATGTCAACAGGCACCAGCGTTGCTTCAGAATCACAAATAAGTGGAGTCGAAGAATCGGATCAATCAATTTACCTTGACGTGGTGCACTTCGAGATCTCCTGTGTGCTGCGAAAAACCAATGAGGCGTCGTGACTGCTTGATGCCGTTGGTCTGGACGGCTGGAAGAGTGGTCATCCTGACATCGTCGCAGTCCTCATGAAGTCAAAGACAGGCCCGTCGGTCAGGAATGGCTGCTCGGCAGCCGCCTGGCCCGGAGAATCTTCTAGATTGTCGGAGTAGAGTCCACTGCACCGGAGTGAGGATAGGCATTGCCCCTCGTGCAGCTGGGAGCCAGGGTCTCATGTGGCATGGTTGCGCAGGTGACCGCAGATCACTTTGGCCCTCGAGGGGACCCCAAAGAAATACCATCGTGCAAGGCAGGGAAACACTACCCAATGATCGCCAGCATCTGGGGGATGTCGAGGAATGGGTCTTGGCATATGTTGAGGGCCTCGGATTTGCCCAACAATCGCAAAGGTTCGAGAGTGAAACTCGGTCGAGTACTGTACCTGTTCAGGGAGGAAGAGCCGGTTCAAGAGAGTGTCAGCATACAAACATGGGCTGGTGGAGAAGCTAGTGGCTGGCCCTCCATCACTCCTTTGTCCGGTGCGTTAGCGCGTCGGCTTGAGGGTGTCGATGACATCCGAACACGCGACAACGATGAACCATCCATGTTCCGTTCTGTGCCAGGAGAAGCGATTCGCAGGTATGGGACGTATGAAGCTCTCGTGCCAAGGCTCAGGCGTCGGTGAGCTTCCCGTCGTCGATTGAGGTTGACGGAAGTCACGTGGGGTGCCGCCGATTTTGCGGCTCAACTCGCCTACCCCGCTTTCACGTTTCTAAAGGCTGCGGGACGGGAAGCGGACTTGCCGGCAAGGCTAAGCCATGACACAGGGCCACGCTATGGCCCAGGTCCAAAGAATTGGCTTCACCCGCCTGGACGGGGGAGACGATGCCGATGGACAGCGCCGATGCAAGTGGGTATTCCCTTCCAACGTCCACCGACACGACTGACGCCAGGACGCGGCAGCATCATCTTCGTGCACGGGCTGCGAGGCCACCCGCAGCTAATTTGCCGGGCAGGAATCTGTCGTTTTCGTAGCGCACAGCCTCGGTGGCATCATCGTGAAAGATGTAAGATTCCAAACGGCCCGTCCCGAGTCCTTTATCGATGCCAATAATGACGGGTCCAGGCTCTTTTCCGATAGGAATCACTGCAGCAGCGGACAAAATCGATCGCCTTCCTAGGCACGCCCCACCGGGGGAGCTCGGCGGCCGACTGGGCACACATGGCATCGAATCTTGCCGCAGTGGCTTTTTTGCATTCAAACAAGAAGCTTGTCGGAGCTTTGCGGATGGATGGCGAGGTGCTAACGAATATCCACGAGTAGTTCCTCAAGATTGTGACGCGGCGGAGCATACGAATCCACTCCTTTCAGGCACGCGGAATGACAGGCGTGAGGGGGTTTAGTGGAAAGGTAAGCACAAGGATCCATTGGCGTGACTTCTGCTAATGGTGTCGATGTACAGGTGGTTGGCGACTTTTCGTCGTCGATCGGTCTGCACGATGAGAAGACAGAGAGCATCGACGCAGACCATCGGCAGATGGTCAAGAGCGTAGACCGACACGACGCGCGATACAGGGCCATCTTTGGGGTGTTAAGGCTGTTCGTCCGACAGGCGGTAGGGAGCGAGAGGTCATCTCGGCCGCAGCCGCTAAATCCCGAGGACACACAGGAAACATCTTCCGGGATACCAGCCCGAACGGGTCGGTAACATACCTTCAAGCCGGCTGGTCGATACTGATTCGAGTAGAAGCCCGTTTTCTGGTTCCATTCCAAAGAAACAAAAAGTTTGTCGGGCGAGAGGACTTACTCCAAGATGTGGGGGACAGGCTCTTCGACGTCGACGGCCCACAGACCATGGCCATTGTGGGGCTTGGCGGCGTCGGCAAGACGCAGGTGGCGCTGCAGATGGCCTACTGGGCCAAGGAGCACAGGCCGGAGTGTTCTGTGTTCTGGCTCCCGGCTCTCAGTATGCCTGCCTTTGATCAGGCATGCGTCCAGTTAGCCCGGGAATCGGGACTCGAAGGACCCGATAAGGAGGATCCGAAGGAGCTACTGCGACGATATCACGAGTCAGCACGATCTGGCGACTGGCTTCTGATTATCGACAATGCCGACGATAGGGATACGATCTTTGGGAATGCAAAGTGGCCCGGCCTTCAGCGCCACCTTTCGAAGAATACGCATAGGCGACTTCTGTTCACGACGCGATCAATGGACGTGGCGTTGGCCGTCGCAGACGAAAGCGTAGTGGAGCTGGCGGAAATGAGCGACGGGGAAGCCTGGGAGTTCCTGAAGACGCTGCTGCCGAGGATGCCATGGGATGACGATTCTGAGGCACTCCTCCGCGAGCTCACTAATCTCCCGCTCGCCATCTCGCAGGCAGCAGCATACATCAAGAGGAACAAGACGAGGATCCCGAAGTACCTCTCACTGCTGCGAAAGACACAGAAGGAGGCGATTGGGTTGCTTACGCGCGAGTTTCCCGACCCAACCAGGTACGAAGTGTCGCGGCACGCCGTGGCGACGACATGGCTGGTCTCGTTTGAACAAATCCGGCGGGATGACAGGCCGGCAGCCGATCTGCTATCGTTCATATCGCAAATCGAACCCCGAGCGATACCGCAGAGCTTGCTGCCGATGCCAGGGACGGAGGAGGAGTTTGTGCATGCGGTCGGGACGTTGAAGGGATACGCGTTCTTGCAGGAGCGCGAGGACGCTGAGATGTTCGACATGCATCGGCTGGTGCATCTGGCGACGCAGGCTTGGATCGATGGGGAGGGGCCTGCGAAGGGAGTAAGAGTGGCCGCTGTCACTCACCTGGCGCCTTTGTTTCGGACGGACGACTGGGCGCAGCGCAAGAGGTGGAGACAGTCAATGCCGCATGTGCTGAAGATGATTGAGGCGGACACGTCTGAGGCAGGCTTGGGAGAAGACAAGTGCGACCTGGGGTACTGGGCAGCGCGATGTCTGCAGGTCGAGGGGCGCATTGGGGAAGCGGTCGAGCTGCTGGAGCGCGTGGTGGCACCATGGACGAAGATGCTGGCTGAGGATCACCCTTCTCGAATGGCATCGCAGCACAGCGCTCGGAATTGCGTATCGAGCCAACGGCCAGGTAAAAGAGGCGGTTACTCTGCTGGAGCACGTCGTGACAGTACAAGCGATGACGCTGGCGGAAAATCACCCTGATCGACTGGCATCGCAGCGCGCGCTCGCAGGAGCGTATCGAGCCAACGGCAAGGTGAAGGAGGCGGTCGAGCTGCTGGAGCACGTGGTGGCGGTGAAGGCAACATTCGTGTCACCAGGTCATCCGTCGAGGATCGTGTACGAAGAGGTGCTCGCTTGGATGCAGTCAAAAGCCGCAGAGTAAGCAGATCTACTGAACAGTACCTTAACATGACAGAAATAAAGCAGGATGACCTACGAGAAAGTCGTAAACCGTGATAGACATCCAACAGTCAGCCTTCGAAAGGACGGTACCCGGGATGTATCTCACGATAGCGTGGGCCCCACATCGGCGATGTCTGCCTGTCCCGCAGTCGACCTCAGGACATCTCGTGGGGATGACACACTGTACGGCCCCACCAAAGTCATCAAGAAATGTTTCTTCATTGTTTGTCAAAACGGACACTCGATTCGGCCGCTACTGTACGGTAACAAGATCTTGGCTGGAACCGACAAGCATCTGGACGATACAACTGCGATAGGGTGGTCAGGTATCAGTGACTCTGCTTCACCGTCCGTGTCAGAGGGCCACGACACACCGATGAACTCCCTCTTCAGCACAAACGACGGAACTCCCTCCCATGAAGAAGAAACCCTGCCAGATATAGAGCCATTCGAGACATCTTTCCCGAGTTCAAGCCTGGATTATCCGTCCAACGCAACATTCAAGGAAGACGCCAGCAGGGACATCTCATCGTGGGCAATGGACTGTCTTCCTACTGCCCCTATGGCTGACGATACCTGGTCTCCGGTAAATAATCCAACTGCTCGTCTGGGTTCACATCTAACATGCGTCGTGTGCAGCTAATTGCTGCCTCCACTACCTCTGGCATACGAGACTTGGGAAGCCACCTACCGTGAGTTACCCCCGGCCGTGTTTTTGTTCACTAGCTAATTTTGTGTACACTCTAGAGTATCTGTGATGCCAAGCTACCAAGCTTCGACCGACGAGCTTTGCATTCGCGACCCTAAGCCGTATCTCGAGGAGCAGGCTGTCGAAGACTCCCGTCGATTGAGGATCAATGGGACGATCAGGGTCTCCAAGGTGCCTTTGGCCAAAGTGGCGACAGTGACGGCGACACTAGAACATGTTGGGTTTTTGCAGGTGAACTCAAGCCAAGACAGTATGGGGAAGTGGGAAGTTTCTGGGTTGAAGCCAAACCTTCCGACACCGACATGCACTGAGATCAAGCAGCATGAGAAGGCAGAAGCGTCGATTGCTGCCCAAGAGCGTTTTCTCCAACAGGTACTTCGAGAGGTCCAACACAACGCCGCCCGGTTGCCTGAGCTTCGAAAGATCCTCACGAACTACCCAGACCTACAACTTCGTTTCGAAGCGCACCGCTTTCAATTGATTCTCAAGGCAAGTAACATGGCCTTGCATCTGAGTCTGATTCTAAATTTTTCAGGCTGCCAGTGTCGAGATCAAAGCAACGTTCCGTCGATACCTCAGACAGTTCGCAACGTCTATGGACGAGGGGACGGAGCTGAAGGCTCCTTCAGAGCTCATTTGGCTTCTTAACGGAGACCCGCCGCCACGGCATTGTCCTGACGCACTAAATGATGTCGCCTTTAGTGGTCTTCTCCTCGGGTTCGCTGGCGGTGAATCGCTTGACCTCCCGTGCGAGGGAGTCACGTCTGACGAGATCGAAACTTTGCGGGCATGGTGCGAGACGATCAGTAAACCTCACGATTTGTGTCGACTTGTGATCGAGCATGATGTCAGGTGGCACACCCTGTGCGTCTCGAAGCAGGACTTTGGTGACGGACTCTGGGCAACAATCCTCCTCTCTGAGGGAGCCAAGGCGTTAGAGGCACCCCTCCTTCCGCACCATCGGCTTGTTCAGGTCTGTGAGACAGTTCTCGCCTGGCTCCAGGAGCTGATGGCTGATGCTGCGGAGAAAGAGTGTTGGAAGGAGTTTGATGCCGGCCTCGGTGCTTATGTGTAGGATGGCAAGGGGCCCAGGAAGAGATCTAAGTAGTAAATCCCAGCAGTATTCATGACGAGATTGAGTAAGTGCAGACAGCACCGAGCTACAAATATGGACGTCTTCCCTGCCGTCGCTTGATGCAAAGCGCTGCACAGGGAACAGATCTGAAAATCAACTGATTGGGGCTGAATGAAGAGAAATGAAGCCTTCCAAGAGACAGCAGTCCACGTGACGGCCCGGTTGAACATGACGTTGCCCCTCGTAGCCACAGTGTCCTCGACGTCATTGAGCTGCAGACAGACCCTCACCACCTGAAAACTGGTATATTGATGAACGATTCAACTTTGGCTTGAGACCGTCTCAAGGAGTAAACAATTTCCATCTTTATCATCCATCTAGGCTTCTCCGCTTGCTTGGCTCCAGCACGTCATTAATGTCTAAGATTTCTTATTCTCTGTCATCCGAGGTGTCCTGTTCCAAGCCAATTTGTATATTCCTGCTCTGTCTACCGACTGAGCTTACTCCAGCCTTGGATGCATGAGGGAAGAAAGTCGGCTTCGATTGAGGCAGCATCATGGTCGAGTGGTAGTCAAAATTATGCTTTCTGTCTGATGAGGCGAGCAGGTTGGGTTGACATGAGGGGAATCTGAAGCCTATTTATACACACTGGATCATATCACTACCCACTCTTCTGCAGCGTGGTGCCTACCTTTAGGTCATGGCTTGCAGATTCCCCTCGCCGCCTTGGTGACGGCCCTCACAGTCAGCATGATTCTGAAGCCACCGGATCAGTTTGCAGACCAACAGCCCCTGTTCGAAGGTCGAAGTACAGTACAGTACGTTGACAGAGCTTCCGGTTCGGAATTCAATACAGTACCACAGGTGATGTAGGAAGGGCCCTGGACCTCCAAGTACGCTATACCGTACTGCGGCCTGCTCCTCAGGCGCTGATGCGTGTTGCTCTCCGAACCAAGCGCCCGAACAACAGCGCTTGGGCTGATACGTGTAGAGGTCGGCGCAGTTGTTGGAGAGACCGTGATGGTGTTTGACGTTTTGCACTCAGGGAACCCGCTGGGCTCGGGCCTACAACCGGCCCCGCGAAAGCGAGGAATGGCAGGAAGCGGTCTGGGACGCTACAAAAACTGCCCCAGGACGGCTTAGATCGGGACGATCCTACCAAATGCGCCGAAAAAGCTGTTCAAAGGGTTGGGCTAAACCACGTACGGAGGGTGATGATGGTCCAGAGGGCGAACTTCTTTGACTCTGAGCAGAAACATTATTGCAGCATGCGCCAATGTGACGCACATATAATTGGGACACAATGACATTACGGACGAGGACGACCAGCTGTCACTTTCCCACTTCAGCAGCTTCGTCGCCCGCAGCATCAACGACGTCCTTCTTGCCCTCTCACCGGCCAGCCGAACCATCTTGATGTATCATCCTCCTCATGTAGACGGCCACAAACGAACTCATGAGAACCATTGCGCCAAGTTGACCACTCATCATCGCCGCGGGCCAGCAGCCAAAGTTGGCATTGTACCAAGCCACCAAGCCGACGAGAAATTCAAGAACGGTGAGGTCGACCAGCACAACGGGCAGCCAGGCGACTGCACGATCAACAGGCCCTGGCGCATTGCAGTCTTCCAAGTGGAACGAGAGCATCGCCGTGATGAGCACAGCCACGACGGCGGTGATGACGGTGCTGGTGAAGAGGCCCGCGGAGGCGTCTGTGAGACGTGGCGAAGCTCCGGGCCTGTGGTCGTCGAAGCGGATCATGAACAAGGCTGAGCTGCTCAGGACTATGGAGATGGCGTTCAAGTTTCTGTACGACCGTAGGAGGCGCATGGCCACTAAGACGGATCGACTATGAGGAAGATCTCTGCAACTGGCGGGGCACTTGTTGCAGGTGTTGTGCTGAGTTCGTGACCTACTGGGCGTCTCTATTATGAAATCGAGCGGTGACTGAAGAACCGGCGATGGTGCGTCTCCACGCTGGGCCGACTCCAAAGAAGGGGGCAAGTTCGGGGAGTGGAGTACTGTATGATGTAGGTTGTGGGACGATAGCGGTCTGGGTGAGGAGTGAGAACATTACAGAGGTGGATTGAGGATCGGTGCCTCAAGCCGCATTGAGTCGATGCGTCTTTGAGTGGTCATGCCGGGGTATTCCGGAGAATAGGCTAGGAGCGGCCAAGTTCAGTACCGCACAATATGCAGACACTGGCGACATGCTCTGGACAGTAAGGTCACTATTCCATCTGCGGGTCGTTCAACCTGTACGGCCATTTTTCTGCGGTCATTCAGTTATCCTGTGCTCATACTGTCGACTCTTGTCTGCGGTCATTCATGCGGTCATTCACGGTGTAGAGCTGTTCTCGCGCGGTGTGCTCTTACTGTCAATTCCGTCTGCAGTCATTCTCCTGTGGTCATTTAGTTCTCCTGTGGTTATTCAGTCCGGACGGCAATTGTCCTGCGGTCATTCATGCGGTCATTCACGGTGTGGAGCTGTTCTCGCGCGGTGTGCTCGTACTGTCAATTTTGGCCGCGGTCATTCATGCAGTCATTCACGGTGTGTGGCAACTCTCGCGCTGTGTGCTCGTACTGTCGGCGGTCATTCATGCGGTCATTCACGGTGTGCGACCATTCTCGCGCTGTGTGCTTGTACTGTCAAATTTCGTCTGCGGTCATTCAAGTCCAGACGGCCATTCTGTCTGCGGTCATTCATGTGGTCATTCACGGTGTGTTTCCATCCTTGCGCAGTGGAGAGACTCAAGAGCCGTCCCCATGCACATGACGATGACTGGGTGGTGTCAGCTGAACCAGAACCATACCGCGTTGTTCATGAAGAGCCAACGTGCCTAGCAAGACTCTGGCGCCACAGCTGGCGGCGACAGAAGCTTGAGACACGATGCAATTGCCGTTAGACATCATATACATCATTGCAGGCCATTCTCAGCCATCCACGCAGGCAGCGCTTTCAAGATGTTGCCGGGAGTTCCACTCAATCTGCGACCAATTACTGTACCGACAGAATGTCGCCCGCTATGGGTCCTCTGTCGTCTTCCGCATCATCGACAGTGACTCCGAAACCATGGCCACTCTCGCGGCGTTGAGAAAGGCCCATACTGCTGGGGCCGACCTCAACTAGTGCCAGTACATGCGGGTCCGCGACATCCCTGCACACCTCGGCGTTCAATACATCAGCTGCCCGCTCCGCACGGACACGCTGGTCGAGGTTGGGCCCTTGCACCTAGCCGCAGCCCGAGGGCGGGAAGACATCGTCCACTTCCTGACGGATCACGGGGCAGCCGTGGACAGAACAACCAAGAGCTGCCCATGGACGCCATGCTTCCTGACTGTCTACTTCGACTGCCTATCGACGGCGGAACTTCTGCTCGCCAAGGGCGCCCAACCACGATGCGATCAGCTGGGTTTTAGCGTCCTCCACATCGCGGCTGCCGCTGGGAGCAGTGACATGATGGCGTTCCTTCTCAATTTGGGTCTCTTCGCCGTCGACGAGGAAGATATCGAGGGAAACACGGCTCTCGTCAACACGACTGCCATATGGGACTCAGCTGGCTGGCGTTAGCAGAGGCAAGACGTCGTATTGATAATTCTCGCTGCTGGTGCCGATGCAAACAGAGAAGTCCCCCTGACCCGCAGCTGGTCTGCTCAGATTCTTTTCAAGCTATGTTGGACGAACAACATGTGGGGCGCGAGATTCCTGCTTGAGCAAGGTCTTGCCGGTTCACGACCCGCCCTGGATCTGGCCTGTGCCCGACGACTACAGCAGGAAGGCAGCAGCCCCCAAGTCATGAAACTTCTGCAAGAGTTTGGCTTTGCAGGATAATGTTCTTTGCCCGGGCTGGTATGACATTGGATACGGGGGCTGCAGTTGGTCGGCGGGGATGGCGGAGGTCTGGAACCCTGAGTAGAATAGCTTAGGGGTAGCTTTCATGGCGGGAGTTGGTGAAAGTCTTGAATCCACGCAGAATCTCGTGCCATCATCCGCCTGATTGAGCTCTGTCTAGCTGTTCTTTCTGATAGCAAGGTTGAAGGAATAAAAGCTACGCTCTTGCCAGCGTCACAGCAAAGATTTGTGATTCTGACCAAGTTGACACCGTCTCCCCATAGTAGCGCACGGACCACAAGACTGAGCCTCAGACTTGTTGCCCGTGCCCATTGAGAGAATAGTTTGGACACGTACAGTACCACCACTTGGTGCACGTGCCATGAACGACGTGTCAAGTAAGCTGTAAAATTAATCCCATTCCACGGCCCGCCCGCCAACCTGCTTCAAGCTCTCATCAGCTTGAGTTGCACCAAAGTCTAGCAGCTTTCAATCACACTTCTCGTCATGGACCATAACGTCGTCAGCATCCTCGATCATGTTGAGGCCCGTTTGAGATGGTTTGACACCCGTTTATGAGAGGCCATACCGGAGGGAGACCGTCATTCCGCTGTCCACTGCCCACTTCACGCGGACAACTCTCTTCCAGAACTGTACCACGGCCTCAGCACACTGTTCACCGAGCTCACGATGTTTCGCGAAAGTCTTCTCCGCCAGCCCTCGGCTGTCCATGGTACTTCCCCTGCCTCTAGTGGCGAGACGTCAAGGGCACCAACGCATAACACAACGACTGCTCCGACCATTCAAGCTCCGCCAACAGACGATACCACTGAAGAAGCAGTTCCCAACCCGGCCACGTCAGAAGCTCCGGCCGATGTGCCTTCCTCTAAATGCGGAAAGTGCTTCCTCTCTTTCTGGTCCAGATGGGTGAGGGTATGACTGGACACATCGTCGAGTTTGACAGAGATGGATTTTCAAGGGCACAGCCAGAATGGAGCCGCCACCTTTCGACTGGGCGGGCACGGCAGTGGTCATAGGCTTCACACGGTGCAAGCAGATGGCTTCCGACTTGCCTTGCCTGACGGCGCGCGTGGCACGGGGACTGATTGGCGGCCCGCCGCCGTGGTGCAACGCAGAAGCTCGACGGCGGCGGCCGACCGTAGGGCGGTTGCGTCACATACACCGTCATCCAAAAATTTGCCCACGCTCGGAGCGAGCCGACACTTTGCAGATGTCGGGATCCTTGTTGCTGATCACTGTGCCAATTAGCCCGGCCAAGGAAGGCGAGAAAGCGCCGCCTGATCTTCTTGGTGTCGCCGCGGAGAAAGACGGGTTGCTGGGAGCTGCGATTGGACATTTTGCTTGCCATGAATGGTCAGATCCCGTGGACCCGTCTCAGAACGGGTCGATTCTGCAGCGACGAAGAGACGCGGCCCCTGTATGTGCTGGCGTCACCGGCGTCGTCCAGGTCGGCCGCATATTAGAGCTGAGCCTCGGAATGCCCGGGCCCGCTGGCCTATATGTCGGCATGCTCGACGGCGTAGATTGTCGGGTCGTCTCTCGGACGAGGTCATCCGCGTGGTGAGCGGGTTTCAGGTCGCCGGCTTCCCGCACGTCGTGGGCTGTTTGTGGCCATCAACTGGCAGAACCTGTGTGGAGGTGGCGAGCAGGTTCAACACGTAGCTTTCGGCCTGTATAATTTGTGATCATGGCATCAAGGACGGAGGCGTCTGCACTGCCTGCGGAGGCACGGGCAAGGTCTGACAACTACCGCACCGTACGCAACGTAGGTTCAATGTTGTCTCGCAGGGCAATTTGGTGACCACCTACCTAGGGCATTGTATCCAGTAGTCTCTCCGTCCTCGTCCCTATCGGAGACGCGACCTCCTCGGTCATCGACGCCGCCGCCTCACACGCACTCCCCAGCGGCGTAACGGCAACGGTGATGCTGTCGACGTTGTCTCTGGACAAGAGTTGGGTCTATGACGCAAAAGGGGCGGGGTTTCTCAGGATTGCGGGCTGACTGTTTCTCATACGCGTAGGTGGCCGGGGTTGCATTATTGCAGGGACACCTCGGGACTTCGGGTCGCGCCAGTTAGAGGCCAAGGTTCAGGCAAGGGCCTGAGTCTTGCCGCGGAACAGATGCTCGGTCGCATCTGTCTGCTCGGGCGCCGCATGGCAAGTTGTGCTGGATCCCTGTACCGGCTGAGAAGCCCGAAGCTCGCTTATCTCACCCGGACTTGTCGACGCAGACGTTAACATGACGAGAATGCTGACACTTCGTGCCGATTAAAGTCGCATAGGTCCCGCATTCCGTTCTTTGGTCACGAGTTGGACCGTCTTGCAGCCTACCGATAACAACGCAGAGCTGATCGTCGAGATAGCCGCGTTTGCACCGTATTTATGCCTCAGAAGCGTAGCCATCTCCCCAAGAAGAGTGACGGGTATCCCCTGAGCTTATCGAGCAGCCCAGCCAACATTGACGGACTTTGCATTCTCGGTCGTCCGGTGCGGGTCGTGGGGCGGTGGTTGTTCGAAGTACTGCAAATGAGTTCGAATACGCCGGATAGCAGCATGAGTGGCCATCAGCAATCTCCGAAAATTGGCACGTCGCACCGGGGCATGTCGGCAATCTGCGCGTGTTGCCGGCGCGGAGGCGGGGCGCCATCTTGTCGTGATGAAGTAGGATGGAGGAGACAGTCAATCAACCAGGGCTCCCCACATCTAGACTGCCGTCACGTGGTACCAGCCGCTTAGTCAGGATCAGGCTTGAGAGCTCTCTTCCCCGAGAGCACCGCGAGGCCAGCCAATGGCCTTAGACCCATTTCAGCCTCACGGGGTGCCATTTTTACCCACGCGCGTTGGAACCCCATTTGCCGTCATCAGCTCGCAAGATGCCGTGCAGCGCCAAGTGCGGCTGCGCGAGAGCGTCATCAATCTTGGGTCGGTGCTGCAAGCTCAGGGCAAGCACGGCAAGGCGGAGGAGATGTATCGGCGGGCGCTCGAGGACCGAGAAAAGGCACTTGGCACGCACGGATCATCCCGACACGCCCACCAGCGTCTAACGTGGCTGGTATGCGGCCAACTAATACAGAGGTTGGCCTGCGATCGAGAGGCTTCTCTCAGCCCGAGGGTATCAGGAACCAAAGGTCGGGCTCGCACCCTGGTCAGAGACGTATTCAGCGCCGGCAAAATACGATGATGCAGTGCCGCTCATGTAGCCAATCGGCTTCTGGTGGCCCAGAGCTGGTCCTCCCGCCTGGAGGCATGTCTCGGCTGTTGACATGGAACAGATTGGTGTTACGCCCTCTCCAAGCGATACTGTATTCTGTATACACTGGAACTGATGTGGGATATGTGCCTGCGCAGGCCTTGTATTGGGAAAGGAAGGGACGCGGCGACGCTGCCGAACCAAGCTAAGTATACCTTACATAGGCAGTAAAGCCGCACCAGTCTGTCAAAACCGGAAACAATCGTGAATCCAGAAAAGTGCCAGAAAATGGAAACAGTGCTGCAGTCCTACTGGCTTTGAACAGCAAGGTACGTAGGGTACATGGGGTGGGAGTACGGGACTCCGCCAGCAATACGCGACTGGGAAAGCCACAGTGTGATGAAGCTAGTATTATCAATGCGCTTCTTGGCCTTGATGGACTCGGGGAAGAGGGTGCCCGGATCGGTCTGAGACGCGGCGTAGGCCAGCGACTCGTTGCCAACGGTCCGGGGATCAGCTCTTCCGTTCTTCTTAGGAAAAGCGAGCTGCACTCCGATCTGCTTCTCCTGAGGGTGACTCAGGAGCCAGAACGCCACGGCGCTTTGTTCCTTGGCCTTGGCCTTGAGCTGCGGGTAGATGCGGCGCAGCTCGGTCTCGATATCGGTCCCGTCGTAAGACCAGCCCTGGAAACGGCCGACGGCCTGCACGTCAACGGGCGCGAAGTTGACGGCTCCAATGATCTGCAAGACGAATCTCTTGGCCGCCTTGAACATGGGCTGGCTCCAGAATTTGACCCCGCCTTCCACTTCGAATTCGTTGGTAGTCCAGTCCCAGTAGTCGCATGCGTTCTTGTGGTTGTCGAACAGATAGGCACCCCCGCCGAGGAGCCACCCGGTGACGGCGTCGTATCGGATGGGGAGATACTTGATGTACATTCATGGGTGGGCGTCCATCGGCACACGGTGGATTTCTCGCTGGTTGACAACATCTTGAAGAGGCGGGAGCCCGCCTATTTCGATTTCGGAAGTAAAGGTCGCCTGGGCGGGAATTTCACCGAGGGAATAGCCTTTGATGGAAGACATGTTGTTGAGGTGTTTCTGGGAGGCTCATATTGGAGAAGAGACTAGATGGCCATGACAGTGTCTTGCAGAAGCGGTGGCGTACAAAGATGATTGATGGAGATGTTCTTGAAAAGGGTCGATTGTGCTGTTTTGGCTGATCTATTGCATGGTCAGAGGATTTCAGGACGAGCCGGCGCTGGCTGTCTAAATAGGTACGTGCGCAGGCAATACAAGGCGTTGTCTTTGTCATGCAACTTAATGCTGAATAGGGTTTGCATGGTAGGTGTCTTGGTAATCCAACCTCACATTGACCTCAAGCCAGAACACCTGGAAATGAGTGGTGATGCTGGGTACTTGTCGGAACGGGACGAAACTACGGAACCTAGGTAAGGAGCGGAACTCTCTTTTTGCCGCCCGGCCCCAATATCCCAGTACCTCCGTTGTCTCATTCAACCACCCGGAGACTCAGAGACCACCGCGATATGGAGCCACAAGGTGTCAAGAGAACTGATACATTGACACCTATCCACAGACTCGAGCAAGCCGCAGGTCCCGCAGACTTGTGTACCTGCACGGCTCTTCGATTCAACTGTTGTCGTGATGGTTCTTGTGATTATTTTCCATCAGGTTGATTTTCTTCAAATACTCGTGTGCGATGAGCTTGCTCACGGACCATTCCTGCGGGTGATGGAGTTAGTTTGGGTCGCATGGGGCTCCTGAATCAATTGCCATGGAGCGATGGCCAATGTTCACGCCGTAGCGTCACTTCTGCACCATGGCCTTCATGTTGTCATGGTTCGATCCGGGGAGCGAGCCGGTGGTGACCCCAGATATTCGACCAGCGGTGTCCTTCAGACCATCAATCGCCAGGCCGATGATATAGTCTCGGTGCCACTGTTGCCTGCTGCGTTCTGCCACTATGGCCCCCTCGTATAGACCACACATCCTTGAGATTATACCTAGGTCCTGACAGAAGCCTAGCAGCATGAAACCAGTACCCCGACAGCGCACTTTCCAGACTTGTACAAGCTGCATCAACGCCTTCCCCAGACCAAAGTTTGCGTTCCAACATTTTATCTTGGCCCTGTTGTGTTAGGCATTGCCGATGGATCCGTATGTCTGAAAGCCTGGGTCGGAACGTTCCGGTCCCGTTCCGCTCCGATCCACTCCCCCTTTCCGGAACTACGGCCAGGATCTAAAACGCCACATGAGATAAAGGGCAGAGAGATTCCCCAGTCTCATGACAGCGGAAACAGAATAATTTTGCCCGGTACTGGGCGACAGGGACTCATGCCTCGCAAACAGTTTTTGTTGTTCTACTGGCCCAGTATATAGCACCTATGGAAGAGGCGTAGAGCGTGTTGGGCCGGAGCCGCCCTGTTCAACTCCCCAGAGATGCCTTTCTCGTCGTTCCGACAAGCAAGATCTGCCCACCCATAATTTTGCCAATCCGTGGAAGATATGCTACAGAGGAGTAAAAGGAAGTTGACGCAAGGGAAGAGACTGTCCTCATACAGTGGGTCTTGTCGATGGGCGAGCGAGGGATGCCGTCACTGTGGCCTATCCTCGCCTGATGGTCAATTTGTTACAATCAATCCTCTCGACAGACGGAGCCGAGGTGGAAGAAGGGTCACTGATCGAGGGGCATCGGTGGTTCGAGTCTGTGAGCCGGTGTTTGCCTGGCTCAACTCCCGAAATCATGACACTGCGCTGATTTTGTTTTCGGGCCAAAGCCCAATTCACCTTGGACGCCGCGACAGCCTGAAAATTAGAGTAGAGAAGAAGCAGGAAATGAGAAACGGAGCATCCAGCGTTAGGGTATCTGGCGCGTAAGACGAAGTGGAACAAAAAAAAAAAGTCGGGACAAAAGGCAAGCCCTCACACCGACCCCTTCCTCTCGCTGGGCATACGGTATGCCAGGGAGTAGGGAGCCGCGCGCTCGCGGGCCATGAGCCTCCTGCCGGGCAGGGAGCCGCGGCAGCCCCCGGTCATATCGTTGCCCGGGGGCATGGCCTTCTGGGGCTGGCCGGGGAAGGGCGAGGGGACGACCCCGGCGTAGGGATGATGCAGCTGGTGCTGCTGCCCGGAGGACGCCTCGTGCCCCGGCGGGGAGGGACACTTGTTCGCGTTGGTGGCAGGCATGGCGTACCCGAGGGTCGGCTGGACAGGGTCAAGGCCCGCGACTGAGACAGGGCTGTGATGGCCAATCCACCCCTCCGGGCCAACTGGACCGCCGGATGGCGCCATGGTGGTCACCATGGCCGTGTCGGCGATTATCCTTGCTGAGGCCGTGGGGATGGGGGGGTGCGGGTCGTGGAGGCCGAAGTCCGACATGGCGGTGCAGGCAGCGGGCGAGGCTGTCAAGCCGTGCTGCATGTGATGCTGGTGGTGGTGGTGGTGGTGGTGGTGGTGGTGGTGGTAATGCTCCATAGCGCTGGAGCGCTGGCCCGGCGGAGGCGTCGTCGTCTGCCCCCGAGTCCACGCAATCGGTACCAGGCCGGCTGCGGGATACGCCACCGCCTGCGGCCTGCCGTTTGTAGCCGCAGCATGGTGAGAGGCCACGGTATTTTCCTTCCGGGCCCCATGACCGGTGACCTTGCCCACGTACTCGGCCTTGTCGACGTAGTCCCGGACCAGTCCCGACAGACCCTTCCGGGGCTTCGCATCCCGGTCAGGAGATGGCCTGGGCTCGTGCTGGCGGACCTCGGCCTCCTCGAGCGCGCTCCGGCGGATGATCTGGATCATAGACAGGATCTGCTCGGCGTCGCTCTGCAGACGCTTCTGCGTGCCACCCCATGGCTGCGAATTTTGTGGTGGGAGGGCCTCGAGCGCTCGGGTGACGTTCTTGACTGCGGGTCTGACGAGCTCCAGACCTTCCAAGACGAGTCGTGCTCGAGCCTCGTCTGTGAGGTAGTTCCCTTGTTCCCGCTGACGTGCCTCGAGAGCATCAACGTCAGGCTTGACTTCCCGCCGGAAGTAGTCCAGGACGACATGGGGTCGGAGAGCCTGCTCCTCTGGTATCGGTTTGGGCTCCGGCTCCGGCCTCCGGTTGTTACGGCTGTTGCGCGGCTTCGACGGCTTCGGGGTGGATATTAGCCTGGTGTAGGCGCCGTGGTAGTTGACATCTGTGAGAACCATGGTACGCTGCTCAGCGGCCCGGTAGAATGTTGGCTGGTGGTTCTGTAGTACTGCGCCCTGGGATGACGGCGCCTGGGATTGCCCACCATGTGCACGCGACATGTCATAGGACCGAAGGGAGCTCATCATCTGGTAATGTTGCGTCGGGTCGAGAGGGGAGGAGACTGAGTCGTGGAACCGGTGGATGTCTAATTTGGGTAACTGGGTTGCCGGAACTGTGTCGGGGTACGAGTGTGCAATCTGTCCCTGCCAGTCATCACCGGACATGGCTGTCGGCCGTGTCGACGTCTGAGCGACCTGGGTTGGCGCAGCCCTCCTCTCGTGGTGAGGAGCTTCGGGAGAACAATCGTAGGAAGTCTGCATGCGCATGTAGTTGAGTGAGTCTGAGGAGTTCGGGTTGATCAAGAGCGATGTTTTTGCTTCCTGCGGGTACGACTTCCAAGGCGCGTAGTCGTTGTTAAACAAGGGGTGGAAGCTGCCGTGGGGAGGGCCAGCCAAATCCAGCTTGTCGACCGTGGCACCATGGCCCAAGGGTTCGTAGGTGTGCGCGGTGACGAGGCGGGACGAATTCGCAGGCTGAATAGTCTGGTTGTTGCTCTGAGAAGTAATCAGCAGCAGCCCTCGACAGAAGGTCGCCAGGACCAAGACGCACCCCAGTGGCATCGTCGATCTCATCGTTGCGGCTGAAGCTGATGGCCGAGTCGCGCCTCAGACTGTCGACTGGCTTGATGTTCGCCAATGGCGTGAGCGGGCTTGCGACGGAGGGGCTACTGAGGCCCCAGGCGAGGTTCTTCTCGGGGAGGACATCCACCTCCGGAAGATTTCCCGCCGGGCTCATGGCGACCCAGGAAAGCGGCGTGCTGCCGTCCGCGGGCAGCCAGCACACTGACGACGACAGCACACCCATTGGCCGGAGGCTGCTGAGGCCCAGGACGCGCATGGCATGGTGGCTGCCGCCGGTGAGCTCGTCCTCGAGGATGCTTATCGGGTCTCCCTGGCTGTACACGACGGCATCGAGAGAGTGGTCGTCAGGGGCCATGACCCCGTGGAGGTGGTGTATGGTGGAAACGGATTGAAGGCACTGGTATCGAGAGAGAGGATATACCGTCACCCACATGTACCGTGTGAGAGAGGCGGTCTTATGAATGCTGGCGAACGATGAAGAGATGAAGGGATAAGGACGATGGCATGAAGATCCGGGGCACCCGGGGGGGATAAGTGATTCATCGGGCGTCAGCTGAAGGCGAAGGCCGCGGCTGCAGAATTTCCAGAAGCTACTCCTCGGGCGACCTGGACCAGCCGTATCCTGCAGGACGGCCATGAGCGCACAATGACGAACCTCACCGACGTCGCTACAACCAGTACGTGCTTTTTGTCCCCTACGTGTGTCACATTGCCCACCCCCGGGCAGCAGCAGTAGAGGGTCCGAGTGTAGCTGGGCTGACCAGGGCTCGTTGCATCCACACAGGCAAGTCCTGTGCGCATCTTTCACCCACACGTCGCTGCCCCTAGTGGATGATCACCCACATGTCTTGGGTAGATGGTCGCATTAGTCCGAATGAACGGGCGGTCGCCTTGCTGCGATGGGAACCCCGTTGCCTTGCGCACAAGTGCCTGTCCGCGCCTGCTTTGCGTTGCCGGGGTCGAGGTGTACGCGCGTTGCTGACTCTGGCCATCCACCACGGGATACAATGGGGACGGCTGCCATCACCCCTCATGTGTCACAAGGCGCGGCTCCTCGGCCACCTGCGGAGACAGCGAGCTGTGCCCTTGGCAGCAACGAGGTCGACCGTCGCAACACGGTATTGCCGCGACCCAAAGAACGCCGAGATGACCGCCATCGATCTTACCGGCGGTCGATTTCCAGAGGGGTGTTTTGAAGAACCCTCTGCCAGGCGCGTAGATGAAGAGCAGCGCGCGCTGGATCAGACGTGGCCTTGGCCCCCGGCGCTGTACGAGATCATCGTGCGTCCGAAAATCATTGGTGGCGGGTGCAGGAGGGACGTCTGATCGAGGACAGGCCCTGACAGGTACCGATCGTAAGACGCAATCCTTGCTGCAGTCGAGCAGACAGCGATCGCAGGGTGTGCGTGTGCGGCCGTCACCCACCAACACCACCGCAGGGACGGACGATATCACATCTCAGATTTCGAATTCTCACTCTTCTTCAGCCTGCAGACGCCCAGTTCACGATTCCCCTGAGCTTCCTCTGCTCGGGGGACATCCGAACACCCATTGAGACGGCACGTGCGCCTGTGACGGCTGCAACGGGCAGACCTTCGAGAAACGGGAAGCAGCGGCTGTTCCCGTTGCACTAGTCGCGGCCCGCCATCGCTGCGCTTCAGCATGTTCAGCGCACAAGGACGGCAACTGACCGGCGGGCGGGCAGGGTAAGGCTGGTGGTGCTAAACTACGCCCCCGCAGCTAGGCGAAACTCCGAGTCGTCGCCCTGCCACTTCCTGCATTGCTCACCTGCCTACGAGGAGCGTCTCTCCCAGTGGCCGGTCAGCAGCCACCCACAGCCTCCTCGACGACCACACCACCCCCGGCTCTTTGCCTGCACCGGATCGCTTCCCCGGACAGGAACTGGCGTCCAGGGGCATTCGCGCCGTCCCTGGGGGGCTGTTGATGCTCTGGGCATACTACAGAAGCCACCCGGCCTCGAGAGCGGCCTAGCATCCACGATAGCCCAGGGACCCGACGATTGCCTGGCCCATGCACTGCCACGCCGCCACGATTCAGCCCACGCCCTCCCCGACTGCAGCAAGCCTCGTTCGTCTGAACTCGCCTGCAGTGCCAATAGACCAAAAGCACACGCCCTTCCCCGGCATCATCATGCTCAGCCGTCCAACAGGACCACCTCCTCGGCAATCCGGGCGCCCCCGCCATTCTGGCCCCAGCTCAAACCGCCCGTGGCCCGTCATCGATCTCGCCCGCAGCCCCCGAGGCGTGTTCTGGCAAAGTGTCCTGATTCCAAACTTCTGGCCAAGGTCGCTGTGCAACTCACACGTCGCCCACATGAGCGGCCTGCGCCTTGCGACGACACCCGCCAAGCCCAACGGCGATGCCGTTCGCGTCAACAACCGCTTCCAGGTCTACGAACCGAGATTTGCCAGCCGGCTCTGGCTCGAGACGAGCCTGCACGAGGTCCTCACACAGGATGAGTCTCTGAGCCGCTGTGGGAGCATCCCCCTTGCATTGTGGCCGTCTATTTCGCCCCCTGCCACCGGAGCCGTGGGCTTGCATTCGCTGACCTGCTGGCGTTGGTGTCTCAGGGGCGGTGAGGTCGTTGGCCTCAACTCCAACATCCGTATCTACCGTACTCCAAGTGTCAGTACTTTGACGCGCATTGTAAGTGATCGACGCTCATTGTCTCCCTTGTCCTTGAAAACCAGATGCGCCCCTCGTCCGTGCCCCAGTATCTCCCAACGTTGTTCAGGGTCTGGTGTGCGTTATCGCCGCCAGGTTCTAGCCTTCCTCGTCCAGCCCTGACCCTTTGGCTACTGGACCCAGTTCGAGGCCGGCACATTGTTTTGGCCCCCGTTCAGAGGCCCAAGGGACAGGCAGCCAGCTAGGTCTGGTTCATCTGCCACACGACCAATGACGACAGGGTCTTGTCAATTTCGATTCCCATGCCCTGTCACCGCAACATGGCAGCCCATACGGGGGGTGGTCCGCTCTCCACCGCGAGCTCCGTGTTCCAGAACCGCAGCACCAGAGGCATGAACCCCCAAAGGTCGATGCAACTCTCGACGATGCACTGCATCCTCACTTGCCCTCGCTTGTCTAGGTGGCCCACCTTTTTTGGGGATGTGGTGCCTCTCACCTGCTCAGGGATCATCTTCGGCCTATCGCGCGGGTAGAAGACGGTCTCGCCACCGGCGCAGTTGGAGCCGTCCACGTTGTCTTGCACGAAATGGAAGGAGACGCAGGGTCGGAGGGCGGAGACCACGTTCGAGTCATCATCTGGCACACGGTGGTGTTTCTACGTCAGCGACTTTCTTGACGCACAAGACCGACCAGAGCAGTGTGGAAACGGGCTGTCCGCGTGCCTGGTTCGGCACGGACGCAGCGCGCCAGCCCATCGCTACCTCCAATATTCGCACCGAGTAGTCTAGGCACTCCCGGCGCTTCCCCGCAAACCCTTTTCTGAGACTTTACCCCGATCGTCTCGAGAAAACTCTTCGGTGCGCTGCCTTGTACTAACGCTGTTTCGGACGCTGCCGTGGGATCCGGCATCTGCCGGCCCTGGTTTTCCCCCCGAGTGGGCGAACACACCGTGAGGCTGGGAATGTCCCTTGCGAGTATCATCGTCGGCACTATTGGGAAGAGACGGCGAGGCTGCACAGCTTGCGGCCAGTCTTGCCCCTGAGCACTGTCGCCACTCACGTCGCAGCGCCCGTGCTGGCCATCCTGGCTCAGCCTTCGCCGACCTTTGGGATCTCGATGCCATGGGGGAGGACTCCTTCGACGAAGACACTATGCTAAAGGGTCCCGCAAGAGGCAGGGGACGACGGTTTCTGGCGGACCGGCAATGAAGAAGAGGATATCTGCTGACTTCGATCCTGCCGAGCCGAGGCATTCCCTCAACAGTCCTCCAGCCTTCAGCAGCCCTCAAATCCGGTCCCTCGCCAGGCCGAAGACACCCTGCCAGACGCCCCTCAACTAAACTAGAGTTCCGCTTCCCAGACTGCGTCCAAACTGCTCCGGCCAACCAAACCCCTCAGAAACAGTCCGCCAAAGTCCGCCGAGAGGAACAACGGGATTCCGCCACCGAGACAGACCTGATCAGGCTCAGAATGGTTGATGGGATGTTGAACCAATGCATCAAGATGGAGGGCAGGGAGCTGTTGAAAGCTGTGCTGGTCTGAGGAACGCACTCTTCGATGAGATCTACGCCGAAGATTAGCGGGAGGGCATTCAGGCAGAGGCGTCGCGTACCATGGCCTCGATGATCGCTCGGTGTTTGAGGGTCGGACAGGCGCGGATGGCTGGCTAAGCAAACAATCGTGTGGGATACAGAGCCGGCGATTGACTCTGTGACGATGGGGCGTGTGACGTTAGCTCTTCTGAGCGCTGCGAGGCTGCGGCTTAGCGCGAGGGCAGTGCATCAGGTGTGACACTGCGATCTCGACGCTGTTGGACACGAGGAGACGCCCGCGTAGAGACCAGACTGGCGATAGGAGCCAGTAAATTCACCGGGTTGCGGCAGGTGAGGCGAAGCAGTGGTGGCCACCCTACTCTGGCTTCGACGGACGTGCTGCCATGAAGTTGGCGCCCACCGAAGGTGATAGGTATAGAAGCACGCCACGAGTTCTACTCGCATCCTGCTTCCCCAGTCACAGAGCAACGCGAACTGCGCAGCTTTCCGTCAGACCTCCGTCTGGAGAGCCGCCGCTGATGTCCGCCTATAACAGCTGCCCCCCTTCTCCCACCGAGCATTGGAGGGGATGACCCCGCAGTGGAGGACATCACTCCTCTCGCTCCCCGGCGCGCCGCGACCTACTTGCAGACCTGCTGCCGGCTTGAGCCGGACGCAGGAGGACGACCTGACGATCCCTGTCCCGTATTCGCAGTCAACGACATGTCATTGATCCCGAACAGAGACATGAGGTCCGGGATGGCCTACATGCACCAGAAGGATGCGGACGGGACCCTGAGGCCTTGGGATCGATCATCTCGTGCGCACGCATTTAGTGATTGACCCCCCGAACAGCGCCGAAGTGGGGGCCGTCTTCAACAGTGAAGGCAGGCATGTTTGCGCGGCCGCAGGACATCTGTAGTGAATACTTGGTTGGGTGGCGCTGGTGATCTGGTCTGGACTGGCCGACGCCTCCCTCGTAGAGGTCCTGGCCGTTCTCCTCAACGACGGCACCTGTCCTCGCACGGCCGCCAAGATCCAAGGCAAGGCCATGGTCGACGAGATGTTCCGCAACCGGGTCGCCGACTTCCCCGACTTCGTGCGGCAGGGGCTCGCGGCGGCCAAGCCTGACCTCACGCTCCCTGCGAGCGATCTGCATCCCCTGGCTGACTGGGGCGCCTCAGGGCTGGGGCATCACTCTCATGCAGGCCAACGGCACGGCGACGGGAAGGTCCGAGAGCACCGTCCACTGGGCTGGGCTGGCGAATCTGTGGTGGTGGTGCGACCGCGAGAAGGGTATCGCGGGAATGGTGGTGACGAAGATTACGCCTTTCGGAGATGGTAAGATGCTCGAGCTGTGGGGAGGTGTCGAGGCAGCGGTGTATGAGGCGTCCAAGGCGTGAACAAAGGACAGGGGCCGCGGAGTCGAGCCGCGGCTAATGCGCAGGGTGAAGGCAACGGTGCCGACGGGGGATAAAGCCGGGGATTTCTCGCTTATTTTATTTCTTTTCCCATTGTACTATAAGGAGCGCCAACCATGAAGTTGAAACAGTACACCCATCGATTGTGGGGGTAGAGCGCGACCAGGCTCTCCTTCCGTGGCCGCCTGAGCTTGAACATCACTAGGCAGGCAAGGCCGACAGTCCGCCCTGGAGGCAGGAAGCGCGCCGAAGGAACGGGAGCTCAGTCCGAGCAGCGCTCAGCGCTTGAGGCGTGCCGTGATGTGCCCGTAGGAAACGCTCGTCGGCGCAAAAGTCAGGCCACAGTGGCACAAGAGTCTGAGAACTGGAACCTACAGTCAGGTCTCGGTTCGCGGCCACTAGAGCGCCCGACACTGCGACGTTGACGTGCGGGGTTCACTGTTCCCGCGTCTCGCTTCACTTCTTCTCCCGTCCCAGACATGATCATCTGGGCATATGAGACCGACTCATCCCGCGCATGCATGCGGCACGAGGTGATCAAACACATCAGTCTTTGAAGTCTTTGAATAGACATTGGACTACTTAATTTTCACCTGATCCATCGGGTGCTACCCGCGCTCCTGGCCTCACCCTCGCCATCACCACTCCTGCTCCTGCTCCTGCTCCTCATCCTTCCCAGGGCGACAAGAGAGCCGCCCATTCATGTTGCTTCATTTCCCTCGTATTGAATCCGACAGATCGGCCGCCCATGCGTCGATATCAGCACTCATGCGACCAGTGCCGCAGGTCGAAGAGAGGCTGCGATCACCCTCCACTGCCCTTTACTGACAATGCTGGCGGCTGTGCCGCGTCCCTCTTGGGGCGACACTTCAGAGTAGGTGGCGTCACAGCACCCGCTGCATGCCCGTCATTGTACTCACACTCGTGATATAGTGCCCGAGGTGAAGCCCTGCTCTTTTTGCATCAAGACGAAAAAGGCATGCACCATGAACTGGGCCTGGTCGCACATCCAGGTCGCCACGGCTCTCGAGGCCGTCTCGCGCTGGGAGCGAGGCCTGGACACGCTCCTCCCTGCGAAACGAACCATGTCGGGTGATCCTGAATGTCCCGTGGCAACAGCGGTAGACGAGTCCGAGATCTACTACATGCCGCCGGGCGGGACGAGCCACGCACCGTCTCCGATGGATTCTTCCGACGGCCACTCCTTCGCGCCAGCTCAACTCCCGGTCCGTTGCCTGAGTTGGACTACCTGGATGCGATAGGTGTGTCCAAGCCCAAACTCGGTTCTATAGTGTCCTCTGATATGCCGGCTGTGGGGTTCCTCGATGGGCCTCTGCCATATGCGTTGCCTGGCCCCTCGTCGTCCGACTGGTCCTCGTCAGAGCTCAAATCTGGGACCAGCATCCCTTTCAGCATCTCTCAGTCGCCTGAGGTATTTGACCTCTCCGGGGTTGGTCAACGGACGTCTCGAACATCACCCCCTCTTCCGATGGATATGAAAGTGTGACTGGCCGTCCACCCCCGAAACGCCAACGGCAAGCTCGCCCTCGGGAGATGCCCTCTCTATCGCCCTTCTCCGCAAGCAGCGCCCTAGCCGCCAGGTCCAGCTCTAGTTTCATCTCCTCCAAGCTTCTACAGATCTACCACGACGTCCTCGAGCTCAACCTCTCGTGTTGGCTCACCGAGGCAAGCTGCCCTTACAAGGGAGCTCGATGCAGAGAAGAGGGCCGAAGGCTGGCAGAATGGGGGCCTTGTTGGTCAAATCGCACCTTTCAGCGGACACTGAAGCTCGACCGAGCAGTGGCAGCCACGGGCCTGATCCATCTGACGCGATATGAGGATCGCGCCGCCACTCAGGCCCTTCACTGCGCCATCATGGCCTTTGCCACGCAGTGGGCCCAGGGTAGCCGCCGGAAGAAGGAACGGTATACGTTCCTCGGCACCACCTTCGAGGGCGGCGCAAATCGAAGCGACCCCGCCGAGGAGATGGCCGAGGGCTTTGACCGTGACCTCCAGCAGCAGTTTTGGAACCAAGCACATAAAGCTCTGCAGGACGCCGAACATATGGAGAGCTGCAAGGTCGCATATGCTGAGCTCGTTTTCGGCCTGGCCCAAAAGCCCTGGGCGCTCGAGGATGTTCAGTCGACTTTCGGCCGAGAATGGCAACCGGGGCAAGTAGCGCCCTTTGAGCCGGCCAAGTTCACCTCTGAGATATGTCGTGCCATAACGAGGGATGGCCCGCCGGTCTATCTCGAGAGAGCCGCCCGGAAGATGCACACGGTCAAGTCCCGCTTCGACTCTTCCTCCCGGGTGCAGAGAGGGACCGTCGGCCAATCGTCGACATTGGGAATGAACGACGAGGACTCGACGACCGTGGGCCTCATGTACTGGCTGGCCGTCATGGTCGATACCGTCTCCTCGTCGATGAACGAGCGCCCTGTCGTGGTGACTGACCAGGAATCACCACCAAAAACCAGACCCTCACTTCAACCCCATTTTTCAATCAATGTAGTAACAGGATTGTACAGTCGTGTGCTTCACAAATCGGTCTCTCTATATTTATCTATGTTGTCGAAATATTACCTTTCTCAATTTGGGCCTTCTAGGTAACACTCCGAATTTGGCATGATCTAGACCTCTTTCCTTGTCCAAGGCCTTACAGACGCACATTGACCCAGGCGCGACCACACACCAATTCTACATAAAGCTGCAGGGATTTCGTACAGCGAGTCTCAGAACGTAAGGCTTTTGGGCGGTTGGTGTCTATTCTCGTACTTAAGCATAATGCGCCCTGCTTAGCCTTGCTTGATGAAGACGAGCTTCATAAGCCCTCAGTTCGTGTCTCACTCTTGTTGCCATACTAAAAGCTTCGGTTGTGTTGACATTTGAGTGTGGTATACTATACGACTATTAGAAGGTAACCACAAAACACATGTGCTCTCATACAACAAACTTGCCAGATAGGATTCTGTTGCAGGTTGTCGTACGCGGATTGTGAACTCCGGTACGAGTTCGAACTACCGTTCTCGGCCGACTGACAACGCCCAGAGCAGAAAGCTTCGCCATCTGTCTGCCGTTCACAATGTAAGCAGAACATGTACGTCCAGCCGAGATCAAAGGGCATTCGTCCGAGGATATCCGTTACTGAATCGTGGCAGATAATGTCTGGGAGGGAGAGCTAGCAGCAAATATGATGGTTGAGATAGATAGGAGACGAGTCTTATTTCAATGGTGTACGGCAACGAGTACTCACAGCGAGATCTGAAAAGTTCAAAGGTAGGTTTGAGCTGTGATACGAGTTGATAGCTCGCGCCCCAATATGAGGAGGTCAACGAGGAGACCAGCGACGGTCTTCCTATTGTCATTGGGAGCCCCATTAAGGTTCAAGCTATCTCCCTTCCAGTGCTCCAGGCCCGGGTCTGTGACACGTCTAGGTCCAACTAGCGAGATTCTCCTCTTTCTCACGCTTTGCCTTCCGCGCTGCCTTATTTTTCTCCATATGTTTCTTGGCTATCGGAGTTCTTGCGACACTGGAGATAGTAGAGCCTTTGGCCCAAGAAGACTGCGGCCCCCTATAAATCGGAAGACAAGCCATGAAAGTATTTTAGGCAGCCTTCTTCACGGTAATTTAGAGACGAAAAGGATGCTGCATCTTTCACGTGTCTGGTGATGGGTTACACTGTTTCCGGCGATGTTCCTCAAGAGCCGCTGTCCAGCTGAAAGCAGGTAATAGACCAAACAGGGGCCTGGTCCAGACATTACTGGGCTTCGCTTGGACTATTCGGGGCACGCTTGTGACACCCTCTTCCAACCGGCTTGCATGGGCCATTGGAACCCACTCACACCAGTCAGTTCTCTCAAACGACTGGAATGTATTTGTGGAGGGCAGCTACCGACAGGGTGCGTTCACAACTGGACGAAAGCAGATGCCATAGAGCAAGCAGCACGTTGAGACAACTGCACGCGGCTAGAACACGATACTGTTAGGGAGCACGGGAGACAGGCGGGGGGGGGGGGGGGGTAGGGGGGTGAATCACACGCTTGTGTCTCACCTGAAGGCCGCAAGCTTCCTGAGCCGGAACATTTTCTCCGCGAATCTGACGGCAGGATGAGGCAGCCCCTTGCCATGAGAAGGCCACATCTCTCCATAAGATCCGATAATCATTCTCGTTGTGACCCTCCCTGAATTCCCACTGCCCAGGATAGGATGTAAGATGCATCAAAAGGTACATGTCGTATCCAATCCCCAGCCCCCCCTTCCTCTAAGTTTGATTACGTGAGCGTCTAAGCAAAATAAGATATGTTACTAATGTCGCCATCTCCGAGCAACAGCGAGCAATGTGTTTCAACTAACCGAGGAGCACATAAGCTCAGGAAGGGCAGCGTAAGATTCTGGATTTGCTGACTGTGTTGACAAGGACTCATGAAGAGATGGGCCACTCTGAGGAGAGGCAAGATGGCCCTTACCGGACATGACTGCCACGGGCGCAGGGGCGTCACCTTGTCACCCCTGAAATGGAGAATGGGTCAACTGGTGAGATGTACGAGCAGATCAGCGACCCAGGAAGCACCTCCGAGCCGATAGAAAAGGGTCGGAGCCGCTGCCGGACGGATCTGTCCAATCAGGAGCGCAGTATCTTCAGGTGCCGGTCCCGAGACATCTCCGGGCTTCCCGCCACCCTCAGTCTGTCTAGGGAGAGCGCATAGGGAGTGTCGACGCGACTCTAGAATTCCGGTGGTGACTCGACGTGTTATTAATGAAGAATTCCGTCCTCAAGCGGGCAAATGCTGGTCCCGAGTACAAGATAAGACCTCGTATAGATACAAGCTGAAATCTGCCCTCGCCAGTGTCTCGGCCAGCAGTAGACGTCCTGAAGGAGCACCCTGGCGCGCCAAGACGGGTAGGTAGTGAGGTCTTGCGCCCCAGAAGTATGGCGCCCCCTGACAACTGTTCCCGGAGGTACGTTCATGGGGTGCAAGCTGTATTTCTCATAGCCTGTCCTGCTGCGCCCTGGGGTCCACAGGAGATGGGCCGAGACCATCGTCCTAAACATGTCACAGCTGCTTTCGTCAGTTAAGAGCTCAGTGATACGTTACGAGGCCCTGCCGGAAACGGCATCGACTTGGCCATGAAGTGGCCTCCCCTGTCTTTCCTATAAGATCTCCTGCCTTCTTGCTCTTTTCTGGCGCTTAGAGGCAACTGTGTCAAGGCGAAGGGACTTTGTTCGCTGTGCTAAAGATTATTAGATCTTCAAACGCAGCGAAGAACGAATGTCCTACTATGGTATGTCTTCCCCTATCCCGCTCAGGGATCTGCACTAAAGGACGGAAAGGCGAGTTCAACATCAGTCAAGCGCGAATCGTCCCCCCAAGAAACAAACGACACTTTCTATCACATCAATCAAACTACAGTCTCTGACTTGGACTTTCACTTAAGAAAGGCAATCTTGGCCTACGAGCATCTTTGCCAGGAGATCTGTCAGAACGAAGCCACTGCCAACGAAGCAAGCAACCTAGGGAGAGAGAATGCCCTCCTCCAAGCAACGAGCAATGATCAACGCGGTCAGCCTAATTCGGCAGGGGACGACAATTCTTACGCAAGCACTCGTTACGAAGGGCTATGCGACGATTCCCAGGAACGAAGCACCGACAGATTCTCGAGAGATTTCAACGACTTGATGCTTGTTCAGTATCGCAACGAGATCATTCAGCAAGATCGGGTCATTGAAACCAAGGACGCGGAGATTCGACGTCTTGTTGAGATCGAGGCTGGGCTTCAAAGTAAGCTATCGTGGCTACAACGGCACTCACAATTTGATCCAGAGGTTCGGTCAGTTCATAAGGAAACCGACGTAGTGACTAGACCTGGAAAAGAGTTGCTACAAAAGGAGGAGGAAGATGTGCGTCGGGAAGCGGTGTCTCTAGCAAATGAGGAAGTTCGGACGAACCACGATGGCGAAAGATCTGCCTTGACGATCAACAGAAACAAAAACAAAAAGGCTCATCGTAGGGCCCGTAAACTGAAGCAGCGTAAGAGGGCAAGAGCGAAACGAAAGGCGGGGGACCCCTTTGCAGTGTTGTCGCTATGAGTGGAAGAGATGCGTTCATAAGTACCAAGAACTAGCGATGCTGTACCGGTAGTGAGCCTTGTGAACTTCGATGTCAAGGGAGCGTACAATGGGGTGTGCAAGGAGAGACTGATCCAGAGAGTGAGGGCGAGGGGCATCCCCGAGGCCCTGCTCCGCTGGTGAGAGGCGTTCTGCTCGGGTCGGACGGCGACTATCCAGGTCAACGGCAAGACACCAGAGGCCCAAACGCTGCCCCAGGCCGGTCTACCGCATGGATCGCCACTGTCACCCATTCTCTTTCTGTTCTGCACCGCGGACCTCGTACAGCAGAAGATCGACTGCTACGGGGGGGCCATCGCCTTCGTCGACGACTTCACTGCATGTGTCGCTGGTCCAACCACGCAAGACAACCGCAAAGGGATTGAAGCGATTATTGAGAAGGCGCTGGACTTGGACTGGGAGAGCTTGACCCCTGCGACGGCACGGCAGCTGTTCGCGGCTACCGTTGTCCCAGTGGTCGATTATGCCTCCAGCCTCTGGACGCACCGATGCAAAGATCGGGTTGCAACAGCAGTCAATCGGATCCAGAAGATCGGCGCGCAGGCAATCATAGGCGCATTCACGACAGTCGCCACAATCGTGGCCGAGGCTGAGACCTAAATCGCCAGCCGGTAGGAACGATTTCTGAGGAAGGGCATCAAGTTGTGGACGGACCTCCACACTCTGCCGGAGACGAACCCGCTCAGAAAACTGACCAAGGGGATGCGCAAATTCCAACGATTTCGCCGCTCGCCGTTCTACGAGCTGGCCAACTCACTGGCGAAGGTGCCAATGGAGGACTTTGAAACTATCAACCCGTTCACGCTGGCGCCTTGGATGGATTGCGTAGAGACCATCACCGAAGATGGTGAGCGGAGCGCTGGTCTGAGGCCAGCCAAGATGGAGCTGTACGGATCGCTGTCAGCAGCTCCGCACAAAACAACCTGGTTGGCGTGGGGCTGTGTTGTCGAGACCCCGATGCTCGCGCAGGGAGGGCCAAGGCTCGAGAGGTTCTCGTTTACTCTTGGCACGAGAGCCGGACAGAACCCGTTTATGGAGAACTGGCAGCTGCAGCTTATGCGCTGAGGTTCTTACCGAGAGTCAGCAACCAAAAGGTCATCCTCTCGACGAGTTATAAAGCGGCTATGCTGACTCTCTGGGACCCCCGCCAATAATCCGGGCAGGAGTTCGTACGATGCATCTACGAGGCCACCGAATGACTGAAGGAAGATGGGAACACAGTGTCTGCCATCTCGCCTGCCACGAGTCTCGAGGACGGCCTGTTGAAGGCAGCCAAACAGGAAGCGAGAAACGCAAGTCGACAAGATGCCGCCCCCCCCTGAGCAATTCCCGAAAATGCGATCAACGGTCCTCGGCAATGCAAAGGCAAAGTTCGCCCGGAGAGGCGCCTGCCGGACAACGTCGGGAAGCTTTCCAAGAGGATTGGCACCGCTCTTCCTGGCAAGCACACGCGAGAACTGTACGACAAATGTACCTGGATGGAGGCGAGCATCCTGGCTCAGCTGAGAACAGGCATGTCGAGACTGAACAAGTCTCTCTTTCGAATCAAAGTGACGTCCTCAAATCATGCGCCTGCGGCCAAGCAGCAGAGACGGTGGAGTACTTTCTCCTCAGATGTGCGCTATGGACGACACAGCGCACTGAGATCCTTAATGCACCGACACGCAAAGAGTCAGTGTCTCTTTCTACCTCAGAGGGAAAACAGCGTCCGATAGACCAGACTGGAAGCCAGACATGAAAGCGGTCCGAGCTACGATACGATTCGCCGAAGCAACAGGCCGACTGGAAAATACGTGATCCCAGAACAGGGCCCAACACGTCACCAATCTTACTGACCCAACCTCGTGCCACAAACAGCAAGCGCCGCTTCAGTCGCCGTGAATAGTACTCTGGACACTTGGAGAATCGCCTTCAAGTCTGCCGGCTAATAACAAAAACCCACGAGGGACTAGCGAATGGCGGACTCCGACAAGGCAAGGACGGAAGGAAGACCGTAGAGGCTGTTGAGACCTGGAGACATCCCGAAGGAAGAGACCATGTACGTAGCAGAGAGTGTCTTATTGGTCCAGTTGCCACCAGACGTAATAAACGTGTGTGTGTGTGCGTGTGTGTGTGTGTGTGTGTTTGTACATTGGTACTGCCAGATTTCCTATATTTCGACTGAAGCCACGGCCGAAACTAGATGTCCCATTTCACTCGAATCGACGCGTCCATTGTAACTTGTAACTTATGACTCCCCACTGTAGAATCCTCACCTTTACTGTCCCTCATTCCCGCCATTTGACGTCTTGCACAGCTTGGGTACGTAAATTGAAACAGCGGCCCCGCATACTAGCCAATGAACCAGACAGCCGCTGGCATGTCACTTGGCAAGCAACGGCCATGATGAAGACCCCTGTCGTTGGTGATATTTCCAGCCCGTCCATTTCAGCATGCCGAGAGTTGGCAGTATCACGCGTGTGTGCCATGGACTGGGCCGCTTTCGGAAAGGTTTGACACCTGGCTCAAGTTACAACGAGGCTGCCATGCCTCGTGCCATCCACATGCTGAGCCGAGTGACGTTGCCGTCCTGTAGGGTTGCAGTTAAAGTCAGAACTAAGATCAGCATCGCGGCCGTGTCCCCACGGTACCGTGACTTTGCCTCTCTTGAGGCCAGCCATCCGAGTCCTGAGGATACTGGTCTTGGTCGGGTTCTTGAGCTTGTGGATTCTTGTAGAGTCTCTAGCCAGCTCTTTGGGTGGTCATCGCTTCTTCCTTGGTTGGGAGCTTGTGTTTTCCGTTCATCCTCTTCGGTTTCGGGGGGCAATCGGCATGCCTTGCTGGGGCGGGTCCGTGACAGTTGGCGTATCTTTCGGGCTCGGCACACGGCTGTGGTTGAGGCTGGTTTATAGGCATGGGGTTCCACAGTTCTCGCATCGCGGGGTGCGTGCGCACGGCCGGCTGGTGGTGGCCCTGGCAGCTAACGTTGTGTTGGGTTGGTATCTGCTTCTTTGCGGTGGGTCCCGAGTATGAGCTCGTTCCGAAAAGGCGACTGGCGAGACCTTTCAAGGACGGAGACGATCTACGATATCGTGTTGGTTTCTTGGCTGGGTCCGTGTCTTGAGGGTCGGATGCTGGTCAGCAGTGGGCCGGTTGTGCTATCACCTCTTTCTGGATGACTGTTTCAATGTCTAGGACGCAGTTGTGCTATTTCACAGGGTTCGATCTTGTTGGCCGTAGGGCAGTGTCCGAGTTCTTGTTCTTGGCCAGGATCTTGTGTCGTATCTCCTTCGGTCGGGGACGGATGGCGGCGCCAGTCGCTGTGTGATGATGTCGGGGACGTCGAATCAGGGTGGCCGAGCGAGCGTCTTGCAGGTCGCTTCGAGTAAAGAGAAGTTGGTCTGCGCTTTCGTCCATACCTGGTGTTGTTCAGGCATCCGTACGCGGATGCTAGTGTCTTCAGTTTACTCAGTGGCGTGGTCATGCCTCGAGGTTGTCTGGCTGGCGGCTGTGGTGTTGGGACGTCCCTGCGGCCGTGGCCCAGTGGATGGTCTGCACTGATCGGCCCGCCTCGCTGAGTAAGCTTGAGAGGAGCTGTGTGATCTCCTTGGCCTCATCTTTTAGTTAGTTCTGATAACTGGCGACGATGCTGTTGAGTAAGCGTGCCACGAGGGTCAGCACTTCATGTTTGTCGTTCTGTCGTCATTCGACCTCGGCTAGGACGGACTTAAGGGCGGTAGGCTGGCTTGGAGCGAGCATTCTTCCGACCACACTGCCGAAGTCTGGCCTCCTAAGCACGCTGTCCCTGATTCCCGCGAGGCGTAGGCTTGCTTTGGACAAGCAGCACGCCAGATGAGGAAGCTCAATCCTCTGTCAGGCAGCTGTCGATAAGACGCAGACTCTGAGAATGCAGCGAGACGAGTCGGTGGGAGGGGCGCGGGGCAGGCCGCTGTCGTGCCACGAGGCATCCGTCGGTGCACGTAGGGTGATGAAGCTTGGTCAGTCGGCGTCAGCTCCGGGGAGGACTTCGGTGGCGCATCCCGCCTTTGCCTAGCGTACATTCCTTGCAGCTGGAGGAGACGATCATGCCCTGCGCTGAAATTTTCCAGGATATGTACGGATAAGCGCGGGAAGCAAGATGTTTGCGACGCATTGGTCTGGCCGCAGATGGTGAGGCAGAGTCACTCCAGGTGTGCGCTTAGAGACCATTTGCTGAACCCTCCCTACCGCCGTAAAAGGTAGTGGAAGGAGCCCACGCATTCAGCTCTTTCGTAGTTTACAAGATGGAAGCCTGGGGTGTAACGTAAGGTCCCCGGCTGTCTGTCGTACGCTGGCTTGCTGACAACGCGGCTGGAGGCAGACCACCTCAGCTCGGGGTATGAGCCGTCGCTTGGCTCTCGGCGAATGCGAGGATGTCGAGAACGTTTGGGTTGCAGGCCATCGCCAGACTCGCCAGACTCGCCACGGGGACTCACTCTGCCAAGGCGTCACGAGTGGCCGAGCACCAGTCTGGGCTCTCGTTGTCTGAGGCGACACGTCTTCTTCTAGATCTCTCAAGGCAAAATATGGGTCGTCCACTGCTGCAAGCACATCGTGGCTGCGCCCATGACCAACCAGCCTCTGCGCTAAGACACCAAGCGACTGAACTCTACGGGCGGATACTGTCTCGACCTGACCTGGCTGATTGAAACACACTGCGTGCATACCACCAGCCTGTAGCTATTCGAAGGAGGAAGCAGCCTCGACGCCGGTCTCCGTGTCAGGCAATGGTTTGCCACTGTTTCTGTCTTGTCCTCCATCCCACTACCAGGCTGGCCAGGCTGCCCCGGCCGACAAACAGGACGCTATGCTTGATCAGGCGATGGATAGGGATTAGGAGGGAGGTCTGATTGCTATTGTTCGGCTGTCCACCGCCCAGCTCTGACGGCTGTGGAGTATGGGGAAGGTACAGGGAGCCACTCGGTTCGCGGCCTGCGAGCCAAATTCCGAGGCGAATGGACGGCGGATGACGGCGGCCGGAGCGTGCGGCATGGCATCCCAACAGATGACACTTCGGGATAAGCCCGGAGGCCCTCCCTATACGGACAATCAGGCGTGCGCCACCACCAAGAATGGTCTGGAGCGGCGACCACAGAGAGAGAGAGAGCGAGCAGCGCACACACTAACTGTCGTAGCTGGCTGGCTATTGTGGGCCAACGGAGGGACGGCCACGATTCTATGGCGCATCACTCTCAGGCGTCAGTCACCTTTCTTTTCCCAAGACCGGCAGATCTACGAAGCTACGGAGAATGACCACACGGCCAATACATGTACCTACTCCTGTCTCAGGCCACTGTAGGCGGGCTGTCATGGTGCAGTAGCCCAGTGGGTTCGCTCGCCTGAAACCCACCTCCTGCCTGCAGCTGGCCTCGCTGGGTGCTACGTCCTAAGTCACACACCAGAAAGCCCCGCGACCTTTCCGTGTCCTGTATGACGTGCGTCTCCGCCCCCGGGGAGCAGGATTGGGTAAAATCCTCAGCCCTGTGCCGTGTCTCAAACACAAGTTGACGAGACTCGCGCGAGGCCTTCATTCTCATGTCCACACACACACTTCTCTCTCTATCTCCATGCCCCCAAAGCCGCCTCGTCATGGCGGCCATTTCCTGGCCGTACGTTTTTCCTGGAGAGGACGACGGAACCTCCCTGGCTCACGTTGCTAGACTCTGGCTGATGGTCCCTGACAGCCCACATGAATATGGTCGTCTCTGCAAGCTCTTGCTTTTTCAAGGAGAGGGCTCCGTACGCCACTATTGACGACCCTTCCTCAGCTGTACTTCGCAGTTCTTGCGGCAGAGATGACCCTGGTCAGCATCCATTGCGCTCTGCCCCGACCCTCGGGTTGGCCCCTTCCTGCTCCTCAGTCACCCCCTTTCGACCTGGCGTACTCACGTACGTGCAGATGGTGTCCCGAGTTCCCCTGTTCCCCTGGCAGCCCCGTGTCAACTCACTCGCTCATTCCACCTCCTGGCCGGAAGGTGGTGGCTTGTGTGCTGTCCACTTGAATGTTGCTTCATTGCCCGTAAATCAAGAAGCACACAAATGCATTGGGTCTCTCCATCCTTCTGATTAGCCTTCCTGACCTGACATCGATACTCGAGCTTCCATCGGCTGCTAATCACTCACCTACTCGTCTCAGTGCTCCGGTTCGTGGTTAAAGAAAATGGTGCACAAGTAAATGTTTGGGTGGGCGGCAGCGCCGTTCACGCATATCTTTCGAACTCAAACCATTGCTTTCCCGGATGGACCTCCCATGTGGATGGGTGATAGCCGGTCATATGTCTCGGTCAGCGAGAGAAGAGCCTCTCACTTTTCCGTCCAGAGACCTCATTCGCCCGCAGCCCCTTTATTTAGGAACTTCTCGGAGGATTGCCCATTGCGTGCCTCGATACATTCCTCTACGGGGGCGACCTGTCTCTCCTCGAGCTGTATTGGCTTCCCCATAATCGCCCGCCCATCAACTTTGGCCCGGGGTTTTCGGCTCGGTTCCTCACCACCGCACCCCCCTTTCCCCCGTTGCCACAGATGAGCGGCAAGGACTTTTTATATATATTCAGAGCCCTTCTAGCCTAGCTAACTCTTCTTCTTCAGCTCACGCCCTCCTATCGACACACAAATGCTCACTACCCCAAAGTTTGATTCAAGAAAGAGCCGAGCACCTACTCCCAGCAGGAAGAACATGGGCGGTTTGATGATCTCTAGCTTCCTCCGGGACGACAGTTTCGACTTCAACACCCCTCTGCTGAGCAGCGCCGCACCCTCGCCCACACACGACGCGTGCGACCCCTTCACTCCCAGGTCGGGACATTCTACCCTGCAGTATGCATCCATCGATTTGGGGGAATTGTTCTCGTCGACGGCGTCTTTCTCATTCCACGCCTTCGACGCGGCCATGCCGATCTGCAAGTTCGCCTACCAGCACAAGAACGACAGGATAGATATGCCTAGGGACTACTCGAGGCCCCTGACGCCTACGAGGCGGATGGCCCCAAGCTGCCCTCCGCTCGACCTCAATTACAACACGATGCTCCCGGTCAACCTCAATCAGCACGGCGCTCCCAGCATATCTCCCATACACGACAATATGGTCGACCACTGCACCATGCCCCAAGATCTCCAATTATCCCCCGTCCGCATGTCGACGCCGGGCAGGTCCATGCCGGCCTCGACGCTGGGCTGCAACCACTCTATGTGGCTGTGCAACAACGACAGCCCGATTATGATGTTCAGCACCAACTACACCCCTTCCCCTTCCCCCCTCAACTCCATGGTCCACAGGCACCACAGCCAGTCCCCATCGCTCACCTACTCTGAATGCTCCTCCGACTCCCGCCGCCGGTCCATCTACGAGGCTCAGCGCAGGTCACTCGCCCTACAGAGGCAGCAGCAGAAAGAAATGATGTACAGGATGCAGCCGCAACCGGGCATGGGAAAGATGGATCTCATGTCCACAGACGAGGAGGACGTTGGGGGCATGCAACTCAGGAGGCAAGGAAGGGCCAGAAATAGGTGCAACGTCCAGGGATGCACAAAGACGTACCAGAAGCGGGAGCATCTGAAGAGGCACCAGAGAGCGTAAGTCATCACCCGCATCGTGTTGTAGTGCCATGCAGATCATGCTAACACCTTATTCAGCGCCCACAGCATCGGCGGCACTCCGGAAACTTACGCTTGCCCGGCTGAGGGGTGTGGCAAGAGCTTCAAGGACCGCTTTGACAACTTCAAGCAGCACCTGAACATTCACAAGCTCGGCAAGAGCACGAGGACGCCTTACAACGAGGACGCGGCCAAGCTGCATGGTCAGCTATGCAAGCAGAGCAAGACCCGCAACATGAGGCGGAACTCGCGTGCCGGCGACTGAGCAGGTCGGCTGGGGTTGGCTGTTCCATCTTCTCTTGACACCACACAGACCACAACCTCCTTATACACACCGCAAACTTATCTTGCACTAATTCTGTTACAACCTCCACTTGTCTCATCGCAATAGAGGCGGCGGCAGTGGGCAAACAAACATCAATCACTCACCCGATACAACGCATGGTTTTCAGGCTGGTGGATAATTTGTCGACCTCAGACGGCGACCGGGTCGGGCTTGAGGGAGGGAGCTACGCGTCTTGGGGCATGGATATCAACCTGGATATAAAAGACTGGCCAGGCTTGACGAGGGATGGAAGAAATAAGAGGAGATAAGCAGAGGAAGCGGCGCAGGATGGTCAACAGTACATACAGCGAACCTAACCCAGCCTTGATCACACATTGGATATTGTTCGAATCAATTGCTGACCGGTGCCTGGCAACAGTAAGAGCGTTGTGGCGTGTGGTAGTAGGTGTTGTCTAGGTTAGTTAGGTGGTCATTCGCTGGGGCGATCAGGTCCGTTAGTGTTCAGGAAGTCAACAAGCAACATCAGCCGCTAGCCCACTGTAGGCCCTTGGGGATCTGGGGAAATATGGTATCGGGCCAGATGCAAGCCGGCTAGCGGGCGCCATTCGTTCCTCTAAGCATTTGGCGACATGTCGGACGGACAGACAGCACGCTGTCGCCGATTGAGCAACAGTCAGTCCTGACGACAACGGGACCTGAACTGAGACTTGACGGATCGGGGGGGGGGGGGGGGGGGGGGGGGGGGGGGGGGCAATCAAACTTTGACAGCTGTGTCGGCATTTGCCTCCCCTTGTGTGGCACTGGCACTGACATGGAGAGTGAGGTGGAAGCTCTCAATGGGATCTCAAGGTGCTCAAGACGCTACCCAGGGGTATGGAGCCCGACGGTGTTCTAAGCCGTGCCAGAACTTTTAGAGGATGCCAGCTGGCCCAGAGCGGGACGGGACTCGGTGCCCCATGGGGCATGCAGGTTGCACCGGATATACGTCTACGTTGTGATTGACGCGGTGCTTTTGAACCCAGAGAACTCCTTAACGGCAGCGGTGGGAGGTGAGGCGAGGCGGTTACCCAGCGATAGGGTGAGGTGTGAAAAGGGCTGCGCCGCCGGCCTATTTGGTTAAGGCGAAGCCACATCAGGGGGCTCCCAAGAGCGTAGCAACAAGACGAGGCGGTGAGAATAGAGTTGAAGGACGCCCAGTGAGCCCGGAGCTCGGAGGCAGCTGAACTTGAGGAGGGGGGCTTTGTATAAGATTTCACATCTTGGTGAATATCTCGGCACGTTTCTGCCACATTCAGGGTTGTCGGGTCTTAGCCGAGCTCGTTTGGCCAACTGGAAGCCAGCTCGTGCTGTCGCAACCGGGGCTCGACCTATCTGGGTGAATGCTTGAAGAGGAGGTTATACTGAGATTCACAACGGGCTGTCACCAGAGACATCTTGCCGTGATGAGACGGACGCCACTCCGGGCCCGCAACATCAACCTAACCCTTTTGTTCTTGATTTATAGGGACGACGACACAAAGTTTGATTGAACTCGCGTCAAGGGGGTACTATATTCTAGGAGCGTACGTGGATGAACTAGAATAGATGTGCAGCATTTGGAATGCTTGGACCGGTTGATTTTCGGCGGTCAATGCTAGACTGTTCTAGTGTTTTGTAAAGCAAGACCTTGACTCAGTCCCACACCTTCCCTTATTCCCCGAGGACAACGGTGCCGCTCACGGTTAGAAGGTCTTACATGGTTGACATGTGGGATGCCTTCTCCGCGGAACACCCCGCCGCCACGGGCCACACACGGGAGACAGCGCCTCACCCGTGTCGTAGGAGCGGAGCATTTTATTTCTAGAGGCTCTGGGCAGAGACCAAGATATGTTAGCAGGGCACCAAAAAGCGGGCCAGACGAGACTAACGCAATGGACCTGTTGTCATGTATGAACCTGTCGCCGGCCTGTGCAAAACCCCAGCCAAAACCGGGGCTTTTTGCATCCACTAACACGAAAGACACTGTATACAGGGACATCACCCGCCGGGTGCAGCTGTCGCACAGGGCCTGCGGGCTTAATTGAAGCTTCACGAAGTTTCGTCAGCCACGAGCCGTCCTTGTCGTCGACATCGAGGCAGTCGTGGAGCCTCCAGGCCTCGATCGGCGCGATGTCGTCCACGCCGAGCAGTAGCTCTTCAAAAGCAGGATCAATTGCATTTGTCGATATTCGGAGTCAATCAGCTTCGATGCCTCGCGCACATCTTGTTTCCAAGTCTCTAAGGAGTCCTTTCAAGCTCCTTGAGGTGCATCGTGTTCCGTTACGACGGTTTCAGCTCGGACACAGGTGGTCTGCCATGTGATACCGCTTTCCTCGCCTCTTCTCCTAAGCTTAAGGTGCGTATTCTCTGTGTGCTAACCAATCCTCAGATCATCAAGGTGGGTGGTGCCCAACCACACCAGGACCGTGTCTCTGGGCAACCCTTTGACCGAGTAGATCACCTATGAATATATTGTATCCGAGATGAAACCCAGTCTGCAGCATGTCCTGGCCCGTTGCGGACCTCGTATCGAGGCGGAGTATGCGCACGCTGTCATCGGGGGAGATCAGTTCCAGGCACTTTACCATCTGCGCCCCTGTTCCGGTGCTGTATCGCCAAAACCAGAAGTCCCAGAGCTGACTAGCGCACTCCAGTCCGTCTCTGCAGTGCCTAGGACTTTTACCGCCAGCTCCTTGACATCGAGAAGCTCGCCCATCATCTTCTGGGAGATGATCCCAAGTATCATCTTCGTTATCTGCCTCTCTTCGTCGTCCAGATAGCGGAAAAAGTGGTTGAGGTGGAAGGTGAAGGGCAGATGAGCGCTGTGCATATGCCTCAGGGTGACCGGGACCACGCCGGGACCGAAGCTCGAGGGTAGCAGGCAGACAAGCGACGAGTCGCCCCAGTAAGTGGTCGTGATTGCCTTCGCGTCTCCAAAATACACGACCAATTCTTGCGTGAAGTTGCTGCCGAGGATCGTGACCTCGATGCCACCCATCTTGAGGCCCTCGCCGGGAATGATCTTATGGATGCAGGGCGGAGGCGGCGGCGACTGGTTCTGTAGGGGTTGGGTTGGTGCGGCTGTCATGGTGGGCAGCTGCGCAGAGTATGCTTGAGCGAGCGAGGGCGGCGGACCGATGGGGCTGAGGACATTCGGCGTTGGCGCGCGGCCGGGATGTGCTGATATCGGAGCGGAGAACACGGCCATGGAAGGATTATCCATGCTGGCGGAACGTTGACCATTGCTGAGCACGTTTTGGTCCCAGCCATTTGTCGTCGGCATGGCGTTTAGACAGGGCTGCTGAAGATTGGCGGCACCGGGTCCCGACCCGTATGTGGCTTCCGAGGTCTGGAATCTTTGAGGACTCTGGGAATAGAGAGATGCTGTAGATGATACCCGAGCAGGCAGTGGAGGAGGCGGCATTTGAGGCGATGACGAAGTGTCCAACCTGGTCATGGTTTTGTCTCTTGGGACCGTGCTTCCACTGGCTTTCCACTTCTTGGTCGCCGGGCCCATGTTGAGCGAGGGTGATGTAGTTCTCGAAGTGGCCGCCGGTCTAGGGCCACTGACAGAAACCGGATGTTTGTTGGGAGTGGGCTGGGCCCGCGGTAGCGGCTGAAGATTCAGGCTCGACTGTGGTGTCCCCGAAGAAGCGGGCGGTGCCGGATGTACAGAGCTTTCGCCAAGCGACATTATTGACCTGTCGCCTTCTCCCTGTACCAAGTGGGCGTTCAAGCCCTGCGGCACGATTTGCGCAGAGGAAAGCACCCACTCGGTTTTCCTCTGATCGTGGGCTGCGTCCATCATGCGTCCATCTCCGTTTGTGAGGGCGGCCTTACAGCCATCGCGCTTGGCACTAACAGAGTCGGCCTCGCGGACGGACGAATCGGGCGACTCGGCAGCGCCGACAGCGCCGAGGTCGATGGCGCCTAGGATCGAGTGGGCGGACTGTGAGTTCTGGAACAATTGCTGATTGAAAGTCTTTTGGTGGTGGTCCTGTGTAAGGTCGAGGTCGTGGGGGAAGGCGACAGCGACGGCGGCGCCCAGGGTCTCGTCGTCGTCGAACTCGACGAAGTCGTCAAAGTCGTTCGCGGTCATCTCTGCACTGGAGGTGAGAGCGCAGGCGCCGCTAGCAGCTGACAATCGTGGCAATCCGGTGTCGAATACTGCGGATAGGGGCTGGTGCAGTGCTCGGGATGTCGGTGGTGCGGGCGGCAGTCGGTTGGATTGACGTTGTGTTCAATGGGGGGATAACTGTCCCCCTTTCTCTCTCTTCGCTTTGTTTGGGTGATGTCTTCAGTTCAAGGCCCAGAAGGCCGCCTTACTTTGAAAATACGTAGGAGCCGTAACGTTCTGGAGTCCAGTGACTTTGCAGACGATGAGTGGTGCCAAAGAGCAAAGAGACGGGACGTCACGTCGCTCGCAATCCCGTTGATTTGGTCGCTCCGAACATTGGCAGTAACGCAGCGTGGCAGAAGGGCGTCGATGGCTGGAATCCAGATTTTTCTCCGTGAGACTTGATGCTATGTTTGGTACATTCCCGAGGGACGGCATGATATTAAAGATGACAGTGCAGAATGGAGAAAGACGGCCAAGTCGACTGGGGCGTGGGTGGAGACTGTGGAAAAAAGAAACGGCGCAAGGGATGGAGATGTGGAAAGTATTGTCTCACATACTGCGAGGCTGGACTATGTTTGTAGAGTAAAAAATCTGTCCCCACCCCTGTACCTGCCGCCTCTTATTTGTCTTATCGAGGCAGTGAATAGTTCTGCATATCGCCGGCGACTCTGAGTATCAACGTCGCTGCGAACAGGGGCTTTAAATCTAATTAACACGACGCTCTCTCAACGGGTAGCGATCGGGTAATGCTGTTTACACGTGTTGAGTACGTGCCTTAATATCTTTATCCGGGTATATTTATTTAATCTTTACATAAACCTCCTTCCTGGTATAGGAGGATAGGTGAAGCATATGCTAAAGTAAAAGAACAGGAGCCTACAGCTAAATATCTGCAACTATGGGTAGATGCGCTGCTATTGGCGATAGTGGACTGGGCAAGAGCCGTGGCCTACCAGGTTTCCCGAGCCCCGCCTGCGGAGCAGCAACAGCAACAACAGAAGCAGCTTCGACAACCCACGCCCCTCCGCCCCTAAGAAGTGCCCATCAATCCCCGCCATCCTGGTTTGGCCGAACGCCACCCTGGCTAGCACTGTTCCATGTCGACGGAAGGCCTAGCAAGCCTGATCGGTCGGCACATCAGATAGGCCTGCTGCGGAGTACCCGTGGGATCTTCCAGCTAACGTACTTAACGTGCTCTCTGACCCCCCACCTTGAAAAGCCTCTCCCCTTTCTACTTACACCAGCAGATGTGAGGACAAAGACAAAGTATACGTTAGATATCACCGAGGGACTCGCTCTTGTCTCGGCCTCTTCCTGCCCACCACCATTCTCTCACTCACCAGTGAACAGCCTACTAACCTCCCTCGTAAGCCTCCATCTGAGCCACGTCGTCCTCCACACCGTCAACTTTCCTCATCGCTCGCTCCGTCTCGCCTGCCCCGCCACCGCCATCTCTTCGCATACACCGGCTCTCGGCTCTAAGTCCGCTCTCCTCGCAGGACGCCGCCAAGCCACTGACACACACCCTCTTCCTCTTCCTCTCTACACCTACCAGCCACCATGACTCTCTCCAACGTTCAGCAAGCCGCCAAGGCTGCCTCCGAGAACCACCAGTCCAGCGAGCCCTCCACACGCATCCGGTTCGTCTCTCCTTCTCCCTCTCCCTCCACACCCCCGGAGGCTCCATCCTCCTGGCCCTCTCTCGCCATGCGACCGTCCCCTCGACTGACAAACGATGGCAGACACTGCTACCAGGCATCCGATGCCCTACATGCCAGGATTCTGGGGAGGAGGTGTGGGTGCTGCCCGGCAAAGAGTGCGGCTACTGCGGCACCCCCTGCGGCTAAAGCCGCCATCGCGCAACAGGAGGAGTTGCTTCGGCTGGCGCGCGAGGTCCGAGAACTGCGGAATCAGGGCAAGCAAAGCGAGGAGGATTATTAGAGTTGCCAGATATAATGCCACGGGCGCCACGGCCCATTCCTGTCTGCTGCGAGGAAGCTGATCGCAGGGGCACCTTCCAATACGACAGAAAACCACATATGCTGGCACGGTTGATAATTAGAGTGCGCCCCGCCCTGGTCGCTTTCTGAACAATTCGGCCTCTCTAGCAAGGCCGCTTATCATGCTATACTGCTAACAGCCTCACGAGGCGGCCGTTACTGCTGACACATATTTCCGGAGGGCCAGGTCTTCGATGCGGACGATGGATGGTCTGTTGCGGAGATTGTGGGGGCCGAGAGAAACCCTCAGGTGTGTACAACGTCGGCAAGATACGCGTGCGTCGACGTGCGGACGCAGGGCACAGGCCGGGCTGTATGGCCACGAGGAGGATGAGAGGGGCATGAAGTCGATTGAACGCATTTTGTGGCCCTTCGTGAGCTCAATTGCGGCTGGCCGAAGTAGCACGTAGTCCCACGTTGAACCCGGGACGGATTGGTGTCATGCCCTCTCCAAGCGATGTCAGCGGCATCAGAAACGGGAGAAAACGGAGTTCAGCAACGGAGCTGCGTGGGCAGCGTGTACATACGCCACTCGCCTCTGTGCCGTCCTGAGCTCCTGTGCATCCTGGCCGGTTGTGTCGTCCGAGATGGCGGGATACCGCACAGGTAAAGGCAACGCGCCAGAACGCGTCGACTTTAGCGCGGCTTTGGACGCTATGGCCATCTCGAACTGCCCGCAGGCTGCTCTGGCGGATATTCGGTCTCGACGAGGGGCACGAACACACCTCGCGGAGGTAGTCGTCCCTTAACAGATAAGCCGTACACGTAGAGGAAGCATAAGATGTGTTAGTAGTAACTCCAGCCTATTTCGAAGCATGAAGCCTAGGTTCCAACGGCATCGGCCCGGTGACATGTCGCACTTGCCCGACAATGCTCGTGGATTATGTCAGCAACAACAACTTCTGACCAGCTCGCTCTTCACAAGGCTCTCCCTCCAGATCCATTGTCGACCGGGCCGAACATCGCCCTTCAGCTCGCTCCATGGACAACAACGACGAGATCGCAAAAATTGAGACAACAAGTACGGGAGGCGATTGCACGCGCAAATGACGTAACCAGAGACGCAGATCTACAACGGCGGCGTACAGATGCCGCACGGGAACGTGCAGATCGAGCCGAGCGCCAGTCGCGACCGACCACCCTCACCGAGTACATTAACAATTGCCACCGACAACTCGACGTCAACGTCACTGTTGAATCCGACAAAAGCCTCACCTCCAAGGGTTCCACAACAAGTCCTCAGAACAAGTACTTACCCTCGAAACTGTCTGCGTGGCCGGATTTTTTTGCATACACAGGCGGCGGTATTGGGACGACTGCATGCGACGTTCCCTGCAGACGAGCGGGCTTTCGAAAGCCTGAGCTTCCTCCTGGGGCTCAGACAACGATTCGCCGGCAGGAAAGTTGCCAACGAGCGCGACCTCGAGTACTTCCAACACTCCATCGTCGAAGACCCCGTGTCCAGCATCGTCAATATCCTCCGCGGCAATGCTGCGACCAAGCGCCAGTTCAACCTGGCCAGCGGCGTCGTCTTTGACAACCACCCCAACGTCCTGAGCGATGGCGCCGAGGAGCCGATGGGTCGGCGTGCCGCGCACGACCCGAACCAGCTCCGTGCCGATCAAATCTGCGTCTACAGGCACGATGAGGCGGACCCAACCCAACGCAGCCTCGCCTTTGTCGTCGAATACAAGCCGCCACACAAGCTGACGCTGCCGTATCTCCGCCTGGGCTTGCGGGAAATGATGTTCAAGAGGAGGTTGTCAACAGGGCCACAGTCCCGACCGACCCTGCGGCTCTCTTTCAGTACCATGCGGACAGGGTCGTTGCCGCCGCCGTGGCCCATACATACAACTACATGCTCACGGCCGGGCTCGAATACAGCTACCTTACCACCGGCGAGGCTTTCGTCTTCTTCAGGATCGACTGGGCCCACCCCGGCCATCTCTTGTTCCATCTCGCCGAGCCACAACTCGAAGTCGACGCGCACCCCGACAACTCCACTCATTACACTGCTGTCAGCCAGGTCCTTGCCTTTACTCTGCTGGCGTTTACATCATCGCCTCGCGGCCAGGATGCACGGCACCAGGCCATGGAACAACTGGAACAGTGGCAAGAGGACTACGAGGCGATCCTGAGGCGCATACCGGTGCCGAACGGAAGCAGACGCCGCCACCCTCGGCCTTCGAACCAAGAACGTACAGGAACGTCGATCGGTCACCGTACAACTTTCGTCGTCGCGCTTCAGCGGCTACATGCCGTCCGATATCCCAAGACTCCGCCGGCGACGAATCCCCGGAACAGTCAGATGACGACGGAGGCCATCACAACAGTCCAAGCCTCAGACTCCCAATAGATGGCCGCAGCGGGCAGCTAGCTAAGCTAACGCTCCAGTCCTCGAGAAGTACCACTCCTCAGGCCAGTCGGCCCAGCACCCCGAAGGTAGCTCGGAGCCGGCAGTGCATATTTCGGCGCACAACGCCGTCCACACGATCGAGACCAAGGGTCGCGCGGCTTCGACGCGCAAGTACCGGCTACCGTTCCGCAACGGCGTGGACGAAACGGAGGAGAAGGCGCGCTCGCGACAAGCACAATCCACCCCAAGCGACCGTCGTCATGGCGCGCCGGGCTCTCCCCAGCTGCGGCAGTACTGCTTGCTTGGGCTTGTGAAGAGAGGGCCACTGGACCATGGCTGTCCCAATGTCCTGTTGCACCTAGAAAGCCATCCAGGACGCACGCACCACCCGGTCGACTCTAGTCGCTGGCTGCATCTTCTCCAGGACCAGCTCGCCCAGTCCTGGACAAAGACGTCGTCAAACTTAGGAAACAGGGCGCACGTGGCGTTGCATTCCAAGTCACGCTGGCAGCCTATGGGTACACCTTCATTGCAAAAGGCACCGTTCCGGAATTTGTCGAGGATCTCGTCCAGGAGGGCACCGTATACGAGAGGCTCAAAGCCTCTGCAAGGAGCTGGCGTACCCGTTTTTCTCGGGGCCATCAGTCTGAAATGCCCGTACGAGTACGATCACCGCGTGCGGCTCGTTCACATGATACTTCTCTCTTGGGCTGGTACTCCTGTTAGCACTAGCCCGCCGGGCCTGGCCGAACTTCTTGGGTGATACACCGATTAGGTGTGACCCACGGCGACGTCCGTACCGCAAACATTCTTTGGTGCAGCGAGACAAACCGCCCTATGCTTATCGACTTTGAACGGGCAGCGCTGGCCGCCTCCCCACCCCTCAAGAAGAAGGTCAAGTCTCCTAAGCGGCTCAAGAGTGAGCTCCGGGGGCACCGTCAGTTTCAATCCGCGGACAACACTCGACAGCTGCAACAGATCGTGCTTAATGGCGGGGTTTGTCGCCCTTCTGCCAAGCTGTCCGGGCAAGCGAGAAGTCTGCTTCATTCTCGTAGCCGAAGTCTCGGAAACGCCGCAGCTATCAACCACGAAGGCCAGGAGGGGGAATTTGCTGAGGCAAAGGCCAGACGTTGAGGCTATCCAGGCTTCATGCATGGCCTCATACCTTGCGCGGACGTCACACGGCGAGTCTTAGCACTGGACGTCGACTGCCAGTCACCCCTAACCGCCAAAAGTTACTGGCTGTTCGAACTTGTGACATCAAGGTCGCAATCGGGCACGGCCCGTCGCACATCTACACACCCGGGCTGCTGAGCCTCGCGACGACACCGCCAAGGCAACGACGACGGACGCTGGAATCTTGAGGCTCCCTCTGGACTGCGTGGAAGATGTTGGCGGGTTCCGCCCATCTTCCCAGGAACTGGCAGTTTGACCATGCAGGCCATCGCCGATCCGGGCAGCTACCCGTGGGCGCGTAGCCAGCCCTCTGTCCCGACTCCTCACGAGCACTCTGGGGAATCACTGTCAACTCTCCCCTCCTTCACGACAAGGCTTGGTACAGGGGATGTCCATGTAAATTTTACACCCCCAGAGAGCACATAGCTCGAGGAGAGAAATCAGTGAGGAGGGCGACAACCGAGAGAAGTTCCTCTCCATAATACGGAAGATACACCATTGGGAAGCTTCGAAGCGGTCCTCGGCGAAGGCGCCAGCCAACAATAGATGAACCATTGAGAGTATAGAGAGAGGCATGCACGGGCCCTAATGTGGAGGTTCTAGTGTCTAGTTGTGGGGTAGCAACATGCACGAACGACGTTTTGCCGGTATGGGGTAAGACTGCGTCCCCGCTTGCTCAAAGCTTAAATCGAGAGAACATGCATCCCACGCCCCAGCTACGACACGGTAGGAAGGTCCCGCCCAGTGTGTACACATCCACGCAGGCCTGCCCGACGCCAGCGTGTGCAGGTTCGCGCCAAGCGTCAATTCGACGCCGCGACGGCCTTGGTCCGACGAGTAGCGAAGCCAAGGCTGGGGGGAGACTGTAGGTATGCAGAACCACACATGGTGCTTCGCATGAGGCACCGACTGAGCCCAACACATGGCCCTTGCTTCGTGGTCAGGAGCGCGCCACGCCCAAAGTATTCAGTCTAGTAACGCTAGACATACTGGCCTGTTCTATGTCTCACCATGCGATCAGTATGAAGATGTACCTTGTGCCGCTGGAATGGGGCTTGGCCCGAATCCGCGGGTCCCGAGCACCTGCCCCCCCACCCTTCGTCGCAAGGGGAACAGTTGTAGTGCAACGTCGCTTCAGCTCCCCATCCACTCCTCCTACTGCAGGTGGTTTCAATCATCACTTCGCCTCGTCGAGCGCCTGCCGACGTTGCACCCATCCGACGAACCCCTTGGCGGCCTCAAGCTTGTTCCGGTTAGGGTGGAGATTGTCTGCCCACGTCTTGTAGGCCGTCTTCACGTCCTCGGTGGTTGCAGATTTTGGAAGCCCAAGATGTCCGTAAAAAGTGTCCGGGTGCTTCGCCAGCTGCGCTGGTAACCGATGATCGCACGCTCATACTTCTGTACGCGCAGGGACGATTCGGAACCCGAGTCGTCCGTGTGGAATTGCGGGGGCTGGTAGGCAGCCATGGTTTGGGGAGCGGGGGATTCTGGCTCGACATCGTCCTCGACATCGTCCTTTTGGTGGCGGCTCGTCTTAGGAGAAGAGATGATGCTTTGGATGGGGCCGGTCTTTGGGTAGGTAACTGGAAGGTTTCCTGCGCCTTGATGACCTGAGTCTGACTCTGGCGCGTGACTTCTCTTCGGAGCCATGAAAACCTCGTAGCGCAATACACAATGTGTCGGATCGCGTCGTCAATGAAGCGATCTGGAGGTACCGTCAGATGTCGATGCTGACGACCTGGAACCTCAACGTTGGTCCGAGTGGATGCTGCTGACATAAGCCACAAGGCTGGTCGCGTACAAGGCCAGCGCATCAAGCCGCGACGCAGTCCACATTGTGGTGTTGAATGCCGCGCCATGCCCAGCAACCGAGACGTCGAAAGTGAAGCTCGGTCGAAGTCCTCCACGGGGAAGGAGACCCGACCCCAAGGAGGTTGTCATCAGAACACATGGCCTGTTGTGGGGAGGCTAATGGTAGCGCCTCTTTGTCCTTTGACAGGTGCGTCCGTCCGTCGTCTTGGAATTGTCGATCTTCTGGAATACGAGGCAACGATGAGTCACAGCCATGCTTCTTTCCTTCCAAGAAGACCGGCGATTCGTGATTCGGGAATGAATGGAGGTCTCGTGTGCACAGGGGACAGCTTGACTTGACTTGACTTGAATTTCCTACTCGGTTTTGGCCGCTATTTTTAGCCAGCGGCTATGCCCGGAAGCGGGGTTTGGCCGACCGCCGAAGCGTTCCGAGGTTGACCCGGAGCGCCCCACTTCGCCAAATGCCAAAACATTCGACCAGCTGTCCCCAAAATTCCCGCTTTCGCTCTTCAACCTTAATCTACCCTTGCCTGGTCTCCTCGTGTAGATGGCGGTTCCTACTGATCCACGCTGCGTCTAGGCTCCTTCAGGGCGCGATGCCCTCTGTGCCGGGTCTGTGTACCTACAGTCTCCCCCCAGTGCTCAGCTTTGTCTGGTTTGCGACTGGATCCTGAATTGCCCAAGGATCTCGGTTTGTTCCATGAATTTGATGGCTTTTGCGGCTGCCTTGCGCTTGTTCAGCAGTGCCCGGAGGTCTTGTCGTCCTGGAATGGATCCTAGTTCCTGGCGACGGAGTTGTCGAAATCGTCGGCATCGCAGCAGGACGTGCGATACCGTTTGTCGTCCTTCTCGGCAGGGGCAGATGTCGTCCGTGATATCCGGGACTCTTCGGCTGAAGAGAAATGTCCTGAGACCGATTTAATCGGTGCGCATCTGCACCAGGATGGCGCTCTGTCGCTTGATCAGTCCGTCGTGGAGTTGAAGGATCTTCTTAGTTGGCCTTGGTGTATAACGGAAGGAGGTTCTGCCTTTCGTCTCCAGTGTCCATTTTGCCTGCCATGCTCTGTTGGCCTCCTTGTGTGCCCATGTCTGGAGTGTTGACTGGAGGGAGAAGACCTCTGGCGGCTGGTCTGCTGTCGGGCCTGTTCGCCCGTTGTCTGGCCTCCTTTGCTGCCCTGTCTGCGTCTTCGTTGCATCTTCTCCCATGTATGCGCTTTTGGTCTCGTTGGTGGTTGTGCATATTGCTGCTGCGCCGATTCTGCCGTTGATCCCGCTTCCGTCCGTGTAGACGTGGATGGCGTCTGTCTCGTGCTGTTGTCGTCTCCGAAGCCGTTTCAGGGCTTTGTCTGGGTTATCCTCGATGTACGTTCGTGGTCCCTGCCACCAGGGCGGGACGACGAAAGGATCGATGTTTTCGTGGGGTATTCCGTCTGGGGATGATCTCTGCTGCAGCTCCAGTGTGATCGTCTCTCGTGGGCTTCTCCGTCGCTTCCTGCCGTCTGTAACGCTGGGGGGTTGCGGGTCGACCGCGCCGTGCATTCTGCCGACTGTTGTTGCGTTGTGCTTCCGAATCTGCTGTTCAATGGGAAGGAGGTGCATTTCGACATCCAGTGCCGGGAACGACGTCGCCTTGAAGGCGCCGCTCATCACCCGTGCCGCTCTGGCCTGCAGTCTTTCCAGCCGTTGAAGCGTTCGCTTGGTGTATCCCTTGCCTCCCCAGCTCGCATTGGACCAGGCTGAGCAGGCGTACATCATTTGTGGCACTGCCACGCCTCTGTATATTGTTCTCATCTCTTTCGTCCTCACCACCCACGCTGAGTTTCCCAGGGTACTGAGCGCCGTGATAGTCATGGAGACTTTCCGTTCTGTCTCGTCGATGTGTTGTTTCCATGTGAGGGTGGAGTCCATTATCAGACCGAGGTACTTGCAGTTTGGTTTTGGCATGATCTCCCCCCAGCTCGTCTGCAGGGCTTTGCTGGTGTCTATTCTGGTTCTCGCTCTTGTGAAGTGGGTGAGTTTAAATTTGTCGGGCGCGAAGACAGAGGCGTGGGTTGAAGCCCAGTCCTCGGCCATTTGGAGCGCCTGTTGAAGTTTCCGGCATGTCTCTTCTGTCGTGTCGCCCCATGCGAGAATGGCAATATCGTCGATGAATCCCGTGGCTGTCGTGTCCTGCATCTGGGTGCATCTCTCCAGTAGATCTACGTTGTAGAACAGGTACAAGATCGGGGATAGAGGCGAGCCTTGAGGTATGCCGGTGGTGAGTTCGTACGTCTCTGACTTGAAGCCGTCGATGTGTATCTTCGTCTGTCGCTGTCCGAGGAAGCTGGCGACTCATCGGACGGTCGGTTCATCTATTCTTCTCTTCCTGAGGTTGTGCAGGAGTCGGCGGTGGGAAACGTTGTCAAATGCACCGGACACGTCGAGTAGAAGTAGGCTTGCCACCTTCCCGATTCCAGTGTTCCAGGTCTCGTAGATTCTGTCGATGATGAGGTGAAGGGCGTGTTCAGTCGACCTTCGTTTCCGTCCCCCCATGTGTGTCTGCGGCAGGAGTTGATGTGTTTCGGCCAAGTAGCTTAGTCTCTTCGCCAATACGGCGTCCATGATTTTCCCCATGGTATTCAGGAGTGCAATCGGCCTGTATGCTTTTGGTACGGTGTAGTTGGCTTTCCCTGGCTTTCTCAGTACTACCGTGGTTGATTTTCTGAAGTGCTGTGGGCAGTATCCGAGTTTCAGGCTCTGGTTGAATATCCGGACCAGGTGGGGGATGACCAGGGGCTTAGCTAGCTGCAGCGCTTTGTTGATAATGCCGTCAGGGCCTGGTGCCTTGAGTGGTGCTGCTTCCTGTATGGCGTCGTCGATTTCCTGTTCTGCCACTGGCGGCATTGGCAGCTGGTCGGTGTACACTGCGTTCTGCATGTCTCCAAGATCCGCTTCGGGGGTATCGGGAATAATGTCTCCTTGAATAGTGCTGCCTTTTCCTCCGGTGTTGTCACCGTTTCAGCCGAGTTGGGTGTTTGTATTTCCGGCGTGACGGTTGGGGCTTGGTTCTGCCTCGACCTCGTCCACTTGGCGAGTTTCCAGAGCGACGCAGGGGATTGTGCGGCCTCTTCGACTTTCTCACGGTGCATCTTTCGAAGCGTCTTCCGAATGACGCGGCCCTTCTGATTCCTTGCCGCGCGGTATGCCTCCCAGCTCTCCTCTGTGTGCTCCTGAGTGTATGCTCTCCGCAGTCGCTTGGTTTCCGCTAGGATTCTGGTGCATTTGTCGTCCCATCCCGTCCTCGCACGAGGGGAGTAGATCTTGGCCGGTACTCCACTGTCGATAGCGATGTTGACGGCCTGAACCGTTTGTTCGACGTATCTATCGAGGGCCGTCTTCGTTCTGGGTCTTTGCAGCGCAGGGAGTGCGTGTCTGAGGGCCCTCGTGAACGCCGTTTCGTCGATCGCTTTCCAGTTCCGTTTTGCCTGCTGCTGTAGCTGTGAGACCTCGAGGTTGAGGGAGGTGACGATGGGAAGATGATCCGAGTCATGGTTGACACCCTCCTCCACCTCACATCGAATCAGTCTGTCGACAAGGCCGACGGTCGTGAGACACAGGTCAATGGTGGTGCGGCGATCTCCTTGCTCGTACGTTATAGTCCCTGGGGGAAGTCGGCTGGTGAGGTCGAAGTCGTCCATCAGATCTATGAGTTCGATCGCTTCTGTATCTGCTCGTCGGATGTCGCTTCCGCCCCAGAGCTCGTGGTGGAGGTTAAAATCTCCGACCGCGATCTGTTCACTGTGTCTGTTCGCTTCAAGCGCTATTCTCAGCCGTTCCAGAGCTCTTGTTCCGGGCGCTTCCTCTTCAGCTGGGTTGTGAATGTTGTGTATGGCGATTCGTGTTTCTGGTTCTTTGTTTGTGACGAGAATGAGGCTGCAGAGATCTCTGCTGTTTTGGCGGAACGACCACTTGGAATGGTCCAGCCTTCTGTTGACGAAGAAGCAAACCCTGGCAGGGCCCCCTTCCTCGTCGTCGGGATAGCAGAGATGAAAACGGTCTTTTGCTGGGTGGTGTGTCGTGGCGTTGAAGGGGTTCCTCCATGGTTCCTGGATGGCGAGGATGTCGTAGCTGTCGATCCTGGGGTCGCGTAGAAGCGTGGCCATGACTGCGTCTTTCGATTTTCTGACGTTGTACTGTAGGATTGTAAGCGTGTCTTGTGTGATCATTCGCTGTCGTCGGCAATCTCCATTCTGTTGCTGTCCTGTGTGGGCTGTATGTTGACATCGAGGGCCTCGAGGACCCGTCGGGATGGTATGATGGTTCGCCTCGGTCTCGCGTCGACGCGGGCGACCCTGATGGTACCTTCATTGTTCTCGTCGTGTCTCTGACTGCTTGTTGGATTCGCTCTTTTCTGGACTTTCTTCACTGGAGATCTGCTGCGGTCTGGCCGCACTCCTTGGGACTGGTTTGGCTCCAAGGTTGGTCGGCCGATCTGTGACGTTGTCCTAGGTCGGTTCTCCGCTTCCGTGGTAGGTGGGAGCGAGATGGTTTCCGGGTGGTATTTTGGTCGTGACTTGTAGGCTTCCCGGATCCTGGTCATCTCCTTCTTCCTGGTCGGGCAAAGGCCGTGCCAGGCTTCGTGGTTGCCATCGCACACGGCGCACTTCCGAGGCGTGGCGGTGTCATTCTTGGAGGGACACTCTGGGGTTGCGTGTTCTTGTGCGCAGTAGCCGCATGCTACGGGTGCCTTGCACTGGGTTCCTATGTGGCCGTATTTGTGACATCTGAAGCATTGCCTCAGACGGCACTGCCTATCGTATCTCTCGCATTGGAATACCTCCCCTTGCCAGCTGAGGCCTTCGTCAATGATCTTCTTGGCGTCTTCCGCCTTGGAGAACTCCACGACGATGGTAGATACTGATTTCTTGGTGGCGGACCGGGTCAGCCAGTCGATGTATTTGATCTCTGCGGTGGGGATGAACGGTCTGTTGTCAAGGAGGAGCTCGTCGCGTAGTTGTGCATAGTTGTCCATGTCCATGGAACTGGTTCGTATGCCGTGTGCGAGTATACCGTATGTTGGGATCTTTACTGTGGCGCCGTTGCCGATGCGGTGTTCCCAGTCGCCGGCGAACTGCCGGAGTGCTTCCATGTCTGCGGTCGTGGCTGTCTTGATGCTTAGGTCGCCGCTCTTGAGCTGGTTGGCCGATGCTGCTTTGAGTTTGTCGATGTTCTCGTTGTTGCTCTGCTCGATGGCGCGGTCTATGTGGGCTTTGAGGCTACGGGGCCCCATGGCTCGGAGGCTGGCGATGGTGTTGGGGTCTCTGATATTCACGATGATCTCACGCAAGGGCTGCGCATGCGACGTTCTGTGGTTCTGTGGGTTGTGTATGCTAGCTGCAAGTCCTCCTCTGGCGGCTACGCTGGCGTATGTTTGTACCATGCTGCCCGGATTCATCGGTCCCAGTGCTTTCGCATCCCTGACCAACTTGAGTGTCATCTTTTTTGCCTCCAGCGCCTCCTTGGCGATGGCCGTGGCTGCCCTTGCGGCGGCGGTGTTGTCCTTGATGTCGGTGGCATTTTGATGTATCGACCTGTTCGCGTTGTTCACTTCTTCTCGGAGGCTGTTCGTCGCTCGAATGCTCTTTTCGTTGGCGGTTTTGGTTTCGGTGTGGAGGTTTGCGATCGCGTCGCGGATGTTCTCGAGGTCGGGGATGTTCTGTAGTTTGGCAAGTAGTGTCAGTGTCCCAATGAGTGCGACTCTGACGCTCCGGGGTTCGATGGCTTGTCCATTTGCGTTGTCGATAGCGGTCAGTGCTATCTGGAGGTATCTGCTCAATTTCGCGGCGTGCTCTCGGAAGGGAGTTGGCCAGGGGTGTTCCTCTGGCCACGGGGTCGCCATGATGCCAGCGTCGCTTTGGGCGGTGCGACGGGCAGCGGGCTATCCAATTGGCCTTTCGGAGCGTGTTTCGGAGCTGTTGGTTGCTTCGGATTTTAAAAGTTTCGTTCTCGCTGGTGGTGATGTTTTTTCCCGACAGGGGACAGCGCAGGTACATCTGGTGATCCGATTGACGTCAATTTAAGTCACGTGGGGCGCCGCCGGTTTGGCGACTCAACCCGCCTACCCCGCTTCCACGATTCCGGGGAGGGACCGGACGGACGCCTTGCTACGTAGGTAACCACGACACGCGCCATGTCCACGGTCCACAGATTTGGCTTGACGCGACTCGATAAGGACGACGGAGAAGGGGCGACCAGCCGCTGCAATGGCGTAACCCTTCCCAACAACCCGATGGGCGACGGCTGACCCAAGACCGACAGCATCATTTTCGTGCACGGGCTGCGGGGTCATCCGCAGCGGACGTGGTGCAACGATGCGGACGAGACATCCTCGACCAGACACTTGTCTCTGAGCAACAGAGGGCAGGGTGCACCAGCTGCAACGACCGAAAGTAGACCCCGAAAACCAGGCTTCTGGCCGCGCGATCTACTCGCCGCCGACCTTCCCGACGCGAGAATATGGACATACGGATACGATGCGGACGCGATCGATGCGCGGCTCGGCACGAACAACAAGAACAACAAGCATAGCTTGTCGAAGCATGGACAAGACCTAGTGCGCATGCTTCGAAGAGATCTGGTGAACGAGGTAGGGACCGAACACAGCCGAGCCAGACTCCCTGGCTGACAGGCCAGGAACGCATCATCTTCGTGGCGCACAGCCTCGGCGGCCTCGTGGTGAAGGATGTAGGGATACCGCACCCTTCGGCGAGGTACACGCTGACATTTTCAGGCCCTTTGCCGGTCGGATGTCTTGCAGCGACGAACAAAGGGGATTGTTTTCCTCAGCACACCACACCAAGCCCGTTCGGCAGCCGAGTGGACGAAGGTTGCCTCGAACATCGCGGCAGCTACTCCCGGAAGTCATACCGCAACGCCCGGGACGGTAGTGCTGGATGGCCTGGTGGTCGATGATGGACACAGGGAGTTCCTCGAGGTCGCGTCGCAACGGAATATCTCGGTTCATTCTTTCCAAGAAAGTCGCGGAACCGTAAGTATGCGGAGGGGCCGTGAGAAGGTAGGTGAAGTATCCGCTTCGATTGGCACGAGCTAACATGTGGCATCAAGGTAGTCGACGACTTCTCGTCCACTCTTGGCCTATCGGGCGAAGGGGTGGAGAGTTTCGACGCCGACCATCTGCAGATAGCGAGGTGCACCGGGAGAAGCGACGCCGGGTACACGGCCATCCTAGGAGTCCTCGAGCGGTTTGCTCGGCAAGCTGTGGAGGGTGCTGTGGCCCATTGACAACCTACGCCAGCGCCGAGCGCCGGCGAATCTGCGCCTCTGCCGACGGAGACGGCAAGCCCCATGCCAGCTTTGCGCGACCCTGTCAACCTCCCCCTGACGCGCCCTGCTTCCAGAGCCGACTTTCAGATTGCCGTCATTTGCGCGCTGCCGACCGAGTCTGACGCCGTCCTGGCCCTGTTCGACCGCCGCTGGGATGAGCAGAGCCCACGCTACGGCAAGGTGGCCGGGGATCGCAACACCTACTCGACCGGCGCGTTCGGACGCCACGACGTCGTGCTCGTCCACATGCCCGGCATGGGGAAGTCGTCTGCGGCGATCGCTGCGTCGAGGTGTCGCTTCAGCTTCCCGAACGTCAGGTTGGCCCTCCTCGATGGCATCTGCGGCGTGCTGCCTACATCTCCAGAAGGCAATGAGCAGATCTTCCTCGGCGACGTTATTGTGAGCAAGGGTCTGATCCAATACGACTTCGGACGACAACTTCCGGGGAAGTTTCGGCGCAAGGATTCGGTGCTCGACTCGTTGGGGCCGCTACACCCGGAAATTCGCGGGTTTGTGGCTAAGTTACGCGGCGTTGAAGCGCCGGAGAAGCTTGCAGACAAAACGACAGACAATCTTGGCGACTTGCAGAGGCAGTACAAGCTGAGCGCTGCGTATCCTGGTGTTGAGCATGATTCGCTCTTCAAAGCTCATCATGCTGACTCTGGGTGATAGGCCTTTTACAGCTCCATCGTTGTGTACAACCTGTTCATGTGTCTGGTCAAGATCTCCATCCTTCTCCAATACCGGCGAATCTTTGCCCTGCGGATGATAAAGCTCATCACCTTCTACGGCGTCGCGTTCCTGGCCGCCTGGTCTATCACCTTCTTCTTCCTCGGAGCCCTCGTCTGCATTCCAGTCACCAAGTTCTGGGACCACGCCGTGCCGGGACGATGCCTTGACTCGTTGACGATTTGGTATGTCACGGCCGGCTTCAACCTGGCCTCGATTTTGCCATCTTTGGCCTGCCGTTGCCAGTGATTCGGTCCCTCCAGCTGCCCAAGAGGCAAAAGATTGTGCTCTTCGCAGTCTTTGGTCTCGGGTTCTTGTAAGTGTCTCTGCACCTTTACTGATTCATTCCACACTGAACCGATGCTGACGCGCAATGACACGACAGCACCTGCATCATCTCCATTATTCGCATTCGTACTCTCAAGGTCGCGGCTTCAACAGATGACCCCAATTGGAACAACGTAGATGCGGCAACACGGTCATTTCTTGAAGTCACAATTACCATCCTCGCGGCCTGTCTGCCAACGCTCCGGCCCATCTTCTCCAAGATCATGCCCCGTTTGTTTGGCTCCTCAATCAGACGAAGCCAGGGTCGATCTCAGTACGGGGCATATATCCATGCCCCTGGCAGCAGCCTCAACACAAACCTGAACGGCACCAAAGTCAGGACGGCCAAGATCATCAAGCCGGACAGCACCAGGTCTCTCCAAGACCAAGACAGCATCGAACTGGACACGCACGACTCCGAGAGGGTGCCGGTGCCTGGTGGTTACAGCGTCAGTGTCAGCGGTGGGACGAAGCAGGATCGCGACTCCCAGGGGGGACTGGCAGGGCCAAAGCGTTTCCGTAAGGAGGATGAGCAGCCCGTCGTTGGTAAGGGAGGCATTCAGGCGACGACGGTGGTCACACAACAGGTGATATTCGAGTCGCAGAAGAAGCAGGGGCCGTGGATGCGGAGTGAGAGAAGCCACAGTAGTTCGGATGTGTAAACATTCATTGTTCTTTTCATGTGCTGTATTAGTCGTCCGAACAAATTACATAATTACGTTATTTGTCAGATTCCCAACGTGCGGAGATAGCGGGAATACTTATTCCGGACTTGCATAGCCTCCTAGGGACCCGTGTATGGGTGCAAAGCATATGCCATGACCCGGGAAAGCCCAGCTGCAGATGCAGAAGAAGAACAGGTTGAATCCCAGGGCGTGGATAGGATTCCCGGGTGGATAACAGTCCACAAACATCTACCGAATCTGGAACCCACAAACAGGAGTTGTCATTTCCACGAGGGACGTGATCTTCAACAAGGACGAACAATTCAATGGGGACATCAACCAACTCAGAGACGACCTCCTACATGTTGGACGGCAGGAGCTAATTGACCTTCTTAACTAGGTGTGGGAACCGGAGCCAGACCGCACCATCGTGGCAGAAGAAGAAGCAGGAGACGCCTTTATGCCCCAAACAGATTGGGAGGACCTTCCTGGAGAGGACGAGGATGTCGGAAACTGAGGGCTTAGAATTCTATCGCCAGCATGTTTTCGAGAACAAGGTGAGAAGTTTGACCTCTACCGCAACTAATGCTGACATTCACAGCGCGTTCGTTCCGTACTAGAAGCGTCTTTCGAATGGTGCGCTCTGGGTGACTAGCGGAGGATCCGAGACGATCCAGGCCACATTTTTCAACTTCGAAAAGGTGGTGTGATCCCTGACGTCCTCGTTGTTCAGCTATGGAAAGTCGGTTCCAAAGCGACATTCTTCAGGGGATCCCACAGCGCATCCCAGGAGGTTCTGAGCAGCATTCGAGCATCTAATCGGATGTTTGAAGTCCCGCTTGCCAGGCTCCAGCTGGCTCGCAGTGAGCCAAGTAAAGTGACCATCGCGGATGGCGGTTAGTGAGTCTGAACTATCTGACCCTCAATTTTGGCATGCATCTGAGATGTCCAAGTGTCATAGTGGATGCGCGACTGGCTTTCGAGTCGAAACAAGGCTCACCGATTTCTTTTGCCTTCGCGACGCGGAATCAACTGCGAAATTGGCCCGAACTGCAGGTCCCTAAACCAAAAGATGGCAGGGAGCTCCTAGGGATGATACAAAGCGACAAGATTGGAGTTCACTTGATAGCGCAGGGCCCGTCACCGTCGATCAGCGGCAGAGGGTGATATCGAAGCCTTTCGCGATGTTTCAGAAGGTGTCTTAGACACATGGTTGGCTCACGTCACACATAGACACAACGATTGCCAGTGAGTGATTACTGTGCCCTCTGGCTTTCCTGCACTGCGTGTGTGTATCAAGGTGGCATGAAATCCGGAACACCGAACGCCCACATGCCATCATCCGTCAGGTCTATATGTGTGAATGCTTCTGAGAAGGCCCACTCGCCATCCGCTGCAGCTGTTGCTGCCAACGTCTGGGAAAACGTCCGATCGCCTTCACTTCCAGATACTGCATGCCAAACCCAGACATACCTTCCCAATTGCCATGAATCTCGGTTGTAATCTGAGGTGCCTGTCCGGCAAATGCCCTTTCGCCAACCTCTTCAGGATTCAACGGCAGGGGATTATACCCAAGACTGAGCCTGTAATCCGTAGAGCCCAACACATGGAGTGTGTCCGAGTCAACATCCGAAGCATAGGGTTGAGCGGGATAGTGTGTTCGATCAAGTTGAGGAGTTGGTGGGGAGATGGTGCTGTCATGGAGAAGAAGACTGTCGGCTGCGGTCTTCTGAGAAACGGCTTTGGTGGTGCTATACAGGCAAGTCGAGTTGTGGTCTCTCTCCTTCCTCTTCAATCACTCCTGGTAGGGGAGGAAAGAAGACGGTGAGAAGTTCTTCAGCCTGCTCTGCGCCGTTGGTGGTGTGTGTGCCATCGGCGCGTGCCAGCGGTGGGACCTTGCCGAATGCCGTCTCGTCGCCCCACTCCAAGTACTTTACCGCTTTCCAGACGTTGTCGTTGTCTGCCAGAAAGTCGTTCCAGTGCGTCTTCTTCTGTTGTCGGATGGCGTCGTGGTACTGCTTCGCAGCTGCTTTCGCCCTGTCATCAAGCTCGGCGCTGATTCGTCCTCTCCGTCGTGCGGCCGTCGCTCAGTTTCGCCAGAAGGTGTGGTGGATACGTCGGAGTTGGGTCAGGTCGGACGTCCACCACCGTTTTGCGTATGGCGTTGGTTTGGCCTTCGGTACTAGAGCCCGTACCGCATCCTGCACTGCCGCCATGAGTCGATCAGTCTTTTCTTGTACTGTGCTCCCTGAAGGGGCCGTCTCCAGTGTTGCCTTGATCCGCGTGTTAATCTCCTTCCACGGAGCGTTCTTGAACAGAAGCCGATCTTGGAGCTTCGGGGTCAGCACCGACACGTCAAAGACCGTCTCGATGGCCTGGTGGTCCGAACCGTGATCTGTCTCGTGCACCTTGCACTTGGTTACCGACGCGGCCAGCTCCTCCGACGCGAGGACCAGATCGATTGTCGATTCGTCGTCTCCGCCTTGCCATGTTTTCGTGCCCCTTGCAAGCACGCTGCAGAGGGAGAGCTCGCTCATCAGGTCGATAATGTCGTCCGCTTCGCCCTGTCTCACCGCCGATACGTCGTCTCCTCCCCATAGCTGGTCTTGGCGGTTGAAATCGCCAGCGATGACCACGTCCACCACCTCCCCTGTGCTCCGCCTTGCACCTGCGATCGCTCTCCTTAGGTGATCACAAGTCTCCCGAAGTGCCCAGGGGTCCTGCCCCTGCACTCCAGTGGTACGAACACTGGTGAAGCCCTTGCAGCACATCGTCTCCTCTTGATAGCGCTCAAGGAAGAATGGCTCAGAAGAAGTTAAGAGATTACCATTCTCCCGCACACCACACCGTTATCCGAATTCATCAAAAGGCAGTGCTTGGAGCAGACGAGTGCGGCAGCATCCAAAGTACGGCGAGCGTACAGCGACTTCACGACCAGCAAGTTCAGCGGCACCGGTGCCGAGCAATGTTATGTGGAGGCATCGCGCCTATACAACGCGACCATCACGCTACATCAGGCCATCCTCACATTGGAGTCACAACAACGCAACGAGAATTTGGTCAGCATGATAAGGGTATCGATGTACGATGAGACAAGCTGGTTGAAGAAGCGCAGAGGCACATCATAGCCGTCAAATTTACAGAGGAGCTTGAGCAGCACCTTACGAAGGCAATCCTTCGATTCAAAGAGACAGGGCAGCGACCCGAGGGGCAGAGGCTCGAGGGGCATGACACCACGACCTAGAGATGTGTCAACCGACACCAACCCCACGTCGAGGTTACCACCGAGGCCATTGGGCAGCATGAAGGCAGCCGCCCTGTCAGGCAACTCAGGGGTCCATTGGCCCGACCTTGACTGTCCGATCCAACACGTAATCACCCGTCTCGAGGGGCTCGGTACTGTTGTCATCGGCCTCGGAGTCTATAAAGGCGAGCCGTCCCCCTCGATCATCGCACCTGGCTCTCATCCTCATTGACTTCTACATCTCGTTCCACGCTTAGCCATCGTCATGGCCACCTCTAGCACTACAAAGCGATTGCTCCATGGCGGCAGGAAGTCTCAGGCCACCACCCACCAGCCACACATCTTGCACCAGCGCGGGGTCTCTTTTCTTGACCCTGTTATCATCACCGATGAGGACAGCGACGAGAATGACGCCGAGCAAGTCCTCCGTGCCCCCATCAACCGACCAACACTCCGCCACAAGAGCCGTTGCTTATTGAATGAAGAAAGTCAATGGGGTCGCGACCAACGTGGTTATCCCGAGATCATCACGATTCGCCGCCTCCACAACGAGAGTTCTTCCCGCGGCGTTGTCGTCATCAGCAGTGATGAGGATGACATAGGGGCATCCACTCGGCTTCTTCATAGAAGCACAAGTCGCCTTCGGGCCATCGGCGTCGGTAACTTCCACACAGAAACACATTGGTGCCCTGAACGTCGCCGAAGCAGGTCGATGCCCCTACCAGGGGTTGTCGCCAGCAACGATGTTGCTCGAGTAGTTCGAACGAATCAGTCCGAGGTCCTAACGAGGGCACCCTGGGTCTTCTCGCTTACCCCTCTCCCACCTTGTCCCCAGTCCCCGCAGATATGAGGCAAAAGAGTGGTAGTGGTGACAGGCACAGGAATCAGCACACAAGCAGACCTTCCAGTTGAGTACCTCTGATCATGGAGGAAACATTCAGGTAACGAGCCTAGGAATTCCGAATCGGGCAAGGGCAAGGGCCTTCGGCCGCTCTTCGATGCTGCGATGTTGCGTACCCAGATGCTCTCCGCCAGTATATAGCGGAAGTCACTGCCTTTCAGGAAAAGTCAATCAAGGCAGAACCTACGTTGACTCACAGGTTCATCGCTGAACTCGAATCGACTGGCCAGTTGCTGAGAACCTACACCCAGATCTGGAAGGCAAGGCTGGTCTCACCTGCGGTTTCGATGATACGGCAGTCTGCATCCAACTGCATGGCTCCGTACACTACTTGAGCTGCTCTCACTGTCTGTCTCTGTTGTTACTCCCCAACACCATTGGAAGCACATGCCCCCGTTGTAAAGAAAGGTCAGAGGCAAAGGAGCGCGCGAAGAAGCGGATATACTCGACTAGCAACCTCCTCCCAGATCTTCGGCACAACAACGAGCACCACCTAGAGGGCAAATCGATTAGGAAGGCAGTACTTCACGACATCAAATAGCGGACTGATATGTTGGAGTCCAGGATCTGGTTAGTGTCACGAGGAATACCGTCAGAGATGATGGCGAGAGGGTAGGATTAGTTAATAAAGCGCTCCCTTCAACAGCGGTGCGTAGTCTGGTGGACAAGTAGACGAGCTGCCTTTTCCAAGGAACCCGGACAATGCAGCCTTCTTCTACCGCACCGCTGAAAACTTGATTGGCTTCAATGGCGAGTGGCGGTGTGGCAAGCTGCGCGGCTGGTCGCTGGCATCTCAATATGACACCGGCTTGACCCGACTTCACTCATTTCCTAGTCGGTTTTGGCTGGACCCGCCATAGATAGCGCACCAAGACATCGCCGTGGCTGAAAGATCTTGAGAGCTCTTCGAGATCTATCTTGAAGTTCGCACGTCGAATCCGTCGCAGGATCTCTATCGATTTAAACTCGGGACGGTCGGACAGCACGGCGAAAAGCTGCTCGTAGAGCACGACACGGCGCTCCAGCTCGTCATGTCTCTTCCTGAGGGCGGCGGCTCTCGTGAGATCGGGGTCGCCGTCGTACTCGCACTTCTGGAGGCCGGCGGTGGCGCAGGCAGTGCACGTGGGGCGGCCGCCGTCACATTTCGACTTCCTCCGGCGGCAAGGCGTGCAAGTCATCCTCGTTTGAGGACGTTTCCTACGTACCGATTAAGACGCTTGTGTTGTAGACTCGGACTCGTCCCTGACGGCCAGTTCTGCGCGACTCTTGTTGACCGCCGGTAAGATGTTGCGAAGTGGCTTCATGCTCATCGGGCGACAGGCGGGATGGGCGTGTAGGCCGGCGACGTCTATCTTACAATGCCACTGGCTGCAGTAGATGAAAGGCTCTTGGCCGGCGATGGCGGCGGCGGTGAGGGTAGACCAAGCAGGAAGGTGAGAGATGTCGGTGCACCAGCTCAGCCCAGCTGGTGCTATTTGAGGGCCCCTTGCCCATTGGGTTCTCCCATACCTTGATTGAATCCCTCGTCGGTACCCCGCCTTTTCTAGCCGGGAGGGGGGACTCTGGGCCCTGTCCAGACCAGCTTGAGCACGTCTCAATCCCGAACCCACTCGTCGGCGCGGCTGATTGGATAGGGAGAGGTTGCGAGGTGACTCCGACAGTCGATGTCCAATGGCAAATTCTCCGTCATGAGCCATGCCGGCACAAATCGCCTTGTGCGTCGATTGCCAAGTTTCTCACTTCGCCCGCTGTCGCTTCTGCCTAGACAATGTCTTCTTTGTCTCTCCCTTTCAGCAGGGGGATGGATGCTTCAGGCGAGCTGTAGTCTTGCACAATTTTGGCGAGATTCAGAGACGACTTGACGCTCTTCCGACTGATTATGGGGGTGGTTCGCGTACGATCCAAGCCTCGAGTACCATTTCGAACACCACCTTAAAGTCCCAGTTCCCACGGAGTCCATCTTGGCGTATCTTGTCGTGGACCTGCGCCGTAGTCTCAAAGTCGCCGCCGCCGTTCATCGCCGCATGTCTTGCTGATACACAGACGCGCGGCTAACTTGCTTCGCCGCTTTGGAAATGTACACTCGGATAAACTCGCAGTTGCAGTCTCCGTGCTGCAGGATCTGGTACTTCAAGGCGAGATTTTCCGCTCGGAGAGCGGCTGCGGAAGCTTCAAGATACATGTGGTCTTCGGCGAGCTGCTTTTCTCTGGCCGCGAGGTCCATCTCAATCTGCCTGGACTTGTCCCGGCTGCGTTTGGTGGCGGCAGAGTTCTTGATACGGGACGTCTCCTCAGAGGCTCTCTTGGCGAGGGCTTCGGCCTTTGGGTCGCTGATGCCGCTCCATTTTCTGCTTGGAGTATCGTCCTGATTAATCTCGTCCTCGTCGGGCGGCGTCGCAGTGGGATCCGCCTGCGCGAACTGTGACTCCTTTCGCGCGGGAGTCGCGCCATACCTAGGTGGTCGAGTCTGAACCATGCGGGCTTCTTGGTATTCGGTTACAGGCGAGAAAGCCGAATTAGTGGCCTGGGCTTCCGGGTCTTGGGAGGGGGGCTGATGTCGACTCGCGACCATCTGAGCAAGATGCCCTATCGGAGTCAGCTGCGGTGTCGACAACAAGAACGGAAGCCACGAGTCTCCAGTGCCGTACTCCCCGCCGGCTCGGTATCCTGGGGTATGTTGCTGAAATGACAAGTCTTCCGAGTGACGGAACCAACTGGCATGATCCCCAATGGGACTCTCGCCTGGGTACAATGGCGTATGTGTGTGTGCCTGCTGCTGATTGCCAGCGGGCTGCGACGGAACAGAGGTCCACCACGGTTCATTGTCGGCGGCGAGCGCGGCCCCTCCATGATGCTCTGGACACCATACTTTCTGGGTGTGTGCTTCATTCGGTATCCCAGTCACCGAGTTGTTCACACCATCCGTGGTCTCCGGGGACCCCCCTGGGTAAGGCTCTGCCAAGGTGGCAGGGCAGATTGGTACGTCACGTGGTCGTCCATGTTGCCGAAGCCACCCGGAAGAGTGTGTCAACACTAGGCACGATCAGAATGGGAATGGGGAACCGGGGACGGGAGGAGTGACGGACAGCCGGCCAGGTGGCTGCTGGTGTGGCAGGCTGACGACGAGAACCGTGCAAGCTGTAGCGGGAGGATGGTGGTAAGACGATGTGATGGAAACCATCGGGATCCCGGGGAGCTGGATGAGATATTAACCTTTGCTCCCTCAGTATAGTGCCAACTGAGTGAGTTGGGCTGGGGCCTCCCGGCGTATGCTGAGGCATGCTGTCCACTGGAGGCGCGCATCTGGAAGAAAAATAACTTCTGCGCGGCGTCGGCGCCACACCACAGAGGGACAGGGTGGCGGGTTTGTCATAGGTAAACGAGGATCTGCGGTGCCACTTCTTCCGCCACACCGGTTGATGCTTGCCCTCTTCCGGTGTTCTCTTGGTGTCGCACCAGCCATGGGCACAGGCCGGGATCGCCTCCCGAAGGTCGATCAACCAACAGCGACTTTATCAAATCAACATGACAAAGGATGACGTCGACACCTGCAGTTAATACATGGGTGCGTACCTTCTGACAGCTCCCATGGCATTCTGCCACCGGTACAATTGCCATCCTCCACCTAGTTCTGGCGACCCGTAACCCATTTCGCCATCACCAGCAGTGCCCCTGCAGCGCATCGCCATGGTGCGCCGGACGACTACAAGCCTGGCCCAGGGTCATCCCTCACAGTAGGGTCAGAGATATGCACGACCTGTTTGTTAAGCTGCAGGGGTCCTCCAAAGCAGGACGGGCGATTGGGCTGGTACCCAAGCAGCCAAGGACATGACCCCGCTGAGAACGGGATCGACGTCCAGCTCGTGGCCTTGCGTGAAATGGCGCTCTATTGCGGACTCTCAGAATCCAAGGGCGTGGCCTGCCATCGCGTTGACTTTCATTACATGGTGGTCACTGAGGGGCAGTGGAGGTGCAGGGTAAGTGGATTGCAGCATTAGGACCATAAGCTCGGTGCTCGGGGGATCAGACCCGCGCAGCACGAGTTCGACTATATCTATCTGCCCTATGTATATGGCCCTGACTATCAAGCATATGTCGCGCCTCTTGGCGCAAGCGTACAGGTACACTAGCCCGCGCAATCTCTATCTCCCGGGGGCTGTATCGCAAAGTGTGTGGTCTGACACCACATATCAGCAGGGCCGGCGCCGTGGGATATGGCGATGTTCCATGGGCTCCTTGACAACAATGCTGACACCGAATGATCGCCGCCGCTCCTTGGTTGTTGTGGATGGCCAGTGGCCTAGAGCGAGTCCCGTTTTCTCTTGCTCATGTTGGCCGCACCCGAAGCTGAGGTGGACTGGCTCGGTCCTACGATATGCGAAGATGGTGGCTGCCAATGGTGGAAGAATATGCCCGGACTTGCTTGCGATTTCTGTTGCGCCGAGGAAGGTTGCTGAACCTGCTGAGGGTGTTGCGGCGGCGGCTGCGCTATTTGCTGCGGTTGATGCGGCGGTAGCGGCCCGCCTTGGGCGGCAGAGGTGTTGATGCTGGGGAGGTGCGACGTTGGGGCGACCGGTCGACCTGTCGAGCCAGTCGAGGACATGGTGTGGGGTGTGCCTTTTGTAGTTGGTGATCCGGAATCCGTGATACAGCCGTGGAAGCTGGAGGCCGAACTTGGCGTGCTGGGAACCGGGGCATACGACATGTAACATTGGGACTGCGGACTCCTTTGCTCTGGCGACCTTTCGGCATGGTGAGCCATCAGCTGCCGTGTCTGTCCTGGCGCTGGAGACGAGAGATTTTGCTTCGCCAGCTCGAGAGCCGCCTCGGACAGCGTTCCTCCCATTCCCGCGAACACAAATGGAACGATTGGCGGAGGGATACCCCTGTCCAAAGACGTCCTGAGCATCTCGGCCTCCAGCTTTCGCTGCTCCAGTAGATACGACTCCTGCTTCGTCCTCTCTTCCTCTTGCCTTCGTTTCTCCTCCTCGGCCTTGGCCCTCAACCAAGTTTTCATGCAGCCCTCGGCACCCCCCTGCCATTGGGGTGGTGGTCCGGGAAGTTGGCTGAGGGGATGACCGTGGTGAAGGCCAACCTTGGCAACCGCTGGCGGCACTGGTGGTGGAGGCGGAGGAGCATTGCTGAGATGGCGAGGTTGCTGAGGAGGTAACGTCATGGCCGCGGGCAGCGGCAAGCCCCAGTGTGGTGCCGCCATTTCCGGTCCAGCGGACTGTGACTACGAGGGATGGAGGGCGCCAGTGTCTTGATGGACCAGTGGGGTCAGAGTCGAGATGTCAAGGACAGACTCGGGAGGTCATGGAGCGGGCTTGTAGTCGTAGTGTACCGGCTGCTTCGCTGCCAGCATCGTCATAAAAACTCTCCAACTGTGTATGACTGTGGCTCGAGTTGTGTCGGGACGAAAGTTGAAGGTTCCAGCCGTGTCGCCCGCCTTCGGTAGAGATAATCGACTGCTGTCCATTCTACGGAACTTCCCGCTTGCCTACCCTATGGCTTTATTGCTTCCGATGGTCTGCACGGTGCGTCCGGCTAGTTCATGCGGCCCTCAGCGTGGTGCGCAAAGTAATCCACTTTCTTTCCGGCGGGCTAAGGACGAAAACAGGGGCAGGGTGAACGCGCTGTATTGACTGAGACAACCTGCTAAAAAGCTCGAGTAGGGCGGTGCACGGATCCAACGGGGGTTACCGTGTTGACGAAGCCAGCTTGTCTTGCGTGCTTGGCTGCCCGGCTGGGCAAGAGGCTGTTGATCTTCCCGGAGACTCTCAAGGAGTGTCAAGGAGAAGCTCGGACTGCGCTGGACGGACGACTCTACGAACCCAAAATGAGGTCCAACGAGCACGGGGCGGAAGCAGGGCCTCCCAGGAGGGCTGACGGCAAGGGATCCATCGAAACACACATTCCGGGGGCCTGCCCGGCACAGCTAGTGTCCAGGCGTAGCCACCCGCCCGGACCGCGGAAGGAAATTACCGGTCTTGGCATGCGTCGGATGTAGCACTCCCTTGCCCCAATGAGGGGTTTACCGAGACGGACAGGATTCGAATACAGTGACAACAAAACGGTCATCTGGTGGATTTCAAGAATCTATTTTAGAAAGGTGTATTATATTTGCAGCGCGAAGGGCTCAATCTCAAGGTCGAAGATGCGATCGGCTTTTTGTTGATGGTAATTAGAGATGGCACGGTCGGGAAGGGGGATTGGAGTCTCGATTAACTGGGAAGGTTCTGATTGCCTATTGGTCAGGGAGAGGCGTGAAGCTTTACTGCCCCCATCCATTACAGCATTCCAACCCATCCCATCCATCCCGTCCATTCACCACCACAACACCACCATCCCCGGAGAAAGGACCGCACCAAGGAAACCAAATCTCTCCTCCAACACAACTCTTTTTTTGCTCTCTCTCCTTGTGCCACCTGCTCCATACACAAAGGCACCTTCCTTGCCTAGTGCCGCCCGCCCAGCCTCCGCTTCTTGTTGCTCCCGGCCCCCGTCCCTGGGACGAACGCAAGAAACGAAAGAGACATCCAAGAAGAGGGGCCCATCTATCCATCCATCCACCGCGGCGTGCACCTGGCACCCGCCTCCCCCTCAGTCTCTCTCTCCCGCCCACCCTACGGTCATTTTAGCCTGATTCCTCTTCCGTTTTTGAACCCAGCAGCTCTCGCCTCGCCCCTTCGCTTCTTCTCCTTGCCCTGTCTCTCGGTGTTTTGGTTACCGCCTACACAACCAGCCTCGCGCGTCTCTCCTTCTCTGTACAATACTACGTCTCAGGCTTCGCCTGCTGCGTATACGGCCCGAACAACCACGGCTTTTCCGGACTCTTGACAACAACAACTGGTTTGATCCTCTAACGGGGTTCACGCCAAGAACGAACGAACAAGAGGGCCGCTCTGCTTCATCACTAGCTTGTTTCCGTCAACCTCTGGCAGAACCATTGCTACCTGTTATAATACACCGTCTCGACGGCCTCGCCCCGATACATCCTCCCACCGAGCCTGCATTCACTTGCTAGGTTTCATGGCTCAGGCCAACGGCATTATCCCCCGCCTCTAAAAGCCTCGGCCTTCCGCAGACTACCAACCCAAACCGTATTCCGGACGCCCCATCGATGCTGCCATTGAGGCGTCAACATTGCCCATATTGTACGTCGTAGCCCCGAACCTTAACCCCGCGACGTTGCGGCCTCTCGTGGCCAGACCCAGCCATCTCTTCCCCACCCCATCAACTCGAGAATTTCTGTTCTACTGACTTGGCCTGCTCACCAGCTTTGCTTTGCTCCAGTACTTCTACACCACAATGGATCACCTTCCACGAACGATCCGGCTCCTTGGAGTCTCGGCTCTCCTCTGGCCCCTGTGGGCATTCTCCCACGAGACGGCAGAGTTATATCCCAGGCAAGGCCTGACCCAAGATTTGTGCTCCACGGTCAACACAGGATCGGGCGCTGCCAGTGCGTTTTCCCCTCTCCCGCCCCCTACGCGTCGATAACAAGGCTAATATCCCTTCCAGACTATAGTCAATGGCAAACCCTAAGTCTCTGCCGAGACTTCTGCATCGCCAAGAACACCGCTTTCGCCGTTGTGCAATGGCAGTCCTGCTGGTGCTCCGACGTTGAGCCCGGCGAGGATATCACCACCAGCGTAAGCAGCTGCAGCGAGGGCTGCCCTGGCTATGGCGACATCGAGTCCTGTGGCAGACGGCCCAATCTCTTCGGGTACTTCCGATTTCCCAAGCAACCCACCTCGACCCAAGGTGCCAGCACCTCCGCACAATCTTCGACACAAGTAAGTTCCACAACGCACGGGTTCCCATTCATTGCACATCAGCACCACCAGGGACAACTTTCCACCTGCCAGCCTGCACCTTGCCATGACTTCTCCTTCCTCTCCTCTCTCCAGTCCTCCTCGCACGCCCTCTCAACAAATTCTCGTCGTGTGTTCCCGCCTCACGAAAAGCCCGTTGGCCTGCCCCCCTCCCAGGACATGATGGCTTAACTGTCTGGACAGCAGGCCCCGTCGCCGCCTCCAGCAGTCGGTGAGACTGAGACCGTCCAGAATACCGTCACTGTGATACGTTCGCCTTCGACAGCCCCATCATTGACCCAAACAAGTCCAGTATGATATGATCCTTTGCAACCGCCGCCCACCTCGCGTGCTGCATGATTTGGGCCTTTGTGGATCGGGAAATCAAGGCAGACTCGCGACGTGTTCTTGGTGCTAACACCCTCGCAGAGTAGTTCCGACGAAGAAACCACCTGGGTCACGCAATCCACTGTGTCTGCCGACGGCACCGTGCGCACCGTCTTCATCACCCCGACCGTTACGCCTCCTGACCTGGCTGGCTCCGAGTCGTCCGCCAACGGCAATGGCCAAACCGACACGAACGGCTCTGGCGGGCTCGGCACCGGCGCCGTCGTCGGCATTGTTATCGGCGTTATTGCCGCCGTTCTTACCGTCCCCGGCGCCCTCCTCTTCTGGTTCTTCAGGCGGAGAAAGCACCGAAAGGCCAACGGGTACGAGGAGCCCAACTTTAGTCAACGCGGGAGCTCGTCCGGTATGATCGCCAGCACGCGCAACCAGGAGATGATCGTTACCAGCGACAACCAGGGCGCCTGGTCGCCCAACTCGGCCAGCGAGCAGCGGCGTAGCAGGCTGATGGCGGTGGACCCCAGAATGGACCCTGACGGCCGGCCCATGTTCTTGCATAATAAGAGTCACGAGAGCGTCAACACCTTGCACGACGACCAGGATTACTCGCGCAAGGTTGCTAAGCCCGTACTTCGCGCCACCAGCCCAGATCCCCTCGACGATTAAGAGGCGGCAACAATCAACAGGACGCTTTCAAGCTTGGACAGACCACCTTTCCCTTTCGCTCATGACGTACACGACATTTTCCCATTGGCCCCGATCAGAAACGGGGTCTTGTTTTTGCATTTGCACTCGAGATACCAAGACGGCGTTTTCCCCTCGTTCAGAACGCGACGCTTCCTTGGATACGGCCCGAAGCCCACATATCATGTCTGCCTGACGTTCCTGGATTGGTCGACGATTCATCTAGCATGCAGCTTCGCCGGAGGGGGCTCATCTCGGACAACCCTCCGGCGACTGCCTCCCTTCACTGTGTATTCTTCCTAGGCCCCGACAACGGGCTAGAGTATCTTCCTTTGGGTTTCAGGACGAGTCGATAAAAACCAGCCAACACGAAGACCACAGACGCCCCGCGTTGCTCTTGAAAACGAAGTATTAGCTTCAGAGCGGGCACCCGAACGTCTTCTACGTGGACGCTGTGCCGTAGTCGCCCAGGTGGCATAGGCGTGACTCTGACTAGGTCCTTGCATCCTGGGGTGAGACCCACCACGGCACCACCCCATTGCACAATGGCATCCGATTACGAGTTCGTCAGCCACGACGACTGCGGCGTGCTCACACCCACTACCTCTGACGAGGAGAGCGACGTCGAGTGCGCACCGATTGCCCCCAGTGGAGGTGGGCACCCGCCCTGGCGTGGCCACGGCGACAAGCTGGTCGGGGTGGTGGGCATGGGAAGGTGATTCAGCCCTTCAACACCCACTCGTCCGTGCATCTTCCTCCGCCCGCGAGCGCACGCGCTGACTAAATCCGCTTCTCCATCTCCGACCTCTCGCCGCCCATGTCTATTTATGCCCAGGATTTGGATGGCGAGGCTCATGTAAGGATCTTTTAGCCATCCACTCTAGGGCTGACGATCGAGGGAAGCGGAGGCATATCCCGAATCCGAGGTCATCGGGGTTGATATCAGTCCGACACAGCCTGAATTGTGCGTTGACCAGATCGCTCGCGAGCACAGCTGACATGCACTACAGCGTTCCACCTAAAGTTCGCTTCGAGATCGACAATCTTGACGACCCATGGACATTCTCACAAAAGTTTGACTTCATCTATTGTCGAAGTATGATCGGTTCCATCAAGGACTGGGACTGTCTCCTTGGCCAAGTTTTCCAGTGATTTGAAACCGGGTTCCCGGGAATGGCGGATGACTGGCTCGCAGAGTCTCAAAGATTCACCGGCCCTACAATGGTTTCCGGAGAGGAAACCGCCAGCTTGCGGAAGGGTATGGAGCAGGTAGCGTAGTTCTACAGGGGGCATTTGTTCCATAGCGGGTAAGGTGCGAGTGTACGTGCCTGTGATGCCACTCTTGATTGCGTCTGCCAGAAGTGTCCCGGCATCAAAAGACATGACCAATACCCTGATATTTCTCATCAGAGGCCTCCCAAGGCAAACAGAACACTATCCCTCACCTGGCACCGGAGGCACGGGTATACAGATACCACCTATGGTTAACACGCCACCCCATTTGACTCCTGCTCACAACTCAGACCCAAGTGGAGGTGTGCAAGAGATACTGTTTACACGGTCGAAAAGTCTACCTCACAAGGTCCAGGTTAGACAAGTTCCCCACTCGACAAGTTCTCCGCACGATGGGGTCAGAAAAGTTCAATAGACAACGATTCCTTACATGTACTGCTGTAAATACAAAGCAAATGGTGATACGTGTACTGTACTGCAAAGGGAAGCACAACAGCGGTACTGTGGTGAAGTACAGAAAGCATTGCGTTCGACGACAATACCCTTGAAGCACTTGCGTTGACCACTGCGAAGCGTCGACAAAGTTTGCCGCAACATGACGGATGCCGACTTCATCGTCGTTGGCGCAGGCCCGGCCGGGTGCAGCGTGGCTTCTGCTCTGGCCAGGTCCCGCGCCCAGCCTCGCATTCTTCTCCTGGAGGCCGGCGGGCCCAACAACGACATCGACGCGCGGAACTGCCGCGACAGATACACTCGTTTCACCAACCAAGGCCAGGCAGTGCTCTACTCGAGTGAGCCCGTCTCCTCTCTTTACCACCGAAGGATCAGACTGAGCCAGGGCCGCGGCTTGGGCGGGTCCAGCGCCATCAACTTCACGATATGGCACCCAGGCGCCGAGGATGACATGGATTTCATGTCGGAAGTGACCGGGGACCCTGCTTGGAGCTGGAAGAGCGCAGTTGATCGTTTCAAGAAGCTGGAGAGGTTTCTCACGCCCTCGTCAGACTGACACGGTATCAACGGGCCGCTACGCGTCAGTCACCCTGACCAGGTCGAGTCAGAGGTCCTTGCTACCATGAAGAGATGGTCTTCATATGGATGCCGGATCAACCAGGAAGCAGGTGACGGAAGCCACATTGGGCTGACCATCCCGCCTTCGACATCCTACCGGGGGGTACGCAGCACGGCGGCCGATCTTCTCTTCCCGACACCCTTCAACCTACACATTGTCACCAACGCACCGGTTCACCGGGTTTTGTTCCAGGGCCGGACTGCTCACGGCGTCAAGTTGATTGACGGTAGAGTGTTCACGGCCGCACGGGAGGTCGTCCTGTGCGCCGGCGCACTTGGGACGCCCAAGATCCTTCTCCTGTCTGGCATCAGGCCCGCCCGTGAGCTTCACGACCTGAGCATTCCCGTGGTACACGACAACGAGTTTGTCGGCCAGGGCTATCGCGACCATGCGCTTGTGGCCCTCCGAGTGGCCGATGACGCGGCCACGAACCGTGCCGCCTTCTTCGGCGACCCAGTCCGCCAGGACATCGCCCACAGAGACTGGCAGCTCTACCGCGCCGGAGAGTACACACACATAGGAAGCAGCGTTGCATTGGGATTCTTCAAGAGCGACGCCGTGCTTTCCAGTCCTGAGTTTCGGGGCCTGCCTAGAGCCGAGCAGGAGCGGCTGTTGCGACCTACCATCCCAACGTACGAGGTGGCCATGAACACGATACCGGCAAGCTTCTACGACGGGTCTGCCGCTTCATCAAAGACCCAACCCATCCACATATTCATCATGAATAGCCAGGCAACAGGGAAGCTGCAGGTTCTCTCCGCAGATCCAGAGGTACCTCTTTCCATACGACTCTCCATCCTGGAGCATCCTTTCGACAAGAGAGTCGCCGTCGAGGCCACGAAAGAAGTGTTGCAGCGGCTCGGATGGGGCCCTTCCCGCTCGGGGCTGACCAAGCTGCCAGCCAGTGACAGCGACAGCGACATCCTCGATTTCTGGGCTCGCTACTGTCTCAGCTCGTGCCATGGAACAGGCACTACCAAAATGGGCCCAAGTCAGCAATCACATCAGTCGTGCGTTGACTATGAACTCCGTGTTCACGGCGTCAGAAACCTACGAGTAGGGGATCTAGGTGTCCTTCCGTTTCTTCCTAGGTAGGCCTACGCTACTTTACGGCTTCGTTGGCTGAAACTGACAACGCGACAAGCACGCACCCACAGACATGGGCGTATCAGGTTGGGATGATCTTGGCGGAGAAGCTCATACGGGAGCATGATCTGGACGAAGTCGAGTGTGCGTGTGAGAGCTGTGGGGATACTTGAATAATCACGGGTGCTGGTTTTAGAACACCTTTCCTTTCGTCATGAACTGGATCACAGACGTCATGGGCCGCCAATTGGGTTAGACTGGAGACCTCTTCCCTGGTCTTTGTCGTGGTGTCTCGTTCCAACATCTTCAGGTTGTTCCGCTAACAGAAGCTTATCTCTCGAGTTGATGCCATCACCAGTCCATTACAGTAGGCCGAACTTCTCAGGAGATTATCCGGAGATGCAGCAGACAGTGCAACGGGAATGACGCTGAAGAATAGCGTTCAATAGCACGACCCCACTCCACCTGCCTCGCCGATGCGTATAGCACCCCCTTGGAGCAAGATGCCGTGAAGCCGCAGGTATCGCCATATATTGACTGTTAGAATCACAGCTGCCTAGTTCATGGACCATCATTCTCAGCGGATCGTACGTCTCTGTACGTCTCCTCCTTGGCTGCGCGCGCTGCCCATGCTGCTGAAGTCCTCTGGTGCCCAGCCCCCTACTTGTTCACCTTCGGAAACCTTGTTTCAGGCGGGGCAGCAGTTGCGGCAGATCGTAAGTTGATTGGCCCCAAATGGAACAAGCGCCGCAAAGTGATCGTCAAAGTCGCCCGCCGGGTAGGCCCCGTGAACCGACACATCCGGAAATCTGACCAGAACCTCGGCCAGCCCAACATGGAGAGTGGCCTCTGCTAGCCTGCTTCCCAGTCAGCGTCTGGTTCCATGGCTGCAAACCGTGTCTCTCACCTCTGGCCGATGCAGCGGCGCGAGTCCTTTCCAAAGGTGAGGAGGTGCCGGCCGAGCCTCTTGTCACGCGCTGGGTCAAGCCACCTGTCGGGGTTGAAACTGGCGTGGTCCTCGCCCCAAATGTCGGGATTGTGGTGCTGCACATAGCTCGAAGCGCCGACTGTGTACTTGGAACTTGTCAGCGAGACGGTAGGCTGGTCCGGGGCGTCCGTGACGTACGCCCGCGGGGATCCTGTGTCCCTGGAAGATGGCACCCGGCTCAGGGACCACCCGTGGCAGCCGCCCGATAGGCCCGTAGCCAAGCCTCAGCCCCTCCTTGATGCACGCTGCCTAGAAGAGGATGAGTGAGGAGTCTTCGGCGTCGGGGAAACGCACCATGTAGGGCAACTTCTCGACCCTTGCGTGGGTGATGTTGCCCTGCAAGGAGTCAAGCTCTTGCAGAACGCGGCGGTGGATATCTCCGTTGGTGAGGATGTAGAAAAGGATCGTGGCGCCGATGGAGCCTGTGTTGAAACTGCCTGCGACGGTCAAGCTGTGCAACTCGTCGACAAGGACGTCGCGGGTGATGATGCTCGGTTCTAACGTCTTGCGCGGCAGATGGGTGGCGGCCATGATCTCGACAAGAGAGCGATGACGCCCGTCCGGAAACTCATCATCTAAGGCCCTCAGAGAGCCGTCCACGGCAGCAGCGCTCTCCTGCCGATCTTGTCAACTGACGATGCTGTGCGGAACAGATAAACAGATACGTACCTGGGCAATGTGGCCGAAGATGCTGCGGAAGAGGCCGTAACGTGCCAACTTGCCGCTAAGCCAACGAGTGAAGCGGAACACCGCTGGACTAGACGATAATATCCAGATCATTCTTGACTGGCTGAAGAGCTGTGAGAAGCGAGAGGCGGCTTCGGGCTCTCGGTGGAGCAGGTCCATGCAGCGGGGCATGGTGTACTGGGACACGATGTCAGAGGATAACGCGTGCAGCAGGCGCTGGATCGAGGCAGCGTCTTTTTGACGGAGCTGCAACTCCAATCGCGTGCAAAGAAGATCAACTTTGCTCTGGATCATGCCGTCCAGCTTTCTGATTGCCTTGTGGGAAAAGAATGGCTGCCAAGGAGCGCGGAGGCGCCGATGCTGGACGTTGTCTCTGGACCCGAACATGCCGTGCTCAATCCCCATCGTCTGGTAGAAGGCGGTATCTTTCGAGTAATTTGAATGTGCCGCGTAGATCTTTTGACAGTCTTCGGGGTCCTGCAGGGACACCTCGTGAGGCGAGATCCGCACCACCGGGCCGAACTGATCATGCATCTCTTTGATCTTCCGGTAGTAGATGCTGCGGCCATTGTGATAGCACCAGAACATTTGATACAGAGCCGTCATTCCAGCGAGCTTCGGCCCGGGAATGCGCGCCAGCGGGTGGAGAGTGACGTTGTAAACGGCGAGTAGGACACGGTAGAGAAGAGCCAGAACAACGCAGTATGCGAGGATGGACGCCCCCGAAGCTTCCAGGACCTCGAGCGAAAGGATCCGGTGGTGAAGGTAGGAATACATCGTTGAGTCCAGCTGATGCGTCGCGAATTGTCGATGCATACTATGCTCTCAGGGCCGGGACGTTAATGAAAGATGTATCGTGTAGTCGCCCGAGTGCGCGCCGTGCCATTGCCACCGGCGGGTGGTTGCCTTGCTGACCAGAACGACGCCAAGGAGTCCTTCCAAAGTGCCCACTGTCATAATATACAGTACTGTACAGTACGTACACTTTGTCCCGGCGATCGAGCCGCGTAGAGCATATGGTCGATATCAACCAGCAAGGTCGACGGCTGACCCAGTCGGCACCATTGGTGGCTCAAGCCGTGCGCTAACCTCGAGGACGCGCCAGAGCCGCGCAGGCCTTAGCACACCTTCATGCTACTGTACTATTCAAAGCCGAAGTTCGTTGCAGTTTCTTGGGGCGTTGGCGGGAGCTACACATTCTATCTCGGCCTCAGGGCAGCCTTTGGTGCACCCATGCATCACGGCTTCAGGACGTCGCATTAAAAACAACGAAAATATCCAAGGACTGTAATAGCGAGGTTATCAATTCTGCAATACAGTAAAAAGCCCCCATTGAGTCTCCGCAAGACCAAGCCAAAAACGTAGTTCAAGTACGCTGACTCCAATGGTGCCCCATGTCCAGGCCGCAGCGGCTGTACCAAGGACGAGCCGTGCTATTCAAGACCAGGTACCAACAGCCACGTTGGGCCGTTACTCATAGGAAATCGGGGCGCAACGGCCGTCGCACTCAATAAGTTTGGCGAGCCCTAGCGGCAACCTCACCGAGTTGCGCGCCTGGGTTGACGGCGAACACCATGCCCCGTGCGCAATGGTCCGCCTGCCGGCTAATCACAATGTCAGCCTCCATTCTCACGTGTCCCCCCTCGCACTTATCCCTTACCAGTGAAACCAGGCCTGATCAGTGTCGACGATGTAGTCCACGTGCCGAGGCATGCCATCGCCTACGCTGATGAATCCTGTATCGAAGCCGCCGTTGGCGACACACGGCTGCTCCAGAGACGACTGCGTCGCCGTGTGGTTCCCCGAGACGAAGTTGAAGCGGATGACGTCGCCCATGGACGCGGATACTTCGGGCGGCTCAAAGACCAATGCCCCGCGCGGGCCTACCTGGACGACGTGAGTCGGCACGGGCGCAGGCGGCACACCAGACCCGAAGGTGTCCACGCCGGGCGCCGCAGTCAGTGTCAGCGTCAGGGTGTGCGTTATGACGGTGGCTATGGCCGAGCCCGCTGGCAACGTCGGCGACGAAGAATCCGGCAGGGTCGAGAAGATGGGTGTGGGCGTCTCTGGGGGGCCGCTGACCTGGGCGCTCGACGGGCCGATGGCGCCACGGGATGACAGCGACAGCCCCGCGCAGACGGATTCGAGGACAGACGGGTGTGGGAGGGGCGGCGTTGCCAGAGACAGCGCCGACGATGCGAAGAGAGAGACTCGGAGAACGGTGGTCTTCATGATGAGTTGTGATGAGGAAGCACGACTTTGCTGGTGAGGTGCTGATGGGTTTATATGGCACATGTGGACAGAAGCAGCCCCCTCCCGGTCCATAAATAGAACTATGAGGTTGAGAAGTCTATCCTATGCCTAAAGATAGCAGGAGTGCACAGCCTCACCCGAAATACATGCGCACTCACCGTACGATGCCGTACAACGCGCTGGTGGCAGGAGCTGTACAGGATGATGGCATATCACGTTGCGAGCCGCATCAAAGACGGGAGAGCGAACTCTTACCACCGTGATAGCTCGCCCTGACCATGAGACAATTCTTCCTCCTCGCAGCCCTAGCCGTGTCTCTTTCACTTGCGAGACCAGCGCCTGTGCCTCGAGAACCCCCTTCTCTTACCCTGTCCCCGCGTGTTGTCGATGGCTTGCAGATCGCTCTGTTCCTCGAAAATGCGGAAGCCTCGTATCTGAAAAGCGCTTCATCCACGATGGTGGCGAAGAGAAGCGCGCTCGAGGCTGTAATGAAGGTACAAATCAAAGGTTTGAACGATGGTGACGTGTCTCTAACCGTTGGTGTACTGCAGCAAGACGAGGTCCACCGACAGGCGCTGCGAGGCATCCTCGCCGCTGCAGGGACGCGACCGATTCTTCCGTGCAACACCACATTCACAGCCTACAACGAGACGTCTCTCCTCCGTGTGGGCAACATTCTGAGTGCCGCGAGGGCCGGGGCTGCGCTGGACTTGTTGATGAGCCTGCCGTCGGCGGATTTCGGTCTTGCGCCAGGGGTGGCTGCGATGGCAGCTGGCGAAGCCAGACATCAGCAAGTCCTTGGCGCCGCACCTTTTGACGCGGTGATGCCGGCGTCCTGGGCCGTCAACGTGGTCCGGCGTCTGTCACATCAGGCCTGCCCAACGTTTTCGGGGCTGCCCAACGCACCACGCCTTGATGGTTCTGTCAGCCGCCTGGACAACAGGCCCATGGTCAGATTTCATTGGAAGTCGGCCGATTTGGAGAGGAGAGCCGCAGTCGAGCCGCTCTTCCTCAGCTGGCTGGGACGGCCCGGCGGCCCTGCGCATACACCCTTGCGCCTCCTCACGGAGAACAGCGGGGAGTGGGACATGCCAGGGGGTATGGGGAGTCTCGTGTTTGTTGCGCTTACGACCCAGGCGCAGTTCACGACATATGAGGATTTGGCCAAGTACACCTTGGCAGGGCCTGCCGTGTTGTCTGTTTGAGCGGTAGGGCGGGTGGTCAGAGTCGAAAGCGGTTTTGGAGACCGGCATTGATATTGCTAGACTAGCTTTAGACACCGCTTTCAAGCACGATTGAATTTTGTATGGCACCCACGTTGTGTAGTGTACTCCTGGCCAAGCTTATATTCACAGAATGAAGCAGAACAGAACATACGCCGTGTCCACCTCGTCCAGTCAGATCGATCCATAAATCCAAAGTAGTACAGAAACCGCAATCCAAGCTATCCACGACCCAACGGGTCTCTGTCTATTCCCACGGGAGAGTTGCAACGCAGCCGGTAACCCTATCTCTGCTGTTGGAGTTTCGCCGGGACCCACGTCCAGGACGGTGGTGACCTGTGCGCCATCAGACGGCAAGGCGGAGCTGGCGGTGAAATGCGTTGGGATTGCTGGCGACTGGCCTTGTCTTTCCTCTTGTTTGAAGCTAAGCGTTGTAGAGGAAACACTCCAGGATGTCGTCCCCATGGATGCCGACATACTGGGCTGCCACAGGTCCGCGATCAAAGCCATGTGTGCAAGTTGTGTCGCACGCGCTCAGGGTCCCAGGAGCCGGACAACCGGATGTCTTATGACACCTAGCCTCGTCTAATAATAGCCATTGAGTGCGCCGGCGTATTTTTAGACATTCTATTTATGGTCTTGATACTGATCCGCGCCATCATCAATCCATGGTGCCCAGGACATATATAGGCCGTACTCCAGCCGCTCACAGCACCACAAGAAGCGGATCTTCACGCTCGCAATACATCGTTGACTGCGCTACGAGGCTCCATGGCTTCAAAGAGACATCACGGGTCGGAGTCGGACTCAGGCCGTCAAGGCGTAGTCTCCTACCCAAAGATCGGCCCCATCCAAAGCATCATCTCTGCTGGGAAGAGCCGCCACCGAGAGGACGATGCAGCGGGAGAATCCTCCTCTCAGCAAGCCTTGGCTGCCTACAAACCTCCGCAAGTCAACTCGGACGACTCGGGTTCGGACTCGTCCCTGCGCGCACAGTCGGAGGAGCATGAGCAGGCGGTCGTCGACTACAAGCGTATGCTGCAAAAGCACGCGGACACTCTGTACGGACATCTTGGGCTTCAAAGCACTGCAACAGCCAAGGATGTGAAGAGTGCCCACAAAAAGTGGGCATTTAAGCTCCACCCAGACCAGAACAAGTCGAAGGACGCCAGGGAGTGGTATGCTAAGGTTCAGAAAGCCTACCTCACGCTGGGAGACGAAGAGAAAAGGAGACGGTACGATGCAAAGCACCAGAAACGAGGGATGGGGGTCTCTTTCGAGGAAGGTCGAAGCGCCCCCTCCGAGTCTGACTCGGAGCTTGACAACGAAAACATCCCGCCACCCAACGCAAAGGTCATGAAAGCTTTGACAAGCATTGCAGACGACGTCGTGACCTGTTTGATGAGCGATGACCAGGAGGCAAGACGCCTCGCGAAGGAGAATATCAGAGAAGCGAACCGCAAAATCCAGGCCGCAAACGCGAAATCTGGCGTGAACAAAACTGCGTACACCTTCAAGAGAAAGTCGCCCGAGCTGCAGCCTCTCGCACAGGACTTCCGTAGATTGAAGGCGTGGCTGAAGGCAGGGAGCGTCCGCCTTGCTTCGGACTTGGGTCGTGCTCTGATAAAGAATTTCGACGATTTCCGCAAACAACCCCAGAACCAGTGGCCGCAGAGCTGGACAGACTCGGTCACAGCCGTCATCACAGCAGCACACGAGTCAATGGGGCGTTCATTCAGCGTCTTGCTTCCAAAGAAGAATCTGGCCAAGGCTGAGCGCCCGAAAGACTCCGATTCGGACATCGACTGGGACATTGATTCGGACCCCGAGCCCGAGTCCGACCCAATCGAGGACATTGCGATGACAGATGTTGGCCAGCTACTGCCTCAGGACGAGCGGTATTGGGCAATCGGGCCTGACTCGCTCACTCTCCAAGTAAAACCAGGCTTTACTGAGGGTGGGAGGAGAATTCTTGGCTATAGAGCATGGTACCCGGCAGGCCTGTGGCGGAAGGGAGCCAAATTTGACCCCGAGACCGCCGAGCCTTCCAGGATGCAGTTCATCATCCAGGGGTTCGGAAGGCGAATCGAGCTAGTTGCGAGCTCCAGCCTCGGCGAGAGCGTAAAGTACGCCTATCTGGACCAGAAACCAAGCAGGAAAAACTTCGTGCCGAACAGGCGAGAGGAGATCCACGCAAACATTCCTGCTCCGGCCAAGGTCAAAGACTATGCATGCTATCATAGTGTGCGTCCATCACTCCCTGACGGTGTGGCTCTGTGCGAAGCGCATGACGGCAAGGAGTTCCTCATCAGTCGAGCGATACTCCGCATTATCATGGGCAAAGACGATGCCGACACATTCATCTACGTTCACCTTCTCCATGCCGGCAAGCCGATCCCGTTTGATGACGCGCGAATGCGACAGAAGCTTGGCTTGGAGCTGAGGCGGCCCAGGTATCTTGAGGGTCGGCCCCGCCAGCGGTCACAGAAGCTCCTCAAGGACGTCAGGAGCGACTCTGGTAGTTATGACAGCAGCTCAGATGACGACTATGGTGGGAGGAACAAGGCGGGCGGCGGCTTTAGGGCCTTGATCGAAGGCTTTCAAGACCGTCTTCATATCTGAACAGGACAGATGCTTGGCAGGTCGTACGGTCTTGTGAGGGCGTCATTTCGTTGCAGATGCATTGTAGGCGTAGTTCGATGGTTCGATGAGCAGATTGATGTTGCAATAGATGCACCGTATAGCTTGAAGCAATTAAAATATTCTCGGCCTCGTGTTGCTACATCGTTTTTGCAGAGCTGTCTGGCTACGAATAACAAGTCGTGCTGCGTGGCATCTACGGACAGCCCATTCCTGCAGCTGTGCGTCATCGAAAAGACTAGTATATTGTAGAGCGGAAGGAATCGGTTAAAGAGGCTCGGAAGCACGCATTCGTCGGGCATTTGGCTGGCTTTATGAGGAACGCCGGTACAGCCAAATTCGAAATCGGTGTCCGGTTCCCACACTCTTTGATACTTTTTGAACAAAGAAGCTCGGGTGATGACATCGTGCTCATAAGTGTGGGGCACGTTGTTGTGATGTATATGGTACCCGACTCTACTGTCTTCATTATGCTCGTATCCTCTCTGCACAGAGCTCCAGCATCACCATCTTCACGTTCATGGCCGGCTAGGACACTAAGATGAAGGATTCATCGACCACAATGGTTCATCCCGCCGGTGCATCCCGCCGTCTTAGTCTTCTGCCTGTCAGTCAGCAAGCCAGGATCTATCAAACCACAGGTCATCCTAGGTTGTCAGGCAACCGAGAAGGCATTGTGGGCATTCTGAACGGCTTTCTGTGACTTCTGTGACATACCTCCGTGGTCCTCTGTCATTTGAAGGGACGCGGTCAGCACAACTATGCTTTGTCTACTTCGTTTTAACGTGTCCCACATCGAGGAGCACTGTGTCATCACCCGTGTCATCACCCGTGGTCTTTGTCTGAAAAGAGGCTAAGAGTGCGGGAATGGGACACCGATTTCGAATCTGGCTGTACAGTAATGATCAATCGGACAGCAGCGCGTAGCACCAGCCAGGGGCGAAGCCAGATGACAGACTGGCCACACAGGTCGGTTGTACGTAGCTACGTCCACATGTATGCTGACATCTACATGACGCCCTGAAACCGGCTACGTCCTACTGTACTGTACATTGGACTATGATGAAGCAGTCTATGGTTGGAAGAGCCGCATCTCCAGCGCCTTCGTCGGTAGTGTATCTACGCCCCTGTCACCGACCGTTTCCATCCGTACGACTTCCTGCACTTTGAGCGAGATCGCATCGAACGTGTCGCTTTTGTATTTCTCGTACACCGCTGGATGGCGAGCAAGTGCCTCGCGGCATGCGAGCCAGATGAGAAAGCTCGGGCAGTCGAGCTCGGCGGCTCGGTAGCCATATGTGTCAGCCAGACTCTCTGTCTTCACAAAATCAGCAGCCGTACTGTAGCAAGATCGGGAGGAACAATAGCACATACCCAGTCTCCCTTCCCCGAGATGAGGCGAGACAGATTCAGAGCGGCCGCAGCCAAGTAGCTTGACGCACAACTGATGAAAGCTTCGTCCATGATGGTCACCTCGAGGAAGTATGAAGTCAGGAGATCGACCGTCCGGTCAACTGGCCCCTCCCCCCTCGCCCATCCATAGTATACTCCTGGTCCAGGAGAGCCTAGCTCAAAGCCAAGGCGGTTCAGCATGACTCTCTCCCCCTCTACTATACGTCTTGCGCTGACAGCCTGACTCGCAGAGCCTCTGGCCAACGCATTGGGGGTCGGGTACATTGTTTCTTCCATTTTGGCTGCAATAAAGAGCGCCACCACTCCAACGAGAGGCATATCGGAGGCTCGGATGACATGGACGGAGAGAAAGCGGTCTACGTAGTTGACGGCAAGAAACAGGGTCTCCTGGCTCATTTTGAAACAGTGATGGGCTTTGATCAGTTCGTCGAGTACGGCAAACCGCATTCCCCAGTCCAGTTCAGGTTGGTGTTCCATATAGTTGGGCGAAGGCACCAGCAGCAGCTGTCACCATGTTAGCCTGCGCCAGTCTATAGATGGTGATGAGGCTAACTCCTTGGTGTCTCATGTAGTTCAATATGTCGTCTCTATATTCTCTGAAGTCCTCGACTGATGCTTCTTTCGGGGGACGTAGAGGGAGCTCCTCTGTAGGCTTCGGCCCGAACGAAGCAGAAGAGCACACACCGGCCGACGTCTCCGCTGAGCTAGATGTTGCCCACAATGGTGCAGAAGTCGAAGGCTTGAACGGCTCCGTTGGCGATGGTTCAGGTGAGAACAGCATTAAACGAGCAAGCGAGTGAACCAGAACCGATGCAGCGTAGACACGACCGCGGCTCAGGATGCCATAGGCCTTTCGAATAGATAAGATGACCAGAACCGTGCTATTTTTAGTGGCTTCGTTCGGAGACGTGACAGTGCCTGCTGCCGTGGAAGTGGCTGAGACCGAGCCCAAAATAGAGTATGTTCGTTCTATTTCTGGACCACAGCAGCGGCGGCCGCACTTAAAAGAAGAATGCCGGGCTGTTTCGTAGAACTCATCCCAGTTTGCCCTGTACTCCTGTACACTGAAAATGCGGTTTGTCGAGAATCTGAACACCCCGTTCAGGCCGCCCTCCGCCCTTCCACAACCGTTGCATCCTGTGCACCGAGATCCGCCGCCTCCTCCGCTCAAATGCCCAGGCAGACTAGTGATACCGTCCAAACGGCCTTCCGAAGATATCGCCGTCCTGTCGCCGAGGAAACGAAGATGGAAACGGCCGGGGACACCTTATCCGCGGTCAAGAGCTCGTGCTGTCATCAAGATAATCCCGTTGTGCCTGGGGAACCTTGCCTGCGCCCTTGATGTGTCGATGCTTGCTGTAGCCCTGCCGGTGAGCGACCGAAGGCCGCCGTAGCACCATGACCGCTGACTCCTCTAGTCCGTTTCCGCCGAGCTTGGAGGTTCGACCCTGGATGCCTTCTGGACGGCCACGTCGTTCCTGCTCGCGGCGGCCGTGTTCCAGCCGCTCTGGTCTACACAGCGGGACACATCCCTCGCCGCCACGGCGTTCTTGGTCGCGATCGTCCTCTTCACGCTGGGTAGCGCCCTGGCCCTGATGGCACGCGGCTTCCCCCTCATGCTGGCCGCACGCTGTGTCCAGGGGACTGGCGCCGGCGGCGTCATCGCCCTGACCTATGTCATCCTCACCAACTTGTTCGACGCCAGCGAGCGGATGACATGGTTCGGGGTGGTCGCTTTGCAGTGGGCGGTCGGTACTGCTGCCGGGCCCATCATCGGCGGCGCGGTGGTTCAGGCGTCGGACTGGCGATGGATCTTCTGGGTCAACATCCCGATCTGCCTCTCCGTGCTCGTGTCCGTGCCGATCGTGCTGCCGGTCGCGACGGCGGGGAACGGCGCTGCGTGGGCACGTGCGCGGCGCACGCTGTCGAGCCTGGATTGGCTCGGCGCGTTTGTCTTCACAGCGTCGCTGACGTCGGTGCTGGTTTCCCTGACATGGGGTGAGCCAGACCCACCTACCAAGCTGATGGTCTGATGACTAACGTGAACCGGGCGGCACACTCTACCCGTGGACGTCGGGGGCCACCCTGGGGCCCCTGATCCTCGGCGCCACGGGGTTGGCTGCCTTTGCCTTGTACAACACCCGCATTTCGAAAAACCCCTTCATCCGAAAGACGCTCTTCACGAGCATGCCGGCCAACGCGGCGTGGCTCGGCGCCGTGGCGCATGGCATCCTCCTGTACTGCCTGCTTTTCTATCTCCCGCTGTATTTCGTCGCGGCGAAAGGTTACGGCCCGATACTGGTGGGTCTGGCGCTGCTTCCGTACACTCTGACGACAGGCATAGCGGCCATCGTGGCGGGCGCCGTCCTGTCCCGCGTCCGGACGTACCGGAGGCCTGCCTTGTTTGGCTGGGGAGCCACGTCGCTCGGGACGGGACTGCTGGTTCTGCTCCGCGTGGACACGCACGACGCGATCTGGGTAGTCATCGGCATCATTGGTGGCGTGGGGCTCGGCGCGTCCTGGACAGCCACACTGTCGGCGGCGCAGGCGCTGTCGGCTGACGAGGATGAAGCGTTCGTCGCGCCCACGTTCAGCCTTCTACGCACGATCAGCCAGGCAGCCGGCGTGGGCTTCGGCGGCGCCCTTTTCCAAAACGCGCTCAAGAACAAGATACAGCAGCATCCGGTACATGCGCCGCTCGCTGACGTGTGGGCGAACGATGTGGCGGCGCTCGTCAAAGCCATCGGCGCCCTGACCGAGCCAGCAGAGCGGGACCTGAGGACGTTCCTGGCATCTGCAGTTGTCGGTGCCCTGCGCGTCGTTTTTGTGGGCCTCTGCGTTCTCTCTTCCGTCGTGATGGTGGCCATGGTCATTTGGGTGAGAGATGTGACGCCAACACCGGGCCTGCGAACAGAGACCTTTACTGTCGGCGGCGAGAAGACGCACATCAAGACGGTTCCTTACCCTGGCCCCGGAGATTGGTTCTAATTGCCTAGGCGGTACCTGTGAATGTGGTCTGCTCAGGGTTGCCTTAGATAGTAACGTTACAGTGTGCATAGAAGATCAAGTATCTGCATTGGGTGACTACAGCAAGGCGCACCCCAGCGGTACTCTTTGCTTCGAGCCTTTCGTACCCAGGAGCTGTCTCGCCGCATGACGTAGATAGGTGCGCTCATTCGTACTCACAATATGAAGGAGGTTCGCCAGAAACGCTTGCTGGCGGTTCCGCTCGCTGTCTATGAAGTCAAGTTCTGCTTCATACCAAGCCGCAATCCGAGCATCGCATACGTCTTCGGAAGAGCCTTCACCGTCACTACAGCCCTCAAGCATCCCCGCGAGAGCCGCTTCGCAGTGCATTTCGTCAAGAGCAAGCTTCTGGCCAAGTCGTGACACATGCATCGCACGCCCTTGCCGGAGTCTTTTGACTTCAGTTGCCGCGCCGTCAAGGGACAGCGTGGGATCTGCGCAGCCGTTAACGTATTTGATAAGATCCTGTTGGGGGCTCTTAATAATACCAAACCGTCCTTCAACATCGTCAACGTCTGGACATGGCTCCAGATCAGCCGGCAAGGCGGCTCTCTGCCTCAACCTGATGAGCGTGGCGGCATGCTCAAAGACCGCCTCGAGGTCACCATCTAGCCGCTGCAGGCTCTCATGAACGACTCTGACCAAGAGTTCCCGTTTTCTCAGGTAGAGGCTGACTGTGACCGATGAACGTGTTTTGTTGGGACTAGTATCGTTTCAGCGCCCACGAGTCCTCTACAGTATGCTGGACGTGGATATGTAGTTACCTTGACATTGTGCAGTGGCAGCGTGGTTTTAAGAAAGAACATCTCGTGAAACGACTGCAGCGGACGTCTTGGGGACCTTTTCGCGGTTTATACTATTCAGGTATGGTGTTTAACATGTCGGTAGGTGTCATCCAGATTCGCAGCTCGAACACCAGCGCTGTCGGTGATCGCTGACAAGACACGATGCCTGGAGACCGCTCGCTGCTGGGGAAGCATCACCTTGGCACCTGTCAGAATGAGGCACGTCCGAAACCAGTGGAAAGGGCATGATATTGTGTGGCAGTAGGCCGTCTGTTCCACTATGGACTTTTGATTCCAACAAGGACCCGGACAGCTTGTAGCGGGAGGTTATACCAGCGCCTTAGCCCATGTCGGAGCTGCTTCCCTTTCCCATCCTTGGCATGTTCGAGCTCATTCTCCTCGTTATCCAGCTGCGACATCGCTTCATACGCAACCGAAGGGCTGACTGGCCTGGCCCGACCGAAGTTGACTGAAAACATTAGCTAGCGCCAGGCAGATATCGTCGGCTATTCACCCTTCAGTCCTGCTCTCTGCCCGTCGTCGAACGTCTCGACCGTGAACGGGGACTCCGATCCCCGTTCCCTTTCATCTACCGCCAGAGACATGTCAGGAAGGAGCGTTCGGTGCAACGCTGTAGGCCAGTGCTGAGATGGAAGGAGTCTTGGCGGAGGCAGGTTTATCTGGCCACGGAGTGGACCTGCGATGTTTTGTAACGGCCAGATACTCGACCCACCTCCTCGCCGTATCAGCCATTTTGTCAGCTCATGCTGAGAGGCGGCAGATCTGGGAACTATTTCCGTCGATCAATACTGTAGCATACAGTCCAGGTTGATGATAAGGCCTGTCATCTTTCCGTGCCTAACTCGCGGGCGTTCTATAACTCGCCCCGGTCATCACCTTGTAATCCGTTTAGCTTTGTGTTCGGAAAACCCCCAAGAGGACGATTCCAACCGGACATCGGCTTCGAGGGTTGATGGTACTGTACAGTACTGTAGAAATACGTACGGCTTACTGCGATACAGCGCAGGCATGCACCAGCTTTGTGGCTCACGACATCACCCATTATGAACCGTCTTAGCTCCGTCATTGGCAACATGCCAGAGACCAGTGGCCATCTTGAGGACTCGAAGAACATTCGGATCGAAAACTGCATCGGCTTCAGCAAAGTGCCCCTCGGAATCGCTGGGCCTCTTCGAATCAACAGCACTCGAGGGCCTAGCAGTATCTACGCACCTCTAGCAACGTACGAGCCTACTCTTATTGTCAGCTGCTCCCGCGGCTGCAAAGCCTTCAACGCGTCGGGCGGCGTCCACTTCGAGGTTCTAGGAGACGGCATGTCACGGGCTCCCGTGTTTACCTTCAAAGATCCAGGTCACGCTGTGGTCTTCTCCCGAGAAATTCCAACTCTCCGAGAGAAGATTTCCACCTGGGCCGAATCTACCAGCAGGCATGTGCGGCTTCAGGATATGCGGCCTACCGTCATAGGATCGCAGGTTCATGTCCTGTACACCTACACCTGTGGTGATGCTGCTGGTCAGAACATGGTCACCAAAGCTACTCAGCACGCATGCGACATGCTCCGTCGGCATTACGGCGACACATTCTCCATACAAGGTTTCTTCGTTGAGGGCCAGATGGCTTCCGACAAGAAGCCATCCTGGAGCCATGTGCACACCCCTCGCGGCGTCCAGGTGCTTGCTTGGGGAACCATCTCGTCATCCGCTTGTGAGGACGTCTTTGGATGTACCACAGCACGTCTGTACATGACGCAGAAAACGCTGAAAGAGGGCGGCATCCGAAACGGCCAGTTCGGCTCGAACATCAATACAGCCAACATTCTCGCGGCAATGTTCATTTCGACTGGGCAGGACCCCGCCAGCACTGCCGAGGCATCATGGAGTCAGTTGACATCCGAGCTGGATGAGAGCACGGGGGCGCTGACCATGAGCGTGTTCTTCCCATCGCTACCCGTCGGGACCGTGGGTGGTGGTACGGTGTATGCAACACAACGGGAGGCTCTTCGCGTGCTTGGATGCGCCGACACCAACAAGAAGGGTTACCTTGCCGGGATCATAGCCTCCTTCGCCCTTGCTCTGGATGCCAGCACAAGTGCGGCGATTGCGAACGACACTTTCACGGCAAGCCACATGCGGCTAGCCCGGGGGGAGGTCAAGCCGAAGGTGTGAGCCTCCGTGTTTTGCTGTGCTTGTACAAGACGGAGGTTCTATTCGAGAAGAGATAGACGAGGCGAGACAAAGAGCTTGAGGTTGAGATAGTTTAGGCAGCAGGGCTAGATGGCATCCCAGTTCTGTGGCAGGCTGGCATGAGCAGCATCTCCACACTCACGCACCGATGACTGCAGCGAGACACCACGACCGCAAGTGATGGTCGCCTGGTGACCTGAGAACGAGATTCGTGGTTCGCACTAGAGAGCCATAGGTTTGTTGCATTCAGAACCATGGCCAGAGGCGATCCATAGCCCGGGTACCAAAGACGACCTGGGTTACAAGGTATGAGATTTGGGCGCACCTGGAGATCGATTGACGTTGAAAGAGGTCACGTGGCGACGCGGCATGCGTGCGGCTCAACACCCCCGCTCCACCCACTTCCACGTTTTTCTGGTGCAATGAGGCAACATGCCACGTCCGCACATTTGCCTAGGTTGCGCACCGTGGGGCCGTCCCGAGAACGATGCGCCCATCCGACAACGATGCGCCCATCCGACATCGAAGCGCCCATCCGACATCGAAGCGCCCATCCGACATCGATGCGCCTGCCGCCATCGATGCGCCTGCCGCCATCGATGCGCCTGCCGTCAACGACGCGCCTGCCGTCAACGACGCGCCTGCCGTCAACGACGCGCCTGCCGTCAACAACGCGCCTGCCGACAACGACGCGCCTGCTGACAACGATGCGCCTTGCCGACAACGGCCTCTGAGGCCGCGCGATGTGCTCGCGGCCGACCTTCCTGATCGAGGATACGCACTGGTACAACGCGGACGTGATAGAGGGGTGCCTGGGACAAACAAGAACCGCGTCTTGCAGCACGGGCGGGACCTCACGCCACAGGCCAAGCGTGAGCTGGAGAATGGGCGCGGCCTGAAGGTCACGCTGGCGAGTCTCCCGGCGACGCAGCCGTTCTCTTTGTAGCGAAGAATGTATGGATATGCACCACAGGTCCGAGTCATTCAGGCCTTTCCCAGCCTGCGTACGATGCATCCCTTCCTCGGAACGCTCCATCACGACAGACAGACGGCCGTGTAGTGCGCAGGTGACGTTGAACGTCGTCAAGGCTAGAACAAGAAGACTACTGAGCGTCGAAATTCGATGGCAGGGTGCAGTACCGGCAAACTTCTTCAAGAGGCCGGAGAGCGCGGCCCTGATGGCTGCAGAGCAGAGGGCTTCTTGGAAAAGACGACCGGAGGGAAGCCAGTGTCTTGTCGCAGAGAGGTAGAGGGATGCTTGGGGACGACGGGTCCGTGGCACCACTCCTCTACGACCCCCATGCTCCCCGTTGGCCATGTCACAGGTGACAGCGCGCATCAAGAGGAACAAGGCCATCTCGAGCTACCTCTTGTGACTGCGGGACATACAGCAGGCAAAGGTGCTGACCCGGATCTTCAGGTGCTGACTTTGTATAGCGAGATGGGGCACACTGGAGCCGTGGACAACAGACTGCGTGCTCGTCGACAGGAAGACTCCACATGACTGCGCAACTCGTGCATGCAGTACTGGGACCTGGAGGGTTGGTGTCATCAAGTTTGCCATGGGCGGTCATCCCGTCATTCGCAAACGAACGCACGAGACACCGCCAAGGTGTCAGCACCATGGCTTCCACATGAACCCAGGCTACAGTACGCGAAGACTGGCCATGCCGGGCGATACAGTACTGTATTGTACAGTAGTGCACCTCGTCAAACATCAATCCCCAAGGCTCAGAACATGGTCCCAAGGCTCGAAGACCTTCGCAAACACGCGCTGTTCAAGCAGCGCTCCTACGACACTTCCATCAACGACCATCTCCCACTCCTGGGATCCCGTCGCTCGAAGTCACTCGTTGTACTGCTGGGCGATTCCATCATTGAGAGGATGGCGACGACTTGCGAGTCACAGAGCTTCCAGCCGTGGCCTTCGGAGATGTGGGTCGGCAATGCCGCCCTCGAATCTTTCCGCGACCAAGCGTCGTGTTCAATCCGACGACTGTCCGGCGTCTTCCAAGCCGGAGTTGGAGGGGACAAGCTTCAACATATCATGTACCGCCTCGTGGGCGACGGAGACGCATCGCGACCCATGCCGGGACTCTTGGAGGCGTTGGAACATTACGACGTGCCCTTGTGGGTCATACATGCCGGATCAAACAACATACACCGAAGGCGAGGGCTAGCTGATGGCGATATCGAATGCTTGCATTTGCTGCTGTCGGCAGTGGCCAGCCGCGGCAGGCGAGTGCTCCTCACGGGCCTGTTCTACAGGAAAGACGTACCACGTGACGTCATCGACGCTGCGAATGACGAATATTTGAAGCTCATCAGGCGTCTGAACTCGGACGCGGGAGAACACACCTTCGACTTTCTCGGACCGCCGGCCGAGTTTGACCCGTCGGTTCACCTCGAAGACCACGTTCATCTCACAAAGGCCGGCTATCAGCGTTGGGCCGCCCGGCTCCTGCCGCGAATTACGCAGATCCTCGATTACGTCGAGTCCTGGGAGGCGGTGTTCCACGAAAAGCCCTATTGCTCTATGGAGATGGTTTCTTACCTGGTCCGCCTCCTCGACATCGACTACTCGGCCCTCTTTCGAAGCCCCGAATTTCTGAAGCGGGCGACCAAAGAGGTTATCGCCGGGGAGCCGGAGACCAGGCTGGTCTCTCTTTGGGCGGATGACGCGGGCAGGTGCACGTCTTTCGCGCTCAAAGTGGCGTACCTCCTGAGTAGGCAACATCCGGGCCGATACCAGTTCGAGCTGTTCGATCACCGACACCACCGAGTCGCCGTCTGTTCCAAGACAGCCGAGATCATCGACTCGAGCTCCATGGGCGGGAAGGCCATGGGCAAGGTGAGGCTGGCTCTTGGCGCGTACGCGCGCGGGGCGGCTAATATGTGCATCTCCCAGGGCGCGACGTGGATGTCCGCGAAAGACGCCATCGCCACCTGCCTCGCCGAGGTCGCCGAAGGGGGAATCATGGTGTGTCTGTTCCGGTATGTCGGCCGCCTCAGCATCGCCGCTTCACGCCACGAATCTGATTCTCGTAGAGCAGTTGTTCAAGATAGACCGGTCTATTTTGGCCTGTTGAGGTGGAATCTGAGGCAGAAGCGGCTGGAACTCATCCCCGATCTGGGGAGAAAAGAGCACAGACTGCTGATAACATGGGGGCTGGGAGGCTCGTGGCGCGACCGGGATGAGTGCAAGGCTGCGCTGAACATGTTCATCAGGCAACGCGGCGGTCCTCTGCAAAGCAAGCAGTGGGAGTCGAGTGGCATCAGAGCATTGAACGATGAGCTGTGGAGAACTGCCAACAAGGTGTGGGGGGAGCATCCGATATTAAGCGAGGAGAATGCGCCGGCAGGGGGCAGAATCCTGTCGGCGGTGGACACGGAGTGACAAGAACCCGGCGCTGGAAGTCGGCGGTGCAAGCCACGACCTGGGAGACAACACGCAATGGGCGCCTTGGACAGTGTCTCCGTCGACGCCGACCTGCTTGGACGATTGGTCAGGGTACGGTTTGTGGCCATAGGGGATGCACCATTGATCCCCTCCCATCTCCAGCCCCGCACGAGACGTCTGTCGGCTGATCGCAATCGAGCGTTGAATACATTTGCGTATCAGTTTCCTTTCGCTCGCTGATGTGAAGCCGCGCTTTGGCTGCGACTCCTCGCCGACAGTTTGCGCTGGGCCTTGAGGGATGGGCGGAATAAAACCCCATTGAGACAGAGACCCGAGGCATGAATCAGGGTGACTACCACCGTAGCATCGGTTAGGGCGAGGGCGCTTCTTGGACTATGCTGGAGGGCTTCGCGTCGTCGCAAGCATTTTGCATTGGCTGGCACTAGCGCCAACCGCCAACAGCTACGATACCATGCGGCCATTCCCCCATCTGCCCATCAACACAGCGAGGTCCCAGACCTTCGCGTTCAGGTCCCGGACGCGAGCCTCCAACTCCATTCTGATGTCGTAGTCGGCTAAGTCGACAGCATCGAAGCATCTGCTGGCGCTGTCCACCCGACCGAGGTCCGGCAGGCAGCTGGTGGTGGAGTCCTCCCCGTGGCGGACATCCCTTTGCTCGGACGCCACGTCCGGGGCGTGAAAATCCGGGAACGGTGACGGCAGGTGCTGCTGCGTGTCTTGCGACACCGCATCGCAACACCAGTCATCTGGCGACCTCGTCAGTGAGGCGTGTCTTGTGACTCGTCGGCTACTCACCAAGGATGAGTCCCATGGGGTCAGGGTGCTCCAGCATCGGATCAGCAGAAAAGAAGTCCGGAAGCGCGCCTGCGGCCAGCATTGCCATAATGTCGTCAGCACAGCCCAGGCGACTGTCGGAGTGGCTCGAAGGGCTGCCTTCGACAGCGCTGTCACCGCGTTCGGTCGGGATGTGCGGTGAGCTGGAGATGGCATCACCCTGCGGACCTGACGGCTGTCCTCCTTCCTCCAGACGCCTCCTCTCCCTTTTTCTTGCGCGACAGGCCTTCTGCGCCTGTTTGTTGAGCCTCCTCCGGCGCGCGGCGCGGTCCTCCTCGCAGAACTGGTCCATTGGCGTGGCGGATGGCGGCATGGTAGTGGTGGTTTCCTGGGTAGGTGGTGAGATCGTTGGTTCATAAAGCTGGCCCGACCCGGAGAGCTACAACTACATATATTGGACGACGTCCGGTGCGTTGGTCGCATCTTTGCCCGCCAAATCCTCCAACACGAGCCTTGTTCCATAACCCGGAGGCCGAAGCAGGGAAGACGTGACGGCCGTGGCATGGGGGCTCGAGTCGGGGATGCCATTGAAGGGGCCACGAGGATTCGATTTGTTACCGACTGGACGGTTCGTGCTAAGTCGTGGAGGTGTAGAAGGGGGACTCTATAGAATGGTTTTGCGACTGTCCCGGCGAGCGTCGCTGGTATTTCTTGGACGAGTGGCTTGTGAACTTGCTCTGCCAAGCATCTTGTCACACGCTAACCCCTTGGTCTATGCCTTTTTTGAGGTCGGGGAGCGGAGCGGGAACGCCGGGAACGCTGTTGGCTCTGTTCCGCAGGCAGGGACGGGCGTCCGGGCAGACTGTGCACGCCGCCAGGAGGGCGCGGTGGAATTTGTCAGATAGAGGAGAAAATGAGGTCGAAAGTAACCGCAGTGGCCACGGAATTGGGGTAGTTGGCTTTTGGCAGCCCAGGACGGCGCCGTTGCGCGTTCGGGCTTTGACACGTCCACATCGGGCAGAACGGAAAAACCGTGTCGTCTTTCTTGGCCAATCAGAGCACCCAGCGCCGAGGCATTGGGAACTGGATAAAAGGGTGGCGCAGCGGCAGGGAAGGGCGAAGCGAACACCAATGCAGAGGGCGACAGGGCACGCGAGCGCCCTGATTCCGTGTCGGACGTTCACCCAGGCAAGAGCCCCCGTGAGCCTGCCGATTGGCATGTCCTGTATCAGTTTTGTAGCGTGTCGAATTGTTCCGCCTACTGGTTGGTGCGGTCGCCCGACGACCCCACGAGGAGTCTGACCGCGCACGTTCTATTTTCTTGATGCGATGGTCCTCCCTCCCAGTGCACCTCCTGTCCTCGAGCCCCTCCTTCTCCTGTCTTCTGGTCCCTCATAATCAAGGCGAGATAGCCAAAATAGACGTCGCGATCCTTTCCCTTCTCATTGCGACACTCAGCACTGCCGTCGCGCCACCCGCGGCCATTATGACTATGTACGGGAGCGTCATCGACTCCACTAGGGCCTCCAAGACCATCTTCTGCGCACGGGCCGGCAGCTGACCGAACACCTCCGTAGCGACGCCCCCGACGGCAGCATGTATCTCCTGCTCTGAAAGGGCGCTCCCCAAAACGCCGCGCAAGCGCCTCGCGGCTTCGTGGACAAAGACGGTGTTTGCGACGGCAAGCGCCATCGTGATGCCGCCCGTCTGGCCGAGCGCAACGAGTGCCACGGCCTTGGCCGTCTGGGTCTTGTCGACACAGGCCTGCGCGACGCCAAAACCGGCCTGGCCGATCATGCCAACGCCGGCGCCCAAAACAACCGAGAATCCGTAGATGGAGGCATCTGGCGTGCCGCTGTCCACCAGATACATCAGCGCCCCTCCCACCGCGGTCAGGCAGCCACCAGCGGCGTACCACGGCATGTACAGGCCCAGGATCGTCCGGGACCGGGACAACAGCACGCCCTGGAAGACGACGGTCGCTATCATGACGCCGATGAAAGGGAGCAGGCGGAGCGATGCGTCCATGGCGCTGTCGCCCCGGGTGAACTGGAAGAACAGCGGGATGAAGTAGACCGGCACGAAGATGCCGCATCCGCCGGCGCCCGTGACGAGGATCATCAGGCCGACGGTCCGCCTCGACTCTTTGGCGGTCAGCACGTCCCAGCAGAGGATCCGGTGCTGCGGGGCAGTGCCGAGACTGAAGGCCTGCTGGCAGCCTAGGCAGAGGTAAAGCGCGCCGGAAACGCTGAAGAGGGCAATCTCGGCGGCCGAATTCCAGTCGAACAACAGGCCGCCGAAGTTGATGGCCATGACGAGTGTGCTCGTCGCCCCCAGCACCAGAAAGCCGCCGATCATGTCCGTCTCGGCAAGGCGGGCTCGGGGCGAGCACCCGGCCTTCGGGTCCGCTGCGGGCAGGATGAACACGGCGGCCGGCAGGATCACCGCGGCGAAGGGGAGGTTGATGTAGAACGCCCACCTGCAGAGTAACGTCAGCAACGCAAGTGGGCCGCCGGGCGGGGCGCAGACCTCCACGTGGATGAGTCGGTAAATGCTCCTCCCATGACCGGGCCCAGGATGGTCCCCAGGCCCCACGTCATTCCAATGCTCCCGATGTAGGCCGGCCTCTCCTCGACCGTGGTCATGGCTGCCAGGAGCGCCATCACGCCGACGTACATGCCGATGCCGCCGACCCCACATACGGCACGGCCGACGATGAGGCTGGTCATGTCCCAGGCGGCGCCGCAGAGGGCGCTGCCCGCCTCGAACACGACGACGCTGAGGATGTATAGCCACTTGGGCGGCATGCAGGCGTACAGCTGGCCGAAAATCAGATTCGTCGACAAGGCGGCGGCGGCGAATGCGACCGACAGCCACGCCATTCTATCGACTGCCTGGAAGTGCAGGACGATGTGGGGCTGGGCGGCGGCAACGACGGTGTTGTCGAGGGCAAACAAAAAGGTAGAAGACAAGACAGAGAACATGAGCAGGACCCATCGTGGGCCGGTGACGGTGCGGGGCGAGCCATTCGCAAGCCGACTGATCGTAGGAACATGTTCGATAGTCGACGGGGCCAGTCGAAGCTTCTCTCGGAGTGTCTCGGTGTTCATGCTGGAACTGTAGTACTGTACAACAGGGTGTGATGCGTCAGATTGGATGCGGTCGGGCAGCTTCAGACGATGGCAAGGAGGAGTCATTGTACTGTAGTACAGTACAGAAAACAAACAAGAGGGCGTCTAGTATTGGCAAGATCGGAAGGGACAGTGCATGGGTCTCTGGGATGCGTAGTGTACGAGGATGGATGTCATCCGTGGTCCTGCTGTCATCCTGACCGTGGAGGCATTGTCATTGCGTCAGGCTACCAGTGCTGTCAGCGCGTGTCAGCGACCTCCCTTTTCACTTGAGGGCAGGCAAAGTCCACTACTGCTACAGTACAGTATCGCCGGTCAGTGCTGTGTTGTCGTTCAAAGAAGATCCCAAGACGAGCCAGGGCTACTGTACTCCCAACTGTTCGCCACCTGAACTACAGTATGGCCCCGCCGAAGAAGCGCAACCGGTCCAACGAAAACTTCACAAAACGGTGGAGGACATTTTCAATCAATGGTCTCAGACTGCACCGCATATTCGATGCCGACGTGTGCATATTGGTGCGTCGCCACGGCAGGTACTACTGGTTTCGGTCAACGCCGACCCTGAAGATCCCCCACGAAGAAGAAGTCGTGCGTGTCCCTGTCTGTCCACTTGTTCTGTCCGAGTCCTAATCACTGGCCATCAGATGCAGAGTTATCCGCTGCCGATTGTCATGACGGCTGCCGATGCCGAGCGGCTGGAGCGTCGACGACAGCGGCAGGACGTCACGCCGGACAATGGTCAACGGACCAGCGGCGATGTGTGAGGAACTACAACCTTTCAGTTCTTCGGGACAATAAGGTCTCAATAGCCCTTTTCGGAGAGAAGCCAGGCAATCAGTTTCCCGTTGACAGGCCGCGGTGATCCGTGCGATACCGTACTCGAGGATGCTTCAATGTTGTCGGATTTACTGTACTCCCTTGTGACCGCGTATGCACCAAAGAAAAGACGCCAACGCAACAATCCATTACAGTAAAGTACATACTGTAATGTGCGAAAAACCCTTGATTTTCCTGGGCGTCGCCCTGTCGGCTTCGAAATCCAGACATTGGGGGCTTCTGTAGAAGACTTTGACCACAGTATCTCACATCTTCCGGTCCGACTCTACGTAGATACTCGTAGACGTCCTCTGCTGCCGACAACAAGTCATAAGGATTGAGATACTGGGCGGAATAGATGTCCTCTAACGTTGCCAGCGACAAATCCTTCAGGCCCTCCACATGGTACTGTACAGCTCTGCGAGCGCTTACAGTACAATAACTGCTCGAAGCAGGCCAGCGGCGTTGTCCATGTTGCTCAAAACCCATGACCGTTTGCATTTCCTGGTTACGTAATTGTCATCACACAAGGCGGAGAACCTACCCGCGGTCCATCATGACGCCCAAACCCGTCATGCGCATCACATCCGACTGAGGTGGAGCCATGGCCTTTCTCTGCCGCCTTCCGAGGAGAGTCTGGTGGTGATGCGCGGACCGCTTGACGGACCATATGCCGAACAGCCCTTGTAGACGTATGAACAATGTAGCTCAAGGTTAGTCCCGCATTGCTATTTCTGGCAATCTATTTTAGGATTCCATGTGGAAGACGAATCTTTTATGCAGCGTGCCTTTTAAAAATAAGGCAAGCTATTATTAGTTTAGCGTTTCTGGACAGGGGTCCAGGTGAATCAACTGCACCCCGACTTGGACACAACCTTCAAGTATATATAGCGAAAGCCATGTGTGCGGCTCTAGTCTGCCTCGTAGAAAGTCCAGTATCACTACAGTACGCCCAGTGTACTACAAGATCTATTATGACATTCCCGAACGATCTTTTCATTGAACTCTGCTGCATGGATCAAAGTCGCGAATCCAGTACACCCCCTCACGCACCCCGCTTTGATGAGCTGATAAGCAACTTGATTCACCGCAGACAGAGTACGCAGTGCTGTCGTCGTCGCTGTCGTAATCCCATCCCTCACGACCGCATTATTACCATTGGCAATGCTATCTGTCGGAATCTCGGAAGCGTGAGTCCGGAAAACCCATCGCTGATCATCGACTATTGGTTGGTGGTACTTGCCGGCTACCAACTCTGTCACCGTCACCGGCAGTCCATATCAGTGGAGGAAGTATTCTACAGTCTGTCACAGCGACTGGAGTCCTGGTGGAGTCAGGCTCGCGAGGATCCCAGACACTGGAGTTATGATCAAAAGTAGCTTCCTCTTCTCCGACACCTATTCGAGTAAAGAACAAGGCCCACGCAGTGCCGTTCTCACCAAGAAGGCACCGGACTACTCTCGATTGCTATGCATGAGGGTGGCGAAGGAGGTAACGGTCTGTGTGACTCACACTAGCTTGGCCCATTTTGTGTCCCTTGGCTCGCAGCAGTACTTGGAAGCACTAGGAAGGGCTACTGTACAAAAGTGCTGCAGAAGTTTCTTTCCGTCGCCTCTGATGTTGGTTCCCCGCTCCGCTGCCTACGTTTTGATGTGTGGCAATCGACCTAACCTCTGTGGCATCGCTGACAAAAGCGAACCTCAGTGGATATGTCTTCTGTTCGGAAAATCAGCAGACCAAAAAGACCGGATCCTTTAATGCCAATAAAGTAGTTTGTAGTCGTACTGTACAAAGTACTGCTCTTCTGCATCAACAGGTGCTCATTCAAAATTGCTCGTTGACCACGGTCGCCCGCCACTGATGACACAGTGACCCCCTTTTTCGTACACACCGTGTGGCACAGCACCTCACTTCACCAACGCAGAGTTGCGCTCACGCCGCCACCAGTTTGATACACTACCTGCAAGCTGTGCTGCTTGAATCTAAATAGTGCAACTTGATGCCTATGCTCCCGCACCTGATCGGCTCTGGATGATTGCGCAGTCATCCTGACCCAGGCGTGGCCAATGTGCTGACTCGGGCACAACCTGCTGTCGTGTTCATATGTCCCGTATCAAAGTCGCTGCCGCCTTCTCCTGACGCTGGCCAGGCTTTGACCGTCCCCGACAAAGACCGCATCAGAACAGATTTGTTACAGTACTGTACCGCCAACGCGTCTGTACTGTGCATGCCATTGCGAAGGTGAAAGAACTTCATCGCGAAACGATCCTCGAATCTTGGAAGCATGCCCAGATTACCGTCTCCAGACCGCTCTGAGGCCGACGTCGAGAGTGACTGCTCCCAGTCACCGCCGGACACCGGGCGCTCCATGCGCTCTCCCTGCTTCCAACAGACCCAACAACATGACGGTCCGGCCGCCGCCGTCCTTATGAACACTTCTTACAGGCTGGTCACTACGACTGGGTTCACAACCAGCTATGCGACATGGGAGTCTACGGACCCTTTTGGTACAATGACATTGCAAAGCCTCAAGACTGAACTGCCCATGAACTTGACGAGCTACCGGGTCATCGACTTTGTACTCCGGTATCCTCAACTCGATGGCTCGACTCACGAGGCAAGCATCCCCGTGGGCCTTGATGACGACAGCGGTTTCCAATTTATGAAGGAGGAGTTTGTGAGTCTGGTCAGGAAAACCTCGGTCTATACGGAAAGTTTTCAAAGCTTTTGGATGAGTATCAGGCCTTTGGCAGGCGACAGCGCTTGCTGAGAGACGAGGTTCACTGGTCTCATGCTCTACCCTACCTTTGCAGGAAACAACCGGCTAGAATTCTGTGCCTGATGCTTTCATAAAGTTCCGTCTGCCGGTCTGATAGCGATATTCCTCGACTATGTTCCAATGTTATGGTCGCGATTAGGAACTATTGCTGCATTATTGCGATGAGAGTTCTCCGTTCGTACTGTACTGTACAGCATACCTAACGAAACTCCCGGAAACCCCTAAGAAGAAGCTAGTGACTCCAGCACTGAATACATCTCTAGGTCGTGGCAGCCCACACCGAATGCTTAGGCAGACAACGCCGCAAGGATACTGTACTGTGCTGCGAGACGTGCTTCTCCTACTCCGATGACGCCGGTAAACGGCCGCTGGGGCCGTGTTTGACATGCTGGTTTTAGATGGTGGTGTGTTACCCCTGAGCAGAGTGTTATCCTGACGTCGTGTCCCTCTGGCACGGTGTTTTCCCGGAAGCGGACATTTCCCCCGCGGCCGTGTCGTGCATATTGCTCGTCGTAGTATTCAAATCGCCTACTTTCCTCCCTAACTGCTCCCACTGCTTGTCTTGTTGTCGTCAGCCTCGTTATCTTCTGAGTGTATGCGAAAATCAATCTCCTTGGCAAGCCCTGTCGTCATGGCGTCCAGGTCTTGATAGAACTGCAACCCCGCCTTGGCCGACACTCTGACAGCTGCCTGGAACTTCCCCATATCGCCACGCGAGGAAGCCCAAATCCCCGCATCGCTTTGCCCACCGATACCCCCTCCATCGTGGGCGGCCGCGCAACTCTCCGAGAGTTTTGCACTTAGTTGGGTATCCGCGTCCTGGGCTTGTTTCAGAAACTGTTCGCACTGCTTCAGGCGATGGAAGAAGTTCGAAGACCCCCGCTGTGAGCCACTTCTCACTGTGGTACGGCCGCGTCCATTTGCGTCATTGATGCCGGAAATCCGGCTCTCGATCGTGGTCCGTAACGAGCGCATCTTGGAAAGCAGATCTTCAGTAGGCAGCTCCTCTTCGGCATGATACGTGTCCGTTTTACTCATAGATTCGGCGCCGCTTGGCACATCCCCGGCGGCTGTCGCGGAGTCACCTCCTGGGACAACGTGCAGGACCTCAGGACTCCCGGCGCCGTCGTCTTGTTGCAACTCGGTCTCGCCGTCGTCGACGCTGGCAAGTCTATGAGTTAGCCAATCGTCTGTCCGGGACGGAAATTCGTCATACCTGGCAGTTGCTCCACACGTGGCCGGATCTCCTGTGCCGTTCAACATGAGCTGGCGTAAACGGCTTGATACTTTGACACATTAGAGACTCACCGACACGGGGTTCCGCCTCCCCTTGTGTATGTTCCATCGTTTTGTCGACCACATCCCTCTGGTTCTCATCCAAAGCCGCGTAGAAGCTGTCCATTTCCTTATCTTGCGGCTTGCTGCTCGGGGCTTGGATTTCGTGGGTAGGCGTCGTCGGAGGGGACATGTCGAATGCTGGAGCTTGTTAACGTTGTTTGCAGGTCTGCACTGGCCGGGTTGGTAGTAGCCATGGTCACCTATATAGCCGATGGCAAGATGCAATCGGACGGCGAAGTCCAAAATATCAGCGAAGTTCGTGTGCTTTGCCCTGGGCGTCAGTGGTCTGTCAGCAATTGGACTTTCTCCCGGACTGACCAGTGAAGATCCGAGTGTGGTGTCCCTCCCCCCTCGGCTCACCCTTCCACACCGCACAGCATGTCAGATTTACTGTCAGCGTGACGTCTCATAACGTACGAGCGGTAGTACTGTAGAGGCTCCTGACGCGTGCAGATGCCCAACTCGCCTTCGCGCGCAAGGCGTCTCGCAACAGGAGCGCACCGCTCATCAGGCCTCGCGATGCCCCGTTCCGAGCCGCTCGACGACATAGCACGCCGATACCGCAGGATCGCACACAGGCTTCGATCAGTACTATCCCAGGGTTTGCGACTGGACGGCAACCTATGCGACACCGTCGACCAGTTGGGCGGCCCGCGGGCTCCCCCCTCACGCGTGCGGACCGTCCTGTCGCACCTGCGCAACCACGCCCGTCGTTCGTCGAAGTATCATGGCGAGCTGGAGGCCTTGATAGGGTCCATGGCCGCTCAACTGACGGAGAGCTTGAGAGAGCTCCCGCCTACCGAGGAAGTGACGGAGAGCCTGGGAGAGCTCCCGCCAACTGAGGAAGTGACCGCATCTAGGGACATCCTACCCCCCCAAAAGCGTCTACGCCTAAGTCCAGACTGGTCGACCTTGCCTCTAGTAGCTCTTCGAAGACTACTGTCCTACCTTTGCGCGTCAGATGTCGCCGTGTTTCTTTGGGCCACCGGGATCCAAAAATACGTTCCGTACAACGAGATCAAGCCCTTTCTCCAGTATCACCGAGACCTCCCGCTTAGATGGCGCGCTCAACTGAATTGCATCCTTTCACACGGTCACAAGATTCTCTTAGTCGGAAGCGACATCGAGCAGTTGCACATGAGGATTCACCGCCCTCTCGAGTATTGGCGAGCAGGCGGGGGCGAGAGGATACTGAACCTCTGGTTGGCACTGCGATTCTCACCGCAGGCGCTCGAGAAGCTGGCTCGCAAACGGCGGAGCGACCCCAGCATTAGCTTGACGGTTGACGAAAACGGCAGGTTAAAATGGAAACGTGCGGGCGGGACCTTCGTGCCGTTTTTCTTCTTTCCCGGAGGGTCCCTCCAACCGACACATCCGGCGTGGACGAATTGGCAGACGTACGACACAGACAGCCGCATCCGGCTCCTTATTTTACCAGAACGGCCACACTGTCCATGGGAGGAGATCCCAAGGGTCAGGATATGCCCCACCGCACGCGACGGGGGACATGTTGTGCAACGATGGAACGGCGTCTCAGCATGTAACCCCATTGGCCCGGGCACGGTGAAGGTCCGTCAGAACTTGCTTCCGGGACCGGTGCCTCCCGACTTTGCTTTGCCTTTCATCGATCTGGGGACGGGCCAAAGAGGGGTGTCTGGGCCCATCGAGCGAGAACCCGGCCCGATCCACATACAAGACAAGGAGGCGGCCGGGCTGCTGTTCTCTGTCGAGTTCGAGTGCTGCTGCAACCTCTTGCAAGTGAATCATCAGGTTCAAGGGCTGTGGCAGATACAGTAGAAGATCTGTGAAGGCAGGCCATAGGTACGTCTCTGTGAATAGAATATGACCCGTTTCTTTCCGCTTGTCAGACGGAAACCCGTGACTGTGATGACAGTGACAGCTCAGGAGTCTGCGCCCACGGTACTGTAGAAAAGCCTTCAAGAGAAGCCACCACAGCCTTTCGCCCTGCGCGGCACACTGCTTTTCTGCCATGGCCGACCCCATCGCCTTCTTCTCCCGCCAGGTTGTCCTCCTCACCGGGGCTACCGGCCATCTCGGTGCCTGCCTCCTCTATAAACTCACGCTCGTCCTTGGAGCTTCCCAAGTGTACGTCCTCATACGGACTCAGCCAGAAGACGCCATCGCAAAATGGAAGGCACTCATGCCGGCAGACGCCGAGGCCCTCGTTGGTCTCATCCGGTCGAAAAACATCATCTTTCTGCAGGGCGACATGGTACGGTCCGATCTCGGCCTGACGGCTGCGACCAAACGACAGCTGGCGGAAAGGGTCTCCATCGTTATCAACGCGGCGGCCGATATCAGCCTCAAAGCCACATTGCGGGACACTGTCGTCCGCAACTGCCAGTCAGCGCTTGAGCTTGCGCGTCTGGCGTCTGATTTTCCTCGCCTGCTCGCCTTTGTGCAGGTATCCAGCCTATTTGCGTTGTCGTTCCTGCGGGACGGACCTGTGCGGGAGGAGCTGCACCCCATCCCGAATGCCGAGCGTGTATATCGCGACATCTTGGCAGGCACAAATGAGGACTGGGAGGGGTATGCGTGGCCGTACGCCCGCTCCAAACACCTCATGGAATGCCTGCTCACGCAAAGGTACGCCAGGCTGCCCCTCATTCTGCTCCGTCCCAGCAGCATCGGCCCCGCCATCGCACAGCCGTTCGAAATGTACGGCCACACGCCGTCCATTCCCATCAACAACCTCTACGCCAGGCTGATGGCTCCAAACCCGGGGACCAGCGTCTTCCATGCAACTCAAGGCTCCCGTTCCGGAACCAACGTGCTCGACGAAATACCTGTCGATCTCGTGGCGGACGTCCTCCTACAACACGTCCAGCGAGGTTCTCGCGGTCCCATCCATGCCGGCGCCCACATCTACATCCCTAGGCAATTCGACCAGGTCATTACTGACGCCAAGAGATACGTGCCGCCGCAGTGGAGGGCCAAGATGACTACCGTGGTCTTCTCTACCGACCCCGAAAGCCGAGAATGCCAACTCGCGAGGTTTTACCGCGTCAGCACGCGGGGTTGGACGTTCTGCGTGGACAAATCTGCGTCGTTAGATCGTGCTGGACCTCTCGGATTGGATGTGCCCGGGCATGACGGAGAGGCTTTTACCGAACGGAGGGTGCGGGAGATTTTTCGGAGAACAGTCGGCTGTGATTGCGGCAACTCAAAGTTGTAAACGGACGGATCGAAAATATTACCTAGTCGAAATCAACGTTTCGCTACATCAGAACAGTGGACGCGTATGATGCGGTTTAGGAGGCCTGGAGAACGGAGCAACTGACCACAGCTTCTGTCAGCCAAGAGGTCGACAACGAAGGAAGGATCGAGTCTGAGAAGCAACGCGACCGGATTCTGTATAATGATGGGGAATAGGGGGCGTTTTCTTCTCTGAACCAGACGAACTGAGGAGAGGGCTTTCGCCTTATAGTGTCTATCCCTGAGTCCATTGGCATAGTACTATCTTGATCTATTCAATCCTGCGCGAGCGGCCGCAAGGGAAGAGCCAATACGCCGACTTTCCGTATCCTCGCCCTGTCACCGCGTCATCTTGCTCGGATGGTATGTATTCTCGGACCCCACCTCCCAAGAGAACCTCCTCCCAACATGGCTGTATGGCGGTGGCACTTGCTGCAAGACAGCCTGTGCCACACTTGGGGATGCTGGCAGCTCTGAGTAGACTCCACAGGCTTGGTCTCTCACTGTGGGTGGATCAGTTGCAGAGGCGATATCCGGCATTCCGGAGCGCAAGTCATCGTTGCTCCTATCGTTTTGGTGCAGCGTGACATTCATGCTGGGGCGTCCGGGCCCAGCTGCTTGCTGCGGCGCGGCAACGGACAGTCGCCGATCCATCGCCACCGGCGTGTCTTCGGGTATATGCGGCTTTGGCTGGAGCAAAGCGTGCGGCAATTGGAGTTGTTGCTTGAGTAGTCGTCGTCCGAAGAGACATACGGCTGCGATCATGGCAAGACATACGAGGGCCACGGTAGCACCGATAGCTATAACGTGGTTCGTGCTGAGTCCCCAGTGGGCAGTGTCTTGGCCAGTAACCTGGCGTCCGTCTTGCTCGTTGCCTGTACTTCCTGCAGAAGAGGGGGGTCCTTCCGTCGGGTAAGAGTCACCTGGACTGAGCTGCAGGGTCGTGTCGGCAAGATATTGCTTCTGACTCTGCAACGTCCAGGTACTGTTCTGGCGGGTTACAGACTTGTCAGTGCGGCTCTTTGTGCGGGTTCTGGAGACTCACCGGGTTAATCACGCCGATCATGCCCTCGTACACGCAGGAGTGGGCTGTTGAGCAGTAGTAGAACACAGGCCCCGAGTCATTGATTCGAACGGCAAAGAGCGAGCTCTGGAAAGTCAGCGGTGGTTTAGACGAGAAGAGCAAGACTTGCCTCGGTTCCGCTCGTCCCGATCACCCGCTGCCCGCTATAGAAACCAGGGACCGTGGGATTGATGTATTCAACGGGAACACATGGGTAGCGGTAAGCTGCTTGAACGACGGAATGGTTGCGGGGGAAGAAGCGCCACACTGTTCGGCGCTTGTGAGTGTGGGTTCCTCAAGTTGGAGGACAGACTTGCCGACAAGGTCTCCGACGTTAGCATGCAACGACTCCGGGTCGAAGGCGAAGCCTCCCTGGTCTCATCAGCCTCGATCAGGTGATGCGACAGCGTAGCTCACCGCGCCAACGTTGATGGTGTGGGTCATGGCCGGGGGATGGTTCGAAGATGTTGGCGACTCCATCGTGATGAAGATCGCGGCGTTCTGCCTGGGACGCTGGCCGGTACGACTCTATCGGCAGATGAGTGCCACAGTACGCATGCCGTACAGAATAGTTTCTAGGATGCGACTTCGACCCATTTCCTGTGCCTAAGGAAGCGGAATACAGCAACTGCCAGAGATTCATGACCTGAGAATGGGCCTGAAGATGACCAGAAGATGACAAGAAGGCGACCAGAAGATGACCAGAAGATGACAAGAAGGCGACCAGAAGATGACCAGAAGGCGACCAGATGACCAGAAGATGACCAGAAGGTGACTCTTACCATGAACGTATCGTATCCTTGATTTTGCTAAGTTCACCATAAGGCGAGGCTTAGCCTGCGAAGGGGCGGGATTCCGGCCTCCATCTCATTCATGCCTCCGGAACGAAAGACTCCAAGAGGGGACCACAGCTCTGTGCCGACGACGTACGTACCGCCGCTCCAACCAAGCCTCTCCCGACCCCTCATTGACTCCATTGCCTCATTGTCATTCGGCATGCAGCAGATATCGTCAGCCACCTGCCTCGGCAGTGAACGTACGCGGCTGGTAGGCCGTCTATACCGGTTTGTACTTTCTCTCCGCAGCCTCTGCAACCGATCTGACGTTCCCACCTACACCTTGTAGTGCGCACAGGCAACGCTGGGTAACCGGCAGCTTCGAGAGACGTCATGCGAACTCATGCACATCAAGAAGATGGTGCCGGCAGTCATTTCGATAAGATCGAGGTCTCTTCATCTCGGACGCCGGTAAGACCTCGCTGCCGGCCCGAAGCGGAGGATAAATCGATGCGGTAGGCCTTTCGACGGCACTAATACCCTCGTACGTCGCGAGGCCTTGACATGGTCCCCGGCGCCAGATGAGGCGCGGAGGTGAAAGGCACCCCTCTCATTTGTCTCTTCTGCCCTATAGCACAGACAGACGCGGCTAAAGACCAACTCCCCATCATCCACGCAGCATTCGAACATGGCACGCCTGTGGAGGAAAAGTCGAACCGGAAGGCCGAGATAAACAGGCACCTCCGCAGCCAGCTGGCTGTCGAACATGCAGTCTCGTCGGAAGATACAGCTCAACCTTTGTCGGGTCCGCAGCCGTCAACTGCTGGGTGCTGGACGCTGTCGAGAACATGGAATGTGGCCTTTGGCGTGCATAGGTACGTAACGCCCCGTCTCGGTTCCAAGATGCTGTGCTTGGTTCAACATAACACGTGTTCAGCCAACCAGCTGCTTCTCGACAAAGGGAAGCCTCATCGGTTCGCCGAGAGAAAATGTGCTCACATCTGAGCTGAGTTCACTGCGCCGCCGGAGTGCGCCCCGGAGCAGTGCGGACATCGCGAATCCTGTCTTCTCGAGATGAATTGGGGCAGTCGTCTTGTGTTTCCAAAGGAGCTGCTGCTCACAGTCCCACCCAACACTATCTCGGTCGTACTTTCGATACCAGGTCAGGAAGAAAAGGTCACGCCACGCCACGCCACGCCACGGAAAGCTTCGTACTCTGACCGCCCTAATCTTCCGCCATGGATGAGCGCAGCGGCAGCACCGTGTATTGCTTCTCGGTCTGGATTTCCTTCCAGTCCTCACAGGATCAGCCGATATGCAGATGTGTGGAATCGATGAAGCGCTTGCCGGTCCGCCCACGCTGGCGCTTCCATGCCGTGGCCTCCTCCAGCAGCCGCTTCGCAGCAGCGACTACGTCCGCCGACATGAATAGCCGGGACGGCGAAGGCTACGCTTTTCCGCGATGGCACACCCCACGCCGGTGTTTACCTTGTGGACGCCATTCTCGATCCTCAACGACCGGCTTCACTGCTCTTCTCCAGGCCTTTCCCGCTGACTCGCTGAGCGCGTCACTGCTTCCACACAAAGGTCCCGTCTTCTCGAGCTGTATAGGGATGCACCCTTGCGAGAACCCATCTTTGCATCTCATACAAGCACTGCACCATTTTTCGCCACGGCGGCTCGACATTCACTCTGCCCCTGCCTGGGACGACGGCTCACGGCCACTTCGATGTCGGCATTTTTCTGTCCTCGCGCATGTACTGTGCCAACGCAGTAAGTTGTATCCTCCAACACTATGCCTTCAAGTCATCGGCCGACACAACAGAGGCGTTATGCAGGTAGTTGGGATCATTCCTAGCGAGCTCGTGGCGGCGTATCCACCCGTTTCGTGGTACTGTCCGTCCGCTCTCTAACGACAACGTTCTTGGATACCATCCGTCTCCGAAGCTCATCGACAGCATCATGGACGATCGGCGAGTCATCGTGTTGGAGGCGTATACTGCATACACCTTAAGGGTCGATGTTGTTCATATCACCCGAGTATCCGGACATACTTACGCTAGGAGAGGTCCTCTACACTGCCGGTGTTTTCCCACCACAACCGTCTCTTGCCGTCCAGCAATCTGACAGCATCATACAAGTTGTTGCCCGGCCCCCCAGCTTCATGGTCACATCACCCGCATGTCCTTATCGCTCTGCTCACCTCGCTGCCAACCTCATTACCGCGCGTCCTCGACCCTTCCAAGGCGTCTCCAGCAGCACCTCGGCGACCGGCCTCCCCAAAAAGAGAAAGCGTTTGTCGGAAATCAAGGCAACTTTGGAGTTCTGTCCTGCTCCGCTGACACGCTGGTCGCACCACCAACTCCATCAACGGACCCAGTGTCCCTGGTGAGGCATCCGGTCCGCACAGCCGTGCAATTGCCGGCTTCCATCTAGGTTTCAAGCGTCGGAGGGTCGAACTTCCGTTGACCACTTTGGGAGGTGACGAGCCGGCGAGGCTTCGAGTGCATTGGTGCTGCCGGGACTTCGTATTAGGTTAACTTTCTCAAGCCGCAGACCGTCCGCAGCTGTCGATTACGGAGGATGGCAACAGCCCTCGCAGTCGACCGCCTCCGTCGCCCATGGCCGATGCCGGCGACTTCTATGGCGCCTCCCCTTCCCGGATCCAGACGGCGGGCGGGACCAGGACGCATCGCAGTCGCCATGCGCCGAGGAGTGTTCTGGTGGCGAGTGTGAAGTTGCATTCTTCGGGCCACAGACATTTCTTCCGGTACTGGCCGGCGTCTCAGGGGAGAAGAAAGAGTATTATACGCCTGCAGCAAGCGGCATTGTGCACCTTCATGAAACCAGCAGCATTCAACGGCGACAAGGCCGGCGACGGAAGAGTCTCCGCGGACTTCTTAGGGATCTGATCAGGCTCTTCGAAGCGTGTTTATTATGGACGTAGTCAGCCATCGGGTACGGCGTCACTGGCAATCGCAGCTACACAGCACGCTGAGAAAATACATAGTCGTGACACCAGCTGTTGTCGACATGGAAACTGGCCTTCCGACCGCCAGCCTGCGCCTGGCTTCCAACTCCCTTTCACCGGCTCATTGTTGGACAGGCCTGCGCACCAAAGTATCTTATGATCTCAGCCCCGATATCCAGTTCAATGGAACTGATGGCCGCATCGCACGAGAGCCAACCCTCCGGTCGCGCCGTATCACAAGCCGATCATCAGCCTGGCCCACCCCGCACTCACCGCTTAGTGTAACTCCCCAATGAGCTTCCCATCTACGCAGAGCGTCATGCTACCTCATGGTCCGCAGGGTCGTGGCATGGTCATGATATCTGAAGGACATGGCAGATGCACGGCATCCCGGACTACGGTATGTGTCTACAGCGACCAGACCATTAAGCATGGCATTTGACACCATTGCCTCGTAAAACTGGCATCGTACATCATGGCATCACAAGTCACGCCTCGCACACGATGACTGCAGGAGAACAGAAAGACCGGAGAACGATCGCAGGAGAGTAACCGCTGGGGCATGGCCGTGTAGACAGAATGTCCGCAGGAGGATGGCCGCAGAGAATCTTCGTCTGGATTGAATGACCGCAGACAGGAGTTGACTGTAGGAGCACGCCGCGCGGAGTGGCAGCATACCGTCCATGACCGCATGAATGACCGCCGACAGTACGAGCACACCGCGCGAGGATGGTCGCACACCGTGAATGACCACAGGAGAATGACCGCAGACAGAATTGACAGTATGAGCACACCGGGCGAGAATGGTCGCACACCGTGAATGACCACATGAATGACCGCAGAAGAATGGCTGTCTGGACTGAATGACCGCAGGCAGAATTGACAGTATGAGCACACTACGCGAGGATGGAAACACACCGTGAATGACCGCATGAATGACCGCAGGAGAACTGAATACCGAGGGAGAATGACCGCAGACAGAATTGACAGTATGAGCACACCGGGCGAGAATGATCGCACACCGTGAATGACTGCATGAATGACCGCGGCCAAGAGTCGATAGTACGAGCACACAGCGCGGGAGGTGGCCGAGCACCGTGAATGACCGCATGAATGACTGCAGGAGAATGGCTGTCTGGACTGAATGACCAAGGAGAATGACCGCAGGCAGAATTGACAGTATGAGCACACAGCGCGAGAGGTGGCCGCGTACCGTGAATGACCACATGAATGACCGCGGCCAAGAATCGACAGTACGAGCACACCGCGCGAGAACATCCCACACCGTGAATGACCGCATGAATGACCGCAGAGGAATGGCCGTCCAGACTGAATGACCGCAGGAGAGTTGAATGACCGAGGGAGAATGACCACAGGCAGAATTGACAGTATGAGCACACTGCGCGAGGATGGAAACACACCGTGAATGACCGCATGAATGACCGCAGGAGAACTGAATACCGAGGGAGAATGACCGCAGACAGAATTGACAGTATGAGCACACCGGGCAAGAATGATCGCACACCGTGAATGACTGCATGAATGACCACGGCCAAGAGTCGACAGTATGAGCACACAGCGCGAGAGGTGGCCGCGTACCGTGAATGACCACATGAATGACTGCAGGAGAATGGCTGTCTGGACTGAATGACCAAGGAGAATGACCGCAGGAAGAATTGACAGTATGAGCACACCGCGTGAAAGTGGCCGCACACCGTGAATGACCGCAGGAGAACGGCCAACCAGACTGAATGACCACAGAAGGGTTGAATGACCGCGGCCAAGGACCGACAGTACGAAACGAACACACCGCGCGGGAATGGCCGCACAGGTTGAACGACCCGCAGATGGAATGGTGACCCTACAGTCCAGAGCATGTTGCCAGTGTCTGCATACTGAACTTGGCCACACCTAGCCTATTCTCCCCGGCATGGCCAACTCAAAGACACATCGACCCGATGCCGGCTTGAGGCACCGATCCTCAATCCACCTCTATACTGTTCTCACTCCTCACCCAGACCGCTATCGTCCCACAACCTGCATCATACTGTACAGTACTGCACTCCCCCGAACTTGTCCCCTTCTCTGGAATCAGCCCAGCGTGGAGACGCAGCATTGTCGGTTCTTCAGTCACGGCTCGATTTCATAATGGAGACGCCCAGTAAGTCACGAACTCAGCACAACACCTGCAACAAGTGCCCCGCCAGTTGCAGAGATCTTTCTCACGGTCGATCCGTCTTAGTGGCCATGCGCCTCCTACGGTCGTACAGAAACTTGAACGCCATCTCCATGGTCCTGAGCAGCTCAGCCTTGTTCATGATCCGCTTCGACGACCACAGACTCGGAGCTTCGCCTCGTCTCACAGACGCCTCCGCGGGCCTTTTCACTAGCACCGTCATAACTGGCGTCGTGGCTGTGCTCATCACGACCATGCTCTCGTTTCACCTGGAAGGCTGCGATGCGTCGGGGGCCGTCGATCATGCAGTCGCCTGGCTGCCCGTTGTGCTGGTCGACCTCACCATTGTTGAATTTCTCGTCGGCTTAGTGGCTTGGTACACTGCCAACTTTGGCTGCTGGCCCGCGGCGATGATGAGTGGCCAACTTGGCGCAATGGGTCTCATGAGTTTGTTTGTGGCCGTCTACATGGGGAGGATGATGTATCAAGATGGTTCGGCTGGCCGGGGAGGCGGCAAGGAGGACGTCGTTGTTGCTTCGGGCGACAAAGCTGCCGAAGTGGGAAAGTGAAAGCTGTCGTCTTCGTTCGTGCTGTCGGTTGTTTCTCAAGTATATTTACGTCACATTGGCGCATGCTGCAATAATGTTTCTGCTCCGAGTCAAAGAAGTTCGCCCTCTGGACCATCATCACCCTCCGTACTTGGTTTAGTCCAACCCTGTGAACGGCTTTGTTGGCGCATTTGGTAGGATCGCCCCGATCTGAGCCGTCCTGGGGCAGTTTTTGTAGCGTCCCAGACCGCTTCCTGCCATTCCTCGCTTTCGCGGGGCCGGTTGTAGGCCCGAGCCCAGCGGGTTCCCTGAGTGCAAAACGAAACACCATCACGGTCTCTCCAACAAATGCGCCGGCCTCTACACGTATCAGCCCCAGCGCTGTTGTTCGGGCGCTTGGTTCGGGGAGCAACACGCATCAGCGCCTGAGGAGCAGGCCGCAGTACGGTATAGCGTGCTTGGAGGTCCAGGGCCTTTCCTACACCACCTGCGAGGTGACCTGGTACTGTATTGAATTCCTAACCGGAAGCTCTGTCAACGTATGTAGTGCCCTATTGCCGTACTTGGCTCTGGCTGCTCCTTCCCCATCACGCCAAGGGAGCAAACGCCCAGCTGCCTGTGAACGTCCGGCGACACGAGACCTCGATGACACCATCTGACGCGATGACCAAGCACCTCGTCGGCTCAGCCAGAGGGGCCCTTGCGCTGACTGGCAAGAGACGTCCGTCTCCATATCCGCACGCTGGGCGAGCTGCTATAACAGGGCTGGAATCAGGAATGGGTAAACTGCGGACATAGCAGCAGGCGCGCCGGAGTACCACAACATGGACTGCACCTGTTGGAGCCACCTCATCGACACGGCGGGGTCTTGCCTCAAAACCGGGCACAACTGTCGGAACTCTGCAGGCACTGGATGTGGCACAACGCAGCTTCAGCCGCCTGCAGGAAGCTGGCTGCTTGACTGCCGACCAGCGACGCCCTCCGACCTCCCGGACCTTCGCGCAAGCTCCCACACGCCGGAACCAGCCTTTTTCAACCATAGTCTGGCCCTTCCTAGCACTGAAGACAGGCTGTTGCGCATCGAGATAGCTGTCGCATCACTGAGCATCCAGTAAGCAGTCCGGCCCGCCTCGGTGACATGCATGCATGGACTGACGAGACAGAATCGAGAACTTGAAATCGCAAGTCACGGAGGTGCTTTGCGCGGTCCAACTGGCATGCATGGGGTCTTTCAAGACCACGGACGTTGCGGACCCACTCGTTATGCCCCCTGAGTGAGTGCAGCAGGAGTAGAGATGAATCGGCTGGGGTGATGCGATGTACGGTTTTGTAGAGCGCAGTAGCACTGCAAAGCGGCTTGGTGCAAAGCTGTGTTGATTGTGTTAGGTGCTCCTTGGAAAGTGAGTGGTGACCTTGAGAGACACTTGGCGAAGTGCTGCGAGTGTGGGTTGGACCTACCGGTGCCGAGTGGCACCTAGGCACCGATGGGGAATGCATGAGGACGAAAAAAATCTGGACGGCATAGAGTCCATTGCAGAACTTCCAGCCAAGTTCGGCTGGGCGCATGCATTTCCGGAAGAACGAGACGTATGGCGACGTGTATAGTGTGTATTTACTGTCCTAGCCAGTGCTTTCCCCGCCCCCAACGAGACCCTGTTCGCAGAAGCCTTCCGTTCCAGCAATCCTAGCCTCGAAATTGACCGGCCTTCTTCTGAAGCTCGTCTATGAATTTGTTCCTGCCCATAATCAGCAGGCCATTTCGGTGCAAGAGGTAGCTACCCACGCCGTGTTCTGCTGCCCTTGAGCCATCTGTCCCAGGACCAGGACAAGCGCGTCGACCTGTGCGCTAACTTTGTTGAGCTTGGCGTGCAGGTTCTCTTGAGGACTGCGGCAAGATGAGCTTGAGAGTAGATGAGGGAAGGAATACCTACCTTGTCGTGAGATTGCTGGTGGTTGTCATGTCAGGATTGGAGGTCGCTGTGTCTCCACTGCTGATCACCGTGCTGTCGAGGCCAGGCCACTTGCTCATGTTGAGTGATACGGTGATAGTGTGTAGGGGACGAAGTACTGTAAGGTCGTGTGTCCACGCACATTGGCTTCGAACATCGAGAACGCCACTGGTGAAGAGTCAAGTCTATGAAGAGTGGGAATACTGTGCCGCACAGCGCGGTGTCGACTCTGCCATTATCCTGCGGTCATTCATGCGGTCATGGACGGTGTGCAACCATTCTCGTGCGGTGTGCTCGTCAAGTCTGTCTCCGGTCATTCTCCTTCGGTCATTCAACTTTGCTGCGGTCATTCAGTCCAGACGGCCATCCTCCTGTGGTCATTCAGTCCAGACAGCCATTCTTCTGCGGTCATTCACGCGGTCATCCACGGTACGCGGCCGCCTCTCGCGCTGTGTGCTCATACTGTCAATCCTGTCTGCAGTCATTCTCCTGTGGTCATTCAGTTCTCCTGTGGTCATTCAGTCTGGACGGCCATGGTCCTGCGGTCATTCATGCAGTCATTCACGGTATGTGGCAACTCTCGCGCGGTGTGCTCGTACTGTCAATTTGTCTGCGGTCATTCTCCTGTGGTCATTCTCTTCTCCTGCGGTCATTCTCCTTCGGTCATTCAAATTTGCTGCGGTCATTCAGTCCAGACAGCCTTTCCCCTGCCGTCATTCATGCGGTCATTCACGGTGTGTGGCCATTCTCGCGCGGTGTGCTCATGCTGTCAATTCTGCCTGCGGTCATTCTCCCTCGGTATTCATTTCTCCTGCGGTCATTCATGCGGTCATTCACGGTGTGTTTCCATCCTCGCGCAGTGTGCTCATACTGTCAATTCTGCCTGCGGTCATTCAGTCCAGACAGCCATTCTTCTGCGGTCATTCATGTGGTCATTCACTGTACGCGGCCACCTCCCGCGCTGTGTGCTCGTATTGTCAATACTGCCTGCGGTCATTCTCCTTCTGTCATTCAGTTCTCCTACGGTCATTCAGTCTTGACGGCCATGGTCCTGTGATCATTCACGCGGTCATTCAGTGTGGGTGGCCACTCTGCCTTCGGTCGTCTATTCTCGTCTGCGGTCATGCACAGCGCCCTGTCATCCCGCGCTGCCTGTCCACGGTCTTTCTGTCGACCTACGGCTCTGCAGTATGGTCTCAGCACCTGACCGAGCACTGTACGTACATACAGTTGTACTGTACATATTCGTTCATTATGTCAACTTGGTCATGGCCCCTCTGCGAACAGTGGATGACTGTCGGCACCTAGCTGATCCTCCTCTTCGTTGTGGACCATGTCATGGATGCTGTACTGCGCCAAACTAGCCTGTTCTACACTGCACGCTTTACGATTCTTTGGTGTCTCCTGGTCATTGAACGATGGCCGTCCTGTCGCGATCATCTGCTTCTGCACCCGGAGAAACTGCTGAGGCTCGACGACGGCGGCAGAACAGAGTCAATCAGCGGAACTCTCGCCAGCGAAAGCGGACGAGACAAGCGGCGTTGTCCCTGGCCGCAGAGGTGGGCTCCAAGTCGCGTTTGCTACTGTGAAGGATGAAGCGTGTCGCTGACGGTATTGCAAAGGCATCAAGTGGATATGAACAGCAGTACCATCCTGAAACAGCCGTGCCCGTGGCCGATCAGGTCTTCGCAGCAGCGCCGTATCCGCCGAAAACGGCCAGTCCAGCTGTAGGAACGGGAGACAGCATCGCCAACCCACTGGCCCCTCCTGACTCTGCCATGGAGCATCAGGAACACTCCGAACCCCCGCCATCGTCCGCCAAGCCGGCCGATAGCAACGGCTGCCACAGCACCCCGAGCCCGTCGTCGCCCGGGCCCCGATCCGAGACCATGCGTGCCGAAAGCCCCGATACGGCGCCCGCGCTTACCGGCACGGTCGAGAATGCGCTCAATATCATCGAAAGTGCGTACGGCTGCAGAATACATGTCGCGTGTCACTGCCGCTGGTCCCGCACCGTTGCTACCCCGTTTCTGTTCAAGTTTCGCCCATCATCAGTCCGGGTCTTGTTTTTGACCCACTACGATGATCACACCATCCTCGCAACGTGGGTGGGACACGAACCCATCGTGGTGTACGATCTGATGCCGTCTTCGGCTTCTTTGTCGAAGGCCTCGGCAGCGATTTTCGGGACTGAAAGCCCTCCTGAAGATTCGCCTCCCATCACTGTGAAGGCCCCTTTCCTGGCCCGCGACAGTGAGGAGTGCACTATCTTGCTGGCAGCTGTGATGTTCCATGTTGCTGCGGGACGCCCAGTCCCGAACGACCTAGACGCAGCATCATGGGGTCACGTGCTGTCCGCTCTGTGCGAGCCGCTGTCGCCGTGTGAGTACGAGCATGTAAGTTCAATGCTCTTTACACTCGACTCGGCGCCGCAACACGGCCGCACAGCTCGTGCGAGGAGTCTGGGCAGACTCCTCGTCCTTCCGGCTGTCGACTGCGGTGTGGACGCAAGCAACCGAGCCCCGCATCAGACTGTCCTGTCGACAATCAGTTCCGCCGACACCCTTTTTCGTCACATGGGAGAAGCCGCTTTGCAACGGCTGAGGGTTCTTGCGGCTGTGCCAGGCGTTAGTCGCCCCCATGATCAGCTATGGGCAGCGGCAGAGGCATGGGCGGTCACGGGACGGCTGCGGGTTTTCTGCGCGGCGTTGATCAGGCACAGCGAAGTGGCAGCCATGTTCGGAGGTAACTAGGGGTCGCGCATGTTCCGCGCTCAGACTACAGCATCTGCAATCTAACTTTCCCTCCGTGGCCTCTTCCGCGACCTGAGCGAGTATCCATGTCGTTCATCTACAGGCGCCTTGGCGCCAGATTCCGCCGCCTCTTGTTTGACGCTGTGCAGTGAAGAAATGCCGAGTCCTGCCAAAATCTCCCGCAAACCCTCGTTCTCCAGTCGATACTGTTCGGCTTCCATCAACAGGACATCTGCTTCCGTACGGGCGGATTCGGCGGCGGCCTTGGCTTCGGCCGCTTCGCTTCTCAGAGTGTTCGAGGTCTCTGCATATACCTGCTCGTTGACAGCCTTCCACGAAGCTTCCTCATCGTTCCAGAGTCGGATGGACTCGGTTGCCAACATCGACGCATGCTGGTCACACCTAGCTTCAGCCACGGCCCGAAGACTATTGTTGTCGGCCTCTAGGATCCGAACGCGGTCTTCCAGGTCTGCGACGGTGGCGCGGTATTTGACGATGGCGTCCCGGGACGATGCGATCGCCTCACTCGCTGAATTCAATCGTGCGACAAGAAGATCCTCCTCCTACACCCTGTTACCAAAGTCTCAAGGTTGGAAGCTGGGGTCCCACGATACCTGGATGAGCGGGAGGCCGATGCCGCTCGGTACGTTTGAATGGGCCATGGCTTCAAGTTGTCCCGCAGCAGTGCAGCGCGGCCGAGATCTCTGTCGATGCGAGAGAAGCGGCGCAAGGGCCCCTTGAGGCCGGTCGCGCTAAGTACCGCGCACGCGGCGGTCATCATCGCAGACACCCGCCTCAACCTGGATCAGCTATTCGCCCTTCCGCCGTCTGGAAAGCCAACAGACTGGGAGCGACTGCGTCGGGCCCTGAGCGGAGTGTCCTCGAATACGAGCGGGGTTGGATGACCGGTCCCAGTCAGGACGTGAGGCGCCTGACCCTGAGGGGAAGGTCACATCGTCTCGCCACAGAGTTCATGACCGCAGAGGAGGGAGTGGATGAATCCAGCATACGTAATGCCGACGCAATTGTCATTTGGCCGCACGTTCGTCGGTACAACTACGACCCATTCCCGTGCAAAGTGCGTGGCCACGGTGCTACTCAGCTCGCCGCTTCATCCGTTCATGTCAGCAAGTGGAAGCGTCAGAATGGTCAACTGGCCCGGGATCGAGGCTTTTCAGCCCACCAACTATACGCCCGTTGGGCTCTCTGCTCCCTCGGCTTGGCCCCATGGGCCCAGGTACGTGCGGTCCACCTCGAATCTCGTGCAAACCGACTGAAGGGGACGGCACAGCTCCTACGATGACATTGCGCTCCAAATCGGGGTGCTTGAGCGACGGGTCGTCATTCTCGCAAGACTTGTTGCCTTCCTCGTCGGCCAGCAAGCACGTACATGGTGAGCTGTCCCGTTTTGTGATTGCGCATGCGGCTTATCTGGTCAACAGGAACGAATGCGTCGGGTTGCTGCAACGCGAGAGCGGCGTTTTCGCATAGGCAGTATGGGCAGAGCGGGGCGGGGCAGTAGAGCTACAACATGCTGCGAAACACCTAGTCGTCTTTCTTAGAGTCGCTGCAATACAAGCGGTATTTATTCCTGTTGCTCCCGATTCTCACTCATCGGTCCTCATCCGGACCTGCCCGGCTGCGCCGTTGAACCGACCGGTGATGGACTGTTCAGCAGGACAGTGACATTAGATAGTTCAAGCGACATGGATGCAGGGCACCTACGCGACTATTCCAGCCAGTTTCGACAGCTTATCGCTTGCCTCCGTCCTGAGAGTCTCGGTGAAGGCTGCCGCTGCCGCTTGGTCTGGGATGAATTCGGACACGAGAGACCGAAGCTGCTCTTTCCGCCGTGATTCCAAGTCCTCGAGGTCTTGCACGAGTTGGTGGAGTGAGACGATGTAGAGTAGGGTTGCGAGTTTCCGGACACCCTCTGGGTCGTGGGGTGCGCGATCCGCGTGCTCCCCAAGGTCGGAGTCTCCTGGCTCCGGCATGTTGGATTGCATGACATGCGTTTTACAGGGTGATTCAGTGCCTCGGACGACTCCTTTATGCGTTTCCAGGTGTCACGCTGTTGATGACTGACAGCATGACCAACGGCGTGACCCACGGCATGACCAAGCGTGCCGGCATGCGGTCGACAGAACACAGCGGCGCCAAAGCTCGCCGGAGTTTGGGTTTTCATCGCACTCTTGAACAGCGGCGCCTCGATATTCGCACCACGAACCCCGTCATGCCGAACGGCAAGAGGAGAATGGGCCTCAGTCCAGAGGCTTCGGAGAGCCTTGACCCAGCAGCAAGGAGGCGCGTTCAAAACAGACTCAATCAGCGAGCCAGCCGTGCCCGGAAGAGGGAAAGAGCCCGAGGGCAGCGCAAAGATGGCGCATCCGAGGCAGTGATTGCGGAAGAAATCTGCGTCGAGACTTCCGCGACCGAGAGCTCCGCCAAGGAAACATCGGCCCGCAAAGTATCCAAGGCCACCCAGACGGCAAGCAGTGACGCAGCCGAAACCTCGACGATCGCATCATGGGTCATGGTGCCGCAGTCGACTGGATATGCCGCCGGATTGGATCCACATGATCCAGTAGCTTCTGACCCCTCTTTCGCCGACCAGCTCCTGTACCCAGAACTAGGTAAGAGTAGTCGCCTGCGATGCGGACTTTGCCTGACGACGTACAGGACTCGGTGATTTCTTCCAGAGCCAGGCGGCGGACGAGTGGGAGACCGACTTTCCCATGGCAGAACACCAGCCAACTGAGCAGGCAACGAACCGGGAGGAGTACATGATGTCTCCGACTAAGCCTCTGCCGCAGTGGCAGCCTCTCGCTCTGGACCCTCCGACCACCCTGGTGTGGCCGCCTCTGGATTTCGAGTTGCCATCGCCAGGCAGCGTCTTCCCGGATCTCCAGGACTTTGATACTACGATGATGGAGGCATTGTCAGCGGCTCCGGGTCCCGAAGAGCCCAGAAAACCAATGAATGAAGACGAGCACAAGGTCACAGAGAGCGTCACGGGCATGGATGTGGATGGCTGGATCGCTTGGATCGCCAGCTTCCACCCTGGCGATTCGCTGTCTGCGATTCCGCGGCACGGGAACTGCGAGGAAGAGTCGCTCCTGAAGCTATTGGCCGAAGGAGAGGTTGAGTTCTCCCAGGCCGTGAGACTGTGGATTTCCTAACTAGATGCAATATTCACTGGAACCATCCGTTCGGGTTCGGCAGTCCTGAGGCCCTGCGGTTAGTCGCCAATGTTACAACATGCCCTTGGAACACCGCCACAGCAACGCCGCTCTTACCGTGCTGCAGTCATTTGGTGGCTTGGTCGGACAGTCTAGCAGTGTCAGCATGGTTTCTCCTCATCAATCAGTACCGCTTTGCTCACATTGCTGTGTGGACGAGCTGTGCCAGACGATCGACGTCGCTGTTCCTGGTCTCAAGTCGCTCAATAAAGGCCTTGGCAGCATCGTCGTCTGGCAGGAGATCGTGCACGAGCTTGATCATTTGACTTCGCTGCTGCTTGTGGATGGCGCCCACCACTTCGATGATTTGGTGGCTCGAGTAAATATGGAGTAAAGTTGCGAGTTTAGCGACGCTGGAGACGTCGGCCGCTCGCGGCGCTTCGTTCGACGTCGAGATCGGGGGCATCGCGTAAGTATGTTTATCAACGAAACAGTGCAAATGGGTTCCACTATGGTATATATGCAGTACAGTACAGTACACGGTAAGTGCTGTCTTTATGTATCTCCACGGTCATCGAGAGTATGCCATGACGGGGGCCATGACTGCAGCCATGACAATGACCAAGCTGCAACGGCCAGGGGTATCGCTCCTTCCCGGTTAGCTCTTCCCCTCTACGTATTGAACGGGCGCATTGTTCCCGTGTCTCGCCTAGGGACGGCTCAGTTCTTGCCACAACAGCCCCGCACTTGTTCTTCAACTCGCGAGCGCCGCCCACGTGGAGCATCGCTCAAGCATCGGTACTTCCATGTCGGATCACATGTGTGCCACGGTCTGGCTCCGTTCAAGTGACAACGCCATTATTACGTCCCGAAAGCTGCCGCGAAACGCTCCTTATTGATCAAGAACCTCCGAGAGGTCTTGGATACGATCACATCAGCAAGGACAATCCCATTCCTACCATGGATGTCTTCCGTCCCATACCAACGCAAGAAATAACCTTGTGCAGGCCAATGAAGCAACCTACGCAAATTCATGAAGCGGTGTGATCATAACAAGAACGGCCCGGTCAAGGACGACAAGGACGACAAGGACGACAAGGACGACAAGGACGACAAGGACGACAAGGACGACAAGGACGACAAGGACGACAAGGACGACAAGGATGTAGAGGTCAGCGAGTGGGATGAAACGTTGTTGAACGTTGCTTACCACTTGGCCCCCATGCTGCCAACCATCTCGATATCGGAGCCCTTCTCAACACCCGCTGCAAGACGGTCGCCAACATGATCAAGAGAACGAATGGCTTCACAAATGAGGAGAAGGAACAGATCTGTGGCGAAAATGAGTGGGCGAAGAAGAGTAGAAGGACAGACCATCCATGGAATAACCGATCCCGAGACTGACAATCGTACATTACGTGCTTGGAGTAAATCTTTGTTCTTTGCTGAAACTGCACGTCGGAGAGAGTCCATCTTTATCCATGCAAGTCTCTAATGTCGCCTATCGTGAGCACTAACACCTTACTTTTGGACATCATTATGGCCTCTGATGTCTCTTTCCTGTCCGGCGGCTTCTCGATCGCTGTCAGGCCCTCCCCGGCGTCGAGTGCTTTGTTCTCTTGTTTGGCTAGGTTGGCCAGCAGAATGTGTCTCATCAACAGATCTCCTATGGGCTCCTCAAGATAGGACGGCGGCCTCGACAATAGTGCCAGGAAGGGGTTCTGGTTCTCTGGTGTGCTGGGGATCCTTAGCAGTCGAGACTTGTGAAGTGGGAGGTGCCGCCTACCTGCCCGCGTCATCGCGTGGAGGCATGCGGCCGCTGCGAACCAGTTGATACAATTCGAGGAGGCCATCTCGAAAAGCGTCAGCGTCGTCTTCGCATGAGTTTTGGATGGCTCGATATGTAGCGGCACTGCAGGTTGCTTCTGGCGTGTTAAAAAGATAGATGGCCAAAGCCACAGAGAAGTCCTTTCTTTTCGCGTACGCCATCGCACGATCCACCGTCCGCCTCTGTCGATCGTCCAAGGCCTCATAAACCCTGCCTTGTTCGCTCGTGCCTTCAAAGCTACAAGTTAGCGCGGCCCTTCTGCTTTAGAAGGCTGTCGGAGTACTCAGCGGCATTGGAGGCTTCGAGCTTGTGACTCGGGATTCTCAGGTGTCTCTCAAGGAAGCGGCGGACAGAGCGAGGGCCCTGCGAGCAAAGCATAAATGCCTCACAGTTGACGATAGAATGACAATACTGTACTAGACAGTCATCAATCGCCTGACCGTAGATGACGGATTGCTCTATGGCGCCGGTATAATGAGTTGTGCGCCCACCAAGCTCTCAACTGTCTGCGGCTGCATTTGTTTCCTCCGATCAACAATGGATTTTTTACCAAAGACAAGTTCTAGTCCATCATCGACCGGGCATCGCATTGTTGTACGATCGGCTGATGCAGCCGAGAGCATCATCCGCGAGGCCAGGGCAGCGTTGGGACAAGCCTGCGAACCCTGTGCGCGTCGACCAACTTTGCTCGGCCTACTGGCAAACGAAGAGCCGTCTACCCTAGCCTACGTCAAATTCACCCGGAAAGTCTTCCAAGCCAAGTGAGCCAGTCTTTTTGGAGGGAAAGAATCCGCTGACATTCACGAAGCGGCTTCCAGTTCAGCCTTCAGAGCACGACCGGCCTAAGCCTCGAACGCCAGATCGAGGAGGCAAATATGAACGATGCTATCGATGGCATACTGGTCTACTACCCGGCCCGCCACGATGGAGCTATGACTGATAGGTACTATCAGCGGCTCGTCGCCCCTGACAAGGATGTTGAAGGTCTTTGCTCCGAACATATGCAGGCTTTCTACCACGAGTATCTGCAACTGGGGCCAGGTCTGCACCATCAAGCCATACTTCCGTGCACTGCCCTCGCCGTGTGTCGCCTTTTGGAATCTTCCGGGGTCTACAGCAGCACGTCTTGGGGTGAGCGGCTGAGTCGCAAGACCATCACGGTCATCAACAGGTCGAACGTGGTCGGGAAGCCATTGGCGGCTTTGCTGGTCAGCGAAGGAGCAACCGTCTTCTCTGTGGACCCAACCGGCGTCGCTCAGGTCCTCAAACAAAGGATTGGCCGCGGCGGTAGACGATACCAGGTGACGGATCTGCCCGGCGCCGACCTGGAGGCCTGTCTCCGCGTCAGCGATGTCATCCTTAGCGGCGTGTACGATCGGAGTTTCCAGATTCCCACAGAGCTGGTGAAGGTGGGAGCCGCGTGCGTTGACTTTTCCTCTGTCGAAAATTTTGAAAAGTCGGCCATCACCCTCAGGGCATCGATGTACGCGTACTCGATCGGACAAGTTGTGGTCGCAGCCTTGTTCGAGAACTTCACGGTAAGCAGCGAAATCCAGGCGCATCGAAGAGATCCTGACATGTCACAGAGGCTGCTGCTCAACAAGGAGCGTCTGGGATGTCGCTGCAAAGACGACCTTTGTCGTTGGGCCCTTGCTGCTGGAGGGAGCGACAATGACGTACGGTTCAGTGGGCGCGACGAAAACGTCACTGAGTGTTGTGCCAGCCGGCCGGGCGAACAGGAGCAGACCGGCTAGCATTGAACTACTACGGTAGATGGAGGAGAATCGCGCATAAGCAGCGCGCACGCAAGAATGTGCCGAAAGATTGAGTTATGGCGGTATGCCGCAGTGGTTTGCTGTCGGATGCGCTCGACCAAGATACCACATCTTCAAGGCTACGCGGAGGCTCACGATGCGCACGGCGGTGGAACTAGCTTCCTCCAGGACTGTGCATGTTGTAGCAATGCCTCCCTGACCGTGTCGGGTGCGCAGTATGTTCGCCTCAGTCAGCCTAGGAGGTAGCAAGAGGCAGCCACGGCAGCTACTGTATTCCTACGAGCGATTTCATCTAATTTCGCCGTCTCATCCACCGCTACATCAATCATAGCCGTCCCGGAAGCTCCGTTGCCTTCACCGTCACGCAGGCGACTTCGCCGACGTAGAATGACCACTCGGCGATCCTTCACCGCGACTCGTCCATTGAATGATCTCATTATCTCCTGGAGTACTCTTGGCTCTCCGTCCCGTCTATCAGCTTGTCGACGTAGAACAGCGTCAAGTCGTCCGCGTGGTGACGATTGGGGTCCGCAATGGCTCGGTATCGCCGCGAACACCTACTTTGCCCAGAGCCTCTGTTGATACCCAATTCGAAAATCGATCGCCTTGTACTGTACGCGCAATCGACGCCTTGTGTCGTTTGTAATCGTCGCCGCTGTGGGCATACACGCGGGACCGAGGAGCAGGGGTCGGGTCGTCGTCGGGTGTGACTCGTCGGTACGCCTATAGTAGTCGAGCGCAATCAGCGTTTTGCTTACTGTAAGCATTAGCGGGTGTTGCATTCCTCAGACGTACCAAGATCCAGTCCTCAGAGCGCGGCGCGTTGCTGACTTTGGTACAGTAGGAACGGAGCAGCGCGTCGAGCCGGTCGACGACGTCCGGTCGTGCGGACAACGCGGGTGTGGATCGGGCGGGGTCTGGAGGGGCGGATGCTGGTGGCCGTCATTGGCTGACCTCTCCGGTAGCCGAAAGTCAGCTCCAGTCACGTCCCTCCCGTCCTGGTCCTGGTGTCCGAATCCTCTGGAGGATTTGTCGCCATCCTGCGGTCAGTGAACAGCGACTGCAGGACCATGGCCGTCCAGACTGAATGACCGCAGGAGAGTTGAATGACCGAAGGTGAATGACCGCAGATAGACATTGACAGTGTGAGCACACCGCGCGAGAGGTGGCCGCGTACAGTGAATGACCACATGAATGACCGCAGAAAAATGGCTGTCTGGACTGAATGACCGCAGGAGAACTGAATGGCCACAGGAGAATGACCGTGGCCAAGAGTCGACAGTATGAGCACACCGCGCGAGAGGTGCCGTGTACCGTGAATGGCCGCATGAATGACCGCAGGACCATGGCCGTCCAGACTGAATGACCGCAGGAGAGTTGAATGACCAAAGGTGAATGACCGCAGATAGACATTGACAGTATGAGCACACCGCGCGAGAACAGCTGCACACCGTGAATGACCGCATGAATGACCGCGGCCAAGAGCCGACAGTACGAGCACACTGCGCGAGGATGGTCGCACACCGTGATTGACCACAGGAGAATGACAGCAGACAGAATTGACAGTATGAGCACACTGCGCGAGGATGGAAACACACCGTGAATGACTGCATGAATGACCTGACCTCCTCCGCATCAACCAGACAGTCAGTATTTGGGCCGACCCAGCATATCCACACTGCCACGATGTGATGACCGCGCTTCCATGGCCGGAATGGCACGCGTCTCTCCTACTGTCAGCGCCGTGTCAGCCCAGACGTCGCTGCCGAAGCACGCCCCGTGTGAGATCTGGCCATCTGTCGTCGGGGTGCGACGGAAGCACGAGTGATTTCTGGCCAGCCATCACCTACGCTATGTGAAGGGCGACGATACTGGCCGCAACCTATGTTGCCTCAGCCCGCTCAGAAGAAGCTGCGGTGTCGGTCGAACAAGACAAGCTCGCCGTCGAAGCCGCCGACACGGCCGAGACCCGGAACCAGAGCCCGCCGACAACGCACAAGACATCCAGGAAGCCAACAGATTACGCGGGTCGAAAGAAAATCGATGGAATTATCAATGATGAGACTCAGGCTGCAGCGCAACAGCACAGGAAGAGCAGAATTGAAGCAGTTCCAAAGATGCACGCAGAGATTATATTTGCGCAGAGTCGGACATGGACTGGACCGAATCGTAGCAGAGATGGCCCAGTCCATCAACTGATAGTAGGGCAGACACCGGTCCAGGTGCTGTGGATGCAAGCGTCTCGCTGTAGGGAGCAGAAATACACTTGGCAGGTCGCTCTGAACACGAGCCTGCTAGCTAGGCTAGACATTCGAGGTGCCCTTGTGCAACGTCTCTCCGTTGTTTGATCAACCCATTGTGATGGAAAGCGGAGGTTTCAATTTGACTAGTCTCTTCGTCTGCCTAGGCTCAGGCCGTTGACCTCGGTCGACAAGTCAATCATGATGAATTTTGCTGGCGGAATCACGGCACTTCGTTCCTCCATGAAGGCTTCCATTTCGTCCGCACTACTCAGTAGCTGTGAATCCATCCCTATCGGTGAATCGTCCCGCACCAAATGTCGAACTGCCCTATCCAGCCTGTCGCAAACCCTGCGCAGCTGCGGAAACATGTTGCACACATAGCAGACCAAGGCGTGGAACATCTCGTCGGTGAACGTGGGCTCCAAGCTAGGCAAATTAGTCAGGTCGAAAGCCAGAGAGTCGCCGCCACTCACATCCTGCCCACCGCGGCTCGGCTGCCCAGAAGGAGGAAGCCGTACCCGACATGGTTGCACAAGATCTGCAGCCTCTTTCCTGCGCGCTTCTGGGCGTGGAACGTGTTTTTGAGCCTCTTTCTTTGGTCTGTTCCTGCAGAAATCCAGCGATGTCCGTGAATCTTCTGCATGATGTGGTTCATCGTCGAGGTCTGATGCGTGTCCTCAACCTCCGCCGCGGCGAGACAGCGGGCAAAAGCCTGGTACTGGAGCAGTTTATGGAACCGCAGGCGCACGTGGTCTCTGATGGTGCGGGTCTCGAACAGCGCCACGCAACGGGCCATCTTCGCGACTTGCTCGAAGCTGGACTCGTTCGCAGCTGGTTTGGGCGTCTTCTTCTGATCCCAGATGCCCTCCCAGAGAGGCAGATCGTCGCGCAGAAAGCTCACGGCGTCGTCTCGAAGCAGGTTGTCGCCTGTCAAAACGGCAATGGCGAACTTTGGCGAACTGCTAAGGGACTGGAAAATGGGCGACATGGCCGCTTGCACTTGAAGAAATCTGGTGGGGTGAGGTTGTGGGGGAGGAGGAGCGACCGGTGGCGGCGGAGTGTCGCAGGCAGGGCTTGGGGACGTCGTTGGATCTCGCACGCTGGTGTCGCTGCTACTCGCGTGAGAACTTGTGGGACTGCTACCGGCGTCGGAAGAGTCCTGGCTAGACGAGACTCCCTCTCTGGTTGCTGCGCATAACCATGGGGCAGGTCGATGCTCAGGATCTGTCGAAGCTGCAGAGAGGATTCCGGTCGTCAAGTGCGATCGACGTAGGCGCGGCCGGTCCACCAAGTGGAAGTTGAGGATTCTGCACGGGTTCAGCCTGGGATTGAGACCCCGGGCAAGCGCTCGATTGTAGATGCGGCGGACTGTTTGGGAGGGAACGCCTGTATGACCCTCGACGACAATAGTAGGGGCTCCGTATGCCTTCAGGGCGACGACTTGTGCCCGAGTAGCGAGATCGTATCCCATGGCTGAACAGCATGTGGCATATCATGAATATGTCGCGCCCCCGCAAGATGTAGAACAGAGCACGGCCGATGTGGGCAGGCAGGGCTAGAAACGCTGCTGCCCTTACATGCGTTCCAGAGCAACTCTGTCAGACACGTGGCCGTGTCATCATTGCTTCCGAAAGGGGTGGGGGCTCCAGTACGATTCTGGCATCTTGAGTGCACGCGGTCATCCCGTCAGCTTCAGCAACCTTGTCCAGACACTGCCAAAAACGCCGCCTCAGGATCTGTACTGCACATGCCTGCCTCAGCAGCAGTCTCTGGACGCCAACCAGGTGATGGCTTCAATCGAGGATGGTATCCTCGTCTGTTTGCAGGGCTATGAGGCCTTGGCAGATGCCTTCAATCAGCCTGCTGCCAACGGACTCGCCACTACGTCTAGGGATCCCTCCAGGAGGCACCCCACACAGCTCCAAGTCGAAGGGGAGTTGGCCAGGTTCAATGTCTGGCGCACTACCGTCGAACAGCCATCGTTTACGGATCGATTTCGCGTCGCCACTCGTAGTCGAAACAAAGTAGTCAATCTCCTGGATCATCTCGGGAAGTCTCTTATCCAGGGTGAGCCATGTGTATTTGGCCCTACGACAGATCGCTGACTTCTGATAGCAAGAGAAATCATCCTCGACGAGACAAGAGCATGGGAGAAACAGCCGCCAGACCCCGGTTTCGATCGATCCAGTCGCGAGACGCGCCTCTCACGAGTCTTTTCAGACATTGTCGAAACGACCACCAGCCTGCTAGGCCTAGCTGTCCAATGGCCCTCCCACAACCCTATGTCGAAGGCCAAGCCCGGAAGTCTCCCTATCCGCAAGCGCAATATACCGCCCTCACGGCTGAGAATACCAAAGACTGATGACGGCGCTGATAAAGGAATGGTCACAACGAAAGTATCGCGGAAAACTGCCGATACAGCGCGAGGCGGGAGTTCAGTGGAGCTCGATGACGGCGCATTATTCTGTGAGATCTGGAGACAAAATGGCCAGGCTAACCTGGATGTAGAGGATCCTTGGTTCAAGACGCTTGCTACCGCATCTCCAGCACGATCCAGGGACTTTGAATCGTTGCTGCGGAGCAAAGACTACATGAAGTCATTTACTGCATTCCTACAAGCTGGGTTGCATGGAATGTTTGTAGGCTTTACGGCTAGCTTGCTGCCGGACTTGACCGAATCGGGCACCAGAGAGGTATGTCGCCTGTCCCGTGTAGTACGTTCTGACGGTTGAGCAGGAGTGCCTTTCCTATTTCTCGGACACGTTGCAGCTATGGAGGGGTATGTTCAGTGATGACGTGGTAAAGTTGCAGCGCGTGAGTAGGTCCGACGTGAAGGTCCTCCAGGGCAAAGCTCCGGGATCGTCATATGAGGACAAGCGTGTCCTGGTGGAGCTGCGGGACCGGAAGCGTTTCTTGGAGTCGTTCAACCATGAAGAACAAGAGCAGATTTTGGAACAAATCTGTTCTAGGACCACTGACCGCAGGATTACGTCTATTGCCACCTTTATCGAAGATTTCAAGGTCTTACGACTTGCTGGCAAGCTGCTCAGAGGGCTCCTCCCGGGGTGTACCGAGATCAGCCCTTCGATTCGCGAAGCAGCTCAGACTGGACAGAACGGCGAAAAATGTGTCGTTCAACTCACAGAGGCCAGCTACACGCTGATTCGTTGCGATGACGCTGTTCGAGCTGAGCTCGGCAGACGGCAGATCTGGCTTGCAGCACTGCGACTTGTTTGCGGCAAACGAGAGGCCGACGCGGGATCAACCGAGAGCCCCTCGGAGACGCTGCATGGGCTTGCCATGCTGGCGGAGGCCTTGGGCATTCTTTCTTCGAGGGAATCGCGACGCATACAAACCTCCTTCTCCTCCCTTTTGCCCAAGCACCGCAGTGCAGAGGAGGCACTGAGGCCGGAAGACGCAATACGGCAGTCCATATGCAGACATCCGACCGGCCAACACCACGAGACATTGTTTCTCGCCCATTTACACAGCCCTCAGCATTACGGCTGCTGTGATGTTGCCGAGTATCTCGCATACCGCACGCTTTACCTTGCCTTCTTTGGCCGACAAATGCCGTTCAACATCAGCGTCATCCCGGCATTCCCCGTCCTCTACTCCTTGTACGAAATAAGTGGCACCCCCAGAGAGAGAGATGCCTTGACGCCGGAAACCGCTATGGCCGATCATGGACTCCTCAGTGATGGTGAACTCGGCACGTCGGAGGTCAGGCTTGAATGGCGAAAGCTGCGCAAGGCCCTGAGTGAAGAGAGCCCTGCCCGGACAAACGCAGTCCACATCGTCGAGAGAGAGGCTGCTGGCGTCGAAAGGTGGACTTCCAGCACATATATGTCCGAAGTCGCAGACCATACATCTGTTGCGGCCCCCTCGCATCGTCATGAGAGCGTCGCGGCAACCACTCAGGCGCATGCCAACAACAACGCACCCTCTAGCCAAACCAAGCCCACCGATGCGATGACTGGGGCTTGGCGACATGTGGACGGTCGACCGCAGTACCTTCGACTGGAGCCGGCTCAGGTGCTCGAATCCGCGGTTCTACCGAGGGGCAGGCCTATCCAGGTCACATTCAAGCGACACCTACAACCGGAGTCGAGGACTGCTCAAGTGGTCCAGATTGACCCGTCCGACCCGACCACGCTTCAAAAACTGGCTGATGGTTACGATGAGCGGGGGTATTACTTATTTGACGAGAACAGAGTCAGTATTCCGCCCGAAAGAGTCACGGACCTACTCATCGGAACCAACCGGACGATATTCTTCATTCCCAAGCCCCTTCCTTAGGCCAGTTCCATCAGGCGCCGCGATTCATTCGGGGAGAGCTGCCTGGAACTATCTCAAACCAAACGGTAACAGCCTCACTGAAGCAGAATGTATATCCAGTGGGACCTTCCAAGGACACGAACGATAAAGACGAGATGATAATGTACCAAGCCAGAAGAAGCCTCAAGAAGAAAAAGACAAATCCATGATATAAACTCCTTCGATTCGCCTTTAGCTCAGTCGTCCTTGCGCATTGCTCCTGCCTTTGTAAGGTACCGTACCTGTGGGGCAACTGGCGGCTTGATGCTGCTCTGATCTCCCTGGTGCCATAACAGTATCCTGGTCTGTGGCTCAGTCCGGATGCTGCTGTAGTTCATGATGACAAGCCGAGCAAGTTCCTAAAATCGTCCATATGGTCGTCAATTCTGGATCGAGTCTGAAAGCGCTCGCTGTCACTACAGAACCGTGCTCCACAGTAGGCTATCTGCACAAGCCTTTCTGGATGACTTGGTTCTACGCATACTGTGTGACATGCAACCGGAGCAACGCGGACACATGCTGCGTATAAGGCGGTGCATTACTGGAACCCCCTCCCTCTGACCAAATTGCAACATACTGTTCTCACCTTCTTTGACTCGACACCCCAGTCATTGTCTTGTTTAAAACTCTACCTTCTGCTCGTCTCGGATCCTCTCGGAGCAAGACACGACCCGAACTGACACGACCGGTTATGGACAAACTCAGCGTCACTATTCCGAACGAGACTCCGCCACCGTCCTCTGGCCAGCAACTCCTTTCTCTCAAATCACCGGAATCGGGAGGGTTATTCAACCATTTCGAGCGCAGAACCAAGAGAAATTTCGAACGAAACGGCAGCATTAGCACCTTGGAGCTGAGCATCCAGAATGTATCGGGGTCTGCGTGGGCATCCATCAGCGTGGACAACAGAGTCTTGCTGTCCGTCTTGCTCTTCCCTTCTACTACATGCGGTGATCCAGACATGAAGATCGGCAGTCTGGGTCTGCCTGGAGACCGCTGGCTGAGAAGTCTTTTCAGAAGCATGGGATTGGCATCCGAGGAGAGTCTTCATTACCGCGACGCGGCAACCGAGGTCATAGAGGTGCCTTTTCATCACGGAGTGGTCATCTTTCAACTGCTGGTACGGCGAGTGTCTCACGGAACACCACAAACGCCCCAGAGATCGCCCCTCTGTTCATACATAATCCTCCTACGGCAGGATGACCATATTATTGCTGCACAGATCATCTAATAGCAAACTGTCGTCCTTACAAACAGCCTCATGTTGGGCAGGTGATCATGGTCTCAGTACCTCCTCCGTCGTTTGCCTTCTCTGATACTTTGCGGTTGCATTCGCTTCCCCTGGCTGACTTCCCTGGGGCCCACTGGCAGATGGTCTGCCCTTCCAAAAGGCTTGCACCACCCCTGAGCCGTCATCAGCCAGTTCAACGTGAACGGCGAGCTGCTTATGTCGCAGGATTGTCTGCTTTGGTCGCTGAGAGCCACGGAGAAACGTGCCTCCAGGCCTGAGACGCAGACCTCGACAGGAAGCCGCAGCGGGTGCGTCTCCAGCTCCCATTCGGCGCTGCCTGTCAGAGGAACAGAAATGTCAAGCACGTGAAAGACGAAACCCTCTCTCTCCAACCGCGAGACGAGGTGTGCCAAGTCCGGCCCTGGTGGCAAATCGCATAGAATGCTCCCCTGACAGCTTACCCCACGTCGCGAGCGAATCAAGCTCCACTGTAGCTCCGCGCGAGGTCTGAGACCATGCGTGATGCCCGGAGAGCCTCAGCGCTTGACCTTTGCCGCAGTAAATTCCCCTCCTCGGCTTGGTTGGTTAGCAGCTGCGGCACTTCCGTGGCTCTGGGTAGGAGAATGAAGCAAACTTCTCGCTTGCCCGAGCAGCTTGCCAAAAGGGCGACGAACCCTGCCATTGAGCACGATTTGTTGCAGCTGGCGATTGTTGCCCGCTGATTGAGACCGACGGTGCCCCCGCAGCTCATGAGTGAGCTGCGCAGGAGACCTGGCCTTCTTCATGAGAGGCTGTGGGGGGGCCAGCGTTGCCCCTTCAAAGTCGATAAGCATAGGGCGGCTTGTCTCGCTGCACCAAAAGATGTTTGGAGTACGGACATCGCCGTGGATCACACCTAGTCGGTGTATTGCCCCAAGAAGTTCGGTCAGATCCGGCTGGCTGGTGCTGATAGGAGTACCAGCCCAAGAGAGAAGTAGCATGTGAACGACCCGCACGTGGTGATCGTACTCGTACGGGCGTTTCAGACTGATGGCCCCGAGGAAGACGGGCACGCCAGCTCCTTGCAGAGGCTTGAGTATCTTGTATATGGTGCCTTCGTGAACAAGATTGTCGACAAATTTCGGAACGGTGCCTTTCGCAATGACGGTGTACCCATATGCTGCCAGTGTGACTTGGAATGCGACGCCACGTGCGCCCTGTTTCCCAAGTTTGACGACGTCTTTGTCCAGAGACTGAGCGAGCTGGTCCTGGAGCAGATGCAGCCAGCGACTAGAGTCGACCGGGTGGTGCGTGCGTCCTGGACGGCTTTCTTGGTGCAACAGGACGTTAGGACATCCGTCGTCCAGTGGTCCGCCATTCACAAGCCCAAGCAGACAACGTTGGGTGCAGTACTGCCGCAGCTGGACAGAGCCCGGTGCGCCACGACGATGATCGCTTGGGCTGGGTTGTGCGTGCTGCTGCACTTGGCGACGGGGTCTGCGGCTTGGACTGTCGTGGTGGCGCCCATCGTCATCTGACTGTTCCGGTGATTCGTCGCGGGCGGAGTCTTGGGATGTCGGGCGGCATGTAACCGCTGAAGCGCGACGACGAAAGTTGTACGGTGACCGATCGAAATTCCTGTACGTCCTTGGTTCGAAGGCCGAGGGTGGCGGCGTCTGCTTCCGTTCGGTCACCGGTATGCGCCTCAGGATCGCCTCGTAGTCCTCTTGCCACTGTTCCAGTTGTTCCATGGCCTGGTGCCGTGCGTCCTGGCCGCGAGGCGATGATGTAAGCGCCAGCAGAGTAAAGGCTAGAACCTGGCTGACGGCAGTGCAATGGGTGGAGTTCTCGGGGTGCGCGTCAACCTCGAGTCGTGGCTCGGCGAGATGGAACAGAAGATGGCCGGGGTGGGCCCAGTCGATCTTGAGGAAGACGAAAGCCTCGCCGGTGGCGAAGTAGCCGTATTTGAGCCCGGCCAAGATCATGTAGTGGTATGTCTGGGCCACGGCGGCGGCGACAATCCTGTCCGCATGGTACTGAAAGAGAGCCGCGGGGTCGGTCGGAACCGTGGCCGTGTTGACAACCTCCTCTTGAATATCCATTTCCCGCAAGCCCAGGCGAAGATGCGGCAGCGTCAACTTGTGCGGCGGCTTGTATTCGACGACAAAGGCGAGGGTGCGTTGGGTCGGGTCCGCCTCGTCGTGCCTGTACACGCAGACTTGGTCGGCACGGAGCTGGTTCGGGTCGTACGCTGCACGCCGCTCCATGGGCTCCTCGGCGCCATCGCTCAGGGCGTTGGGGTGGTTGTCAAAGACGACGCCGTTGGCCAGGTTGAACTGGCGCTTGGTCGCAGCATTGCCTCGGAGGATATTGACGATCCTGGACACAGGGTCCTCGACGATGGTGTGTTGGAAGTACTCCAGGTCGCGCTCGTTGGCGATCTTCCTGCCGGCCAAGCGTTGTCTGAGCCCCAGCAGGAAGCTCAGACTTTCGAAAGCCCGCTCGTCTGCAGGGAACGTCGAATGCAGTCGTCCCAGAATCGTCCCTGGGTATGCAAAAAGTCCGGCCACGCAGACAGTCTCGAAGGTAGATACTTGTTCTGAGGACTTGTTGTGGAACCCTTGGAGGTGAGGCTTTTGTCGGATTCAGCAGTGACGTTGACGTCGAGTTGTCGGTGGCAATTGTCAATGTACTCGGTGAGGGTGGACGGTCTCGACTGGCGCTCGGCACGATCTGCACGTAGCCGTTCGGCTTCTGCACGTTGCCGTCTTAGATCTGCGAATCGTTGGTATCCATGGAGCGAGTTGGAGGGCGATATTTGGCTTGCTCGACGCTGCTGACCCTGGGGAACAGGGCATTGGGAACAACGGGTCGGGGTTTGTTGTTGCTTACATAATCCACGAGCATTGTCCGGCAGTGCGATATGTCACCTGGCCGCTGCCGGCGGAATCAGGACTTCATGCTTCCAAATAAGCTGCAGTCTCTACTAACACATCTTGCTCTATGAACACGGCTTCTCTGTTAAGGGACGACCACCTCCGTGCGGGTCTTTCGCGATCCTCGTCGCCAGAGATAGCCTGCGGGCAGTTCGAGATGGTCATAGCGTCCAGAGCCGCGCTTAAGTCAACGCGTTCTGGCGCGTCCTTGGAAGTATCTGTGCGGTATCCCGCAATCTCGGACGACACTACCAGCCAGGATGCACAGCAGCTCAGGACGGCACAGAGGCGAGTGGCGTGTGTACACGCTGCCTGCCCAGAACCGTTGCCGAACTCCGTGTTCTCCCATCTCGGACGCCGCGGCGTGACACTAATCCGTTCGACGTGGGACTGCGTGCCAGAGCTACTTTCGGCCACCAAATGCGATGACTGCCTCCCTCGCGGTCCCGCGCAGTCCCGCGCATCACACACGCCGAGAGCCGCGTCGAGCATCTCCAGGCGCTGCTGGACGCGAGCATCTCTCTGGACGACCGGGAGATCGATCCACCCCGACAGAGATACCACCGACGCGGCACGTTATCGCCTGTCTTGAAAGTACAGAACCCTGCGACGCCCGCCTTCTTCATGAGCAGCGGATGGGACCGCCCAACATCAACACGTCTGTTCAGAACAGAATGAACGCAAAGGTTTTCCTCGCGGCATGAGACCATCTTCTCCCACAGCATCATGCCCCTCTGGCGGCTCGTGTTCGCATAGGTCAAGCTGAGAAGCTCCGGCACCGCAGTGGTGGCCCTAGCGGGAGAACGAATCGTGTCGCCCGGACCGATATATGCCGTTCGCGAAAGCTGCTTTTCATTGTATCCTGTACTTTATCTACCAGCACAGCCTGCCAGTAGTCGCATGGCGCGAGAACGACCTCTTGCTTTGTGTTCCTTGCCTTGCTTCGGCTGTTGTAGGTTAAACTTCACATGATTGCGTATCGGAAGATGGTCGGTGGGCTTCCGGAGGTGGACTTGCAAGGTCCCAGTCATGTAGCGGCAGAATTATAGAGGACATGACTGGCTGGAACGGGATGGACGACGTGAGAAGCCGGACCGGGCAGGTCAGAGCGTCCGCGTCAGAGGTTTGGGCTGCCTGTTCACCCTCAACGAGGCGTCATCGAGGACGATAATGTCATCAAAAGGCGATTGAGCAGCCGAGGTCTTCGGTGCCCATGTCGAGAGGAGGCCGAAGGAGGAATGACCGGTCGATTCGCCATTAGGAACTACCTGTCCCCTGTGGCCGACAAAAACGATCGGCGGGCTCGCCGTCGCACCCTTGGCACCCTCCCGGAACTCGCGGACACTGCTTGCGAGTTCCTCTCCGCACAGCGATAGGCGTCCTTGTGCCACTCGACTTGGATAGATCAGGATGCGGGAGTGGGGCACAACGCGTGGAGATCGGGGTTTTCTGGGCCGCTTCCCCGCGTTGTTGGAGTCTCGCGCCATCGTCGCTTCGCCGTTAATCACGAAGGCCCAAGTGTTCCCCCTCAGCGGCCCTCCTCTTTGCCCTCTGTGTCGGCATGGCCACCAGTCACTACGACCTTGCTCAAACAGGGATCACAGTCCGCCATGCATGAAGCCTGCGCGCAGCGTTGCAAGTTCCGCCATTCGACAAGCACTTCCGACTACGATGAAGCCAGCGACTCTTGCTCAGATGATGCCAGCGGCAGCGAAGGGGTTTCTATGGCTGAATTAACCGACAGCGAAAGAGCGAATTTTCCAGATTCGGATGTCGTCGCTGTGAAACCTCTACCGAGGCGGTTGGCGCCCGAGGTCACTCCCGGCGGAGACTTTCGTTGTCGTCAAGCAACCATTACCGGCAGCCGCCAAGCCCAGACCCGTGGCATCATCAACCCGCCAACCTCGCGCGACCCATTCGAGCCCGGATCGGAAGGTATTGCAGTTGCCACGTTCCAGGAATGGCCATTGGATGGGGTGACTGGACGGCTACATAGCCACATTTCAGCTCCAGTCCTCCTGGGACCTGTGTGCCATGACGTTGCCGAAGATGACCTCCTCTAAGGAGGAAGAAGGGATATCATGGAAAGAGCTGCACGAGCGATTCACCAAGTCCCATCCTGGGCGGAGTACAGGGCGCCACAGGTGCGTTACTGTACCAAGCTGAAGGATCGACATGAATGATACTCGCGGTGTTTCACAGTTGAGCGTGTGTGTGTAAATGACAAATACAGTACAGCCAAATTCGAAATCGGTGTCCGGTCCCACACTGTCACACTCTTTCCCGACAAAGAACTCCCGGTGATGACACGGTTGATGACACAGTGCTCCTTAACATCGGACACGTTAGTATGATGTAGCCACGGCCAATGTTCGGCTGACTTATTGTGACTGTGAGATGGTGATGCCGGAGCTCTGTCTCGAGAAGATCGACCATGGTGGAAGGCAATGGAGCCGGGCATCAGATACATCACAACAACGTGCCCCACACTTATGTGCACGATGTCATCACCCGCACCTCATTGTTCAAAATAATGTTGAAGAGTGCGGGGAGCGGACACTGATTTCGAATTTGGCTGTACGTGCGTATCGTTCTCGTGGAGCAGCCTACGAGTTTGGCTATGTCAGCATCTTTGGGGACTTTTTCTCCTTGTAATTCAATGTTGAGGATGTCACGAAGGAGGTCTCGCGATGCTTGGGTAAGTCGGAATGCCATATTGGTCTGGGACAGTTGCTGAGGTTTGCACACAAGGGTAAACATAGACGTTGGTGGTTTCAGCATGGCGGGTGATGGTTTGGCACTGGATATGGACTAGCGTCGAGAGTCACGTGATAAAGTAGCCTCGCGGGGATTGTTGTTGAATTCCGCCTCGGGTTCTTCTGCCCAACGTCCATTTCAACAGGCGACAAATCCCACGAGATGTCGTCCGGTAACCGACTCCGTCCTTCATTTTTCCATAGAAAAGCGCTAACACCACTTTTCAGATCAGAATTTCCGAATCTACCAGTCCAACGAGGCCTTCGTGGAGAAGGATGGCGACTGGGTATTCCACTCGACCAAAATCATCATCGAGCAAGGCGACCGGTATTTTTCTGCGAGCGTTCCCGAGCGACAGCGTCAACTTCTTGCTACCATCGATCTCGACAGGCTCTGCAAGACTGTCATCCCCACAGAAGATATCTGGCCGTTGCATGAACCTGGTATTTCCATCATTGCGGAACCACCGACTGCCGAGCACTTCTGCAAGAAGCCGAGCCTTATTCAATACGGAGATACTGAGGCATCCCTCCATCCTGGAAGGGAGCTTTTGAAAGAAGCCAAGGTCTGCGAGGTCTTGAAACAGCGACCACACCCCAATGTTGCGGCCTATTTTGGGTCCATTGTCGAAGGCGGCAGGATCAAAGGTCTTGTTTTCCAAAAGTATGCGATGACCCTGTCGCAAAGGCTCCGGATCCCGAAGCCTTTCGATGGCATGCGCTGCCTACGAGCGATTGAAGAAGGGCTGCGCCACCTGCATTCCTTGGGTTTGGTCCACAATGACTTGAACCCCAGCAACATCATGGTCGACAACGATGATAATGTCGTAATTATTGACTTCGACTCCTGCGAGCACCAAGGTGCGGAGTTGGGCCCCAAGACAGACACTCCTGGCTGGGAAATCATGTCCAGGCTTGCTGTTCCGGATAATGATCTTTCCAATCTATCGAAACTACGGGACCTCGTGGTTGACCGTTCTCTCTCTGTCGCGTGTAGTTGAGATAGCTTCTTTATTCATACCCAGGTCCATCGTCCTCGGTGCCATTCTTGGAGGCAGTGCTCTCGTCACAAGCCTCATCACCTCACCCTACTGAGGTGGGACATATTCGCTGGAGTATTTGCATGTCGTCTGCCCGCGATCCGAGCTCTTGTATCGGTATGAGGTTCCATCAGACCGATACCCCGTTCTGAAGTCACAGGCATCGACAAGGACTTGGATGGGGCCGGAAGACATGATCTGCATACTGTCAGCATCTCGTCTTTCCACTCTTCACCCATTGCAGAAGAAATAAGGTGCCATACATCGATTGCAAGAGTGGTAAGATGAGTTTGATTTGTAGAAGGCTCGTACGGCAGTTGCGAGAGACGTGGGTGCTGGTCAGAACGAAAGACTCGACGGGAACCAGCCGTCAGATATACTTGAGGTCAGTTGATTCAACAGCACAATCAACTGGCCAATCATGCAGACGAAGAGATGAGGGGAAACCACGGCGACCAACATGCGGCCGCCACCCTTTCTGGCACAATCGTCCATGCGTAACATTCCCAAAAGAGCGTCGGTGAAGAAGTTGCTCACCCCGGTGCTCGGTCAAACTTTCATCCTGAGTTTACCGCTTACATACACAAGGCGATTCATGCCCGCAGGCTCATGACGGAGATTTCCCATCGGACATCGTGTTAGCGCAGGCGGTCGGAGTCACCCCGGAACCTATCCTGTCCACACAGCCGCGCCAACGAGGCGGTGCGGGAATGAGATGCCCTCTTCTGAGGCGTTAAGGGTTGGTTCCCACACTGTGGCAGGTAGCTGATGGATTTCGCCCCCTAGGGCGCATAAAATAGCCTTTGCAGCGTGGTCACTCTGCCCGCCGGCCGCCTTTTAAAAGAGGATGTAACTCTAAGCTATCCCGCATCCCATTGCTGCCGCGGCCATGTTGATCGCCTCTTGGTCAAGGACTATGATGAAGAAGGCGAGGCTGTGGCGGCCTGTCAACAAAGCCACCACTAGTAGCATCGGTAAGGGTGCGTCCTTCTACTCAAATACTCGTTTCTGAACACGAGACATCCATCTCGAGGCACTGTGTGGTATGCCCCCGAACGATGACTCAGACTCACCTGGCCACGTATCGCTGCGCTGCCGATTTTGATACTTCAAGAGCCTTCCTTCGTCTCATAGGCTACTATCTCGGTCTAGCTCAACTCGTGATTTGTAGTATGCGGAATGAGCATTGTTTCGTCCGTGATTCTGATAGGGGGATGAAGATGGTCCATCGGGCAATTTTGATTGGGCAAAGGATCTTAAATGATCGCATTGTTACATCATTGTCGACACGAGGTCTTTTCCATGATCAAACAAGGCCAGCAACGAGGCAGCAGTGGCCTGCCCACTACCTCAAAGCCGCCCATGCATGGAGGTTGACCCGGGTCTACATTTCTCAAAGTAAAGAGGCAAGCTCTAGCTAGCTGCCGTCTGGAGATAGGTCTCTATCTCGTAGGGAGATATTCTCGAGACTTGTCAATTTCGATGATGTCACGCGAGCGCAGTGACAAGAAGCGCTCCGCCACAAAACCGCACGGCCAGTTTTCTCAGCAGTCATTTTTGTCTCACAACCTCGTCTTGTCTGTACACGCAGATAACGTCGCCTATGCGTTCTAGTCCAGTACCGGACAAGCATGAATGAGTCCCTTTCGAGAGATACTCCCGGCGGGCCCAGGACTTCGACAAGAGTCAACAAGCAATACCTCAGAATCCACCCCGCAGTCCTCTTCCCCATCACCGAGGAAACACCCAAATACGAAAATAGCGTGTACTCCTTGCCGGCGAAGGAAGTCGAAGTGTGACGGTCGTCGCCCAGTCTGCACGTCTTGCAGGCCAGGCATCCACAAGTGTGAGTACGACGGAGAGCCCGATCTCACACCTGCAGCGGCCCTGAGGAAGAAACACGACGAGCTACACCACCGCATTCAGCTTTTCGAGGAGATTTTCAGATTGTTGTCTGAAAAGTCGAACTCCGAGTCGATCGAAATCCTCCACAGAATGCGTCAGACAGATTCAGACCTGGAGGAATTGGTGACGCTCATCAACCACGGAAGTCTTTTGGTGCAACTCTCCACGGCGCATGGCGGCTTGCAGCAAGGTGACGAAGTCTCGTCGGCGCCAACAGCTCTTCAACCCCTCGCTTCCGACGGAATTACCACTATTATGGCGTATATGTTAGTCTTGGAACTCCGATGAAGATGTCTGTCGGTGTACCCAGTCTCTAGGTTAACATGCAGCACAGCAACACTTATATGGCGCAACTCAAGCCCTTATCTAAGGTTCTTTTCTTGCAGGAGTTGAAAGCCCACATTGACGAGATGATCGCTACTCAATCCTATAATATTGGTGCCTTGGCCAGCCAACCTGAGGCTTCAATAGGTCCACGACACCCTCATGACTAGTCGTCTGAGGTTCGACCCTGTCTAGACCGTGAACCGTCCCCTGCGCCCGCCAGCCAAGCACGATTTATTGGTGCGCAGCATACGCCAGACGAGGAAAATCGACCATGGGATTCGAGGACGACGGGTGATTCAGGACAGGGTCCATATCGCGCGGGGAGGGAGAGAAACAGGCCAGGACACAGAATGAGTATGTTCAGGGAATGAAACCACCGGGTTTCCTCTCAACCCTCTACGTGAGGCGTTGCTTGTTGTGACCCATGCCGGGAGGCGTCCTGGCCTGATCTGTGGCAGTAATCATACGTGGGCTAGCCCGTCGCTGCCAATTCCCGCCGCCTTCAGCTGCTCGGCCAGCGCCTCGTTCTCGGCCCTGAACTCCCGCAGCTGCTGCTCCAGGGCCCTGCTCCCGGCCGATGAGCTCGGCAGGCGTGTTCCCGGCCTCGCCCTCGAACAGGCTGTTGGCAATGTCCACGGCGTCGGCGTGCTCAGCCTTGAATTAGAGCATCGACCTGCAGGCTCCTCGCTGGCATTTGGAGGTCTCTGGGAAGGGTTGGGTCGTCGGCATCTGGAGAACTCCACTCTCTGACTTCACCAATGCTGAAGACGACGACGCGGCGAAACTCGTCCTTCTTCCAGACTTCCTCTTTCTCCCATCTCTTGAAAAAAATCTTGTTAGCCCGTTTCCGCTCACGGGTGATACAGCTTTATTCCAGAACGCAGTTCTCGAAAAGGCCGCCGGATTAGGTCCACTGACAGAAACCGGCCATCCCGAGCGAGCGACCGTATGCCTACAGGCCCTCCCTCGCGAAGGCGCAAGCATGGACGCCTCTTCCCCGGTGGCTCCTTTGCCAGCGCTGCTCCCGTTCTGACACCCCCGGAACGGCTCGGTCTCAACTACCATCGGCTGGCCGTCATGATCCACCAGCCTACGGATCTCTTGTCGTGCGCACGCATCTCCTTTGGCATCTTGCTGCTCTCATAGCCGCCAACCCGAGACCGTCTCGTAGTCTTCGCGCGGCCCAGATGAGGACGCCAGCAGCAACGCTACGCTATGTCTCGCCCGACCGGAGGATGAGCTATCGCCAATTAAGCTGGCCATGTCGGCACGTGTAGATGTGGCGCGGGACAACAATCTCTGTCATGCAGACTGCGCGACGGACCAAGGCTAATTCGATCTCCGCAGCAGTGATTAGGGCTCTCAGGAGCGCATCAGCATGAAGATGGTGGGCTTGAAGTCGTGACGGCTCCGTCACCACAAACATCAAGCTGGGTCGGGTCTTCGTGTCGCACATCCACAACAGCAGCCGTAGCCTCCGTCCCTACTGTTCCCAATATCCGGCCTAGAGTCGAGTATCGTCTTTGTGAACAATATGAAGAATCTGTTCACGAAGGTGCAAGAAAAGAGGAAGCTTTCAGTCTCCGCTAGTTCGATCCAGCATCGAACAAGGCCTAAAATCCGAAGATATCCCTAGGCTCTGAGGCACCAGATTCCATAAAAACATGCTCGGCAGCCGAATTGAAGCTGAAAATGGCCAACTGAAGGGCAGTCAAGCCACACCTATCCTCCGCATCGATGTCGGCTCCGCTACCGCACAGGAGCTGGAGACAAGTCACGTCAGCAGCTTGAGTTGCCCACATGAGCGGCGTGCGGCCCATGTCATCTCTTGAGTCTACATCAATGCCGTCCGTCTCGAGTAGCAACTGACTACTGCCTCGTGGCTCTTCTGGGCAGCCTAAGATAGAGGCGTCCCATTCTTCGATGATATGAGCAATGGTGTCCATCCGTTGTTGCTGGCCACCGTGATGTCGGCCCCATTCTCCACCAGGAACTTCACCACGTTGAGATGGCCCTTGTCGGCAGCGGCTTTGACTGGTGTCCATCCGTCATTGTAGCCACCGTAACGTCGGGTCCCTTTTCCACCAGGAACGTAACCACGTCGAAGTGGCCATTGTCAGCAGCGGCGTTGACTGTACCACACTCCCAGTGACAACTAGTTCATCGAGGTAATGGCATCGGGGTTGTCAATTGACGTCTCTAAGTGCTACCAGCTGTCGCATGACCTTTGCGATGATGCTCCGTATGCCACTCAGGTGTGAGTGTGTCATTCACAGGTACAGCCTGTATTGCCGAACTGACAAAAACCCATAAGAATCCAGGCGGTCATTGACTCATAAACATTCTCTCCAAAGTCACAAGCTGGGACTTCAATTCCCTACGTTTGCCTAGGAGCTCCTTATTATGGCTCTCGAGATGCCTGATGTACGCTGTCGCCCTACATATGATCTCCATCTGCATTTGGCATCAGCACCGTTCTCCGCACGATATTGCAGGCCGACTAACCTGTTGCACCATTTCCACAGATGCTGAACCTTGAACGTCCTTTGCTGCGACATCGAGTACCTCCTTCAGCGCTAATAACCCAACATCGGGGATGCTGTCACTCAAATCGTCCAACGCAGTCCTGCCCTTCTCAACTGTGCAGATTGGGTTCACCTTGCCTGACTTTCTGCGGCAGCCATGGAAGTCTTCCAGAAGTGCAGCAGACGCATTTTGTGTTTGCTTTGCGGCTTGTTCTCTCGGTGATTGCGTGGGAGTTTTGACATGGGGCTTTCGGCTCCCGCGATTAACGCCCCTGGGACTCAACGACAAGGTGACTGGCAAGAGCTCGTTGGCTGGATTCTCTTCGATAGATTTATTCATTGCTGCTTGGAAGTGAAAAGGAATGACTGGCATGGCCGTTGTGAAATGGACGGGCTTGTATTTTGCATTCTCAGCCCTGCAAAGACTTGTTCTCCATCCTTGAACAGACGCACGCATCGTACGAGTGAAGCACCTCCTCATTCTACTGTTTGTTTCCAATGATGTAAACCTGCAAGGCGGCTGCCCTGTGGGTAAAAGTGGCCTGATCTGGTGCTTTCCTAACATCTTACTCGACGCCATTCTTTGAACCTACAGGAGGCTAAGGTCAAACCGGTAGGTACGACTGGATTAGCCGTTAGGGCGGTTTCACTGCCAACATAAAATGCGTGCCTATGTCACAGAGGCTCAGCCGCAGTGGTCCCTGGACGGTGACGATTAGGCTGAATGCACCTCTGTGGCGCCCCCTTAAAGCAAGCCAACGAGCTGATCACGAGGGCTGCGGGGAAAGGCAGCCAGCCACCCTTATTGCACGGGCATAATTTGTCAGTCGATCAATAAATTTGCCGGGATGGTTCCTCAGAGAGCCACTCGGGCACAAGGTTGCATCGTTGCATGCAGTCATGCACACATGCACCCTGGGGCTGACTGCTGGTAACAAGCTCGGCAGCTTACCGGAAGTTGCCGGCGCCGTTGCAGCGGCTCAAAGGGATGCCGCTCTGGTTCTTGATGCAGACAGTAATTGCGCCCGAAATACACCTGACGCCGTCGTAGGACCTCTCCTCGTACCAGTCGGCCATCCAGGTGCCGGTCTGGCCGGTGGAGCCGATGCATCCGCGGAAGGTTCTGCCGTAGCGGCGGTTCTTCCAGCACCTGGTGACGACGACGCCGGTCTCGCCGGGGAAGATGGTGCCGCGGACGGTGATGGTGGCCTGGGTGGTCCAGGTGCGCGAGTAGCTGACGCCGAAGGAGGCGCTGAGGCGTTCCTTGATGGCAGTACTCTATGGAATTAATGGGCTAGCTCTATGAAACCTGACAACAATGCAATTTGACGACTGGCCAGTCCACTGGCGGAGTGCCAATGGAAGACTTGGAAACCATCAATCCGTTCACTCTGGCGCCTTGGACGGATCGCATTGAAACGATCACACTCAAGATGACGAGCCAGAAGGGTGGCCAGAAGCCAGTAGAGAGGGAGCTGTGCGGATTGCTGTCAGCAGCTCTGCGAGAACCGACTTTGTTGGCGTGGGCGGTGCTGTCGAGATCCTCTCGATGGGACGGGAAGGTTCGAGACTTGAGACGTTCTCGTTTATTCTCGGCACGAGGGCCGGACAGACCCCGTTCTTTGGGGAACTGGCCGCCACAGCGTATGCGCTGAGGTTCTAACCGAGAGCCAGCAACCGGAAGGTCATCATCGCGACGAGCAACACAACGGCGGTGCTGACTCTCCGGAACCCACGCCAACAATCGGGCCAGGAGTACGTACGATGCATCTACGAGGCCACCGAACGACTGCAGGAGTATGGGAACACAGTGTCTGCCATCTGGGGCTGCACTACCCTAATACATCGGCCCCTGCGTTTACAAGTCCCTCGCTAGCTTAAGAGTCATCCTTTTTGCCTCGACCGTCTCCTTTATTATAGTGCCGGCTGCTTTGGTGGCGTTGGTGTTTTGGAGAGAGTCGTGTGCCAGCCGTTCAAGAGCGAACCATGCCCACAGCGTTCTCCGCTACACCTAAAGACGTCGTTCCCTTCGCGGTCGGCAGTCTCGTACAAGAGTCCGAGAGCCTGACACAGGCGGTCTGCTGTCCCTAATTGAACCACGCGCGTTGCTCGTTCCCGACTTCGTACAGACTGAGGATGAGGTTGCAGTGGATGTTATCCAAGGTCGGCTCATCATGCGTCGCCATCATCTCTTTGTGGGCGGCGGACGTACTGGCTTCAAACTTGCCGCCGTAGCCGTGGTAGCAAGGCTCGACGTAGCGCGCCACGAGACTCAGCATGCAGAGCAGACCGCGACACGGAGCCATTGTGGACTTCTTCAAGGAAGGCGTGTTTCCGAAAGAACCAAAAAGGGAACTCGCCGTACAAGTCGAAGAATACGTCGACTGCAGTGATAATAATGTTCCTCGAAGGTAATCTAGTAGACAAGACCAGATCAGCGGCGGAATACTTGGCGAGAGCAGTGGGACGCACTCTTCTCTTTCATCTTGCGGGTTACCAAGAGCCGTTGGTGGGCTGGAAGTGATGCCGTCCTACGTGCATACCTCGATCTCTTCACGCAGGCATGGCAGGATGGCTACCCCCCCGAGCATTTGAACTTGCGCTGTCTGTCTTCATGTCGATGAACAGGATTCATGGGCGGACTCACCGGCATCGTTTGCATACAAGGGATGCTCGGCCGGCAGGTCTTCCTTCCCTTGAAGCCACATGTCGACGAGACATGAAGACTCCCGGAGCGAACACGGCCTTTTTTGACACGGCATTGGCTGGCGGTTGACCGTCTGGGCGAACTGCAGTCACAGTTGGGAGATTATGGGTGAGTGTGATGGTCGGTTCGGTCGGTCGAGACTCGAGAAGACGTGAAGTGGGGGCGGGGTAATTATGGTGGCCCGTGCACCCTGCCACCCTGGAATGCTTGGATGAGTCAGCACTCCCAAACACCTGCCCCCTCGGGCAGTGAAGCCATCGAAAATCTGCTGGACTAGCAACATCTACATCGTCCAGTCTTTACCACGAGCCCTTGGCATCGAGCCGCACAGCGGATCCTCTTATGACAGCCCCCTCCACATGCCCCACATTCTGGGTCGCAGCGCCACAATTTCCGAATCAGAACTCCCGCATCTTCTACAGAATGGAGCGTGATCAGGAAGAATTCGACCAGGCGAGACAGGAAAACTTCCGCGAAGCATCTTGAGCTCGGTGAACAGTATGGCGCCGACGACTGACGGACGGCCTCCCGAGTACCACATGACGCAATTGAAGGCCTATGCCATGACAAACGATCGTGACACATTCGTTCAAGGCGCCACCGCGTTCCGGAACGCAAGGGATCTGGCGAAGCACCATCGCGACAGCTTAATCCTAGCTGCGAACAGCGGAGCATCCCGGGATGCAGTCATAGTTGCTCAAGTTAACCTTGCAGTCACATCACAGCTCGATAACGACGAAGCTAGTTCAGACGAATTCGTCAATTGCGCGGACTACTCTCCACCACGCACTCCCGACGAGCCTGCTCCTGGGATCACAGACGTCCACGACTGCAGCCAAGCCTCTGCGCTATCCGATCTCGGGGATACAGCAACCAGCTTTGCATCTAGCTTCACATCTGACTTCACCGCTGACCGCTCAAAGCGACGGAGGCAGCCACAAGTCCTGATTCGAAATTCACAACCCAAAAGCCCCCCGTCAAAAAGTCGCCATCCCCGGGGGACAAGTATGCTAAGCCAGATGTCACCCGTCCTTAGTCTTTCGCAGATGGGCGAAGCCGAAAGTGTGTGGGTCAAGGCCTACTGCAAGGCCGGGGGCAGTACCGGAATCGAGAGCCAGGCCTCACTACACGCCTACGACGACGGCTCCGTCGAATATTGGAAGCAGAGCTACAATTACACCCAGGAAGGGTGAGCCCAATCTGCCCCAGACTATAAGACTCCACATGACGTCGACAGAAGGACATGCGGGTATTGTTGGCGGCTGTTGTCCAGCGTGGGCTCCATATGGCCGCATCGGTCTCGCTGCTAATGCTGTCGAGTAGGCTACTGCTGCTCATGTAAGTGCGAAGCCAGGGATCCTTCAGAAGCTCATTGGTCAAGAGACGATCATCGGTGTCCCGTGCCACCACCATCTCCATCACAAAGCGCATGTACATTAACGGCATGTCATTAACAAACTAAATTCGCGAATGCCGTCGACCGTATCTACCTCGGCTTCTTGCACCGGGCCATGTTTCTGTCGCGGTGTTTCTTGCTTTGCCGAACACCAGCCTGTTCCTCTGATCGCAAGGCGACCTGGTGGACGGTGAGAACGTAGTTTCGAAAGTAATCTACTGACGTCAACTTCACATCAGTACACTTGGGGTACTCGCAACGGATAGTATTTCCGCGGCGCTGGGCCAGCTTATATGCCTCGAGATACTAGTCATCGAAGTGGTCGTTGCGGATAGTAGGGCGACAGAAGCTGAAAGTTCGTTCCTCTCGTGAAAGCCGATCATCTCCGATACACACGGGACACTAGGCCGGATCCATCAGGAGGGGGAAGGGGTCAAGCATAGGCTCGACCTCTAGCAACTCTTTTTTCACGGAAAGCTCGGGCTGCCTACGTATCCGGAGCCAAACACAGCGACGGGTCTCTCGCTTACCGCATAAAGAAACTCTCAAGTCGATAGACTAGATACGTCGGCATACAATCTCCTCGTCCAACAGGCCATCTGGCTGATTAATAAAGAGCGCAGCAAGCCCTGCGCGTTCCGGGATATCAAGCTCCATCTTAGGTTCTTCGTAATCCTCGTCCATCTCGCCACGGGCTTACCGCTCGATATCGCGGGTTAGCTAGGTGTAAAAGTAGTACTCACGGTACTCCCTTACGATCAAGTACTCACAGCGGCCTTTTCTAAGTCTAATCTGCTCGGTAAGCACGCGGATTTCTTCTTCGTCCTGAAGATTCTTAATACAATACCGTCCCTGCTTTAGCTTTGCTCGTCGCTGTTCCAGGGCAGCAGTCTCGGGGTCGGGCGGCAGGTTATCCCACACCTCATCGGGCACCATATCGCGTTTAGCCCGAGGGTCACGGGTAAGGCTAACGTACGCGAACAGTTTATACAGTTCGCTCTCTATCTATTCCTCGAGGAAGGTGTTCTAAAGGTCGAACTCAACCATTTAATTAAGATAGGCATCTTAAAAGGTGAGGAACTTAGGGTCATAGCGCATCATCTGGTCTCGAACAGCGTCTAGAGCGTTCCCTATCGATTCATATCAGCTCTGGGGACGGCAGACATCAAGCTTCGGTCGGCTCATCGGGAACTATCGCACCATTCGCAGCATTCAAGGCTCCTCTACGGCACACCTTAGGCGTCCAGCGAACCTCAAACCCGGCATCCTCACTCTGCTGGCCCATATCGTCTCTTAGTTTGGAGTAGAGCATGGCTTCATCCACGGAAAGTTCTCCGTTACGGCCGAATCAGCGGAAAACAGGGATCTTAAGCATGGATACTTTCCATCGCAGAGGTGTAGAGTTCTTATATACAGGAACTATCGTCTCTAGCACATCCGAGGCTTTCTTCAAGCTTGATGCGTCAAACGCGTCGTCATGAAGCGCGAGGGCGATAATATCGCTGATAACACAGAAAACCAGTTTCTTCGTCGGCGTGAAATAGAAGACAGTCTGGAAGAGTCAGTGTTCACACGCTGCCATCAGCCTGCCTCTCGGTGGTAGAAACTCACGGCTTCGGCTTATTATCTACGCCCTTATTGTGGATGAACCGGATAGCCATGGCGGGTATTACCTGTCCTGTCCCCGGGTGGCGGACAATCATCAAGCTGATGTCCTCGTAACAGAGAGCCTTGGGCCGGCCGCGGCCCTTGGTTTCCGCCAAAAGAAGCCCATCTAGCCTCCGGGATTTCTCATCAGGCAGGGGGTCGTCGTCCACGTCGTCGTCTTCTTCTTCCTCGGCTCGACAGACATCGTCGGGCAAGGTAATAACCTTGGAGCCAAACAGCTTCTGGGTTGAGCCGTCATAGGGCTTACGCCTCTCGTTGTCAACAAGCTCAGCGGGCCTTGCCCCGGTATAGCTCATAATCTTATAGCAAGCGGCAAGTTGGATGCGGTGCCGTTCGCTGGGAAATATGGTCGTGTCGTATGCCATGTTGAACACCATGATGACCTGCAAGTCGGCCATGCTGATGACTGGCTTGGGGTCACTGTTGGGCGCGCGATAACCGAATCGGGGGATCAAGACCTGACGATGGTACTGGCCGGGAGTTTCTGTCAGTGCTTCCTGGGAAGAACGCGAAGTGCAGAGAGCAACGCTGTTCCAACCTAGGTCGGGTTGAGATGACCATACCTTGTAGACTTCCTTCGCATCGTTGCGGTCCATGAATCGGCCAGTGACCGTGGTGTATAGTTGCTGAAATTAGCGGATATACACGTGTAAGGTGCCCCAAGACCTGATATTATAGTTACCGCAGACAAAGAGGAAAAAGTCCATCGTTGTCTCTCGTTACAGGGTCTTCAGGGTCGACTCCCAATCGCCGACCTTTTTTTCTTCGCAGTAGCTTAACGCCACGTCAGAGAAACAGCCTGCCAGCGAGCGCCAACGACGTACCGCTTCCATTTCCGGAATATACCAGCGACGTTAATCTGGGTTTCATCGGCATACACAGGCTTAACAAAGATCACTCGACGCAGCCGTTTTCGATTCTACGCGTGCTCCTCCGCGGACAGCGCCGGGGGTCGCTTAGCGACGCGGCCGCAGGACTCTCGCTCAGCCAGTTGGGCGAGGAAGTCGGCATAATCGTCTAGGGCTCGACCATAGCGATCGGTTAGGTGCGCTCGAACGGTGGTCGACTCAGCCATAGACGGAGGATAAACGAAGATGGAGTGATAGGCAGAGGGTGGAAGGGTGGGTGCTTGTTGTTACGGGGACTCTTGAATTCTGCAGCGCAAAACAGAAGGCGGGCGAAGGCCATCGAAGTCGCTGCCGCCATTTATAGCGGCAGCCGGTCATCATTGATGAGCGTGGTTTGAAGGGGGTCACAAAGAGTGCGAAGCGGACGGGCGTCGGCCCAAATTGGCTCACGTCCGTCCAAGGAGTCCGTCCACGAGAGAGGTCCCGAGACGGCCCTGGTTGTGGTTAGATCGGGCGTCAGCCTGAAATCCCGGCTGTTGTGGGGCTGATCTTAGCAACGAAGGCTCCCGTGGATAAGCACGAGCCTGCTCGAGGTACTGTGTACCCGGACCGCGGCGTCGAGCGCTGTTGCCACAGGGGCTGCTGATACCTGTGTAAATAGCGGCACAACCCGCCCGATCGGGCGGTCGCGGCAGCGACTTCTCTAGTTAATACAAAGGCGCGGACGGGGTTTGACAATCCAGATCAGGTAGTTGGGGCGACGGGCATGCTGTAGATGGGACGAGATGGGCTAGGCCACCTTGCAAGTCCGTGCGGTGCCGGCAAGGAGCGCGCGCGAGTTGTTGGCGTGTTTGGACGGTATTTGTGTGTCGTCGCAGGTTCCTAGTGTTGTGAAGGACAATCTGGGGTCAACTTCGTTGCTGCCTGCCGGCTATGCTGCTCTGGGGAGAAAGGTTTGCCGGACATGGGCGGGATGCGACACGTGAGAGCCTCATGTGGATTGCGGTTCATCTCGAGACTAAGAAAGGGACTGGACTGGAGTTAGGGAACAATTAAACACCCCGGGCGTCTACCTACACGGACAACTCCATTAGCAGACATCTAAATATAGTCTTCCATAGGGCTAGCAGCAGATACGGCCTGGGACCTTGCCCCCCCTACATCTCAGTCCAGTCGGCCAAGAAGATTGCCTCTGAGCCATGATGGCTCCCAAAATCCGAGAGGGACTCGAAACTCTGTATACCAATCGACGCAGAGTGGCCCCGATCGATCGGTACAGTCAGGGTGCAGCTTGGTGTCCGAACCATGGGGCCAGCCGGCAAGAGGGCGCCAGCGATGGCCTTGAGCTCCCGCAATACTTTCGTGGCGCGGGGCCACACCTCTGCGTAGTGCTTGAGGGTTCCGATGCAGACGCGAATGCGGGACCGGGCCACGGCCGCTTCAGAAGATGCCAGCGCCGACTTGTAGGCCACGAGGTGAGCGATGGTGCAGCAGGCCACCATACAGATGGTGAAGGGCGACAGCTGCATGGACCCAAGAGGAAGGGCGATCAGGGACCGGTTCTGGTTTCGGACAGCCTGGAGGAGTTTCTCGAGATGCATCCGACGATCCAATGTGCCTTCTGCTTTCGATGAGAGCGGGGGAGGTGGCGCGCCACAGCTGGACATGTCTTCGGCGGGATCATGTTCCAGGGTGGAGAGTGGGCGGTGGATGTAGGCCAAAGATCTGAGGACAGAGGACACGGGTAAGCTACTAGAAGCGTGTTTCACGTTCATTGAGGATGAGTGAAACCCACGTGAACATCATCATGTGAGCTTGAAACATGAGCTGGTCGACCAGACACGGACCTGGCTTGTTCCCCAGGCCCCGCTTGCCAGGGGGCAGCATGACATACCACGCTGCTATCGTGGCCTCGATGTTTTCCACTGCATTCTGTGCCTTGTGCGCATCGTCGAATCGAAACGAGTCTCCCAGCACCGAGACAAAGACTTCAGTCGCGTTGATGAAGTAGGCAAATGACGAGAAACTCTTCTCTTCGAGGGCGAACTCTTGGTCGACGTAATCTTGGATCGAGGCTCTCGCTGGCGGGATGACCTTGGTGAGACGGTTAGAAGATGGCAAGTTAGGTACTCCGAACGGATCCGATGAGATGAAGGTACCATGGAGAAGTATTCCTCGTCTTCGCAGGGAAGAGCCACGTCGTAGTCGGCGCTGTTCAGCGTGGTGATGTAATCCCTCCTGATGACGGCGTAGTTCAGGTGTGTGACGTACAGCATCCACCATGTGCGTCTCCAGCTTTCCGCCAGGACAGGATCGTACGGCTCCGTCGTCTCGGAAAGAACCTTGGTGTGCATGCCGATGCTGTTCGCCTGCTGGATCGCTCGGGCCAATAGTTCCTCCGCTGCGTCCTGTTCAGAGCACATGCTCCTGGCCAGCGACAGGAGCAGACTTGCCTGGACGGAGTATCCATCCCAGCTGGCAGGACTCGTCATCTCTGGCTGCTCTGGCAGTATCATGGCCGTGCCGGCATAAAAGGAGCCAATGTATCGCATGGTCTCGATGAGATGCAGAACACTGGGCGACGCGGCCCCTGCAGCACGTCCCAGAGCTGCCCTGGGGAGCACAAAGGGGTGGCTGCAGTGAAAGTGCTCATAGTACAAGTCCAGGAATGAGTCGGCCGCGATTGGACCGTACGTCGCGTTCGAAGCCGGAGGGTGAGGGTTGGGGGTGTTGCTGGTGCTTGATCCGAGGAAGTCCTGTTCGCCGATGAGATGTTGGCTTGAGGGTGTGGGTGGCGATATGATCAAGGGGCTGTATGATGCTGGCTTCGGAGTTCGCCGGGCTGAAGAAGCCCTGTACCTCCCTGCCCGGCGCGACTCGGGGTAGGAGCAGGGTCTAGACAGCCCTCGGCATCGTGAGCAGCAAGGCTGGACGGCGTCGCATTTGAGATGCTGGTTCCTGCAGGCGAGACACGCTAGCGAGGTGCGTGTTGTTGACCGGCGGTCCATGGTAGGGGTATCACTGCGATCCGGTCCGCCGAGCTGTCCCGAGATCATGTATGGCGGTTCTCGTCTTGGGTCGGATGAACCAGGGAGTCAGACTGATGAGGTCAGAAAGGCGGTCGTTTCGTTCGGCCGAGTTGAAGTCCCGCTCGACGGTTAGCGTGGACTCCCGAATAGCCTAAGGGCGGGGCCGAATGACCCCTGAGACCCGACTCGGAGTCCGGATAGCCTGGTGAGAGCCGCCCCGAATTGACCACTGCACGGAGGCCGTTCGGAGTCGGCAAGAATGGGTCGAGATTTCCATATAAGACTGATGCGATGCCCTCTCCTCAATTCCTTGTAGTCCCAAGTATTCTGTGCTGTCATTCCACTAGTAGTTCCCTTTTGCAAGATGGCGCACCTCTTTTACAATACAGCCTTTGGCAGGACAATGCGGTTCCTGTCCGGGGGACGAGTCCTCGCATTCCCTAACGTCAACAACACCTCCCTGGAAGAAGCCGCACCGCAAGCATCCAATCCCAGTGACCTGAGCGGAAGAAGAGTTGTTGTGGCCTGGTAAGATCTACCGCCTAGCCATGTCAGGTCCCGGCTGACCGTTGTGCTCACCATTCAGGGAATCGAACACCGACCCCGAAAACCCCAATAACTGGTCGACCTCGAGAAAGTCTATCGTCACGTTTTTGATTTGGTAGTTTCATACTCCGGGAATGGCGCCTTCCGTAGCCCTCTGCTGACCGGGCCCCTCAGCATGTACACCTTCACCATCTACTGCGGATCGTCCATCTACGTGCCAAGTGTTGGGTAAGCTGCACTCCTTCCCCTCGAAATTACGAGAAGATGATGACCCGTTCTGACCCTCCCAAGGCAAATCATTGAGAGTTTCGGTGTCTCAGAGACAGTGGCGTCACTTGGCCTTGCCCTCTACGTGCTCGGCTGTGCGTTCTCTCCATGCTCCTACCTCACGTTCGTCAGCTCACACGTGATCTACTAGATGGCCTCGGCCCGCTCTTGTTCTCGCCACTAAGTGAGGTGCCATACATCGGTCGAAATCCCATATACATCACCACGTTCATGATCTTCATCCTTCTTACGGTCGCCGCCGCCCTATGCCCCGACCTTCCCGGCTTTCTCGTCCTCAGATTTCTTCAGGGGTTCTTCGGAAGTCCATGCCTCGCAACAGGGGCTGCAACATTGACCGACATGGTAAGCAACAGTATCGATCCTTGACCTACTGAGTCTGACATGTGCAAGTTCTCTGTCATCTACATACCCTACAGCCTGGCAGCATGGTCCGCAGCCATGTACTGCGGGCCGGCACTGGGACCTTTGTTCTCTGGCTTCACCGTCACCGCCAAGGGGTGAGATTTCACACCATTCCCACACTGGCTCTCTCTGACACCCCATGCTGACCGTAGATAGATGGCGATGGTCCATGTGGGAGCTCTTGTTCATCTCCGGCTTCATGTTCTTGCCTCTGTGTTTCTTCCTTCCCGAAACTTCCACCCCGACTCTCCTCTACCAAAAGGCCCAGCGTCTGAGGGCAAAGGGACACCTTGACGGCATCGCCATAGACGTAGACGCACCCACTGACCGTGTCACGCGTACCGAGGCTGTGAAGCTTGCGCTGGTCAAGCCTTTCGAGATCACGGTAAAAGATCCAGCTATTGCATTTGTCAACCTCTATGTAAGTGACCATGCCACTCACTCAAAAATGTTACAGGACCCCTGAACTGACCACATGTGGACAGACCTCATTCACCTACGGCATCTATTATTCCTTTTTTGAGGTCTTCCCCCTCGTCTATACCAAAATCTACAGCATGAACCTCGGCGAGACAAGCGCCGTCTTCGTCTGCGTCCTCGTAGCATGCATCCTCGGAGCCGCCTGGTACTGCTCCTGGTATCGCTTCTTCGCCGAGCCGCGCTTCCAAAAGCTCGGCACCTTCGACTCCCAGGAGAGGTTCCTGCGTCCCGGCCTCGCAGGTGTCTTTGGCGTCACGGCTGGCATGTTTCTCTTTGGCTGGGCAGCCCGCATCTCCGTCCACTGGGTCGTGCCCACGATCGGGATCGTCATGTACTGCGGATGCGGCTTTGTTGTCGGCCTGGGCATGTTTATCTACCTGCCGCTCAGCTATCCGCAGTACGCAGCCAGCCTGTTTGCTGCCAATGACGCGTTTAGGAGCACGTTTGCGGCGGCCGCCATCTTGTTCGGACGCCCCCTTTACCTGTCACTCGGTGTCGCCGAGGGGTGCAGCCTGCTCGGAGGGCTGAGCGTGCTGGGGATAGCCGGCTTCTGGTATCTGTTCATCTACGGTGAGAGACTGCGCCAGAGAAGTAGCTTCACGGTTCAGGGGTGAGGCCCAGGGCCTGATGGCAAGCTGCCTCTTTCGCAGAAGCCGAGAAGTCGTCAGAGTATGCAACGATCAAGTCGATTCTGTCGCATTCATGGATACTCCCCACTCGCTCTTACTCAGAAAACCCGAATCCAGGGCTACACTCGCCCATCTCCTTCATGTACTCCTCCGTCTCGTCTTCAATCTTTCAATCCAGCATAGTCTGTTCTCTCTCGCGGGTCTACCTATTGAGGCGCAGTAGTAGTGTCAGGAGAGGGCTTGTCTAGGTATTGTCCAAAGTAGCTGGTGTCGTGGTCGTGGGATTTGACGTGCGGCATGGCTCAGAAATATTCGGGGAAACATCAGCATAACCTCGCGACCGCTGTCTCTGGACCAATGGTCGCAGTTCGTCCACGCTGATGACATAGCATCGCTGGTTGTAGATGCTTCGCGACCATGAGGGCGGAGGCGAGGGGGAACAAGACCCGTTGCTCCTAGCATTGTCAATTCAGCTGCGGGTGACGAAGACGCGCCATCACATGGCCATGCAAAACGCGACGAGCGGTCTAGCGCTTCCCCTTGTAGAGTTTCTCTGCCTTACGATTACCCCATAGTTTGCTCGTTGTACGTGAGGGGGAAGACTAACAGAATCCCTAGCCGCATGGCAGTAGCACGCTATCTGGCTCTCACCTATCGATGGTGGAATTTCAGATAGCCTCTTAGCAGCGCAAACATGGGGTAAAGCTGGGGCAACGCGACCCCAAGCTCCAAACCTCTGCCCCTCCGTCAACCCGCAAAAGACCTGTCTTAACCGCCCTGGTGGTGTGCTTTGTCGTCATGCTGCTCTTTGGGCGGATGGGAGAGTGCAATTGATCAGGAGGGATGCGGGTTGATTAGTCTCGAGGGAGTGATTAGGGCGTGGGTTCAGCTTTGACGCGTGTCAGAGCATCTTGGGGGCGTGGTGCTGACCTGAGAGACGCGGGCAGGGTTGAGGCTGCGTCAAGGCCTCCTCATCGACTCGATTCGGGGATCTTGGGACCAAGGGAGGAGGGAGTAGTACTTAAAGCACGCGGGCCCCTCCCTCCTCTTCTGTTCCCCTTGGGTCCCCCTCCTCACCGACTTCAACCTCTGTAAATTCATGTATGGACTAGTGTTGCGTCAGGCGCCATGGCTGCTTGGGCTTGAAGAAACCTGGTGGCAGGAGGCCGTGCGTTGGGGGAGACCGGTGGGGGAGTATCGGAGACGGGGATCGGGGAGGTTATTGAACCTCGCATACTAGTGTCGATGCTTCCGACGTCGGGGCTTGTGGAACTTCCAGCATTCTCGGAAGAGGCCAGGCAAACCAGTTCTTCTTCTCCATTTGTTGAGCACAACACTCGATGCCCAGAATCAGTCGAAGCTGCAGAGGGGTTTCCGGTTGTGAAGCGTGACCGACGTAGTCGAGGCCTTTCCACCAAGTGGGAGTTGAGGATTCTGCACGGCTGCAGCGTAGGGTTGAAACCACGAGCAAGGGCTTGATCAAAGACCCGGCGGACGGCTTGCGAGGGAACCCCTGTGTGGCCTTCGATGTCCAGATTTGGGACCCCGAATGCCTTCAGGGCGAGCACTTGAGCCCGAGTAGCGAGGTCGTATCCCATGGCTAGCTGGACGAATTTTGTTGGCTTGCTGGACTCTGCGTACACTGTGCTCTCGACGGTCTTCGATGCACCGATATATCAGCTGGGATTCGGCCTGACTCGGCCAACTAGCGAAGACCAGTCTTCCAAGCGCGCAATGGTTTTCCATCGATCTCTCGCGAGTGCAAGACTTAGGGAAGCGAAGCGGATGTCAGGATGACGACTTGTTCGGCGCCCTTCTGTAGGATGGTTCGAGGCGTCGGGGGGCCTAGAGCGACCAGATCCACGTGGATTGACTGCTTGGGCAGCGCAGTCACTGCATGACGCCTGAGAAAGTCAGCATATACAGATGCTTTGACCCATCCACGAAGCTTGACGACACTGGGTCTCCGAAGGACAATCGCTGACCCAGCTGACGCAACTGCGCCGACCATGCCTTCCAAACCAGGCATGATTGTCATCGGTCATCGACGGCGATGGGCGCGGTCGCTGAGCGCTTTCAGCCCAGGTGCAGATTTTCGCGGGACAGCTCGCGACTCGGTTGCGTGTCGGTACAGTATCTGCGCGTAGAATACCTACACTGGTTGGCAAGACGCTGGATTGGCGGCATCGACAGTTCGCAGGGCGGGGCGGGGTAAGTTGGTGGCTGTGGATCCCATTGTGACGAAGCACGGCTGCCTACAGGCCCGTAGGCCCGCCTCCTGGTCTTTGCAGCGACAACCATGATGACGTCACCGCCCGCTTACCCTCCGGCCTAATTTTAGACCCGTCTCATGGATACATGTATGGGCCACCCCCCGCCAGCCGCGACCTTTCGCTTTCCCTGATCTTTCAACCCATGAACACAACCGTCCCACCGATCACGACGCCGGTGCACACTGCAACACATTGCCAGTGTGTCAACGCGTCTCTCCATTCATCCACATCGTTTCTCCGTGGTTCTGTCGCATTTGGATGTTTCGTTCTTTCTCCTCCCACGATCAGGTGTCTTTGTTCTTGTCTGAATGGGCCGATCGTTTTTGGCCAGACGGCCCGCCAGCAAAGAAAGCAGCGGACACGTGTTCTCAACACGCATCGGCAGTCAGCTGTATTCGCCAAGTGACTTACGGCCTTGCGGCCCCCAGGAAAGAACAGCCTCAGCCACATATCATCAATATGCATCGGCATAGTTAGCGGTGCCGGCCCGATCGAGTTCTGAGCCGAATGGGCCCAGCAGCAGGGCACCACGTGATCACATATTCCCAATATGTCTCGGCACAGTCCGCCTGTAGTGATTTGTCGGCGACAAGAATGCAGCTCGTCTGATTGAAATGCTTCTGGTCTCTATGAAAAGACCATGCCAAGAGATTTCAGTCGCGGCTGCGCATGGCGGAGCACAGGCAGAGGCACCATACATACATAGATCAAGAATTGAACGGCTTCGGGCGTAGCTTAGGGCGTGCATTTGTCATTTGTAACCTCTCCAAGTCTATCGCTGGACGGAGAACCCCCACTTGCGACTTTTGGGTCAAGTGACTGGGCGACTACGTACTTAGAATTTGTTCCCTTGTTTGAGCAACTGAAGGGGCCGTCTACCCTCGATTCGTCCAAGATTTACAACATCCTCATCGTGGGCGGATCCGGCGCCTTGCCATGTGTCGAGGAGGCGTGTCGAGAGCACGGGGAACGTGGTCGCGTCAAGCGGTCCGCTGGCCCTGGGGCAATCGCTCGTGGTGCACTAGCAACATCTACATCGTCCAGTCTTTACTACGAGCCCTTGGCATCGAGCCGCACAGCGGATCCTCTTATGGGAAGCTCTGGGGCACTCCAACGAATGTACGCCGGCCGCGTGAGGATCCAGTCGCACGTGCCGGATAATCTCTTGCTGCGCGAGTCCTCGTACCTCTCATTGGGGGAACGCTGGCCCTGGACCCAGGCGTGGATCTCCCGTCGCGTCTCGGCTTGCAGCACTCGTTAGCTGGGTCACGCGTCTCGGACGCCCTGATCTCACCTTCCTCCTGCGCTAGGGCCTGGCGAAATTCGGCCAGCAGCGATCCAAGTTCGGACTGCGTCCCTGGTGTTTGTGCCTTGCCAAGCGCGTCGGTACCTCGTAAGGCTTCGTGGCTCGAAATGTCCGGTGTCGGGTGCGTACTGCCTGTCCGCTCAGGAGGTACCACATTGTGCAGTTGCTGGACAAGGTCGCCCAACAGTTTGACCTGTACTGTGCGATCTCCCTTGCCCCCCAGCGCCCAGGTAAGCTTGCGTGTCTTGGACTCGGCGGCACCCTGACGGGTGCGGGGATGGTTCGCGGTGGCTCCAAGAGTGGTGTTCTTCAGGAGGCCGGTGATTCCCCTCCCAGTTTGCTTTGAGCCTCCGTCCGACCCGAGCACACTGTGGATGATCCTGAGAAGATCAGCGACGGATGACCTTGTCTTGTCGTCGTCAAGACGCTGATAATAGTCCGCCGAAAGCTGGCCGTTAGCGAGACCAACGTTGCGGCCCCAGTACTCGAGGCGCAGCCGGTGGTTATCGCACTGGACGTTCAGCGCATCCGCATCAGTGGTGAAAGACTTGTATGCTTTGACCTTGTCGATGGCCTCCAAGCACGCGCTGAAGAGGCCTAAGAGGCCTGCGATGCCGATGCCCAGTCCCGCCGCTTCCATGGTGCATGTGTTGAGGTGTGCAAATAGCAGAGATCCTCTGGCGCTGGGAGGCATTTTATGTCCGCTCTGCCACCAGGTGCAGGCAGCCTTGCGATACGCCCTGCTGTTGCTCTGGAAGATGGACCGACACTTGTCGCCAATACCAGCGAGCTCCGCTAAGTTGGCATCCTAACAGCCAACAAATCGGAAGCGTGACTATGGCAGACTGTAGTGCTATAACCGCTGTGCTTTATTTTTGGTCAACCTCATTCCAGGCCGTCTCCCAGCGCGGAGCAAGCTGTTCCATTCGACATCGTAATGGGAATGAGCGAGTGGTCATGCAGATGGACATGTGCTGTCGACACAGCCCCGAGACCCCGCCCAGTGACTAAGCAACCACCTTGGTTTCTTTTCTGGACGCGACCGGCGCGGGGTTGGCCCAGCTTCAAAGGGTGGCAGGAAAGGAGCCTACTTTTTCCGAGGCACTTCACGATGAGTCCCTATATTTCGAGATCATGCCTAACACAGAGGCAACCCCGGTCCTCTTCATACCCGTTGTAGAGTCATCGAGCTGTTCTTCCTGCAACTCTCCATGATGACATCCCAGCAGTCTCTCGACAGCCCCGACTCCTACCTGATCGCCTAGATCGCAGTCCTGCCTATTCAACAGGCCGCCGCTGCGGCCATGCTCGGGACCATGCGCGAATGGTGCCGTTCAAACCCGGTGTCGTGCAAGGCGACTTCGCCAAAGGATTGTCCAGCGACTCGGCGCTGTCGAGTACATGATGCCGAAGCGTAGGAGCCTGGTGTGCCCGTCCTTTGGCTCTTCGAAAGATGTGAAGCTGAGGAGCCGAGGTCCGGCGTCGAAGCTCGTGAACGTCTCGGGCTGAAATGATTCCAGAAGCTCAAATGAGCTGGCAGGCTCGGTGTTCCGCTCCAGCAGGTCTCGAAACCAAGGCCATACCGAGCCAGTCCGTCAGGGCCACTTTTCTATGCGTCCGTTTCTTCAGAGCCTCCTGGTACTGCGTCTTGAAGCGAAGTCTCGACATGGACTTGCCGAGGGTTGCTCTCCACATGTGAAGCCATCGATAGTTTGAGGACATCAGTGAGCATCTGGTTGATGCTCATGGTAACGGCTTCAGTGGCGGTCACCTGGCGCTCTACGCTCTCCAATGAACCCTGAATCTGACTCATGGACGACCTGGGCAAGAGAATATGCAGTCAGTCTTTGCTTGCCGATACCAGAGACTGTCAAATGGGGCCTGACATGACTGAGGCGCTCATGAGCACTCCCAACACGTCCCGGATATCTTTGCGTCCGCCGGGCTCGCGGCGTGCATTTGGGCGATGGAACACGTCCTGTGGACAAAAGGCAGCCAGAAAACGGCGTCCCAGGCGAAGAATAAGCCCACAAGCTCGGAGACGAGGCCATCACCTGCAATAGTAGTCCACGGTCTTGCAGGAACACTAATAGCGAAGGGCTACTCCGCGGCGCGCTCGTCGACGTGCCGGGCTTGGGATCGTCGAGGCCAGCGGAAGCACCCAGGGCGGTGCTCTGGAGGAGCAGGTCGCCGCTACGGACAAAGTCGACGACGGCGCGCACGTCGCCGGCGGGACTAGAGCGGATACGGCGGAAGATCTCGAGGGCGTCTGCGTTTAGGCGTGTCTGGAGCAGGGCGAAGAGGTCGCGCAGGTCCTCGACCTCGGTCTTGAGCTCTACCTGGCGGCGCTTGAGGGTTAGCATGCGCGTACTATCGACGTCGGCGTCGTATTAGCACTTAAGCCTCTGCCCCGTGCAGCGCTGGCACGCGGGCCTGCCGCTGTTGCACTGGACGGGAGAGTGTTAGAATTTGACTTCATAGTTGGTAGGTATGTAGAGGGAGGCCCTCTCTCCGAGGTAGTGGGTTCGAGGATTTAGGTGATGCTCGGAGGGGGTCTCGACGACCACCCACCCGAAAAACGCCCCCTGGTACCACCCGACATTTCCGACATGCTCAACACGCCCAACCACGGCGACTGAATAAGGGGCGGTGCATCTACAGACTAGGCAGAAGACTAATTTAGAATCTTCTCCCGGTTTAAGGGACTCCATGGGACCGGAATGGAAGAACACCCCCTCCATCCACCCGGCACTTGCTAGTAGACTTCAGAGCTCACCGCAGGGGCGCGAGGGAGCAGCAGCTCTAAGAAGAAGAAGAAGAAGAAGTGGACGCGTTCGCTCGGACGTACCTTTACTTTTCGCCTACGGCACCCCAGACAGGCGGCGGCAACTTGGACGCGGCCGATCTTAGTCTTCTTCCGGGCGGGCTGCATAGCTCCGACCGACTCTTCGGCCGGGGCGGGCAGGGCGGTGCGGAGGTGGCCGGAGGAGGAGGACGCCGAGGCGGAGAGGAGGGCCTGCGAGTCATGGCCGTCGGGGAGGTCGGGCGGGTCGGGGTTATAGGAGTACGCGCTGCCACCGGAGGAAGGCCAGAAGGGCTTCCGTGACGATATCGACGGGGGAAGGTGGGCGTCGTTCTGTGGTGGTGGGCTGTCCATAGGCTCGTCGTCCACGGGGCGTACATTCTGCGGAGGGAGCGCGCCGTTGGGGGAGTTATGGTTGAGAGTGAGGTCGAGTGGGAGATTGTGGTGAAGGCGAAATTGTGGGAATTAAAGGGTGCGCGTCATATAAGCTGCCGAAAAGGTGGATGAGGACGAGGGCAGGTCGGTCCGGGCGTGACGGCGAGGTGAACGGAGACCGGGACTGGGATCGTCTGGGGATCGCTGATGCTGCTGCTGCCGCCTCTGCTGGTGCTGTTGCTGCTGCGGCGCCGTTGTGTCGAGCACCGTGTCAATGAAGGTCGACGTGCGATGCCTTGGCCTGTGGGTCTGTCGCGTGTCGAGAGTGCCCATATCTGTGCCTGGGGTCCTGCGGCTGCTGCTGCCACTGCCAGCTTCAGCTCCGGCGCCGGTGCCATCGCCATCGGACGCCATGTCCATGGGCATGAATGCCTGGCGGGTTGCCGAGAAGAGGGAGGATGAGCCGGGAGGCGGGCCGTCGACGAGGCGGCCGGCGGACGACATGTTCAAGTTGGTCGAGTGGGAGCCCGAGGATGGGCCCATGGCTGAGGACTCGGAAGCCACACGGTGACGCCGCCTATTGTCGTCTTCCATCTGTCCGTCACCGTCCATCCTTTGGGGGGACCCGGCGCTTCCTCTCGCGCTCTCTTTAGCTCCGCTCAGGTCTCGGCTGTCTTTAGTTCTTTTTGCCTCGCTGCCAGGACCGGGCGATGGGGGAAGTGGGAGGGGGAGGGCGGGGAGGTCGAGAGAGACGGGCGGGATGGGCTTGGCTCCCTTGCGTCGAGTGTCTTGCAATGTGCCTAGGCGGCCGGTACCTTGACAAGCGTGCAGATGTGCGATCTGGCGATGCTGACTTGTGAACCCGGATCGAGGCCACTGGACGCTGCCAGTGTCCGGCGGAGGCGGTGGCGCGACCAGGGGTGGTCACAGAGAGTGGTGTAGAGACCTGAGAGACTGGAGGGAGAGAGAGAGAGGGGAGGACGAGGGAGGGAGAGAGGAAAGAGAGGAGGGGGAAAGGGCATTGTGGGCCCATGGCATTGGCGGAGCTAGCGCCGGTGGTGATCCTCGGCCTGAGCCGGACTGGCCTTGCATAGAAGGATTGATTTGGTCAGGTTCAGAGGTTTTTGGGGTTCGGGCCGCCTGAAGCTTGGGTCAGCAACCAGGAACTATCGCTCCCTGCCGCCGTCACGAGACATGGGTCTAGCTGACAGGCGTCATTGGCCCTGGCGGAGCAACTCCGACAAAAAAAAGGCACACGAGCACCTCACACCCAGCCGTCAAGGGCGCCAAAGCAGTTGGGCCGTCCCCTGTCTCGGGCTGTCTGGCAGTGCCCCCTTCATGCCCCGACAAAAGATCGATGCAGCCTGGCCGTCACAAGATAGCAAACGACAAAAATCATCTTTACTCCCGGATTGTGTTATACGAAGCCCCCCCTGGTGCGACGACCACGAACGGTCGCGCCGCGCCGGGTCGATGTGAACTCCTCCGCTGGGCGCCGGCTGCCCGGGAAGCCGGGGGTTGGGGGGGAGGGCTGAAAGCGATACAGTCCGTCGACGTTCGGTAGGCTCTGTGCGGCGGGTTTGACAAGCGAGTGGCCTCCTTTGCCGCGCTAGGCGGTCCCCGGCGAAAATGCCAAGGCGGGCGGGTATAGGGTAGACGCCGGCTGGCCGTTCGCGGCACGGCTGGGCCGCTCCGATACAGCCAGTGAAGAGGGCATTTACGCGAGGGAGGCGGCTTACTGGACGAGAGAGTCTTCGAGTGTCGAGGTGCATGCTGCAAGGTCCCATCTCAGCGAGACAGCAGAGGACCCCTCCTCGGTCTGGCCAACATGAGCCCGGACGGCAGGTTCAACGATGAAGAAGACCAGACGTGACGACCAGATATAACGACCAAGCGTCACAACAGACATCAGAAAGCGAGCGCTCCTCGGAAACGCACCGATCAAGCCGTCGGCGCGGTACTTGAGGAAGCCGGGAACCTCCATTCCGCCACCCGCCCAGCGTTCGAGGGCCGCCAGCCTCCGTCGTCCTGCTGGGACGGGCAAGGCTCCTCTCGGCATCTCGATGAACCCGGGTAGACGGCGGGCGATGGGGCACGGGGTAGTCCATCCAAGACACAAATTTCGCCCTATCAAGGCGGCATCAATAGATGTTCGCTTGCGGTGGTTGCGACACGTGGAATGACCGCGTGAAGGTCAATATGGAGGTATTTAACATCCGATCGGCGCATTACGACATGGATGGGTTCTTCCGGGTGCTCAGTCAGAGTGAGGCGCCGTCGTTGGCCGGGGCTCTATCGTCAGAGGGCGCGCTTGATGCATACTGTTAGTGCCGCCAGCTAGCGGGGTGTTCGCGGCTACGCTCTTGTCCTGCGTGCGCTCCATTTCACTGCCGTCCGCTATCGCGTCAGATCGCCCGGCCTTGAAGCCATGCTTGCTCCGCTGGTGCCGGTGGTCGAGACAGTTGTAGCGATGTCGGTCGCGCCCTGAAGGCGGGGTGGTTGGATGGAACATATCAAAGTTGCCGCCATGATGGACGAGATGGGTGACGGCAGCCAATGACCTCGATGGAGCCGTTGATCTTGGTGGCCTGGACAGCGGAACACAACGCTGCTCTTGGTCGGCCCAATTCCAGGAATGGATTATTCCGCCTCCGCGGCCCAGCCCCAGTGGGTGAGTGTACTCACACACCACCATGGATTAAAGCAGTGGCCTTATAAACGCAAACGATCGAGTTGTCCAACAGAGGCAGTGTTCCTTAATGGCCCAATACCACGAGGTTAGTCGGCATTTTTCTGATTGTATAAGGAGGAGCAAACCCGAATGGGCTTTCGCTTTCCGTCTTTTTCTCGCAGTCTTCTGTCCCCCTCAAATCCACCCCCTCCGCGCTCGACGCTGCCTGGATCACTGTCAGGAGACACGGGACCTTACGCCGGTGGCGTCACGGCGATCAGTACCTGAACGCGAGGTGGCGTGTACATCTAAGTCCTCTGTGATGACAGCCTGCGCAACATCTTCCTAGCCATGACATCCTTGCCATGACACTATGTACACCATCTTTCTCACGATGACACCCCGCCATGGCCTTGCTTTCACACATTAACTCAACCATGACATTCTTGCTATGACAGCGCTGTATACACAACCAGTCATGCTCGCCCCGCCATCACCAACAGACAGGCCACGCATCCTATCTGCGATGGCCACCATAGCCACAATGACCGCCATGATGAGCGCGGAAACTACGCTAGCTTCTATCGACGGCGCGCTGGGAACAGACGGCTCCGCGTGACACACGCAAGCGTCTGAGTGACCAAGGCAAGAGTCGGTGGCTAATACTACGGTTGAGCTTGAGTGGCATAGATGGGACGCCTGCAGGTGAGAAGTAACGCTGTTTGTTCTAGCCAGAAATCAGGATTCGAGCCTATGTTGAAGACAAGAGCATCGGAATATTGCTGCCAGTGGGAACTCATCCAAAGTCAACCCGAGTAACGCAAACGGAAAGCAGACTCCGCACTTCAGTGTTACGTGCTGGAGCGCGGGACCGGCTCTATTCTGACGGCCAGCTATAGGAGGGCAAGGGTGATCATCCTCTATACCGCAGCATAATCGTCTCAGCGCTGTGCGCTCATGTGTTCGCTTGGCGGGCGAGGAGGGCCTCTGATCGCGTCAGTCAAAGTTGCGGGCTCTGCAGCGCGGGGCACATACGCAACGATTTGCGCCAACTTCGTCAGCTGGTCTCTTGTTCTTTCGCTTCCGAGAGTGTGCAGAAACACTCCCGCCAAAGCCTCTTCCGGGACGAACTCTGCCACCAGAGCCTGAAACTGCGCCTTCCCCCGGGCCTCCATCGTCTCCAGATCTCGCACGAGGCGGTGACTAGGCAGTGCGGTGGTGGGAGAGAGAAGGTGTCCTGTATTTACGGGAATACCAAAATGGGATCAACGAAGGCTGAGGGCCCTGCAAGCGCATCACCGCAGCAGTTCACAAAACCAACGAGACCACGAACGTGATCTGGGGAGAAGACTCCTTATCAACAGCATCGACCGGTCAAATGATGTGCAACTGAGTCAAATGAATGGGTAAGGCTGGATTCGCTCTCGTAGATTCGGTATGTGGTACTAGCGCCCAAGCACTTTACTCCACAGGTGACATGATTTCCATGCTTGTCGGGCTGTTCTCTTGCTGCTCCTGGCTCGAGTTAACTTGGAGAAGGGCGTTAGCGGCGGAGATATGTCGCATGATGGTCTCGAGGTCTGCGCCTGCCCTGATTCGGCAGAACATCTCCATGGCCTCTGCCTCCGGCCAAGACTGGAGAGCGTGGAGGACGTCCAGGGCAGCATTGGATCTTTCCAGAGCAGCATTGCACCTGTCCAGAGCAACATTTGACCTGTCCAGAGCGGCATTGGACCTGTCTAGTTGTTGCAGTCTCCATAACAATGCATCCTTGTGAGTCATCTGGTAGGCACAGTCAAGGCTATTTGCCTGACAACGCCGGCACCTAGGTCGTTGCGCGTTACACTGAACAGTTTCAATTTCAGGTCAGCGCAATTGCATTGTGGCCCTTCCGCTACGACAGCTGAGATACCTTGACTTTTCGACGCCGACAGGGGTCACATGCGACCGAGACTTGGTCACGCTTCTTCCTTGGCACTTTGTGAGAAACATGGGTGTTGGAGGCGACCATAGGCAAGTAGGGCGCTGGGCGAACGGTCTAGTAAAAGTGCTGGGACTGGTTGGCGTCGTGGTAGAAGAGGAGCGGCAGGGGGGAGAGTATATGTTGTGCGAGGCGGAATGATCGGGGAGGGTCGGGGCTGGGGTTTGGGAAACAATGTCAGGACGGGCGGCGGGGACGAGCTGGTTCTGCTGGGAGTTGTAATGCTGCTTGAGATACTCGGATGCGTACAGGCGACGTGGGTTTCGATGTGTTGCTGGTGATGATGCAGCTGGTGACGGGAATGAGGTCGGCCGTGGTGCGGCTGGAAGAGTCTCAGATCGTGCGGGTTGCACAAGAGGATGAGGCGCCGCGGGCGGTGGGCGACGGCTGCTGGGGAATTCTGGAGTTGATGCTGGATATGGATTTGATAAAGATAGCCGTGATGGGGGAATGGCTGTTGGGAGGTGATGGGATTGTTGTTGTGGTAGCTGATGGGATTGTTGTGGTAGGTATGGCGGAGCAACAATGTGGGCCCCGGACTGCGGAGGCGAATGACGTCATCCTCCGAACGAGGCCAACCAAGATCAGCGCTGTTTCCCGCTGTCCACACCAAGGTTACGACGCCATCGAGATCATGGCGGCTGTCGCCGATCTCGTCAAAACCCGCTTTGGCAGGGTATGTGCTCCAACTCGGTTTGCCAGTTTGGCCCTGCAGCTCAGAAATGGTCAGTCTTCGATTAAGCCAGGTGATGTGGCAAATGTTCTCGATCCCGAGTTAAAATTCGATGAAACGAGTGCCACTCCACTACCATCGGCCAGATGTACAAGTGAGTCATACATCCCTCCATTGACACAACAGAACAATCGTGCTTGTGGACGTATGGCTTTGTCTCACTGCTCCCTCGCTCACCCGCCCAAAAAATGACGAGCAAGATCGTCAGCTCCGACCCGCAAACACTTCGCCCCACAAGTCTGATCTGCTTCTTCGTTTGTAAAATGCACACAAGTATACCTCTTGTCAGTTTTGGTGTGGTGGACGGGCTGTCAGGCTGGTTCGGAATCATCCCACCATGTCCCTAGCCTGCCTTTCTTCATTTGGCCGAACTACAGTAGTGTGCATCTCCACCAAAACTTCGCCACGACACGGAGGGGCCCCAAGATCAACCCCCTCAAAAACTCGGTTGCGTCGAACATCGCAGGCTCTAACTCCTTCTCTATGACCAGATCGGAAGACACTTACGCGGACCCTACAAACCCCTTCGCCACGAGTGAGAACTCTCCCGTCACCCCCCTGTTACCGCACCCATTTAGGGCAAGCAGTAGCTTGACGGCAAGGAAAGAACCTGCCGGCCGACGTTCGCCCACGCCCTCAGGCCCGATAATGATCACGCCGACGTTCAGATGATACAGGTGCACGGAGCATTGACGTCTTGAGCCGAACATGTTAGGACATGGCGCAATTCCCGACCTGTACGGGATTGATTTACGATTTCGCGGAGCGTCGTGTGGTTCTCGGGGTTCCTGCGGGAGAAGATGAACAGCATCGGGGCGCGGCGCTTCCGGGGGGGTGGGGGGGTCGCGGGCGGCCTTGGTGGAGCCGCCGCGGCGCCATCGGGGCTTGGGGGGTCAGCGAGGTTCTCTGATTCTGCGGCGAAGCTCGGGGGCGAGGCTCGGAGACATCCAAAGGCGAGACACATGCCGAGCGCTGTGGAGAGGGATGCGCTTGGTCCATTGGGCCGCGGCCCTGGGTGGGAAGCGAGGTGAGGATGGCGAGGTGACAAGTTTCAAGATGACCGCTGGGCTCCTTGGAGAGGGTCGGTTCAGCCCGTTGGGGGTCGTCTCTCAGGGCATCAAGATGCGGGACGAGGGGAGCGAGGCGGGAGGGGTGTGCGGACTGGGCGGACTGAACAGCCTGGTGGCACCTATTCGGTGACTGGATGAGTCGGAGAGGGTAGGGAGATGCTGACGATCAGGCGAGCAAGCTGTCTGTCGGTCTGTCTGTCCTTGGACTCGGGTCGGGTGGAAGTTGGTCGAGCACATGTTCCACTGCATGCGCCATGCCGGGCACGTCGTTCTCGTCGCTGAAAACCCCGGTATTGCAGTCCAGGGCGGCGCTGGCCTTGCGTGTCCGGGATCGTGGACGAGCAGGGCCACCACCTGATTCGGCAGGCGTACGACGCGATAACAGCGCTTATCCAGGGATGAAGTCTTGAGGTCGTCAGTGACGCGTTCGACGGGCGTGCCACGGCCTCTCGGTGAGCAGGACAGCGGCAGATGCAGGTGTAAAGACATTGCATTCTCTAAGGGTGCGATGGGACGCTGAATGGGACGCACCTTTCATCAATTCTGCAGCGGAACCTCTTGGGCGGTAGTTGCGAGTGACAAGATTGTGGTCAAATGCCTCCATCGACGTCGTCCGGTCCGCTTACATAATTGAAGAATATTCACTGCCGCCCCACTTCCCCCAGTGCTGCGATGAACGTCACAAACGGAGGCACCAGGCAGACAGGTATCATCTACCTCTTCCGACTCCCTCCATCGCACGACAACACTTCGTCGGCCACAGCAGTACTATGCCAGCACCCGCACCATAGCATCTCGTTGCTTTTTCCTCAGTCGGTACGTCAACCGTTCTGCGGTAAATCTAGATCACGCAGCACAAGCGCCGCCGCGACGACGAGGGCGACGCGCCCGCCGACCTCGTATGCCTCCTTTGGTCCTGCGACGGGCTTCCTTGGCCTGGCCTGCTGACTCTGACCCACCCCAGGAATCGAGATGACGATCCCATATCGAAGCGCCGTATAGGCGCAATCTTTGTCTACCAGTGCTGCAGCCCAAGGGGCGCTCCGGTAGCTCTCACCGCCGGTCATCCGCACCGCCGAACGCAAGAGGCAGCAGCCGACACCGAGCCTTGCCGGCAACACCCTCCTCCGACGCGCCGTTGAACGCTCCAGAACCACCCCCCAGCCCCGACACTTCCACATGTCCCGCGCCTCCATAGCCGCCACCACCACCGCCGCCTTGTCTACAAGCACGCAATTCTGCGGCCCCGGTCCGCTGGGTGTCTCGAAGCGCTCCCGCTACGGCACCGCTGTCTTCGTGAAACCCAACGTGCGCAGGCTCCGCTCCGCCACGACAACAACCCTCTATGCCCCCACAACATTCTTGGGCCTCAAGCGCCCCGGCTCCGGCGCCCGGCGCCCCAAGACCCCCGCAGCACCGACCAAGGCTGAGAAGGAGGTCACCGCCGACGATGAGAACGAGGCGGCATGCAGAGTTGTTGATGCTTTGAAACAGACGACTCATTGCCAGTTGCTTGGGTCCGGCACCTAAAGGTCTCCGCGAAGCCCGATGAGATCATATCAGGCACCTACTTGAACTCGCTGACGAGGCTTTGGGCGCAACTGCCTGCGGCGAACGTCAGTACCTCGGCCCACTGCCGAGTGGCGGCGGCCATGGCTGGTTGCAAGGCTGCCACGGCCTCATTGCCGACCAGGCCCTCTCGTTCAGCATTGTGCTTGCCGATGGGCCTCTGGTGGGCCCTGCGAGGCTCTGGGCACAATTTCGGGGTCATGAGCTCGGCCACGGCCAAAGTGTACGACATTGTCCATGCCGACTGGACGATTGAGACTCTTGTATCCAGAGGGTATGTTGTTCAACAGTTGTATGGGTTCGCAACCAGTATCAGCGAGCCCACCGGCATCAGCGAGCCCACCGGCATCAGCGAGCCCACCGGCATCAGCGAGCCCATCAACCCCAGCAGCCCACCCACCATTGATCTCACCCAATTGTCCGGCGATGAGGACGCAGAGAGCTCGATGCGACCCCGGGCCGAGCCAGCCGCCGACGAAGGACCCGCCGTCGGCAGCAAACAGATGAGGTGTCCCTCTCGGCCGCGTACAGCATTCAGGACGATGCCAACCTCTGGGAGCAAGCCTGCGGCTTCTTCGGACACGAGCTACCTGATGAATCATGACGACATGGTGAACGTCATGGGTATCAGCCACGCGCTGAGGCTGCAGCTGGTCTTCGATGCGTACACGATGATGAGCGACTGGCTGAAGGACGGCGGGAAGACGACTGGTGCCATCGCCGCCCACGAGACGAGATGGGCAAGACAGCGCTCGCTGTCATGTGGATGGAGCACGTTCAAGCCCACCCTCACCTTCACGCCCGGGACGCGGACCAGCAGTGTCCGTTGCCAGGGTCCTTTGGCGTCTAGTGCTTCTGCTCCGCAACATCCCTGACCAAGCGCCTCGTCCCTAGGGTCGTGCCTGTGAGGTGCGACGAGCCAATGCCGCGGACGACATGCCTCAATCGGTAGTCATTGTGCTTTCATCTTGAAGGCAGCAGTGGACACATTTCAAAACGCCCTCGGTGCTCATAGTAAATCCCTCACTATGGGAGATCTCTACATCACACCAGAGGCGTCTCGGGCATGGGATGCCCTTGGACTCCATCCCCCGTCCGTGTTCTCAGCAGAAAACGTTTGGAAACCTCCTAAGCCTACCTGGACAGCTGCGTTCGATGAGACTGCCTATGCGTTCGACAAAAGCCTCACAGTTCACAAGTCCGGCCACTTGGCGGGATCAAAGTCCATGGCTTCCATCTGGGCCTGTATGAAGCAGTTGACCGAACCTGACGCGACGCTCACGTCTTTCATCACCAACATCCCTTGGAAGAGCATCGGCCTCAAGATCCCTCCAGATTTACCCGTCGGTCGAAGCGCCATTATGCCGGATGAGAAGAACATGGTGACATGCGCAAACATTACTCCACAGTACGCTTTTGTCGACCTGCACATTGGTATGCTACCTATACGGCCCTCTCGAGCGCGAACTAAGGTTGGACAGATCATGGCAAGCACGGCCTCACAACTGTCATCGGTATCGACGGAAAGGCTGCCGTGAAGCTCTGGGCGCTTTACCCACCAACGGAGAAGAAATTCGCCGTGTACAAGAGATGCCTTGGAGAAAATGACATGTTTCACAAAGCACAGCCCGAGCTTGAGCTCGGCAGCTTTGTTCTAACGACCGACGATCAGGCTATATACCTCCCTCCCGGCTGCCTGCATTCAACCCTCACCCTGCGGGGTGGGCTGACACCTGGCATCGAGTTCATGAGCTGCGAATGCCTTGATGTCGCCGTGCGGGTCTGGGACATCCCTGTTTCGCATTTCACCATGAAAACTTCCGACCATTGGCCGCTCATGGACGCCATTCGCCTCACGCTATTGAACCCAGAAAGAAGTTCGTTGGGACTCACTGTGTTATGTATTCGCATCGACAAGCTGAAACCGGGGCTTACCTACCGAAACCGTATCCGCAGTCTGCTGGTAGATCTAGACATCGTGTGTGAAAGCTGCGGGCAACATTCCAGAGACCACAGGCCCAAAGCTTGAGTACGTAGCACGATATTCTACGAGATGTGCATTTAATATTTTTGGGCAGTTTTCAGGCGATGTCGCCGGTTGGGCGATCCCCTTGAGGTTGCGGCCTATTTCGTTGAAGACCGAGGCCTCACTGGTTCATTTCGGTGGCGACCTTGGCCACGTCGGCGTCGGGGGTGGCCTTGGGAGGAGCCGTCGTTGGGCGGCGATTTCGGCGGCGGCCGCCTCCTACTCAGCCGTGGTCGGTGCCACAAGGGTCTTGGGGCGTCGGGTACCCGGATGCCAGAGCCGTCACCGAGGACGACACGGACGACGCCGCTCCCCCAGCCGCGCCCGTCCCCGACGACCTATGGGGCGCTGCCGATCCCGTTGCCGAAGGTGCAGACGACGAGGAACCCGAGGAAAAGGACAACGCGCCGATGTCTCGAGCCGCAGCCGTCTCGCTCATGTCCGCCAAAGTCAAAGATGACGGTCCCCGCGAGAAGGACAACAGCCTCGCCTCGCTGACTACACGACGTGTTGAGGACGCCTTCCCGACGAACATGGACAACCCCGTGACAATCTGGCGTCGACTGCTCGTCGAGATTGTCAACCCCGACTTGTCAGTCATCAGCAGCAAGGTCGTTCACCTGAAGCAAGGCTCCATCAATTACGCTAGTTTCACCGTCGACAAGCACCTGCGCAAGCTGCGCGACAATGGCCTCTTGGGAGACAGGCTTCTACTCACATATCTGCACGCGGTAACTTCGTCGTGCCTGCCTGATCCGTTGACGGAGCGAACGGGGACGGAGGAGGCATTGCGACTCTTGAATTCGGCGGCGGTCAGGTCGTATCCCGTCGTCGGTACCGAAAGCAGACAGTTGCTGCACCAGATTGCGAAACTGAGCCCTCGACGCAGCTACTATCCTGCTCACATGAAGTCCATGGAGATGATTGCGTGGAGCGAAGAACTGCCAATTCTCTCGCAGCACGACTCTTTCAGCAAATATGTGGCCTCAATTGAAAGCCATGCTGCCATCAACGGCTTGCTGGGGTATCGGAGCAGTGGCAGTCGGAAACGAGAGACGTCAGACCCAGCTTTGATTGATCTCAGTATCAGCAAGAGACCCTGTTTCTACGCGGTGACGACTCTCAGCCCGTTGCTGACTCCAGGGCCTTGAACGCGGGGCGCAGCGGCATGGCTGTACCCCGATGCCGCCATCCGCCATCGAGCCGCTAATTTTGACGCCGCGAGCTTGATGTAGGTCTGGATGTAGGGGCAGTCGCAATCAGCGTGCTGCAGCACCATGTCCTTGAGAAAGAGGATCTCCCTGAGTAGGCTAGCGGCCTCCCTCCGTAGCGAGCCATTGGCAATCTCTACAGCAGCGGCTTCTGTGACGAGCTTCTGGGTGCTACGTTTTTATTTTGATCCGGTACTTCTGGGCCGCTTCGCGATTTCGTTGTCGGTGACGGTCATGTTTGTCGATGAGGAGCTCGGCACGTTTTTCGCCGGTGGTGTTGTCAAAGCGAGAGGTCATGAGAGAGCTGCCGACAATGGGGTTATCGTAGCCTCGCTATAATTCGATGGTTTCGGAAAGCGAGATTTAGACGGTGTCGAGGGTTTCGCGGACGAGGCAACTGTCTTCTTTGCCTTCTTCGTCGGCCTCCCTCGGGCGCGCGGTCGTGGTGGTGGGAGCGTAGCTGTCGAGCTGTTTAATTGTTTCCAATGGCTCCGTAACAACTTTTTCGTGGTCGATTCTGTGGGGGTACTCTTGCCTTCGGCATTGGAGGTGTCAAGGACGAATCTGCCGATGTCATCAGCATCCATCTGCTGCCAAGAAGAAATAGACGTCGTTGAACGTACGGGCAAATAGTGAATGGGTATATCTGACCAGGACTGAGTCCCATGCCGACGTTATTGGGGAGTATAAATTGGTCTTGGGCTATCGTTCGACGATTCATGAGAGATTGGAATTAGATAATAGCCAAGGCGAGCAACGAGTTTGGCAATGGAGGCACCACGAAGCGGTAGCTTCACGGGGGGTCGGATGCTCGCCATCTAGGTCGACCAATAACAATTCAGATCGGCCGGAATTGACTCCGGTCCTCCTCCGTCCAGAGACCAATCAGTGGTCCCTTCAACGCCAGTGATCAGAATATGACGAGGGAGTGACGTCCACACCTTCTGAACCTCCTATTGGATTCTGCCACCGGTACAATTACCATCCTCGACCTAGTTCTGTCAACCCGTGGCCCATTTCCCCATCACGACCAATGCCTCTGCACCACATTCCAGGACTTATGCCCCATCATGAAGTCGACAACCCCAGAATCGTTCTCCAGTGAATCCCCAAGGTCGCGCAAGTACTCGACAAGGCTGGCGTGCACCTTTTGCAGAAAAAAACGAACCAAGGTGAGCACCTCGGTATAGCGCAGAGCAAATCTGAAATCGACGCTATTCTGACCGGAGGGTCTGCCTTCCTACCGTTCGCAGTGTGACGGCCGTTCACCCTGCGGTAGATGCAAAGCCCGCGACGCGGCAGCCTGCGTATACGAGAAGACGGACCAGCGGACAAAGTCCAGTTTGCGCGAGGAGGCCAAGTCGCTGCGGAGAAGCCTCCACGACTCCGACGCTATCATCGATGCGCTCAGGCATTCCCGGCACTGCGACCTCATCATGACAAACCTCCAGAGCGGCGCGTCAAACCGGCAGATTGCCGAACTACTACAGGTTCTGGACGCGGAGGATCGAGATTTCACTGGCACATTTGCGGGGGGGTTCGAGGGGCCGTTGGACATCTCGTTAAGTTGGGCCGATGCCGCCGACGACAGCTCGGTAGCTACCGTCGGCTACCCAGATGCGAACCCGCCGGTAATGTAGAATCCGTTGTTCGGTTGGCCTCAAGGAACCACAGTCTTTCACCCGACGAATCTGGATGCGGCGGGCATACCATGGCAGGAGACGTGAGCTGGCCCAGGCCGAGATGTTGTTCGCCATCCGGGACGCGGGGCAGCAGAAGAAGAAGGCGACGGCCCTGGCGTGCCTGAACTCAACAACTTTGCCGTCGCTGTGCCGCAGGTCCCGGCCGACGGGAAATAGGCTGGTCACAGTCTACGTGGATGTCCTTGTGGAGGGTGAGTTGTCATATGCTATTCACGGTTGGTTCCCTGCTGACGACCTGGAGAACTTGTCTCGAGATGCGAAATGAGAGACCGAGAGGCACTGCTCATCCCGCCACCCATTTGCTGTCAACCCTACTCGCCCGACAGGATTCTCTACTTGACGATCTGCTGGCACTTTCTTAGTCGTCGCCGTACTTAGTGGCGTAGGCCGTGTCGTCGCCCCTAGTTGTGGACGGCCAGAAAGGCAAAGAACGTGCCGCAGAAGGCAAGGATAATGCCGTAGCCCTTGTAAACGCCCGGGACATCGCGGCTAACGAGTATGGTCGCGCCGCTCGTGATGCCCGAGGCCACGGCGGGCAGGATGGCTTTCAGCGTCAAACAGTGGACCCAGAGCGATGGAGTCGCGCGGGAATGCTCCGTACAGTTGCGCCTGGTTGACGACCTCCCAACAGGAGACAGGCCAGCAAGCCCAATCAGGCCGATGTCCAGGTTCAGGGGCTCCATCCTCGGTAGTATCTAGGAAATCGGGCATCAGCTGAGTATAGTGGCACATCCCGATGTTGTTACTGATCCGGATGCCCGACTGGCGCCACCTACTCGTGCAAAGACAGCGTACGTCCCCATTTGCAACTGCGCTTCGAGATGCCTAGGGACTCCCTTTGACAGCTAGACCACCGACTGTGACCATCATGTTCAGGACAGATGTCCCGAAAGGGGTATCCCGCCGTCCTAGGCCCAGCAATCTTACCACTTCACGTCGGTTCTCTGCTGTCAATCATCGTCAGGGGGATGACGTTTTAGTGACGTTGCAACTAGGGGTCAGGCAGGTTACAAAAAGGGGGGCAAATCTCCCCAGAGTGTGTTCTTCCGGCAGTGTCTTTACGAGAGCGGGGTCAGTGCAAGTGATGTGGCCAGGTCCGTTTGGGCCCTCCCACTGCCGAGAGCAGCAGGTACGCCACCGCAAAGTGGCCCGCCGTGACTGCCCGTGATGCAATGGTTACCGCCGACAGATCCCTCTCCACGCAATACCTTGCTCAGAAAGGCCAACTGAAGGCGGGATGTCGTAGTAGATTACTCGTAGTAACTCGACAGCCCCCCATCTCCTTGAACAGTGTCATCCATCCGACATCGTTATCCATCTACGACAATGCTCTCCTTCACCCGCCGGAAGCTTCTTTCCAAGCCGCCAACGGACGACGCCCATAGCGACAGCGATCGGGGCGTCTTCCCCCCCCAGTCTCGCAAAAGGGAGATAGTCAGGGTCGCGTGTCAGACGTGCCGCGGGCGCAAGGTAAAGTGCGATAGCCGACGCCCGAAATGTTCGCCGTGCATCAAGCGTAACCAGACCTGTGAATACGACACCGAGGCCGATATCGACCGGTACACAAGCCTGAAGAGAAAGCATTTACGCCTCACGAAGGACCACGATAAGAATCTCGAGCTCTTCGATATAATTAAGTCCCGCCCGACGAGAGACACTCTGTCCATCCTCAACCGCATCATAAGTACCTAAGACCTGGCCGGTATACTCTCCTTTATTAAGCAGGGCGACCTGCTTATACCTGACGTAGCCGGATAGCCTGCGTCCCTGGACAGTTTGCTAACCGTATTATTGCTAGCCGCCCTGTACCCGCTGGCCTACCCGGCTCTGGGACTACTTAGCGAGCTTGATACCGGGCTCGGCTAGAAGCGCTTAACCTTAGTATAGGTAACGCCTGGCCTAGGTACTCCCCTGAAATAAGACGATATTAACGCTGCCAGGTAGGCAGGCTATAAGCCCGGGGAATTCGGGCGGAAGACTAATATTTAGAGAAAACCCTGACGAATATTAGGGACCTGTCGAAGGGCTACCGTCCCGTTAATAGCCGGCTGTCTAGGGTTGTAGTGATACACTAGACGAGTGTAACCGATAAGAATATCGTCGTCGCTAACTTAATCTTACTGTATATATCGTGGGAGTATACCTCGTGCTGTATCTTTAACGAGAACTACTTTATCGAGTAGCTTTTAGCCGGAGAGGGTACGTACTACTCCCCGCTACTTATTAACGCTATCCTTACCGTAGCGACGGTACGAGTAATATGCTATTCTAGTAGGGTATCTAGGAAGTCGAAGGAGATAAGCGTAGACTAACTATATTAGTAGTTTAACTATAAGGCTATTACGCCCTAGCGATCGTCTAATCTGTCGATCTAGTTCCGCCGAGAGACGGAGCGCCTGTGGCAGGCCGAGGAGGGCGGCGGCGGCCTTTTGATTATCCCGACCTCGATCCTGCTCGATATCTGGAGTAAGGCCAACGATAAGGAGCCTAGGGGCTACTATTACCTTTCGCGCGGTATCTAAGTCGCCCGGGACCTAGGGCTCTTCGACCAGACCTCGGGGATCGGCTATGGCAACACCATGTCGCGCTAGACGCGGAAGGGACGGACCGTGATCGCCTGGGGTCTCTTCAACTGGCAAGCGTAAACTGCTCATATCATATCATGAGTAGCGGATCCCCTCACTAAGCGTGGCAAGCCTCACCTCCCTCATCGGCAACACGGACGATCGCTTCTCGCAGCTACCCGCGGTGGGTGTCCCAGACGACGCCGCCAGCGTCGGCGAGGACGTGGCCGTGTGGGACTCGTTCCCTTTGGTCCGGCCGCCGCAGGTACTGAAGAGGCACACAGGACTACGAACGCTGTCGGAGCTATGCGTCGTGCTGCACCAGCACATCGATCTGCGGTCCAAAGTGAATAAGGCGGACGAAAACGACAAGGCGGACTTTGTGGAAGACGCCAAGGGCATCTTCGGCAACCTGCTCGACTGGGCGGACAGCATCCCCTCAACTATGACCAGATCGCCCGAGTGTCTCCCGCTGGTCATCGACATGCAGTGAGTAGAGTGAAAGCCCGTCTTTCGAGTCGTTATTCGCTGCGTGCTGATCACGCCCGTTGTACCGCAGTATGTACTTCCACACGGCCGTCGTGGAGCTCTTCGACCCATTCCGCCGCTACGACACGGCATCGGGCGCCTTCGCACGGAACATAGCCGACGCGTCCCTGGCGCAGCTCCGTCGCCTGCTCTACATCCAGCGGTACCGGTACGGCGGCCCGCCCCAGGCGAGCACGACGATGCACTCGACCCGCGTGCTCGCCATCGACCTGCTCGAGCGCATCTCGCGGGCGGCGGGGCAGGCGGATGAGGAGTGCGAGTTTTACATAATCCTCTGCGTCGACGCCCTCATGCAGGTGTCGTCCTGCTACCCGTTTACCAAGGGCATCCTGCGCGATCTCGTCAGCAGAGCGGACGCGGCCGGTGTTCGCCTGCCTGAGGAAGCATTAGCTGCATTTCGTGGCATCGGCGAGGCATGCTTCCACAGGCCGGTGACGATGATCGAGGAGGGCCGCGCGCACCTCTCCATAGACGTGGTGATGGCCGAGACGGACCCGAGCGAGGCTGTCATGACGTGGCTGGGGCGGGTAGCGACGAAGCTGAACATTAGGTAGCGCCCGGAGCGGGTATGGGATTTGCCTGGAATGGGTCGAAAATGCGTGAGGCACTTTGCAGGCGGTATTGTACGTCCGTTCGAGTTATGGATTCATGAGAGAACTGGGACTTACTAGGAGCGGTGGTAGTATCGGAAGCAGCCCTTAGAGTGGAAGCAGAAGATGAACTTCGCCGACCATCGGTCTCGCTTTTCCTTTAAAGGTCTTATCTCTCAGATGTGATCTGGTTTGTGTCCGTCCCACACGCTCACACGTCCTTGTCGGCTCTAGAGCCAGTCACGAATGGTAACTGGTCACTTGGTAGATCCAAGACGCCTCTCTCTCTCTGCCTTCACGCATTCGCACACCTCCCCTTCCGTCAGCGCCGCCTCCATCCACACATCGTGTTTCGTCTCCCTCAAAGGCTTCACAGCCCTTGCCGTCGGATCCTTCACCACCGCCACCGCCACCGCCACCATTTCCACACGCCAGTAACTGAGCCTTTCGGCGTCGAACGGCGACTAGCGCACTTGTTTAGAAGGCCTAGGTACTGAAGGGGGTTGGCTGTCATCGGATAGTCAAGCTTCTCAATCAAGAGCAGACCCCAGTCAAAGGCTTGAAATTTGAGCTGCCGCTCCGAAGTGATGGGATTGAGGAGCCTGAACCCAATCTGACTCCTAGATACCATTGCAAGTCCGACCAACGTTTCGTGCATGGCACCAGCGGAATGGGAGAAACCAGGTGATTCACATGGTGACTCGGCATCAGCTTCTGACAAGTGCGGCGCCCCGAATGTTGCATTCGGGTTGGAGGTGGAATCAAGCGCACATGAGAAGACATGTGACTTGAGGAGTAATGACAACCTTCACCGAGGCAGTGTCCCTCGTCCTGCACGCAGGTCACGAGAGGTGCCACCAGATAATCCTCACTTAACTACCAAAGCCACACCCGCACACTGCATCGCAGCACAACCCGCTTGAAGGGCCGAACGCTCACTCCTGCCGATCCTTCAGCTTGGTACAGTAACGGACCTGTAAGGCTCCAGATGTACGTCCTGGATATATTGCTGCGAACTGCCCATGTATCTCCTTCCATGAGATTCCTTGCTCCTTCAACTTGATCAACATCGCATCTTCGTCGGCGGTGGATGGACCTCGCCCCTTGGCAGATAGAGGCGTTCGGCCCTTCGGGGGTGCCTCCACGTAATTTCCCCTCTCGGTACACAGATCCCACGAGAATTGGAGCTGGAACGTTGCCACGCCGCCTTCTACGACACGCTTCAGAGTCGCCCCTTCCAAGCCATTCCTGGAACGTAGTGATTGGGCCGTCTTCAACTGATCCGGGCTCGGATGGATAACGTGAGAGTGGCGGGCTGATGATGCCACGATTTCGGACTTGTCGGCTGCTGGTCATGTTGGCCGACGACTGTGCAACCCTCCGGCGGGGATATCTTCGGGGGCCTACTGCCTCGGAGGATTTTGAACTGCGACGTCGCTTCGATCCTGGAGCGTGCTCTCTTTCGCGGTCGGGTGATCTGGGCGTATAGCTCTCTTCGCCTCCACTTGCGTCCGAGGAAGAGTCGCTGGCTTCGTTGTAGGTAGTAGGGGCTTGATGGATAGCGGAGCGTAAACGAGCGCTGCACCGCTGAGGGCTGTTTCCGCTGTGGTCAAAATGTCGTCCCCGCTTTGGGGGAGGTGGCGCGGGCGAGTTGTTCCCCGGCTGCCCAGGGGGCGTCACAGGTCGATTGCCCACTAGGCCATCAACTCGACTGTCGTGCCGGGACCGTCCGGGAGCCGCAACAGGCGAAGAAAGTGCCTGAGGCTTGTGTCGCGAAGAGAGGGTGCCACCGAGTGAGATCGGTCCCACGCCTGGCAATGCGGATAGTGGTGCAGTCGAGCCTGGAAGGCTTACCGAGCTGTGAGAGATACGACTGGGGCTCCTCGGGTTCTTCAGAGGTGATCCTAAGAGTGGACTCAGATTCGGGAACAGCTCGTTCGTCTAGGGAGGTGCTAGACTGATCCGCAAACCAAGGGTTCGACTCCGCAGTTTCAACGGCAACTTGGACGCGCGAGGTGGCACATGGTCCGGGCTGGGTGCTGAGCGCTAAGTGTCGCTCGACCCTCGCATTTGTTTCAACGAGGGTACTCTGCCCCAAATCTGTGGAAGCTGTCCGAGGGGCTTGCAGTGACGACGGCCCAACAGGAGCAACACAGTGACCGAGTGGGCCGCGGACAAACTGGCATGTGTCTGTGATGCCAGTAGCAGTCGATGAATCTGATCGACCGCAGTCCAAAGATTCGCAAATCGGGCGTCCAGTCACATCGCCACAGATGTTGTCGCCTAGGGGGGCCGAGGTGGTAGCTGGAATGGGACGTGGAATGGGGTGTGAGCTTGGGCGGACGCTGGGTACTTCGATGGGAGACGTTGGAGGACCGGCAAACACCGACGCACTGCGTGTACCAGCGTCCTCGCTAGGGCCGCCGTGCCTAGGGGTTGAGGGGCCCCTTACTACAGCACAGTAGTCTTCATCATCGAAAATCTCGATGGACCCGAGAGAGTCCTGCTGGATGCCCAAGTCGATGCAGGTGGCGTGTTGCGAGGAGTACCCGACTGCGCCCTCGGACGGAAGATTCGCCCGACGTGCCTTCGGTTGGGGATGGTTGTAAAAGAGAATTTAGTCAAGATTGACAGCCATGGCGAAAAGAGGTGGAGGAGTGCCTTGAATGAAGCCTTTCGATTCCGTTCTGTTCTCTCCGCGAGCATTCCTTTAATACCTGTCGCGGGGCCGAGCCGACTAGATCCATTCGAGCCAACTGGCCAAGCCCACCCGGGTTCTCGTCCCGTCTCGCATCGCCTCGCCTCGCGCGTGGCCGATTAGTCTCGGACACTTCTTTCGATAGTCGCACATGGGCTGACGCCCAATGTTGCGTCTCCTTGTCTCCCCTCCACCCAATGCTGAAGATCGGACTCCAGACACGCCGTGCATTCGCCGGGGAAGGAATAGGAGGGCGCAAGCTGAAAGCCCACGTCGTCATGGCGTCGTATTCACGCCGCAATAGCTCAACGGCGAAACACCGCCAAGGCTTGGGCCAGATTGAAGCGTGTTGGTGCTGACGCGAGCAAGGTAGCAGCTGACGTCGCGCGGACCATCCGGGAAAGGAGTCATCCTTCCCCGGTGCCTTCACTGCCATCCGATGGCAAGGCAGAAACGCAAGATGGTGGAAATCTTCAGCGGGGCTAGGAGCCGGCGACCCATTCAGAAATAAGGCCTCCGCTTAGACCTTGGAATCTTCGTCTTGGTGCCGGACTTAATCAGCCCATCAGGCACCCGCGAAACCAATGGCTTCATGCATGCTGCGAGTTGTATCCTGTTTCGGGAAGGTCGTATTGGTTGACGCCCGCGCACGCCGGAGTGTTGGCCAAGAGGGTTGTGGGAGGCGTCCCTGATCGAGGATGGCGGTCTTCTCAACGAGGGGAGGAGGGGGTGTCGGTCGCATGCCATGAGAGTCGACCTGTTCTATTTGACGGGATCAGCAGGGCACTTTGTGCAACAAAGCCGAACAGCAGCTTTGTTCTCACCAAAATGGGGGCCGCATCGCTGTGGCCCGAGCTGCCTCGCATGGGCGAGGAGTGCTGCCACTGTTCTTGCTGGTCGCTTCCGGCGCGGGACGGTCGCAGAGGCTACTGAGCAAGGGACATCAAGCGGGCGACGCCGAGAAAGGGAGGTGGTGAGGGGGGATGAGACGAGCAGGAAAATCGCGCATATTGCTGGGGAGGCGGCGGCGAAGCAGGGGGGGGAGGAGAAGGTAGGCGAAGCAGGAGGTTCGAATGGCACGAAGTTGTAGTACGAGCGAGGTCGCGGACACGGGGGGCCGGCGCACTTTAAGCAAGTCGTCGCGGGACCACACACGTGACGCGGATGCAGACAGGGCGGGGCGGCGCGAGGCCGGTTTGGGCTGACCAATGACAAAGCCTTTGGTCAGACAGGTGCTTCCGGATCTCGATTGGTCGCCATGAGGGAAACACCAGTGTTGCTCGAAGACTACAGAACTGTACAATACTCAAGTCTCGGAGGTCCTAAGAGTGGTAGTGCCCCGGAACGGTTGTCCCTGGACTGATGGGGCCCCAGGATCAATCTCCCAGGGCTGCTTGGGTCTTTGGGCGAAAGTCACAGGATGCCCACTATTCCTGGCACACCCCACGTACCAGGACAGTCCACGGCCTCACCAGACGGTAACCATCGGCATCAAAGTCCTTTCCATCAGGGCCAAGTGTGCGATGTATTACTTCGCAACAGGTCCACGGGAGGGTGCGTCGATGTAGCGATAGGTCCGTAAGGTGGCAATCCAGATCGCGTGCCTCCTCATTCGGATATCAAGGGCCAGGGAGCAGGGATGCAGCCATGGCATTACATGCGGACAAGGTTTCAGTTTCGGTGGACATTGGTGGCCATCGGTGTTGATTCATAGGTACCGGACATGGCGCTGGACAGCAAAGGGGCAGGAGGTTAAGAAAGCCAAATCGCGAGGACAGCGGGGATTCTCAAACGCCAGATAGCTCGAGGGGTTCTCGGTTCCGGAGCACGTCTAGCGTTCTGCCTGCTAGGACACGGGTGCTGATCGCTGCTTCGCTACGAAGCCAAAAGATCGCGAAAAGGCATTGTGCGGCTTCAAGGTCGTCAACGAAGTCACGAAAGGGCTCAGGCAACAGATCAAGCGCCGGGTTATCCTATGAAATAGGCAGAGCAGTCATAACAAATCGACGCTAAATCCATCCTTGTTTCCAAAAAGAAAGCAAAAAGACAGAGACAAAACGCCAGTCAGGGTATATGTCAAGCGGTCTTGTTAAACCCGCCCGCCAACCAGTCATTAACATCAAGTTTCGTCAGTTCCCGCCTATCTAATTAAAAACTCCTCGTCCGCGTCCGCAGCAAAGGCCGCGGCCTGTTGCTGCTTCTGGTGCTCGTGTGTCGTCCTGGAGCCCGGCGAGCGCGCCAGGGTAGCCAGGCGGCCGCCGTCTTCGAGGGCCAGCCTCGACGCAGCATTTTTAATATAGGCCTGAATGTAGGCGCAGTCGCATTCACCGTGCTGGAGCACCATGCTCTTGAGCAGAAGAGTCTCCTCGCGGAGGCCTTTGGACTCCTGCCGCAGGGACTCGTTGATGGCCTCGGCGGCGGCGACGTCGGCAACGAGCTTTTGGGTGCTGTGCTGCTTGCGGGTGCGGCACTTTTGCGCGGCCTCGCGGTTGCGTTCGCGGCGGCGGTTGAGCTTCGCGCCGGGGAGTCGGGTTTCGGAGGCGTCTTCAGGGAGAGAGAGGTTGAAGGAGGGCTCGTCGTCGTTGTCTTCGGGGCGGCTGTTGTCGGTGGGGAGCTCTTGGGACGAGGCCTGGGATGTCGAGGAGGAGGGGAGGGAGGTATTGGCTTTTTTCTCGGGCCTCGGGGCCCGATTGTTCTTTCGTGGTCTCCCGCGACCGCGCTTCGTGGGAGGAGGCGGCGTACTAGGAGATGTCGATGCCGCTGTTGCTGGGATATGCTTGGCAGGGATATCCGTCTGGTCTGGGAAGATGGGCGTCGTGTCTGTGGTCGATTGCGCGAGAGACATGAAGCCCGCGGTGCCGAAACTGTTTTTCCAGAAGTTGCTGGTGGTGTTCTGGTGCTGCTGCTCAGGGAGGTAGCGAATTCCCCAGCACTCGTTGTCCGGGTACGCGCCTTGCATATAGGATGAAAGGCTGGTGTCGGAGCCGCGTCCGAGCCCGAAGGTTGAAGGGTAGTGGTAGTCTCCTTGTGCCATGGCGGGGGAATGAGAGTCAAACCGGAGCTGTGTGAGATGGGGGACCTTAGCTGATGGTGCAGATGAGGGAAAAGTGACGTGTGATGTCGAACGAGTTGGCAGCAAAGAGCCGGAGTTTGATTGGAATTGAAATATCGACCTTTAACCAGCCAACCTCGCATCCAGCTCCGTCCAGGTTGACGAATCGCAGCGAGCACCGTCGTCGCCGGAAGATTTCCCCGGGCCAATGATAACAGGCCATTTGGTCTGAGCATGGCGCTCTCGACGACGATCAGTGGTTCTGGGGGGCGGAGAAAGTGATCCAGCATGTCTATCGGTCCATGCCCCTCACCACACTTTTCCCCTCTGCCAATAGCGCTGACATCAAGCTACTGCCCCGCATTCTGACGTTTTCGTGCCGAGCGGGAGGTCCTCTGGTGGCCAATCAGGACAGCTCAGGAAACGGCTCCGAGGCACGCCAGGGCCAGCGACGGTGCGGCAGGTCCCCATCGCATGTGGTCCTGTTCTTGACCTCCGCCCGGTTGGGGATGGTGGGCAGCTTTGCGAAGGGGGCAGAAGTTCTGGGCTCGGCCGGTTCGGTTTGGGTCCCCCTCCAGAACTCCCAATGGCTGGGCATAAATCACTTGCAGGTGGGGGTGGGTGTTTGGGGGGGTGGCGAGAAGTTTGAAGCCGAGATACCTGCCCTTCCCACAGGGCCGTACTGTACAGTGAACAACTTCCCGAAAAAAGCCGAAGATGCCAGGGCGGCGTCACAAACAATGATTGAAAAGAAGACTCCAATCCCTTCGATCGAACACCCCAGACGCCTTGGAAGGGGCTGACAGAGTGGCCCACGCTATGGCCCGGGAAACTAGCTGCGTCTAGGTCCAGAGGGAGCAGCCACTGGTCGTCCAAGGCCAGGCAAAGAGGGGTTCCAGAACAGCACAGGCGGGGTTGCATCGCTGTGACCAGGGGCTGGTAGCTCGCCCTGAACGGTGTTACTCCAGGCGGCGGCGCTGGGCATGGCCCGCACCCCTCTGCCGCCGCCCCACGCGTGATGCGCTTCAAGGGTACATCGATCCAGGCGACAGTCCCAAAGTAGGGACCTGTCGCTCCAGGCGACAGTTCTCAAGGAGGGACACGACGAGCCAGGCGATAGATCTCAAGGAGGGACCCGTCGATCCAGCGACAGTTCTCAAGGAGGGACACGACGAGTCAGGCGATAGATCTCAAGGAGGCTCCAGGCGACAGTCCCAAAATAGGGACCTGTCGCTCCAGGCGATAGTTCTCAGGGAGGGACCTGTCGATCCAGGCGACAGTTCTCAAGGAGAGACCTATCGATCCAGGCGATAGATCTCAAAGAGACAGCACGAGACGTAATCAATAAGGACGCTGAGGGCTTCTATGTTACGTTTCATCTGAGCGCTCCTAGTGACTTTCACAGCTATCCTTCCTTCATAGCGAAAGGCCCCTGTAATATGCCGTCAAAGCAGAATCTGCATCGCAGCCTCTAAGTCCTGAATCTCCTTTTTCAGCCTCTCCCTACACTCCCTCGTGCGACGGGACTCCCCCGCTAGAACCCGAAGTTTTTCGGTTTTCAGGCCAAGCACCCATTGCTCCGAGAATAAGCAAAGGGGACTCTCCGGGCCGGAAAGAAGCTTGTAATCAACAACCTGGCTGAAGACATTCTCAACGAACCGCTTGTAGGCCACCTTGTAGTAGGCCTCGAGGGTTCCGTGGATGGTCCCCTTGGCGTGTTCTGCGTTGCTCTTGTTCTTGACGGCCTCCACAACGTCCCTTAGATTGATGACGAGATTGTCGAAGCTCCTACCAGGGTGCTCATGGCGGGCTTTGGGCCGCAGAGTTTCCTGCATCCTCGCCCCGTGGCTCCTCTGCTGGTTGTGGTTGAAATAATGATTCAGCGTGTACGCCTCTCAACGTCGACCAGGAAGCTTGCTTGGTCCATGCCACCCTCGTACTTGATGCAGAGGTCGCTGATGATGGCGGATGTGATATCCTGGAGGACATGCGTATCTCGACAAACGACCTCCAGCGCCACCATGATGAATCGATGGACGAGAAGGATGATCTTGCTGAGGTATTGCTTTGAGATCATCTCCCACTTCGCTGACTGCTCCCGGAAAACACTAGGAAGAATGCCATGACTGAGAGAGCCCAAGTCAAGTCCACGGGAGCGCTGGTAGACAGTCTCGATCCACTTCATAATGCCCGTCTTGGGACGCTCGGTGACCCAGTCTGTGAGGATGATGCTGCCCAAGTCAGGGAATGCCTCGGGATCGGGAATGTCAAACACTTCAAACTCTTGAATGCCATTCTCGTCATTGTGACATGTCTCCTCCGAAGGAAAGACTGGGCTGGCAGGAGTGCCCACCTCGACCGGAACCGCAGCTGTCACCTCAGATTCGAATAGAAAGGTGCGAGCAAACTGGTCGAACTCGATGTTGAACTGCTCTGTGGTGTTGACCACGGCCGTGATGAGTCTCAGCTCGTTCCTGTCAAACGCAGAATGCGCCGAATAGTCGGCATCCAGCGCGGCTCGAACGAGGACCTGAAAGTTGCTCGCGATACTGACGAGATATTGCTGCTGCTCACGCTCAGACTGGCGGGGCGCGCCGAGATCCCGCAGTTTTTTCTCGGCGTTGGCCAGTCTCTGGCGTGTTTCTATACGGAGCTCGGGGAACGCACGATCTGTGATCTCTCCCAAGAGGTCTTCCAGCCTCTCTCGTAGGGCAGATACACCCACACGATCTTCGGGAAGGTTGCGCCAAGGATGTTCCAGGAATATGGTCTCGCGCTCGCGCAGAGCCGCCAAAACATCATCCTCTTCGCCGTGGTCGTCCCCGCCGCGGTTTGTGACCACATGATACCCAAGCTTTAGGGGTTGCCGATGGCCTTCCACCAAATTCACCACGGCGGACTTGGCACTGAGTTCCTTCAACAGGTCCACCTTGGTCAAGATTCCGAGAGTGCGGTCACCAGTGCTGTCAGCCTCCTCTGCAAGAGTCAGGACCTCCTGCGTGGCGACGTCGACATTGCTGGGCAGGACTGCGAGTATTATGGTCCGGCTATCCTTGATGTACCTCTTGACCATATCTTTGACGAGTTCCTTGTCCTTGTTGGTCGTCACGCCTTCGGTGGTAGTGCGGAAAATGCCCGGTACGTCGATAATGGTGAGATAATCCTCCTCCGGCCCGCATTTCTCAATCTTCAGCACGTCCTCTGAAAACGTGTTTTCACCAGCTGGATTGGCGGTGGTTCTAATGCCCATGAGAGCATTGACCTGTTCTGGAGGTTAGATACGAAGCCTAGTCCAACTAGTTTGATGACATACCTCTGTCAAAATGTCCGGAAACTCTGTGCGGAGCTGTGCAGTCGTCTGCACTTGCCTGCGGTACGACTCAAGTTTCTTTTTATGCTCTGGTGAGGCATTCGGTCTGGGAATGATGGTAATGTCAATCCGCTGGCGTGCCTCGCGGCGATGGGTCATCTGGGTGGCATATCATGTGCAGAGTTCCTGGCCGCGAGGGAAGGGAATTCCCGTCACGCTCTCCAGCAAAGACGACTTCCCTGAGCTCTGGTCTCCCACAGCAACGAGCTGCGGCAGAGGCACATACGACCCGATGTTCCTCTCGCGGAGTTGATCGATCTTCCGGAGCCGAGCCGGGCCCATCAGAAGGGGAGAGGGCCGGTCACTAGACTCAGAAGGCATTGTGACAGATGTGCGTGTGGCCTTGGGAAGGATGAAGGCGAATTGAAAGTCAAATGAGGGCAGGAGGATGGGTTTAAGACGTGGTCCCTGCAGCCTGAGCTTGACCGAACAGCCCAATCCAAGTATGCGTCCTTTGAGACACTGGGCGGCCTCCTGCAGCCATGTCTCACGGACCAGAGCCTGATTCTCGTCTGGAGGAAACCTGGGTCCCACGGCGCACCTGCCCTCTCCAGTCCAGACACGGCCGTCCAGACAGGGCCGACAGACAACAGAGAAGACAATTTTGGGACATGTTACTGATTGCAGCGTAGGGGGTATTGGGCAACTGCCGGCAAGCAGTGCCCACAGAAGGCGATGGGAGCGCATGTTGTTCCCCGCCCGCGCTGGGCGCACAGGCCTTGGCACTGGTGGCGGAAAAAGCTGGCATCAAGCGTCGTGCGGGGTAATCAGAACTCAAGAATCTCGCCCCTCACGCGATCGAAAACTCGGCATCATGGGCTGACTCTTCGATAAAGATCAGTTGATCGAGGAAATGCAGGAAAAGCGTCGGGATCTTGAAGAAGCTCTGGATGACATCGAAGCCTACGGCGAGCGCTTTCAATGGTAAAGTCTAAAGTATGTTGCAATACCGGAGTTGTCGCTAATGCACTGCAGTCCAAGCGAGGATTGCAAGTCCACGACCTGTAACAAACGATGCTTCGCTCGCTCATGCTTCGATTGGTGTCTTACGCATAGCCACCCTTCCATAGAGGTGTTGGAGGGTGTTGTATCAATCGAAGTGCAAAACGTCACGCGAGATGCGGACGGCCGGCTGGCGTCGCGGACGGAGGTCGAAGATCGACGCGTGTGTGTGCATGAAGAAGCAAAACAATCTTTTGGCGATTGCAAAATAGTTACGTCACCATTCGTTGGTGACTTCGATGATGAAACTGGGGTCTTCAGCACCGCAGAGAGCCAGTTGTGGCAGTTCGAGGAGGTGCGGCGAAATTGAGGTCATGGCACGCGACTCTCCATGACGGAGGCATAGCAGGAAAGAAGAGGGCAACTGGACGGCCGGCAATCTGAATTTCATGAACGCCAAGGGACTATGTCTGCCTGTTCTTCAGCTTGGTACAGTAACGCACCTGCAGGGCTCCCACACTACGCCCCGGGTGCGATGCTGTGAACTCTCTGTGTATCTCCTTCCATGAGATCCTTCGTTCCTCCTTCAACTCGACAAGCAACGCATCTTCTTCATCGGTGAATGGGCCGCGCTTCTCTGAAGGGAGCGCCCGTCGGGTCTTTGGTGTCTTTTCGTGGGGTCCGGGCTTAGTACAGAGGTCCCACGAGAACTGGAGCTGAAAGGTGGCCACACCATCATCCACCACACGCTTCAGTGTCACCCGATCCAATGGCCATTCCTTAAACGTGGTGACTGGGCCCTCTTCAACCGATCCGGGCTCGGATGGCTCGCATGAGGTTGGAGGGCTGATTATGCCAGGGGTCCGGGCTCTGCGTTGGCCGGTGATCGTTGTCGACGACCATGAAGGTCGCGGCCGTGAACGACTTTGTGCGCCGACCGTCGTAGAAAAAGGCAGAGTGCGACGACGTTCCGGTGCCGGACCATCCGTCCCCGCCGCACGGTCTATCTCTCCCCTCTCGGTGTCAGCTGATTCGGATATGTAGTTCTCATCGCTGCCACTTGCATGATCTGAGCAAGAGTCGCTGGCTTCGTGGTACTGGGGAGGGGCTTGTCGAATAGCGGAGCGTAAACGTGCGCTGCGTCGCTGGGGGCCGCTCGTGTCAGGGTCCGAACGCCGCGTCGGCTTCGACTTGGGCCGAACGAGCAAGTTGTTGGCCCGCCACCGGGCGGATGTCGCGGGATCTTTGGCGCCTCGATCACGAGGGCTAACGGCGCCGCCGCAAGGCAGTATATCCTGCCCTCTTGGGAGGTCAATAGGGGAGGAGAGTGCCCCGTCGGGCTGGCTTCGTGACCAACGGAAGCGGAACGGCGCGACAGTCGGCGGTAAGCTGGTAGCGGTGCAATCGGCATGACCAGGGTTCGCCGGCTTCTTCCTAAACATGACGTGTGGCCCAGAAAATCCAGAAAGTGAACTCAGAATCGGGAACAAGTCAGGAGGTGCGTCTAAACCGCCTGGCGAGATACCGTTCTGTCCAGGAGGGGAGGAGTCTGACACCGTGTTCTCATTGTCGGGCTCGGGAGCCGAGGCGGTGCATGGTACCAAGCGCCCATTCGGCGTTCGGGGCTCATCATCCCTCGAATCGATATCCTCGCTGGAAATCTGACCGAGACTTGTCCGGGAGACCGTTTGAGAAGCGTGCTGTGGCGACGTACTAACGGGATCGACTACAGGTTCCGGTTGGTTATCGGCAGGAGGGCCAATGTCCGCAATGTTCGCACCAGCCAAAGCGGTCGAATGACCGCACTGGAAGGCCTCGGACGACAGCCATCCTGTTGTATCCGGTTGGAAGATGTCGCCTGGTGTAACGGCGGCGGTGGTGGCAGGAACTTGGTGCCAAGTAGGGCGGGCGCTGGAAAGTTCAACTTGAGACGCTGCGGCCAAGGGAACCGCCAACGCACTACTTGCGGCATTCTCCGTGCAGAGGCCGTCGAGTTTGGCCGTTGAGAGGCAGGCTACTGCAGCGACCTGGTCTTCATCATCATCGTCTGAGAGTTCGATGGTGTTGGAGAAGTCCCGGGCGAGACCCAGGGCCTGGTGGCCGTCGCGATCGGTGCAAATAGAAGCTTGTGATGAGCGGTTCAATGCGTCACCTGAGTTAGGATTCGCCAGGCGTGCCTTTGGTTGGGGAGCGTTGTAAAAGTGAATTCGGTCGAGATTGACAGCCATGGCCAAAGGAGAGAACAGAGAATGTCTTGGTTGCGGCCCTCAGTCACGAACTGTTGGTGTCTGCGAGCTGTCCTTCTTATACTCCTCGCCGGACCTGGCCCATTCGCCCGCTCGCACTGCTTCGGAACGCGCCTTGCCACCTTCCGCACGCCTGCTCATCTCTCTTGATGGTCCCCGCAGTCGTGGCACACACGCTGGCGCCCGGTGCAGTGTCTGCCTGGCACGGCTTCCGACTCATCCCAACAATCTGACCATGGGATCATCGTACGATGTGCCAAGCTACAAGCCGGACACGCCGTGGATCCAACAAGGGGCCGAAAGGGGCGCGAGCTGAAAGTACGCGCGTCATAGCTCCCTAATCGGCATGACTTGCGTGGCTTCGCGCCGTATAATCTGAGGCAGGCGAGACACAGCCAAGGGTTCAGCCATATTCGAGCTGACGCGGCACGGGATCAGCTGATGATCGCAAGGACCATTCTGGGAAGGGATCGTCCTTCGGCCGTAGCCCACGCATTAATCGTGAGACGGCAAGGCAGAATCGCACATTGGCAGCGCCAGCTAGGGGGCCCGGGAGCGGCCAACCCCAGGACTGAAGGCGCCGCGGAGGCGTCATCTCGTCGCCTTCGGCGGCGCCCGTCGTAGTCGGACCTATTAGAACCTGCAAAGCCGCGCGCAGGCTTCATGCATGGCGGACAGTCATCCTTGTTTCAGGAAGGTCGTAGCGGCTGGTGACCATGCCGGCGCATGGGGCAAACAGGAGGGCCGCCGAGGGGAGGGACGTGGTCCCCCATGATCGAGGACGGCGAAGCGACGGCGAAGCGAGACTCGAACGGCGCGGGGAATCGAGAAGGCACTCATAGCATGTCTTCTGTGTCGCGAGAATCAGCAGGCAGGCCGGATAGAGAGGCGGGTACAAGAGCAACGTGGGACTTACCAAGTGTCGCGGCGGAATGTTGGGCCGTGGGCCATCTCTGATGCGTAGCGTCGCGGCGGCACTGGCAAGGCAGGGGCGAGCATGAAAATAACGCAAGCTGCTGGGGGGGGGCGGTGAAGCAGGGAAAGAACAAGAAAAGGGGGAAGGGTTGGAATGGGACGAAGTTGTAGAGGGTACGCGCGAGGTCGTAAGGAGGGGGGCGGCCGTCTTTAAAGAAAGGACGTCGGGGCCCATGCACGTGACGTGGATGCCGACAGGGCGAGGGGCGCGAGGCCCGTTTGGGGGGTGCCGCCAAACCCGGAGGGGCAGGCAGCGACTCCGCGTTTACTCTAAGTAAAGTAGCTAGGTTCCTTCTCCCTAGTAAGAAGATTTACTATTACCCCCCGGGGTAATATTAGCTTAGGGTTAGCTTAGGGTTAGGGTGGGTTAGGGTCTATTTTGCCTGTCTAAGCTATCTAGCCTTATTTTTACAAAGAGAGGTATAGCTTTAGCTATCTCTTAAGGAGGAGAGAGGAGATTTCTAGGAAAGAGAGAGGGAAGTAAGAGTAAGGAAAGTAGCTTAGGTAGCTTAGCGTGGGGTTAAGTAGCTTAGCTTGGGTTTAGCTAGCTTAGGAAAGGAGAGGTATAGGAGAAGTAGGAAGATAGGAGAAATAGGAAAGGGTAGGGGTCTACCGACGGGGGATATCCCTAGCGATAGAGGCCGCGGACTTTGCTTTATACCGGGTAAGGGTAAGAGCGATATTTGCGTCTAGCCAGCGGGCTGTAGGGGGTCCAAGAGCCTTCTGGAGGTTCTTATACTCCCTAGCGGTTGATTTTTCCATTAGACCCCCCGTAGAAAAGATTAGGGGGTGAAATATAGTCCCTAGGGACTTATACTTCCTCCTTTTCTCGTCTGCGGCTTCGGTAAGGGTCTGGAAGGCTTCCTCGCGGGCTGAGTCCTTGTTGACTACTACGATTTGGACGTCGTAGTAGTGACGGTAGGTCCCGAGCTGTAGGGAAAAATCGGCCCGTAAGGCAGGCTGGGTAGGGGTAGGGGTAGGGGACCCGGGGGGTCCTGGGGGGGGTCTTCGGGGGTGGGGACCCTGGGTTCCACCTCGAGCTCCAGGTCAGTCCGGCTAGTAAGAGCTTTTTCGAAGGCTCGGACGACTTGGTTGTGGCGGGCTATCCAGCGGCGGTTTACGCCCCCGTAGGTGTCCTCGTGACCCAGGGTAGGGCTACGGGAGCCGCAGTAGGGGCAGGGACGGGAGGGGGGTCTAACAGGGGCTAGGAGCCTACCCCTAAGGGCTTCTATAATCTCTGGGTCTGAGAAAATATCCTGTTTGTAGAGGGGTAGGGTCCCGAGCCACTGTCTCCCTAGGTAGGAAGTCCCCTCGAGGAGGGTCCTTTTTTCCTGGGGAGATAGACCCTCCTTAAGACCCCGTAGCTTCGCAGCGTTTAGCTCGGCTAGGACCTCCTTGGGTGAGGGGGGTCTTTTTTCCCTAGGGGGTATAGGGGGTAGGGAATCCGGTAGGATAAGCTCCCTAAGTCCCCTAGTAAGCCCCCTAGCCGCCTGGTAGAGCCCTGGAGCTAGCTCTTCGTGAAGGGGGAGGCCTAGACCCCCGTCCCTTACCGGAAGGGCTATTAGGTCCTTCTGGAGATCCCGGGGGGTCTCCGTAGGGGTCCTAGAAGCCAGGGCTACTACTACCTTCTCGATCAGGCCGTCAGCCTTACCCCAGAGGTCCTGTAGACCGTCAGGGCGTAGCTGTCGAAGTAGGTGCCTTAGGAGTAGGTGGGAGCTACCCCGTAGGAGTAGTAAGGCGTACTGCCTAGGGAGCTCTCGTAGGGAGTCGAGGACCTTGGAAAAGGTAGAGATCTGGGTCTCTAGGAAGGTCCTACGGGCTGCTAGGGGTCCTAAAAAGGATCCTAGGGCCTTGAATCCCCCCTCCCGGAGGGTCTGGATAGGGACTTCCTTGGATTTCGTCCGGTTAAGGGTAACCGGGGAGTCCTGGAGAACCCTCTCGACGATAGGTAGAACCGGGTCCCTATTCCGGTTAAGGATATAGGTATCGTCGAGGTAGGAGACTATAGTGGCGTCCGGGAGGGCCTTTTGTAAGGCTTCGAGGGTAGGTCGGTAGGCTAGGGAAAAAAGGAGGGGTCCTAGGGGGTCCCCTTGCCTAACCCCCTGGGTACTCGCGAGGATAGTTCCGCCGGCTGTTACTAGGACAGACGGCCTACTATAGGCCCACGCGGTAGCCCGGTAGAAGGTAGGGGCGTAGAGAGCCACCGTAGTAGCTATAGAGCCCCTATCTACCTCGTTAAAGGCGTTCTGGAGGTCTAGGGGCGTGATTGTCTCTATACCGGCTCTATTATCTCCCTCTATAGCTTCGGAGAGGAGGAAGACAGCGGGTTCTACCCCCCCGGGGGTCTTAACCCCTAGCTGGGTGGGAAGTAGGGACCCGGGGCGATAGGAGGTAAGGAGTATAGCTTTAAGGGCTACTCGATAGAGTAAATCCCCTATAGCGATAGGCCTAACCCCCCCGCCGGGTTTTTCCAGGGCTACTAGGCGGCTCGCGCAAAGTAGGTCAGCCCCGGGAGCGGTACCCTGACGGATCATATCCGCGAGGAGTCGTAGGGCTGCGATAAACGGGGACTCGGGGGGTCCTAGGGCTAGATCCAGGAGGGGTCTAGTCCAGCCGCTTAGCCCGGGGGCTTTTTCCCTACCGATCGAGCTAATAGCCTTAGCTATAGCTTCCTCGGTCACCGGCTGTCCGGCTCGGGGGTTCCCAGACCGGGAAAAAGGGGTCTTGGGGCCGATAGGGTGTTTCTGTCGTAGGAGATCGAGGGTCTGGGGGGTCTCTTCGGCTAGGGGGGTAGGGTCGGTAAGGGCCTTGGCCGCCCTACCGATAAAGCCTCTTTCCAGGAGTCTAGAGGCTCTCTCGGTAGGGGTAGAGTCCCCGGGGGGTCTCTGGGGGGATTCCTGAGGCGCGGGGGGGTCTGGGATAACCCCAGGGTAGGCTCGGAGGGTAGGGGCGAGCTGTCCCTTGGATAGGGCTAATCCCAGGACCCGGGGAAGGAGGAGAAGGGGTAGGAGGGTTTTCTCGCGGGGGTTCCGGATAAAAGCTTCCGCGGTCCGTTTAGCGGCTTCCTCGAAGAGGGTAGCCTGACGGTAGTGGAGGCGTTTTTCCGGAATTTGCACCCCCGAGAAGGCTAGGAGGGTCTGGACGGAAGCCTTCTGGAGGATGGGTTCTAGAGCCTCGCGGTGGGCTTCCTCTAGGGAGGCGGACTCCCTAGGGGAGGGGGGCTCTCTAGTAGTACTAGGGCTTGAAAAATCGCTTCCGGGGGGCTCGGGGGACTCCCTAGGGGTACTAGGGGGGTCCGAGGGGATTCCCTGGGGGCGGAGGAGGGCGTCTAGCGAGGGTAGGGAGCCTGTAGATCCGGGGGTCGAGGGGGACTCGGTAGGGACTCTCGAGGGGTCCCTATACCCCCCTAGCCCTCTAGGGGTACTAGGGGGTAGGGGGGCGCCCGAGGGTCTAGCCCGGGGGGCTGGGGTAGGGCTAGGGGATCCTAGAGCCCTAGGGCGGGATCTAGGGGGCTGCCCCTTGGGTGAGGGGGTTCCGGCCCTTCGTTTCCGGACAAGGTCCCTCTCGCGGAGGGTCCTAAAGCGGCTCGCCCACTGTGTGGGAGAGTGGGTAGCCTGGGGAGCCCTACGGGGTAGGGAGGCCCTAGGGGGTAGGGAGGGGCGGAAATACGCGTTAAAGTGCGCTCTCGTAGCCTCCCAGGAGCCCGAGGGGGGCGGGGGGGGTCTTGGGGGGTCCCGGAGGGTGGATTCCTTACCCTGGGTAGGGTAGAAATCCTGGAAGACCCAGGGATCCCGTGGACCTTGGCCGCGTGGGTTTTCACCCCCTGGGAGCCTTTGCAGGCCGTCCCACAGGTTGGGCAGGGGGTTAAGCCGAGTGGCTGGAGCTGGAGGGGGGTGTAGCTATCCTGGGGGTGTTTTTTCCTGATGTGGTCTATCAGGTCGGCGTATTCCCCTTTGCAGGACGGGCAGGGAGCCATGGGGGGGTTGGGTCGGGCTTCGGGTTTGGGTTTGGGTTTGGGTTGGGGTTAGGGTTAAAACCCTAAGCTACCCAAGCTACTACAAGCCCGGGCTCGAAGCGGGAGTTCGGGAAGGTCGAAAAAGCGTTAAAAAAGGGGGGAAAAGAGTCCGGGAAGACCGGGAAAGGCCCTCTAAAAAAGACGTCTAGAAAGTAATAATCTAGAAATCTCCTCTAGAGAGAGGGGGAGGTAGGGGGTAGAGAGAAGAGGGTAAGAGAGATAGGGAGAAAGGTAGCTAGGAGGGGGGGTAGTTTCGGTATATATAGGTAACCTAAAGTCAACCCAAAGTCAACCCAAAGTCAACCCAAAGTCTCCGGACTCTAGATCCGGCGCGAAAGGCCCCTAAGTCTGGTTTCGGGGTCTAGGAAAACCCCGAAAGTAACTTTACCCTACTTTCGGGTTTTATATCTAGCCCGAAGGGCCTTTATATCTAGTCTCGGGGTCTAGAAAGTCCGTAAGACCCCGAAGTCCTAGTCTATATAACCTTAAGTCTAACCCAAAGGTCGACCCAAAGGTCGACCCAAAGTCTAACCCAAAGGTCGACCCAAAGTCTAACCCAAAGGTCGACCCAAAGTCCTATATAGTAAGTTTTCTCTTTAACCCAAAGTCCAACCCAAAGTCTAACCCAAGGTCTAACCCAAAGTCCAACCCAAAGGTCGACCCAAAGTCCTATATAGTAAGTTTTCTCTTTAACCCAAAGTCCAACCCAAAGTCCTATATAGTAAGTTTTCTCTTTAACCCAAAGTCCAACCCAAAGTCTAACCCAAAGTCTAACCCGAAGGTCGACCCAAAGTCCTATATAGTAAGTTTTCTCTTTAACCTAAAGTCTAACCCAAAGGTCAACCCAAAGGTCAACCCAAAGTCTAACCCAAAGGTCGACCTAAAGTCCTATATAGTAAGTTTTCTCTTTAACCTAAAGTCTAACCCAAAGGTTAACCCAAAGGTCAACCCAAAGGTTAACCCAAAGTCCTATATAGAGAATAACCCGGGCAAGCCCGGGGAACCCGAGAATAGCCGGGGCAAGCCCCGGGGACATTGGGTTGGACATTGGGTGGGACATTGGGTGGGACATTGGGTTAGGGTTAGGGTTAGGGTTAAGGGTTAGGGTTAGGGTTAGGGTTAGGGTTAGGGTTAGGGTTAGGGTTAGGGTTAGGGTTAGGGTTAGGGTTAGGGTTAGGGTTAGGGTTAGGGTTAGGGTTAGGGTTAGGGTTAGGGTTAGGGTTAGGGTTAGGGTTAGGGTTAGGGTTAGGGTTAGGGTTAGGGTTAGGGTTAGGGTTTA